>CM060972.1:55792371-57133772 GCA_030765045.1 Tenodera sinensis
TAGCAATTTATGCTCCTCAACGGCTGCCAGTCAGGGCGCAACTATTGTTGGACACCACTGGTGTATGGAACCAAATATAGATGATTTTAATTTTGAATTTATAAATACAAGCATCTCTTGGAAGGATTGTATGGGAGCTTAGCTTTTGCAGCTGGTGGGTTAGCTCCGCTGCTATCGGATGTGCCTGTAAGCCATGTGAGGAAGCCGGTGTCACACAAGAGTACGTTCTCTGGGGTTTGTACGTTCGCTAGCCCGATGCGACAAGTTCCGGATGTGCTCCCCGAAGCTCAGACACTTATCGAGGTTCACTCCCAGGAAGGTAATGGTATTCATCCATTCTATCCTCCCAGAACCCAGAAGAGGTTGCCCCCTCCGGGTGACGCTTTGCGGCTTAACCTGCAAAACGTAGTAGAGGAAATGTTCTGCAGGGAAATGAACAGGGAACTTAGGGGTTATCGGGTTTTTATGCCTTTGAGTGGGTTGAAAGGAATTGGTCCATGGCCGCCTTGACCGCGCTGGACCAACCAGGTGGCTGCGCTAATCCTCACGCAAGGTTCCAGCCAGCAGTCACACTTTGAGAGGTGAACTGCTCGGTTTTTGATTTGCCCCGTTTTGGTTATGGGTTTATGTGGCTTTTCCTGTCTTTGGATTATCCGAGTGGGCCCAACGGGTCCCTCAGCAATTCGTAGGACGGTAATCGGCGTTGTTCTCTCTTGTCATATCTTCCCAGATATGAAGTTTCAGGCGAAGAGGCATGGTCTTGAAACTGAGGATGGGTTGTAACCGCAGGAGAGCTGCGTGCATTTGTTGCACTTTGCTCCTGACGTGACGTTTATTCGTAAGCCTCCGGTCCAACGTGAGCCTGAGATACTTCGTCGTGTTCACCAAGGGATTCGACGACGTCGCCGGTTTGCTATGGTTTTAACTAGGAGAATCGCAGAAATTTACTCCCGATTGATGGACATACGTCAGGTCTCGCAGCACCTGTCGATGGCGCGGAGATGGGCTTGTTCCTGCCGGCAGCTGTAGCGGGGATTTCTGTTTGTAGTGGAGATCATCCGGGTCCGAGTATGCGTTGTAACATTTTGAGATAAGCACAGTTTTAAGTAACCGTTATTCTTATAATGGTTATTTGCAGAAATACTCAAAGTATAATCAACGCAAATTTAATTACCGTAATTTATCTTAGTGTCACCTGTTACCCTCCTTGACTGTTAATGACATTCTAATGACTATTAGTAATTAAATAATCCGCAAAATATAGCTGTAAATCCACGAAACATGCTAAATTATAATTTCTTAACATCTAAACATTTTAGAAAATATAAACACTAATAAAATAAATTAGGTACCTACTATTAAAGTCAAATAGCCTCCTAAAATACTAAAATAGGACCTTTTACGATATGGCTAATTACAAAGTAACTTATATTGCTTTCTGGTAGGAGTGAAATAAGTTCATTGACATATACCATTAACGCAAATAATAACATATACTGTGGTTATGAAGTTACAGCTGTAATTTATTTTGCTTGGTTACAGTTATTGCTGATAATATTAATGAAAGTTTCACAATTTCTATGCATTACTGTATTTGGGTCCATAATGGCCCCTCAGAGAGGACATGTGGTGGACAGATAAAACAATCTGACGTATTACACTCACGTGACTTTCTCTACTCTTGTACAAACTATTCTTGCAAACTCTTATTCCTATATCTTGGTTGTTAGTTGAGATAAACATTTGCAGAATTTATCTAATTCCTGATTTTGTTATAGATGCAAAGGGAATACGGGATACTGAATAATGACCTTTCATTTGAGAAAAGTTTAAGTACTGCAGAACTCACACAAATAACAAGAAATATCTCCAAAATGATTAAAAAAAAACACACACACATTTGGACAACGAGATCTATATTTATGTATACCTACTAACATTTGGTTACGGTTTATCAGTTGTGGAAAAGTCAACCAGAATAAACAGGACTAATAGGCGTATAGCCACAAAATTCAAAATATACATTTTGTCATAAGACTATCTTAAACACATGACATTTTAATCAAAATCGTTAGAGCCATTTTTGAGAAATGGCTCAAAATTTTCGAAAAATTTTTCATGAAAGGGTAGTTTAGGGTAGAGAATTTTTTTCCCAATATTTAAGGGTCGCATTATTGAAAGATACTAAACTTAAATACCAACCTTGGTTATTAAGCGACTTTTCGTTTTTGACTTACGCTGTTCACACGCATACACACACGAACCTTTCTCTAAGGCGGAATTTTTGGATTCAGAGGGCCTCAAAACATGCTTCCGATGAAATCTCGATATCAAAATGGTGGGTTGAATACAATACTTCCTCTACTTACTATACGTAGTAGGGAAAGTAAAAACGACTGCATATCACAGATGTGAACGCTTCAATGAAAACATAATCTGTTTCAATTTTCAAGCGAGCTCAAGAATCGCTGCTTGTAGCCGAAAAATCATCCTTAGCGACGAGCGTCAATTGTTGACAGAAGTTTCATCAAACAAAGTTGCCGCTATTTGGACCGATGAACATCCTAAGGAGATTCAAAACGGGGAGTTCATCTCTAAAAGATTACAGACTGGTGTGAACTTCAGAGATTTTGGTATTAATGGTGAAACATACCGGCCTGTAAGATTATTTTATGGCCTGAACTAGAAGATAACATCTCAGAAACATTCGAGTTCAGCAACATGGTACCAATTGTTGTACTGCTCACGAAACCATGGACTTACTGAATGACAAGTTCTTTCGCGTGATGTTGGGGTTACTGACCTTCTGAGCTATATTATTTAATGAGGAGTTATTTTCTATGAGGCTATGTTAAGCCAATGGTCTCGTATTAGAAACAGTCACAGAGAGGATAACTGGATATTTGTTGTATACGTCCCCGGGAAGAACAGACGAGAGGAAGGAACCGTAGGAGATGTATCATATGCAAGACCGGAGAACGTAAGAGGACGAGAAGGGGAGAGTACAGTACACTAACATTTACTGGCTTAACCGCATGGCTGGGAGGTGTTTTCAGAGACCTGCCAAGCCGCTGGAGGGCAGAAGCCTGTTTAGTCAAGACGTGTGCAGTTCGTCCGCCCCCTTTGAGGAAACCCTATAACTCCCGAGTCCGTTCTGCAGGGTTACAACCCCTTGACGTGAGCCTTTGCAGCTAAAGAAACATAAAATGGCTGGGATTGAGGATTTTGACAACATATGCTGTCACTTCCTTAAAATGGGGGTTTCCATTGATCTTTGAGTACTGGGATAGAGATGTGGCTTTTCTGAAGGGTGAAGATGGATTTATGTCAGTCATTATTTGGTGGTAGCATACGTTTCCTTTGAGAAGCAACTGCACTCGCGTTGACTAAACAGGCTCTAGCTCAGAGGCTCCCCTCCAGAAGGAACCAGGAAACTTCGACTCGCCACCTTCTGGCGGAACCGAGGCATAGTCCCAGAGTAGTCGTGTAAAATGAAACAGGAAGACAAAATGAGTGAAAATGGGCACCCAAGGACGATATACGAGTTATTCCATAAAATGTTCCTGACTTACGTTTCTGTGTAATTGACAATTAGAAGGTCCAATGAACTCAACGAAGCCACATTGGCCATTTGACTTATTGTCCTTGACACAGTGCCATTAATTATACTTGAACACATTAGTAATTAATTAAACATCTTTCGTTTGTACATTTTTCCATTTCAAAAGTATGACACTATTATTGATATACCTCATACAATAATCTACAAACGTTTAACACCACTAGAAACAATTTTAGTTATCATATTAACAACACAGACATTTATTTCTAAATACTATTCATAAACAATTCCCCCGTTTCAGCTGAACAAGCAGCGATCATTAAGTAATACTTACATTGTATGGTGATATCCGAATAAGTGATTAGCACAAAGTGAACCTTAATTATTATTGTAGGAACTTACCTCATCGTCAAAATTGTTGTCAGGGTCCGACATTAGTCACGCGAAGCAAGATCCACCAAACGCTGCTCAAAGCGATGAAAATAGAAACATATACAAAGCAGATAGCTGTGGGGCTCGGTGAGGTTCTGCTAGGGGTCCATCGCGGCAGTCGAACTGTGGTCCCTGGACGGCAGACCCTAGCTGTGAGCAATAGGTGATGATATACGTATGTAATACTTCATTGGCAAGAAATATTGCAATATATCCTATGATAGATGTTATTGAATGATTGTAAGGGTTAAAGGAGTTCACGAATGATTCTATAAGTTCGTAATTTGGAAGAGGTTCAAGAAAGAAACACAAAAATACAATCAATATTCCTTATTAATGCCCATACTGTAGCGTGACGCGTTAACCGCCAAGAAGGAGCAGATGTTGTTGTACTTTGACATTAATATTTCAGCATATTGCTGCTGAGTTTTACACTCAAACCCGCTTACCGGGTGAAGGTCAAGTCTTATTCCCTACTTTTCATTTGCTATCCCAGGTCATTTTCTCGAGTGACAGATCGGCTGTATCAGTGTACAAGAGGTCTGGGGAACAGTACTTCCAAGGTGCCAAGCCATTCCTTACTCTGTTATCCTTTCATGGCTACCACAGGGAAAAACCGATAGGGAAAACCGGTTACACCGAATGCCTGCTGTATCTCATTAGCACTTTGACCTGAAGATGATTTGTACTGTCCCTATTTTCTACCATATATATTCCGTTCCTTGCAAGTTATTGGCTCCAGAACTTCCTTTCGAAGATAGGATTTTTGAATTTGTCCAGTGTTGAGGCTCCGAATCTCCTTAAGATCTCTTAAGGACAACCAGTTAAACAAAACTCAGCCTGAAGAAGACTTCAGAGTATTTTAAGAAGATCATAATGCAATCTATATTTCAAAAACATATCTTAAACATATGTAAATTTAGTCAAAATCGTTAGTCATTTTAGACAAAGTGGATATTTTCGCAAAATGTTCCATGTAAAAGGTAGTTTTGCGGAAGGGGGTTTCTTTAAAATTTTCAGGTTGTACGTTTTCAAGTTTTGGGAACTCTGCCAAGAGATAAAGTGAATAAGTACCTTTGAGAAAAGTAAGTACTGCAAAGCTCACAAGAAGCTGCAAATAACAAGGAATACCTTCGAAGTGGTTTCCTCTACAAAAAATGTATTTGGACATAAATGGTGTGTTTTAAAGACATTTACATTTTTTGGATAGTAAGAGTTGGACAATCCTAGGCTTACCAGCTACGCAAATGTCAAGGGTAAACATGACTACGTGCACTATAGCCCCAAAAATCAAAATAATATTTCATTTGCTATAAAAGTACCTCAAAACTGTGGCATTTCAATCAAAATTGTAAGAGCCATTTTGAGATGGTCAAAATTGTCGAAAACTGCTGAGGAATTTTCTTCAAAATGTTGGCATTGCAGCGCTGAAAGATATTAAAATTATATTTAACATACTCTTTTTTAGTATGGACTTTAAAGCTTCAAATCAATGAGTGCTTATCTTGGAAATGGATATTGCCACAATAAAGTACCGAACATTAAGATATTAATTCATAAATTTACAGCAGATCTTCAAGTGCCCTACAATGAACTTTAACACAGCTTCAAAGTATAATAAACTAAAATTTAATATCGAAATTTCACCGAAAATGTATATTTTCAGGGTCCTGAATAAAAAAAAGAAAAGATCCATGGGTGTATCTGTCAACAGTATGTCATATTCAGGTTCATATAGACACACACACGTACAGGTGAAAGGGAAGTCATTACATTCATTTAAACCAGTGGTGGATCTCGGTATTTGGAACACATTTTGTGTCTAACGTTTTTATCTCTGACCATTTTCTACACAGATATTTTAGTTTTGTTGAAAACTTTCCAGCAGATTGGCTTTCCAGCAGATTGTGTGTATATCGCATTCATTAGGTCAGTACACAAACACCATAGCGCTGCGTCTTGTGAACATACACAAATAACATGCCGTGTCCTTCCATGTTTATTGTGCGATTGTGGGCCAATCGGAATCGTTAGCTCCCAAAACTTACACCACCCTATAAGCGACCGACCTGCTTACGCCGAGAAAGCGGTTCAATTCCCTGATCAACCTCAACGCAACGTTGTCGAGTTACTTTACGTCTGAAAAAGCTGCTCGGAGTATTCCTTCAATTCTGTTAAGTGTTATCTTGTGGAATTACGCATTCAATTTGGAACAAAAACCACTTATTTTTTCGAAATCAGCTGATCTACGAACAAAATGCCATTAGAATTTTGTGTTTGTAATGCTTCTATGAAACACACATCCCTTCCACCCGGTATAGGTATATGACAAATAAATGTTTAGTTATAGAAGTTGAAGTAAAAGTGAAAATTAACTCATGTTATCGCCCTATTAGCGCTTTTGCTTACCAAGCAAGAAACACGGGTTCGATTACCGGTACCGGTGTGTGGAAGACCTTGTCTGGAATGCACTTAACCTCGTTAGATCCCTGAGGGGCAAATTCAGGAGCTACTTGATTAAAATGTGGTGTCCCATAGTTACCGCATACACCGGCTGGGAGGGACCCTGGCGCTAAACACGTCCCACCTCCAGTACTGCACCCCATTCAGGTCTTCCGTGGTGGACAGAGGTTGGATATGCAGCGGCCATGCGGTAGGCCTGAAAGGGGCTGTTGCGCGGGGTTAGTTTTGAGTTGTTTGTATATTAGTGTTACTGTCCCTTTTAAAACAACCTGTATATTTTATGTCTTGTGTCTACGACAACATTCCGGTGCGCTTTCTGCCGTCAACTTTTTTACTGTGGGCCGTAAAAGGAACTTGATCCGATGATGAGTGAATGTTTATGGAGAAAACAAATGTTTTGTTCATTGCTGTATTCAAGATATTTATACTCCGTGAAATCACCCAAATTACGAGAACATCGGGGGATCTGGCGGAAGGTGAACAAATGGGAAACAAGGTCTTGAGGAAGTGGGGCAACATTTAGAAGTAGGTGCTGTCACCGTCGTAAAATATGTAGACAGCGATCGACCAGGATGTTTGATTGCATGAAACACAATGCTTCAATTTATGACCCAACATTGCTGCACTGTTTCATCACATAAAGGTTTTACGGCTTACAAACTTCTTTCAGCAAAGTTCACTAGTACCAAATACGAGAAAAACCTGTGGAACAGATAACTTGTTTTTGTTAAGGCTACTTATTTTATTAGATCATCGGAGGGTCAAAGTCAGCAGTTTGATTTACGATCCGGCTGTATCGTCTCTTTCAGAACTTTTGCAGCAAGAATCGACATTGATTATATCAGTGATTCATTTACGAGTTTCACTTACCCTACAGTAATAGTGAAGACTATACTGGGAGAGCAAAAAGCTTACGAACCAAGTACAGTTATACGAAATATGGAAGAATAAAAATATATTTGCAAAAACGAAACTGCAGGCTCTATCCAATACAAATGTAAACTCAGTGTTGTGATATGGATGTGAAACATGAAAAATCACCACACAAATAAATAAATAAATAATAGCAGTATTCAATGCAGTTTATAATGGTGCATGTGCATAAGTAAATATTAAACAAAAGACAATCTGCTGTCTTTTGGAGTTACAAAAATTGTAGCTATATAAAAGCAATTAAAATCATATTTAAGTCTAAAATATTATTATTCTAGGAAGTAAAATAGTAGTTAATAGAACAATTTTAGAGCAAATAGGAAACTTCTGTTATTTAGGTTTCCATATTTCATACCTACTGCCATAAAAAGGACATCAACAAAGCCCTGCAAGTTTAAAAACATGTGTAATATTTCAGAACACACAAAACAAGGCAGGGAACACGACTAAATTTTTCAAAGTAATATAATAACATTGATGACATATGCGTGAAAATTGTGTGTTGAAAAGGACTGATAGAAGAAGTATCATTGCTGCCGAAACATAACCTCTTAGGCCATTACAAGATTACTCTATTGCGAATTAACAAGGGAACTATGCAAACAAAGGAATGAAATACATACATTTGATCTAAACGGAGAAATGAGTGAAATGAGGCGCAACCTGCAATAACATTTAAGACGGATGTCACCAGAGATGATGCCAAAATGATTATAAATTCATATAATCCGTAGTAGAGACAGACGCTCCACTAGATGAAGGAAGCAATCTCAGAGAAGTCAACAGGCCTAATGCTTGTGCTAGATATTGACGTTAACTGAACAACATATATTATAAATAAAACATAGTAAATGATGTACTGAGTTAATTATGAAAGTATGAACATCAATTCGAGGTGTTAGGAGAGACTTCTTGACGTTAAAGTGAAACATAACTTTCTCTAAGTGCATGGTTACATAAATAAAAACTAAAATTCGTTGAATGTTTGATTGCCAATATGTTACCACTCCTTTTTCGTTTGCTTTTGCAATTAGCATAGAGAGGAGGGCTTCAAAATTGAGTTATTTGTGCATTTCCCGTTTATTGATAACTTGAGTAATTTAACCACAAAATGATAGTAAATAATTGCATTCAAGTATGTCTATTAGAAATATTAGTAAACATACGCTTGGAAATCGCGTAACCTTGCTGTGTATGTAGAATGGAAGGTCAGGACTGTTGACAGTAGAACTACCTGTTCAGGTTTCTTGATGACTGCTCGGAAGGAAAACCACCCCTCCCTCGTTAGCAGCAGTTATAAACTCGCAGACACGTGGCAAAACCGTTTTCGAGCCCTGGCCTACTTTGAACTATCATTCACCATAGGGATGAACGCGTGTACGGGTTAGCGGAAGTCGATTAGTAAACAAAACATTCGCCTGTCCATTTCTCCTCAGTTGCCAGACTGTGCAGATAATGTATTGAATAATATTCCATTATGTCCTTTAACTACGATAGATGAATTTATTATTGCCGCCTTTTACTCGTCATATTTTACCCCTAACATCTTGTCCAGACGTGTGAAAATTATAAGACTCAAAGCAAAGTTTTGGTTATTTACTGTCAGAGGTTTTTGCCCCAAGATACTGAAGCTTTAGCGTGATAAATGGTTATGCACAGTTTTCCACCAATCAGAATTAGATGACTCTAGAACAAAGCTACAGAGCCCACTAATAGATTTTTTTCAGTGAAATGTAAGCAAATTCATTTCAAGTTTGCCAAAAATGGATCTTAGACCGTTTTCAATAACTGTACCCATCAATATTGTCTGTGAAAATACGAGATTTTATCTCGAAATTAAATACCAGATATCTGTTTCATAATGTGTAGCTATTCTATGTTGATTTTAAAGAAGTGGGTTGGAAAATTATATTTCACCAAGAAAAAATATAACTGCAATGGTGTTGCTAGAGAAAAATAAATATTTAAAAAGAAACAGCAGAAAGTTATTTTCATAAGGTGCTGATATGACTTGAGACAATTTTAAAATATTTTTAACCTCAGAACTTTCAATAATTTTCACCGTAGATAACTAACTGGGTTTAATAATTTTCGCACCTCGGAATAAAATACGATTTCATGCAGTTTAGTTGCTCTTAAAGAAAGAATGTTATTTTCATATCGCCAGAAGTTGAAGCCCTGTATTCTGACACCCTTTAAACGTTTTCTAGATAACTAACAAGCATAACCTGTTACAAAATAATACAGTCATAGTGACTATAACCTAACTTTTCAACATAAGAAACGTTCAAAATTTGGCAATTTCGGAACAGATTGCATTCAGAGAACGTTAACCTCAAATGAATGCCTCTGTTATTTCAGAAGCGCTTTCATATCGATAAACAGAAATATCCGGAATTCAGATAGAAGGCAGGGACCATTGCCAGCCGTCTATGAAATTGGTGCCAAAACGTGTAGCCAAGACAAACAAGAGGCAGTAAAACCTGGAAATAAATGCACAGCGCTGGAATTATATTATCATCTGGCTTGCAGACACAAAAGAAAATAACGACTTGTGTTTTACTAAAGTGGTTAGGAGGCGACACAAGAGAACCAATTAGATAAACTGCAACATCTGACTGTGAAGTGGACCATTATAGTGAATCTTTAATACTAAACAAAATTTTGATGTGTTGCACTTACATGACTTTCTCTACTCTTGTACTAACCATTCTTACAAACTCTTATTCTTATTCGTGTTGAGATAAGCAACGTAACGTATCTTATTGTTTATTTTCTTGTAGATACAAGGGGAATATGGGAGTAAAGTAGGCTTTGAGCGATAGTCAAATCTTTTAAATGTGATTCCGTTCTCTTGCACGGCTAACATACAAAAACAATGCACGATGTTGCATTTGACGAAAGTTTGTTTTTGGAAACTGACACATTTAACAAGAAAATACCTCCAAAATGGTTCACTCTACAAAAACGTTTTAGCGAGATCTACATTTTTTGTACAGTAAGATTTGGTCTATGTTTTACGGTTTAGGAGTTATTCAAAAGTCATCCAGAGTAAACAGGGCTACATGGGCTATAGTCAGAAAATTCAAAATATACATTTCATTCATGATAAAAATATCTTAAACATATTTCATTTTAATCAAAATTGTTGGAGCCATTTTCAAGAAAATTAAAATTTTCGAAAAATCGTCTATGCAAAGGGTAGTTTAGGGTGGAGCAATTTTCTTCAAAATCTTCGTGTCGCATTCTTGAAAGACATTAAACTTAAATACCAACTTTAGTTTTTAACCGACTTTTCGTTTTTGAGTTATGCTGTCCACAGACTGACAGATACAGAGACACACACAAACCGGGACGTTTTTCTAAAACTGCTTTTGTTTTTTGATCCAGGGGGCCTCAAAATATATTTCTGGTGAAATCTCGACATCTAATTTTTGGGTGGAATACAATACTTTCTTTACTTAGGTAGTAGAGAAGGTAAAAAGGTCTTTTGTATTATATTCACACGAGTTTCTCTACTCACTCTTGCATAAACTATCCTTAAGGATATATGTACATGGCTGAAATTTCATAAGTCGAGAAAAAGAAACTTTTTGATTCTAATTCTATTACAATTTTTAGTGAAAATTTATATTTGCAATTTTAAAAAATACTTGGAGCTTAAACTGATGGTGATATATAAAAGTAAAGCGGATTTTAATTTTCTTTTTTAACTTCTCCAACCCCATTTCATATCAGACGAATGCAATTAGTGAAATGACCCCTAAGACCATAGAGCTTAAAGTTCTCCGACATTCGTCCTCTAAGCATAAGGGAAAACTTCAAAAAAACCCTTATTGGGATAACCCACCTAATGGAGATTCGAAATCGGAACCTCTTGAATATGAGGCAGATACATTCGTCTAAATTATAGTTTGGTCTATAGGGATATTTTTCTCGTCACATCTTTGAAAGCGCCGGAATCTAAATGCCAAATTTGGTATTTATTGGACATTTTGTTTTGTATTATGACGCTTACTGATACACTCCACATTAACGGACAACGGAGCTTTTTCTAAAAATAGCTTTGGTGGGATTTTTGGGGGACTCAAAACATGTATTTCAGGTGAAATCTTGCAGTAGGATTTCTGAGTGCCCTGTGCTGACTATATGTAAGAGAAATAATAATAATAATAATAATAATAATAATAATAATAATAATAATAATAATAATAATAATAATAATAATAATAATAATAATAATAATAATAATAATAATAATAATAATAATAATAATAATAATAATAATAATAATAATAATAATAATAATAATAATAATAATAATAATTAATAATAATAATAATAATAATAATAATAATAATAATAATAATAATAATAATAATAATAATAATAATAATAATAATAATAATAATAATAATAATAATAATAATAATAGTTGGAACAAATAAAATTCTACAAATTCTCTAGATATAAAAGCTACTCTAGTGTACAAGGGATTTTTCGATATACATTGCATAGATATAAGGGAAAAAAATGTTGAACGCGGAGTAATCTTTGTTTATGTGCTTAGGAAAATACTACCTGAATAGTTATAGTATTCCAATGCTTAAGCACATTGTGTTTTTTTTTCTTACCCTAACTATTGTTCATATACAACTCTGGGTGATTCAAACTTTTTAATATTATGTGCATATACAAATATTTTTAAAAGCTACCATTACGTAATTATGTAGCATAAACGCTTAGAACAAAACGAAATATTATAATATATTAACTACAACTGAATTATTTAAAACCTTTTTTAGAAAATAATCCGTAGTTCAAGGTAATAACATTTATACTGTTTGAGCTTAACATTTCAATATATCACCACCAAAAACGGGCAAGACGAAAGATACGGGAAATAAAATAGCGATTGCTTTTCTAGCAGTTGAGTTGGTGAGGTATGGAATAATTTGTTTACAGCCATTTTAACTTGAAAACTTAAAAGGCTCACTTAAAACATGTGCTAAGGGAAGAAATAGAGGTTTACTGCATTTTTAAAAGTGATTTTGGATCCATTTTTTAATATTGTGTACTGAACATTTCATCCTTAAAACTTTATCGAATTGAAAACAGATTTAAAAAGGAATTTTGTAGTGACAGATTTTTTTCTGTCAAATCTTGCTTCGTACGCGGAACACGATTGCAATATCAAAGAAGCATAGTAAAACCTGTAACTAGTTAATGACAATGAAAGATTTTAATATGTTACAAAGAAAAAACTTTTGAAGATATAGATGAAATATCAAAAACGACAACATTTGTTTATAGGCATCTACATAACGTCTCTAAAATTGGACTAAATCTTTGACACAACGTATGTTTTATTTTGACTTCTTAAACACCAATATCGCTGGAACTATATACTTGCTTATATTGGCAAATTTAGTACAGTAGTTCTCTTAAATACATTAAAGTTTTATAAATTTAAATTTTATGAAATAGTATTTCTTAGTATATCTAGAAATAATTAGCAAATCACATTTACCCCATTATTTACACCCAAAGATACTTTTAAACCACTGCAACGGCTGAAATTTGATATTTTGCTTCTGTCAAATCCCAGATGTATTCGCAGAACAGCTTTTAAATGTCGAAAGAGTTAAGCAAAGTCTGAATGAATTTTTGTAATTCCATTCAATGACTAAGATCATTTATAATGCATATAAAAGGAGCTGTCTTTAGGCAAACATCTTTGGAGAATATGACCACCCATAATAACATTTGTTTATATACATTTCATGTTCATTTTTCATATTTTTAGTAAAATGTGATTATAGCTCACACGACATAATTTTAATACATGCACTATATTGAATTTAGTACAGAAGCTCATGTAAAATATATTAATATATGATTAAAGATTCATAAATTTAGCTTCAAAATGTTTTACATTTAAAATTCTAGACCTACAGAAGTATCAAATAAATAATTTTTTAATTAATTGTTACTTCTAAAATATAAATCTTCTAATAAGACAGATGGAGCAATGAAAATAATTAATCCTGTAGATAGTGGATAATTTAAAACATAGGAAAACGCTTATCAGTAAGATTCTAGAATATTCTCTCAAAAATTAAGTGCAAAACCTCATCTTCCATATTTAAATTAAAGCCCAAACTTATTATGAATTCGTAAATGAACAATCTGATGTGTTGCACTCGCATGACTTTCTATACTGTTGTGCTAACTATTGTCACAAACTCTCATTCCTATATCTTCGTGTTAGTTGAGATAAACATTTGTAGAAATTATCTTATTGCTTATTTTCCTGTAGGTGCAAGGGGAATATAGGAATAGAGAAGGCTTTGTGCGATAGTCAAATCTTTTAAAGCTTTGAGATTCCCTTCTCTTTGCGATGTTCCAATTGACTAAAGTTTGTTTTCCAAAACTCGCACAAATAACAAGGAATATCTCCAAAATGTCACTCTACAAAAATATTATTTGGACATAAATCGTGTGTTTTAGCACGTGCAACATTTTAGTAAGATTTGGTCTATCTCTTATGGTTTGCCAGTTATGCAAAAGTCATCTAGAGTAAATAGAACTACATGTGATATAGCCAGAAAATTCAATATTTATTTCATTTTTCATAAAAATATCTTAAACTTATGGTATTTTAAGCAAAATCGGTAGCTATTTTCAAGAAAAACAGAATGTTTTAAACATTTTCCATGTAAAGGTTAGTTTGAGGTGGAGCAATTTTCTTCAAAATCTTCGTGCGTCATCCTTGAAAGACATTAAATTTAAATACCAACTTTAGTTTTTTATCGACTTTTCGTTTTCGAGTTGACAGGCAGGTACAGACACACAGACAGACAGACAGACAGACAGACAGACAGTCGTAGGCACACACACGGACCTTTTTCTAGTAATTTTTTATTTATTTATTTATTTATTTATTTATTTATTTATTTATTTATTTATTTATTTATTTATTTATTTATTTATTTATTTATTTATTTATTTATTTATTTATTTATTTATTTATTTATTTATTTATTTATTCAGGGGGCGTTAAAACATATATTTCTGGTGAACTCTTAGACATAGAATTTTTGGGTGGAATTCAATACTTCCTCTACTTTCTATACGTAGTACAGAAAGTAAAAATTCAAACATTCAATAATTTACACATGTGCAGTTAGGTTAACTTGCATCAAATCTCTTAACTGACAAAATATTCTTGTGTTTAATATTCCGTGTAAACTGAATCACTACCTAGTTAACTTTTCTCAAGTGTCCTGAAATGCAGCTTTAAAATAATACAATACGTACGAGTTGTCGAAGACATTGTCTTTATTTACAAATATCGTAAATATTAGTAGCAGAAATAAAACCGGAAAGAAGGCAAACAGAATCTTGAGGGTCAAATTAACTGATGTTCTAGTTACCACGTTATACAAAACACACAAGTGCGATATAATAACAAAAGCTGCAAGTATGCGATGTCGGGAAAGGAAAAGAAAATCAAATAAGCAAGGACTGTTGCAATCTCAGCTGAAGTATTGTTGACACAAGGCATGAATGTAGGAACTGCCTCAATTTCCCTCAGGGGTTTTAAAGCGTACGTGCCCAGGATAAACGTGCCGGGTAGTACAACTTCTAAAAGTGTGGCATTCAAAACTACCATCTGGCTAATTGGACTTCGTAAAACAGCTAACAATACAGATGTGTTGTAGTGACGCTCCGGTATACAGAAGTCCCGGGTTCTGGCACTTCATTAAGGTAGAAAAACATTCGCATCGAGGTGTGCTTTAAACTTCGCCTAGAAAGTTGACCTTATTTTCGGACTTAAATGTGCGTTTAATGTGTTGATATTTGCATACAAAGTTAGTATAGGGTAGGTTCCTTAAAGGAAGGCGTTATCGATTACGGAGCAGTAGCTAGGGTAAGGGACAGAAAGTGCTAGGTCACGAGATCGGTTCGTATGCACCACAGCTAGGATCTGCTGCACCTACCCTAGCCGCGCACTCACTTGCACCACCACCACCGGCACCGGCACTGCCACTACCACCACTGTCACTTGTGTTGTTATGACCCCAGACGAGGGACGTCGCCCCAGCGATAGCTAGGTAGGTCCGCTTGCGACTGACTCTCGCTCGGCTCGGCTCGCTCGCTCGCTCGCTCGGGCTGGAGGGGCTACCCTTTCCCCAACCCTCACTTCACCCTGGAGTCGAGTGCGTGCAGAGCAGAGACCGAGTGGCTCTGGATTATTATAACGCGTTCTTGTAGCGGAGTGCTCCCGCCTGCCTGCCTGCCATCATTCTCAACTCGACTTTCAAAATACTCAAGTTTTGTACCCTTCCCTAAAACTCGATATCGAAATTTTACCGGAATTTTCTTCATCATCATCATCATGCCCGCCTCGGTAGCGTGATGGTTAGCGTGTCTGCCTCACGTTCAAGAGGTCGCGAGTTCGAATCTCGCTTAGGGTAAGTTATCCGGGTAAGGTTTTTTCCGAGGTTTTCCCTACCCTGAGAAGACGAATGTCGGGTAACTTAAAGCTCCATGGACCTCGGGCTCATTTGAGCATCATTTCACCCATTTCATTCATTCGTCTGATATGACACAATGTTGGAGTACGTTAATTAAAAAAAAAAAAAAAAAATAAAAAAAAAAATAAAAAAAAAATAATCATCATCATCAACACTATCTATAAGGGTTTTCCATTCAAGTTTATTTCTAGCCATTCCCTTTATTTTATTCCAATTCCTGCAATTCAGGTCCCACTGTCCTTCTGTCTGTAATATATTACCTATTTTTTTTTTTTTTTCATGTTTCACATTTGTATAGAATAGAGTCTATAGTTTCGTTTGTACAGATATATTTTTATTCTTCTATATTTGGTATAACTGTATAAAGGCCCCATCTGCCTTTCTGATGTGGCTTTGGATATCATCCAGGGTACCTCCGTCTAAAGTGGGTAACTGCCGAGATATGTAAATGTATTTTTTTCAATTTTTATCCATTTGTACCTAAATCTATATTTGCACTTGGATTTATTCACATATCTTTGATTTTTAAGACATTTATTTTAGAACCTACATTTGCTGCTTCATTTTTTACTTTGTCTCACTATGATTTCATATCCTATAATCTTTGTGTAAATAAATATCGTTGGCAGAATCTTCCAATCTCTCTGTCACATTCCCTTCAACATAAACAGTTTAGAGTTCAAGTTAAGGCTACCTCATAAAAAACCGGTCACATTCATCTGCCCGTTGTAACAAGTTTGGATAAGCATAAACAGTTATGATATAGAAAAGATCAAAACAATATAGCAAAAAGCATCGATGTTGATAAATTGATATTTCGTTTGGGAGTGGAACTTCAACAATTCTATCCTTACACGAATCTATTGAACTTTCACACTGTATTACATAAGGGATTGAAAAGCCCAGCTCTCTGGTAGAGTGTGTCTCATTATCAAGAAATCGGGGTTTAAATCTTGGGTTTTTACAGAGTCGAGAAACGCTAAAGCACTAGGGACCCCAGCTCCATTCATAGATAATTTCCTACACTCGACGTCCAATATGGGCTATACTAATCTAAGTGAGTAAGAATATCACACCCTGATGGTTTATTCGTCGTCAGGTGCCAAAACAAAGGAAAACCTCGATGCAACACTGATACGGTGAATCAAGACAAAGTATTCGACGCATCCGCTAGAAAAAGCTTTACTCCCAGCAAAATTCTAAATATATGCTAGATCAAACGCACCACATCTCTTTGACGGCTACAGCGCACTTGTCTTTGCCATTTCGTATATGCACACTCACATTTCTGTTATTAAACAGTTCCTTTAAACCGAGTTTGTTTATAAGCAGCGTCGTAGTCTTTTATTAAACATTCACTTGGTCGTTGGCGGAAGTTAACGTCAAAACGTTTCCAATCTATCTGCTTTTCTTTTGATAACGTTCACGTTTCAAACCAGAAAGCCTATAACTGAAAGAAGATACAGCTGAGAAACGACGCAAAGGACTTATTTTAGAGATGCGCATGTTTATGACAGCGTCTCCTTGTAGAAACTCGAAATAGTTGTGTGATCCATGACTTATTCAACGAACCATTTAGAACATTAAACATGTGTATTTTTACAGAAATGTAATTCTTAGTATTTAGTATTAACTTTAGCTTTTGTATGAATTCAACAGGCAACTTTTTAAGTTGCTTAGAATATAGATGTATTAGGCTATTGTGGGTTTGCTTCATTGGGCCATGGACAGATTAGGAGAATTACGTCACTGCAATTTGCGCCTTAGCCTGTCTTTTTCGTTAGCCACGACGAATTCTCATTCTAATTACATTAGTAATACAAACACTTATTCAAAACTAGCTGAAATGCCCGGCACTGACTGACGACTTATCCCTAAAACATTCGGAATTGAGTTGCACTTGCCTAATTGCTTTGTTTTCCTTCTGAGACATTTAAAGAGTACTACTTGACACACTTAAAAAAAAAAAAAAAAAAAAAAGAAGAAGAACATTTAACTAAAAATCTTAAGACAACATTAGGAATAAAAGAACCAAATAAATAAACGAATAAAAATTAAAAATAAATAAACAAATAAAATAAATAAATATTAATAATGAAAACTCTGGGAACACAGTATACAAAGGCACTACTTAACAACCAAAATACCGCAAGAAAAAACGGAAGTCGAAGCACCGTGTAAATGTGATACGTTCCATTTATATTTCAATAATATATGTACCAATTGTTTATAGGTGAGAGAGAGGATAAATTCACGTGAATATTATGTAAAAGAAATGTGAGTAGAGAAATCCGTATGAATCTAATACGTTACATTTCTGTTTCAAGCCTAGAAAATTGTACGAATCTTTTTGAAGGTTAAGTAAGAAAGGGCATGTGAATGTGTTACGTAAAAGATACGCAAGTAGAGAAAATCATGTGAATGTATTACGTTACATTTCTATTTTAACAGTATAGAAAAGTATGAATTATTTGTAGAAGATTGGGAAGAGAAATATGAGTGAAGGTGCTACGAAAAAGAAAATGAGATATGAAAACCATGTGAATGCAATAATTTTCATTCCAATCATATAGAAAATTGCATGAACTGTGCGCTGAAGAGCGAGTAGAGAAGCACATGTGTATGTATTACATAAAAACAATAGAGAACACCGCGTGAAAGTAATACGATGCATTTCTATTTGAAACACATAGAAAAGTGTGTGTTCTTTGTAGCAATGTGAGTAGAGAAAGAAATATGGTTGTGTTTCGTAAAAGAAAAGCTAGTTGACAACACCGTGTGAATGTAATACGTTGCGTTTCTATTTAAATCATAGAAAATTGTATGAATTGTTTGTTAATAGAGGACAACGTGTTACATGAAAGAAAAGCGACCAGAGAAAACCATGTGAATGTAATGCTTCGTGAAGTAAAATGGATAGCACCAAAGCCTTCACTATGAAAATAATACTGTGACTTTTGGGTGGGTATAAAGTAAAGAAGACAGATGTAGTCGGGATAAAGAAACACTTTTATTTCCGTAAACAGTAACTTTTTACACTCGTTGCAACAGCAAGAAAGTCTTTACCGATTCACCAACAGCACGGCTTCGAATTCGTAACACAAGAACTGTCCCTTCTCCGTCGGCACGACTCCTCAACGCTTCGCATACGTCTCTTCTTTCCGTCGGCACGACTACTCAACGCTTCACATACGTCTGTCCTTTCCGTCGGCACGACTACTCAACGCTTCACATACGTCAAAGTGTGCTGGAGCTCATGTCGGTTATTTCGGCAGCTGTCACTGCCGTGTCACACTGCTGTTGAAACATTACAGTACTGGAAACTACACAAGTAACGCAGTAGGATGCGCACCAAGGACTCTATGGAAGAATTTAGCGCATGCACTGGAATATTGTTATGCTCAGGTCGTTTATCCCAGTACACAAATGGCTAAGGGGTTGCATACCTTCCGTATTAAGATACCAAAAATGTTAAATTGTCACAACCGTTCCTTCTCAAACTTTGACGCTTTCCAGCGTCCTAACCGTGCATTTACGGACAGGGGTTCCTGTTTGAAAACCGATCAGTTGTCGGGACACCCTATATTAAGTTTTACGCTACATGTTTTCCGCAGAAAAGTTTTACTGTGCAGAAAAGCTAAAACCGAAGTACTGTTTATATGTTATTAAACGTAACTGCATATTTAGAATAATAAACAAATTACAATTCTGTTAAGGATCAAGAATGGATCTACTCTGATAAAGAGAAGTATATTTGTTAGAAACGTATAAATATTTTCATTGCAGTATAAGGTTAACTTTTCATTTTCATGTTTAATTTTCAAATTACGTTTAAATTACCATACATAATTCCCGTTAACTTGGCCCTGTTTTGTTATTCCTATTAAATATAAGGCTCTAGATGAAGTGGGCTATGTATAGCAACAAAATCTAAGAACCGGCTCAAAAGAAGTTAATTCCCTCTCTCTTTGTGTGGGTTGTTTTGTTTGTTTGTTTGTTTTTGTTTTTTTTTTTGTTTTTTTTTTTTTTCGTCGCTTTAACTATGTGGTCATATCGCAGCAAATCTGTTAGGAGATACCTCGTGGACCTCTTCCTGTACTATCTTGCTTCGTCACGTGTAAACAGAAGCGTTGTACTTCTGTTTCTGTGAGAATAGGTAAATCCTAAACAGGTGTTTTAGAGACCTTGGTGCTAGGCAACTGTATGTCTGAACAACACGAGAAGCGTTGCTAAAGGGATTTAGTTTCATTGCGGGTTTTTTGGTACCAAACTAGAAGTATTAACACACATTACTTCTTATGGATCTTCATATGCAAGCGTCACTCTATTTCTACATGTGCCAAACAGATGGCCCTAGGGTGCCGTTCAGTCTACTGCTTGCAGTATTCCGAGGATAGATGTCGGAGTATGCGCTATTAATACCTATTTGTATATTTATCATAGTTATTTTAAACTAAGTAGAACTTTGGAATACCGGACTGGATGATGGGGCTAATATCCGATGCGGTGTTTATCTTGGTAAGTGAGGATAAAGATGGGGTTTGAACCCCGGACCTCCCTAGTGTGGGCTACAAACGTTATCGCATGAACCATTCCGTTTGGTGGTTAGTCTCTGGTTTCAAGAAAGCGCAAGTTGCAGTTGATTTGCCATACTAACCTTTTAGAGATATTATTCCCTAAATACTATTTAGAATAAAAAACTCAACAAATCAGAACCACAAGCAATCAAAGAGACAGTTGATCCCTGCAATTACCTCCCACTCAATTTCGTTGCATCGCCGTTTCATACGCTTGCCAAGCGATGCCCAACATTTGTGAAAGAGGGGAGTTTCCATTTACCTCCTTCCACTATTCAAGGGTTTTGCCTCCCTTTAACCTCCAGCCCTGCATTGTGTTGCAGTGGCGAGTTAATGTACGTTGCGTCTGATTTATGAAAGCACTTTCAAATCTTATGCGATGTTCATCTGTTCATTAGTGACTTCTTTACTACTGCTTAGGAGTCAATTAATATTTGGCGACTAATTCGGAGTGCATAGCTTTAGAGGATACACCAAGAGATCGTCGCTCACTCATATATACACTATTCTTGCAAATGCTTATTTCTCTGCCCACTAGATTTTAATCGACATCGAAGGTGCAAGGGGAATATGGGAATACACTAGGTTTTAAGCGATAGTGAAATGTTTTAAGAACTGGCTGCTATGCGATGCCTTTGAAATCCCATTCTCTTAGCAAGGCCAATATATAAAAACACGAATAACAAATTCCTATTAAAAATTGTAAGTATTCTCAAATTCAAACAAATGAGAAAGAATATCTTGGAAATGGTTCACTCAAAACATAAAAGAAGTGTGACATGCATTGTGTGTTTCAACGACATCCACATTTTTATTTAGTCAGGTTTTGTCTGTTTATTGTTTCTCTTTTATGCAAAAATAATCCAGAATGAAGAGATCTTCCCAGGACAATCCCAGAAAATTGAAACAATGACGTAGAAACGACCCTGAAATTGCCTGTTTGTGTCCGTCACTGTACACTGACTATCGGTCCCACCGGCTAGAGAAGTGGAGTGGGGTATAGCCACTCATACGCCTGCCTTTCCTTTAGGAATTCGTCAACTGCGATATGCATGGTTGAACATGTCTCCCTCAATAAAACCAAAATAGCATCTTCAGAAAAATGTATACATGTGCGTGCGCGTGCGTTTGTGTGTGTGTGTGTGTGTGTGTGTGTGTGTGTGTGTGTGTGTGTGCCCGCGCGCGCGCATTTGTTGAGCAGAATAACTCAAAAACATTAAGTCTGTTAAATAGACCACTTGGTATTCGTGTTCAGCATTTTCTAAGGATACGACTCGCAGATGTTCAGAAAAATCCCCCAAGCCGGACTATTCTTTACACTAAGCATTTCTGGAACATTTTTATTTTCACAAAATGGCTAATGATTTTGATTCAAGTACCATATATTTCAGGTTTCTTTAGGATAAATTAAATTAATTCCATGCGAACGTCCTCAGAAAACTTCATTCTAAAACTACTTTTGCATAATTGGTAACTCTTAATAGGTAGATAATACTACTACTACACAAAATGTACGCCTTATTAGAAGACAATTTATGTGCAGTAGAATTTTCTTTTTTTCTGGATTGAACCATTTCCGAGATATTCATTTTTATTTGTTTGAATTTTCCAATACTTACACTTTTCTCAAATAGGAATACGAAATAAGCCTTTTACCTTAATTCGAATGAATTTAGCCATAATTTAATGTTAAAATGTCATGCAAAGTTTAATTCCTAACAGAATTGATGTAACGCTAGCACATCGGATGGAGGGGGAGTTAGGGGAGGTATCGCTTGGCGTTATAGGCATTGGTGGATGGGG
The DNA here is from genome assembly GCA_030765045.1 of Tenodera sinensis. NCBI lineage: Eukaryota > Metazoa > Arthropoda > Insecta > Mantodea > Mantidae > Tenodera > Tenodera sinensis. The sequence continues at coordinate 55,814,682 of CM060972.1, forward strand.
TGACAACATTGACTGTCATTTTTGATAACAAAAATCATTAGTTTTATTTCAGCCCCATGGTATACAAAAGAAGACAATGGTTTTAGGAAAATGTATAGCATAGATGGGGAGAACCGAGACATACTATCGTTTCCCCTATATCCTGGCTTTAACCCCGTCCACTCTCCTACACTCCGCTTAGCTACTAGGCCACACCTCCGTTATCTATCTCAGAAAACCGGTCTGTCCCTCAAATAATGTCAATAATGGAATCATGACGCATAACAAGTAAAAAGATAAAGCACTGTATTTGCTATACCAAAAGAAAATGTATTTGTTTGGTGATTACGTGATTGTGGTTGCGTTAAATACATCAGGTTTATATTCGGTTTCGCGTTGAAACTTAAGCACCTTCTTTGTAAAGACATGCGTATTTATAAACACAAAACTGGTTACGTGAACTATCCTGCATTTGGTGATGGGGTATGCCTGTTGTAGACGAAGAGTTATTTGTTGTATATTAAAAGTAATTACTATTGTTTTACCTCGTAATGGATGCTAAAACGATGAAGATTAAGAAATCTGTATCCCTAAATGTAAACATCGTTTAGCCCTAAAATTGTTTTATTTTTCTGCTTTTTTAACTACGGAAGTTACTTGATCGGATTAACCATTTCATTAAAATTCACACCTGTCGGGCATAAGATTTCGATTCATGTGAAATTTCCCAAGATACTGCAACCTCACCACTACGGTAAACACACACTGTGTTTTGGTTATATCTGACGGCGTTGCTTGCCTCGAAGCACAAGTCGGTTGGCTACAATACAGGCCACCGACATATGCTATGACTAAGCTATAAGTTACCAGTTACATTGTCGAAAATATGAACATTCTTTAACACTATTAAACCTATTGAAACTAAACTTTTTAGTCATTCATTTATGCCTCTTGAATTGAAATAATATAAATGACAAAGGTTACCGTTGACCTACCCTTCGATTAAAAATTGCAACATCTTTTCCATTACAATAGTGCGGGTACTATAAAGTATTTATAAGCCAACGCTCAAAATCTTATTCTGTTTTCCCTGGATATCATTTCAGTCACGTGTGTTATAGTACATTAAAGGTGAAAGAACTCAACTCTTGGGCTTGGATTTAGGGGCAGGCCCAAGAGACTTGGAATTGTGGGATATTTCCTGTTTCATGACCGCAGGGTTAGTGGGGGCAGCTGGGTACCACAATGTCCCCGGAGAACTTGCGCCAAAGTAAATTCCCCAGGAACTCAATAAAATAAAGCTGTCCTGGAATGGAAAAAACCTGTTTCCACATCATTTAAACAGCAGACCTTATCCTGCCTCAAGGTTTGATATCCATACAACCCGAAAACAGTTCTTTAGTAGTTAACCCTTTAATAATACTTATATTCGTTCCTGTGCTTATCTGGCATTAGTTATCAAATTATCAGGAACTGTCAGAAAAGAATTTCATATGGAATTATTTCATTGTAGATAATACTAGCAGCCGTTTTTACATTCCGGTGGATTAAATTTCGGAAAATAAGATGTGAACTCGAAGGCCTATGGTTCAAAATTTGCACCAAAAAGCTGAGTCGAAAATAGCTGAACCAAATAGTGAATAGTGGCTGGATCAGCATGACCGGCTTTTCGTAAGGTTGACTTCCTTCTACTATAGAGTGCTTATTTTGAAGGAGAGGGCGATTCCAGATGTAAAAAACGGGGTGAGTGAGTGTCGGGTTTAAGAGCCCGTCAACAACTAGGTCATTAAGGCCCCCCGAGTCCAAAAATAAAGTCACGGAATTTTAGGTGTTAAAACATCACCCATAAAAACTAAAAACCGAAAGTTAAAATACATAAAATCATCTAACTATTAAAACCTTGCATTTAAAATCCTAAAAACTGAAGCTTAAAATTTCTAGAAGTTAAAACAGTTAAACCGGAAGAGTTCAAACTTTAAAAAAAACCGAAAATAAAATAATCTAAAGTACTAAAATCTCCGAAATAAATAACCTTACATTTGCTTACTTAAATCAATTGTGACAAACGGCAGCACTGTGTTCACAGCTACTGGGTCGTTGCCTAAAACTGACCTCAGTGTAAGGCCCAGGTCAACGGACTGGCGCTCATGAGCATATCTGGACAACAAGAAGCACATATGTGACGGAGATTGTAATATTGCACGTCACACAGATAGCTGAACATGTGTAACTCGGGTTGGCCTATCCTCAGGCGGATTAAAACAACTTCTTCCCGCTTGGAATCCCTGCAACTGGTCTGCCAGGACTGTACCGTGCCCTTGATTGTCCGTAACTGAGTGCCAGATAACGCTTCCCAAGATTCCTGCCAGAGAGCAAATAGATGGCGACGAAAGTATTTCTGCACATCTATATAGGGGAGCGTACGGGTGGAATACTCCGACAGGCGACATGCAGACTTAGCAGCCGCATCCGCCGCCTCGTTGCCCAGAATACCCACATGGCCTGGGATCCAGTAAAAACCGTGCTAGTACCGGTTGTAGCAAAGGAATGCGTATACTATACTCTACATGACGACTTTTAATGTTCTTATTTCCTTTTAGAACACTACCTTTACGTATAATATATAAAGTGAATACAGATTATCTGTAGCTTGTTCATTGCAATGGTTGTTGAACGTCTCTCACTCAAACAAGCCTATATCGCAAGAAACTCTTCGACATCGCAAGAGGCAATCGAGGCATGCGAATAATACATTATATCACTGTCTGATACTCCTATGTTTCTTACAGTTTTTGATCTGGAGGGCTTCGTTACTTTTTGTAGCAAAACATCTCACATAGCATACATTATTGAAAAACTGGTGTTTCCTTCCAAGCCCATGGTTCACATTTTGTTCAAACTTCTCCGGCTTTGATTTCCCTCGTTTTACAGATACCTCTTCCATTAACCTTCTGGGAGGTTATGACTTTGCATAATCAAGAAAAGTTATTCTTTATGAAATTTAAATTAGTCTAAAGATTCACTGAGGTTAAGTATTTTGAAATTTGAATTGCATACGACTGCTTGGAATCTAAAGCATTGTTCACTTTCACAGTATATTTACCCACACTCTGTACCCAGAGGACTCGTGATAAGACATTAGGTTTCATGCATCGGTTACTTGAAATTATGCAACTGGTCAGTCATATCCACTCTCTAGATATAAAATAAAAATCTTATTTTTGCTTCAAGGTAAGCCATTTTACATATTTGTATTAACTAAAAATTCAAAAATGAAAATTACGATAAAGGTTTTGTTGAACTTTTAATATATTTTCTGCTTAAAAAATGTATCAGTATTTACTTACACACTAAAGTAATTCCAATGCTATCTTGTGGGTGTTAACTGAAGTACAATTTAAGAATCTAATGGTATACTTAAAACAGTTGAGGTTTGATATCTTATTGCATCCTGGGGTATTTGTAGAATACCAAACGTTTGACTTGTTCTCAAAAACGACTTCTAATCAGTAAAAAGTTTCCTTTCTTTACCTGATTAGTTGATTACCTTCCCCTTATGTAGGACTTACACCCCTAGGTTCAGACGCCTATCGGGGAGCACTGGAACCTATGGACCGGAAACACTGAGGAAGAGGATATGAAATGAAGTTGAAATCGATGATTGGAAAGGGGGTGATGGAGCAACTGGTGGAATGAGTAGCGGGGAAACCGAAGAATGCGCAGAAAATCCACCCTGACGCCGCTTCGTCCACCACGAACACCACATGCCATTCTCTGGAATCGAACCCGGGTCGCCTAGGTGGTAGGTGGAAATACGGTGCCTATTAATATGCATGTTTCACAGTGTTCCGTGTAACATTCTGCAACTGCAATACAGCTGCAATCACTTTCATTTCTGGTTGAGTTATTTCGTATCGGAAACAGAAGTGTTTTGCATGGAAATCGAAATTCTGGAGTCTGCATCAATTACTTTAATGCATTAATGGTTCCCCACCTGTGTGGAGTTACGCTGCAAGTAGACCCGATCCGCCGATTAATTGGGCTAATGGAGATTCCCTTTCGTACGCCTTCACTTGAGAAATGATTACACTTTCGTCACGGGTAAAGATCAAACGTTCATGTAAAGATACACAGAAAAGCGAGCGTCTGAAGACTGCCAACCGTCAGTGAAAGGGGCCATTTCAGTTCAAGATAGCAAACTTTCACTTGTTAAATACATACAGCTTCCATAGCTGATCAAACGAATTCGTAATTTTTAATGAGTTAGTTTAAGTAGGTGACGTCATTGATATTTGGAGGGCAACACATACAACAAATAGCACTTTTGTTGTCTTTTAAGCTCATGGCTTGATAATTTACGGCTTGATAATTTGCGCCTTCCTGTTTCTAGTCGCATGAATGAGTCAAATAATTAAACTTTTGACAAGTGCAGTAACGTTGCCATTTTTGTATACAGATCGATAGTATCAGAATAATTTAGAAGCTGTTTAACTTGACTTTTTGCTGATGCCCTTTCTGTGCACCTAGCACGCGATGAAGGAAAAAAAGACAAACAAGCAATAAAAACAGTAAAATCTAAATGCCAAGGAAATAACCTCTCTCTTTGCTGTAAGATATTTTTATTCATAACAGATCATCATCTTTCTAGATCTTTCCATCTCTGCTCTAGCTCATACGTTGCCGAGATATTTTTACTATTAGTATTAGTGTTATTACTGTTATTATTAATGTATACGAATTTTTTATGATTAGCTAATTCTATTACAAAGTCATTTGTCATTTAGAGACAATCGATGTTGGACACTTTTCTAGTTTAGGATTGTCAAACACTCAGGCTACTAATACATCTATAGAAAAAGACAATTTTAAACACAAATAAGAATTGTTGAAAATTAATAATGTAAGGGTATTTGACAACGTATAAAGTACAAAATTATAATAATATTTGGAAATAGGACAGCTTACCATTTTAAAATTGGAAGTCGCGAGTTCGATTTTCGCTTAGGGTGAGTTATCCGGATAAGGTTTTTACCAAGGTTTTCCCTTATCCTGAGTAAACAAATGTCAGATAACTTAAAAGTTCTTGGACCTCGAGCTCATCATTTCACCCATTTCATTCATTCACCATCCGATATGACACTACTTTGGAGGATTTTAATAAAATAAAGAAGGAAAAGACGTACCCGATTTATTATTCTAATACATGAGCGCATTATATAATTTATTAATCCATTTCGGTAGGTATTAAAATATTTACCTTATTGCAAAAATTTCGCTTTATTTGGTTTTTATTCAATATTCATGTAACAACGAGTTAAGTTAATATTGCCCAAAGAGACTGGTGTATCCGCATCGTACTAAGAAGATTCCTAGATCGAATCTTAGGCTGAGCAGCCAGGTTAGAGAAATTCCAGCTTTTTACTTTCTCTGGTACGTATGTAGAAGTATTGTATTCCACCCAAAAATTCGATGTCGAAATTTGACCGGAAACATGTTTTACGGTCCCTAAATCCAAGAAGAGACATTTTTAGAAAAAGGTGCACGTGTCTGTCTGTGGGTCTGTGAACAGCATAAATCAGAAACAAAAAGACGGTTAAAAAGCAAAAATAGTACTTAAGTTTTATGTTTTAAGGATGCGACACGAATATTTTGAAGAAAATTCCTCCACCCTAAACAACCCTTCACATGGAAACTTTTGATTTTCTCGAAAATGGCTCTAACGATTTTGATTAAAATGCCATGTGTTTGAGATATTTTTATGGCAAATGAAAGGTAGATTTTGAATTTTCTGGCTACAACCTTTGTAGTCCTGCTTTTTTTTTTTTGACTTTTTTATATTTCGTAAACCGTAATAAATCAGATCTTAGTATACAAAAACGTAGATCTCCTTAAAACACATAATTTATGTCCAAGTTATTTTTTTTTCTGCGGAGTGAATCATTTCGAGGATATTACTTTTTATTTGTGTGAGTTTTGTGATACTTATACTGTTCTCAAACATAAGGTCATTATTCGCTTTTTATGTCTTAGCCGTGCAAAGAGAGCGGTATTTCAAAGTCCTCATAGAGCGAAAAACTTTAAAAGAAAATTAACCATAACGTAATTTGTACAAATGTTTATCTCGACTAACATGAATATATAAGAATAAGAGCTTGTGCAAGAGTAGAAAAAGTAATGTGAATGCAACATGTCAGCTTTTTTACTTAATGTAATAACACAAATGTCGGAGAACTGCCAATTCTGTGTATATGGTTTTATTTAAACATTGATTTGATATATCTCTTCATTCAACATCCAAAATGTCCTTTGGGTTATACGGCCTTTTAACTTTTAACAATCGCATAATTTCTAATACTTAACTTTATACCTTTACTTGCTAACTCATTCTGCTTAAAATGATGGGGTGTGACTTCAGCTTGATACAAATTGGGTTTTTCTTTGTTTATTCCCATATTTTATATGGAATATTATGTTGTTAAACACATCTTTCAATCTGTTACATAGAGTTTGAATTTTGATTTTCCTCGAGGAAAGATTGACACATTAATTTATCTTATTTATACACTTTATGAATTAATGCTATGGTTTATCAGTACACGAATTATATGTATAGCATCAGTAGGGGTGTTCTTAATACTGTTACACTTTTCGTATTCATTGGTGGCATTCATTCTCATTGCATATTACATATATGTAATTTCGACATAATGCATTAACATGCACAGAAATAGTAAGTTGAGCTAATATTTATCTCCTCTCTGACGTCATTCATGGTATAATCGTGGCTAACGCTTCACCCACTACAAATCCCACATGCGGTGTCTGGAATCGAACCCAGGCCGCTTTGGTGAGAAGCGAATGGTCTAGCCACTCGGCTACGGCGCGGTCTAATGGTAGTTCGATACATTGCTAACATTGTATACAATCATGATAAAACTGTATCTTTTGTATGAATTCAACGGGCAAGCTTTTTGTTTGTTTAGAATCTGTATCTATTAGGTGATTGTGATTTTACTTTATTGGGCCATGATCACAGTAGGAGAATTACGTCATGGGCATAACAACAGTCGACAGTAGGTCTTTCTTTTGTTTTGGCTTTTATTTTCTTAGTATTTCTGTGTACGTTTGTTACTTTAAGGTTATATTGACTTACGTTAAATTGCTTTATTACTTCCCAATGAGATTGCCTCAATAAATACCGACGAGGCAGCCCGAATTGACAACATGGGCACCTGCATTAATGAGAAATCACTGTTACAAACTGTGGTATTTGAAGGAAGTTTTATTACACGGAATTTTTGGGAAAGTAGGAATTGAGAATGGCATAATAAACAATATTACATAAATATTTGGTGTATTTATGGACTTATAATTTTAGTTATTGAGGGCACTATGTACTTAGTTGGTTAGGACCTCCAAATAACCATGCCACAGAAGGTATAATGCAGAATGGATAGGGCCTGTAATAGTGAATATTTATCAGCACCAAGTTAGAATGCTTTCTGGAAGGCTAATGGCGTCGCACTTCGCCCACTGAGCTGCAAAACAAAGTGGATAGTCTGTAGTGAAAGGCGTTGTTTATTTCGGGGCACAGATACGACCATGCAAAAAGCATCGGTCAATATACTATGTTATTGGTTTGCAGGTAAACTGTTAAACGAAAAGAAAACCAGTCTAGCACACCGAAGTAGATATACTGGGTGTCGCAAGAAGCACCAACAACGGTTAGTTTGTTGTGTAGGATGGAAAACTGGTCGGTTTTAAGTTAGAAACCCCTGTGCAGCACGGTTTGGACTCTAGAGAGCGCTGAAGTTTGTGAATGGTGGTTTTCCAGTACAGTAACGTTTTTAAGACATCACAACAGGTACCAGTACATAGGTGCTGAAATAGCCGACTTGAGCTCCAGCACACTGCTGTAAATGTGTGAGATCACCTCAATTACGCATATCCGAATTGATGGATTGGTAGAGGTGGACCACTTGCATGGCCAGCACGGTCGCCTGATCTGACACTTTTCGACTATTTTCTATGGAGTTGCATGAATAGCATGGCAGTGCTGTAAGGTCAGTGGAGGACCTTATGGCTCAATTTCACGGAGCGATTGAAAATCGTCAAAGACAATCGCAAGTATTGGGTCATGTGCATGAGGCTCACCACCGCCACAACATACTAAGCTTTGTCGGTATTTTTGGGACTCCCTGTATATGAAAGCATTAATCATTAAAATATCTACACTTATACTCCAAACAGCCTGTGTATATGATCTTTATAGAGTCTTAAGAGTTTTAATTCTTCATAAATGCTTCCAAAGAGACTCAGGTCTAGTGGGGAAGTACAACCAAAGCCTATTTTAGGGATAAACCATCAAACTACGAGCAATGTCGGGTATTTCATCTAGTTTATTATAAATGACAACTTTTTTATTTTGAAGATTAATCAATGAAGCTATAAGCTACAATACAAACATTTGCTCTACGTGCAGAGATACATAGAACATAGTTTCCACTGGCAAAATTTTCAGTTGAATGCTTTTGAGAGCGGATTGATTATATTTTTAATTTCGTTGCAAAGCCCTTTTATGTCCTTCAGCCATTTGTTGTAGTTTTCAATCTAGCTTGTATGTTAAATTATTATTCGTTCGCGGGACATGTAAATTTTTATTTTTATTTTGTATGTAACTTTTCATGCTTTATCTGGCTTATGTCATGGCATTTTAAAAAGGGAATGAATGAATGAATGTTTGAAACAGCACGCTGATGCGAGCTCCAGATGTAACTAAATTACAAGAGATGCGGTACAGCCCCTTTCCTGTGAATCAGCTGCACTGTTGAAAGGAAATCACTCGGATTTAATTGTATTACGTGAATTCGATGAGAAACTAAGTTAGAGAATCGATTTCCACCTTGTGTTAGGGAAGAGGTAGGGTGGGGCATTTCCATTTACACAAGCTGCAACAGATGAAGTATTGTAACCAACTTTACGCCAGTTCACTGCTGTTTTAACCTGCTCAGTGCACTGTTTTATATGTTTACTTAGGTTTACATAGTACTATTTTCATTATGCCTAATACACTTAAGTGTAGTAAGCAACGAAAGTATTATATTCCACCCAAAATTATAGATTTTAATCGAAATATGTTTTGAAACCACCTGAACCGTGTGTGTGTGTGTGTGTGTGTGTGTGTGTGTGTGTGTGTGTGTTTGTGTGTGTGTGTGTGTTTGTGTGTGTGCGCGCGCGCGTGGTGATCATAAATTCATTTCGCATTTAAGCTCAAAGTCCTCCAAGAATGCAACACGAAAATTTAAGACTATTTCACTCATGCTGGAGTATCATCTCTTTATCGTGGTATTATCACTTTGGTGATATCACCTTCTCCTTGCGGATCCGCCAACCTAAATGTTTTCTTACGCTTCTGAACTGTTCTGAAGTTACCGGATCATTACAAATAGCAGACGAAAGATTTGGCGAGTATTCTAGTGAAAATATTTATATTTTAATTGAAGAAGCGACGTCAAAAATACGGAAAAGAGCAGGTAATATCCTCAGTTTCAAATGTTTGCAACGAAGGAGGTTACGAACTCCAGCAGAAATTGTATCTATAATAACTGTTTTAAATAGAGCACACCTACCTTTAATGAACTGCCCACTAACGCAAATTAATTCATTTTAATGCATTAAATGCTAAAATTATTGTTGTTGTTCTTACAGTCTACTGGATCAGTTCTGCCAACTATCAAAATAAATTTAATTGAAATTTATCAGTGTTATTCTAATGGTTTACTTTTAAATCACTATTAATATTAAATAGTATTAAATAAACGAATTATTAATTATCTCATGGAATGCTCCAAACAAATAGGTATCCATATTTGGGGTAATTTTTTATTGCTTCCCGTTCGCAAAATTATCGTTGTATGAAAACCCTTCGTTTGCATAAGAAATATTAAAAAACTAATTTTATCACACTGGTTCAAAAGATTTTGAATAAAAAGCGACATGTTTATTGTAAACGAAATTTATACATTGAGTTTTTGGAAATAATCTCTGAAGTCCACTGCATTCTCAATTACATTTCCAGAACTGGTAAATCGCAAGAATCGGACAAAATCGTACCGAACAGAAAATGACGCTCTTGTTGAAGTAAACTCCTTGTTATACCTTTTTAATTTTGTAGCTTTTATTTATTTTTATTTCATTTTATTTATTTTTTGTTGTTTAGCTTAACCATTTCAGAAGTAGTCATTTTTTTCGATCTGAATCTTTAGAAACTTGTACTTTTTCTGAAATGGAAAACCGTTATTCGTTATCTCTCTCTCTCTGTCTCTCTCTCCCCCCCCCCCCCTCTCCCTTACCTCCCTCTCCATAGGGGCCTCTGTTACAAGATTTACTATCACATAAAGCCTACTCTATATCCTTACTCCTATTATGCCTGAAAGGAAACGTGCATTCTTTAAATGTTTATCAGTGTTAATAAAGTGTAGCTAAATATTTTTGTAGCATTTTCCATTTTCGTTATATTCTTTATAGTTATGTCGAATTTCTCCATGCTTTTACTTTGTTGTTTTGCTGTGTACTAGGAAAATATTCTTTATTTCCCGTGATGCCCTGCAGAAGACATTGAATTCCAAGAGAGATAGGAATAAACATCAGCTGGTGTAGAAGGCCATGTAAACATAATAGATCCCAAGATTTTATGCCTTGTCCAGAGAGATGATATCGAGCGCTGAATCCTGGTTTGACACGAGCTCACGAGTAAGCCAAGGGAGAAAACAAAGAGGCAGATAAACAAGAATACCAGGCAGGTTGACCCAACCAGTATTCAACATGGATTTAAAACGACAAGAGACAGGGATGTTTAGTTCATATTTCCATAGCGATTTTCGCTTCTATTTAAGGAGGCAGCAGTTTGAAGTATCTTAATACCAAAGTATTTTACTTAGTGTTCTGAAGTATAGTTGCAAAAGTCGTTCCTGTTTTATGCATTTTTAAATAAAGTTCAAGTTATTTTACCTTTATGTTGTAAAGTTCATAATCTTTAAGCAACATTCAAGATTTTGGTGTTTATTGATCTATAAAATAAGGTTTCTAAGGAGAATTCTTTAAAATTTATCGGTTTAAAACGATCTGTTTAACTGTAAATTTCAAACTTCACAAAAGTATGCATTTTAAATACAGGCAACATGTTTGTTTCTGTTAATTAATACACAGAGAGTTTTAAGTCTTAAATTTCACTCTGATAACATAGAAATTCCACCTGTGTATTATTTATTTAATAGTGTGCTGTTTTACATGGAATACATTCTTATATGTGCATGAAAATATCCAGAACATTTCTAGAAACTTTGAAAAAAACGAAAAAAAGTTCATAAAAATGTCTCAAATATACGCCCGCTTTTCAGGATATCCATGTTATCATGTAACTTTCTAAATTTCACTTCAAGAAAACAAAATATTTACATGAAAATGTTCCAAGAGACTTGGATATAATATTCTATGATAACAAAATCATGCAATCAGTTCACTTTAATTCTTTATTTTCTTTCGTGGATATACAACTTTAGTTAAACTGATCTCAAATAACAACAAATAACACAATTATGAATAGTTTCCTCTTTTAACACGTAAAATTGCGTAACAATGTAACAGCCACAGAATAACAAGAAGTGGTAACTAGCTTCTAAAATTCCCCGCCGCACGGCGCTTTTCCACGCCACCCTTAACCTTGTTGCATAGCTTTTCTATGCCAACGGGACTACATAAAAAACTAAAATGGCCGTTTTTAATCACTTTTGCCCAAATGTTGCCAGTCTCCTCTTCAGAGGGACAGCAAGGGACAAGGACACATCGGTTTGTGAAATAGAGGACTAAATATAAAATTAATAAAAGTACTGAAGGTCAAGATGCAACTTCACATAACAAAATATTCCGTAAGTATCTTTCAAAATCATGTATGGTTAACACAGTAGGTGATGTGTTATAATTTAGTATGCACTTTTATTTTTGCAAATGACTTTCCTTCCACTTTCTATCACGCAATAAGTACAAAAGGTTATGTATTCTATCCCAAATTGTGATACCGAGATTTCAATGCACGTTTTGAGTTTCCCTAAATTCAAAACAAAGTTATAATAAATGGGTGTGTTAATGTGTGTGTGCGTGTGTGTGTGTGTGCGCGCGCGCGTGTGCGCATAACTCACAAATGGAACGTCAGTTAAATACCAAACTAGCTATTGAAGTTGTGAAACATTTCCGAAAACTTTTATTATATCAAAAACGGCTCAAACGATTTTAATTAAAACACTATGTACTTAATATATTTTATGAAAAATTAAATGCAACTCTTGAGCTTTGTGGGAACAAATTCGCAAGTCTTCTTTTTTCTGAATGACTTTTGGTAAATCGTGGTAGTATATGTTGGGATTGGAAAGTGTACAACATCCCTCGCACCTCGACGTAAAGTTCCTCTGTGCTACCCCTATTTCCTGCTAGGAGTCTAGAAGATGGAACACTGTAAGAATACCTGGGTTTATGAACCCTACGTCTATGGGTGGAATCGAACTCTGAAGCATTCCGTGGCAGGGAACCAGAGCCGCCACTGCACCATGGCAGGCATTGGAAAACCATGAGATCTCATTAATGTACAAAATTTATATAACGCAATAACCCGTTACTAGAGTTTCCTTATTATTAAAACGACGTGCTAAACGTTCTTTAACATTTCTTTGCCGGAATATTTTGCTTATTCTGAGGCGCTGATAGACTGTGCACTAGTCTACGTCATCAAGTAATTGATTCAGCTCTTCCTCACTGAGTAGCACGCTCAATAGTTAAAACAAGAAAAAAAGGAGGGACTTTGGTTTTGGATAGCTCTCGTAAAGCATATAGAGAAGCTCATTTAGAGCCAGTAGCCAAAAAGAGAGAAAAACGCCCAACAAATTAGCTTTCAAATGCTCTACAGTGGCCTGTTCAGAATTCATTCCCGAATGACCAACGCGCAACTGAATGTTATAATTTCAGAATGAATGCTTTGAAGTGGCTAAAAAGAGCACAACAAATCATGGCACAACTGAATGGAGAACTAAATGCACGTGATATTTTTTCTGCTCTTTCCATAAACTACTCTAAACCCCTATAGGACATCCAACTAAAGCTCGTCTCAACCTTAGAAGACATTACACGTTAAACGGGGCGCAACGTTGCAACATAAACAAAATAATGAACAATTCGCCGCGCTCCGCTTTGCACTATTCCATCACATTGCGTTAACCTAGCGTTTTGCGTTGTCCCGCCCTTTTTGCTTTCTTTTTCGTGGCGTTCTTAGAGGTCTTTTCATTATTCCTTTTTAATCCTATACACTACTGCTTCTGAACACCCGATAGCCTTAGCTGTTTCTTTTACTGCCTTATTAAAAAATTATCTAACAGATTCATAAGTATTTGGCGTTCCTCACTTCTTAATTTACCAATATAACCTCTCTTCCTAGCTTCCCCCTCCACAACTACAAATATTTATGGAAAACTTTAAATAAACAACATAATAATACTCCACAGGTCCCATACAGTATAAACGCGCACGCACGCACACACACACACACACACACACACACACACACACACACACACTTCCTTACGAACTGATATTAACTTTTACTGCTGCCTTGTGTAACGCTTGACACCTCTTATCTGAACAGCTGAATACCTTTTGTTTGCCCTACACGATGAAAGAAAGAGGTTACAAGCTTCTGGTTTGTTTTAAAAACTGTCTCTAACCCTCCTCAACATTTGCTCTCACTTTGTCCCCGATGTAAACTCAATAATAAAAATGTTTCCCACTGCATAACTTTTGCAGTGCACAGATTTTCCGAAAACATTTAATTTAAAAAGTCCTAATACTTAACAGAGTAAACATATAGAATTCAAAGTAGGCAGGTGGTGGCACTATGGTTTCTCTAGCTAAGAAAAAAAATATAAACGTAGTCCAGTAGTTAGTTTACTAGTTAGTGCGTGATGAGTATAGAAACAGGAAACATTGGAGTTTTACCGAAAAAAAAACGTTTTCTGTAGAAATTTGGGCCTATAGAAGTGTATAATGGCCCTAAAAAGGATACAACCTATCAGAGAAAAAAATTCTGCATAGAACAATGTGTTCAAACTTGAAATTTATAACAACTGAATATTTACAACCTGGCAACAGTGGAAGAATAGAAAAGGGCGAAGCTAACGGCAACTCGTATGCGCTAGATAGAGACAGATATATTCCATTTAACTCCATACTGTCATCTAAGGATGAGACAACCTATAGGTTTTATGTGCGGTTAATTACACTGTGCTAAATGGACAACAGTACGTTATAAACAGTGGATATAATACAAACAAACACTTAAAGGAATAGAAACTGCAGAGATGAGATATTTACGATTTGTGGCGGAGTACATAAATCGACAAAAAACAAAGTGAAGATATTCGCAAAGAACTGGAAATATTTAATCTTACAGATAAAATAGAAGTGTGTAGGAGACAATGCCTGTAGAATGGATTCCAATAGAATGCCCAGGAAAAGTTTTGAATTATCGACCGAAAGGAGGGAAAAGAGATCAGGCCGACCATGGAAAAGATGGATACAGCAGCTATAATAGAGCCGGAACAAACCAACAAGATTTAATACCTGAAACTAAGAAGATATAATGTGCATTGTCATAAAATCCCAAGGCTGAGAAACAACAGAGATCCATAAGCTTTACGATAAACAGTAACTTTTATACAGCGAAATATTATAAATAGAAGAACTCTTATGTATTGCACTCACATGACTTTCTCTAGTCTTCTACTAACCATTCTTACAAACTCTTATTCCTGTATCTTCTTCGTGTTAGTTGAGTTAACATTTGCAGAAATTATCTTACTGTTTGTTTTCTTGCATGTGCAATGTGAATACAGTAGGCTTTAAGCGACAGTCAAATCTTTTAAACCTTTCAAATTCCGTTCTCTTTGCACAGTTAATATATAAAAAATGAACAACGATGTTCCATTTGACAGAAGTATAAGTTCTCCAAAACCGATACAAATAGCAAGAGATATCTCCGAAATGGTTCACTGTACAAAAAAAAAAAAAAAAAAAAAAAAAAAAAAAAAAATTATTTGCACATAAATTGTGTATTTTAACGAGATCTGCATTTTTGTATAGTAAGATTTTGTGTATCTCTTACAGTTTGCGAGTTATTCAAAAGTCATCCAGAGTAAATAGGACTTCATAGGCTATAGCCAGAAGTACATTTCATTTGTCATAAAAGTATCTCAAACATACGGCATTTCAATCAAAACCGTTAGAGCCATTTTCAAGAAAATCTAAATTTTCTATGTAATGGGTAGTTTAGGGTAGAACAATGGTCTACAAAAGTTTCGTACCGCAGCTTTGAAAGGCATTAAACTTAAATACCAGAGGACCTTTATCCAGAAATGCCTTTTTTTTTATTCAGGGGTCTCGAAACATATTTTCACTGACATCTCGACATCGAATTTTTGGGTGCCGTGACCAAACTGTTAAACCGTTCGCCTATCAGCAAGGCCTGGTTCGATCCCAGGGATCTGCACGTGGTATTCGTGGTGAACGAAGCGATGTCTGGACGGGTTTTCTCCGGGTTCTCTGGTTTCCCCACTCATTTCACCAGTAGCTCAATCATCAGCCTTTCAATTATCGATTTCGCCTTCATTTCATATTATCCTCTTCCTCACTATTATGCCTGATGCTTGGCTAGCCACCCGCTTCCAGATCTTCACTCTGTCCGGTCCACGGGTTTCTCTGCTCCCCGAATGGCGCCTGAACCTAGGCACTGGCTTGTAAGTCCTAGTGGGTGTAAGTCCTACATACGATGAGGATAATCAGACAAATAAGAAGAAAAAAAAATCTAAAGTGCTGCACTCATATGGCTTTCGCTACTGTTGCAGAAAATATTACTCCTCTATCTACTTCGAAGTTAATCGTGAGAAACATTTGTAAAAATTCTCATTACTAATTTTCCTGTATGTACAAATGGGATACGGGAATACAGTAGTGTTTGAGCGATAGTCAATTTTTTTAAAGTTGGTCAGTGTGATGAACTTGAAATTCCGTTTTCTTTGTATGACCAGTAGATAGTAAAAATATAAGTACATATTGCAAAATTCAGACAAACAAGGAATACCTCGGAAACAGTTAACCCAAATTGTTTCTTTAAACAAGATGCACCTTTTTCGTTTAGTAAGATTTTGTCTATCTCTTACGATTGACTACTAAAACACATCTGAGGGCATTCCTACAAAATTCAAGATCTATATTTTATTTTTAATGAAAATCTCTTAAAGATATGGTATTTCAAAATCGTTATAGCTATTTTTGATGAGATCAAAGTTTTCAAAAAATGTGCAAAGTAAAGGATACTCTGAGGTAAGGGGATTCTCTTGAAAATCTTTATGCCGCATCCTTTGAACATGCTAAACTTAGATACGATGTTTCGTAGTTCACAGGCTTTGCGTTTCAGTTATGCTGTTGTCACACACTCACCCACACAAACACACTTCTAAAGATGCTTTTGTGTAAGCAGGGAGTCTCAAAGCATCTATTTCCCGTAAAATCTTGACATCGAATTTTTGGGTCGAATACTTCCCCTCTACGTGGTAGAGAAAGTAAAAGTACCTACATTAAAAGTAATTTCAAAAAATCACAACGACTTCTATAATTATTTCATCATTTAAAAGTCCAAGTTGCTCTAATTGGTTCTTGAAATCAGCTAATTTCATTTCATAAACGATTAAAGGATTAAAGAGCATTTACAAAACCTTTGTGCTTCTACGAACCATTTAAGTGTAAATTGCTTGACTATTATTTTAGAATGCCATGGCGTAGCATACCTCACACTATAAAAGCTAAAGCCAGATGCATTTTGTTGTATGGAATAGATATAAATGTTCACGATGCAAAACTTCACCAAACAGAAGCCAGATTTTAAAAATCCACGATTGATCCCATACTATATTCATCACTTTTTTTATCAAATACGGCAACACAGACATTCAAGGTCAAGCTAACTCACACCACTGCGCGGCCGTGCGCCTCTGAAAGGAAATTCGGTGTTAGCTGCCACACACCACTGCGCGGCGAGTAAGCATGTAACTATGGAGTAGGCCAGATCAAACGCAGATTATTCCACATTGTTCGAGAAACCGTTCAGGCCCGGCCTTACAAAAAGGTGGATTTTAAGAAACATCCGTGCTACATCATCCTCACCTATATAGGCGAAAGGGCAGCTCTTCGCAGATAACTCTTGAACGAGAACAGTTTTAAGTACCTGTCAAGGTCACGGACGGCCGGATAGCTGTGAGCTACAAGGTCACAACGAATTCTGTTAATGATAACAAAGAAGACTCGAGTCAATTTTAACGGAAATAAAGTGACATAAAACGAACTGAAAGTGTCATTTGTCACAATATTGTGAAACAGTGCCAGAAGCTGTCGAAAACCTTAATTTTAATCGTGTAAATGTATGGATTAAATATTCTGGATGCCAAAACCTAATAACCTTCATGTAAAAAGTTTCGACAAATCACAAGTCCAGCTAGTTTTACGTCACTTTATTTCCCTTCACAAATGAATCACAAAAATATAGTTTCTGCTTTATTGTTAACACAATTTCTCGGCACCTTGTAAATCACAGCTGTTCTGTACCCTGGCACTGCTCATTGTAAACAACGAACTACAAACCTCTCTGTCGATACGCTTAGTGAAACTGCTTCAGTACTCACTGGCATATTACAGTAAACTGACTCCTATATAGCCAAGGATTAGGTCCCGTCGATTTCTCTGGAAAATACACTTTTTCCCAAAACTTCTCGTGAAAGTCGGCAGGCTACTTGTGCGGTGTCCACTTTACATTATAGGAATTGCAACCTCTCTAAATGTTGCTGCTTCATCTATACCTTGCCCATTATCCTCATATACCTTTGTCTCTGTTTGGAAAGAACGGTGTCTGTTTGTAGACATAGGTGATGCAGGGAATACGATGATTATTAAGGAGTGGAACTGGCATGATGATAGAGGAGCTTAAAGACCACATAACAATTGAAAATGAGCTTCAATTGGAACTTCTGACCAACAATATGCTCAGGAGATAGAGTTCCTTTTTGGCAGAACAAGATTGATTGATTTTTACTTAAAATTTCCGGACACAATGCTCACTAAGTATATTTGGATCTACTTACCTGTGTGAGTAGAATTTTTTTTTTTTATTTATGAAACTTGAGAATCTGAACAGAGAAGCCAATTGTCTGAGAACAATTTAAAAAGTAGGCTTCAGCCTTGAACAATAAAGGCAAGTATTCCAAATATTTTAAGAATAATTAGAGGGAAAAGGATATAAAAAAACTCGACCTCTGAATCACGGTTGAATACAAATACAATGAGACATTAGTTCTAGTTCACCTTGCATACACAGTCAAGGAACTCAATAAAACTGCAAATCCTCTCATATTTCAAATCGTACAAGCGTGCCGCCACTGGCTTTCCTTCCACCTGGCTGACCTTCCATTCTGCGCGCTTCCACACGTCAGGACATGGAGCTGAAAAGTATGACGTCACAGTGCAATGAGTTGAAGCTTCCTGGTCTATGACAACGGTTGCGTCCGAAGTTTCTTCCACCGCCAAAGTCACTTATAGTTTATGTAGCATTTTGGAAATTAAGCAAGTCTGATGTCCCCCACCGTTTCACACGTTTTTGGTTGCACATCGAGAGATTTTTCAATGTATTTGAAATATTTGGTACTGTAATTAATTTAAATTATAAGGATAAAAGCTCTAAAAGCTTTCCAGATCATTATAAAGTAATTTCATAAAGAAAATGAGTGCTAACTGAAATCAAGGAAATCATCAGTGAAGTTTGGAAACTGACGGGACAATGTCCGATAAGCCAGCTACAAGTACAGCTAGAATAAAAACCTAACATAACATATAGGCTATACAGGTGTTTACGTTTATTTTAGTCAAAAAACATATGACAGTCTGATACGCAGCGTTTGTGTTGTGTCTGACTTTTTATTATGCAGTCGATTGTTTATTGTGATCGCTTTGAACCTTTATTTGCAACATATACACAATCCGACGAATTTGTTTGATTTGCACGTGACTACAAGTGCATGAACATTTTGTCCCAACTATAAACGTGGGTAGCACTACAAAGAATGACACTTCCAAAACATTTTCATATCATTTAACTAGTGAATACAACGAACATATAGTTACTCAAAATGTCACACATACTTTCAAACGGCGCGACCAACCGTCTGTAGCAGCACACAAATTCTGCACAGTTGGCTTCAAAATTCGTTTTAGGACCTCCAGATTTCTGTGTCGTGTCCAGTAAGCTTTAATCCCGATATAGTCGCATAATCGATAATCCAGCAATCAGATCTGGACTTCCCAATGCCAATCTTGGTGATCTCTAAATTGAGGAATATTATAGTTTTGTTGAAAAACCGAGTGTTATATAATACCATAATAATATCATAAGGCTATGCTCACTCATAAACAATGTGGCCTCCGCGATCTCCAGATCTCAACCTGGCCAAGCTTTGGTTTGAGGTTACCTTAAAAAACGAGTTTTCCTGACACATCCAACAACTTCACTGCAACTGAAAAATGTTCTCACAAGAAATTGCTGATATTCCAAGATATTATCTACAAAATGCTGTCCATGGTGCCGAAAGAATCTTATACAATTAAAAGGAAAATGGCGGATATGTTCCCATTGTTTGGCCAACACTATGATTCTTTTCTCCTGTCACAAAGCATAATATGTATAGCGGGAATATGTATACTGGGAAAACGTAGGGATACTGTCACCTGCTCTGTCGTGGCAAAGTTCCGGCCGCCCTTAGGATCCATTCACCTCCCGGGAGTGCCCCTTTAAGGGTATATGTACAAAAAGATCGCCTTTCGGTCTGGGTGCTAAGTCCCCTTTCGCAAGTTGTCATAGAGTAATCTTGCCATTGGAAACAAAACAGAAACAATCACTTGTTGCAAAATGGAGACTAAATTAATTAAACCACAGTTCATTTCGTTGCACAGGTTCAGCGCTGGTTTTCAGCTGGCTGACCAAAACTCGTTCTGGCGTAGAGGATATAAATGGCTTACACAGTTTGTGAACTCTAACTATTCCGGAAGTGTGTGTGTGCGTGTGCGTGTGCGTGTGGGGGAAACAGGATTCAGGAAACAGCTTCTCTGAAGGGTCATTTTGTGACATTTTTGTGTCCTGCATTTATTATGAGGATGGGAATGGTTGTGATACCAGGCCACAACGAGCGCTGCAAAATTTATCATATGTCGTCTGCAGGCATAGCATGACAATTCCGAAAAAAAATGTGTCGCTTGAAAAATATGAAAAACGCGCTAACTGCACACCAGAAATATAACATGTAAAACTCTTCAAAGAACATAAAATACAGTTTGTGATAACGGACTGTGAAAAATAGTAAACAGCTGATAAAATATAGAAGAGAAACTGCCGGTGTAAAATCAATAACTCGATCTGCCCTTTCGGCCTGTTTTATTACGAGGAATCTCACCGATAGAGAACTTCCAGAATACAGTGAAAACGTAGCGGGATAGCTCAGGTGGTAACGTCTGTGACACGCACTCGGGAGGTCCCTGGTTCAAATCCATTGCACCAATGAATATGACTGAAGTTTTGAGCTGTTTACCCTCAGCCACCATGGTAAACACGCATATTCACGACCCAAACACCCACCTTAAGTTTACCACAGATGAAGATAGATCAGCAATGTCCAACGTTTGCGACAGATAGGAGGTTGGATTCACCTCTTTCCACTTTATGCCGACTGTGCCAGTCAAGTGTTGCACTGGCGGTTTGGTTATATGTACGTTGCGTTTGATTTACGAAAGCATCTTATGCGATAAACATGTGTTCATTAGTATATCTGGTCGCGAAGAGATTAGTTTGGCTCGATTAAGAATAGCGCACTGCAATTTTTCGCATGGTTACCTATTTAAAAGGGACCCTGCCCCCTTTATGTCCGCTGTGTGACAATCTTTTGTCAGTTCGCCACGTGCTGCTAGAGTTTTGCTCTCTAGCGCACCTTCGGGATTCTCTGCGGCTGCCTGCCAGACTTGCAGAGGTCCTAGCGGATGACAAAATAGCGGTTGATAAGAGTTTTCAATTTTTAAGCGGAGAGCAATATCAATTTGAGGATTTAAAATTTTAGTTCTGTTTATGCTTTTGGACGTATTTATCACCTTGTTTCATATCTGGCTATTGCCACTGTTTTTTAGTTTTTGTGTATATTTTTCTTGTTGCTAGTACTTTTATTTTTAAGTGAACTTTATATCTGCCTATTGCCATGAATCTTTTAAGGGCACTGATGACCTCGAAGTTGAGCGCCCTTAAATCAAACCAAACCAAAATATGCTCATTAGCCACTACTATCATATTGCTTATGTTTAAGAAATCCCCTATCCCCTCACAGAGTCTGGAGGTATGAATGTGGGAACGAATGTGAGTGTGTAACTCTAAACAATTATAGAAAAAAATCAACATTAAGAAACCCTACTATTCAGCGAATATCATCGTCGGATGTTTCTCAAATTAAAACCACCAATATGACCAAATAAGATAAAGAGAGATTTAAAAAATAGTACAGATGAAAATGAATAGTAATATCGAGTGTGCTGCCATCTTTTCCTAGGGAATAGAAGTAGGCAACCTACAGCACCCTAATGTAACATTCGGCAACATAGAAGCAGATGTACAGTTGCCTACCACTAACGCTTTTGTGCTCAGTCACTATGCTACGATTTGCGCTCACTATATCGCGGAGGTACAGTTGCCAAGCACTTAGGCCTCTTTGGACACATTACCAAGCTGCAATTCTCCTGTCTCACGTATATAAGCAGAGGTGCAGTTGCCTAGCACTTAGGCCTCTTTGGCCATATTTTGAAGCTGGTACCTGTCCGTCACGTGTACAGGGTGTTCAAGGTATGACTACGCAGATTTCAAGTGATGATAGATTAAAATATAAAGAACAAAAGCTCCAATAACAATTCATCTATCATAAAAGGTAAAGAAGATAATTTAACATTACTGAATACTGAAAACTCCAGATTACTCTTGCCATAGAAAAGTGGTTTCGCCACTGTCTGTGTTTATTATCAGCTATTGTAAGTAAAGAGCTGACGGATGGTATGCGTTCAAGCTTTCCGAGCAGTATTATGACACGTAAGCAACATTCCTAACCTTCCGCTCTACATACACGCCAAAGTTGTGCGTCTGTGTTTACGAATTTATTCCAAATGATACCCTGGAATCTAATTATTTAATATCACCGTGTGGCTAAATGACTCATTTTAGGCTCAGGTGGAAAGCACACAAATAACTCATGTTTTAAACTTCTATCTATCTATGCTTATTGGAGGAGAAAAATTAGAAAGCAGTGTCAATTATGGGGCGTCAAACATTCAACCAATTTTATATTTTGTTTGTGCGATCATGCTCTATAGAGAACAATGGTAGAGGAAGTTATGTTTCAAGAAGTCACCGTTAAAAGTATGCCCACTCATACCGCAAATACCTTGTGTAAGCAGACAGTTGGCCAGCACTAAGGCCTTTATGGGTACGTGACCTAGCAAGACGGTTGGGTACATAATGAGATGTAATAGGTAAACTGCTCGTCCCATACTGAGCCACGAGGTATCTCCTAACATATCGGTCATGATATGACCGTTTCGCAGTTAGAGCAACGTTAAATAATAGAGGGGAGAAAAAGAATTGATGCGTTGTATTTCCAGAATCGTTTGTATCCTGTACTAACTATTCTTATGAAACCTCGCTCCTCTATCTTCTTTATTTTAGTCGAGGTAAACATTAGCAGAAATTATCTTATTGTCAAACTTCTCGTAGGTGTATGGGGTATACGAAAGCTTTGAAATTCCGTTCTCCTTGCACGTCCAAAGGATAAAAAATAAATCTTCCATTTGAGAAAATTGTAACTATTGCAAAAACCTCACACAAATAACAAGGAATACCTCCAAAGGAGTTCACTCCACAAAAAATGCATTTGACACAAATTGTATGCTTTAAAGTAAGTTTGTAAAGTAAGATTTGGTGTATCTCTTTTGGTTTACCAGTTGCAAAAGTTATCAAGAGTGAACAGGACTACATGGGCTATAGCGAGAAAATTGAAAATATACAACTCATTTGCCATAAAATACGTTAAACATATGACATTTTAATCCAAATCGTTAGAGTCATTTTGAGAAAAACATCTTCAAAGAATTTTCCTTACAAAGGGCAGTTTAGGATGGAAAAAATTTCTTGAAAATCGTGTCGCATCCTTGCAAGATATTAAACTTCAATACCAACTTTGGTTTTTAACTGACTTAGCTTTTGAGTTATACAGCGCGCGCGCACAGACACACATGCACATACACCTTTTTCTAAAATAATGCTATTTTTGGATTCAGATAGCTTGAAACAGTCCCAGTGAAACTTTTGCTTCGAAGTTTTGGGTCCAAAACAATACTTCTTACTACTCATAGTAAGTAAAAATATAGTGCACCGTGGCCATAGGGAGGTAAATAAATTGTATGGCCTTGGTACTAAGCTTTATAATAATGCATTCATATGATAATAAGATAATTTATTCATTTGTGATGCGAGCTAGAATGATAATGAGTTTAATCCATACAACTGTCACAAGCAGGAGGTGTTCAGAAGAATTAATAACTTCCGCCTCGCTGGTTATAGAAAAACGGAACTCGTTCACAAAAGGCAGCTTCGTTGTTAAAATTCTGCGAAATAACAGTATACCATAAATAATACATTAATTATACCTTCAGAGGGTCTGCGAGGTTAAACGTCCATGTATCTGTAAACAGAATATCTGAAAACTAAGGTATTCAAAATAATTTTCCCCTTCCATTTCAAACTCGCTCCAAAGGCTCCAGAGGCAGTTCGAGTCGAGCGGGGATGTTAGTTCCCCCGCTCGGCTGTCATTTAGCGCAGTACCCAGCCGTAACACGGTTTTACCTGTGTGATGAGGGTTGATAGGTTTCTCTATAGGGACGCACTGCGAAAAGCTTGGGCTACAGTGGTATCTATAAGAACAAAACTCAATCTACTTCAACTTCAACTTATTTTATTATAGAAAACATTTGCCCGGTGCCGGTCCCCTCCGAAGGAGTGTCGCCTTGTCGTGGCGGAGGGGCTCAGTACCTGAGCCAGACGGCCTACTAAGTGTCATTTTGATTACTGGTAGGCAAGAGGTGAGGGGAAGCAAAGAACATTCCAAACGGGTAGATGGGGCTCGTTAGTCTTGGTTGACGACTCATCTAGGAGAAGAGGACTCCGAAATCAAACTCCCCCAGGGGCTCCTACTATGGTAGGTACGGGTTTGGCGTACCCGGGGCCCCAAGCCATACTCTCGATTGGGTTCCTCCAAGAGGTGAGAGGGCATATGCCAAACGCCCAATCAACTTTGGTCCACTTTTGTGTTTGACCTCCCACCTGTTACCTCCCTGTACACAGTCTGATGGATAACCTACGCGCGGGTCGTCGGAGGATGGGGTGACGCAAGGGGTGACTGGGTAATCGCGTAAGTCCCAGCCCCTGGTTATCATGTAGGATCTGTGTGCGTATCCGCTGATAAAGGTCAGTCCCGGGGAGGGGCCATTGCATGAGCTGATGCACTCCTGAAGGCGATTGGGTCCCTCTGTCTATACATTGGGAGGTGAGACCCTAGGGTGAGCAAGGTCCAGGCCAGGACTCTCACCTAAGCCGGGGTGGCGCCCAGGAAGTGAGCATGCCATCGGAGACATTTGCAATGGTGGAGGATATCATCGCTATGAGTCCAAAAACTCCAAACAACAAAAAAGCAAGTGGAAAAGAAGTAGTCGAGTGTTGTGGTCCTCGCTACTTAGTTATTACTAGAAAAGAGGAAGGTAAAAAATTCCTATCGGTGAGCCGCTTTACCATTCAAAAGGGTCTGGATAACATTGCTGGTCCAGTAAAGTCATGCACTAGATCTCGCAATGGCACGCTGCTGGTTGAAACACATTCATCCACCCAGGCAGCTAAAATACTGAAGGCGAATATGCTAGCCAGTTATCCTATCAGTGTGGAGATGCACAGAACTTTGAACTCCTCGCGCGGCGTGATAAACACCCGTGCATTGGATGATCTAAGTAATGAGGAGATTAAAGAAAATCTTTTGGAACAAGGCGTTATTAACGTTTACAGGGTTCAGCGTAAAGAGGGTGGTGAACTGAAGCCAACACGTACCCTGTTCCTGACCTTTGACCGGGTAGATCTCCCGCAGAGGATTAAGGCAGGGTACGAATCCATCGAAGTTCGGCCTTTCATCCCGAACCCGCTGAGATGTTTCAAGTGCCAGCGCTTTGGACATACAAGCGAGCTTTGCAAGGGACAAGCTACATGCCCTCAATGTGGAGATGAATCCCACGATGGTGCATGTACAGCAGCTCCGTCATGTGTGAACTGCAGAGGTGAACATCCATCCAGTTCCCGAGATTGCCCCCGTTTCGTAGAAGAAAGAGCGATTCAAGAGATACGGGTTAAAGAGAAGGTGCCCTTCTCAGAAGCCCGGAAGCTCTTGCGTTTACGCCAACCCTCTGTTCCAAGGTCCGGGACCTATAGCTCAGTTGTAGCTAAACCGGTACCGCGCAGAGAGATCGCAACGCAGACCAGCGATTTTAATGGGGCAACAATATCTGAAAAGACACTTGTAGCCCGTAGCTCTATTCCAAAGCCTTCAACATCAGCGCGCACATCTATGTCAACGTCCACAAAATCTTCAAGTGCAAAGAACATCACTGTTACATCACCATCAAGAGCACCAAGATCAGAGCAAAAAACTAGCAAGCCCGTAAGATGTGAAGCCTCACCGATAAAGTTTAAAAAGAATTACACCAGGACCGACTTCCTCAAGGAAAATAGTATGTCTAATCCCAGTACATCGAAGGGATGTAAGAGTCCACGAACATCTCGAAGATCTCGAATATCCTCTTCTGGAGAATCTTCAGGGGTGGACTCTGACCGGCGTCTTTCATCTTCGCCGGTCTCCGTGTCAAATCGGTTCGAAGCTCTCGAACCAAAATTCAGTATCGGAACACGGACGTCCTCGGCAGAGGACATGGAATTGGAATCTGCCCACACTGGGAGACCCCCAGTAGAAAAAAGGCGCGAAAAAGCGCCAGACAAGAATGCCAGCCCCACAGAAAAAAAAGAGCTAACTTAGTTCGACAACCGCCTGCTCCAAAGTAATGAAGAGTTACCTTGGAACTATCTGTCCCATACACAATGCAATATGGCTATCCTACAATGGAACATACGTGGAATTCGAACTCAACGGCCAGAACTTGAGCTTTTGCTCAAAGAATACGAACCTCTGGTTGCATGTTTGCAAGAGACTAAGCTGCGTCCTCATGACGCTTTCCATCTAAGGCGATACACCCCAATACGGTGTGATGTTACACCAGAAGAGGGTGTACCGGCACATGGCGGCGCTATGATGCTTGTTAGAGATGACGTGTATATGCAAACTCTACCATTGCCCTCTGATATACAATCAGTTGCAATAAGGATTCTACTGCCAGACATCCATTTCACCATCTGTAATATATATTTGCCTCCGTCCCATGACTTCTCGCACATTGATTTAGAAGATCTAGTTTCCCAGTTGCCAACACCGTTTCTGTTGGTGGGAGACTTCAATGCGCACCACCCACTTTGGGGTTCAAGTCGCGCTTGTGCGAGAGGTACACTCATTGCCGACTTTTTGGACAGTCACAACCTAGCTCTCCTCAACACTGGAGAGCCTACATTCATTTCGGACTCTCACAATAGTTTCTCGCATCTTGACCTTGCAGTTTGTTCACCTCAGTTGGCAGTCTCCTTACAATGGAATGTCATCTCTGATTTACACTCTAGTGACCACTTCCCATGTCTTATTAGTCTCTTGACGCAACATACCTTTTCCACTCGTATGCCCAGATGGCGTTTGGACCATGCCAACTGGAACCTTTACACCCAGTTGGCTGTCTTTACCTACAACGAGCATGACTCAGTAAATAATTTGGCGCAGCATCTCACGGAGACGATTCTCTCTGCTGCTGAACAATCGATTCCGCGGTCGGCTACACACCTCCGTCGATTTCCCGTTCCCTGGTGGACGGAAGAATGTCGGAATGCCATTCGTGCTCGAAGGCGTGCACTTAGGGTTTTCCAACGTCACCCTACTTTGGAAAACCTAATCGAGTACAAGAAAATGCTCGCCAGGTCCAGACAAGTCATTAAGGATAGCAAAAAGTCATCATGGAGTAAATTTGTAGCTTCATTTAACCGACACACACCTTCCTCGGTTGTGTGGGATAGATTAAGGCGTGTTGCAGCTAAAACGACCCAAATACCAATAGCGGGACTATAAACAGCCACAGGAGCTGTTGTTGATTCATTTGAAGTGGCCAATATCTTTGGCAGTGCTTTCGCACAAGTGTCTAGCTCGGAAAACTACTCCCCTGAGTTCCTTCCAATTAAAACTCAGGTGGAATCTCAAGGCTTCTCGTTTCGTTCTAGAAACGTAGAAGATTACAATCGCCTTTTCAGCATGGCAGAGCTGGAGTATTCCCTGAAATCTTCGCGATGTTCAGCACCAGGACCGGACGGTATTCATGTACAAATGTTACAACGGCTCTCTCCTGAAGGTAAGGCATTCCTGCTCGAGGTCTATAATCGTGTTTGGGTTGACAGTATACTCCCAGAAAATTGGCGGGAGGCCACCGTTATTCCCATCTTGAAGGCTGGGAAGGACCGTCATCTTCCCTCCAGCTATCGTCCTATTTCCCTCACCAGTTGCGTTTGCAAGGTGATGGAACGCATGATCAATGGACGATTGGTATGGTGGTTAGAAAGTCGTAACCTACTGACTAACATCCAGTGTGGTTTTCGACGACGCCGTTCAACTGTTGACCATCTTGTGTTAATATCGACACAGATAATGGACGGCTTTATGAAGAACTGTCAAACCGTTGGCATATTTTTCGATCTTGAGAAGGCTTATGATACGTGCTGGCGAGCAGGGATTCTACGTTCCCTGTATGCCTGGAACATACGTGGACGCCTACCACTTTTCATTCTGGAGTTTATGAAGGACCGCTTTTTCCGAGTAAGGGTCGGCTCGGTTTTTTCTAATTCTTTTGTTCAGGAGGAGGGAGTACCTCAGGGTTCGGTGCTAAGTGTCACGCTCTTTGCTATTGCAATTAACTCCATCTGGAAATGTGTTCCACCTGGAGTTTCGTCATGCCTATTCGTAGACGACTTCGCTGTCTATTGCACTTCTCAGCGCACGGCGTTCTTACAACGGCGCCTGCAGCAATGTTTGGACAACCTTAGAGAATGGAGTGTGACAAACGGCTTCCGTTTCTCAACTGAGAAGACAATCTGCGTTAATTTCTGGCGCCGTAGGAGACGATTACCACCTTCGCTCCGATTTGGTCCAGATTCACTTCCCTTCGCAGAAGAGACGCGCTTCCTGGGTTTGATCTTGGACAGGAAGCTTAGTTGGTCGTCGCATATTGCACAGCTAAGAGCGAGATGTGACCGTTCCCTAAATATTATGCGAGTACTGAATGGCAAATCGTGGGGAGCGGATCGAACAATTTTGTTGCGAATATATCGCGCATTGGTCCGATCCAAGCTAGACTATGGGTGTATTATTTATTCGTCAGCACGGCCATCTGTGCTGAGAAGATTAGACGTGGTCCATAATAGGGGCATCCGCATTGCAACAGGAGCTTTTCCAACAAGCCCAGTGGTGAGCCTTTACGCCGAGTCCGCAGAACCTCCTCTGCAATATCGGCGTGAGATTCTCTTGGCAAATTATGGTTGTGCGCTTAGATGTATGCCTAAGCACCCAACGTTCGCTTCTTTTTTCACCACCACGCTAAGAGAACGATATAGAAATAGCACCCTTAATCCAAAGCCTGCGGGGTTCCGTTTCCAAGAGCTCCTAGTGAAGCTTGGAGTGGAACTGCCTGTGATGTTCGCCAAGGGCGAGAGACTTTACCCCCCTTGGCTATCTGGTACGCCCCATGTAGATCTTGGGATGACCATACACCAGAAGTCCACGATGCCTATTTCAAGTATCCGCACGTGTTTCTTAGAATTTTTGTCAGGTTACTCTGACCGTAGATATATTTACACCGATGGATCAAAGAACACCAACGGTGTTGGATGTGCTTATGTTTATGGAACCGAACCATATACATTCGGTTTTCCAAATAGCACTTCCATTTTTACTGC
Source organism: Tenodera sinensis (assembly GCA_030765045.1). NCBI lineage: Eukaryota > Metazoa > Arthropoda > Insecta > Mantodea > Mantidae > Tenodera > Tenodera sinensis. The sequence continues at coordinate 55,844,017 of CM060972.1, forward strand.
AGAGCTTTATGCAATTTATCGAGCCGTTTTGTATGTTCGCCGTCGTAAATTAGGTGACTGCCTGATTTTGAGCGATTCCCTTAGTGCATTGCAGAGCCTTTGTCAGTTGTACAACCCCCACCCTATTGTACAACGTATCCAGGATGCCCTCCATGTTTTACACGCTTCTGGTGTTGATGTGGTGTGTGCATGGATTCCTGGTCACGTAGGTTTGCCTGGGAATGAAATGGCAGATTTAGCAGCAAAGACGGCAACTACAGAACCCAGAATTATCATCTCACGTGTTACTTCGGAAGACTTTAGGCTTGAAGTGCGGAGAGCAGTGCTGTCGTCCTGGCACGACGAGTGGTCAGCTCTCCGCGGTAATAAGCTTAGAGAAGTGAAAGAACTTCCGATAAACTGGGTAACTTCCTGTCGCACATCTCGTCGCGAGGAGGTTAGTTTGGCTCGATTAAGAATAGGGCACTGCAATTTTTCCCATGGTTACCTATTTAAAAGGGACCCTGCGCCTCTATGTCCGCTGTGTGACAACGTTTTGTCGGTTCGCCACGTGCTCCTAGAGTGTTACTCTCTAGCGCACCTTCGGGATTCTCTGCAGCTGCCTGCTAGACTTGCAGAGGTCCTAGCGGACGACAAAACAGCGGTTGATAGAGTTTTTAATTCTTTAGCGCAGTGCAATATAAATTTGAGGATTTAAAATTTTTAATTATCTGTTTCTGATGTTGGACATATTTATCACCTTGTTTCATATCTGGCTATTGCCACTGCTTTTTACCTTTGTATATTTTTCTTGTTGCTAGTATTTTTATTTTTTGAGTGAAATTTATATCTGGCTATTGCCATGAGTCTGTTAAGGGCGCTGATGACCTAGAAGTTGAGCGCCCTTAAACCAAATCCAATCCAATCCAATCCAATCCGGTGCCGGTACAGAAGGGCCCGGTTTACAGGCTAAAATTAACATTAATTATAGTTTACAGTATTTACATGTTCATGTTTGCTTTTATATGTTCAAAAACCCATACAGTGGGCAACTTTAGCCCACCGAGAACAGTTTTTGGGCGTATACTCGGTCTTATGTTTGTCCGTTTTGATAGTTTTTTTAATTTATATACACGGATACATACACACACTCACTCCTGGGCATACCACACATATGTCCCATCACACGCGCACATACACACACACACACACACACACACACACACACACACACACACACACACACACACACACACACACGCTCGTATATACATATTTACACTGTACTATATACACTTCGTATTTACAGTTTTTCCGCAGTTTTCCTGTGCGGCCAGGTTGCAGCTCCTGAGGCGTTTCCGAGGCACAGACCTCTTCCGGAGTGCGCGGCCTAGGGCCTGGGTTGCATGGGTGCGCATCAGTCGGCGAGCCATGCAATGTTTAAAACATTTTAATTCTAGCATGCTTACGATGCTTTGGCTCGCCCTTGCCAATATAGGCAATCACGTCATTTTGGTGATTCCTGATGCGCGCCCACGCGACAGTGGCTCTTTTTGTTATTGCCTCGGGTATGGAAGGGATCTGGGTTTCCTGGTGAAGGGTTCGGTTAGTGGTTAGGATGGGAGCAGAGAGGATTTTCCGGAGGGAGAGGTTTTGGAGGGTTTGGATAGTCTTCAGGGCGGTTTTTGAGGCGTTTGCCCAGGCCACACACGCGTAAAGAACCACTGACACGATGAAATCCTTATACAGGACGAGTTTGGACTTCAATTGCAGCTGTTTGTTTGGCGGTAACATCTGTGGTCCGTCTTCGGGTGGTTCAGGGTCCAAATAACGTGGGCCCGCCAATCTTACTGTTTTTTTTCCTCTTGTTTTTACCGTTATTTACTTCAGTCGCCGAAATAAATATATCGGATTAAACATTTAATACCATGACCCAAAGTGGAAGTTAAAGTCCAAAACAATAGTAAAAATGAAAAAATATATTAATAGTGCTTACCGTGCCATCTATCCGCAGATAATAGGAAACTGCACGACACGCTAATACTCTGCACTGATCCTCCTGAGTACAAGTGCCGCAGCAAGATGGCATGGTGCACGGATGAGACCTACAGAGCATAGACTGGATTGCACCCTAATGCCATATGCACGTCACGGGTCGCGGTACATTGCCCTGCGCTTATCTGTGTGTGCACGTGACAAAGCAAGGTTGTATAGTCCAGAGCCACATTTATATGAGTGTGTTTATGTAGGTATGTGTATGCGCGATTCAGACTATTTTCGTTGTATGTTTATACATGTTTATAATATGGTGAATATAAAATAATTGTAGCTAAGATTACTAAATCGGAAATTTTTCTATAGAGTATATACGCCTTTTGAGCTGTGCTATTCTGTTAGGTAAGCAATGTTATACTAAGTGGTTGTCCGCCGCCGCCGACACCTCTGCCTCCACATCCGCCTCCGGCGCCGCCGCCATTCCGCCGTCACCCAGGATCGTTCCAACGTTTTCTTTCCATATCCACAGGTTTCCGTCATTACAAAGTTGTATTTTAATAAACAACAGTACAAAAATTATAACATTGTATTTTAATCCAAATTGCTAGAGCCAGCCATATTTGAGAAAATAAAATTCGAAAAATTTTCCATGTAAAAGAAACCTTGTGTTCGGGAATTTCCTTGAAACTCTGTCGCATCCTTGGAAGATGCTGCACAAGTACCAAGGTTGGTATTTAACCGACTGTTCGTTATACAGTTATGCTGTTCACAGACAAACGCACACAAGGACACATCTATAGCAACTAGCTGTGTTTAGATTTAACTATGCTTAAAGCCTACTGTATTCCCACATTCCCTTTGCACCTGCCAAAAAATTGAAAATTCTGTTAATCTCGATTGACATGAAGTAGAGCAATATATGTTTGTAAGAATAGTTTGTATAAGAGTAAAGAAAATTATTGGGTGCAAAACATATTTTTACTGTCTGAAACGACCTGTTGATGAATGTATCGATTGGAAACGCCTATACCAGTGATGTCAAACCTTGTCTCTTTGGAGATGCCTACGTCATTAGCGGCTATACCCCACCTACTCTTTCAGTCGAAGGGTGAAATTAGGTCTTTTTTGTGACTGTAGAAAAACAACTAGACAATCAGTATCCAGTGGCGGACACAAACAGCCGATTCTATGCCAGTCTCTAATTCATAACTTGAATTTTCTGGGAAAGTCCTCAGAAGACCTCTTTATTCTGGATTACTTTTGCATAAATGGTAAACAGTAACAGACAAAAGCCTTGCTAAATAAAAAATGTGGATCTGGTTAAAACAAATACTTTGTTTTTCCTTCTTTTTTGAGCGAACCATTTCCGAGATCTTCATTATTTGTGTGAATTTGCCAATAATATTTAAACAAGAATGTTATTAGTTTTTTAACTCCTAGCCTTGCAAAAAGTACGGAATTTCAAAGTAATCGCATAGCAATCAGCTCTTAAAACACTACTATCGTTTAAAGCCATACATCCCATTATACTTTCAATTACTGGTAGCAGAGGTCCGTGGATCGAAACCACGCTTTGCTACCAGTAATTGCACTGCTGCTGTGGTGTAATTAATTTATATGACTAAAGAAAGTAAACGAAGGAAGTGTAGACCCTAACACTGGGGTATCGACAGTACCAATTCTGTGAAAGGAGTGCCCCCCAAAGCATTGGACAATACTTTCCTATAACAGTTATATAATAAACCAATATGAACATGGTAAAATGCCCTTGACATACAACTCATCAACTGCATTCCTCCTGCTTAATCAAACAAAGCCATAAGAGACAGAATTTTTGGCAACTTGAAACATTCCTGGTCCGTACACATAAATTGCCCCCAAATAGGAGCTATATTCAAAATCCCAACATTGAAAGGCGCAGCCCAGGTAATTTACGGTCAGATACAGCAAAAATGAGAACAAATCAAACTCAGGCCCAAATATAACTCACCGACTTAAATGTGCGCAGTGAGCAGAAGTCAGGTCCAAACACTGGTCTAGCAGGTGCGCTTGCCGCAACGCTACAAGCGGTAGTAGGCGGTACTAAGTGTGGGAGAATACAACCTAGCAGAAAACTTATGAATTAATGGAAACGAAAGAAATCTCAAAATCAAAAATATGTACGGTCGGCACAATCTACAAGAAAATTAGCAACAAGATACTTTCTGAAAGTGCTTGTGTCGATTAAAATGAAGTTGGTAGAGAAATAGGCATTTGCAGGAATGGTGCGTATAAGAGTGAGTATAGCTCTACATATATATTTGGGAACAGAATTTCTCCAAAATGAATCATATTAAAAGTCTGTATCGTAATATGCTACGCGACGATCACTTGATGTATCTTCTGAGCTTCGACTTTGTCGCCAAATAAACGTAAGCAGCACCAAACAAGTCACTAATGAACAAATGTTAATCGCATAAGATTTGAAAGTGCTTTTTTTTTTTTTTAACGTCCTCCAGCATTGTGTCATATCGGATGAATGAATGAAATGGGTGAAATGATGCTCAATGAGCCCGAGGTCCATGGAGCTTTAAGTTACTCGACATTCGTTTTCTCAGGGTAGGAAAAACCTCGGAAAAAAACCTTACCCGGATAACTTACCCTAAGCGAGATTCGAACTCGCGACCTCTTGAACGTGAGGCAGACACGCTAACCATCACGCTACCAAGGCGGGCGTGCTTTCGTACATGTAATACAATACGTCTGACAAGTGTTAAAGGGTGGCAAATTCCGCGTATAGTGGAAGGAAGTTAATCCAACCTCCTCTCTTTCTCAGCCGGTGGACATTGCTGCCTATCCTGTGGCTGTGTAAATGATTAATCGTCGGGCGATGTTTCACTCCCTAAAGGGCATCACTGGCGACCCAACCATCTGCTTTCTTTTTATGGCGACTTAATCTAACAGATAAAGCTTTCAAGTGTACGCAGCATTTTGTTAGCACGTGAACAAGGACGTCTTCGCCTGACAATGCCTTATCGGCTGCTCAGACATCCAGAGAAGGAGCACTTAAAGGATGATGGAAATAGATAAGACACATCGCATGCATCGCTTTCTCTAAGGACTTTGTTACATAAAGGAAGGACTTACTGAAGAGGAACAGTTAGAAAAAAATGACGAACACTGAAGACTATCACATATTAATATCAATGAACTGTACAACATCACATAAATTAACTGCTTTTATAAACTTTATTACACTATGAGAAAGTCATATGAGTGCAACTTATTTTTTAATTTTCATGCTGTAAAAAGTATAAATTTCCTACTATCATGCATTTTCCATTCCCTCTTCCGCCAGATTTTCTTTTGCAATGCAATTCCTGCAGTGGTTTTACTCTTTTTCTTAACAGTAACTGACAATTTTGTCCGAAACTGGTGCTAGGGTATAGGAGACTATAGCACTGTAAACATAGGTACAGAAATTGACTAAATAGATGTGTGTAGGTTTATACAACACATTTATTGAGGAACAAGAATTCTTGGAACTAATTATAAAAAACGGAAATAAAAACAATGAAAATAACAAAAGCTTCAGTAACAAGATTCGAACCACCAACACCTGTTATTACTGAACATACGTCTCTACCAAATGCGTTGATTGTAAATAGCAGCTACATCATGACCTACAGTTAGTAAATACTTAATATTTAAATGATATCTTTTAATTAACAGTCTTGGGTGTTAGTTTATGACTCAATCATTCGCTTTATATCGCAGTCTAGAAGTACTATTTTCAATTCAGCGATAAATTTCAAACTTAGCTTGCAAAGTCTTGAAGTAGATGTTGGATTCCATATGTAACTTGCTCTTCTAGACTTGACAGAGGGGAAACGGAATGGTAGATATCCTGCAGTACTGTTAATTGATCAGTTTGGTGGAGAACAATACCCCATGATTGAAAGAAAACACAATTAGTGACGTACAGTATGCAACAGGGAGATCGCTTGAAATAGAAACAAAATGGTTGACGCGCATACCCACTACTTACAGCGCCTTATATTATGATTCGTCACAGGACCACAGAGTGCAGGACTACTCTACCTGTGCCTCTGTGACGGGCAATGAGATTAGGGTGCCATCAGTCCATCTACAGATATATCTAGTGTTCAAGTTCTCATCCCTGTACCATACCAGCTTGTTCCATCTCGAATCCACAGAGGGATCAGTGTGGGACAAATGTGTTGTTGTTAGCTAATGCTGAATTTCTGACAATGAAGTCATTAATCCTCTTGCTTTCCAATATTTTTCACTGATGGATGGGGCATTAGAAGTGGCCGGGCATATTTGAAGGTGGTCTCGATCCATTTCCTCTTGCAGATCACGTAGAGGACAGAGTGGTGAAGAATATATCCCAATTCTGTTCAAATGTTTTGCCAGACAATCATGTCCTGTAATCAATCTGAAGGTTGCAACTGCTGTTTTTCGAGGATACTCAGGAATTACTGTTTGAATGTTTGGTAGTTCCCATCTTTTATTCTTTGATTTTTCATAGTAATATTTTGCAATAATTTTTTTTGAATTCAGAGTTGACTAATCTTTTAGCTGCATAAAATGGTAGATTAACTATAGATTTTTGTACACCGCTGGTACCCTTTTTTGCAAGAAAATCAGCTTTCTCATTACCACTCAGTCCACAGTGAGCTGGTTTCCATTGGAAGACTAGGTGTTTTTGAAGTGCGGTTAGATGGGTAAGGATATTCCAACATTCTATAATTGTTTGGTTTTTTGGTGACAACTTGGAAGCAGTTGTTATAATTGCTGCCCTGGAATGTGAGAGAATAACTGCTTGCTGAAAATGTGAAATTCTGTACAAAAGATTTTGTAGGGCCATTCGAATTGCTTCAATTTCTCCATCAAGGTTAGTAGTTCCATAACTTAAAGACTTGCAATAGGAAAAGAGGTGACATGTGACTCCAGCACCTGCTCCATCTTGGTTTAATATCAATGATCCATCAGTATAAATATGGAGCCATTCATGTTCTGGAAATCTAGTATGGATTGTCTCTAATGCCAATAATTTTAGAACACTAGTTGGAGTATCACTTTTCTTAACTTCTTCTGTCAGGTGTAAATAATATGTGATGTCTAATGTTTGTGTCGGATTGACTTTAGATATGAAGTTTTCCTTTTAATTAGGAAGGTGTACATTCTTCCTGATGTCTTGAATTTTGGAAAGAAAGCTCTCCTGAGTCTTTAGTGTATGTGTAAAATTTCTCTTGTGCCATGTATTGAATGGGAGTCTGATCAACTTTTCGTGTTGAATAAGAGCCGCTTTTTCTATTTCATATTCAATGGGGTATTGGTTGGTTAGTATTTCCATAGCTGCTTTTTTTTTTTTTTTTTTTTTTGTGTGTTTGCTGTTACAAGAACTTTGCTGCAGTAAGTAAATAATGGCTTTATATATACATTGTATGTTATGTTAAGGGTTGCTCTGGAACATCCCCACTTCATTCCTGTTGGACGTTTTAATAGTGAAAGGTGCCTCTCTGATCTTTGTATTACATTTTCTATTTGTTTGGTCCATGTAAGTTGGGCATCAAATGTAACTCCTAACTGTAACTTTGTTTGCTTCCTTTGTTTCTGGTAATTGTTGACCCTCAAAATTTAGTTTTGTTTTTAGTGGGTTTTTTTCTTAGTGAAAAGATTTGGTAGTTTGATTTTGTTGTCATTAAATTGTGGGACAAATGTACCTCCGCGTCTCTGATAGCAAATGGCATTAGGGCACCCTCCAGCTTTTCTGCTTATATTATCCGCCGATAGATGGCACAGCATTAATAATTACTATCTATTTTTTCATTTATACTATTGTTTTAGACTTAAAATGGAACTTTGGGTTGTGGATTAAATATCAAATCCGATATTTATCTTGGCAACTGACTAAGATTGGTCGGCTCACGGGACTTCAATTTGGAACCTCCCGAATGTGAGCGTCACACACTACTGCGAAGCAACTTGACTCGGTTTCACAGATAAAATACTGATACATATTCGAAGTTGTGAAAACGAAAGTTTATTGAAACATTCAGCAAAATTCACCATAAAAAAGCAGTTCAGTAGTTCATACGCAACTGATACGAAGGAAACAAAGTAAAATATGATGTGCGCCCTAACACGCTTTTCTCTACACTCTTACAGACATTCCTCCAAATGTTTATCCCTTTACTTAATGTTAGTCGAGGAGAAAACAGCAGGCTTTATGCGATAGTCAAACCTTTTTAGAGCGCATCTAACCGCTACATGATGAAAAATTCCATTCCTAGTTGGCAAAAGAACGTAACCCAGTGGCAGAACAGGCCTACCGCCCGACCGCTGAGTCCTCCACCTCTACCCACCATAGGCGTCATGAGTGGGGTGTAGTACTGGAGTCCGGCCGGTTATGCCCCTCAGGGAACTAATGAGGCTGAGTGACCCCGGACCAGGTCTCCCTGCGGGAGAAATTCCCGCACAGGTATCAGGAATCGAACCCTGTCGGATTTCAGATTCTCTGTTTGTGGGTTTTGGACTTAATGAGATATTTATCTTTAAAGTATAGATATTGGTTGCTTTGGGCGTAGCAAAATATTCCACTGCCTTTCTGTAGCCTTCAACGAAATCGAAGTAACATTTAACCTTGTTATTTTCTACAGTCAGAGGTCTAAAGTTGGCAATATTTGAATTGCTTAAGCTTTCTCTTGTACACTATTCTCACCAACGTTTATTCCTCTGTATTCGTGTTAATCCAGATAAACATTTGTAGAAATTACCTTATTGATAATTTTCTTGTAGATGGAAGGGGAATATGGAATTATACTAGGTTTCAGGTGATAGTCAAATGTTTTTAAGAGCTGATTTTCTATACGATACCTTGGAATTTTCCTCTGGTGATGCTAATAATTTATTGGGTTTTACATTAGGGCGGTAAGAGGTCTCGTGTTTGGGAGTATCCTTTATTCGTTTATTCGTTATTGTTATTATTATTGTGGAAATTCGTAAAGGTGAATTACGGAGTGACTGTCAGAATTTATTTACCTCTGGTCCATACAAGAAATAGAGATGACACTATCAGTTCCAATAAGTTCTGAGGATTTACCTGCCTCATCCGAGCTAGGACAGTCTTCTTGACACTACTCAGATGGTTCAAAACATGTATTATTGACTTTATGCATAATATGAACCTATTCAATATGTAGAATATGTTCACATAAGTTTTATGTTTGTGACAATATAAAATAACAAGCTTGTAAAGTGACCATCAAATATGAAGTGTCTCACTTCAGTTGTTTTGGAGGAAAATGTAACCAAAGAAAAAAATATGTTAAAAAGTTTGCAAATTTTCTTGTGAATTGAAATAGCAATTACTAAGTTTGCTATTTGTTGCATTTCCTACTTCCGGGTTACTGACTGTAACTGCAAAATTGATTGATATTTCACTGTTATAATTAATTATTATTGGAGTGCAAATTCCAATTAAGGGCACACACCAGCATATGCCCCTTTTATGGAAAATGTTTTAAAAACTGCCAATGTTATTCTACAACACTATAAAAATCATGAGGACATGTCAATTCCTCAGTGTGATAGCAATGTTTGTATGAACAAATTAATATTGCAATCATATGTTCATGTTTCTCTGTATATTTGCACATACCAGAAGGAATATCTATAATATTGTTTGACATCAGATGTGTATAACAGAATTTATGAGTGATATTAGTTCAAATACACTTTGTAAAATAGCCAAAGTTGTGATAAGAAGCTTGTAAATATGAGCGACAGGAAACAAGAAAAATCTGATGTGTTGCACTCACATGACTTTCTCTACTCTTGTACTAGCCATTCTTACAAACTCTTATTCCTATACCTACTTCGTGTAAGTTGCGATAAATATTAGAACAAATTATCTTATTGCTTATTTCCTTGTAGGTACAAGGGGAATCCTAGAATACACTAGGCTTTGTGCGATAGTCAACTCTTTTAAAGCTTTGAGATCCCGTTCTCTTTGCACACTTAACATATAAAAAATGAACAACGATGTTCCATTTCACGAAAGTTTTAAGTTTTCCGAAACTCACACACATAACAAGGAATATCTCAGAAATAGTTCACCATATAAGAAAATATATCCGGACATAAATTATGTATTTTAGCAAGATCTACATTTTTGTGTACTATAATTTGATCCATCTCTAACGGTTTACCAGTTATGCAAAAGTCGTCCAGAGTAAATACGACTACAGGGGCTATAGCCGGAAAATTCAACATATCCATTTCACTTGCCATTAAAATATCTCAAACATGTGACATTTTAATCAAAATCGTTACCAATTTTGGTTTTCAACCGACTTTTCGTATTTGAGTTACGCTGTCCAGACACACACACACGCACGCGCATGCACATGCACCTTTTTCTAAAAATGCATTTTTTGGATTCAGGGGTCTCAAAACATATATTTTCGGTGAAATCTCGACATCGAATTTTTGGGTGGAATACAATACTTCCCCTACTTACCAGTAGAGAAAGTGAAAATGCTTCTAGTTCTGGTAAACTGGTTCCCACAATGTAATCATAACAAAAAAATAATAAAATATTAATAATGAAATAAAAAATAACAATCACCACCATTGTCTTTTTCAACTTATATTTTTACATTTTCTATTACGTATAGTACATCCATAGGGTGAGTATTATATTCCAGCCAAAATTTCGATGTCGAGATTTCAATGGATATATGTTTTGAGATCCCCTGAATAATTTTTTTTAAGAAACCAAAGTTGCTATTTAAGTGTAATATCTTTCAAGGATGGGACAAGATTTTCAAGAAAATTCCTCCACCATCCCAAACTGCGCTTTATATGAAAAATTTTTCGAAAGTTCTGATTTTCTGAAAAATGGCTAACGATTTTAATTAGAATGCCACATGTTTGAGATATTTTTATGGCAAATGAAATGTACATTTTCAATGTTCTGCCTATATCTCATGCTTGCATAACTGGTAAACTGTAAGAGATAAACTGGAAGGTAGTTATTCAATTTATTTCTTGGTCGTGAAAAGAGAATGGATTTTCAAGGCCTTCATACAGCTACCAGCTTTAAATCATTTGACTATCGCTCAAAGCCTACTGCATTCCCCTATTTCTATTGGACCTATAAGAAAATTAGCAACAACGTAATTTCTGCAAATGTTTATCTCAACTAACATGAAGATCGAGGAATAAGTTTATAAGAATAGTTAATACAGACTAGAAAAAAGTCATGTGAGTATAGCACATCAGGTTTTTTTTTCTAAAATCCTAAAACATTTGCTCTCCTAGTTAATCAGAGATATACAAATACAAAATATAATTAACATATTATTGTTCCTACACATTTCTTTTGTAACCAAGTATGCAATAATATCGTTATTAAATTTTCAAAGTTTATTTCCCAAAATCTGGCATTTTTTGTATTTCTTATTGTATCTGCTTCTCAACTAAATATAAGCAGTAACCTGTATATTTATATTGCGCACTTTATTAATTATAATCCTAGTAATAATCAGACACCAAACATTATTTTCTTTTTAAAAAAATGTAAGAGCATGAACGCTCAGAACTTTGAAAGAAAATATCCAGCCTTCTTTACACTTAAATATGTATTTTTGTAAAATAAATAAACTAGAAATGCAAGATACGTAGTAGTGAAACAAAAATATTAGAACAGCAATTAAAGAATGGTATTGGTAGAACTAAAGTATAACTACGCTTTATTTTCTCCGTTAAAGCGAAAGAAAACAAAGAATTTGCGTCACTCTTTCTCCGCAGACATGGTGGAGAATTAGTCCCAGAGGTAAATTATGTAAATGAAAGCCATGGAGTGCGCTTTGTGAGATTTAATTGCAAGAGTTCTTGAAGAGCAGTGCACGGCAGATTGTCTAAGTTTCTTTGATTCACTCACTTAATAGAAGTAATGTTCTACCCTTACGTCTTAGAGTTCACCTCTTTAACAGTACAAACATATTTTCAAACAATTGAAACTTTAAACAAGGCACTGGATATATGAAACCACGAAAGATTACACAATATGCGCAAATTAACATACAATAAAATACGAGTAACTAATTATCAGGCTTAGAAAGAGGTAAAGAAAATTTGTGCCATTTACACGCAAACCAAGTTCAACACCATCAGTGGTATATCTCGGTATCTGGAACACATTTTGTATCTTGCGTTTTTGTCTCTGGCCATTTCCTGGCAACACTGCAGATTGTGTGGGTGTCACTTTCACTAGGTCAGTACATAAACAAATATCGTAACGGTCCGTCTTGAGAACATAAACACATGGTACCCTACTTTGTCCTTCCATGTTTACTGTGCGAGTGTAAGCCAATCAGAAGCGTTATCTCCCAAAACACTACCGGAAAGTGAAATAGTCAGATCTGTTTACATCCACAAGCCAGGTAAATTCCCTGACCAACCTCAACGCAACGTTGTCGACTTACTTCACGTTTGAAAGAGCTGCTCGGATTATTCCTTCACGTATTTAGGTGATTAATTATTCCGAAACTCTGCGTGATGTCCTATAATTAGTACCGAAGCTATGTCAGAAATAATGAATTTGTTTATTTCTTTGGCGTGAACCATGTCGGAGATATTCTTTGCTACTTGTGTGAGTTTTGGGATACTTAAACTTTTGTCAAACGGAAGATCGTCATTCATTTTTAATATCTTACCAGTGCAAAGAGAACGGAATTTCAAGGCTTTAAAACAGGCAGCCTCAACTCGATGCACTGTGACGTCATATCTTATAGCCCGTGGCTGGCGCGAAATACAGGCTACGGTCCGATTGCGTCATCTTTGAAACAGCTGATCGAAGGGAACCGACCGAAGCCGAACGTGAATATGACTTCTCCGTTTGGAGGAACAGCGTAAGGAAGTGATATCCATTGAATTGTCACTCATTATTGAAAATAAAAACACGTAACAAAAATACCTGCACAATATTATAATACGTTACATAAATAATAAATCACATATCAATATAATAAAGATTAATTATCTATCTCAATAGCTGCTGTTATTATCATCAAAGTTTAAGCATGAGGCACGTGATTATTGCCAAACTTAATTCCACTAAATCTGAATATATACATGTAAATGGAAATATTCCATCCTCAATATTTTGATTTTTAATGGCCCATTGTGACTAACCGATATATTATTATAACTAGTCAATCATATCAAAATAATGGTAATATTGATATGTTGCCTACCCCGGAGAAGCCGGAAGACTTATTTTTCACTAGCACTTGTATAAAGTACTTACCAATGTATCCACTTACCTTACATAATATTTATTAATGATGGAATCTATAAATATTAATTTATTATCAGCGGGGCATATATAGTTTTCTCAGTTTCAGTTTTGTTTATTGAAAGTTTGGCCTAGTGCCGTTACAAAGGACCCGGCTTACAGGCTAAAATTAACATTAACTTACAATTGTAAATATTTACAAAGTTTACTGCTTTTGGGTTTAACAAAACCCATACGGTGACCATACCAAGAAGTTTTTGGGTGTGGATTTGTCCTTTAGATAGGCATCCCAGAAACTGAAGCAAGATGCTAATTAAACTCAGTCTATCAACATTTACCATGCTGGTTAGGTAAATTTGCACATAAATAACAATTATCAACAATAGGCTAAGCTGTGATACCTGTGTTAATTTGTAAAAGTGGAGAAAGAGTTGAGATATGATGTTATAAAGTTAGGTTAGGATTGCATATTATTATTGATGGCAGGTGTGGATGCTGCCTGTGATAACACAGGCTAAATTTTGATAACACAGGACTCTGTCATCCTGTTCATATAGGTACACATTAACCTAGGTGTCGTTGCCTACATAATTCCATCGTGTGTGAGTAAAGACAGGGGACAAAATTTGACACAAGTATAATAGTTTTCCCTTTTTGATGTAGGTGGGAAAAATGTAAATGACCTAGCTACTGCCTGTTTTCTAAATTTATTGATTAACTTGGTAAATGTTTTGATAACATTCATTGCATTTAACTGTTGCCAGAATGGTTTAACAAAAACCAACCTATACCATCTTTAGTTCAACAGTTTTTGGGTGTAGATTTGTCCTTCCAAAGTGTTTCATTTATATATAAACTGTCCTAACTAGTTTTACATCGATACACACTACAACGTCGACCCATATTGTTCAATTCTACATCTAAAACAAAAGTAGAATTACATACCTTTCAGTACCGGTATCACCATGTTACAATATAGGTTATGGACTCTTGAATAACTTCACTGAAGAATTAACCATTTCTTAAATCACTTAAAATTACACACTATAAATGAAAATAATCATTTTAGTTTAATAGTTCAACTATAACAAGTAGAACTTACGAAAACCAGGCAAAAACTGTTCAGTTGCTCAAAAGAAACCGTTAAAAATTGCAGCGAAAAACATGTTCTAATTCTCGTACTACAACAAGAAAACTACTGAAAAATTAATTTTGATTAATTTACAATATTTACGAATAAACACAATCACTGAAACAATATATACCGCCACTAATTCACTTTCAATTAAACAAAACTAACACGTGTTGTCCCATAACATTCCACACTGGTAGCCATGTTTGTTAGCATACCCGGTTCCCGGCTATCAGCTGATCACCCCGGGCCAGAGCCTGAGATTCACGTCAGCCTCGTTATAGCCCGATGCCCGAGCGTGTGGAAGCGGGCAGAAATGAAGGTCAACGGAGATAGAAAAACAGTCAGTGGCGGAATAACTAAGATTTGCAACATCGGAAGCTTTGAACGTTTATTGAGTGTTGACTGAGTATACAAAGAGAAATAAACATATATTTACCTAGATGCTTAATAGAGCAAATTTAACATACCATTTTATAGCTTATATCTGTCACTTATATTATATTTAATACTTCCAAGTGAGTTCAATTTTGATTCAGACGTCGAGTTTTTTGTATCCTTTTCCCCCTTATTATCTGTGAAATATTTGGTGTAATTGTCTTTGTAGTACAAAGACGAAGACTGCATTTCAAGTTGCTGTCAGATAAATGGCTTCTGTGACTCGGTTTACAGTGTTTCATTAGTGAAAAGAATTGTTCAGAGAGGTAAGTAGAGCCAAATATGCTTAATATGTGAGCTGCTTGTCTGTGTAGTCGTGGAAATCTGGACTGAGGAAAGTTTATATAACAATCGATCAAGTTTCTTTTATGAACAAAGGAATCCTTCATTTCCCGATCATATTGCAGGTCAATAAGTTCTAATTGAAACTCTGTAGGAACGTTCTCGATGTCTACGGCGAAAGTAGTGACACATAATGGAAAACATGTAGATTCCATAGTTTGTATAATTATTCTATTATAGCTAAGACGTACAGCCGATTCACTTATTTTATGGTCCGTATCATTGTCAGTAGCCATAGTGTCTTTGAGTTTCTGTATCATCATGTCACGTTCCACTCCATTATAGCCGTCGTATTCACTGCTATGAGCAGCGTAATGTCGTTGTAGGTTATACTTTTTAATTGTTTGAACAATCTTACCACACACTAAACATTTCGCGGCATCCCCTAGGTCTATGAACAGATACTGTTGTTCCCAAACAGAGGAAGAAGTATATGGGGAAGATGGGCGAGGATTAGATGAGGTAGCCACACTTAGAGATGTTGCCATTTCTGTACTTCATGAACCGCCACTGCACACTAGTTACACACGTCCGTTGCTGGTGCACTCAGACAAACAACTGTAACACAATGCCCGCTTGCACGCACAGATATGCTGACTTTGCCCGCTGCCCGTATTTACGTGAGTTGAGGCTGCCTGCTTTAAAAGGTTTGACTCTCACTCAAAACGTACTGTATTTCCACATTCCCCTTGTACCTACAAGAACATAAGCAATTTGGATTTGGTTTAAGGGCGCTCAACTTCTAGGTCATCAGCGAACATAAGCAATAAGATAATTTTTGAAAATTTTTATCCCAACTAACACGAAGAACATATAGGAACAAGAGTTCGCTATTGTCTATTAATATTCCTTCACTTTCGAATGGTCACACTTGCCAAATTGTATGAACTAAATTTCTAAAACTTCTGAGAATTCTTTTGCCCTGCTACTAAGAATGAATAAGTGCACACAAATTGCATCATAACACTGTATCGTAGGGGGTAGAATGCGCTGATATGTACACAGAGGTAACGTTTCCTCCCTTAAATTTTTTCAGGCTGAAATGATTCCAATTTAGTTACCATGGAAACAGCAGTCCTTAACTGTGCATTAACGTGCCGTTTCCATGGGAACCTATTCAGAAAATTCCCGCTACATTATTTAGTTGGAGTGTTGGTTCTAGCAAAAGACGAAGTTTGCACCTCCGGAGTTCCTGCCTCGACGAATGTTATTTGACAAAGGGTATCTGAGTAGGTATCTGGTAATTAGAAATATCAGAGGAAGAAACATGTTGGGGATTGACAGTTTAAATATGAAGCTGGTTTTATCAAACATTATAGGAAGATAGAAACAATAATGGGTATATAACTTTTTAATGTTTAAACAAGCCTTAAAAGTTACAGAAAAATCCACTTCTTAATTTTGTAATTTACTTATTTAGTTAGTTAAAATAGATGAAGTATTGTATTCCATCCAAAAGAAGCATTAAATGCTACACATGTTGTAAAAAAAGGAAGTCCATATGTATGTGTGTGTGTGCGCGCGCGCGCGCGCAAGAGTGTGAAAGTGTGCCAAAGTGTGACAGATACTACCTAGCATTATACATCGAAAAACAGTAACAGTGTAAGAAGACTAACTCAGTGCCCATTTGGGTGAACATTTCTTCTTTATTTAAAATAAAATAGGCATGATTACCTGCAGTCAAATTTTACACAACTAAAAATACACATAGTTCAGTTAAGGTATAATAAGGCTAATGAAAATATTAATATCTGTAGGAGAATAGAAACCCAATCTCGTGAATGAAAAACCGAGCACAAACCATTATACCACAGCAATGGCTTCAAACAGGATTTCATAAACACATTAACAGGTTTCAGCCACTGCCACGGATTCCATTAGGGTTATATTCGGTCTCTAATGCGTATAAAAATTAAAAACAAATAGAATCCAGCGTATATATTTCCTCCCGCTAGTTTGCAGTATTATTTCATTGCAGTTCTTCTTTTAGATTGCAAAACTTCAAAGCTTTTAGCCCCTGAAAATATTTAGTTTAAACTTGATTCAGAAACTATTTATTCGAACTGCCCAAATCTATCAATATTACATTTGTTAACCTCAGGATCCATAAATTGAAAAATCTGATGTGTTGCACTCACACGGCTTTCTCTACTGTTGCAGATAAACCTTTACAGAAATTATATTATTGGTCATTTCCCTGTAGGTGCGAGGGGAATATGGGAATGCAGTAGGCTTTGAGTGATAGTCAAATCTTTTAAAGCTCGTTGGTACATGAAGGGCTTAAAATCCCGTTATCTTTGCGTGGTTGAGATTTAAAAAACAATAACGATCTTCCATTTGTGCAAAGTATAAGTATTGCAAAATTCAGACAAATGACAAGAAATATCTCTGAAAAATAAATTGGGTACATAAATTGCATTTTTTTAACGAGAACTATATTTTTTATAAGATTTGGTCTATCTCTTAAGGTTTACCAGTTACGCAAGTGACATCAAGAGTAAAAAGGACTACGTGATCTATACTCAGAAAATTAGAAATATACATTTCATATCCTAAACATACGGCATTTTAATCAAAATCGTCAGGGCCATTTTCGAGAAAATCAAAATGTAAAGGGTAGTTTAGGGCGGAGGGATTTTCTACAAAATATTTGTGTCGCATCCTTGAACATATTAAATCTAAATACCAACTTTGGTTACTAACGACTTTTCGAATATATTTTAGGCTGTTCTTTACAGAATTAAACATTTTGTGTTCAAATCTTTTCAATATAACGTTTAAATTCATATTTGATTCCTCAAATAGTCCAGATACAGGGTGAGTCAAATGAAAAATAGAAACATTTTTACAGTTCCTTTATTTGAGACAGTTGAAACAAGTACATTAGTTTTCAATGTATTCCCCCTGCTTTTCGATGCATTTCCGTCACCGAGTGGGGAGGGCATGGATGTATCGGGGAGTGTCCGTCACGAACTTGTTGCCACCTAACGAGTCCTTTAGTTTAGTGGGCCAAAGATGTGGAAATAGGAGGGCGCGAGATCGGGGAGTAAGGAGGGTGGGGGAGGCACTCTAAACGCAAGTTTACACTAGCCGTATGAGGTCGCGCATTGTCATGCTGGATCAGAACGGCTGTCGGGAGCAGACCACGGTGCTTGGTGCGTATGGCAGGTTTCAAAATGTCACACATGAACTCATATAGGTGGCGCTGGTCACCGTTTTGCCCTTTTCCGTGTAATGTACCATTATGTGACACGTCTATTCTGCAGAGTCATCATCTCCGCCACTGCAATCGCCTCAGCTGTCACAACACAATTGGTGTGGTCTAGGCACGTCCGCCAAACTTGTGCCACTATTGAACTTTATGCAGCATTCGTACACCTGAGTCTAGGATAAACATGCAGCCCTATACTGTGGCAACATGCCTCGATGAATTTCTGTTGGTTTCGTTCCTTCACTGTGTAGGAAACGGATCACTCCACACTGCTCTTCTTTGGTGCACTCCAACAGTGGGACTGCCATATTGGAAACTCCCGTATTGCGCTGCTGGGTCACATGGGGTCGCGAGACCAATGCCAGTTGACAGCGGGAGAGTCCACGCGCATGCGCACCGGGCCTGCTCGTATTAAGGGAAGTTTTAGATTTTCTATAGCAGTTTTCCGGTTTTTATTTGACTCACCCTCATAAATATTCGAAGGTCTGACCTATCCATATAAATTCCCTCCGGAATATATCTGTTAGATCAGACGTCTTACGATACTTGTGACTATTTCATATACAGATATGCTACTTATCATATACGATTTAGTACCTCGCCATACTTTTGTTTTCTTTCGTTTATCAGCAGGTCATTCGTTTGTTTAGCGTTGCCAATCTTATTCCCTTAAATTACTCATTAAAATCGATTAACAAACAGTACTCAAAATGAAGGGCAATTCAAAACGACCTTATGATGCATCAAATAAAGAAATTGAAACAATTCAAAATTCAATACCAGTAATACAATAAGAAATAAAGCGAGTGTATGGAATCATTTCAATAATTACGACATCTTGTCAGATGATGCTTCTGTTCTGGAAGATTTACGTGATGAATATCAAAATATCAAAATCTTCAGCTTGGATGTCCATTCCTTATAAAGCTAATATCACTCCATTTTCTTTAATAATTAATGTATTTTTCCACAAGAAGGATTACTTATTAAGTTAAAAAAAGTGAGATTTATTAGAGATTATCCATTGATTTTATCTTATATCAACAAAAAAAAATCTAAGGGCATGTAATTCATGGATTTCCTTTTCCTAAGTTGCGAAGTCAATTGAGGTAGTCAAACTAGGGTAATCAATGTATTTAAAGCTTTTTTTTATGGAATTTAAAATTTTCAGGTGAAATCTTTGCAATATAGTATTAACATTCATATTTTATTTATGAAATAGTGTCGCAGAGGTTGAGAATTTATCTCGGTGGGTCATTGAAAACGCCTTGGGTTGACTACCCTTGTTCTAGAGTCTTTTATTACTATTGATAGTGCAAGTAAAAGCTAAATGAAAGAAACAGGAATATAGATAGTAATGCTTTCCCTCTCTAAACTAGCATGCACCACAAATATTGGTTTTGTTGCTACAGATAACTTCAATATCTGATTAGGAATGTTCGTGAATTGACAAGGGCATACATTAACTCAGATAATGGTTCCTAAACTACTTTAATCTTTCTTTCAATTAGAAGAGGTGAATTCAATCCAGTATTGTGATGTCAAGTTAGCGAAAAGATTCCGCCGAGATGCTGCTGCAAGTTTCAAACTACCTAACTTCAGCCAACAGAACTTCTTTATTTATTAATGCATCAAGAACTTCGGCTTTCCTTGCCAGACTGACTTCGATGGTAATCTAAAGGCGAATCAATTCCCAACCCAATTCTCACCCCCGATTCTCTCTGAAATGCTCTAGAACTCCATTGTGTTTATTTGCAAGCTGAATATGTCCAAACAGAAAATACAACATTTCAGAACACCTTTAACATTTGATGATTTTATAATAAACGTACATCACAAGTTAATCAACAGTTCCCAAGCAGCAGTTTATTTATATTAAAGACCTGAGCTACCACGCAGCTTAAGTCACGTGACACTGAACAATTTTTGACATGTAACTGAAGAAATATGTAACTTTATTGCTTGTAAAGTATGTAAAATTATTAATAAATAATTAGAGAGCGGATTAGAACGGCTTGTTCCATGATTTAAGTTACTAATGCAGGGAGGCACATGTCCTCTGGGTACAGGCTCTTGGCAAACAAATGTACTATGAAAGTGAACAATGGTTTACACTCCAAATAGTCATGTTCTGCAATGAAGTAAAAACATTAACATTCGCCTTATACACCATAGTCGTATATGCATTATTTTAATGCAAACTATACGAACATTGCAATCACGCGCCCGTTGTTTACATCTAAACTCATCGTCTCTCCTTCAACATAAATAGTCTATAGTACAAGCTGAAAGAACCTCGCTGATCAGCCTTTTATTAATGTGTGAACAAACTGTCTTGTGTTAAATGTAGTTTCAATGACTTTAAAACAAACAGCTTAATATACAGTGTGTCCTGTTCAGTCGTCATCTTTAACAAATTAAATATGTCCTCAAACAGTTATCTTATGAATGTGCCTTTCAGCTGGTCTTGTGTAGGAACTCTGCAATGAAAATTATGACGCTACTACGCATGCGCGTGGTATAAGACACAGAGTTAAAATGGTGGAATACACGGTAAGGCAGAAAGTGAAATGTTGCTATTGGTTAGGCCAACCGAAGTTCCCAATTGTAGTACAAAGAAAATTTAGGCAGGAATGGTGCAAATGCTCCAGATAGTTAAACCATTGTGAACTGGCATAATCGACTGTTGGAAACAGGATCTGTGCTGAGGAAGAAGGGAAGCAAAATACGAGTGTCCGCCGGTACAGTTGAAGATGTAAGGCAAAGCGCAGTCCAAGGAAGTCAATTCGAAGGGCCAGTTATTCCGCAGACGACTGGTCGCCGAATTGTCCATAAAAGATTGCGATTTAGAGCATGTAAAATCCAACTTATGAAGAAGTTGCAGCGGAATGATAAACCAAACAGGCCGAGTTCGCTCCCGGATAAGCAAGCACCTTGGGGATTAATCGAGAAGGATGACAAAACTCCGGGAGTAAGTCCCTCCCCCTCGGCGGCGTAAGAAGTTCGAGGGTTCTTCAGCATAAAGAGAAGCGCATTCACTGGGGCAGCAAATTGTACTTCCGATAGAACCAGGGAAGAGCAGATCTGTGTTTGACATTCCAGTGAGTGACCGAAAGAGGCAGGGAATTTCCTATGTTCGACACTATTTAAGAGAGAAGATGCTGCCTCACGTGTAGTTTATTGCAACCATGTTTTGAAGGATAAACTGGATAATTCAGTAAAAACTTAAAGTCATCATGGTGTCAGAAGCGGGATTTTAGTTGAACCCCTGGCTTAATTCAATACTTACCTTAGGAGCGATTCTTACTACTGATAATATATACATCTTACTTTGACCGAACTTGATTCTTTGCCTTTGTAACCTGTGGTTTCTCTTAGTTTATTATTCGCAGACAGATGGCAGGCTAGTGGGACATTTCAAAAAAGGCTCGCCCGCTGTAGAGCGCTAGGTTACCAGGGCTATTATGGAAATACGATATATATATATTTCCCGTGCAAATGCTGGGAAAAATAATTACATCACTCATATTTCCCATGTCTCAATTTTATTTGACGTTCATTTCAGTACGGTCGGAAGTGTTGGCGATGGTCAAATTTGGCGCTGCTGTTTAAGACCTTGCGAATCGCAACTATTGTTCTCAGCAGATGGATGGCATTGTAGTCGCCTGACAGGAGGCTACTTGGCGAACCCTGGTGTCGAGATGAAGAATCTCTAGCAGACCTTAGGGACTCTCACACTGGCTCGGGCTATTAGCTCGGGTTCCAACACGATGAGAGCTCTCATTTCATCCCTTCTTTCCAGGGTCTGACTTACAATAGTCTCTACAGTTGTGGAACCTCCTCCGTCTATATACTATATCTAGTCTTATACCTTCTTAGGTTATAAAAATAATTAGTTCAACTCTACAGTTATTAATGGGTGCTGAATATCTTATTTATGAATAACAAATTAATCGCCTTTTCTTGTGCAGGATTTACATGCATCACTTTTGTTTTTATCTTTCCAAATTAAGCCACGTTATTCCTTAATATTCTTCTGTAATTTATTCTTTAATCATTTTAAAAGCAGAATTTCATCCTCCACCACTTTTGTACGGCTGTTATTCTCAGCGCTACATTCTGTGCAAGGAGTTCCACCAAAAGCAGATGTCTATTGAAGAGAACTCCTTTGAGAAATGACATTAGTAGTGAGAAACACTTCAACTGTTAAGTTAGCACGAGATGTTTGTGTATGCATGTGCGTATATGTGTGTGCAGGAAAATTATAAAGAAGACTTAACTCCCGGTTAGGTTTAAACTACAATTTTAGGTTTCAATTCGTTCTATAAACGCTAATCTTCAGTTGAACTGAACCCATAACCAAAAAGCTGCTCCCAAAATAGTTTTTCTATAAAATACACAATTTATTTTAAATAACTTTGTACTGTTGCTTTTCTCGCAATGTCGGCTAAAGAGTATGAAACAAGTAGGTCAGCATATAGCAACCCGATTTTGAGACAGCTGACTGTCGAAGTATATCCACTAAACCTCTTGTACATTCAATAAAACACAGTTCTCAGGGGCACAAGAGGAGATATTTTGATAATTAGTACCTTAATATGTGTTAGTTGATTTTCTGTGTCTAACAGTTTCCCCACAAACCAATCATAAAATTTACTACCTAATGTTTTTCTTTTCAGGTTTGCAACTGCGCCGCAAGATGAACAACGCCTCTCTTATAGACCATCCGTTTTGCTTCACTCCTCAATGAGCGACTTACTGGTCTAAGTATTGTGAGGTCATCGGCCTTGCACAAAGCCCTGGAACTCGCTCTGGTGACGTTACTTCCATTTTCGCTAATAATACAGCACACTAATGTGAAAGAATAATAATCAATTAACACACTTTAACCTCCAACTATTCGGTTCTGAACAAGATGAATATAACACAATATAATAGAGATGTGGCAACCATGTGCTCCGAATGCAGTTACCACGTTGTGCTTTAACAGACGAAACCAATTGAAAGTTTAGTGAAAATGGTAAAAAAAAAAAAAAAACGAAAATGTTTCCAGTGTTATATATATATATATATATATATATATATATATATATATATATATATAGAACTGCTTGTATACTTAGTAATTTCGCTTAATAATAGATTTGTTGAAACGTGTAAAAGAAGTGAAATATAATCTGTCATGGCTAAACTTGGCAATAATGTAACGTATTCCCCTCTCATCCCCTTGCCGGTTTGTATTGCTCGTAGCCTGGACTTTTGTATATCGTAGGTCTAGCGGGATCCACCATCCTCCTCCCTCCCATTTTCTATGATCCAGGTGATGCAGAGCCGTTATAGTACGACGCTGCAACCAGCAGCACAATCGATACTACACAGTAGCACCTCCCCTTCCCCCTGCAACCCGCGCAACAAACATCGAGGTATGATGGGAATGAAAATTAGTACTAACTTCCATAAAACCATTTTCACTTTACAAGTGCATTCATATCAGAAATAAAGCGCTGTCGTGAGTGCTTAGATCTTCAAAGACCTCTATCTGCAGCAAGATGTCGCAGCTTCCTTTAAACTAGACCTTTTGTCGTACTTGGAGTACTTAGGGGGTATAATCCTTAATGACTTCAATAATTAATTCATCGGTATGGATCGCCCATACAAAGTAGCTAGTGAAGTTCTAATACGCAATCATTTTTCATGCCACATGAACTTATATTAATCTCATCAAAATTAATTTATACAACACTTAACGTAACAGCTCCTCGCAATCCAATAATTATTGAAATTAGAGCACGTCTCTATACTAGAGCCAGGTTTATTCCTAATGTATTGCCTATTTTTACTTTCGCTGCTACGTATAGTAAAGAAGAGGAAGTATTTTATTCCACCCAAAAATTCGATGTCGAGATTTCAGCGGAAATATATCTTTTGAGGCCCCCTGAATCCAAAAAGTTTTAGAAAAAAGTCTGTGTCTGTGTGTTTGTGTGTCTGTGGACGGCATAACTCAAAAACGAAAAGTCGGTTGAAAACCAAATTTGGTACTTAAGTTTAATGTCTTTCCAGGACACAACAGGAAGATTTTGAAGAAAATTCCTCCACCCTAAACTATCCTTTATATGGAGCATTTTTCGAAAATTTTGATTTTCTTGAAAATGGCTTTAACTGTTTTGATTAAAATGTCATTTGTTCCAGATATTTTTACAATAAATTATATTTATCTCTTGAATTTTCTGACTATAGTCCATGAAGCCCTATTTATTACGGATAACTGGTAAACCGTAGATAGACCAAATCTTACTCTACAAAAAAATGTAGATCTTGCTAAAACACAATTTTTTAATTGAGTGAGCCATTTCGGAGACATTCCTCGGTATTTTTGTAAGTTTTGGAGAACTTAAACTTCTGTAAAATGGAATATCGCTATTCATTGTTATAAGTTAACCGCGCAAAGAGAACGGAATTTGAAAGCTTTAAAATATTTGACTGTCGCACAAAGCCTACTGTATTCCCAAATTCCCTTTGCACCTACAAGGAAATAAACAGAACAAAGAACATATAGGAATAAGAGTTTGTAAGAATGGTTAGTACAAGAGTGAAGAAAGTCATGTGAGTGCAACACGTCATCTAAGTACACTTATGCCGTCCCCGCATGTTTGGGAGATATTCTACTGGCCTTCACAGATAGCGCATGTATAGCAAGTAGAAGCTGGTATATGTTTACCTTTTGGAGCATGCAATGGCGCCCTATTTTGCGTGCACAGTTTTAGATTATTCACATACGAATGTATAACTTCAAGCAATGTCTACAAATGGCAAATTGACTTCCCACATACTCAGGAGTCTTGCCCGATGCAGCTCTGCAATATTTGCATATATCGCGTCAGCAGTTAAGGGACAATAGAGCTGAATTTTCTAACCTTTCAATGTTATATCTGTTTACTTCAAAATTGGCACAAATGATATGAATAAATAAAGTACTGTAGAAAAATGCGTCATTGTTTCTGCAGCTATTCTTGGGTTCACACTTTTCTTCGTTTCCTCACGACTATCCACTGTTATCAGCTCACACCTTGACACTTTCCTCTGTTTTTTCACACTCCACATCGCACCATATCCTCACCTTGCCTTTTGCTCACATTTGATCTTGGCGACGCACTGTTAGTGGATTCACACGTGCTGCAAAATGCTGAGTAGTCGTCTCTACACATTTCCTGCTGATGCTTGATCATTTCCTTGTCTTTTTTGCTTCAGTAACTGCTGTTCCTGTCTCTGCTGCCTGGTCAACTGTGTATAGCTCAAGTTTTTACTCTTGCCTTCATTTCTTTAATGTAATGGTTGTGAGTCACCAAGCCAGACTATTGCAGAAGGGTTGTTTAGAGCGTCAGCTAAATCAGCTTAATTCACAACTTAGTTAACGCTGCATGTTACATCTCTATTCTTTTTCCACTCGTTTGCACGTTTTCATTTAGATAAAAGGGTCTATGGAATGGTGTATTCACCCACTCAGGAAATTCAGTCAAGACCCGAAGTGAGTACCAGAAGTTCTCAAATATGCAGAGTACATTGCTCTTACAAGACTATCGATAATTGTTTGTTTGGATAAAGTGCTAAGAACTTACTGATCAAAAAAGACCTTTATAATACTTAATGGAGGGGAGACAATATTGAAGAAATATTTGTTTTGCCACACATATATGTTAATGTATTGAAGGGAAAAAAATGAATGCACCACCTGAATGCACATTTGTTATCAACCGCTTGGGCGATCCAAGCAAGTGTAAAATTTTATGTCCAAAAATATTTAAAATGTCTCATATAGGTTCATATATCTCATTTAACGGTGCCTCAGCGATAGTAGGCAGAATTTTAGAGGTACAACTTAAATAAATTTTAAGTCTATCATTATCTGGGATTTACATAACCACAGACAAGCCCTTGCTATGAGTTATTTCATGTAATAAGTTACTTCCAGATATTCTTAGAAAACTATATTATCTATAGCATCAATCCTTAAAAGACTAAAGAACACCTACCAAAAGTTTTAGTTCAACTCATCGATCTAACTGCATCTCCTCTTTCTGAATTTGATCCAATACCATATTATGTGCCGTTTATACGACTGCAGGACATCTCTGAGCCAGGCCTGGAAACATTTAAAAAGTTAATTGTGTACAAGTGGTTTTAATTTTACAACCAAACCCTGTGAAGATCTATAGTCCACTAACTATTTGGGAATACGTGCAAGGCAATAACTGAAGTCCCAAAACCTTGATTCATTACCCAGCATAAACTTAAAAGCAACAAGTTCATAATGGATAATTTTCGATATTTTAAAATTTTAAGGTTTAACTAAAAGTATTAGAGACATACTTTTGTAAATACACTTTAGATGGGTCAAATCTTTCTTCTGTGTGATGAAGAGCCCAGTTTAATCTGGAAGCAAGAGTATTGCACTGGAATGCCATAAATTATTTTTTTCGGGGTTGACTGATTAAACAACATTTCCTTCCAGCGTCACTAATGTCTCCAGTATTTCCTGTGTCTCTTCCTCTCGACGTATGATTTAATGCTGGTTTTACCGAGCTCAGGCGTAGCGTTGTAAAACTACCGTAGGCTACAGTAGTACATGTAGACTGCCGTAGTTCTCCTGGCAGCTAAGAACCTATCCGTGTTACCTGTATATTAGGTGTGTTGCATACCCATCGGGCGTTACCACATATCGATTACGTTGTTTACGTTTTTTTATTCATGTTTTAATAGATTCATCTTGAACAGCGAAGTCCAATCTCGTCTCTTTGGATATGCTTACGTAATTATCTGCTATTCGCCACCTCCTCTTCCAATCTTTATAAAGCAGTGATTCTTCTTTTTTCTTTACCTGATTACCCTCCCCTTTGTAGGACTTACAAGACAGTCCCTAGAGTCAGACACCTGTTGGGGAGCACAGGAACCTATGGACCGAACAGAGTGAAGACCTGGAAGCGGGTGATCAATCACCAGGTATGATAGTGAGAAGAGGATCATACGAAATGCAGGCGAAATGTAGTTGTAAAATGAATTGCAGTGTATGCTTTCAATCATTAACACAAACGCTTAAGGTGAATATCCGAATTTTCGCTAATCAACAGGGTTCGGGCCCAATTAGTTCGGATTAGTGGGAGACTAACGTACTCTTAACGTAGATAAAATATAAACAACCCGTTACTCCGTTCAGTCGTATTCTAACTTGAGCCACTGGTTAGTAAATTTCTACTTTTGTAACCAGTGCTCTAAATATTGCACGATTCTTGTTTTTCCACTCTTCAAAGGCTGGGGTATCCTTTGCTCCAACCCCGGATTTCATGCCGTCTTTTCGTTATTCCTGTTTTGTTCATGAGCTTCTAAGCTTCAAAGTATAGGCAATACTTGTTTCAACCTCAAAAGTTCACCAGAGCTGTCCTTCTGGATGCGGTACCGGATATTGCATACTCTCCCTTTCGGAATGTACCTCGATATTTGTGTTTCCACTCCACGGCTCGGATTAAAATTCTACACAGCACAACACACACGTTTAGTATTGGAAAGGGACTTAAAATAAGGGGATCAACTGGCACCAGCCTTGTTTATCCTTGCTCTGGAACATATAATAAGTAAATTAACCTCATATTTAAACTCCAGAACGTATTATTTGGCATACATAAGTAGCATATTTGCTATACTTGAAAGATTAAAGTACGCTGTTAGAGATGAACGCAGCATTGGAAAATTAAGCACAGGAAGTAGGGATTGTAGAGAAAACAGAGGCTAGATACACAATATAAATCAATATTAAAAGCAGGAGAGGGAATACCAATACAAACTAATATCATTTGGTAACAGTTAAAATATTCAGATATTTATAAACTAGTAATATAAGACATCTCATTTGGAATGACTAGATTGTCGAATGATATTTATCTGGGGTATCTCAAATAAAATGTAGTCAGGTACTACATATCAAAGTTTGACCACAAAATTTAAATTCTATAAAAATGGCTCAAAATAAATTTATTCTAATTAGTGTAGTTCGACCTACTCATCACTGCCAACGAAGAAAAACGAAACCCAAGAATGCATATATTTAGAGCTTCTGCTGTTACAACAGAAAACTAGTTTATACACTCAAATAAAACTCACTATTTTTAACGTTAACCTTTCTTCTGCAGAAATATATTAATTATTAAAATAACAACTGTTAAAAAGTTGAAAAGGAGTACCATTTTGATTGTTAATCGATTGTAGTGAATAATAAATTGCTCTTCAGCGATTTATGGGTTACAGTTGGCAACAGCTGAACAAAAGAATGACCTAAGTCATAATTCGTATATGATAATTTAACGCCTATATATGAAGTAGTCATTGATAACGTTGATAGTAGATAAATCGATGCCAGAATGATGCAGCAATTATACTGACGCAATGTTATATACAGCAACAAAATTTAGAGGTCTTGGAGTGATGAAAGCTTCTTGGAAGGCTTATTTAACATTTGTAGCTGTAAGGTATCAAATGAACATCTACATTGTACAAGAAACTTTTCTAAAGAGATAACTGAAAGCCTAGAAAATCTTGGTATTTCAAATGAAACGTATATAATTGTGAAAAGGCTCAGAAAAATGCTTCATGATGAAGAACACAAGAAATGGAAACAACTTCCACAGAGAGGATTAGGATTTTCTCTCTTTTATGAATGGGCCAAATCCAGCTCGTGCTTTTCTACAAAGAAAAGTGGAGCAACACCATCAAGATGTACTACAACGTGTCTTCAGTTCACAGTGTTGCAGGTAGAGGCCAAGTAAACCTTTCCTTGTGTGCAACGAGACAAACTGTCGCACATCTGCTTGCCTTCTGCAGGAAGGACAAACAGCGAGGTCAATGAAGTAGTTTATTCCTCTGTCACCATCAAAAGATAGGACATAGCTGTTATTGCGAGACAACTAATAAAGGATTAATTCTTGAACCTACAATCCGATTTGAAAATAATGTAAAGCAAATTAGTTGGGATTCATAAGGGACAGAAACTACATTATGAGTTTTGCATGACTTATTTGACACACAAATATAAAATTTCAAATTAGGAATTGATTGGTGCAATTTTTGGTGCTCGTAGAGTGATTACTAAATTTACTGTATGTGTTAATAGCGATTACACTACCACCAATTCACAGATAACGGAAGCAGTAAACTTGACGCCACTCTAATGCCATCTACCCGCCTCCTGTGTAAGCAGAGACACATGTGTCTCTTGCACCTTGGTCTGAATCAACTAATGAAATGATCAAGGTGATAAATGTGACATAGACAACATGTGTAGTGAGATTTTCTTTAGCGCTGTTTGTACTAGGAGCTCTTTAGGCATATGGCAAAGCAACATTGGTATAGGAATGAGACCTTTAACGCTGACTACACCACACACAGAGCTACTAGGTATCTCTTGATATATACACAAACAGTAGAGGCCCAAATACCGCGGATTCGGATTTAACGGGGGGGGGGAGTATGTCCCCACGAATGTATCGCACTTTTTATTTATTTTTTATTTTTGAAAGTTGAATTTAATTTTTTCTTCAAAGAGTGGTACAAGAATACAGTTTTCGCTAACCCCTCCTACTGTGGACCTTGGCCACTATGGCCGTTGTATCCTTAGCGTTGACCTTGGGTACTGCATTACTTAGAATTTCCCGAAGTAACGCGGTAGCCATACGGAAACATATATTCTGCATATTAGGGAAGTGATAAGTAAACTAAAAAAGATGATTCTGTCTATGGAGGAGCAAAATGAATCCAACAGTATTCATCTCAATCTTACTACAGTCATACAGTGCTCAGAGAGAGAGAGAAAGAAACATTGTGAATTATACCCCTAAATAAAACCTACTGGTTTGATTAATAATTACTATTTTCACTCCTACAGCTTCTTTTTTCTTGAAATTTACTTTTGTTTGTATAATGTATTGTTGTATTGTTCGAATATTATAAGCTTTAAACGGTTTCTAAGGCATAGACAGGTAGATAGGTTCTGAGGGGATACTTGACATCTGGACCAATGAAATATTTTGTGCTTATGCACCCGACTAGGTGCCCCGTGTAGCGAGGGGTGAGGTGAGAGGATACGAAGGGTGGTGGGACCTGAGGAGAGAACACCAGAGGACAGGGTCCCTAACGACTACAGATTTTAAGTTCTGGAGGCTACTCGTGCACGGTTCTGCTCCCCCCTGTGGGCTCATAGTTCCTCTAAGGGTCCCCGATTCTGATTCCTCCCCTGATTCAGAATACGAAGATTTACAGGGAACAAGCACTGCCATGCACGCCAAAACTCCCGCCGACACTTAGAACCCCGAAAAAAATCGTTTCATGAAACTTCATTTTAATTCGATGTGATCTAGGGTAACTTTTCATTCAACCAATGTATTTCCTTTCACTATTTTAATTCTAATATACATAATTCATGCTTATTGTCAATTTTACAGAATCGTGTACTAAAACATCAACAGCGATTTTCTTACACAAGTTTAGATATCTTCTCTTCGAGTATTTCTTTTTCTATAATGCTTGCTATTACTTTGCAAGTATTTGATTTGATTTATCTTGTTACTTGCTTGTACGCCTTTGCTGGCTTTGTGAAAAGTGTTACGTATTCCGCAAAACTTAAGTTGGAGATTATGTGAGATTGGAATCCTTGCTTCACGCCCCTGTACAAATTGATCTCCGTTTTGACTTTGATGTAGCTATTGATGTAAACTGTCTTCATAACTGATGTATTTGCTTTCTGTTACCATTGCTGCCTATAAAATACTTTTCTAAACATACTTTTCCAACTAGGAGAGAAACTCCGGTAGTTCGATAGCTTTCCTTTTTTAGGATTGTCGTATAAACACAGCCTGCTAATAAATTTACAGAAGAAAACTTTACATATGAACAAGGGTGATTAAAAACGTATCACCTTGAGTATTTGACAACTGAAATACATTAATGTATAAAAAGTAACCTAGTATTTGGAAATTATAAACTTTAGAATTAGTTCCGCTGTTTAAATCCCTTATTAACTCCTTTATTTACGTAACATAACCTCTAAAAGAAAATTTTAAATCCTAAATAAAAAAATAAAAGCATGTTTTCCTAACTACCTTATTTTAGTCTAAACGTTGTTCAAGCCTCAATTAAGGGTTAAAACTCAATCCTTTATCTTATGTCTTAACAAACATTGAAGTACGAAATTAATTATGCATGCAAATGATAACCATGTGAAATGTAGATATACCGAGCGAGATGGCTCCACCATAACATGTAAGGCTCGCATTCGAGAGGCCGTGGGTTCGCTTCCCACGATAGATCTTTCTGAACCACGAATTATTTCAGGGGTTCTCCAGATTCAGTAGGTAAATGCAAGGAAGGATAATAAAATTACATTCCTCAACTTCCAGTCACTTCACTTTATCTTCCTTTTAATCCGTCCTTCAGTGTCAGAAGTGTTAGTGATGGTCAACTTTAGCGCTGCTATGTGGGGACTTTACGAACTATAAAGCCTTCTTGCCGGATGGATAACGACGTAGTAGCCTGGCAGTGTCGAACCCTGGTGTGGAGATGAAGAATCTCAAGCACACGTTAGGGACTCTCACGCTGGCTAGTGCTTGATTACAACACGCCCTCAGAGCGCTCTCACTTCCTCCCTTCCTCCCAGGGTCTGACATGAAATAGCCTCAACAGTTGGCTCAGTGTGGAATCCCCTCCATATATGTTGCTTTCTCTACCTACCTACCTACCTACCTCCAAGGCACCGTGGGTTCGATCTCAGGAACTCACGTGTAATATTCGCTGTGGACGAAGTGGCGTTTGGACAGGTTTTCTCCGGTTTTTCCAGTTTCTACCACCACTCATTCCACAATGTGTCCATCACTTTTTCATTAATTTTATTCCATTTCACATCATCCTAGAACAGGCATGGCACGAGAGAAGAGGTAGAGAATGAACTTGCCTCACTCACCCCACATTCTCTTGCCTAGTGACGAAGGTTGTTTTGATACAACGAGCGCAGTGGTGGCTTCGTTCCACCTGCGCGGTAGTAGTAATTTATGCAGTGTTATTAACTGGTTTGTATATATTGAACATATTTTTACACAATAATTATTACAGTCATCTACTGTGGTTAGGCAAATTACATAATATTCAAGTTTATAACCTTATGTACGTAATACCCTTCCGTTGCCTTATGATTAACATTAAATTGTTTCTCTTTTACAATAAATAAATATTTGACCAAATGCAATAATTTCGCTTTATTTTGTAGATTTAGCTGACTATATATTTTCATCGCTATGTGAAGGGTTTGCAACAATCATTCGATTTCAATAAAAATCAAGACAATTTTCCCTACTCTGATGTTTTCAAGTAAAAAAAAAAAAATATGAAATTCAGGTAACAGTCAAAGCGCTAATTACCTTTGTCCATCTAGAATTTCATTTCACTCTGTGCATCTTCCAAAATGTTGAGGATACATAAACTGTGTGATTTCAGTAGTTAGAGTTCAATATTTGGAAACTCGTCTCAGACTAAAATGTTAAATGGGTGTATTTGATAGCTGGAAGTGTCTTAATACGCGAATAGTTATTACGGAAAAAGAAGTATGAAGAATAAGAGCTTGTAAAGGACAAACCTGAAAGGGAAGCATCTGTTCCTGAAGTCCTTATGTAGAGTTTACTGGTTTTGTAAGCTGCTATATTTTATGCATTATTCGGAACTCCAGAAAGTTCCTAAATCACATGCAGAGCACATGGGCTTTACCCGGATTTGCAAGCGTACCTCAAATGTGCAAAAATGATATGATAAGAGATAGAAGAGAAGGATGAGAAGGTCTATATGAGAGAAATAGTATCTCAGAGAAGTGCCGAATATTTTTATACTTCTTGAACATACATTGAAAACTATAGTGCCATCTTATACCAAACCTGAATATTAGTAATACAACGTGTACTGGGTTGTAATATCTTTACTGTTACATTTCATTGCCATAAAAGTGGGAAGGAGGGAAATCTAGCCAAGCACGCTCTCACAGCATCTCAGATGAAGGAGATGAAAGAATCATCAGACACGTTATTTATAGTTTGAGTGCATCGTCTTTCTTTGCTGGAAAAATCGCTGTGGTTTTACGTGAATTTATTGCTGTTCTTTTTATTACGGTATACAGAACACTAAGCTAAAAGTATATGCAATTTTAAGAGATTATATACGAGAGAACTAGGGCTAAGAATATAAGGTAATACACAAACACGCACACACACGCACGCACGCACACACACAGACACACGCATACACACAGACACATACACGCGCGCGTGGACCTTTTTCTAAAAATGTTTTTTTTTTTTTTTTTTTTTGATTCAGGGGGTCTCAAAACATTTTCGGTGAAATCTCGACATCGAATTTTTGGGTGGAATACAATACTTCCTACTACTCTTAATACATAACATTATAGTTTCTAAATTGAAGGCAACATATGGCAAAAGTGCTTCACTAATTTTGAAGTAAATATGATAAAGCCTATAACATTTAGGCGTCCTAAATGAAATACTTTTGGAGAAAATGGTATCTGCGTGTAGAAAATTATAAGTTACTGAAAAATACAAAATACAAAAAGTTGTGGCAGGTGTATCATATTATTTAAATGTGATTTTGACAACTATAAAATGTACAAGAACCCATATACTACCGTATGACAATGGATGCAGAAGAGAATGGAGATTTCAGTAGTGCAAACAGACTCGATCTTTTGACCTTAAAGACTACAATGTGCCCTTAAGCTACTGTAGTCTTCTATTCTGGTTGTACTTATAAGGACATAGGTAAATCATCTGTACAATATACACGGTTCTTCACTTAAAACGTAATAACATTGAGTCAAGAAATATTAACTATATACTGTTGTCACTACTGCACTTCGTCAATATTCACCCGTCAATCTATAATCTATAAAAATGTGAGAATCACAACTGAAAGTAACTTCGACCAATGTCAGAAACATAGTGGCAAAGTAAGTTGGTTTTATGACAGCATTCATACTAACTTATAACAGTCAAATCTCTAGGTGCTAACCCCTTTTATCACATTCACCCAATGAGATAAACAGGAGTTACCAACATAAAACTGTTAGCGAACATCTCTCTTAATTATATATATCTAAGACATTGGAGACTAATGAAAAAGCACGTACTAAAATCGGGAGCATTCTCAAATAAAGGTGATACTGTTGCTATAAAAGTTATTACATTTAATCATAACATTCTCTAGCAACCCAAAATATATAATAAATTTAGTTTTGATTTTCCAAGGCTATATATTTCCTGTCTTTACGCAAAAAAGATTAAAATTAAGTCAACAGTGTCTTCTACAGTTGACTATGAGTATTACTTCCATATAGATTGACGTCCCTGCCATCTATGAACACATGTTGAAATATCTGACTAGAAACAGAATACGTAAAATGAATAAAAACAGAATAATCTTTTTCTAAAAATGCTTAATTTGGGTTCAGGGGGTCTCAAAACATATTTCCGGTGAAATCTTGACATGAATTTTTGGGTGGAATACAATACTTAGCAGTAGAGAAAGTAAAAAACGCTAGGTTACGTCAGTGAATTGTGGAAGTGATTAATGGTCGTTTATCTGTATCTAGGCGTAGTAATATTAAGAGTGGGTTTAATTTTGGTGTTCATCTGAAGTACGTCCTTCAGGTGTCTCATAACCAAAAATCTCATAGGGACCTTCTGAACTACGATTAGCATATATGGGATGTACCTCAGAGCTTTTTCCACAACTTTTCTCATCAGTATTGCCTATCAATTCATCGACGAATATAAACCACAAAGTATCCAATTCCAACTCATTTTCTTCATTGCCATGCAGCTTTCCCAGCCGCATTTCAGCCATGTTACTTATGGTATGATATTTTCAGTTCATTTTTCTTGGAAAGCATAACTGAAAACTGAACTCGAAGGATCTTAACTTTTCATTTTTAGTTCTAGTTCAGTTCAGTGTTCAGATTGGAGGAAAACAAGGCTTAACAGATCCGTAACGATTATGTAGTTGAAACAACGTAAAATAGAGAAATGATTTATCTTAACATAAAGTAGTTATAAGAATGAGTTTTTGTAAGAGTGTATTGCTGAAGAATGGGTAAAGAAAGTCATGTGGATTTAAAAGTCAGATATTCTCAACTACACATGCTGACTTCAGCATACATTCTTGAGGCGTAGGCCGTTTCTCTTCAGAGATACGCTCGCTGAGAACGTTCTGAGGAGCATCAGGCGAAAGAAAGCACTAATCTTGGGATTTACACTGTCAGAGCTGTGAGTGAAGCTCAGCAAGAGAGAGCCTGCCTGCTTGCGAGAAGCAAAGGGCTATTAAAACGGCCTTAACAAAGGAGAGCCCAAAGCCATCAATAATGCCATCACTCGATAGCCTTAGTTACCAAGACAGTGAATATAATGAAGGCTCCATTAAGGGGAGCTGTCCCCGTAAAATCTAAAAAGAATCAAGGTTCACGTACACTGGTCCGTCACTACGTGAATTTATAGCGTCCGTCTTCCACTGAACCATAAATTGTATTGTTTGGAATATTCCGACCGGGAAGGTCTTCAAAATATGGACGCATACAACAGCAAAAGCTGCATGTTATCATCATCAACACTTCATGGATTAGGAGACTTCTGTTCCAGCCTCAAGTCTCTGTTCAA
The DNA here is from genome assembly GCA_030765045.1 of Tenodera sinensis. Lineage (NCBI taxonomy): Eukaryota > Metazoa > Arthropoda > Insecta > Mantodea > Mantidae > Tenodera > Tenodera sinensis. The sequence goes on from CM060972.1 coordinate 55,880,166, forward strand.
CTTCTCATCGGTCTTCCAACATATCTCCTCCCATATGGTTGGTAATTGTAGTGTCCATCCTTCGTAAATGATTTTTCCAACTTTCTCTATATTGGTTTATTTTAACATTTATTGGGCAAATACCTAGTTCTTCCCTTACTTCATTTTTTATTTTATCTATTATAGCTCTGAGGTGTCTCATTTCTGCTGCATTTATTTTATCCTATTCTTTTTTCTTTATCGTCCATTTTTCACAACCATATGTTAACGTTGGAGTCACCACTGGCTCGTTTATTTTCTTGTTTTTCTTTTTAATGTTTTGCTAATATTCTGGAATTTACTTACTTTATTATTTAAGTCTTGATTATTCTGATGTGTTATATTGTGTACTTGTTCCAGTACTATGTTATTTATCATTATTTTGGATCTATGAGGCTGCTTTCCTTGAAAAGCCATTACTTTCGTTTCGTTAGTTGATATTTGAAGACCATGTTCCCTTAATACATTCCCCAATTAAGAAACACTTCTGTAAATCATTTTCTGTTTCTTGAATTAGGATATCATCCTTGTGTTAAACCCTTATTAATTTTTATTTCTTCTGAAAATCGTCCATTTCGTTATCTAATCTTTATTGCAGTTCCTTTATATATATTTTTAATATCTATAATGTAATTTACTTAATGGATTAAAATCTTCTGCTTCTTTGCTTTTAAATCAAGTAATAATATTTTCGCACCAAATATGGAAAGACAAATGAGCTAATATAAAATATTCTTTTTGGATACTTGAACCCTTTAGAGAAGAGGAAATATATTAAGACGTTTATTAACTGTACCTTGACCAAACATTTCCGTTTAGATAAGTTACTAATAGATTTGGAGTACTATAATATTTTAGTAATAAATATGTGGAAAATTTACAAGTTTTTCTCTTCAATCATGCCCTGAAGCCTCGTTTTCTGTTTCTAGGTGCAACACGTGAGATGGAAAATGTGTGTTTAACGAACTTGGCAATACCTGCGTTTTTACAAGAACTTGAGTTTCCAGAGGATCAAATTTTACAAGGTAATGGCGGTCTTCACCTCGTTATTTGGATTAGGAAATGAGAAATGCAAATGGAGAAGCTAGAAATGAGGTTCTCGAGATCCCTGAAGGACTGCACTAGAGAAGATGGAATAAGAAGTAATTGCATAAAGGTTGGGAGATGTGAGAACTTCAAAATAGAGCTAAAGAAGACGTAGGGCTTGAACACAAAATGAATACCAAAGCAGTCCTTGAAATGAATACAACCAAGAAAGCGGTATGCAGCAAGACCATAGCAATAAAAGAAAAAATATTAGTTTTATTAATGTTCATATATTTCCACAGAAAGTTCCACAAAAATTCGATAAAGATTATGTATTCCTCCCCCCCCCCCCCCCCCGCCAAATCGAAAAAGCCGTGTGTGTGTGTGTGTGTGTGTGTGTGTGTCCAGTATGACCCAAAAACGAAAAGTAGGATAAATACCAAACTTGGAATATAAGTTAGTTAAAAAGGATGCAATATCAACACCCCAAACTGCCCCTTACATGGACCAATTTTCGAGAGTGTGAATTTGCTCAAAAATCGCTCTAACAGATTTGTTTAACTTATTCTCATGAGAAATGAAATCTCTATCTTCAATTTTCTGGGAAGAGTCTCAAAGTCCTCTTCATTTCGGATGACTTTTGCATAACTGGCAAACCGTAAGAGACAAAAATATTGTTTGTTATTGGTTAGAATAATCGAATGCTTATAATTTTCTCAGATCCGAATTCATTCGCATTTTTATGCCCAGGCTATGCAAAGAGAATCGAATGTCAAAGGCATAGCAGTTCTTAAAAAATTTGACTATCGCCTAAGCTGAATATATTTCTCTATTTCTATTGTTCCTGTGAGTAAATACGTAATAAAAGACTTTCTACATACGTTTATCTCAGCCAACGTTATACTAAGGTTCAACTAATACTTAGGTTACTGGATGATCTGTATACAATAGCAACTTGCCCGTGTTTTGGCTACATTTTACAATCTTAGCATCATAATCAAACACACAAATCGGCATCAATAGCTGACAGACTTCATATGTTCCTATTGATTAAGGCGTTAGCTTCTTTCATTTGAAATTACATGGCGCGTTGAACCAATTGATATGACGGTCCTCGTGGCTGCTCAGTAAAGAGTCCAGCCTTGGTGCTCCGTGGCGCGCGGGATCATGGTTCGAATTTCGCCTCGGGCACAGATATGTGGGTATGTTTATTAATACAGTCCATTCGCATTCTCTTTGGCCAGGACTTGAAGGGATTATATTGTCATGTCCGTGAACTTTATTTACAGTATCTATTTGGCTGAATATTACTTCGACATAATTGTAAATAAGGAACCTAAATCTAAAGGCCAGAGAAAATACCAGTGGCGTGCAGTAACTGCAAACCTGAAAAATAAATAAAACAGTAAAATATTCACAATATTTTATTGTACTAGTTACACCATTAAATTAATGACATTAGTGATCATTCTCCAAAAATATACGTCATCTTTCTAGATCAATTTTGTGTTTATTCCAGATTTGTTTTATAATTTTTTTCAGCTGTAGTAATGTGGCCTATTTTATCATTCCCTTGTAATAAAGACAGAACGTTCAACGTCACCTGCACTGTTTACATACGTGCTGTGTGTGCCACCACGTGCCGCTCTCTGCACGGACCTGTAGTACCCTCCCCTACCCTTCTTCACCTAGTGCCCGAAAAGAATGCGATTAAACTGTACTCTTTAATGAGTAAAACAGGAAAAGGGAGTAATACAAGAGTAACTTAGGAAAATATTTGTTTAAAAAAATGGAATACAATACAGTCACTTGCATGCATTTCTTACTGGAGGGAAGTGATCAGGTGTTACGGACTGTAATATGTTCAGCACAGCAAAGTAGGTATTATAAATTCAGATCTAAATTATTTCACTTTGAACACGCAGAATGAAAACACCTGCTGAGAAAGCATTAAGCTGCATTACTACGGAAAATTGCAAGTTTGTTATTTTCTTCACAAAGTATCGATTATTATCAAAGAAGGATACATAGTCGCGATACATACTCCTCCGTAGATTCAATAATGCATGAATTTTTTGCAACCTAGTTTTTGACCGGCTCTACAATCTGTCAATAAACTGATGAAACCATGCACCGCATTTCTAGGTGTTTCCAATCTCTAGATAGCGCTAGTTGCGATGCCGGCCGCTCAAGGTCAAGTTACCTCACACCACTGAGCGGTCGTGCGCCTCAAAGGGAAGCTCCGTGTTAGCTACCTCACGTCGCAACGTTGGAGAATAAACAAGGTAACAATGAACGCGGCAGATCTAAGCATGTCACCGCCACTACGTCTCGGCTATATATCCAAGAGAGCGATTCAGTGATACCAGTTTCTCAGAGTCGGCTTCTACGGGATCCTGAGACTCGATTTTGAATTTTCTGTATTTTTATAGGGATTAAATCAATGCTTTGCACACATAAGGCTATTTATGTTTATAAACTACCACAAAAAGTCCCAGGACAATCTGTTTAATGGCTTGAGAGAATTATTCAATTTATTCATTATACGAAAATACATTAATATTCATAATAATTTTATGCGTGTCAAAAGCTAAAATATCACATTTTTATTATATGATAAACTCTAATTACCCAACAAACAGCATCAATCTCTGGCAGAGATTACTTTTAAAGTACTTAATTTTTATGCTTTGAGGGACATTATGTATTCAACTTTTTCAAAGCTAAACAATTTTTGATTTTGACATCAAAACCTGTCGAAATGAACTAAATTACAATCTATAATGCAACAACAAACCAATAGTTTTATGAGTGTGAAGCTTTGGTAGTGACAGAATAAATAAAACTACGCTTGGAATGATGAGAAAGGAAAATACTGAGGAAAATTTGTGGATCAGTAAAAGAAAATAAATGAACGGAGAATAAAAACAAATAATGAAATATATAAATTGTATAAGAGACCCAATTTTGCAACAGAGCTAAAAGAATAGAATGTCCTGGACATGCTGTTGGAATAGAGGGTGAGAGAATGACAGTTTTTCGAAGGAAACACGGAAAGGAGAAGATATAGAGGAAGGCCGAGGTTGAGGTAGCTGGACTGCCTAGAGGAGGACCTAAAGTTAAAAGATGGAGCTAAAAGATGGAGCAAGAAGGCATTGTCATTGTTAAGGAGCTACCAGCTAAACTTCAAGAGCTGTATGCCAGTAAAAGAAGAAATTATAAAGATATAAAAAGTTCCTAAAGGTAAAATATAAGTCAGGCTTATTTATCGAAGCCAATATGCACAACCAACAGCAGCGCCTATTAGATTGTCGCCCAAAATTAAGGCAAATGTAAAACCAGGCCAATAAGCTGGCGTCCACGTGCGTATTTCGGACAATCTATTTGGACAAGTTCGACGGAGAGTCGAACGTCGTATAAAGAATATACAGGATGGAAGGGAAGTGAGAGAACAATTGAGAGATGAGTGTGTGGGAGAATACTCCGAAGGTGTGAACAGAGTAAGTCCCTTCTTACCTGCAGCAGCTATTAGAGGACATACAAATACAGACGTTGGGTGGCACCAGTTTTCCCTACTGGTATTCCGCCTTGATAATCAGGAAGGGAGGAGAAGTAGGGGAATGGTTTGACACCTGATTAATCCTTGTCTTTACCTCAGTATGTCTGGGTATAATTCAGATTTTATAAAACTTTTTAGTACTGTAACAAAATGACAAAATGCAGTCCAGTTACTCTATCACTTTTTGTTGTAAAATTGTGTAACAAATTACAGTTTTGTTCTCCGTCATTAACACAGTCTGCAGCCTTTCGAGCTATCACAACTCACAACTGTTACTTCTCGTAACCTTCAATACTCCTTTCAGTGTTCTTCTTCACTTTGTATTTCATACTCTAACTACGACTTTACGTTTACTCGACGCTCGTTCGATCTTCTTTACGACGGCCGACCTATCTATCGGGTGACATACACACGCACAGCTGTCGCGCAGTCGCTAATATACTGACCGAATCATGTCGGTAAGTAACTCAACTCCCTGGTGTTTTCTGGCCTTCTTATATACTGGGGATGACGTCACACGGATCTTTCGCAAACTACCTCAAACACGCCGGCAGTGACGCAACTGGATCTTTCTCCAGAGATAACTACTTTGCGTAGCCATTTCTATTGTTAGTCACATAAACAGACGCGCAATGCAGCCTAACCTTGAACGTCTTTGTCCACTCGCCGGCAGCCCAGCCGTTTGTCGTTTGTTCTTTCACAAAAGGGGTCTTTCCCTGCTAGGAGGTCTGTTTCGGAGTGCACTCAGCCTCGTGATGCCAATTGAATAGCTATTCCGATAGAAAGGTAGCGTTCTTGAAACACCAAGTTGTCAGCTTATGGCGAGGAGTTGGTATGCTAACCCCCACTACCCAGCCCTAGCTTGTCCTGCATTATTTCAGTTCAGCAGAAGGAGAAATACATTAGCAAATCGTCTTAAACACAGAAGTAAGGTTATGTGAACTTAGATGTTATTGCACAGATACCTCCGGATTTTCTTTTCTTGCATAATCATATTTTCTAAGAAGTTTAACAACCTTTCGCAGTCATCATACGGAAGCTTTGAGCACTGCTTCCTTCGTCACTTTCAACGATAGCAAAGGAAGCCACATAAACACAAAGTTCCACCTTGCTGTTGTGTGCTTCGAAAAGCAATTGTTTATTTTCTAGTTTACAAACTCCCCAAAGTTGGCACTTCTATCACAAACACTTGGAGACGAAACCTCCGAAGTTGAGCAAATGCCGTGAGTGAACGACCATTAGCGACGTTTGCTGCTTGTAAAACGGCTAGAGAAAGTTCTTATCGTAAAGCGCACACGCAATTCCAAGTAATTTAAAACCTTCCTTTATACTGAAGCATAACCGTTGTATATCCAATGTATAAGCGACGAATTCCTATGAAATCAGGTATGGGTTTAATGTAGTACAATATATTAGCCATGAAATTAAATTTAAATACGTATGGGAAACATTTATCAACGCATCCTCTGCTAATTATACAACGATTTTAGTATTACCAATACTCTCATAGTACCTAATACTGTGGCATTGGCACAAATGAACTGTACAACACAGAGGCAGCGTTGAAAAGAGCCGTCTGGTGGAGAATGCTGGAAGCTAGGTTTTAGATTCTTTGGCTATTTTTACGTTATTAAGAAGTTTGAGCAAGTTTCTCTGAAGCATTGTTATTTTTTTACCTTGTGTGCATAGAGTTAAAAGGGAACTGTTTGTATTCTTTGTCATTTGAGGCCACTATACGCCTGTAAAAAGAGAAAATAAAAATTCAAAGGAAACTGACCACGAGATTTTGTTTCAATACGAAAGGTTTTGTATTATCTTGTTTGCGGTAAAGCACTCAGAGAGGAATTTTTCTCTTCTCTTCGCTACTCGTTTTTAATACATTCCTAGAGTTCACGTTGACATAGATGATGCTTACTGGTGTTCAGTTTATAATATTTATACACTTTTAACGTCTGAAGTTCGCGAATATTATTTTTGGAAACGGTTAATCAATTAAATATTACCAATCACTACTTGTAAAAAATATTTATAAAAAGAAATGAAAACAGAATTTGGTGAATTTACAGAACATGTGAACTAAATCTGAAGAAAATATAAAAAGTTGATTAAGGGTGATGTATATTTAATGCAAAATTACACAATCATAACTGCCTTACTTTTGGTCAGTTTTATAAAATTTGGATATGCTTTACTGTATGGTACACACGCGGTAAATTTCATTAAGATTAAACGAATATTTTTTCAAAACTAAATAATATTTAAAAATAACTATTGGAGTTAGCTACTTAACATTTAGCGTACTACCTATTTACTTATAGTAAAACCACCTGTTGTAAGGATCTTGGCTTTTAATACTTGGTTTATTTTATGATTTTTTAAAAATAACATTACAAAATTTATATTTTTCTCCAATCTTTGCACTCCTATGATGTATGAAATATAGCAGCTATCAAGAGTTACATGGAATTAAAATTGATATGTAGTTATATAAATGTAGAAAGTTCCATAAAATTTTGTCGCATTATTTTTTAGACAATGCCACATATATATTTTGAAGAAAAAAAAGCAACTTTCATAAAACAAGGTATAAAATACAGGTTTATGTGACAGTAAGAAACTTTGTTCTTAACTCCCTGGATATTATCTGAAGCTCTCCTGGTGATTTTCCTTCCTTGGATATTTGTCTATGTACATAAACTAAGGTCCTTCTATGACTTCTATAGTAAGAAATCACTGATAATTTCTTTGGTTACGTCAACTGCGACGTTTAATTAAAATTTAGGCATTTCCTGCAGAAATACTGAAATAAAAATTCGGAGACCTAAAAAAAATAGAACGAAAATAAAAAGATGCAAGTTTTGACTATTTTAATTCACATATTCCCTTAAAAGTTAAAGCTAAATAAATTGAAATAAGTACTATTAGGTCTTTTATGTACACTGTTAAACTATTCCTGCCAAACCAAGGTAACACCCGTTAACCGGGCGTTTTTCTCTCGCTGATAACTTTGTGTTTCCAAACCGAGCACTAATTTTATAGGTATTATAGGTCAGATATAGTCAATCATTTGTTACTAGTTTAGGATTCATGTGGTCGGCATTTTAAGTATCATCTCCAAGAGAAGAAGTCTACGACAGCGTGGTATACTATCATAAAACGCGTTGTAGAATACACGCGAGGCACCACATGAATACTGTAAAAACTTTTTGCAGTGCTTATATTTCGTGACATTTACTAGCTCAATAAGGAACTTAAATCTGACAGAGGTGCGTGCGTGCGTGCGTGCGCGCGCGCGCGCGTGTGCGTGTGTATGTGTGTGTGTGTGTCTGAGTCTGAACAGCATAACTCAAAACGGAAGAGTCCGTTAGATTCTGAAGCGATGGGTGTTTGTAACAGTCCAGAGAGTCCAGCGATGGTACTTGAAGCGCCTAATGGCCCTTCTAGAACTCTCTGTGCAACGATATCATTAACAAGGTGCGTAACATGTTTATGCTTGTTTGACACTATGTACAGGGGTCTGCCCGTCTCATGTATACATCGTCTGGGACAAGCCAGTTTTCCCATAACTTTACTTTCTCATAGATTACTTGCTCTTTAACTTAATAATAGCATAACCATCACGCATTATTGTGTTAAAAACTTTTTACCCTCCTTCCCTTTGTCTCATATTACCTCTACTTCACTTTCCATCTCTCGCTCACTCTCTCCTTCTCACCATTTTCCCATTATTTTGTACCTTTGACACACATTTCCCTTTTGTCTATCTCTATCTCTATTTCCTTTCACTCACTCAACCTAGTTCTAAAAGCTGTAGGATAAATCCCCAAACCATGAGCAACAGCGGAAATTTCAGCTGCTATTTCATAAAGTACAGCACGGCCAACAAATGTGCAAACAACTGACACTAGAAGCAAGAGTCGAAAGCAGCGTAACGTATTACTCTGCAAACTAGTGCAGTATAATGCGATTGTTGCTATTGTAACTGCAAAGTCTCTGATATCGCATGAACAATCTGAAAATCTTCAGTTCCTATCCAACGAATTTACACTAGTGACGAAAGCTATTAAAATTTTGGAAATCTCCAAGTGCATAACCATAACAAAAAATTTAGCTAATTTAATTAATAGGATACCTTTTGTTTTTATCTCTTGGCCATGCAAAAAGAATGGAATTTCAATGTCAACGCACAGCGAGCAGCTTTAAGGTATTTGACTCTCGCTTGAAGTATTCCCGTATTCCTCTTACACCTACAAGAAAGTTAGCAATAATGATTTCTGTAAAAGTTTATATTGATTTACATGAAGACAGAGGAATAAGCATTGGTAAGAATAATTCGTATTTCCACACTCTTTGGTTCTCTATGTTCAAGAATATTTGAAAACGTCTACAAAATTAATTCTCCTACTGACTCAGATTTGATATATAGATATTCTCATCAAGTGATTATTTTCATTAGTGTTTGGGTTCTGTTCCTTGGTATATTTGAGAGCTCTTTGTGCGTCCTGGGACGCAAATGTCAAGTAATTTTGGACAGGAAGAACTATTCATTCATCAGCCGTCATCTGGAAGAGCGCCGTGGGATGTTAAACTCCATCAAAAATGGAAAGAGGGGCAAGGTTTGTATTCAGCGCAGACTTCTGACAATGAAAAACGATAGTGTGTGAGCAAGTGGCGCCGACCTTAATCACCCTTAGAACACTGCCTGCTTGAGATGCAGATCCACCTCCGTACGCTATGCCTACCCCGCATCACATTGTTACGTAGCTAGTCCTATGTGAAGGTTACAGCAATTGTTTCCGTCTCACTCCAACATCCAGCCCAAAGGTATAACCAACATCATAAATATAAGTATTTATGTCAGACACAATTTATTACTCTCACATGACTTTCTCTACTCTTATACTACATATTCCTTAAAACTCTTGTTTATGTTCTTCGTGTTAGTTGAGATAAACATTTGCAGAAATTACCTTATTACTTATTTCCTTGTAGGTACAAGGGGAAAACAGTGGTATCTGAGCGATAATCAAATCTTTTGGAGCTGTTCTCTGTGTGAAGGCTCTGAGCTTACGTTCTCTTTGTAAATCAACAGATAAAAAAACTGAGTAACGACCTTCCATTGTAGAAAAGTATAAGTATTGCAAAGCTCACACAAATAACAAGGAATATCTCCGAAATGGTTCAGCCCAAAAAATACACACAGGCATAAATTGTGAGTTTTAATTAGATCTACATTTTTGTGTAGTAAGATTTTGCCTCTCTCTTAGGGTTTAGCAGTTATGCAATAGGCATCAAGAGTAGATATGATCACATGGGCTATTGCTATAAAATTCAAAATATACGCTTCATTTGCCCTAAAAATATCTTAAATATCTGGTATTTTAATAAAAATCGTTTTACTATTCTGAAAAAAAACCAAAGTTTTCGAAAAAAAATTCAATGTAAAGGGTAGTTTAGGATGGAGTAATTTTCTTCAAAATCTTCGAGTGCATCCTTGAAAGATATTAAACTTAAATACCAACTTTTGCTTTTAATCGACTTTTCGTTTTTGAGTTATGTCGGTCACACACACGCCACTCACACGCCACACACACGTACGCGCGGACCTTTTTCTAAAAATGTCCTCTCCGGTGAAATCTCCACAATGAAATTTTCGTCGAATACAATATTTCCCCTACCAACTATACCTAGTAGACAAAGTAAAAATTGTGTTTGTATCCGTAACTTGACAATTTCAGTTTATAAACTTAAATTTTTAAACACCAAAAAGTATTTATAGTGCCAGTATTTTGAATTCCAAGGAGCAGAAAATGGTTGTGCTATATGCAGTATAAAAACAAAAGCCACCTAAATTTAATTCTAAATAATATTCGTATATGTTGATGTAATAGAGTAGGTGAGCAACCTGTAAAAATTAAAAATCCTCTGCGCATTGGTAATGTCGTAATTCAATCTGTAACATATCATACCTGATGCCCCCTAGTGGTTCATATTGGAGATTGAAAAATGACTAAGTTCTGATTGGCAGATAATAGGTTCTCTTTGGGATGGCAAAGTCCTATCTCCACTATTAATGAACCTGGGGCTCATTTGAACATCATTTCACTCATTCCCCCCCCCCCCCCCCCCCCCCCGATAGGACATTACGTTGGAGGACATTAACTTAAAAACAAATCTCTTTATACAACTTCAAGATAGTTTCATTTCTAACTTTATTTTTCAGAGTTCGTTTAAGCGTTCCACATATACTCTGAAATTTATATAATTTCTGTTTTATATCTGTATTATCTTAAAACTAGATATTTTATTACAAGTAATTAAAATTTTGTACTTGTTCTATTGTTTTTTATCTTTAATAATTAAAACCTTACCTATTAAACCTTACGTAATGATGTGCTGCTAATTGAAGCACATTTTTATTTCCAGCGAAGATTAGTTGATCAGCAAATAAGATTGTATTCAAGTTAGTGGAATTAAGTTTAAAATTATTTCTTAGCTGGAATAGCCATTCCACAACTACTGCATTAAAAAGTGCGGGTGACATTGGGCAGCCCTGTGTTACTCCTAAATTTATTAATTCTGTTTTCATGCTCTTATTGCATCCTTTATCCGTGCTGATGATGGTACCTTCATACATACGTCTTATCATGGCAATAAGATGTTCTCGATACTCTTTGTCACACATTATTTCCCATAATTGTTACCGAAGAACCTTGTCAAATGCTTTTATATAGTCAGATGTGTTCCCAAATTATATTCTCTATTGTTTTATCTGTTTCACTATAAATATGTAATCCGTAGTGGATCACCCTCTTCTGAATAATAATTCTGATAGTTCCAGATTTATTTCATCGCGTCTTAGTGTCTTATTACAACTAACATGATGTGGAATCGAATAAATTTTCACTTCGAGCTTGAACTACCTTGATCACTTCGTGGATATTTATACTCATGGCTACAAGTTCGGATACTACTCTTTTCTTTCCTTACTGTGGAAGAGGATTACACTTCATTAAAAAATAAAATTAGAAACAGGTCATTTCCTCTCTGTGAACTTTACTGAGATGCCATTAACAACAGTAAGGGCTTTCTGCTTGGATCATTCCCGCTGCTGATGCACCGTAGCGTAGTTACTTTATGAAGTTTATGTTTTAATAACTTTAAAAGCACTGCAGGCACAAACTTCAGCTTCCACCTGCTCACAACTTAGCAGTTAATTGCCGTGCCACATTAGCTATGTGAAATGCAATACCCTCCAACGCGCCTTCAATAAAATATCACGTCTTGCACTATGCATTTCATTTAATAAGCTTCCTGAAACTCTCCCCTTTTTGCGTTATGGATCCAGTACACTGATGTTTGCTCGAAATTCTCTTTCTAAGAATGTCCGTCCTAAGGACATGTATCGATGAAATTTGGCGAAAATTCGGCAATTTTGATTTTTTACATTTTGTACTATGCTTATACTTTGTACTTCAACGGCACACTTTTATTTTCTCAATATTGGCAATTTTTAAAGCTCCAGGAGGGCATCCCAGTGCAGGTGGGCGTTCTTCACTTAACTTCGTCGTTACAGCTTTCGTTTTCACTGGCTTTGATTTTGGTCTCTAGCACAGCATTTTGCTTCAGAGAGGCTGTGAGTTGGCTGTCTGAAATGAATTAAGACAATTGAGCTGAAATGCCGCGAATCTTGCACGTGCTTTGCTTGTAAACAGAGAGGTGCAGTCAGTGTTCTGTAATTTTATAATCTTGCCATGTTCCAGTTATATACTATGCTTTGTTTAGATGTTCAGTAGGTTTTAAATTTTGTAAACAAGGGGAAGGCGAAAGGAAAGTTTTGATATTAAAAAACGACCAAGCAAACTTATAATTTTTAGAAGGTGTTACTGATGCCAAAGAGAAATCAGAAGCCCCCCACATATGGCGCTGGGGAATTTTAGGTTGATTGGATTTAGGTAAAGTGCAAAAATATGTTGTTAACTTTAAAATCCATTTCTAATTTTTCTGTTTTTCATCATTTTTCATAAATTAATATACCCCTTGGACACCAGTTTATAACATATTGGTTTCAAAAATTAAAGTATTGAAACTTGTGGCGGACTAGTTGCAAAATATTAAATAACTGAGCAGAAATTAAATATTATCGTAACCCATATTGAACAAATTGAAAGTATCTATAAAGTATATACAACGTTTTTTTTTCTCTGAAACTAATTATAACTTAAGCAATAGCTGTAAGACAATTTCTTTATATCTGTATCAAAATTAGACCGATAAACTTCTAAACCAGAGTCTTTGCGAGAGTACGGCAGAATAGTACACGCCGATGCACTCTGTGTTAATCGCAATGGGCGTGCGTTCCAACATTTACTTTGAATAGTAAATCTGATTAACTGTAGACAATGAGATGTTTGTGTTTTGTTTATGTGTTCTGTGATTGTTTCTTGGTTTAAGATTGCGTGCCTTACTAAGATAAATGCAATACTAATTTGCGCTGTTAATTTTGCCGTAAATACTTAAACAGGGTGGGAGGCGGTAGTCTATGATATTAATTCGTCTAGCGCTTAAATGAAGCACCACAGCAGAAAACTTTACTTAACAAAAAGTGTTTAAAATAATGTTATCTATCAGCTCCCAAAGTTTGTCGGTCTAATTTTGGGACACATACCCACACTCCCTACCCCACCTACAAACACAATTTTAACTAAACTATTAATAACATCGCAAGAAATACAGTCTATTCATGGAATGTGCGCAAGTGCAACATTGTTTTCCCTTTCTTAGCGGAAATGCAAACTTAGTTGCAAGCTGTTGTAAACAAACTGCAACTAGTGGAAACATTTGGAAATAGTTTCAAACATTCTAGAGAGAACAGTTTAAAACTGTTTATTGATGTTTGTTGTTGGGTCAAACACGCTAAGCCTGAACCTCATTTAGCATTGTTTCTGCCGAGAATACTCAATAGATCTCCGGATTCCGAAATACAGGAGGTAGTGACCTCAAAGTCCCCTTCTTAATGCAGGAATGATTATTTCACGAAGACCCCACGAATTACACTGCCATGCATAAAAAAAATCAACCCATGTTTCAAAACAGACATTTGCTCAGTTAAACGATGAATCCCCTAGACAAGGACAGCGACTATTTTAAGTACATTTGTAGTTTTTATCCCAGAATGACGCTAAATAACCTCGAAGCAGGTGTTTTACTGGGCCTCAGACCAGGAAGATAATGTGTTACACCAATTTTGAGAATACAATGAACTGAACATAAAAGAAAGCTTGGCATAGGCACGAAGATATAAAAATTTCCTAGGAAACAGGAGTCCAGATCACAGAGTCATTGTGACCACAATAGAAAACATCAACTATATTTCGGATTATAGTCTTGGGTTTTAAAGCAGAAACAGGTGAACGCTTGCACTAAGATTGGAATGACAATGAAAGAAGACACGATGATTGGACAGTTAATATAAATGCAGCCTATTGTTGCAACAAACGTCTGTGCCAAAGATGATGAAGCTTTTACACTCACACAACAACAGCAAAAGTGCATTTGTGTTTCCCGAAGTTCCTGACGAGGACACCATCTCTAAAGATCAAATAATACAATTGCTGCTGGCGCCGAAGGAAGAAAAGGGAAAATTTGTACTTCCACATGACGTATTATAATAAACTGTATCAGATATGTTACTGTGTTATTTCACCAACTTTTTAAGTTTTTGTTCACTCAAAATATGTAGACTTATTTATTGGTGTAATTTGATCTAATAAATCATATCTTTTTTCTATTCTTACTGATTTTAGTGGATTGTAGATTTATTTATGCCAACAATCTTACTGCTGGTGTTTTTTAAACACACAAGTCGTGTGTGGGCAATGTTTTAAGAGGTTGAATCAGAGACTAAACAAATTCAAAGACATAGCCGGGATGGCATTGAATTTTTGAGTCTCTGATTCAACCTCTTAGAATATTTTGTGTTCTACACATTGTAAACTATTATACATTAAAACGGAACCTGAAAATATTTTTTAAAACTGAAATAAATATCCGAAACAACACGTTAGGACGACGATCTTCGGATATCGTAAGAATAATATGTGCGTCCGAAGTCACCCCACTATACCGGGCGACATCGGACACAATATTTTTAACAAACCTTTAATACATTATACACAAAAGTCAGAACACATCATACTATTCGCCAAGACCATAACAAATGTTACCCTACATAGAATAACCCTGATCCCATTCGCATACTTAAATAAAATAAAAAGAAATGCAAAAAGCGTCCGAAGGCACCCAAGTTGACCAGTACATTTCTTTTTCCGCATTAAAATACATTTAAATCAATATCTTTGGAAACTTTTTTCAGAAAATAAAAAATAACCTAAAATAATGTAAAGGGAAGTTTGATAAGGCAGTTTTATTGAAAATGCTGGGGTGCTTATTCTAATATTACGATCTCCTTTCCAGCATAGTCCCTTCACTTCTCATCCTTCAGGTGAACTTCCAAACTATAGTGTTGAAACATCATCCTTTCTAAGTCCTCAAAACTACGTGCAAGATACAGGGGCCTGGAAAGTCGTTCAATTGTTGCAAATACATACGGAAAAATAAGCAAAGGAATGTTCTTAACAGATGAACCGTTCACAATTTTAGTTATTTGGAAGAATGTGGGTCAAAAAGACAGCGCTTTTAATTATCCTAACAGTGACTTATTACAGCTGCATGTTTAGAGAAAATATATAAACGAGGTGCTAAAAATCACTATATATTATTAATTGAAATACAATCGAAAACCAAGAAACTGTATACAATACATTCTTCTGCAGTAAAACTTGAATGCGTATTTCTCTATTTCTTCCTTTGTACCTATACACTCTGAGATACGCTAAAATAAAATAAGGACTCGATGGCTGGCCGAGCAACCAGATAGTGAGCGGCGAGACATAGAACCGCTACAGTGTATAGAGGTGCCAGACAAATGGCGCGGATGCATGCGCTGTGTAAGTGCTATTCTTGGCCTTGGGATGGCGTTGTGGTCGCTGTTCTCAAGAGGCGACGGGGAGGGGGGGCGTTTATCAAGACCCGGA
Source organism: Tenodera sinensis (assembly GCA_030765045.1). Classification (NCBI taxonomy): domain Eukaryota; kingdom Metazoa; phylum Arthropoda; class Insecta; order Mantodea; family Mantidae; genus Tenodera; species Tenodera sinensis. Next base: position 55,895,865 of record CM060972.1, read on the forward strand.
ATCCTGTGTTAGATTTAGCGAGCATCTTTAAAACATTTGACTATCGTTCAAAGCCTACTGTATTCCTATATTCCCTAGAACACACAAGAAAATTAGCAATAAGATAATTTCTGCAAATGTTTATCACAGTTACCACAGAGAGGAATGAGCCTTTGTAAAAACAGTCTGTACTCAAGACTAGAGAAAGTCATGTGAGTGCAACACATCAGATTTTTTAGCCTTACTTTAAGATAGGTAGTTGGAAAGTAGAAAGGTAATTTCAAGCTTCTCAGAGAGCATTTGAGACGATTTTTTCTACCTCCTCATAAGCAAATGTCAAGTATAGAGGCTTTAGAAGCCAGTCGTTTTCTATTTCTAGCGTTTTGTAAAATCAAAAAAGGAATTTGATGTATCTGAACTCTACAATGAAAATTTTAATTTTAAATTACCAAGCGAATCTGTATTTCTAGAGCGTTATAAACACTTATAAAACAGAATAACGAAGATGGAAAGTCGAAGGCATACGAGGTTAAATCTTGTCCCTGTAAATAAGAAAATCCGTCACCAACGTCTGCAGAGAAGTGTTTCAATAAGCAGTAAAATACTAAAGAATTGAGATCCTGCCTTAGAAATATAGGGAGCATCTAACCACATATAAAACTTAAATCATTACGTCGAGAAATTTAATAACTTCCAAATTGCGGTTCAACCAACTGTATTATTGTTTCAAGTTTATCAATTGTTTCAACAGATATATAAAAGTTGTAAGGTCAGCTTTTTTTTAATCAGGGACATCGTGAAATTTTTACAGCCAACATGCCTCATTTATCTGACTCCAAGCTAAAATAACAATAAAAGTCGCTGCTTGCTGTTTTATACTTCACAATTATCGTGGAAAGTTTGCTTGTTATTTAACATGGAGTTGTTTGTAGCACGAGTGCAATGATAGAATTGCGGTCAAGGGCGTGGCTGATGGGTCTGTAAGGAAACGAAATGCAGTCCCTTGACAGCAATACCACCTCACGCCTCGTGAATACGGAGATCTCAGCCCTGCGTGACAAATTGCTTGGCCTAGCCATTTAATTAGCGGCGGAAGAAGATTGCCAAATGCGCATCGTTGGAGACATGCGAACACTTTATCAGTTCTTTCCTTCCACCTTCTGTTTCTGCTCAGACAAGAATTGGCTACGGGAGTATCAAACCACATCCCAAACTCCTAGAAATGTAACCTCTCTCAGGCGATTTAACGTAAGTTATTGTAAAGTTTTGTTTTTTGAAACGATATTCCAGCGGATGTTTTCATTTTAAATTAATTTTCAAACCAACCCAGATATATAACGTAATCTATAACCCCAGAGTCACATTTTCCTTCGCCCATTACCTCAGCGGTTAAAAATATATTGGATCGCACTGGATAAAGATAAATCACGAGATAAATCTGGATCATTTAGGGGAGGAGTATTAAAAACTGGAAATTCTGTAAAACAGGAACAGGTTCTAGATGCTATAAACTCTTATTACCCACAATATTACCCTTGATGGCCATTTCTCGAGGAGCATCTGCCGGCATATGCCGTAACAAAGTCTCCTGAAGTCTGTAGGCAGGCCAAACAAAAGAATGTTCATGTGCAATTTTCAATTATTCATACTGTTTTACGTGCAATCTTGCTGTTTTCACTCTCTGCTACATATTTTCAAAATTGTGCGTAGATTTTCTTCAGCTTTAACCTGTTAGACACATGAAGAATCGCACCAGGAGCAATTCCCTCTTACCTTTGAGGCGATGTTTCTATGTAAATCCTCTAAAATAATCTAATACAAAATTATAGAGGTGGCAAAAAGGCCTCCTAAACTTAAGAAATGTAAATATAGTTGGTAAAGTGAAGATTCAATTGTCTTCTTTCCATGGCTTGGATAGGTGTCACATCGAAAAAAGATAATATCGACAGAAATTTAGTAATTTGTCTGTGTAAAGTGTTTTCATAGTGGGGGAAAAATGCAAAATAACGACGTATTGAAGAAGTGTATACTCTTCGAAGCAGCACGAAATAAAAAGAACATGAACTTATGAAAATGTATAGTCCGTGTTTGTGGAATTGTAGACCCCGTAGCATGATTCAAAAGGACGCCAAGCCATGCGATTATATAATGTTGTGCCTATACATTGAATTTATGTGTTTATAGATTCAAATAAAAACAAACACATTAATGTGGATCTATAGAAGTAATTAATTTAATTATTCGTTGACCCGTACCACGCCCAAGACATTAATAGTGGACGAAAAGATGTGTTCAGGCTCACCGCTGATCCAGCTCGGCTAAAACGAATCACGCCATCTCTTACCACATCGTAGATGGTACCTTGTTTTTATTTATAAAACGTCACATCTTCCTAATTTAATATATGTCCAATAGTGTTGTTCTTCTAGCAGTGCTCTAACAGTGTTTACTTGCTGATTGTGGCCTGCCAGATCAACGTTTTTTATGAACATCTTCCCTACCACTGCGAAGGGCATGCACTCAACTAGCGACGTTACAATATGGTAGTCTCTGTACCAGAAGCCTTCAATGTATGACGTTGTCAAGCATTCTTGTCTCTTGCAATCTGAATTTTAATTAAACATCTTTGTTTTATTTACTAACATTTTAGAGTACCGCAGATAACAGGTGACAAATGAAATTCATCAGATCAAACTTATATAGATTCATCAGCAATCCATATACCTCTAAAAACGAATGTCTGTTTGTGGGGTATGGGTTCCTATACCATTCATCCCGATTGTGATGAAACTTTCCTAAGTTGTTGTGCACATTCCCGCAAAGTTTTCTGACCTGATCAAACTATCTTACAATAAGCAGAATGCAAGTAGTTTCAATAAATTAGTAGATGTATGGATGTTGGTATGCCTGAAGTTTATAAACTCCTACACTGGTTGACCGATCACCATGAAAATTGGCATATTTAAGTGGTTCTCGTGGAGGTGGTTTTTATGCTACCATTTTACTATGCAACGTATTATACATCCTCACGGTTGTTTCTCTTTTACGTAATCCATTTCACATGTCCTTCACACGCCCTTCAATGTACAATTCATACAATTTTCCATAGGACTGAAATAGAAGGTTTGGAATACACACGGCTTTCTTTACTCGCCTTTCTTCCGTACTTCTTGTGGTTGTTCAACAGTGCTTTGCATAGTGTCTTCTATTTTTTTATCTTTATAGTATACTAACGATGTTAGTTAACTTCTTATTCAAGTGTATTAAGCTATATACTTTTTTAAATTTCTCTAAAGGAACAAGGCTCTTGAGTAAGTGAAACTTATGCCTAAAAGTTGTAATGAAAAATCATCAAGCCACGGGCAACGCCGGGTATTTCGTATATCTTATAAGATCACTGTCTTCAAATTCACAGAAAACATGTATCAGATGTTCTTTTTTCTCGCTGTTATCGGCTTATATCATTTACCGTTAATAGCGCCACAAGTAAATATTGTTGCGACAACTTATGCATAAATGAAATTATACTTTCTGTGCATTAGTTCAAAACCAAATCTCGTTTCTGCGGTTGATTAACTAGAAGTGCAGAACGCTCCGTACAGTGTCTAGTATTAGTGACCGCGCGCGTTCTAATCGTGCAGTCATTAGCTAGCATCAAGGCCGGCATCTAACATCAAACATAACGTTACCAAGGGCCTAATTCAAAAGGATAATTAACTGGACAATAGGTGGTTGAGCAAATAAAGACAATGTGTCTCTGAAGTTTCGGAACTATTTTATTTTTTTAATCTTTTGAGCTTTATATTGTTATTTTTCTTATAGTTTATATATCCATGCTACACAATTTATTTTTAATGCACATACATCTTAAAACAGCTAAATAACTGCAAAACAACTTCCAACTTTGAATTCCTTCTTTTATACATCTTAATACTGGTGGCAGGAAAAGCTGTTCATCACAAACTCCAATCGGAGACTTGCCATACCTTGCGGTGTTCCGTGAAATTACGCTGTATAGCTGGTGATATAAATTCTTTTTTCGCCCAGAAAATGTATTCGCTCAACAGGAAACAGAATAGTAATGATAGTAGCTGACCCCATGTTTTTCGTATCATCAGATTATAGCTGCGACTAAAACATAAAATATCCGCTCGACCACCACAACCTTGTAAGGACCAACCACATAAACATCAATGATAATTTAGGTTTGCTGGAACTAGCCATTGCTTCGTAAATATTATAGAGCAATTCCGCGTGTGACTGACATTTACACTACATTTTCTTCTTAAAATGTCTGTCTAATGGTCAATATAGGTGTAAAAATGTTATTTTAACGACATACGATGACAGAATCCATTGGCGGTTGTGATAGGAAATATAAAAACCTTAAAAAGTGAAACAATTATTTAATAATGAGCGCTAAACTTTTCGTGACTGACATTTTTGTCAACTGCAGACCCAACTTCAAACGTTTGTCCTCCGTTTTCTCTGAACGTTTTCTTACTTCATTTGTTCTGAAAAATCACTTGAGACAGGAACTTCTAAGCTTTCAAATGACCTGAAAAAAGTTTTGGCATGTTATTCTCATCTGGAGATATTTATTCAAAAGGTCAGCGTGACTAACTGACATTAGTTTGTGACTAACTGATACTTGCGAAAGTTGTAATACCTTGTCTTTTTTTTACTTGGTATAAAATATGGTAAATCATAGTGATAACGTATTATACGTTACATACATGTAATACATACAGGTGTGTAATTGTATTTATCGTTTTGACAATAATCATATCCTTTGGAAAAGCATTAACGTCATGCAACATAAACAGAATAAACAGATGTTGACAGCTCTCATTTATCACAGTTACATCATTGCAAGTATAAAAAGCTGACTCAAAACCATAACAAAGACGACACATGAGCGCACACAGCACATACCTGTAATACAGTAGTTACTTGGTTGGACTCCTTATAGTGCAGGAACGCTAAATGCAGTAGCCGCGTAGTACACGCGCATATCACTACACTGTTTTTATTTCCGAAAGTTGTGCATCATTCTGACACTTTCCGCACATGAAAGAAAAGCATATTCCACAACATTTAAACCTAATACTTTCACATAATGAACCCGCTGAGTGGATGGCATAGGTGAAATACGCTCAAATCTTTTGTCGAGAAATTTCCTTTGCTTCTTCAATTTCAGACAGAGAAACTTCAAGAACATATACTTTGGTTTTCTTTCTAACAGTATTAACAAATTCTTCAGCACTCTGAATCCTGCTTCCTGCTTTCGCAGCTGTCCATGCCATCTTCTTCACTTGTCCTCCATTCGCATCTACTGCCCCCTTTCCGTGATAGGATTCAAAGAAGTGCCATTCAATTTGGATTCCAAATACTTCAGAAAGATATGTCACATGGCTCAATGTGTATTTCTGCTTAAAATGACAAGCAGCTCCATCAGAAAACACTTTCACAAGTTCAAGATTCGGAACAATATGCAACATTTCCCAAAATATATTCCTTAAGCAAATATCAACTACATATTTCTCATGCGATACATAATCAGACACCGAAGCAAAAGATTGTTTCTGAATTTCAGCAATATCTTCCTTCCTATATCAGGCAACAGCAGTAAATATTCTGTGTATTGTTCCAGTAGGCAGCTTGAATTTCATTTTGCTCCTTGCATGTGTAGTTCTCAGAGAAGTCGATCTGTATCACAGCTTCACTAATTGCAACATTTTCCCGAGCCTCGGATTGCTGTCTTTTTACATAAACGTCATTTAGGAAACGTGGCAGGCAATTGGTCAGTTCTTCAATGCAGTCTTTTACAGATCCCTTTTTAACTTCTATTTCCATTCTTCCATTACGTGAACTCCACAGTTTCCATTCGCATGGAGAATTAGCAAGTTTATCCGAAATGTCTGCTCCACTCAATCCCGGGCACTTGGAGCACCCTCCCTGCACACATTCACTCGATTTCTGATCACAAACAACTTGTGCTGTGAACTTCGGAAACTCAGTCTCAGTGAGTACGTGATTTTTACACAATGCTTTAAGAAACTTCGCATTTCCATTTTCATGCTGGTGTTTTAGCCATGGAGTCAGAAACAGACTGATACGTCTATCCCGACTGAAGTCTCACAAGCACTGTACGCGTATAACGACCACAGGGCGCCAGTACCAATTGTCCGTTAGTCACGTGTTTGGTGGGAAAACTAATGACTATAGAGGAAAACTTTCTGATACTTTATTTGTTATATTGTAATGATGCAGAATCGAAAATGATATTTTTTCAGTCTATTACTTTTCCCTACAGATGACTTTTTCCTTATTTACCGTGACTGACATTGACACACTAATAATTAAACAGGTTCTAAGGATTATTGATAAATGTCGAAAATTATTAGCCATATACACGTTTCGAAGACGAAGAGTCATTGTGTGATGTACAGAACAAAAAAATTAAAACAGTTGTACATAGCTCCTGAAATATTGACATGAAAATCACTGTTATTCACGCTTATTTTTAGTGTTTTGGAAATATGTGGGTAAGAAGTGAAATTTGAACCCATATTCACGTCAAAAACATTTATTTTTCACTTCATAAGATACTTTGGAGTATCTAGCATCATCTTTCCTCAGTAAAAAAAGTGAAACATTGATTTCAAATTTTAACACTCGGTATGACATATTCGCGGAATTGCTCAATATTACAACTCATTACTGTTTAAGATTCTACTGGTGTTTTATATTCATTAATAAACATGGTTCAAGCTATTGTCCTGGCTATAGTAAGTACTGTGATTTATGCCAGCAGTGATCTGATCTTCTTGCCATGGTCGTAACTGCACCGCGAATTGCACCGGTCGTATCTACAGCTCAATGCGTGACTTACTGGCCTAGATAACTTAAATTCACTGACGTTTCAAAAAACAATTGCGACTCAGTTCCAGTACAACATTCCATATCATGATATCGGACCAATCTGTGCCACGCCTGATTAGAGGTATTAACCAACCTGAAAATATACCACAATTAATAGGTAAAATTATAAGTTCCTCAATGAATCAAATATTGATGTAATATTCATTACACTGTCCTCAATTACAGATCAAATGTCTCACTTATATTCATAGCAGCTTGTATATTATATGTAATTATAATTGATTTTATATGGGATATAAGTATCCATTTAATATGTTGGTACTTATTGATATTTGCGCTTGTTATTTTAATACGTTGCGGTCTTCTTTGAAGAAAGCAGCATTTTCCACTAAGTATATTCCCTAAAAAATTAATATATAACAATGCTTTGAGATAGCTAGTTTAAAGTGCTTTTTACTCCACGTTTTATGTTTTGAAAGTAAAGGTCAGAGCGATCAGAAGAAAGCTATACCACTCTGAATTTTCAAAAATGTTTTGCTTTAAGAGAAAATAAAGTTTCCAAACTTGCTTAAATTTTTTAAATTTATTTTAGTAACATCCTTTTGACCCAGGGGACTACACAGCCTGGTCTAATTTTGAAGAAACCGTCCAGTAGCAATGGATTATCAGAAATACAAAGTCATTCTTCATTGGAATATATCGAATTTGCCTCACCAGTCATTTATAAATGCGACTAAGGAATAGTCAACCTTCAAAACTACAAAAAGTTATTAGGAGCAGTTTGTCTTATTTCACATAAATTTCTTTTATATTGAGAAATAACAGAAATGCTAAACATTATGCCATTATTTATTTTGAATGCCTGTCTTGCTATACATAATTTTTTTAAAAAATAAAATTTCGAAACTGTTGTTTACGTTTCTGTATGCTTCTGAATTCCACATACAAGAGGATTTTTGGTTTTCTTGATATTATTGGAAAACATTGGTGAGTTTTCTCACTCGCAACGTTAAACATTTTCTTGCCGGAATTGATGACGGTGTTAAAGTTAACTTGATGACCTCTAAACCTGTTTCCGTGTCATGTAAGCCATGGTATTTCTTTCGGGAGTGTTCGGAAGTATTCGCTTTCCTTAGCGTTCACTTGTTACAGTTTGATGTCCGCTGTCCTAAACAATTGCAGCTATTTCTTAATCTACGTAAGATTCATTAACCACTGATTCATTGGAGGACTTTATGTCATTGAAAATACTGTACCTGCTGTTTTAGCAAACAAGCGAGAACTTCCGAGATTTTTGCAATATTTTCTAGTCAAGAAAGGCGACTTGTACCAACTTGCTGATCATCTGAATATACCAGCTGCATTAAGTTTTGAAGATCGTAGCTTTCCATATAATTGCAAATGGTGTATATTTTCTTTTGACATTTTCTGATTTTCATACGCTGGAAGATTGTAATTTACCATTCTACTCCTTGTCTTTCCTGAACTGAAAGGCTTGTACATAGGTATATTTATGTTTACATCCTTTTTACTTAGTATTTTCAGAAGCCTATTGGACAAAGAGGTCACATGAAGCTTCTGATTCCACTGAAGGTGTTTATTTGGAGGTTTCGGGCATCATAACCTCAAAATTCGCCTGAGCAAGGTTGCATTCTTCTATAGCTTTCTTTCAAGCATTACTTTGGGCACACTTTGGAGGCTTGCTTGAAAATACCCAGCCATATCTGAGGTCGTAATTTCCCCTTTCCCCACATTGCTCCTCATCTAATTTAAAAGAGGCTAAGAAAAAAATCCTCAAAAAATAGTAGAATGAATAGGTTATCATACTTTATTGAATATTCTGTTCGTGTTTTATTATATAATATATAAAATAATACGCTTCCTTATATTGGCTTTGTCTTGCTTTTTCCACAATTGATACAGATGGTGCATTAGTATTTTACTGTACGAAGGGAAAAGCTTTTTTGTGTCGCCTCGCGAATCGCTGTACCCACAGCCATCTTCATAAGGATTACTGTTCCCAAAGAGCACATAGATCAACACTAATTGTAAATGGTAATCTTATAGTTCATATACTAGTACATATATAACCATACCTGGCGGTTTAACGCATATTTCTGATCAGAGACGAAAACTTCCTATAAAAGATGGAGAAAATCTTATATTGTGACAAACTTTTGAAACTTGCTAGTCTAATGTGCAAGCGCCTCGGAATAAAAATAGTGTCCGCATTGTAGATTCTAAATGCAAGAGTTATCCCAAACACGTTTTTGTGCAGTATACCACAATGGCATTACCCACTCGTGCATGAAGTGCGATGAAAATCCGGAGAGAGCACCTTCAAAAACTCCATTATATAAATTAAAGGGCATGGCTTGATGATGATGCATACTCTCCATTTAAATGGATGCAAAGTTTCCAGACAATGTTTATGGAGGCTCTTTTGACCAAGCTCTACTTACTGCACTCTCTCCCAATTGTTTTGCCGATACCCACTGCATTCCCCTAGCCGACATTATCTTCTAACTTCGCAGAGGAAAATCTTACCCACAATGAGGGAAGCTTCACTTCCAGGGATTTACCAGCAACTAAAACCACACTTTTCTCGAATAATGAACGAGTAAATGCTCTCAACCGTTTAAAAGTTAACTATATTGCACTATATTAACAAGCACAACATTGACATTTCTATTTGATCACTGTCTTCATAAATCAAATCAATAAGTATAGGACTGTATACACTTTTTCAGTTTTGCCTAAGAAACTATAAAGGCAAATCATCAGGTATATGTCCCGATATTTCAAATTCTCTCTGGCGAGCATTGTTTACAAACGCCAGGGTTTGTGAAAGTAAGATTTTTGTGGAACACGAATAAACACAACTATGTACAAACAGCGCCAAAGAAAATCACACTGCACCTCGCGTCTACGTCATTCTTTATCGTTTTAAAAATCCATGGTCATTTCATTTATCTCTTTAGGCCACAGTCAAGAGTGTGCCACTCCTACTAAATAGTTATACCATAAGCACAATAAAGGTTATAAAATGGCGAGAAACGAAATATACGTTTATTGGCTATTACAGAAAGATATCATTAGTAGTCATACCTTATAGATTAGTGCAGGACGTGTCATTGAAGGGGTTAGAATCTAAGGGGAAAGCTTGAAGAGCCAGGTTAATGTGTACAATGTATATGTGTGAGAAGATTTTAAGGGAGTGCAAATTAAAGTCAAATAAAAATTTCAAAATCTTAATCAGCAATAATTTCAACGTAAATAATGAATCATTCTGTGTTTATTATACTTGTTTATACACATTTATTTGCTAAATATCCGCCGCATACGCGAAATAAAACCGCTGCATCGCACGTACGAAATTTGCTCATAAATGAAACACGAAACTTGAGCGCCAAGTGAAACTTTCAAAATCGTAATCAACAATAAAAACTGCATCTATTGCACTATGTTTCATTCGTTATCTCCGCCGGCCCATTTTGTAAACAATTACCTGGCTGTCTAAATAGTGAATTTAATACTCGCGTTGCACGAAGATCTCAAACTGTTAAGCCTCTCGTTTACAAGTTCAACATAGTTTCAAACTTTGTGTTTGCCTAGAAACTTTTTATACCTGCCACAAATGAAGCCCAGGCTTTCAGCTGTTGTATTCATCGAATTTACTTAAGTTTTATTTCCTATAAACACAAAGCATGATCAGTTTATCCAGAGCTTTCACCACTTGATATACAGTAGAGAGAAAATGATTTTCTCCCGTCCTACTAAGGGGTTGTTGATAACATTTTTTCCCAGAATCCACGTGTTCTCTGTTAGGTAACTTTTTTCTAATCCAGTGGCGTGTTTTATCTCTCCTATCCCAGAGTAACAAGAAGCAAGTGTATTTGGTATGTCCACTTTGCTGACCATGGAGAAAGTTTACTATTTTTAAGTCTACACAAGTCACCCATTGACTTTATCTTCTCCAAGACGAAAGATACGGTGCTATATTCCTTTCGGTTTCGCTGAGTGGTATTGAAGCATATTTGTTCCCATTTTGTAGAAGAACTCGTTTCATACTTCGCTTTGAGCTGTCTAAAATAGGCGTCAGTCATCTGGAAAATACTCGGTAAGAGCAATTTTTTCCAAGAGTCCTCTAATATCGTTGGAGAGTACAAAATTGTCTTCTTGACAGAAGAAGGCTGGAAGAGCCTTTTCTCTTGTGTGGTAAAATGTAATTTTAGTTCCTTGTTCCAATAAATTCTTCTCATTCAACCTGGAAGCCAGTAATCCAGAACTTCTTTCGACAAGTACATTTCACTCATCCTGGTGAAAGGTTGAGAAAGTAATGACATTTCATATTCACTGTCACCTTCGTTAGTGTCAAAGTTCTGATCCTCAGAAAGCTCTTGTAGCTGGTGAAAGGATGGGTTCCGAACTTCCTCTGAGTGAGGGATCGGGCGTCTTGCAGAGACTAAATCAGTATACCATTCCATTAATATTTACGAGGCAAAAATAAGTCCTCTAAGTGGTTACTAGGTTCACCCCAAACCATTGGTACGCCGAATTTCATCATCCCGGTATAACACTGTTGTAAATGTTCTATATATGTGTTAAGTTAAATTAAATTATTTTGTTGTTTAACGATGTTGTCAATTGCCAGGAATACATCAGCTTCACCGGTGTGCCGGAATTGCGTCCTGCAGGAGTTCTTTTATATGCCCGTAAATCTACTGACACACTTAGAAAACCCTCGGTCTGGGCCGGATTTGAACCCGCGACCTTGGGATCAGCAGGCCAGCGTATAACCAACTGAACTACTCAGACCAACACAAGTTTTACAAACCTGATGCAGTGCTCAAGTATCCAACATAATCTCTCTTTGCGAATTCACTAGCAGCTTTTCTGTTTTTGAACGAGTATGCCCCGCATATATAGCAAAAGACATCAGTATGATTTACACGTCTTCTGATAATGATTCACGGGTGATCAGCCGTGTCAAATTGATAAAAGTCGAGCTTTCAGCCATTGTAGACTCCATGGCCTTCTTCAGGAACTATTTAATCATTTTATAATCATAAAGATCTTTATTCTCAAAAATCACCATAAATCATGCATCACTGTATAGAAACATAATCTAGTTCTACTTAATATTGCTCTTTGCTTTTGGTTCCAATTAGGAGTTTTAAACATCTATGTAATACAAGTTTTCCTCGCCATCATACATATGAGAAGGCGCGCGCATCTTCCAAGTAAACAGGGTAGAACATAACAATAACACTGTTCTTCAGGTAAACTAGAATTATTATATACTTTCTCATGGCATAGAGACGAAAAGTAATTGTTTATAGTCTTTCACCAATTGTACGAAACCCTCAGGCCTACAACATTCAAGACGCCAGTTGTGTTATTAACACCAGATATGTTTCCTATTTTTCCTACATTGTTGCATCCTGCATGCCTCAAATTATCTTTTCTTCCCGAAGGAGCAGTACAAAACACGATGTCACACGCTGGACTCCTTTACAGTGAGCTGACGTCACACGGCACTACCTGTCCCCCCTGTTCAAGAACGATTGCGTGAACTTTAATTATTCAACTATGTTCCATGCGTGATAACCGTTAATGCGGAGTTACTTTGTCCCTTGTTTTAGTAACTGTTACATTATTTTCTGCTGGATTTATTCAGTAAAGTAAACGAAGTCATGTGCAGAAAACAATGGATTGTTATGTGTCAGCTAAATCAGCTTCATTCACCTCGAGGTTAACGCAGTTTCGCGACTGTTTTTTCCTGTTCCCTATTGTTTTCATTTAGATACACGACGCGAAAGAATGTACAATTGATTCGCATTCAAGAAACTCCATCAAGGGCACAAACAAATCAACAATGAAGACTCTACCGCGCTCTATTCCCTTCGTCCTTTCATAGCACAATGTGAAACCCAATGCCAATAGTGGCGCAAGAAAAACAAACGCGAGAATTCAAAATTCTGACGTAACTTTACATTACTTTCTGTACCCATTATTAAATAAGATATTACAGCAGGGGACCAGGGAATACAATAGACTTGAGGAGAGGCGGTACTGAATGTTGAACCAAAAATAGTCAAAAACTTGAAATATGAATTATGCTATTTTATACTATCTTTGCTACGCAGCAGTAAACCAGTAAATCTTTACACAAATTGTTTTCCTCAAAACATTTTTAACTGTTCAAAATGTTCTACGGGGTGCAAATTAACTCAGGTTTCCTTGAGACTTTTTAAGTGTGTTAACATTTGTGATGTCTAAAAAGTTTAATATGGACCTCAATTATCTCTAAAAAAAAAAAAAAAAAAAAAAAAGGAAGAAAAAGAAGAAAAAAAAACACTTTTAAAATGGCAAGATATACCCATTGTTGTTTTGGTTATGTTCCCCAATGTGTCTATTAAAAAGTTTGAGAAAAATTTTTAAATACTTTGATCCCAAGCACCTTTTAAATATGAATTTATTTTATTAAACGGTAAAATGGTTAAAATATGCATCAGAATAACTTTAAATTCCTTACGCGTCTAAACTTTGATAATTCTAATCAACTCTGAAAATATGTGCAAATTGGATAAAAAATTGAAATTCCAAAATCCAGTGTAGTTCAAGTGAGATATCTTTTGAGACCTGGTCGCTATGTGATGCTTTAAAGTTTCGTTCTCTTTGTAAGACATCGGGGAAAAATCTGATGTGTTGCACTCAGATGACTTTCTCTACTCTATTACTAACTATTCCTACAAACCCTTATACCTCTATCTTCTTTGTGTTCGTTAAGATAATCATTTGCAGAAATTATCTTATTTCTTATTTCCTTGTGGGTGCAAGGGGAGTAAGGGAATACATATAGTAGGCTTTGAGCGACAGTCATATGTTTTAAAGCTTCCTGATTCCGTTCTATTTGGACGGCTAACATAAAAAAAATGAATAACGATATTCCATTTGAGGTAAGTTTAAGTATTCCAAAACTCACGCAAGTAACAAAGAATATCTCGGAAATGGGTCACTCCACTAAAAAAAGAGTCGTTTGGACATACATTAATTGTGTATTTTAACGGTATCTATGTTTTGCATAGTAAGATTTGGCCTATCTCTTACGGTTTACCAAATCGTTAAAAGAAAACAGGACTATGGGGCCTCTAGCCATAAAATTCAAAATATACATTATATTTGCCATAAAATGTCTTAAACATATGGCATTTTAATCAAAATTGTTAGTGCCCTTTTCGAGAAAAACAAAATTTTCGAAAAATGTTCCATGTAAAGGGTAGTTTACGGTGGAAATTTTCTTCAGAATGCTTTTGTCACATTCTTGAACGATATTAAACTTAAATACGAAATTTGGTTTTTAACCGACTTTTTGTTTTTGAGTTACGCTGTTCACATACACAGACATACACATGCACACACACGCACACACAGATATTTTTCTAAAACTGTTTTTGTTTTGGATTCAATTCAGGGGACCTCAAAAATATTTACGGTGTAATCTGGACATGGAACTTTTGGCTGGAATACAACGCTTCCTCTACGTAGTAGAGAAAGTAGAAAAGGAATAGCGTTTTTGTCGCTGAAAAAAAAAAAAAAAATTAACCAATGCAAGTTGGGCATACTGAATTTTTAGCATGTAAGGTAAACACAAAGGAGGAAACCTCGCGCACTTCATAAGGAACAGATGAAGTGACAGAAACAGAGAAAGTTAGAGGCCATGGGCCAAAGGGAACAGAGACGCACAGAACTCCCTAATAGTTCCAAGCTCAAAGACCCCCCCCCCCTCCTCATTGCTGGAGCTGCCTAGAGATTTAACAATAGCTTGTTTAAGAGTACGTTGATAAAGTCATATGAGTGTACACATTTTTTTATGGAATGCAGTAATTCCTTTCCCAAAACCAGCGCCCTATAAAGTGAAGCAACCCTCCACGCTTCATTTTTCCAGAATGTGTATTAAATAACGTGTATCCATTCTCCTATCTAAATTAAAACTTTCACTTCCACGCAGTAAACTGATGAACTTCGTGCAGGGATTTCCAGCTGTTGTATTGCACACATTTTCACACGACAAACACATTATCTCCCCAACTTGGTCACGTGATCGCTGTCCTATATATAACCTATATTGCTCCAGGCAGGTTGATGGCGTTATTAATAACAGCAGCATCTCGAGATAACTACATTATCGTTGCACGGCAACTGAGCTTGCATGCGTGGATGAGAACCCTAGTCTGTTTAACGTACAAAATAACAATAAGAGGGCTATACGTACCTATATGAAGTGCTACTAGTAGCGGAATATATCGCATTATCAGTAGCCTCAAACCAGTTATTGTGATAAAAATAACGACTTTTTCTGCCCATTGAATAAAGCATTCTTTAAAAACTTCCACCACTTTTTCTACTTACTCTTGACAAAACATTCTCACAAACGTTTTTTCTGCTTTCTGTTCAGTTATAATCCAGATAAACGTTTGTAACAAGTTTTTGTTATACATTGTCTAATCACTATTGAGTCGACAATATACTGGAGCAGGTATAACGCTTGTCTCGGTGTTGCGTGGCGTCGCTGCTGCAAATTTTTGACTCTAGGGGCGTAGCACTTACACCGAGCAATCAGTTGGTGTTGTAATACCTGGATTAAATTTCTTGCTCGGTAAACTCTTGACTATTGAAGGAGCGAATTGATAGAAGCAATAAAAAAGCATGAAAAATTCAAAATTAAATTTGTTGGTGGACGGGTTTCAAATCCGGGACCTCCCAAATTAAAGCCTCATTTATTAGTGACGCTATTTCACTCAGTTTATGTTCAACATAGACTTGTAACTCTGTAATTTTAAACACAAAATGCCCAAGCCAGATCAGGCGTCGACACTGCAACTTTCTATAAATAGTAAAACAAGAAACCAAGTGCTTAGCCTTTTTGTCTAAGACGGAAAAAACAATTGCGGAAGGTGCAACTTAGGCCGCCTATGATATAGTTTAAAGTATAACTCCGTAAAACACATGAAAAGTTCTTTTTCCTGTCTTCGACCAAAACGCCACCTGAGAGCTCAAGGTAAAGGGCGTGAATAGTATATACTCGTTTAAAGTAAGTGTGCTGTATTAGAGAAATAAACGCTAGTTAAACTCATTTCTGAAATACACTTACGTTTCACACAAACTATGTTTTCGGAATTACTTTATGGAACTAGTAAAGGATCAAATTCAACAGAGAAATAGCTAAAGCCTTTCGCAGTACTTCTAGTGAAGCTCTATGTATTGTCAGGAATTACCTTATTTAATATGAAATCAGTGAAGTTGTTTACTGTACAATATTTCCAATGGAAGGTAACACTAATAGCTCCAAATTGACATTCCAGAAACTCAGGAATATTGCTGATATAGTTGAAATAAACGACAATACATAAACGTTATCTGAGTGGGAGCAGGGGTTGCCATATTCGTAACAATCCAAAAAGTTCTTCAACAATCAGGTCGAGCTAATTGCCATTATGGAAGCCCTGAAATTGATCACTGAAATACAATTGAAATAACACACAGAAGTCAAACAAAAATAGATCCCTTAAAAAGCATTAACAACAATAACCAACTAATAGAATGAATAGAAGAGAACATATAAAGTTTAAACGATCAAATTGGAGCTAGATTTTGTTTAGACTGTATGACACATAGGTATCGCCGGTAATGGAGATTTTGATCAACTCGAAAAACAAGGAGCAATGAGTCAGGAAGATTAAATCTACCAGAAGACACCAAAAAGCACACTGAAAAGGGAGTTACATCAACAGAGTATTAACTAAACAACAGGGTGACAGGGCCAACGTAACAAATAGGTCTATCACTAGAGAATTATTCTTCCCGAGCGTTGAAAAAGGGTTGCAAATTAAAATAACACTCCATATCTGACAGAAATAACCAGTGGATACAGAAAAACCAAGGAACTACCTTCACAGATTCTATATAATCCATACTGCCCATGCAACATAGAAGAACAAACTAAAAATCACCTTATTTACGAGTCTCAACTGTTAAACAAAGAAAGACAAAAACTTCACACACTTCAAATCATTTGTTATTTGCATTGATTTACACAAACTCTTAAATACTAAGAATTACAATATTAAATTGCCATTTGTTCAAACTTCTAAAATTGTATTCTGACAACCACATTATGTAATCGATTTATATTTAGCATGTAGTATTAATATGGTAATTGAGCATGCTTCATTAATAAAAACAAATGCTGCGAAAGTCCAGAAACTATTACATACAAACTCTTTTAACGTTTAGAAGTTTTATTTTAAAGCGATTGTAAGAATACTAGGTTCAGCTAATTAAAGAGCCGCAGGTGGCGGATACCCTAAACGCAGAAGTAAATTGAGAAAAGAGGAAACTGGAGTTGGCAGTAATTGGAAAGGCGGGAGTGCAAGTAGGACTAAATTATACTCATTGAATACCACACAAATCCGGCGGTTCGGTGTCAGGGCGAGTAAACACCCCCAGTAAATAAGTGTAACCCACGCGGAATAGGGAAGCACAAGGAAAACCTGAGCCACGTAGGCGGAATCAACTGAACACAAAACTTTCCTGGCCACTACGATGTCTAGTAACTTGATAGCGTGTTTGTAAACAGTACTATGCAAATCTGATGTGTTATACTCGCATGACTTTCTCTACACTTGTACTAACCATTCTTTCAAACTCTTATTTCTATATCTTCTTCATGTTAGTTGAGATAAACATTTGCATAAATTATATTACTGCTTATCTTCTTGTAAGCACAAAGAGAATATGCGAATTCAGTAGCCTTTGAGCGATAGTCAAATCTTTTAAAGCTTTGAAATCCCGTTGCACGGTTAACATAAACATGAATAACGATGTTCCATTTGACAGAAGTGTAAGTTCTGCAAAACAGATGGCATTTTAATCAAAATCGTTACAGCCATTTTCAAGAAAATCAAAACTTTCGAAAAATCTTCCACGTGAGGGGTAGTTTAGGGTGGAGCAATTTTCTTCGCAATCTTGTCCTGGCATCCTTGAAAGATATTAAACTTAAACACCAACTTTGGTTTTTAACTTGCTTTTCGCTTTTGAGTTATGCTGTCCGCGAAGTGTCACACACGCGCACGCGCACACACACACGCCCACGGACCGTTTTCTAAATAGTTTTTTTTTCCCCTTTTTTTTATGCAGGGAGGCTCTAAACATCTATTTACTAGTGGAGAAAGTAAAAAATATTGATGTGGGAAGCTCGCTCGACATTCTATACTCATTCTTGTAAAAACTTCTTAAAATGCTTATCTACTTCATGTTAACTGAGTTATCATTGTAGAAATGATATATATTTTCTTATATACATTCTATGAGCAATAAGATTTGGCCTGGTCTTTGGTATTTTATGTAAAAGTCATCCAAAACGAACACTTCAGAAGCTACTCCCAGAAACTTGAAGATAATTACATTTCATTTTTCATGAAATACCTTGCACGTATGGTATTTTATTAATAGCTATTTGAGAAAATCAAACGTTTCCATGTAAATGGTGAGCGATTTTCTTGAAAATCTTCTTGTCCCATCCGTGAAAGATTCTAAACTTAAAATTCAAGTTCGGTATTTTATGGACTCTCCATTTTTATGTATACTGCTCATGGGCAAACGCGCAAACGTACGCACCCACCCACTCACCCACACCCACTTCAAAAACATACTTCATTTTTATTCAGAGGATCTAAAAATGCGTATTTATAATGAAAGCTTGGTAATGAATATTTAAGTGGACTGCAATACCTTCTCTTTCTGTTGAGAAAGTAAAAAAGAAAAAGGAAAACCATTTAAATACGAAACTTCATGTTTTATTCCAACACCTTCCATGGATGCATCATGACAAGTTCACCTGAATTTTCCCAGACTTCAATTATTCTATACATGGTGCAAATTTTGCAGTTACTTTTCTTTGAAATGTTTTAAGGAATGTGTCATTTTCTTTGAATGATTTAAATACTTGAAATACGAAGGTAGTCCGGGAAGTAAAGACTGTTTGCGCAATTCCACTCCTCTTATCAAAGATTGAATGGTTTTCCCGGCATTTTTTCTCCGTATTGAAACAGGGAGGTTACTGGGTACTTGTGATTGTTCAAAGTGAACTGTAGGAAACGAAGGCAGCCAACATTGAGGCGAGGGGTGTTATTCGAGATTAGAACTAACCTGGGTTGAAACTTCCAGAAATGTATCGTCAACTAAAAGAACTGTGTTCATACAGTAAAGAACGAAAGAAATATCACAAACTGGTGAAGTTTTCAACAATGGATGAACAAGTGCACATGACGAAACTCGATCCTCTATCACTCACCTATTACGAAAGAGGAATTTAAAAACAAAGATTCACGAGGTAAGAAGGGAGGGGGAGTGTGAGGAGAGAGGGTAAGATGAAGAGAGGGTGAGATGAGGAGGGAATGTGTGAGATGAGGAGGGAATGTGGGAGGTGGGCAGGGAATGTGGGAGGTGGGGAGGGAATGTGGGAGGTGGGGAGAGAATGTGGGAGGTGGGCAGGGAATGTGGGAGGTGGGGAGGGAATGTGGGAGGTGGGGAGGGAATGTGGGAGGTGGGGAGGGAATGTGGGAGGTGGGGAGAGAATGTGGGAGGTGGGGAGGGAATGTGGGAGGTGGGGAGGGAATGTGGGAGGTGGGGAGGGAATGTGGGAGGTGGGGAGGGAATGTGGGAGGTGGGGAGGGAATGTGGGAGGTGGGGAGGGAATGTGGGAGGTGGGGAGGGAATGTGGGAGGTGGGGAGGGAATGTGGGAGGTGGGGAGGGAATGTGGGAGGTGGGCAGGGAATGTGGGAGATGGGGAGGGAATGTGGGAGGTGGGGAGGGAATGTGGGAGGTGGGGAGGGAATGTGGGAGGTGGGGAGGGAATGTGGGAGGTGGGGAGGGAATGTGGGAGGTGGGGAGGGAATGTGGGAGGTGGGGAGGGAATGTGGGAGGTGGGGAGGGAATGTGGGAGGTGGGGAGGGAATGTGGGAGGTGGGCAGGGAATGTGGGAGGTGGGGAGGGAATGTGGGAGGTGGGCAGGGAATGTGGGAGGTGGGGAGGGAATGTGGGAGCTGGGCAGGGAATGTGGGAGGTGGGCAGGGAATGTGGGAGGTGGGGAGGGAATGTGGGAGGTGGGGAGGGAATGTGGGAGGTGGGGAGGGAATGTGGGAGCTGGGGAGGGAATGTGGGAGGTGGGGAGAGAATGTGGGAGCTGGGGAGGGAATGTGGGAGGTGGGGAGGGAATGTGGGAGGTGGGGAGGGAATGTGGGAGGTGGGGAGAGAATGTGGGAGGTGGGGAGAGAATGTGGGAGCTGGGGAGGGAATGTGGGAGGTGGGGAGAGAATGTGTGAGGTGGGGAGGGAATGTGGGAGGTGGGGAGGGAATGTGGGAGGTGGGGAGGGAATGTGGGAGCTGGGGAGGGAATGTGGGAGCTGGGGAGGGAATGTGGGAGCTGGGCAGGGAATGTGGGAGGTGGGCAGGGAATGTGGGAGGTGGGGAGGGAATGTGGGAGGTGGGCAGGGAATGTGGGAGGTGGGGAGGGAATGTGGGAGGTGGGGAGGGAATGTGGGAGGTGGGCAGGGAATGTGGGAGGTGGGCAGGGAATGTGGGAGCTGGGGAGGGAATGTGGGAGCTGGGGAGGGAATGTGGGAGCTGGGCAGGGAATGTGGGAGCTGGGCAGGGAATGTGGGAGGTGGGCAGGGAATGTGGGAGGTGGGGAGAGAATGTGGGAGGTGGGGAGAGAATGTGGGAGGTGGGGAGAGAATGTGGGAGGTGGGGAGACAATGTGGGAGATGAGGAGAGAATGTGGGAGATGGGGAGGGAATGTGGGAGGTGGGGAGGGAATGTGGGAGGTGGGGAGAGAATGTGGGAGATGAGGAGAGAATGTGGGAGATGGGGAGGGAATGTGGGAGGTGGGCAGGGAATGTGGGAGGTGGGGAGGGAATGTGGGAGGTGGGGAGGGAATGTGGGAGGTGGGGAGAGAATGTGAGAGATGAGGAGAGAATGTGGGAGGTGGGGAGAGAATGTGGGAGGTGGGGAGAGAATGTGGGAGGTGGGGAGAGAATGTGGGAGATGAGGAGAGAATGTGGGAGATGGGGAGGGAATGTGGGAGGTGGGCAGGGAATGTGGGAGGTGGGGAGGGAATGTGGGAGGTGGGGAGAGAATGTGGGAGATGGGGAGGGAATGTGGGAGGTGGGCAGGGAATGTGGGAGGTGGGGAGGGAATGTGGGAGGTGGGGAGGGAATGTGGGAGGTGGGGAGGGAATGTGGGAGGTGGGGAGAGAATGTGGGAGATGGGGAGGGAATGTGGGAGGTGGGCAGGGAATGTGGGAGGTGGGGAGAGAGTGTGGGAGATGAGGAGAGAATGTGGGAGGTGGGGAGGGAATGTGGGAGGTGGGGAGGGAATGTGGGAGGTGGGCAGGGAATGTGGGAGGTGGGGAGGGAATGTGGGAGGTGGGCAGGGAATGTGGGAGGTGGGGAGAGAATGTGAGAGATGAGGAGAGAATGTGGAAGGTGGGGAGAGAATGTGGGAGGTGGGGAGGGAATGTGGGAGGTGGGGAGGGAATGTGGGAGGTGGGGAGGGAATGTGGGAGGTGGGGAGGGAATGTGGGAGGTGGGGAGAGAATGTGGGAGGTGGGGAGAGAATGTGGGAGGTGGGGAGAGAATGTGGGAGGTGGGGAGAGAATGTGGGAGATGGGGAGAGAATGGAGCTGGGGAGAGATAGGATATGCGAGAAATGGGGAGAGAGGAGGAAATGTGGAGAGATGGAGAGAGATGGAGAGAGATGGAGAGAGATGGCGAGAGATGGCGAGAGATGGCGAGAGATGGCGAGAGATGGCGAGAGATGGCGAGAGATGGCGAGAGATGGCGAGAGATGGCGAGAGATGGCGAGAGATGGCGAGAGATGGCGAGAGATGGCGAGAGATGGCGAGAGATGGCGAGAGATGGCGAGAGATGGCGAGAGATGGCGAGAGATGGCGAGAGATGGCGAGAGATGGCGAGAGATGGCGAGAGATGGCGAGAGATGGCGAGAGATGGCGAGAGATGGCGAGAGATGGCGAGAGATGGCGAGAGATGGCGAGAGATGGCGAGAGATGGCGAGAGATGGCGAGAGATGGCGAGAGATGGCGAGAGATGGCGAGAGATGGCGAGAGATGGCGAGAGATGGCGAGAGATGGCGAGAGATGGCGAGAGATGGCGAGAGATGGCGAGAGATGGCGAGAGATGGCGAGAGATGGCGAGAGATGGCGAGAGATGGCGAGAGATGGCGAGAGATGGCGAGAGATGGCGAGAGATGGCGAGAGATGGCGAGAGATGGCGAGAGATGGCGAGAGATGGCGAGAGATGGCGAGAGATGGCGAGAGATGGCGAGAGATGGCGAGAGATGGCGAGAGATGGCGAGAGATGGCGAGAGATGGCGAGAGATGGCGAGAGATGGGGAGAGATGGGGAGAGATGGGGAGAGATGGGGAGAGATGGGGAGAGATGGGGAGAGATGGGGAGAGATGGGGAGAGATGGGGAGAGATGGGGAGAGATGGGGAGAGATGGGGAGAGATGGGGAGAGATGGGGAGAAACGGGGGAGAGAGGAGGAAGTGTGGAGAGATGGAGAGAGATGAAGAGAGATTGGGAGATGGGGAGAGATGGGGAGAGATGGAGAGATGGGGAGAGAGATGGGGAGATGGAGAGAGATGGAGAGAGAGGGATTGAGGGAGATAAATGCCAAATTTTGTTTTAAAAGTACTTCTGAAATACATGACAGGAAAAGTTTTAAGAAACCCGGATACACCCTTTACTTGGAAAATAACATTTTTTGACGAGATATTCTCAAAAATCCGCTAGGACTTCAATGCATCAGTTCAAGAGTTCACACCAAGTTCACACTCTGAAGTTCATAGCTGTTGACAGCAAAGGAAAATATTTATCCCGATATTGCTAGAGAAAGAAAATGCATTAAATGGAGTTTTTATCTCGGAAAGATCCTACACTCTGGTAAAGAAATTATCTTTTCGTTTCAGATAATTAAATGCCGATATAGCTATACTACCACCACGAAGGGAAGCTATTTATGTTTGAACACGTGCCATACTGGCACCTTTTTGCTGTAATTTTCTCCAACTACTTACCTCCAAATGAGATTGCTCGCGTGCTGTGTTATCAGCGTCATAATGTCCTGCAGAAAACGGAAAAGGGGGCGAAATAATTGCAGACCAAACCTCGCGGGAACTGGCAACGTGGAAAAGCGCAGGCTGCCTTTAATTTTAATAGTTCATTTGCTATATTGGCAGAACTGCGCTAATGTCGACGCTGTATTTTGTGCCTCTTCCTTCCTGAACGTCTACTCCGCTGTAATTACAGTGAGGACTTCCATCCAGGGAACGCAGAAGTACAGCATTAGCACTCTTTTCTTCATTTTATAACATACACATGGACTTCAATTTGGTTTCACTCATGTATGTTTAATAACGAGGAATTGATACGTATTGTAACAAAATGACAAAACTTCAGTCCGGTTACTTTTCTATCTTCTAGAATGTTACCACAAACACACAGCTTTCTTCTCGTCTTTAAGTCTTTCGGGCTACCACAACTCATAGGTTTTACTTCTCATAACCTTGCTCAGTCCTTTTAGTGTATTTCTTCACTTGTCTCTCATGCACTAATTACGACGTTACCATCAATCACCACGACAAACACGACGGCACACACACGCACAGCTGTTTCACACTCACTGACACTCCCTGTCCGTAACTCAACTCCAAAAATTCCTACTGTTCTTCTCTGGCCTCCTTATATACTGCGAATGACGTCACATGACCTTTCTCAATTCCACACACACACGCACACCGGAAAT
Organism: Tenodera sinensis; assembly: GCA_030765045.1. Lineage (NCBI taxonomy): Eukaryota > Metazoa > Arthropoda > Insecta > Mantodea > Mantidae > Tenodera > Tenodera sinensis. Next base: position 55,919,618 of record CM060972.1, read on the forward strand.
GACTGGGCTAGAAGTCTCGAAAACGTTCCCGAAACTCCTTTTCTTTCTGCCGCTTTGATTGTTTACAGTCGTGTATACACAGCAGTCGCATGAGGCAGCCCGGCTTTGAACGTGTTTGTTCCATCGCCGGGATGGTATGTGATGTGAAGTAGCTAGACCCCATCCGTGCATTGTTGTGAACCGAGCCCGACATCACAGAATGGTATATAACAGCAAAACGCATCTAATGCTGGATCCCAGATCAGTATTTTGAGAAACCAAATTTAAAGATTTCAAACACATAATGAAAGTCCGGTTTCTTAGAGAGCAACAATTCTGCTTACACATTTACATATTTATAGATACATGTATTCTAAAATTATAAAACTTTTAGCGAGTTTTCAGTTGGTTTACTCAATTCTTAAAAAACTAGAAGTTTCAAATTTAACATTTAGAATTTTCTTGTGGCAGAACTAAAGAACTTAAAAACAAGACAGAGTATCAGAGAAGTATTAAATTCAAACAGCTTAGTAAATATATAGCTGCTAATCATTTTGGGCATTTGAGCCATGAAATAGGTCAATATATTTAATTATTGAAACCAATCCAGTAATCAAATTTGAGTATTTAAGAGATTTTCATTATGTCTTCAAAAACGCTCGTATGAACATATAGTTAATATGTAAATGATGAATTTCAACATGCTGTCACAGAAAATCCTTCACTTATTCAAAATGCGTATTTGTTTAAAGCATTTGTTGGAGGTATGAGTGGACAGACTTTAACAGCGACTTCTTGACGTTAAGCTGAAACAAGTGCATCCGCCATTTTCCTTATTCATGTCTTTCCATTCATTGTTAAAATGAGTCATTTTGCCACAAAGTATTAAATAATTGTATTCCATCGTATCTGTTGGAATAAGTTCGTAGGCATACGCTTGGCAATATTGGCGTTGTGTAGACTGGAGGGTCAGGAATGTTGACAGTGAAACTACCTGTCTGAATGCTGCTGGAAAGCTTGAAGAAAACTACCCCTCTCCTCATTACTTGCAAAAACTGATAAACATACGGACACGTGGCTTAACCAGTTCTCGAAATTGTCATATACACCTAAAACTTGCACGTGCTATTTATGTGCGGTTTTCACAGCATTGGTTGGTAGTAAGGGGCTCGACACTTGTACAGTTTGTGGTAGCACAAAGTAAAGAAATACAAAAGGGAAGTACAATACTTCTGTGGATTCTGACAAATAAAGAGAACATACCCCTTCAAAAGCTGGGTTCAAAATGACCACCGGCAGCTTCAATACACGCTGCTATGGAAGGACTGCCGCACACGTTCAGAGCAGGCAGCAGCAATTTCATATCTTCTGATGTAGTTGATACATCCCTGTAGTGTCTTTCAGTCTTCCCCGTAGAATATACGATACGATCTCGTTTGTATTCTCCTATCACAAATATTATAATATCTATAATCCTTGAAATTTTTGCATGACTTTTGAAGGAACGTGATGTAACATATGATTTGGGTAGATTACGAGCAGCTGCAAGCATCAGGAAACCACCGCTGACACCACAAATTTCATTATTCCTTATATTGTGACATATTCACTGAGGTACTACCCTATTCGCCTGCGACAGTTCTCACCAACAATATTACTACCAACAGTTATGCAGCCATCACTATTGCTGTCTCTAAGTGGCTGTTTTTTATCGTTGCATAGAACCAGTGGCGGCTCGTGACTTGTTGCGGTGGGTGTGCGGTATATTACATGCTCTCCATATTCACTCTCTCTCTCTCTCTCTCTCTCTCTCTCTCTCTCTCTCTGACATGCACCATACACTTTTAATTCGCAATTTATATGGCCAATTGAGCTCTCAGGTCCACATATCGTTTCTCTCAATCGAAAAAATAATGCAAATTCCTTCAGAGTAAATACGACTACAGGGGCTATAGCCAGAAAATTCAAAATATACATTTGGTTTGTCACAAAATATCTCAAACATATGACTTTTTAATCAAAATCATTAGATCCATTTTCAAGAAAATCAAAATGTTCAAAAAAATTTCCATGTAAAGGGTAGTTTAGGGTGGGGCTATTTTGTAAAATTAGTGATATTCAAAAACTAATTGCCATGTATGGATTAACCATAAAAAATTACCATTTAAATCAAAAAAAATACTCTTTTCATGCAAGATCAACCTACTTTCGATTTTACAAAATTTATTTCCCTGCCTAGTTTATTTAAAACGACACCTTCGTAAGTTGGAACCGGTTTATTCGTAACATATTAACTATTTTTAAAGATATTTGAAGTCTAAGCTTTGTCCATGACCATGTCTAGGATTTTCTCTGCATAAAGAACACTAAGAGCTTATTTTTAAATTACCAAAGCATTTTTTATAGATTTAATTACCCTTTTTTTAGGAAAAACTATCACACGATAGTAATTCTGGTAATACAGTAATGGTTAAGGTTTAGAAAAATGTATTTTGTGGGAAATGAGGTTCAAGAATTAATATAAATTTTGGGTGCATTTTTAACTTAGTAAAACGTGGTGCAGTAATTTGCCTTTGTCTTTTAACCTTACAACTAATGCAGTTATTTAAATAATTTTGAAAAATTCACTTAAATGTTTTTGTTACATCTAATAAGAGATTTTGAAAATTGATTTTTGTTTTTGTTACATCTAATAAGAGATTTTGAAAATTGATTTTTTGAAAATTTCAAGGTGTACTTATCCCTGTAAATACGAGTTAGTTAATTCTGGTAATTAAGTATTGAACAATTAAATTGTCGAGTTTCATTGTGCAGAGTTCTAAAGCCTGACTTTTCTTTGTACTGCTTTTGACATGGAGATTTAATGCTTTGTAATATAACAACCCTTTATACTCGAAAGTACATACATTAAACACATGCACAAATAAAATACAGATACATTTACTCCAGTTTATTGAGTTCTCTACAGATGAAGCAAGAAGGCTGAGTTATCTCCCAATAGTGGAATTACATCTTGATCCCAAGTGTTGCCTGACGCTATAACCAATGTCCTGGGGCTGATGGTAAGGCGATGGATAGTGGTGTGATGTCCAAAGTGTAAACACATGTTAGATGCATGTATACCTGTGTTCAGTTCAAGCACTCATGCCATAATATCACGGATGACCTGATATCAGATCAAATGTAACTCCTGGCCACGATTAAATTACTGAGGTTGCCCTAGCGAAGTGCTGCCAACTAAGGAATTCCTCTACACACTGTAGAATTTCGGCCCTGGAGATATTGATCCAAAAACCTGAGAAGGGACCACAAATGCCAACCTTTTACTTTTGGGTCATTAATTTAATCATGTCAAATAGATAATAGATTATAGGAAATAGATTGTAAAAGTTGGAAATAAAAGGTAATAGTTATGCATGACGTCGGAAGAATATGTCACTACCAATACTGATTCGTATGTAAGCAGACGGAAAGCTTTTCAGTTTTAAAAAGGGTACCCTTGTTTCTTTGGCTTTTGAGGGCATTTCCACGTTTCAGCAGTATTCCTTTATTCCCATTCGCCATCTGCCCATTTCACTCCAGGCCCCTTGAGCCAATTCCCGATCATCCATCATCCGCGATACTCCAGACTTCCAGGACGTTCTAGGTCGTCCCCTTTAACTTCTGCGCACCGGAGACCATTTGTGACAGGGTGTTTAGCCATCTAGCCTCATCCATTCTTCTTATGTGACCATAACACAGAAGTTTTCGTCTCTCAATTCTTTTACTCACTATTCTAATTCCTCCATATCCATTACTCCCGCTTTGTTCTCTAAGCTGGGTATTCTACCACGCCTCCCGCCTTATTCCATTCATTTCAAATGCCTGTATCTTTTGGTCCTTCAATAGATTCCAACTTGCTGCCCCTATGTCAACATGTGTTCTACTACATCCGAAGAATTATTTTTACTGTCATCTATGATCTAAAATCGCTTTATAATGTCCAGACTCGTGAAGAACTGATCTCATATATTTAAATTCTTTTGCCCATTTCATTATTTCACGATATGAGGAGGGACTTTTCAAACCGTATTAAGTCCACATTTTTACGAAATTGGGTTTTCTATGTATTCGTGATATTATGAACACGCTTTATCCAATGGCAAGTTGATTTTGTTTCTAACCGTAGTATTTTCCAAGCAAACGAGGCTTAAATTATGGGATTCACTTCACATTGTATTTTGTACACCATTTGGCCTACTTCGTTTCCAAGGAATCGCACATCGAAAATAGACTTTGTCAAGAATAAACGCCAATGCACGGAATAGATCGTCAAGAATGAGTGCCAAAACATTCAATTACAGAATGTACAGAATATCAATTTACAGAAATTGATAAGACAAGGACAGTTAAGACTTTCAAGTAATCGAGTTCAGTAGTTTCACATTTTATTTTCTTTCAGTAAAAAAAGATTGCATTAACTCATTTCTTATACTTGAATTAACGTAACTTGGGTATTCTGACACTTCCCTCACTTTCAAAGACTTTAGCTAAATTTCCATCATCACATTTACAAATAATTTACTTTTAAAGGGAGAAAATGGTTTTCTGGCCTAATTTTAAGCTTGCACTTATAATTATCTTTTGGCTTCCTGATCTGTAAATGGTATATCGGCAAAATTAGTCAGTCCAGGCTACAACAAGGATATGTAGGTTTCGTTCAGGGGAAACAAAAACTTTACGGTGAAGCTTCACTTGTTTACAATTCACGGCGTCTTCACCACAGAACACAAAGAAACAAGGGAAAGTGATGCGGAGTACAGGTGCAGTAAACTAAGCAGAGTTCAGCACAGACCCGCTAGAGGACATACAAAGCAATTGCTAAAGGCGCGGCGTGTGAATTCATTTTCAAAATAAATTGAAGTGATAAACAAATAATATATTTTTTCTGCTAACTAGAAAACGGGTGGTTTCTCAAAATATTCGAAAACTAAACGGTGTTCGGAGAAGGGCTTGAAAAACGGGTGGCCCCCGGTAAAAACGGGCGATATGGTAACCCTACACTTGGTTATTTGTGAAAGACCATATAATTATTTAAACAGAAACAATATTATTTACAAATTGTTATACTCTGCATGAAGTTGTATATAACCTGAAAATATCACAAAATTAAACCAAAGTTATGGCTTTTAAAGGAAGACACCATAAAGTTGAAATAAGGGTCCGCCGAAATGTAATTCCTAAGGAAAGTAAAAGGATCGACTCGGACAGACCAAATAAAGAATTTGAAAATAAGGAAGGAATTAAACATACACAGCGTGAAAGTAAGTCATTACACTCATTTAAAACAATGGTGGATCTAGTATTTGGAACACATTTTGTATCTTACGTCTCTGTCTCTGACCATTTCTTATGATGAACTATTTTTGTCGAAAAGAAGCTGGCAACACTGCAGATTGTGTGGATGTCACTTTCACTAGGTCAGTACAGCCATGGAAAAAGTAGTGTCGCTTCGGCCTGACGGAAGTACACGAAGTAACCAGAGCATGGTTCACACATGGCGCGCGCACTATGTTCCAAAGCAGGCTGGTACACAGCGAGATAAGACACGGTTATTACTTTATAATATAAAATAGCAACCAGGGTACAAACCGTTTTTGTCAACATGCACAGAAACGCACACGAAACAGGTAAGCCAAAACCTGAGGGTTGAACTCTCCGTTAGAGTTCTCTATGTACGAGAAGAGGTTGTCCTAGGTAGAAATGGCTCGGTGGCAACATTCTGCGCTTGAAACACAGTGTGCTATGTGGGATGGAGATTCGAGTCCACGGACCTGGGTAGTTATATTGACTACTGTATATAAAATACTGCTGTTCTCGCAAACTAGGAAATAAAGAAAAACACAGCAATCTGATCTCCAGTTGCTTTAAAATGCAACAAAACGCTAATAAAACAAGATAAAAACCAAGAAACAAATTCTAATGCTTAGTGTAGTCTTCATTATTTGCTATCACTGCCCCCAATCTACGGGGCATGAAATCTACCTAGGTTTTTAAATAATTAGTGTCTTCTGCTAATGACTCCCAAGTGCCTGTAATGGCACACCAGAATTGTGTACCATTATTCAATCTGGGACCTTCGCTTTACTTTCGCCCAAACGTGTTCAATTGAGTTGAGATCTGCTGACTTCGGAGGTGAGAACAGCAGAACGTTTATCAACGGCCTCTGCCGTTGCTCAAGCACGAATGAATGCGCCATTATAGGCTACGTAGTGATTGGCGACCTCTTTCGGTGATGAATGGAACTAAATATAAGTGTGTGACGGACACAGAAGGAAACGCAATGATACAAGAATCGGGCGTGTCACCAGTAGTTGAAAGAGTTGGCTATCACATAGATATATCTTGAGACAGGAACTTCTATGTATATATGTATTTTTTTTTATTTTTTTTTATTTTTAATTATCAGCATGCCCCATTAGAAAGCGTAATATTACATGCATTTATATACATAATTGACAAGTATAATGAACTACAGAGTTACCATAAGTATTTGGATTACATTAATGGTCTTACACAGTTTATGTTTACACTAATATAGTTCGTACAAATTTCTTGAATGCTCTTAAATGTTTTGCTACAAGTTCTTCAGGGGGTACTGGCCAGTTACTGCCGTTATTATTTATGGCTTTAATTAGATCTGTTCTTTGTTGCTTTTTGTGCTGACACTCATAGATTAGATGATAGAGTGATTCTGCTGCTCTTCTGCATGTGCACGAAGGATCGTCTATTATATGGAATCGATGGAGATATGCGTTTGTTTTCCCATGGCCTGAAACTATTGCTGTGAATTCTGGTGTGTTTGGTAAGCGCAGCTTGAGTCTTGTCCTGGTTGAGGGAAAAAAGGATTTACTCACTAGTCCTTTAGTTGTGTTATTCCATCTTCTCTGCCACTCTGCCAAACCTAGTTCTTTGATTTTGCTTTTAAATGTCGATTTAGGGATCCTATCGTAGATTGTTTCCAGGCGTTCATCTTTAGCAGCTTGTTTGGCGAGTCTGTCTGCTAGCTCATTGCCAGTTATTCCTACGTGAGCTTTCACCCAGCTCAAATATATTTTCCATTGGCGCTGTTCTAAATTATGAACTGTCTTCAGAATACTGTCTATTATCGTATTGTGCTTCGAGTTGTTGTTTAGTAAGGAAATTGTTATTTTACTGTCTGTAAAAATGACTATAGTGATAGTTTTATCCTGTAGAGTATGGATTTCTTGGAGAGCTTTAAATATTGCAATTTGCTCAGCTTGATTATTAGAGCACCTCGAATCTAATCTATATTTTAGCTCTCTTAGGATTGTGTCTCCCCTATATATCACAGCAGCGGCTCCAACTTTGTTTTCTGCTTTGCTGCCATCGGTAAAGACAGTTATATCGTATTGTGCATTTTTCTGTGGTTCTTTAATGTATACTTTTTCAGCTGGATGGCGCCATATTGTTAAATCTATTGGTGTGTCATAGTCCCCTCCTCCGTGTGTTGACTCATACTCCTGAATTTTACCGGCAATAGTGATGTCAATAGGTTGATTTCCAGCTATGACACAAGAAGCATCGTAGGAAACAGTCCTATATGCCTTTGCTTGTTTAATATTGAAGAGCCGTTGGACTCTCTGGAACTTGTTGAGGTTGTTTTGTTTCTTTAGAGAGTCTCCCCATACTGGCGAACCATAAGTTAAAATAGGTTCTATTGCCCCCTTGTATATGGTATGAAGTGCCTTGCTTCCCAAGCCCCAGTGGAGTTTTGCCGATTTAGATAATGTATGGATCAATGCTATTGCCTTTTCGTGAACGTGGTCTATATGATTATCAAACGAGAATCTTCTATCGATGTATATCCCTAGGTATTTTAGTTCTTCTACCTGGTCTAATATTTTATCATTAAGATATATATCTACTTTCTCGTTTCGTATATTCCTTTTTCTTGTTACGAGCATAACTTTTGATTTTGTATCGTTAAACTGTAGCTTATTGTTCTTAGCCCAGAATTCTACTTTCTTCAAATCTAGATTTGCATAGTTTTCTGTTTCCCTGATACTCTTGCCTTTAGTCATTATTAATATGTCATCTGCAAAAGCTACTACTTCGGTTCGGTGTGAGAACTCTGAGTTGAGTAGCGAATTGTACAGTATATTCCAGAATCCGGGACCGCAACACGATCCTTGAGGGCAACCTTTCCTCACTCCCTTCTCCACTTTATGGGAATTAATAAACAAACTTGCTGTTCTCTCCTTAAAGTAATTATTAGAGAGTTCATACAGATTTCTTGGGCATTTGAGTCTTCTTAAATTATCTAATATACTCGGCCACCATGCTGCATCGAAGGCTCCCTTGACGTCTAAACTGATCAAAATTACATATCCGAATTCCATTAGGTTGTGCTGTACGAAGCGCTTCATAGCCATTGCCGCATCAATAGTACTTTTCTGTGGGATGAATCCATACTGGCGGATGCTGTGTAGTTTCCTTGAATATATGAAGTGATTGATTCTGTTAATCAATAACTTTTCTAAGGCTTTTCCACCAACATTCAGAAGGCTGATAGGCCTATATTTAGCGATACTTTCACTTCCTTCTTTATTCGGTTTAACTATAGGAACTATAATTGAATGTTTCCATCTCTTCGGAAAAGTACCATTTTTGAGACACTCGTTATACTTTGACGTTAGGAAACATGGAAAGAGGGTGAATGACCTTACAATGATATCACTCGTGAATCCATCCTCTCCTGGTGCTTTGTTAGGGTCGAATTTCGTCAAAACCGATAGTATCTCATTTTGTGTGAACTCTACATCGTCCGGTGTGTCCACCTCTGCTGTCATTGAGCTTCTTAATAATTTATGTTGTTGGGTGTCATCTTCTTCAGTGTCATCTGGGACAAAATACTTTATCATGTACTCCACTGTGCTTTTTGAATCAATAGTGTATGTTTTATCCTCCTTTTGAAGCGTGGTTATTTCTTGCTGTCCTTTCGTTTTCCCAGCTGCTATTTTATATATAATATTCCAAGGATTAGAACCGTCAGTGTTGCTGCAGTACTCCTTCCATGATTTAAATTTTTCAGCATTCAATTTCTATTGATAGTTCCTGTTCCCTTCCATATATTGAGTTTTCCTTTCCTGTCGCAGTTGTTCATTGTTCAACGTTCTTTGGTAACGACGTCTGAGGGGGGTTCACTTTCTTTCTTAAAATGGTTAACTCTGACGTCCACCATGGTACAGCTCTCTGGCTGATTCGCAGCCTTTTCCCTTTGCTTTTTCTAAAGGCTCCATTGCATGCCCGAGTTAAACACGCACTCCACTGCTCAACTAGCTGCTCAGTATCTGACCTGCTTTTAACTTTGCTGCTAAGTTCTTCATCTAATCCTACACTGTGGTTTTCGCAGTTAAACACTGAACGAAGATTTTCAGTCAGTAGTTTATCGAATTTTTTATAGTTTCCGCCTTTAGTAAGATATCTAATTCTATAGGGAATGTTCACTATTCTTTGGTTAGCTGCGCCCATGATGAAACATATGATTTTATGGTCAGAGCAGCTTTCTTCCTCACTAATTTGCCATTCTGTTATATATTTTATAAGTTTAATATTGGTAATGGTTAAGTCTATCCAGCTTTTTCCGCGTATCGTTTCATATGATGGCGTGTCTCTGTTTTGGTTTGCTATAAACAAGGAATTTATAGTTATAAATTCTTCTAGAGTTTTACCTCTTTCATTAGTTATGACGTCGTACCATAGTTTGTTTCGGGCGTTTGTGTCTGCTGCTATTATTAATCCACTGCCTGTTGTGTGGTCTAGGATACTCTCAATTTTTCTGATATTGCCTTCAATATTCTGATCCCCGTCGAAGTACATTGAGGCTCCAAAGAATGTGGTGCCTTCGTATTCTACTTCAACTAGTACACAATCGCCGTCGGAAATTTGAGTGATTGCCAATGCATTTATCTTTTTATTGTTAATAAGAATTGCTGCCCTCTTCCTCCCGTTGCCTCCAGTATATTTTCTTAATGTCATAGGTATTCCTGCCAATTTATTATTAACAGTGTAAGGTTCTTGTATAAAAATAACATCCACGTGGTTTTGTATTAAAAGCTGCACCAGATTATTAGTTGCAGTTCTGGAGTGTTGTAAGTTCACTTGATAACATTTTAACGTTAAACAGCTGTGTCCCATATTAATATGCTATGTTCTGTTGACACCTTCGTAATGCAGCTTGATATGAAGGGCAGCTACCGCTGAGTGAAGAGTGGTTCACATCAATATTAGAGTCTTTATAATATTTCAGAAAAGTAGTGCAATTAATGCACTTATACTTTTCTTCGGAAGTTTTGCAGTTCTTTAGAAGATGTTCTCCTGAACATTTAGGGCATGTTAGTTTCCCTTTACATGTCTGTGCGCGATGATTGTATTTTGAGCATTTAAAGCAGCGGTTAACTTTAATGTAGTCGTCCCATGAACATATATTCCAGCTAAGTTTGATCTTCTTGCCTAGTAATTGCCTTCTAGCTTCTGGACTGATTTCTATAATTATATTTTTGTTTTTCTTTCTATCAAGAAATTCAAATATTGGCTTTAATTCATCTTTATGACTATATAATTCCTCATTTTGAGAAGTTAAGGCTTCGGCCACATTCCCCTTCGTGATTTCATCGCCAACATTAAATATAATAATCCGTGGGTTTAATTTATTTCGCGTTACTGCCTCAAGTTCCTCTCCGCATTTCTCATTTATTTTGCTGCAGATGGTGTCAGCTTCTTCTTTGTTAGAGGATTCAATCAAAATCTGACCATTCCTTAGTTCTTTACATGCTTTGACTCCCACTTTGATTTCCACGGGATCAATTTTAGTTTTAATAAGAGTTCGTATATATTCAGCAGTTTGGTTGTTTTTGCTTTTCACAAACAACTTGTGGGATTTTTCTTCTTTTCCAGTTGGTAGTCCTCTTACTACGTCTACGTAATTACTCCTACCCACAGAGTGCAGTTCCAAGGATGGCGCTAGCTTCCATGCGGCTGGTCGAGATTTTATCAGTAGTTGATCATTTGTCTTCTTTAGCTCAATTTGCACTTTCTTTAACTCGTTATTACGATCACTAATTTCAACTTTTAACTCAGATACAGCCTTCCTCAGTTGGCTTACGGCTTTAACTATATCTTCCTTGAGGTCTTGTCTCAGATTCTTGCTCCAGACATACTCATGTATGTATGTATGTATGTATGTATGTATGTATGTATGTATGTATGTATGTATGTATGTATGTATGTATGTATGTATGTATGTATGTATGTATGTATGTATGTATGTATGTATGTATGTATGTATGTATGTATGTATGTATGTATGTATGTATGTATGTATGTATGTATGTATGTATGTATGTATGTATGTATGTATGTATGTATGTATGTATGTATGTATGTATGTATGTATGTATGTATGTATGTATGTATGTATGTATGTATGTATGTATGTATGTATGTATGTATGTATGTATGTATGTATGTATGTATGTATGTATGTATGTATGTATGTATGTATGTATGTATGTATGTATGTATGTATGTATGTATGTATGTATGTATGTATGTATGTATGTATGTATGTATGTATGTATGTATGTATGTATGTATGTATGTATGTATGTATGTATGTATGTATGTATGTATGTATGTATGTATGTATGTATGTATGTATGTATGTATGTATGTATGTATGTATGTATGTATGTATGTATGTATGTATGTATGTATGTATGTATGTATGTATGTATGTATGTATGTATGTATGTATGTATGTATGTATGTATGTATGTATGTATGTATGTATGTATGTATGTATGTATGTATGTATGTATGTATGTATGTATGTATGTATGTATGTATGTATGTATGTATGTATGTATGTATATAATTTTAGAATCAGAATGTAAATATAAGACTCTTAGGTATAAGTATAATTTTGTATTATAAATTGTGTAAAGAAGTTGCCTCTTGAAAGTATGTTGACCTGAGCACATTTCTGAAGGCCAGAGGACAAACATGTTTTGTCATCTCGCGGCGAGGGACGTTTTGCCTAAAGTTCAAGGACACAGCTGGGGAAAACACACCCCTCCCCCATAACGGGACTAGAGAGAAAGTGCGGGGGTGAGATATATAAATAGGAAAAATCGGAGAGAACGGGAATGTCTGTTGCGATGCTGCTACCGGGGTGAACCTATATCGCGCATATGTATAGTTTCGCGCCAATAACGTCGATGTGTGAAAGGTGACAGCGATTAGCGTAAGGTGAAGTAAATAGCGATATTAAAACGCAGTACCAGAAACTTGCTCAGGTCTGTACTTCGAGGCAATGATGTGGTGGAGAATAAAATCAGAAAACGTCTGTGCTGTATTTGTCATCTAACTCGCGCCTGAGAAATATCCTACTCATGCCTACCTAAGTCCCGGTATCTAATCCCAAACAAAATCAACGTAGCGGCGTACAGCGCAGAGGCAGCTACTGCACCGGATGAGCTACCGAGTATTTCATGTGACTGGAAAGAGACTGTCACAAAAGTGGCACCCAACGTACACTGTTACACGTGGCTTCCCAACCCTGCTACAATCTAACACTTAATTCATAACTAATATTGCGTAAAATCTATATTACCTTAAATTAAAAATACGAAGTAGAACATGAAAATAGAGGAAACAAAATAAAGGTAGTAGAAAAGTATATTCTGTTGCCGGACGTTAGTTCCCTAGTTCTCAAAGCGCGTGCGTTATCTCTAAGCTGTATTTCCTTGGGACTCGAAACGTCTACTGGCACATGCATATATGCGCTCTAACAGCGGCCACGTTTTTTATGGTAACGTGACTAATTTATTGTATTCAGGGTACTTCATGTCTTATGAAACATGTCATTGGTTGTTTCGGTTGATTGGCTATCGCTGCTTCTCCTATATGTAGAACTATCAATGGGTTTGTTAACAAATTGCCTAACGAACAATGGGAAGTACTGCGCTAATTCTCGCACCACCCCTCTTTCTGTATCAGGAACCAATACAAATGCAGACATGATTCAAGAGATATCCTATATATGTATTCAACAGACGATAAAAAAAGTCGGTATGGGTGGCTCAGTTGGTTAGACGCTGGTCTATTGATCCCAAGGTCGCGGGTTCAAACCCGGCCCTGGCCGATGGTTTTAAGTGTGCTTAAAAACGACAGCTCCATGTCAGTAGATTTACTGGCATGTAAAAGAACTCCTGCGGGACGAAATTCCGGCACACAGGCGACGCTGATGTGATCCTCGCAATTGACAGCGTCGTTAAACAACAATTTTATTTTTTTTTTTTTTTTGGCAGACGATAAAATATGCCGCTGAGATTACTAGCTCGATTTAGCTGCATATTGCAAATACCGACCAGTGTAAACTGCGCTGCAATACGAAGTGGGACTTAGAAGTGTTCTGCCCTTGGAGTGAGCTCAAACGTTTTCCCATGGCTGTACATAATCAAACACCGTGTTGTGCCTGTTGAGAACATAAGCACATACCCTGCTGTGTCCTTTCATGTTTACTGTGTGAGTGTAGGCCAATCAGAACGGTTAGCTCCCAAAACATTACACCACCCTGCAAGCGACAGACCTGTTTTCATCCAGCAATCAGTTTCATTCCCTGGCCAACGTCAACGCAACGTTGTCGAGCTCTGAAAGAGCTGCTCAGAGTATTTCTTCGATTCTTTTACGTGATTACCCATAATTACTACCAAAGCTGTGTCAGAAATAAGTTACTCTAAGCATCTTACAAGGGCAAACTGTTATCTTCATACATTCTTGTGGAATTATGCATTCAATTTGGAACAAAAAGCATTTATTTTTTCGAAATCGGCTGATCAAAGATCAAAATGCCATTAGATTTTTGTTTATAATGCTTCTATAAAACTCATATTGGAAGAAATGTAATGACTTCCCTTGCATCCTGTATAGAGGAAGGGAAACGGAGGTGGAGGGAGTATGTAGGAAGAACGGGAATAGAAAGAATAGTTAGCAAAGGACTATAGACATAAAGGAAGGGGAGATATATAGAAAGACCAAAGAAAAGATGGGAATTGCGAAGTCGGAACAGGCTACAAGCCTAATCCTTGAAGCGAAGAAAAATAAATAATACAGAAATACCTTTATTTTGTTGTTAAATGTCAATATTATATGAAAATAACAAATATCACAGTTACAATACTAAAACTTTGACAAAACAGTATTGCCAAATAACAACACTATGCATTATAGGATTAAAATTGCTCTTAATATTTCAAGAGGAAATGTATTTGCATGTACAAATCTTTGCATGCGTTGCAGCTATCTGATCCGATGGGAATTCAGGAGAACAGCAGGTAATGTACTAACGTAATCAGACAGCTGATTTTTTGCTTGCTCTTACGAGAATTCGTCTATCGACTCCACGCCCATGCAGTGGGACAAAGAGAGGAAAATGCAATCGACGCTTTCGCCGCATTCTGTTTGGAGCATTCCATTTGCTGAAGACAATCGAAGACAAAATTTTAAGGGAATTGCTTGAGGAGAGTACTTGACTCCTTTGCTCGAGTGTATTGTGTGAGAGAAGGGAAGAAAAATTGTCCGACAGTTGTAAAGATTAAATAATTGCGTAAATTGCAAACAAGTTCACTTTTGGCAGTTGTAATGTATCACATATAACGTAACTGTAACGTATAAGACTCTCGGGCTCAATCCCCGGGAACCGCCCAATCTGATCTACGAGTCTTTCGTGGGTTTCCTGGATCGATAGGCGTGTTCTACCACGTCCTTCCTGTGCCTCATTTCCTGCACACATCATTTCCTTAATTGTGATACCAAAATAGAAAACTTAGAAATAATTTATTTAAAATGGATTTAATAACTGAAGTAATTATAATTATAATTATCGATTAAAAGTGGATAAGGAAACAAGAAAGCAAAATAATTTTATATATTATCCTAACAATATGCTATGTGATGTTAGAATGTATAAAGTTCGTCAGACAGAATTCGTTAGTGAATACCAGATGTTTGAGTAAGTCATTAGAGCAGGGCTGGATTCCATGGGCCAATTCGTAGAATTCGCCGAGGAGTTAGACGCGAGTAATTAACTAAGTAAAACCAGGCTGCTAGATGTAAAACCGGAGAACCTCGTGGATTTCTGAGAATTTAATAGAGGAAGACATTTTGAACAGTGTAGACATTAGGAATGTTGTGAAGATTTCTTTCTAGGGTGTGTTGGATCTGCCCAGTCGGACCCGCCTCAGTGTGGGGGGACCGGTTCGGGTTAGGCGCTTGTGTGCGTGTGTGCGTGTGTGCGTGTGTGCGTGTGTGCGTGTGTGCGTGTGTGCGTGTGTGCGTGTGTGCGTCAGTGTGCGTCAGTGTGCGTCAGTGTGCGTCAGTGTGCGTCAGTGTGCGTCAGTGTGCGTCAGTGTGCGTCAGTGTGCGTCCGTGTGCGTCCGTGTGCGTCCGTGTGCGTCCGTGTGCGTCCGTGTGCGTCCGTGTGCGTCCGTGTGCGTCCGTGTGCGTCCGTGTGCGTCCGTGTGCGTCCGTGTGCGTCCGTGTGCGTCAGTGTGCGTCAGTGTGCGTCAGTGTGCGTCAGTGTGCGTCAGTGTGCGTCAGTGTGGCTCAGTGTGGACAGCATAACTCAAAAACGAGAAGTCGGTTAAAATCCAAAATCGGTATTTAAGTTATACATCTTTTAAGGATACGACAGGAAGATTTTGAAAAAAATTCATCCACCTTAAACTACCCTTTACATGGAACATTTTTCGAAAATTTTGATAAGTGGTAAACGGTAATAGGTCAACTAAATCTTACTGTACAAAAAATGTAGATCTTGCTAAAGCACAATTTATCTACAAATAACTTTTTTATGCGGAGTGAACCATTTCGGGAACACTTATTTGTGTGAGCTTCCCAATACTTCTACTCTTCTCCAATGGAAGGTCGTAATTCACTTGTCAACTTATCTTAGCCGTGCAAAGAGAACTGAATTTCAAATCCTTCATATAGCGACCAGTTTTAAAAGAGTTGACTATCGCTCAGAGCCTACTGCAGGGCGGTAGCCGGAGGGGGCCAGATCGGGCAGCGTCCGCACTGGAACAAATTTTGGCCGTAATGAAAGAATCCCCGCTTTCCTTTCCCGCTATAACTATTTAAATAATAAATTCAGAACTATAATAACCATGCATTGAAGTCTACATTAATAGTAACAATGCTGTAGAAGTTATCTCAACAACCTAAATGCAAATTGAGCTAGAAATCAAAACTCTGATTTAAAAAAGGTAAACACAGAACCTCACAGATTTTAGTGCACTGGGTTTTTACCGAGAGAAATATATTGAAGATAACAACCGATTATATTTCCGCTTCGCAGTTAGTACCCATTTCTCTCATTTTAGCGAGGCCTCTTGTTTATAAAATATCGAATAGCTGCGATATGAATTCAAAAACAAGCAACAAAGAGAAGAAGCGTCAATAGAAAATAAAATGAATTTATTAATGGAAACGAATCGGAATACAGTTTCAATATAAACAAAACGGATATGTCTGTCAAGAAAAATAGACACGGTAAAATAAAGTTGATAGATGGCGCCATAAACTGAAGGTTTTTATTTCTGGTATATTATAACCAGTTCTATTAAAATTGTTTGGTTTATTTACTAACTCTTGCTATTTTTAAATTACTGAGCCACACCGTGTAAATGAGGAAAGGTGACAAACTCTTGTATCGATGTTCTCAGGGCGAATCTAAGGGAAAATTTGGTAACTTAAAAAAGATATTTTGTTGATTAACGACGCTGCCAAGTGCTAGGATCCCATCAGCGTTACTGGTGTGCCGGAATTTCGTCCCGCAGGAGTTCAGAAAATGTATTGACATGGAGATGTCGTTTTTAAGCACTATAGGCACTATAGGCCTAGGGCGGGTTTGAACCCGCGACTTTCTGATCGGTAGGCCAGCGTCTAACCAACTGAGCCACGCAGACCGACAGGAAACTATAAAACCCCGGCGCGACAGCCCATGAAGGGCCAAGGCCTACCGCCCAGCAGCTGCGTCCCCCACCTCTGCCCACTACAGGCGTCATTGGTGAGGAGCAGTACTGGAGGGTGGGACGTGATCAGCGCCCCGAGTCCTCCCGGCCAGTTATGCGGTCTTCTAGACCTGGAGCCGCTACTTCTCCATCAAGTAGCTCCTCAATTGGTCCCCCTGGGACCTAAAGAGGCTGAGTGCACCCCGTGCCAGACCTCCCAGAGGGGATAAAATACCCAAGCTGGTACCGGGGATCGAACCCGGGTCCTCCGCGGCAGAGGCAAGCGCGCTACCAACTGCGCTACGGAGGCGGTCCAGGAAACTATAAAGGATGTAACAAAAGAAAAAATATTAACGTCCATTTACAAATATATTCAAAGTATTTGACCGTTTTGTACATTAATTAGTTTCACTAAAGCAGTAAATGAATATCTAATGGAATATTTGAAAATATTCAACATTACGGTAGCTGAAGACCTATTTAAGGATTACCATGGGAGTAGACAGATTTAATGCACTAGCGTTAATTTATTTTAACACTATAACTTTTTTAATTATTATTTTCTTAATTTACAACCATCTATGGCCTCACATTCACCAATTTATGCCAATATATACACTTAAGAAACTAATCTTTTTTAACGCTAATTCCGTCACCCTAAGCAGTCTATCTTCTTGACGAATGGATATAAATAGTTTACTATTTCACTAACTGTCGCGAAAACATGTGTGAACAACACTCTAATGCCTCTGTCTTAATTTAAATGAATTTAGCCACAATCGAAGAGTAAATTCCAAGAATACTCAATTTTCAGAAGCTTAAAAAAGTGTAGGTTCATTTGTATATAATGAAGCAAGTTAAATTTCGTTTTATGTTATTTGCTCATTAGCAGCTTTTTATTCTAAATAACATATATTTTTAGCGGGATAGTTGATAAAACATGTAAAAATGTCTGGTTTTTGCATAAATTGTATTAAATAAAGCAACAAATGCTCAAATGTGAGTATTTATTAGAAAAATACAAGTTATTGTTCTAACTTGTAGATTCTTTGTAATTAATCATCTTCATAACCTAAGAACTGATCAATATCAGTAACATTTTCCTCCGCAGGTTGATCTGCGTTTGAGTGCAATTCCTCCAATTAAGATTCAATATTTGCGATTTACAGAATTCTCAAAGTACTATATGAAAGTCAACAAGTTCCTTCTCTCTATGCTTATATGCTTGCATTTATTATCGTTCTTTTGTTTTTATTTTATTCCCATGTTTGGCTTAAATATACATGGTTTGTATTAGTATTATCGTACTAGATTGGTCACAGGTAAATAAAATAGTATGATTGCAATATGAACTTAATTTGTGCTACACTACATTGAAAGATAATAAATTGTGATGTTCAGGTGTTAACTTATAATTTGAAATGTAGGTTGTCAATCATCACTGTCACCATCACCATAATACTAACACTGATACTGATGATGATGATAAATTAGAAATCATCGTCATCATACAATAATAATAAGAGGAAGAAGAAGAGGAAGAAGAAGAAGAGGAAGAAGAAGAAGAGGAAGAAGAAGAAGAAGAAGAAGAAGAAGAAGAAGAAGAAGAAGAAGAAGAAGAAGAAGAAGAAGAAGAAGAAGAAGAAGAAGAAGAAGAAAGGTTGTGTCTTTGGGGACAGCATGACTAAAAAACACGAAATTTGGTTTTTAAATTGAATATCTTCCAAGGATGGACCCAGCATAGTTAAGAAAATCCCTTCAACCCAGACTATCCCTTACATAGAACATTTTTCGAAATTCTGGTTCTCAAAAACGGCTAACGATTTTTGTTAAAATACTGTGTTGTAACATATTTTTACGATAAATGAAATACATATTGAATTTTCCAAGAATATCCTCAGAGGCCCTCCGCAGTTTGGGTGACGTTTGTGAAGCATAAAAAATAAATATCCTTACTACTCAAAAAAATGATCTTATTAAAATACACATCTATTTATTGCACTTTTTTTGTGGGATGAACTATTCGGATATATTCCTTGTTATTTCTCTGAATTTAGCAATACTTTTATGTTTCTCAAATGGGCGGTGTTCATTTGTTTCCTCTCGTCACCGTGGAAAGAGAATGAAATTATTTTGAAGTCATCACATACTGACCAGCTTTAAAACATTTCACTATGGCTTAGAGTCTACTGTATTCCCATATCCCCCTTTACAAGAAAATCAGCAATAAGATCATTTCTGCAAATATTTATGTCGATTAACATGAAGTAGATAGAGAAATAATTGTTTGTGAAAATATTTATGTAACAGTAGAGAAACTCGTGTGTGCAATATAACGCACTTAAATATTTTTATTCAAAGACCTCAAACAACACCCCCCCCCCCCTCCCGCCCTTTAATCGTTGTTTGTAAGCTTTGTTGGTTCACTTTTCCTTCAGTGAAAATATTTTACAAATTAGACACGATCTATATAATTATACACAGTGAAATTTCTTCAACAGGTCTAGGCAAGTTGGGCTACAGGAATATGTTACTTGCATCATTCTAAAGATGCCAGTTATAAATAGTTCACAGACGGAACCTAGGTGGAGTAACAAATTTCTGACAACAGAATCGACCAGATTTTGCCCACTAATGCCCTCTGCACGGCAGTGTGCTGAACCACAGCAGAGTGTCGCTGTGTGCTTACACGTTAAGATTGTCTTTGGACCTTTCGCCGCTATGCTGCGCTGCATTACAGTTTGGTGCTGCCATCTAAACAAAGGTCTAAGAAGTACAGACAGCGCTGTTAATGTGGAAATAAATCCCCAATACGAATTTTGGCCTCTGCACAACAATATATAATAGCACACATTTAGTTATGGGTACAAATTGGATGCTGGAAACGGAGGTGACAGTCAAATGTTTAAATGTGAATCGCTCATCTACTAATTCATGGCTAAGAATATTGAGGTTAATTCCACAACAAAAAGTATCTGAAATAATTTTTTTTAAAAACCAGCTACATTTTTCTGTAAAAAGGTAATGTATTATGGTTTACCCTTATACGAAATCATATCTTCCAAAATGAATGGAATTCACTAGCTTTTCTCAGGAAATTCAAAATATTCATATTTTTGGTACGTAAATGCATTAAACGTATATTTTAGTCCTAATTTTTGCATGCATTTTAGGGTACCAAACCGAAAAGTTGCCCATGTAAAGCCTAGATTGGCGTGGAGATTTTGGGATTTTTACTTTCTTTACTACGAAAAGTAAGCAGGGGAAGTATTGTATTCGACCCAAAATTTCGATGTCGAGGTTTCACAGGAAATATGTTTCGAGGCCCCCTGAATCCAAAATAAGCATTTTAGAGAAAGCCCCGTGTGTGCGTGTATGCGCGTGCCCTCCTGTGAACAGCGCAATTCAAAAATGCAAAGTCGATTAGAAACCAAACTAGGTATTTAAGTTTAATGTCTTTTAAGGGTGCGGCCCGAAGATTTTTGAAGAAAATTCCTCCACCCTATACTACCCTTTACATGGAAAATGTTTCGAAAATGGCTCCAACGATTTTGATTAAAACGTTATGCGTTTAAGACATTATTATGTCAAATAAAACGCATATTTCGAGTTTTCTGGCTTTAGCTCATGTAGTGCTGTACACTCTTCATGACTTCTGGAGTTATGCAAAAGCCTATGCATTACAAAACGAGATAACTCCGTAAGAGTTACCACAGAATTTAACTGTGGGTTTTTGCAAACACAGTTCTAATATAATTCAAAAGACATGGACCTATTTGCTTAAAGGGTACACAAGTTTTGGTTCAGTTGCTGAAGCAGTTCAAAATTCAGTGAAAACTAGACCAAAAGAAGGAGTATACCCTAACGGTCACGTAAAGAAAACTAGACCACCAAATAAATGATTTTTTTTTTTTTTTTTTCTGGTTACCCAAGATTATAGTCAGGGTTGCCAATGTTTAAAAGTAAAATTATCGTACCGGCCACTCAAAACTATAGATTTGTATTCAAAAGTATCGTACATCGTAAGCCAAATGCTACAACAATAAATGTATCTGTATAACACAAAAATGTAATAGTATTGATGTTTATGGTATCCACTTACAAGATTTCGTGGCCTCGATAAGTATTGCAACTTTAGCACTTACGTTTCTCGCACTATTCATTTGAAAGTTCATCTTCCTCAACTGTTGTAGTATTATACAAATTGTTTGTTGAGATAAACTTCAGCATCTTCTGGGTGACTTGCAGATTTTCGGACCCACAACGGTCTTTCATAAACTGAGACGACGGAATAATTCTTTTTACCGTATGTAACGCCAACCTGTTTCTAATTTTTATTTTTATTAAACCTACCTTGGGAAAAAAGCTTTCACAAGAAGTGTTTCTGTGGGGCAATGAAGTCACTGATAACACAACGTCCGCCAGTTCTTTGAAATCAGCATTTCCATCAAGGTTACATGTGTTTAACAGCACTTCAGAAACTGCCAGGTTCAGGCATGTTCTTTATTTCACACGCAATATCACGTATTCCGAATTTTCTGCAATGATCATCAATTTTGCGAACACTGCTTTCTTCATTGAGATTGCCAGATCTGGACACACTGGCAAAAAGAGGATAAATGGTAGAAGAATTAGTAGAACATGAAATGGTTGTCTTTAGAGGGATGGAGACAGACCATGAGGGTAAAAGTGGTGTCGCTATTTGTAATTTCATTTCGCTGGTGTGACAAACCTTAGTATCGAAATTATCACACACCCCCATAATTATCGTATGGGTTGGCAACCCTGATGTAGTAACACAAGGACGTGCATTGTCACACAAGGCTGGATATATCTACAAATAAAGTATATAAAACACATCTGACAACACTGTTTTGCTGACGATCAATTAGTAATAGCTGCAGCAGAAGATAGCCTTCTGAAACTAATATGAGTGTCAAATCACACTCTCAAGATACAGTTTAACAATATCTCTGGCAAAAAAAAAAAAAAATGTTAGCTTTTCCAGGAAAAAGACACGATGTAAAGTTCTAATTAACGATAAAATAGTACCACAAGTAAGAATTTGAATACCTAGGGGTAAAATTAGAAATAG
The DNA here is from genome assembly GCA_030765045.1 of Tenodera sinensis. Lineage (NCBI taxonomy): Eukaryota > Metazoa > Arthropoda > Insecta > Mantodea > Mantidae > Tenodera > Tenodera sinensis. Next base: position 55,941,767 of record CM060972.1, read on the forward strand.
AAAAGAATTAAGACAAACAAAATTACAAATTTTTAATCATATATGTGGAACGATTAAAAATTATTAAACAAAACAAGGAAGGAAATTAGTTTAAAATTATATGAAGTCCTGGCGGTTCCAACTCTCTTATATGGTGCAGATGTTGGACTAACAAAGTCAAAAACACAAAATACAAGTATCAGAAATGAGATTTTTGAGAGCGGTGGCTGGTTGGCGAAGAATAGACAGACAATTTAATTAAACGATAAAAAATGAACTAAAAACATTTCTTTTAAATAGTAAAATAAAATAATGTTCAAACAATGCCCTAAAAAGATCTAAGAGTAGAAACCCAAAGGCAAGAGAAACGACGGAGGGACCAATTTCTTTGAAGAAGCCGGAAAGGTCGAAATGCCTAATCCTTGTGGTTGATGATGAATTACATTTCCCTTTCCTATTCTTTACACACTATTTGGCGGATTGTATTCGTAAGTCACGTATAATCTGTTTAATCAGTGCTGCACGGTGAGCTTTGGAAAACAACGTGGATAAAACCCAGGCACTTAAATTAGAACATAGCGTCAGGAGATATCGAGAGAATACAGAACACTAATTTTAGAAAAAGACGAAACTTATTCTACATAATGTTTCACCGAGGCGAAAATCCCTGTGAATGTTCCAACTCTCGCCCATTTGCATTAAGTAAACATAAACATACTTTACTTTCAAAATATGTACACAGCATCGCTTGGAATAATAAAAATAGCCCTCGTTCTTTAAATGCCTTCTAACGTTCTCATTTGCACAGCTTTGTGCCAGGAGCTTAATGCTACTGTTTTATCTGGTCTGCTCCAAAAACATTTCAATGCGGATCCGACTGCTTCAGACTAAATGGGCAAAGCGCTCAGCGCTCTTAAGCACAAATACAAAAGTGATAATCAATAGGATATTAATACTAGCGCGGCTTTCTCTAAACACTGCAATTTGAAATGATGTAAGTATATCTCAAGTACCACGCCTATCACACAGAATAACTGCACTCCTAGCCATAATCACAATAACATAGCATAAATTTCCCCCTTTTGGCTCTGGACAGTTACATTATATAAATATTTAATTCGGGCAGAGCACTAGTAATACCCCGCAAATGCAATGCATGTTACCGGCGGCCAAACGCGCCGTACCAAGCTTATCCAGGACAAGGAGCTCTGTTCCTCAAGGCTGTAGCTGACAAACCTCTCAAGGCGTCGCAGTTTGGACAGACCGCTCATGCCCCTAGCGAGCGCCAAACATGCCAAATACTACATGAGTCGATAAGTACCCAATTTTAACGTTTAAATGCACTTCAAACGGCTCAAAAATCAGTTTATCTTGCGGAGAGTGGTTATGATTCGATTCCAAATTGCGGATATTCGATACTAAGCGGCAGTTTGAAGATTTGGTAAAATATTCTGCATTTAGTTCGGTGTAATCATAGGTTATACAAAGAAGGATACTTTGCGCACTACGGCCTATATAGACCTATTGTGACTAGCATCGCCTAGGAGGAAGGGGAAATGCGAAGGAGTCCAGATGGATACAGTCCACAGGTAGACAGGTCACAGACAGGCCGGATGACTCGACCCCTCTGAAGCTGAATAGAGATGATGAACGACCTGTTAACCAAGCAGCCATCTAGTGTCCCCGGGGAGTACTCTTTTAATCTGAGCAAGCATCTCTGACGTTTGTCCGACACAGCCATAAGTGACAATCCTAGAAGCGTAGCTGAGAGACAAAAAGGAAATTGAATTAACATGAAATTATGGAAAGGAAGATGAGAAACCATCTAGCATTCGACTGCCGACCTGAGAAAACCATGGAAAACCAGGTCAGTGTAGGCGGTCGATGAGGATGCCGAATATAGGCTCAAGTTACCAAGGAGCAATGAAATAAAAAGTAATCCCGCGGCGCAACATCTCTTTCTAGGCCAAGGCCTACCATCCGGCCGCGGGATGCTCACATCTGTCCACCACAGGCGTTATGAGTGGGGTGCAGTATCGAAGTGTGGGGCGTGGTCCGAGACCACCCATCGATTCTATCGATGCACTGGAAGCGGTGACCAAGGCATTCTCCCAACATATTCGGAATGTGGTGCGTGCGCGTACGCGCACGCACACACACACACACACACACACACACACACACACACACACACACACACACACACCGCATTTCATCAGAAAAACCCAACCTAGGAACCATACCTAACGAACTCTGACAGTTGCTCAAAGCCACAGCAACTGTTCGGAAGCTATGGCAGCGTTTCCCCCACCCCAGGATACAGGCGGTCTACCAGCGGTTCAAGTCCCTGGCTAGGCGCCTGCTGCAGTCACAAAGCAAAGCAGCCTGGGAAAACAATGAGAAAGCCGCGGATTTCACAGACCATCTGGAGTCTCAGTTCGAACCTCGAGAAGACGGAAGACGTCCAGGACGAAGGCTTTGCTGAACTCGTGGAGGCGATGGTGGACAACCTCTATGAGGAACCCCGGACGCAGCACGAAGAGATTCATATCACCACAGCCACCCCAAGACAGACGGCCTCTCAAATAAAATGCCTGAACCAATGGTATCATGGCGCCCATGCACTACCCGAAAAGGTCGTCGTCCACCTGACGCGGATTTACAATGCACGTCTGCATTTTCGTCACTTTTCAACCTGCTGGAAAGAGGCAAGAGTGGTCTGCATTCTGAAGCCCGGCAAGAACCCGGTCTTCTCTAGTTAACGTTCCATCAGCGTACTGCCAATCGTTTCAAAGAATTTTGAACGGTTGCTCCTATCCTGTCTTACTCCCCTTTTTGAGGAACGGCAACTCCTTCCGGATCATCAGTTTCGCTTTCGCTCTGGTATCTCCGTCTACTCTACAACTGCAGCGACTGACAGAAGGCTGCCCTGGCTTTCCAGGGAAACCTCAAAACAGTCGCAGCGTTCCGATGTGGAAGAGGCCTTTGCAGCCACATGGCATCAGAGTCTATTGTACAAACTCAGAGAGGCTGAAATATCTCCCCCTGATTGGTAGCTTCCTTCCGGATAGCACTGTCTGGATGCTGGCGGAGAGGAAGTTATTCTCAGTCAGGCCCATAGTGGTTGGAGTACTAGAAGGCAGCGTGCTGTCACCGCTACTCTTCGCTGCCTACATGTCTAATCTCTCCGTGGAACCCCGTACTGTTACGTGCTAGTATACCGATGATGCCCTCATACTGGCACAGAACAAAAATGTTCGCTATTGCTTCCCCCCACTGCAGAGACAGTGTCACACAATTGGCAGGTGGAGTGAACAGTGGAAAATGGTCATCAGCCCGCAGAAGAACTAGAGCTCACAGACGGAGGCGGAGAAGAATCCCCCGGGTTAACTCCACCAAATGTCTCGGAGCTAGGCTTCTACCACGCGATCATCCCGCCCCTAATACTGTACGGGTGCGAGGTCTGGGGAACGGTGGTTCAATTCACCATCCGCAGGCTGCAGGTCGTATCTACGATGGTCCCATCTTACATCCTTCACACTCAGTCCGACATTCCGTATATAATGGACCTTGTGCGGGACAGAGCTCTCACAATGTATGCCAAAATTGCACCTCATCCTAACCAGCTGGTCAACACACTGGATCAATTTGACCACCGCTGCCCATTTCTATTATCAGAGAGAACACGACTTGCTAAGAATTATTGTTACCAGAAGAACGCAGAGGTAGAACAGATAGCATAAACACTCACGAACTCTGAATGAAAAAGGCAGAAAAGACAGCTTTGAATTTATATCACACCAAGTTCAATGCGATGTGAAAATATCTTTATTTTTAACACAGCATATTAATTGGCGTATTTATTTAGTGTATTTTCTGCATTTTAGGGCTGCCAAATAGAGTAAGTATAACACTACAATAAACTTTTTTTAAAAACATTGCAATTATACTAAATTAATTATAACACATTAAATTAATAGTAATAAACAAGTATCAATATTTTTCCATTAAAATTTAAGTAACAGCTGAAAAACTAATGCTGTTTAAATATTACATGCCAGTTCCAATGCATCAGCACAAATGATTTCGTTCAATGAAAATTCATCCTCTGATCGTCATGGTTGCCATTGTATATAGAAGGCATTTATTCAGACATGTTTATGTTTGCCTTAAAATTAACATCACTTCTAACAAGGGTTTACTCTGCCGTATAACATATCTGAAGCATGTTCTGATTACACAGGAATTAAAAAGCAACCCCTATCCCGCTTTCGAAAGCTGCTCAAAGGATTACGAATATACGCATACCAGCAGAACAGTTTCCATCTCATTTCCTGTTATAGCTAGACAGAAAAAATGACTGTCAAAGCAGATGATACATCTTTCACTTTGTGATTAATTTTTCAGAACAGCAACCATTACACAAAATTAGTTGCGAAAGCCTACCATTATGGTTCTCAGTGAAGCACAGGGGTTCAAATAAATTCGCGAAGAAAATTGTATAAGTTGACAGTGTAGACACAAATATTTCTTAAAATATTATATAATGCAACGAAAAATAATTCCAACAATTAAAGTGCGAGTGTATTTTGTGAAACAGGCGGTAGCAAATTACATAATTTTCATACGAGCATCTTAACTGCCATTATATTCAAGTTTCATACAACTATTTATGTTCGATAATGAGTCTAATTTCAACACATATATAAAAGGTTTTTAATATTCTATGGTACCTGTTATGGTCACTAATGTCCGACATTTTAATCATGTATTTGTTATTCGACTGAGCAAACGAGAATCGATAGTTCTGCCTTTAACTTTTGTCATGTTGGCCTTGACATAATGATACAGAGTATAATTATACGCTGTAAGCTTTAAAAAGTAGACTTTCAAAAAGTGCATTGAATTTATTAGAATGTTATTTAGAATATTAACACTAATTACTAAATACAGATAGTATCTTTATTTTATATCCGGGAATATATCGCATCACTTTCAGCTGCGTGGGAACCTGCGCAGATGGCGAAGTTTGATTGATCTTTTGATTGATGGTTAGCAGTATCGTGATGAACTGGTCCACTTTTGATTGACGGATAGCAGTTATGAACTGCTGTATCTTTGTGGTAGTATACAATGCCTTTTCAAACCCTTTTAGGTGATTAACTTTCCTTTTTTTTTCCCTATCTTTTTGCTCTATCCTACTACTCGTCGTTTCCTTAAAATAGATCCTATATTTATGCTTTCTTTGTATTCTTTCTCACATACCAAGGCTAATTGGAGAACACTTCTGTTTCTCATAAAAGTACTATTACGAAGGGATCAGAAAAGTAACTTTCCTTACATTGTTAAAGGTAATGCGGTCTTTATGAGGAACACGATATTTATTTGAGAAATTATTTAACACATTCAACAGTGTAAGAACCTATTCCATTAATTTAAGATAGAAAATATTGTCCAGAACAGTGATATTTAACCTGGGGTGCACGTACCCCTAGGGGTACGCGAAGGCTTCTTAGGGGGTACGCAAAGTTTAATTTAATCCCTGTTTGTATACTATTAAATAAGTTATATATATTATAATTTATTTTATATATGGTTATGTATAAACTAAATCTCTAGGACTATGACTAGGGGACAGGTTGAAATGAAAAATTGTCTTTGGGGTTACGCGGAGAAGAAAGTTTGAATACTACTGGTCTAGGGTACACGCAATAAAAAACACTATGAAATATAACTGGATTGAAATGAAGGTGTTTAATGTAAACCTTTCATTTTTATACTAATTGTGTATTACACACATTTAAAACTAATTCATTAAATAAATTAATACATTTCCAAGTACAGAATTAATGCAACTGCATATACTTTCAGCATAAATAAGACGTTTTCAACCAGGTTGTTTGGGTCCACGAGATTTTGAGCAATTAACTCTTTATAGGGTAGGTTACCTTCTTGGCTGATGGAGGGATGGTAAATATGTTTATTGTGTGTAGGGAGAGGTGTTTTGGCGTTTTCCCAGGCTTTTCATTTGGTTAGGTTTGAACGTTTGAGAATTTCATGGATTTATCAAATTTTTAATGTTTGCCAAATTGTTTTGTCTGCGTCTGGTAGGGCATTTTCTTTTTGATATAATGCCTGAAGTTACAACGAAGATGCGGAGCGTTCCATTTAACAACTAAAGCAGTGTTGAGGAGAAATGAGGATTCTCTGAGACCCGCTTGAGCCTCTGGTAGAGACGTTACAGAATGTACATTCTACAATGTGCGTTTCTACTTTTTCCAAAGTTATTCTTATATAAAATGACAATATAAAACTCCGTATACAAGAGGTATACAATAAACAACTAAAGGGAATACGAATGTGGTATCCTATTCCAGAATAATAAATTCAAACAAATAATAAGAAATACGTCGGAAACAAGTTTACTCCACAAAAAAGCCATATTTATTTTAACCAGATTCGCGTTTTTTGTTTGGTAAAATTCCGTCTGTTTCTTACGGTTTACCAGTTATGCAAAAGTCATCCAGTTTTAAGAGGACTTTTGAGGACATTCCACAAAAAAATCAAGATATACGTTTCATTCTTCGTGAAAATATCTTAATCGTATGGTATTTTAACAAAAACCATTAGCCCTTTTTCACAAAATCAGAATTTTTGAGGAAAAAATTATATGTAAAGAACTTTTTAAGTCTTTTTGTCGCATTCTTGCAAGATGTTGAACTTAAATACCAAATTTGGTATTTAACCAACTTCTCGTGTTTGAGTTAGCACAGAGAGAAAATTTTCTAAAAATTCTTTCTATTTTAGATTCACAAAGTTTCAAAACATATGTTTTCGTGAATTTTCGATATCGAATTTTAGAGTGGAATAAAATGCTTCCCCAAGGCGTATCACTTAAGATTGGTCTTAATAAAATATAAAATAGTATAAATTGTGGCACCCATTTGACATTAGCTTACTTAATTTACTTAACAGAGTGGACATAATTAAAAGCATATAGTATTATTGCCTATTCAACTTCCAGGTGTTCAGCTTTACGTATTTTATATACACTTATATAATCATTAAAGTTAGTATACCCTGAAGTTTGCCACATAATAAACATACATACATAATCACAAAATGGTTATTTTTTACCTATTGCTAATGAGCACACGGATACGCCAAGGTGGCAAGCCCTTTAAAAACGTGTTGATAAATGCCAATATATGTAGTCAAATTGTGCCGAAAAAGTGCGGATCCCGTTAAAACACACTATGTGTGTGAAATACTACGTATTTCTTTTGACTGAACCATTTATGTTCTTTATTTGTTCGAATTTACCAATATTTATAGTATGCTCCTTACATGTAAGGAGTACCAAAGAAGTCATTAAAGAGGCGGTTATAAAAGCAAAAAGGAAACCTACAAACTATTAAATGATGGCATTTATTTATCAAAAAGTTAATAAATTGCAAGTCTACTGCCACTTTTTGTGAGAAATAATAGCATTTGTTTATGTTAAGGGGAGATCATTAATTAGTTTGTTTATAATTATGACCAAATGCAACACATACATTACTGAACATGATTAAGGTATTTACAGATCTAACCCAACGTCTCATTCCTATTTCTCCAGGTATTTTAATGTAATTTCCTAAGTGTTTTATCACTTTTTACACTCACTGTATGTACAACAATTATACTTTAATTGTCCTTAACTGGGTAAACGCAATACAATGAGCTTAGGTTACTTTTATAACATAAGGATTAATAACCAAGAGAATATCGTTTCTACAAAGGCAGGGGAACAGAATCTTACACGCGACATGGCAAATATACCTTAGAAATTAATTATACACTTACATGCGCGAGCATTATTCTCGGAATTTCCCCTTACATGTGCCCAATTCGACTCGGCTGTGATTGTGACCCAGTTCATTCCAAAACACAGTAACCACAAGACAACAAGAAAGTTCGCAAACTTCCCGAATCGAGGCACAACAAATAAAAGCAAAAAGCTCTGAAACATTTAACACGCTAAATCAGGGCATACATTAACAGTTAAAATTTGCATCCACATAATGAACACGCAGAAACGTAAATTAAAATATAGCACTTTGCTTAAATTATTAAGGGACTAAAAGTTGGCTGTAAGGCGTGCGTCCTACCTTATTACAAAACACGGGCGTGCAGACCTCGCCAGCAGGAACTTCCGTCCGTACATATAAACGAAAGAACTTAGGAGCAACTAAACCTAGGTCCGAGGTCGCATCCCTTACCAGGCCAGGACACCAATACGTCATCAACCATCGCAACCAATGCGCGCGTAACAAGAATAGTGCCATGTTCAGTAGGAAGAAATAACCTCCAAACTGAGTAAGTGGGAGACGGCACCCACAGAAGAAAGGAATACTCGCCAAGAATAGAAGGGATGTTAAAACAATAACCAATAAAAAATATTTCATGTGTGAACTTACATTTTGTCTACTGTTGTACAAAATATTCTTAATAACACTTATTTTTCTATCTACCACACATTATTTGAAATAAACGTTTATATAAATTATTTTATTACACGTTTCCTTATAAATAAAACAAGAAAAGGAGAAAAAAGTAGTCTTAAGGGTTAGTCAAATATTGTAAGACCTAGTCGTTATGCGATACCTTTGAAATTCCATTCTCTTTGCGTGTTCAACACATCCAACACGTAGAAAAGATTGAACGACTTCCCAATTGAGAAAAGTATAGTACTGGAAACTTGTAACACATAATAAGGAATATCTCGGAAATGGTTAAGTTTGAAAAATGTATTTCAAATAAATTGTATGTTTTAGCCAGATATCCTTTTTGGCTCGTAAGATTTTGTCTATCTTTTACGATTAACTAAGCAAAAGACACCCAGGATAAAGAGGATTTCTGAGGACATTTCCATAAAATTCAAGATGTGCAGTTCATTTCGTATGAAAACATCTTAAAATTCTCTTTAATCAAAATCATTAGAGCCATTTTTGAAAAAATCCAACTGTTCGAAAAATGTTCCAAGCAAAGGGTATTCTGAAAGAAGCTGAAGTGAAATATCAAGTTTCGTATTTAACAGATTTTTCATTTTCGCGTAGTAAAAGTGGGCATTAAACACTGCCGGAAAGAGAGCTTAATAAAACTATAAAACAAATTCATAGCTATCACTACAAACCACTGCAGTGATGCTTGTCTCTGGTGGGGAGAACCGGGTTTGATCCCTGGTACCAGCTGGGCATTTTCCCCCGCTGGGAGGTCTGGCACGGGGTGCATTCAGCCTCATTAGGTCACGGGGGACCAGTTGAGGAGATAATTGATGGAAAGTGGTGCCCTAGGTCGAGAAGGACCCATAACTGGCTGGGAAGGCTCCAGACACAGACTACGTACCACCCTCCAGTAATCCACCTCACCAATGACGCCTATAGTGAACAGAGGTGGGGGACGCAGCGGCTGGGCGGCAAACCTTGGCCCTTCATGCGCTGTTGCGCTCGGGTTTACTGTTTACCTACATTTTAAGAGCCACTACTGTCAAAATAGTCTATTGTCACTGTAACGATTTTTGAAAAATAGTACCTAGATTTTGTAATTGTTCTTTCACAATTAGGTGTCAGTTATTGAACTAATAGTGTTAAAACATGAAGCCTGGGGCTTAAAGTAGTTACATGTTATAAGTCTCCATTAGGCTGTGTTATCGGATACAAATTTAAGATCTCTTTGTTGTTTATCAGGGAAAAATACGAGTTAGTTGGAGAACTTTATTAAATAAAATAATGTAAATAATTTTATTGCATGTTTTCTTGTAAGTACAATGGGAAGAGGAGAATACAATAGGCTTAAGCGATAGTCATATTTTTTAAGAGCTGGCCGCTATGTGATGACTAGGACATTCCCAGGAAATTCAAGGTGTACTTTCATTTGCTATTAAAATGTGTTAAACATGTGGCATTTTAATCAAAATTGGTAGAGCTATTTTTGAGAAGATCAAACTCTTAAAAACTGTTCCATGTAAAGAATAATCCGGCACGCAGGATATTCTTAAAATCCTTCAAATAAGCCGAACTTAAATACCACCAACTTTGATATTTAATCCACGCTTCATTTTTGAGTTACGCGGTTCACAGGCATACAGACGCATGCAAAGACTTTTTCCTAAAAATGCTTTTTCTTGTATTCAAAATACATGTTTCCGGTCAAATCTCAGTATGGAAGGAATTTTTGGGTGGAATATATTTCCTTACCGAGCTAGGTCCCGGGTTCGAGCCCCTGACACCGCGAATTCTGAATTGGGTATTTCCATGGTTTCCCCTTGTCGTTTTCATCATTTCTCCCCATTTCATTTTCTTATCATTTTTCAAGTATTCTTTCAGGTACGTGTGTATGGCGGTGCAGGACAGATGTTTGGCGTGCGAAAGTTTCATACGAGAACCCTGAAAATAGAAGTGCTGGAGATATGTGTACTCCTGTTGATCCCTAAATTCCAAATAAGGACTCATGCTCCAGTCCTGCCAACGCGGACTAGAAAGGAAGATCCTGCATATATCGCTAAAAGACGGGATAAGGAACCAGGAGATACGCATCAGAACCGAAAGCCTTAAGTGAGGCCGACAGACTGAAGTGGAAATGGGGATGTCACGTCCTGCGACTGCACTACAAGAGATGGACACATAGGATAACAATGTGGGACCCCAGGATCGGAAAGACGAATGTGGGGCGTCAACGGAAACGCTGGACGGACTTTCTCAAAAGAGTTGCAGGGACACAATGGACGACCAGAGAAAGAGACAGACGAGTGTGGAGGGAACTACAGAAAACAGTCCCCAGTATATAAATGTGTGTAAATAACTGGGCGGGGGGGGGGGGGGGGGAGTTCACAGGATGAAGATGGTCAGGAAGTCAATGTAACTTTCGAACCTGCGCTACAGATGGCTAGTGTAAAAGAATAATTAATCCCTCCTAAGGTTGATATTTATCCTAATTTTCGTTTCCAGGTGATGGATGTTCTTCACCAGAAGAAGGTGAGCTGGAGGAATGTGCTACGTAAACATTTTCTATCGCCCTATCATGTTTGTGCACAGTGTTGCCAACTAATGTTTGCCAAATTACACTAAAAGTTACTAGATGATGTCTAAATAAAAAGTTGTGGCTGTCACGGGATTTCCGACAGATGTGAAACATTTAAATTGATAGTTGTTGATACAATATATAATTAAACAAAACTAATTAGTCAATGTTGTTGGCAGAAAGTTGCCAATTTCCCCTCTCACCTTCTCCTTCTGTCCCCCTCCCATCTCTCTCCCTTTCACCTTCATGTCTGTATGACTCTCGGTCTCTTTATCCTTCCCCATGCTCTCTTTCTAGTCCACACCTACTCTCTCCTCCCGACTCTCTGTCTCTCATAACCCTCTCTCCTCTTTACTCCGGTATTACTGGTTTCTCAGAAAAGCGTGTCGGTACAAGAGAGCGTCACAGTGTTGCATAGATTAACATGTTGGCATACTGAACAAGTCTTAGTTCAGACATGAACCTTTATCAATTTCGCTAAGAGTCGGATGAACATTCTACAGCAGAGAACAAGTGTAGTTTCCTTTACCTCTGAAATGTTTATTTTACTGTTGCACGTCTGCTTTTATGAAAGCTGTAATAAAAGTGTGCAGTTATTACTGTCATATTGCACTAGGTTTTTGTAACTGCGACATCGTGACTCCACGAGGAAGGTATAACTAGGACACCACTGCGTCACAATGCTTCTAAAATGAAAACCGCGCACATGTTACACATCACTTGCTGCAAAGTTCGAACTTCTCTCGGTCAAAGAAGCTAACCTTGTTATTTATTATAAATTATGAAACCTTGAGATAAGCCTTAGATGCCTTTTCGATGCTTTTAAATTAAGTTTTGCACTATCGAAAGCTGCTGGCTTAACTTCATGCTACGTAAGGACTGAAAGGTTCAATATGTCACATTATTGCCTCACACGTGTCCCAAAAAGTTGTTCAACTGCTGTGATTTGCAGCATCCTGTTCTATATTGGACATGAAAGACCACTCAATTTTTCTCAGAGGGTTCTTTATTAGTCTTGGGTTCTGTTCTGCGTAATAAATGTACAGGGGGCCACCAGCTTTACTTCCCATCCAAAGGAAGTCATGCTAAGGATTTCTACGCCCTCCACCGGGTTTGAATCCGTGACCTTGGTACCCAGAAGGTAGTAAGCTACCACTAGACTACGAGAGACTACGCAGCGTTAACTGAGTTGTGCATGAAACTGACACACTAAATCACGTTTCACAATAGACTAGCTTGTTGACTCCCTCTCGGCCACTACATTTACCTATTTCAGCGACCAAAATCTGTGCAGAAACAAATCAGAACTTCTGGTCTGAGAGAATACAGCACAAGGAAATATTTGTCCTTTTCTTCCATCGGTTAGTTTGTGTTTGGTAAATTAAACTCAGATCACGAGCGTATATTGCAGGTATACCCTACGACTTATTCTTCATCTTCTTCTTCTTCTTCTTCTTCTTCTTCTTCTTCTTCTTCAGCTTTCCCTTGTGTCTCACGTCTCGAGTTTTCTATCCATTTCTTATATTCATGGCGATCTTGTGCCACTCTCCTTAATTCAACCATTCCCTTCCCTCTTCTTTCTGTCACATCTCTAACATGACTCTCCCTTTCCAATCTCGGCCTTTCCCTTTTTCTTTTCCCCATAATTATTATTTTTCTCTATTCGTTCATCCTTACCAATGTCCATATCATTTTAAGTTTTTCTTCTCTATTACTTCTTCTAAGGGCTTGTATTTAGATTGTCCCTTATCACTGTACTTCTGATTCTGTCTCTCCTTGTTTTTCCCATTACTTTTCTAAAATATTTCATTTCTAAAGTTGTTCTACTCCTATGGTTATCCAAACAGTAAATGTATCTGATCATATAAATGTGTAGGTGTTTACTCTGTTTTGCATATTTGCATTTTAGCTTTAGTTGATGGATTCCAATTGCACTGCTATTTAACTGATAGTAAATATTTTTTTCTTTCTTTGCTCTATTATTTATTTATGTATTTTTCATTTTCCGAAATTATAGTTCCCATATAATTTCACGCATTTACTTCTCCTAATTTACCTTTTTCCGTTGTATATTCAATTCTTCAGTTTTTCCACCGAGTTTCATTACTTTACCCTTATCTGGATTTATGTTCATTCCCCTTTCTTCCATTGTACGTACTACCCCATTAATCGAAGTCTGCTTGTAAATCTCTGCTAGTTTACTCATATGGTTAAAATGATAAACAATGGAAATTGTGCACATAGTTGTACGGTATAAAAGTTAATTAATTACTCCAGTTAATTCTATCATGTCACATTTTAGAAACATGTTACATAATTGAAGCTTATTGATATAATTTTCTGAATAATTTCACAATTTTTAAACAAAAAGTGGTAAACTTAAGGAGCAGTAAACCTTTTAGAAATACTTTTTGCAAGGTTTGCAATAAATATGTTATAGAAATAGTGCATAAAGTACCTACAGCTCTTTTGGTATGATTTAAATTTAACCCCACATTATTTTCCAGACACGCTCGGCCCGTATAATAAATCACCATATTCATATACATTGAAATAGTTTTATTTTCTCATATGAAAACAAATATAATGAATTATCAATATGACCATTCACTTCTAGCTCTCAAATCCCCTGATATAACCTATGACATATAACGGACTCTATAAATACTGCAGCTAAAATAATGACTTGACAGCTTTAAATCTGTGTTGTATTTTAGTTAGTATTTGTTACAGACATCCACTAGAATTGTGTGGTTTTGTATGTACGTCAAACATAAAAATGTAGGTTAGTTATCAAAGAAATTCGGGGTATCACAGCTAATTTTAATGAAATGACATATCAGAATTGTTTTATTACATACTTCCTTGTAGGTACAATAGAGATACTAGAGTGTGTTAGATTTACCGAATTGTTCCATGTAAAGGGTAGCTTTGGGAGGACAGATTTTGTTGAAAATCTTCGTATCGTATCCTTGGAAAAAGGTTGTCTCATTGTCAACTTTTTGTTTTTGAGCTATTCTGTTTACAGACACACACACACACACACACACACACACACACACACACACACACTCACTCACTCACATGGATCCCTTATAAATACACAGGGCGGTCCAAAATATACCGCGGATTCGAATTTAACGTGGGGGAAAGTATTTTTATTTTTGAAAGTTGAATTTAAAGGTTTTTTTTTTTTTTTTTTTTTTTTTTTTTTTTTTTTTTTTTTTTTTTTTCCCCTCCCCAAACAGCGAGTGAAGTCAGAGCTCAGGCAGTCACATACAAAAACAGTGTATGTATTATAAACAATGATTGTGAATTTATCAAGTGAGAGCAAGCCCAACTCTAATCCTCACTTTTCCTATTATGCAAGTATACGCATCTATGATGAGTGTCGCGGGGAACTGTACATCTTTATAATGCACTGTAATCTATTGTTGCACGAATGTTTCCCGCCACCCTCGTGGGATTGATTTTTGTTACTTCTAAGCTCATGTCTCGATATACCACGAAATTGTTATAACGCGGGGCTAAAGATATAAAAAGTTGGCAATAATAGTTTTTAAAGCAGTATAAAACACTATTGTTAGATTTTTATTCAATTAAATATTACAATATTTAACTTCAGCACTCCGAGTTACCCCGTAGTCTTCCCATGTCATGAATACTACTAAAAGTCACATTTTCATATATGCTAATGATGTTGTGGTCATACAGAATAGTGAATAAAATCTACAAAGAGTGGTGTTTAAATTACATAAAATAAGTAAGGAGTACAATTTAGGAATCTCAAAAGGAAAACTGAAATAATGACATACCACGGGAACGGGTCCTCCACTTTAAATATTTAGGTTGTGACATAACTGCAGAGATAATTATGTGAAACATAAAATCAATAAATTTCAACAAATTTGTGGAGCAATAAATAAAACTAATAGAAAAAAGAAGCAATTTAGTCTACAGACACATATAGCCCTTATAGATTTAGAAAAGGCATGGCAGACTAAAGAGACACTTGTTGTGGAAAATACTATAAGAGAAAGGATACCCCAAACATTTAATACAGATATTAAATATATATATATATATATATATATATATATATATAAAGCAACTACAATAAAGATTAGATTAGGAAATGGACGAATTTCAGAAGAAATGAAAATTAATAACGGATTAAAAGAATGATGCAGTTTGTCTCCGCAGTGCTTTAATGTGCGTGTGGGGGGGGGGGGAGGGGGGGAACGAAATTCTTAGAGAAATAAATGGCAAAATACCTTTAGGAATAAAAATAAATAGAATAAATATGCTCAAGTATGCTGGTGGTATAACAATTCAAGAAACAGAAAATGATTAACAGAAAAGTGTTTTTGAATTGGGGAATGTATTAAGAGAATATGGTCTTAAAATGTTAACTAATCAAACAAAAGTAATGAATGGCCTTTCAAGGAAAGTATCCTCATAGATCCAAAATAGTAATAAATAATATGGTGCTGGATAAATACTATTTAGGATGAAAAAAAGTAAGTAAATTCCAGAACAGTTGCGGAATATTAGCAAGAATATTAAAAAGAAAGGCAAGAATGGGGGAGGAGAAATGTTGGAAGACCGATGAGAAGGTGGAGAGAGAATTGAGGCCGGAACAGAAGCCTCCTAATCCATGAAGTGTTGATGATGATTATAATAAATAAAACTCCGAGGAATAAGACGAGAAAGGAAACAAAATTGAAACTAATCAAGACAATGGCAGTACCCCGTGGCGCAATTGGTAGATCACCTGCCTGCTGTGCAAGGGGTCCTGGGTTCGATTCCCGGCAGGGGGTAGCAACTTTTCTTCGACCAAGATTATTCCTCGTTCTTCCCTGAGTCTAGAAGTATGAATAAAAGTGTGTGTGTCTGTGTGTGTGAGAGAGAGAGAGAGAAATCAACGTATAAAAACCCCGAAGACTGAAAAAACCCACTGTTAAACGAGTAACACCATTTGGTGGATGCTCCGGTTATTTATATTAGAAGCAAAAATTACCTTTTTGTTGGGACTTGGCATCCGTCAAGGAGAATAGGCAGTGCACTTGGCCAGGTTATATCTGCAACCCGCCATACATTATGTATGTGGTGTAGTGGGCACCCAGGTGGTACATATTTCTTTCGGTTTATTTATCTGAATAGAAACTGCAACGGGTGCTGCAGCATCACAACTTTGTTATTTATGATGTTCTACAGCTTAGGTGCCCACCCTGCCAAACGTCGGCACTTTTTCAGGATCATGTTGAATATACGTGCCTCTATCAGAAAATAAGATCAGTTATTTTCGTGTAACAAAATCTTCTACAGCATAATATCAAACATACTAGCTGTTCATGCCAGGTCGTAAAATGTTTCATATCCTTTCACTCGCAAAATTGCGACATTATACCTTTTAAACTGTGTATTCCTGTATTTATATATTTCTTAAGGGCAAACATAGCATTCATAGGGTTACCAGACGTCCAGTAATTCCCAGACAACTACTTCTCCGGCGGTGGCATCCGGGGAAAACTTTTGAAAAGTCATTAATGTCCTATATCTTTAAAAACAATAAGTGATCCTTAGAAAATTAACTGAAAACTGGGGAAAAACTGATGTATTGGATCTAAATGACTTCCTCTACTCTTACACCAACTATTCTTACATCTTATTCCTTTATATTCATATTATTAAAGATAAACCTTTGCAGAAATTTCTGATTTTGTTGTAGGTACAAGGGGAATATGGGAATACATTAGTCTTTAAGCAATTGTCAAATCTTTTAAAGCTTTGAAACTCCGTTCTCTTTGCACGGCTAATATATAAAATTGAACAACAATCTTCCATTTCTGGAAAGTAGAATTATTGTAGAACTAACACAAATAACAAAGAATATCTTCGAAACGGTTCACTCTACACACAAATTTATTTGGATATAAATTGTGTTTTAGCAAGATCTACAGTTTTTCTATAGTGAGAGTTGGTGTATCTTTTACGGGTTAACAATGCAAGTCATCCCGAGTATGGGCTATAGCCAGAAAATTCAAAATATACATTTCATTTTCCATAAAAATATCTTAGATGGCATTTTAATCAAAGTCGTTTGAGATATTTTGGAGAAAGTAAAAACTTTCGAAACATTTTCCATGTAAAGGGTAGTTTAGGGTGAATGAATTTTCTTCAAAATTTTCTTGTCGCATCCTTGAAGGATATTAAACTTAAATACCAACTTTAATTTTTAAATCGCTATTCGTTTTTGAGTCATGGTGTTCATGGAGATACGCGCGCGCGCACACTCAGGCGCGCACACACACACACACACACACACATACACACACACACACACACACATACACACACACACACACACATACACACACACACACACACACACACATACACACACACCTACTTACGTATAGTACCTAAGTATTGTATTCCACCCAAAAATTTGATGTCGAGATTTAACCTAAAATATATGATCTGAGTTACCCTGAATCCCAAAAAAAAGCATCTTTGGAAAACGCGCGTGCATGTGTGTGTGTGTGTGTGTGTGTGTAAAAAGAGTTCAATCCTGCTAGGGAAATGGTAAGGGACTTATTTTTGTGCAAGAAGGCAAATATGAGGATTTGTATTGGATAATTATTATGAATTGCCAAAGCCGCACTAATGACAGAAACACTGTTATGGCCCATTCACAGAGAAAAATTATCGCCAACGCAACGTGAACACTAAATCTTGGTGTTAGATTAACAGAGATCATTCACAATCATCTTAGTCAATTTGAACATGAACACTATCGCCAGACGCTAACGCCAAACTTTGCAAACTCCAGCCTTTCATGTTTGGGTTAACGTGATTAAACGAGAGAGAAAGAGAAAGAGAGAGAGATAACATTATCACACTGCACAGAAATAGAACAGAAGAGATATGGAGTTGTTTGATGAGAAATTTATTATTTTATTTCAAAATCATAGCTGTGTTTATGACAAAAATCATAAATCTTACAAAGACAATTTGCTGAAGTGAAATATTCGGAAGCTGATTGCAAATGAACTCGAATTGAAGGCAGGCATCAGTTATATTAGTACTCTGGCACCTGTTGATTTTGTCAGAAACTTTAAAGGTTAGGTAGGCCTTAAAATATTTTGGTTTGTTGGTATACGGAATAATAATGGTTATTATTATTATTATTATTATTATTATTATTATTATTATTATTATTATTATTATTATTATTATTATTATTATTATTATTATTATTATTATTATTATTATTATTATTATTATTATTATTATTATTATTATTATTATTATTATTATTATTATTATTATTATTATTATTATTATTATTATTATTATTATTTTAGAAGTTTGCAGTAGCATAAATTTCACTTCAACATCAATTGTTGCAGTCTCAATTTTTACTCACCTGCATACTTTAATTATTTTATTTTGATGTTCACGTTAGCGTTTATGTTAATGTCATTGTGAATGGGCCTTAGTGTTTATAATTACGTACTATATCAAGTACAAATGTAGGTTGCAGTAACTTATATTGTTGAATAAATATGAAAAGAATAAAATGCTGATATATTTAACAGACCTTAATTAGTTGTATTTTTCCTTGTGTGTAAAATAAATTATTGAAAGCTGTCACGTCAGTGATGTAGACATTATAATTGAGAATAGTGTAATTAACAATATTAGATCAATATTTGCTGCACTTGTGAACTTTTAATTTTACTTCCCAAGAGATTTATGTTTTCAGGTTGGTTAATACCTCTAAATAGGCTAAGGTGCAGTTGCAACCATACAAAGAAGAAATCAGCTAATAAACTTTGTGATTTACTTCTGACAAAATTATTAGATAAAAAGAAAAAATAACTAACACACTGAATTGGACACATATTAAAATACGTGCGCTTATATTCCTATAGTCAGTATATTTTGGGAAGTATAGGTTGGCTAATTTTTAACTTTTTCTTTTTTGTTTTTCTTCGTAATAAAATTGATATAATTAAAGTTTTGTTGTAAAATTCTTGACTCAATTTGTTCATGTTCCTTTAACACTAAAGGTCATATCGGCGTCGTGTCTGTTACTACGGAAATACACTGAAGAATTAACTAGCATTTGTGTGTGTGACTTAAAATGTATATCTGTAGTATATTTCAGTATGTTTAGTGCATGGTTATTCATAAGTTGCAACAAAATAATAAACATAGAAAGCACTTTAATTCATATGAGGGTTAAGATTCTTGTAACATGTAATACGTATTCCCAAAGTTGTCCTCTACAAATGATACACGGGTGAAATGGAATATGGGAGGCCAAGAACACATTTAACCACGTAAATGGCGTAGTGAAAGTGCAAGGCACGAGACTAAAGATGGGAATGGCTGGGTACGCTTTTATACACAGCACAATGCCACATTACAGAGTTGTAAATACACTTGGTTCTGCAGAGTGGTTCATTAGTCGCCCCAGAGGTCACCTCTCTTACAATATAGCCATGGGGAGTAGACACTCTAAAATAAACATTGGCACTTTCTGCTATTCCTTCTTATTCCGAATGTTTATTCTTAATCGGTAATTTAAAACACATAAATGTTTAAAAGTATTTAAATTGACTGTGCGTCTCTACCTTGCAGTGCCATGCCTATTTTTACTTTCTCTACCACGTATAGAAAGTAGAGGAATTATTATCTTCGAAGCGAAACTTTGATGTCGAGATTTCACCGGAGTTTTGAGGCCCAAAAACCAGTTTTACAAAAAGGTCCGCGTGTCGGTAAACGAAAAAAATCAAATTTGGTTAAAATGCCATATATTTAAGATAATTTTCGCTTTTGAGTTACACACACACACGGATCTTTTTCTAAAAATGCTGTTTTTGGATTCAGGGGGCCTTAAAACATATATCCGGTGAAATCTTGAAACAGCACTTTTGGGTGGAATACAAAACTTCCTCTATTATACTACACGTAGTAGAGAATACTGCTTCAAAAATTTAGATGTATATTTTGTTTCATCTGCTTTACCAAAAAAAAAAAAATTTAGAATTAGTAACACTATTGGCACCTTAATTCTCCTAGTTCAGTGATATGACGCAGAACGTTTTTTACATTGGTGTTAAAGATACAGATTATTGATTAAAAGTAATTTACCAAGCCGCTTCCCTTGAGAGCCGTTAACAGCCGCGACGTTTGGCTGTCAATGACTGGCCAATTTATTGCGAAATGCCTTAACCATCACGGCTATTCTAGTCGCCTCGGAAGAGGTGTCCCCGAAAAAGAATTGAAAAACATCTCGCCAATTAAAGGGTTAAAGGAGATTAAAACTCCATAAATATGTTAGTGTCTCAGGCACTACTTTGCACCATACCCTGCAACTTACCTGTAAACTATTTCTTAATTGTTTTACGATTTTTAGGGATGAGTACCCTTAGGTGCTGTGAGATTGCAGAGCTCCATTGTTAATAACAAACACCACCATCTGGCACGCTTTGACACCAAATGAAAGGAAAGTTGTACTACGTCAACAAGTTTAATTAAAACAGTAATTTGAATGCTTATTGTTTTCAGAATATTACCTGTCTCTGTAATTCCACACAATGGAACTAGCTTTAGCGTCCGCTTGTTCTAATCCCGCCAGAATATTATGTGCTTGGTTCATATCTGTTGGCGAGTCGCCAGCTGTTTCTATTGTGTTCTGTTTTAGAGTACCACTGTTCAAGTGATACCAGTAGCTATTTCAATGTAACTAAACGAGGAAGATTCAAAATGCAACACTGCTCTGCATCAAAACTAATTATTTAAAGGAATACATGTCTCAGAACATACACTTTGCGCTGACTTGAACGATGTAACCCATTTTTACTTTCTCTACTGGTAAGTAGAGGAAGTATTCTATTCCACTCAAAAATTCGATGTCAAGATTTCACCGGAAATACATGTTTTGAGGCCCCCTGAATCCAAAAAAAGCATTTTTAGAAAAAGGTCCGTGTGTGTGTCTGTGTATCTGTCAGTCTGTCAGTCTGTGGACAGCATAGCTCAAAAACGAAAAGTCGGTTAAAAACCAAAGTTGGTATTTAAGTTTAATGTTGTTCAAGGATGCGACACGAAGATTTTGAAGAAAATTCATTCACCCTAAACTACCCTTTACATGGAAAATGTTTCGAAAGTTTTTACTTTCTCCAAAATATCTCAAACGACTTTGATTAAAATGCCATCTAAGATATTTTTATGGAAAATGAAATGTATATTTTGAATTTTCTGGCTATAGCCCATACTCGGGATGACTTGCATTGTTAACCCGTAAAAGATACACCAACTCTCACTATAGAAAAACTGTAGATCTTGCTAAAACACAATTTATATCCAAATAAATTTGTGTGTAGAGTGAACCGTTTCGAAGATATTCTTGAAAATGGCTCTAACGATTTTGATTAAAATGTCATATGTTTGAGATATTTTTATGACAAATGAAATGTATATCTTGAATTTTCTGGCTATAGCCCCTGTAGTCGTATTTACTCTGGACGACTTTTGCATAACTGGTAAACCGTTAGAGATAGACCAAATCATACTATACACAAACTTTAGATCTGGCTAAAATACACAATTTATGTCTAAATACATTTTCTTAGGGTGAACCATTTCGGATATATTCCTTGTTATGTGTGTGAGTTTCGAAAAGTCGAAACTTTCGTGAAATGGAACATCGTTGTTCATTTTTTTATATGTTAAGTGTGCAAAGAGAATGGAATCTCAAAGCTTTAAAACATTTGACTATCGCACAAAGGCTACTGTATTCTAATATTCCCCTTGCACCTACAAGGAAATAAGCAATAAGATAATTTGTACAAATGTTTATCTTAACTAACACGAAGAAGATATAAATATAAGAGTTTGTAAGAATAGTTAGTACAAGAGTAGAGAAAGTCATGTGAGTGAAACACATCAGATTTCTTTTAATAAAACTAATCTTAAATTGCGATTCATTGTGTTATTGCTATTTACTTTTGCTCTGCTCTCTTGAAGAGAGCTATAAAATACTGTAATATTCCTAAAACTCTTTCAAAAGAACTGACAGAAAAAGTCAATGATATGAAAGTAATTTTACTTAGCTGCAGCATCTATTTAAACTAATTTCGCTTGATATTTTCATGGACACTAGTTGTTTTTCCTGATGGTGATATCCTTTAAGTGCTCTGTAAGCAGGCGTTTGGATAATCCACAGAATAACTTCAAGAAATACAGAGAGCTCAGTCAGTGCCAAGTCGATGCCACTTTGAACACGATCCAAATAAAAAACGGTTAAAAGGATTTTCATTCGAAGAAAGGAGACAAAGAAAGTTCCTATGGGAATAAAGCAGAAGAAAAGAGAAGTCTTTATGTAGCACAAAGAACATACCTCCTTCCTCCTAACTTCCTCCCCCCGTCGCCGGTTTTCTTGTATTAAAAATAACAGCAAGAATAACTTGTGTCATTCTAGCTTGAATTATATATTTCGGGATGCAGCGATTAAATGTATAATACTTCAGACAGTGATCTAGTGATCCTTTAAGCACCAGTTTCCAGTTTCTTTGTGGGCTTTGTTTATGTGAACTTAAGGACTTCAAGGGCACACCCTATTGAGTGTTGGAACTTCTTTATTACTTTCTCTGCTACGTATAGTAAGCAGGGAAAGTGTTGAATTCCACCCAAATTTCGATGTTGACATTTCACCCGAAATATATGCTTTGAGACCCCTGAATAGTAAATAAATAAATAAAAAAAATAAAAAAAAAAACCTGCTTAGACAATGGTCCATGAGTGTGTGTGTGTGTGTGTGTGTGTGTGTGTGTGTATTTGTGTGTGTATATGTCTGTATATATGTGTAGGTGAACAGTACAATTCAAAAAATCCCTGCACTCTAAATTACCTTTCATATGGAATTTTTTTCGAAAATTTTTATTTTCTTTAAAATGGCCCAAACAACTTTGATTAAAATACCATATGTTTAAGATATTTTGATAGCACACCGAATATATTTTGAATTATCTGGCTTCAGCAAACGTAGTCCTGTTTACTCTTGATGACTTTTGCATAACTCGTAAACCGTAACAGATAGACCAAGTCTTACTATACAAAAAATGTAAATCTTGTTAAAACACACAAGTTTTGTCTAAATTACTTTTTTGTAGAAAGAACAATTTTATTTGGGTTAGTTTGGCAATTTTTAAACTTTTGTTAAATGGAAGGTCGTTATTCACTACAATACTTTCCCTACTTACTTTTGTCTAAGTAAAATCATACTTATATCTTCAATTTTTTTAGTGTTCTCAGAAGTTCTCTGCAGTCTGGGTGACTTTTGCATATCTGGTAAGCCGTAAGAAATAGACAAAACCTTACTATACAAAGGTGTAGGTATTCTTAAAACATTTTTTTTTCATATTTCTGTGACTGATCCATTTTAGCGATATTCCTTGTCATTTGCGTAATTTTGCCATAGCTGTGGTTTTCTCCAACAATTTATTTTTTATCTTTTGGCCATGCAAAGAGAAGTAATTTCAAAGCCACCACATAGCCGCCAGCTTTAAAAGATATGACTATGACTTAAAACCTACTGTATTCCCATATTTCCCTTGTACCTCCAAGAATAGCAATAAGATACTTTTCGCAATTGTTTGTCCTAAGTAAGATGAAGATACAGGAATAAGTGTTTGCATGAACAGTTTGTACAAGAGTAGAGAAGGTCATGAAATAGCGACAAATCAGTTTTTTTTAATTTTCATTCCATTTTGTTTGATTCAGGGATCTCAAACTTGTATTTCCAAGTATCTTGGAAATCTTGCTACCAGATGTTTGAATGGAAGGCTGTACCTCCTTTGTTACTATAGAAGTTAAATTTTGTTTTTTCTTTAATATTATAGTATTTCTGCTCAAAGCTTTATAAACTTGGTATCAGAATTGAATAGTTTGGAGTAAGTGCACCGTACACTGGAATCACCATAAAGTCGTTGGAAACAGTCAACCCAGTTCATGAGGGAGAGACACGGCGTTAGGCAATTGTTAAATTTTGTGGAAAATCTGTTTCCTGTGGAAAGAAAGGAAATTTATAGCCAGAGTGGTGCTTGGGCACATTTAGAGGGCAAACTTTCCGCTCTACAGGTGCAACTGTGATAACGGAGTTATAGCATTATTTAAAATAATTATAAAGAGGAAAATTTCTGAGTGAATGTGAATTCGCACACAGCCTAAGGTAATCTCGGAAACCGTCAAATAAATTTGGATAACAGTTTCACCACAGAAAGAGCAGGCATGGAATCGTGCCAATATACGAGGGGCGTTCAGAAACTATTCACAATAATATTTATTCACTTATTAGAAAGATAATATTTTGGGAGTAAAATCAATGATTTTGAAACATTTACCTGGCAGATGTATTGTAATGGATGTTATTAAGGAATCTAAGCAGCTAAATTGATAAATGCCGGGTTTTTATAATTTGGAATTATATCCTACCAAACTTGGCTATAAATTATAATCCCTGAGGGAAAAGAAGTATTGCACTCAGAATGAGATGGACGGTTATGTTGGAACACAGTATTCAGCGTAATCCGTGAAGTACAAGAAGAAGAAGAAGAAGAAGAAGAACCTGTTTAGAAAAAATCAGCAAATCTTCTATATTATATTTATTTTTTGAGGAACCAAAGTTATGCCATGTTCTATTTATTCATTCATTTATTTGTTTATTGGTTTATTTATCTGTTTATTTATCTATGTATGTATCTACTTATATATTTGTTTATTTATTTGTTCATTTATTTGTTTGTTTTTTTGTTTATTTCTTTTTTATATGTTTGTTTGTTTTTTTATTTATTTTTGGAGTGGAAAAAGCCATTCATGGAGCCCCACCATCCTGGGATGGCACGGTGGGGACTGTAGAATTCGCCCAAAAGCACTACCCACAAAATACCTCCACCAGAGAGAATTCAGCGACGCGCATCATCAGAACCAGAAGGCCGTCGCTGCTAGTGCGCCTGGAAGTCTGGGATGGGGCGGCTTATTGTGGTGCCTTGAGTCGCGGGCTCCCTTGATTCCCGACAACAGCGACACCACGACGAACATCATGTAAAGAATGTGGAATTTCAAGGGCAGGATATATTGAGATGTATTTAAACACATAACTGTTGCTTCGGTTTTCATACAAGGAAGCAAATGTTGCATACCTTTGTCTAGATTAATATGAAGTAGATGACAATTAGCTTTTGTAAAAATACTTCGTAGAGATTTCCTATAAAAATAAACGACAGTGGGCAAGGATGATCACGCGAATTAAACATTTTCTTCTCAATTTTAAATTAACTTCCATAAAACTCCATGCCCGCGTGGTCTTGGCGTGTCTGCCTCACGTCCAAGAGGTCCCTTAGGGTGAGTTATCCGGATAAGGCTTTTCCCGAGGTTTTCTCTTATCCTGAGAAGACTATCGGGTAACTTAAAGCTCTGTGGACCTCGGGCTCAGTTCAGTATAATTTCACCCATTTGATTCATTCACCGTCCGATATAACACCACGTTGGGGGACATTAATAAAAAAAAATAAAACTTCATATATTGGGATAATTTGCGACAGTTTTTAAATGCGGGAATTTTTTAGAATTCTCTTCCCCTGAAGAGCTTTTGTCTGCGTCAGAGATAATTAACTCTTCAAGAGACGTCACTAGCAGTAAATAAAACTTTATCCCTAATTATATTGCAACTTTCTGTGTATAATACACTCCTATTGTTTCAACTTTCTGCAGCTTTCATTGTTTAACCTGTTACCTTAACAATGGCATGTATTCTATTTTTGACATATTGAAATGACAATATTGTATACCATCTCTAAGTCTAGGGCCTATGGGCGCATTAAGATGTTTGTTTATAAGCATTTTTGTGACTTTGTGCTTTAGTTCAAACTGAAGAACCGTTTATACTGGCTAAGCAACATAGAGCAAAACACGTGTCACCGAAATTTTACAGGAACTATATACTTTCAGAATAAATTTTAAGAAAATCTGGTGTGTTGCACTCACATGACCTTCTCTACCCTTCTACTAATCATTCTTACAAACTCTTATTACTATTCTTCTTCATATTAGTTGAGATAAACATTTGCAGAAATTATTGCTTATTTCCTTGTAGGTACAAGGGAAACATGAGAATACAATAAATAGACTTTGAGTGATCGTCAAATTTTTTAAAGCCTTGAGATTCGGTTCTTCTTGCACGATTAATAAATAGAAAAATGAACAACGATGTGCATTTGACAAAAGTTTGTTTTCCGAAAATGAGGCAAATAACAAGGAATATCTCCGAAACGATTCACTGTACAAAAAAATTTATTTAGGTATAAATTGTGTTTTAACAAGATTTACATTTTTTGTACAGTAAGATTTTTTCTATCTCTTACGGTTTACTGGTTATGCAAAAGTCATCCAGAGTAAATAGGACTTCATGGGCTATAACCAAAAAATTCAAGATATGCTTTTCATTTGTCATAAAAATATCTGAAATATATTGCATTTTAATCAAAATCGTTAGAGCCATTTTCAAGAAAATAAAACATTTCTAAAAATGTTCCATATAAAGGGTAGTTTAGCGTGGGACTATTTTCTTCAAAATCTTTGTGTCGCATCCTTGAAAGACATTAAACTTAAATACCAACTTTGGTTTTTAAACGATTTTTCGTTTTTGAGTTATGCTGTTCACAGACTGACAGATAGACAAACATACACGCGCGGGCACGACCCTTTTTCTAAAAATGCCTTTTTTTTTATTGAGGGGGTCTCAAAACATATATTTCCGGTGAAATCTCAATACCGAATTTTTGGGTGGAATACAATACTTCCTCTACTATACGTAGAGAAAGTAAAAAATAGAAATCGGTTAGATACCCAATTGATATTAAAGTTCAGCATATTCCAAGGTTATGACGCGAAGATTTTCTAGAAAATTCCCGCACCAGCTGGTGATTGTACTAGCCTCACACCAGTCAAACTATGTGCGCGCTCAGTGGATGTGACGCAGAAAAATGCTTCTCGCTTGTTAATGTTAATGAGGTTTAAAGCTAAGTTTTTCAGTATTTTGTTTGACAGGGAAGGTTGATTTCATACTTTTAACTTGGATTAGATGTATGGATTAGAATACAACAAACAGCATTTTGAACGGTAATGTTTGTGAACGTGTAAGAGAAAAATACGCCAGGGAACCGTAGACAGGGTATGCACATCGCTCAATTGCATCCACGGGGTTCACTGATTCCGTTATATACATTTAAAGGAATGATATTTGTTTTATAGTTCAACATGGCGTATGCAATTAGGCCAATGATTCTTGTATTCATGAGCTTGGGAATATTCCTCTGGTTTACGGCACCTCTGTCTGCAGTACATACGAGACCCGTTGAATTTACTAACTAGGTTATCCAAATTACCGAGCGAGGTGGCGGCATGGCATGGTGCGCTACTCGCATTCGGGAGGTCCCGGCGCGATCCCCGTCGAACCACTCTGACTTACGCTTTTCCGTGGTTTCCCCATTGTCACTGGGTGAATGCTGGGATGAATTCTCTTCTCCACGGATTGCTTTCCCTTCATTTCTCGTTTCCCTAGTCACGTTTCAAGTTTGGCTACTAGTTCTGTACGTTCTAGATGAAGCGGAAAGATGGCACAGATGCTTGCGCTCTGGAAACCCTTCCCCGGCCCCTACTGGAAGTTGCCCTCTGGACCACTAGGGTCGCCTCAGTCGGTTGAGAAGTTTAATGGCATACTGGCAAGTTGGCCATGGTAGCTTAGCGGCTAGAGCAGTCGCGCGTGAAGCGGTAGATCCGTGGTTCAAATCCCGGCTATAAAATTGCATTTTTCTGTTCGGATTCCACCTCTTAAACGTAATCATTGTTATATTGGTAATGATCAAGGTATTACGAGTCGGCAAAGGAATAAATTAGTTGCGAGCTTTTGTAACCACTACAACAAATTTAACAATTAATTATTTAAAATAGAACGACATTTCAAATTCTCAGCTAGACAATAAGTTTATGTCAGAGTATCTGTGCCAAGTTTGGTCGAAATCGTTGCAGCGGTTTAGAAACTTACAGGAACACACATACACAAACCATTATATACAATATTAAGACAAATAAGTTTTCATTTTTCAATCAAAAACCCTTCCGATAGTTTCAGTGTAGTGCATGTTCAAAGCTTCGATATGGAAGTCCGAAATGCGGCAGTGCGGATATTGCTATATTGCCATTTATTTTCCTTAGTTTTCGAAGAACAAAGTCAGCCTTCTATTCTGTGTGCAAACTTCACGCACAAAGCGGCCTGTGTTTGCGAATGGAGCAAATGAAGTTGCGGCAAATTCTTTATTCCGAGAAAGCCAGGATCAAAAGGGCTACGGAGCGAAATGGAATCGCAAATGCGCGGATAACTAGTTCTCAAAGTTTTATTTCCTCTTTGTGAACAGATTTTCCGTGAAACTGCATAACGCTAGAACAGTGGTGGCTAGTGAATGGTTTCCAGGTATCGTGCCAGCCTGTTGACTTTTAGTCTTTCCGCTGCATGCTTACAGGTAAAACAGAAAGTACTGCGTTCCACCCAATAATTCGAAAGCGAAGTATCGCCAGAAACACAAAATTTGAGACCTCCTGAATAAAAAAATCTGACGCGTTACACTCACACAATCTTCACGAAATATTATTCAAGACATTGCTATTACAAAACCTTATTCTTCTTTCCCCCAAAGAGGTGGGCTTGTTCCAAACCTACTTGTGTGAGATCCCTGTCCTGTTAAGCCAATCGTGTGCTGAGAAGCTCTCTCTCTCTCTCTTGGTGGTTAACCCGTAACTTGTCTACATTATTTAGGCTCTTCTGACCCCTCTGCGGGCGTGCCCGATCGTTTTCAGAACTAACTTCATTTATTTTCAAAGTTATCAGAGCCAAAGTGTGCAGTGTTTGGGTGTTATTGTCATATTGTATTTTACGCTGTTTTGCCATACAGAACCTAAATGACCTAACTATCGATATGTCAAGGACATAAGAAACGAATAACTACTTACCATATGAGTACAGTGTAAGTATATGAACAACAAACAACAAGGAATGACTTGATGGTGGTTTACTCCACAAAAAGGTCCATCTGTCAAAACTTGTGTGTTTATAACGACATCTGCATTTTTTGTGTAATAAGATTTTGTCTATATCTTACTGTTTCATCAGTTATCCAATAGTAATCCAGAATGAACAGAACTTCCGAGGATATTTCCAGAAAATTCAAAATATATACTTCATTTGTAATTAAAATATCTTAAACACACAGTACTTTGAAGAAAATGGTTAGGGCCATTATTAATAAAATCACATTTTTTACGAAAAGTGTAAAAGGTAAGCTGCTGGTGGGATTTTCTTGCCACATTTTTGGAAGATGTTGAACTTAAATACCAACTTTGGTATTTAAATGACTTTTTGTTTTTGAGTTATTCTGTTCATAGACACACACACACACGCACACACACACACACGAAACATATATTTATGGTGAAATCTCGCATCAAATTTTTAGATCGAATAGGATACTTCTCCTTCTCGCTATAGGTAGTAGACAAAGTAAAAATGAAATATAAGGATAAAAGATAATGTCTGATTTACGAACATAATATGATGGCATTCTTACTTATATCACGGATGCCGAAATATTTCATGAATGTATTTCCCAAAATGTCTAATACTGTGATGCCAGCCGCGGCTGCACGCCTCAGACTCTAGGTCAAGCTACCACACAGCACTGCGTGGCGAGTAGATTTCGAGAAAAATCCGTGTTACGTCATTATCGCCTATATAAGAGGGTCCAGACGGCGAGAGGTGTCATTTTTTGTGATGGTGTCGCTGATTAATGAACAAGACATCTTTAGCAATTAGTTTTAAGTTTATGTGTGTGTACAGTCATCTTAAAGTGAAGCATTGAGTGTTTAGTGACTGTGTCGTTATATATAGGGAGAGTAAAAAAGAGAGTGAAATGCGATTCAAAATTAAGACAAACAGAACAATTGTTAGTTACAAGTCACGACGAATTAGGGATTGGTTATCGACGATAAAACAGTACTGTGTTTTTTGTGCTTCAGTTTTAGAAGAGGAATAAAACGACAGAAACTAATTGAACTTATCATTTTTGACACTGGTGTCAGCAGTGGGATTTTATAAAAGTGTCAATTTATCACAATATTGAGCTTGCAGAAAATAAATAGTCAATGTGACAAAATTTCACGGGTGCCATAACATTAGAATTACTTGCTTGTTGCATAAACTAATATTAGGATATACATAATTTGAGTCAAACTAATATTCCATGCTCTATTTATTGCTAAGATTTACACAAAACTCGTTTCATTAGGACCTTCCTAATATCATCAGCTTATGCCATGTTGAGTTTTAATTTAGGGAACTCTGGTGACAATTGAAAGACCTCTCCCGTATTTTCTTTTTGTGAACGTCCTGCAACGTAGTGTCATGTCGGATGGTGAATGAATGAAATGGGTGAAAATATGTTGCGGCAAAGGTGGCAATAACAGAATCCAATATTATCATATCGCGTATTACTTCGGAAGATTTTAGGCTTGAAGTGTGGAAAGCAATGCTGGCACGAGCGGAATAACCCTAGGGCAGTGAAGGATTTCTCGATACGTTGGGTAACCTCCTCTGGTGTATCTTGTCCTGAGCAGATGATCTTGGATCAGCTACGTATTGGTCACTGCAATTTTACCCATGGTTGCCTTTTTAAGGGGGATTCTGCTCCTCTGCCACAAACTATTGTTGGTCCGTCACGTGCTCCTAGAAAGTGTTTGCTTGATGGACTTTCAAATGCACCTGCCTGTCAGACTTGCAAAGGTCTTGGCGGAAAATAAACATCCTACAAAAAGAGTTTTGAAGTTTTTACAAATGATAAACACGAACCTGAGGGTTTATTTCTTTAGATGTCCAGATTTCATACCTCTGGATCTTTTTATAAATTCGTTTTAATTCTGGCTCTTGTACTCATTCGCTTACAATATTTATTTATATTTCCGTTTTTACAAGTACTTTTACTTTGTCTACTACGTATAATAAAGAAAAGGAAGTATTGTATTCCACCCAAAAATTCGATGTCGAAATTTCACCAGGAATATATGCTTTGAGGTCTCCTGAATCCAAAAAATAAGTATTTTTAGAAAAAGGTCCGCGTGTGAGCCTGTCACGCTTTGGACAGCATAACTCAAAAACGAAAAGTAGGTTAAAAACCAAAGTTGGTAAGTTTAATGTCTTTCAAGGATGCGACACGAAGATTTTGAAGAAAATTGCTTCACCCTAAGCAAAATGGTTCTAACGATTTTGATTGAAACGACATATATTTAACAAATTTGTATGACAAATGAAATGTTTATTTTGAATTTTCTGGCTATAGCCTATGTAGTCCTGTTTACTGTGGATGACTTTTGAATAGCAAAAGATGTATACCAAGCTAAAACACAGAATATATGTCTCAATAAATTTTCTGTAGAATGAACCATTTCGGATATATTCGTTTCTATTTGTGTTAGTTTCGGAAAACTTTAACTTTGGTGAAATGGAACATCGATGTTCATTTTTTATATGTCAAGTGTGCAAAGAGAATGTGATTTAAAAGCTTTAAAAGATTTGACTATCGCACAAAGCCTACTGTATTCTAATATTCCCCTTGCACCTGCAAGTAAACAATAAGATAATTTGTACAAATGTTTATCTCAACTAACACGAAGAAGATATAGGAATAAGAGTTTGTAAGAATGGCTAGTACAAGAGTAGAGAAAGTCATGTGAGTGCAACACATAAGATTTTTACTTTCTCTACTGGTAAGTAGGGGAAGTATTGTATTCCACCCAAAAATTCGAAGTCGAGATTTCACCAGAAATACATGTTTTGAGGCCCCCTGAGTCCAAAAAAAGAATTTTTAGAAAAAGGTCCGTGTGTGTGTCTGTGTGTGTCAGTCTGTCAGTCTGTGGACAGCATAGCTCAAAAACGAAAAGTCGGTTAAAAACCAAAGTTGGTATTTAAGTTTAATGTCGTTCAAGGATGTGACACGAAGATTTTGAAGAAAATAGCCCCACCCTAAACTACCCTTTACATGGAAACTTTTTCGAAAATTTTGATTTTCTTGAAAATGGCTCTAACGATTTTGATTAGAATGTCATGTGTTTGAGATATTTTTATGACAAATGAAATGTATATCTTGAATTTTCTGGCTATAGCCCCTGTAGTCGTATTTACTCTGGACGACTTTTGCATAACTGGTAAACCGTTAGAGATAGACCAAATTATACTGTATAAAAAATGTAGATCTTGCTAAAATACACAATTTATGTCTCAATAAATTTTCTTGTAGGGTGAACCATTTCGGAGATATACCTTGTTATGTGTGTGAGTTTCGGAAAACTTGGAACTTTCGTGAAATGGGTCATCGTTGTTCATTTTTTTATATGTTACGTGTACAAAGAGAACGGAATCTCAAAGCTTTAAAAGATTTGACTATCGCACATAGCCTACTGTATTCCAATATTCCCCTTACACCTACAAGGAAATAAGCAATAAGATAATTTGTACAAATGTTTATTTTAACTAACACGAAGAAGATATAGGAATAAGAGTTTGTAAGAATGGTTAGTACAAGAGTAGAGAAAGTCATGTGAGTGCAACACATCAGATTTTTGGTATTAAATTCTACTCTGGCTTTTGCCATGATCCATTTTATAAGAACGCTGATGACCAAGTAGTTAAGCACCTTTGAAATTAGATCATCATCATCATCATCATCATCATCATCATCATCATCATCATTATCCTCATCACACGAGACTTCCTATCGTCTATGTTCCATATACTCTATTTTAATTTCGTTTCAAGCTCGATTAACAGAAAAGAAATATCTGCATACTAGCAATCGCAGAGTAAAGTGCATTCTATAGACATTAGTTTTCGCTGTTCTTTCCGCCCTTTCGCTGCGTTATTGTTTTGCTGATTTACCCGGCGTCATGTCAACTGTGAAAGTTTCCATGTTTGCACGAATGTGACATCACATCACTCAAAACTGCATTGATTGTTAACATTGATATATTTGCATCGACAGAAACATTGTTTTTATACCATGCTCATTAATGGCACATTCATCAAAAAACAAAATATGTGTAGGTATTTGTACAAAAAGATCTTCCACTGGCAGGACCATAGTGAAATGTATCTGCAAATGAACATTGTTGCTTTTGTGATACTGCATAAATAAATAAACAAAGCTACATTTAATTGCCCGTGATATAATGCATATTTAAAAAGAAAGAAATGAACACATGTGTGCGGAAGACGGGTCTCATATTGTGACTACTACCGCGGGTGCAAGCCTCAGAAGCTCAAGGTGAGCCTACCTCACACCACTGCTTATAAATAGTGGCCTGATGACAATGCATTGGTCAGAACAAACACGACTATGAGCGTGGCAGAACAAAAGGTTTCCTGAGTGCTCGCGAGACTTCTAACAGCCAACTTATTTACGAGAGAAGGTAAATTTCTAAAAAAATCCGTACTACCCCATTTTTGTCTATATAAAAGTAGTAGGCCTAGCTACTTCACACCACATACCAAGTCTAAGGGTAAACAAAGGCCCCCAAGTTCAGGCTGCCTCGCGCGACTGTTTGTGTCTACGTGGCTAACAACAATCACAGCGACAGATCCAAAAGGCATTTTCTCCGGAGACTTCAATAAATATCTGGCTACGTCATCGCCGGCGTGTTTGAAGCAGCTCACGAAAGGTGCGCGTGACGCCATCCCTGCTATATAAGAAGGCGAGAACACAACAAAATTATAGTGACAGTTAGTGTAAGAGAGAGATGAAATGTAGAAAGACACTGAAAGGATAGAGTCAAGGTTACGAGAACTAAACAATTGTGAGCTGTGATAGCACGAAGTACTGTAGACTGTTAATGACCACAATAAAACTGCATTTGTGCAACATTTAAGAAGACAAAGTGGTAGAAAAGTAGCTGAACTGATTTTTTCGTTTCTGCCACAATATTATAAATGCTGTCTTATACATCACTTAACATGTATTTTAAAATATCATAGGTTTGTTAGGATTGTATCCTAAAATATCACTGCTTTTAAAACATAAAATGCTTAGCTAACAATAAAATCACGGATAATCATTCATCGTGTCAAAGCTTGAAAATTTTTCTCCCAGAAAATGCCTTATAAATGTGATGTAATATAATTTATAGAATATTTCAAAGTATTTCATTTGTGTATATTTTATGGAACAAGCAACGGGCCACTTTAGATTTTCAAATTTGCGTTGCACAGCATTGTGGCAGTTCGCATTCAAGAGTGTGCAAAATATGATATGCCCACTGTTACAGGTTTTCTCAAAAATAGCTTAAACGATTTTGAGTTAAATTGAGCTGAAGTTTAAGATGTAAACTATAAGAGAGACAAAGTCTTACTATACAATTTTTTTTTTCTTTGAGTGAGCTATTTCCGTGTTATTCCTTGTTGATTGAAGTTTACAATACGTTGGTCTCAAATGGAACACATTTGTTGTTTTATGTTCTGGACATGCAAACAGAATGGCATTTCAAAATCATCAGATAGAGACTAGGTCTTAAAAGTCTTAACTGTCCTTTAAATCTTTTGTATTCTGCTATTCCCGTTGTACGTAACAAGGAAACATGCAATAAAACTATTTCTGCAAAATGTCTGCCTGGGAACAGGATATCTCAAGCAATACCAAACTTGGTAATTAGATTCATCATTCAATGATGATAACAGAATATTTTCAAGAAAATCCCGGACCCCAAACTACTCTTAGCATGGAACATTTTTGAAAATTTTTGATTTTCTCAAAACTAGCTCTAATATACCAATGGTTGAAGATATTCTAACAAAAGACAGAATATGTTACTTTACTATCACTTTATTGTCTTGTCAAGTGTTATCACAAATACACAGCTTTTTTCTTGTCATTAACACAGTCTACAATCTTTCGTGATGTAACAGCTCAAAACTTTTCCTAAACTTGCTGAATATTTTCAGTTTCTTTCTTCAGTTTCTGTGTTTGCCATACGACGTTACTATCACTGGACGCTCGTTGAAATCTTTTACGACGCATGTAATGTACCACGTAGACACACACAGCTGTCTCACACTCACTGACACACTGACTGATCCATGTCCGTAATTCTAACTATAAAACTAAAACTCACTAACTCCTGTTAGTTGTCTCGCCTCGTTTTATAGAGGGGATAATGTCACACAGACCATTCGAAAAGCTCTCCACACACGTGCCGCTAGAAGTCTCGAGAAGGCGCTAAAAGGATCCCTTTTGTTTCTGCCGCTTCCGTTGTTACTGTCATGTACACACAAACAGTTGCGCGAGGCAGCCCGACCGCCCAGGCATGTTGTGTGAAGCAGTTCGGCCCACCATCCATCCATCCATCGACGTCGCAATATTTTCATGGCAAAAAAAGGTGTTCATGAGCTTTCTGGGAACATCTTTTGAAGTCCCCCTTCCTACTTGATGAGTTTTACATAACCGCTAAACAACAAGGGGTGAAAAAATCTTACCACCAAGAAATGCAAATCTCCTTGAAGCATACAATTTATCTGAGATGTTTTTCTTGTGGAGATAACCACTTTCTAGCTATTCCTTATTACTGATTTTAATTTTCAAATACTTAAACTTTTCATAGACAGGATGTCATTATTCATCTCTTTTTATTCGTTAGCAATGCAAACAGAATGAAACGTCAAAGGTATCACTTAGCTAACAGCTCTTAAAGTATTTGACTAACGCTTAGTTACACTGCATTTTCCCATCCCTGTTGTACGCAATAAGTACATATGTAATAAAATCATTTCTACGGACGTTTATTTCAATTAACATGAAGTAGATAAAGGTAGTGCATGAGTGAGAAGAGAAAATCATATGAGTATACACATTAAACGTTTTAGCATCTCAAATATGAGCCTGATAATACCAGGTGTGCATGGGTGTGCCTGCTTGTACCGTGTTTTCAGATTAAAACTACATAAAAGGTACGACTAAAAAAATAAAATATTGAGTAATCATAGTTTATAGTATTATCATGGCGGCTCTACTAAAGCCGATGGCCCAGGGAGTGGGACAACACCCGTGGCCTGGTCCTTACCTTGGTTAATGACCCGTCCCCCAGCACGACAATAGGCCAAGCGAAAATAAAGGTATGTGTGTGCTGTTTTGTCTTCCAGACCATTCCTTTTGCGTATTCTCGAGTAATCCACTTCCAGAACCTTCCCATTGTGAAGGAGCACTATATAAGGGACTCACTCGTGCCCAGAAAGTTACTCTGGTAGTGATGTGCGAAGTGTAGCACTGAGACAGTCGGATAGTTTAACGTTTACAAAGCGTTCGGTAGACAGGGACTGTGAATCGCTCCAAGTACAGTTTAGCGAAAGATGTAATCTGACAATTCAGTTGTGATTCGATCGTTAAATTTTGTTGCTCTAAGTTTGTACAAAAGTGACTTAAGTGTAACGTTAGCGCTAAGCTAACAGACTTGAAGGTAAATAAAGTGTGATCAGCAATAACTGGTGTTTCTCATTTTTATACCAGCAGATGGTATGATCAATGTCAAAAATCAATAAAGATGTACTATCCAGGCAAAGAGGTATTACCTCAAGTGACGGTAAGGGCACCAGGTGCACAATTTATGATGAGGTATGATAAGTTTGGGAGAGATTCAAACCTTGTGGGCCGAACAGTTTGACCGGAGTTTATTCGTGGTTTCCGTCTGTCACCAAGGTAAATATCATATTGCATATTTAACACTATGACCCAAAGTTTCATCTTAAGTCTAAAACAAGAGTATATATAAAAATAAATGGTAATAGTGAATGTTATGCCATCTATCCACAGATAAGGTAAGCAGGCACACTGGATGGTATCCTAATGCCATCTGCCTGTCACAGAGGCAGAGGTATATATATATATATGGAGCTGTCTTTTTAAGCACACTTAAAAACCAGTACCTGGGCGACCGAGCTTCGCTCGACGTTTTTCGCCTCTGTTTTTGTGAAATCCTGTTTTTTGTGGGAGAAGATACCTATTTAGACAAACTGAAAGTCAAAACGTTAACAATTTAACAATTTTAGTCGCAATTGTGAAGAGTCATTTCCAAGATACAAATATTTCATAAACACCATCATTTCAGCTGTAAAACGTCTACTGCTGAACGCAGGCCTCCCCCATATATCCACGCAGTTTTACGTTTTCGTTGAGCATTTGTTCCATTATAGAGTTCAGTTCTTTAGTTGTTTTTTTTTTCTCCACAAAATGTTTAAAATGTTCTCCTGCACATTTGCCTTGTATCTGTGATCGTGATCTATTATGTTACTTCCTCCTTTGTGAGACAAACTATAATTATGTTCGAGGAGCTACATTGATGTAGCCAACCTCAACAACTTTATAATGTTCTTTAGTTTATGTTAAATTCTCACAGATCTGTAAAAGCATTATTGCTGATTGATCTTAATAAAAACTTAACAAAAAAAAAAAAAAAAAGGTCTTTGCTGCTGCGATTGACTCCAGGGCGTTAACACATTTTCCAAGGTCCTTTATCTTTCCGTCCAGTTCTTCCATGGCTTCCTTTACTCTGGCCAGTCGCTCGTTAGTATTCTCCAATAGGTCTACCTTCATATTACACATTCCCGTCTTCTTTTCTGTTTCGGAGTTTACATTTTCAGTCTGCCTTCCATTTTTGTTTTCATTTTGTCCATCTTTGTTCCTATATTTTCTATTCCGTAGTGTACATTTCTCCAATTCAGTTTTCATATTTGTTTCCTCTGCCACATTCCATAATTCATTTTACTTCCCATTATGTCCATCTTGGCTAACATTTATTTCATCAACTGTTCCATATCGGGCTTTTCGGCGCACTCCTGACATCAATTGTGGTTACTTTACTTTTTTAAAATATTTCTTTACTTTTTATTAAAACATCGGAGCAACACTAAGCAAAAGCACTGTTGAACAATAACAAATACTACAGGAAGAAAAGCTGGTTGATAAAGCCATGTGAATTTACTACGCACTTCTGTTTCAATCATATAGAAAATTGTATGAATTGTCCGTAATTGCTCACTGAAACGGGAGTAGTGAAAGAAATGTGATTGTGTTTAGTAATATAAAAATGAGTAGAAAAAGCGTGTGAATGTTATACGTTACACTTATATTTCAAGTGCATGGAAAAATGTATGTTTGTAGAAGAGGGAGTAGTATGTTAGGTAAAAGAAAAGGAGTAGAGAAAACCATGTGAACGTAATACGTTGGGTGCTAAAATGGATTGCATAAAAACCTTCGGCATGAAAACAATTAGATGTGTCGCTTTTCATGGCGATCGGTCAACCTGTTTTGGAATTTATCCACTCTTTAACATACGATATGTGTAGGCGTTGGTATGTATGACGTTGATAAACGATAGGGAATAACATGTGAATTGTTACGTAAAACAATAGTGAGTAGAGAAAATAGTATGAATATAATACGTTGTATTTCTTTTTGAAACATATCAAATTGTATGAATTATATGTTGAAGGGCGAGTAGCGAAAGAAGACTGATGGTGCCTCGTAAAGGAAGAATTAGTCGAGGAAGTCGTGTGAATGTAATAAGTTGATTTATATTTCAATCATAGAATATTATATGAATTGTATGTTGAAGGGCAAACAGAGGATAAATGAATGTGCTACGTAAAAGAAATGCGAGTAGAAAACCATTTGAAAGTAATATATTGTGTAGTAAAATTGTTGCCATAAAAAATTTCCCCATGAAAAAATACATATACGTGCCGAATTTCGCGGTGATTGGTTAAGCGGTTTCCGAGCTTAACAGTTAGATATATACAAACATCCAAGTTGTATTGATGATATGAATTGTTTGTAGAAGAGTGAGTAGAGAAAGAGATGTGAATGTGTTACCTAAAAGTGAGCATAGGAAACAGTGTTAATGTAATACGCAGCATTTCTATTACAAACATGCACAAAATTGTATGACTTATTTCTAGAAGAGTGTGTAGAGAAACAAATGTGTTTTCCAAAAGCAAGTAGAGAAAACAGTGTGCATGTAATACGTGACATTTCTATTTCAAACATATACGAAATTATATGACTTATTTGTAGAAGAGTGAGTAGAGAGAGATGTGAATGTGTTACCTAAAAGTGAGTAGAGAAAACAGTATGAATATAATATGTAGCATTTCTATTTCACACATACAGAAAATTGCATGACTTATTTGTAGAAGAGTGAGTAGAGAAAGAGATATGAATGTGTTATCTAAAAGTGAGAGGAAAAAACAGTGTAAATGTAATAGCATTTCTATTTAAAAGATACAGAACATGGTATGACTTATTTTAAAAGCGGGGATAAAGGTTTTTTTTGGTGCAATATCACGTTTTTATGGAAAACTTTTTATAGAAGAGTGATTAGAGAAAAATATGTGAATGTGTTACCTAAAAGTGAGTCGAGAAAACGCTGTGAATGTAATATGCATGTATACAAAAATTTATTCAAGTCTTTAGAGCTATTTCTGAAATACCGTGAGTATATACAAGAATTGCACCGTAGAGGCGGGAATAAAAAATGTTATTTTTTACGTAAAATCGCGTTTTTTCGGGAATTACACCTATATAGCTGAACTTAAAAAGCAAAACCCTAAGTGATTACAAAATTTGATCGAAATCGTTAGAGTCGTTTCCAAGTTTGCGCGTTGATACAAGCATTTGCAACCTTTGCCATCCAGAATTTAAATAATAAGTTTCAATAGTAAAGGATTTGAGATTAGGCAGTTAAAAATTACCAATTGCCCTGTGAAATATAGTTCGCATTCTTTCTATTTTCCACGTTTTAACTTAAACCTTACACACTATAGCTATCAGGCCACGCCCGCCGCTACATCAGAGAACCGGTCAGTCCCTCACTTGCATCACTGGAATTATGTCCCATAACAAAGTAAAAAAATTATTCAAAGCCGAATGGCAGTATTTAGTCTCAATGCGTGGGCAAGAATTGTGGGCTACAGACTCCTAGGAACATACGTTTTACCCAACAGATTAACAGGTGCTGCGCGATGAGTTACCCGTGCTTTTGAAGGAGTTGAGCTTGTGAATGACGACGCATGTGGTTAAGCATTTTGTACATATCATGCGAAAATACTTAAACCAACATTTAATAGACAATGGAATGGTAGAGGAGGTCTAGTAGCATGGTCTTCCCATTCGCCGGACCTCAATCCATTAGGTTTCTCACTATGGGGATATTTAAAGACATTGGTGTATACTAAATCTATAGTAAACTTGCATATTTTGCTAAAATAACTCATATTTCAACAGGTATTTGTTTTCACACATATGTTTATAGGAAAATTTCTTCTAGTTTTGACGAATCCCAACACCTGTTGCAATATTGGGCACTTTTAAACATCCTGTATACAAATAAAGCCGAGTTTAACGGCAGAATAAAATAATTGGAATATAATTCGACAATTTAACACAAAAATCTATGCTTTTTTGCGGATGATCAGGTTTTAATGCCGGAATCCGAAGATGATTTACAAAGAGCAACTTAATTGCAAATAGCCATAGACACAATAATGTTAAAATTTCAAACAACAAAACTAAAATAATCGGTTTTAAAGGAGCTGACCACAGAAGATGTAAAGTAATCCTGGGACTAGAAATTATAGCACAGGTGTCCCCCTATAACTATTTATGCTGCAGTGTATCATATCTAAAAGAACAAGATGCTGCATATAGAATAAGTAAATTTCAGCAAATGTGCGGAACAATAAGAAGAACTTTAAATAATAAAATACAATGTTCAGCACAATTAAAATGTTATAAAGCATTAGCCGCACCACTGGTTCAGAAAATTGCTCTATAAATCGAGTAACTAAAGGGAAAATAGGAGCCAGGGCAATGAAATTTCTAAGTTTGGCTGTTGTCACTATCTTAGATTATAATCTAATAATTATTAGGGAAGTGAAAATATACAAGATGATTTCAACTTGTCTGAATTAGTACAAAAAAATTCTGGTGTGTTGCACTCACACGACTTTCTCTATACTGTTGTATTAATCATTCTTACAAACCTTTATTCCTATATCTTATTCGTGTTAGTTGAGATAAACATTTGCAGAAATTATCTTATTGCATTTCCTTGTACGTGCAAGGGAATACGAGAATACAGTAGACTTTGAGCGATAGTCAAATCTTTTAAAGCTTTCAAATGCCGTTGTGTTTGAACAACTACCATAAAATAGTGAATAACGATGTTCCATTACACAAAAGTTTGTTTCTTACTAAAATTCTCAAAAACAATAAGGAATATCTCCGAAATGGTTCACTCTACAAAAAAATTTACTTGGATATAGATTGTGTGTTTTAGGAAGATCTACATTTTTCGTATGGTAAGATTTGGTCTATCTCTTTCGATTTACGAGTTATTCAAAAGTCATCAAGAGTACTAGTGCTACATAGGCTATAGCCAGAAAACTCAAAATATAAATCTTATTTTTCATAAAAATGTCTTAAAAATATGTGATTTTAATCAAAATCGTTTGAGCCATTTTCAAGAAAATCAAAATTTTCGGAAATTGCTGCATATAAAGGGCAGTTTAGGGTTTTTTAGTTACACTGTCCATAGACTGACAGACACACAGACACACGCACAAACACACACAGACACACACGCATGGACTTTCCTAAAATTTATTTAGGAACATGACCTCAAAACATGTATTTCCGGAGAAATTTCGACATCGGATTTTTGGGTGGAATACAATACTTCCTCTACTTACTAGTAGATAAAGTAATAATACTAGATTACGAACGAAGAGGACAGAAATATCAGCAGAACAAGAACAAGGTGGTTGGACGATATCGCCTTTGAAGACGGAACAGGTGAATAGGCCTAATCCTTGTGGATGATGATGATGATGATGGTTTGTAGAAGCACCAAAGAAGTGATGGACAAGACACAGTCTCTCTACGCTGGAACGATGCGGCTGCTACGAGCGTTTTAACACTCTCTGACCTCATAAAAACGAGAGACGACGCAATGCAGTATGTGCAGTATCATACTGAACGCTGTTTTGTAGTGCACGAGGCTCTTACTGTTCCCTAGAGGATACAGAGCTTCATAATATGATTAAAAATTTACCTCACCGCAGTTGAAGTTGGTACACGTGTCTTATTTCACTAATAATTAAAAATATAACAGGTTGTGCTTGTTCCAAAAGAGGGCAAATTTGGCGTAGCACCGCGTTCTTCTCGTATACTGACAAGCGGCCACTTTATCCTGCTGGGTGCTGTTATAAACTAAATGTTCACTATCAGGCCAAACAAACAGTCTTATTACAAGAACGTTTGCTCATCAATGTGGATCAAACAATACTGTTTCTCGAAAAAGGCATATTATTTTATATAACTAAATCTCAGCGCAATATCCCTAAGACATACCTACCGGCCGCTGCGTCCCCCACCTCTGGCCACTACAGCCGTCATAAGTGGGGTGCAGAACTTGAGGGTGGGACGTGGTTAGCGTTCCCTGCCGTCCCGTCCGGTTATGCAGTCTTCACTAGTAAGGGCCGCTACTTGTTAATCAAGTAGCTCCTCAATTTGCCCGTTAGGGGGCTAACGAAGCTGAGTGCACCCCGAATCAGGTTTCCCAGTGGAAAAAAGAATCCCCAAGGCGGTACCGGGAATCGCATTCGGCTCTCCACCACGCTAAATTATTATTATTATTATTATTATTATTATTATTATTATTATTATTATTATTATTATTATTATTATTATTATTATTATTATTATTATTATTATTATTATTATTATTATTATTATTATTATTATTATTATTATTATTATTATTATTATTATTATTATTACTTCTACTTTCTTTTAAATGAGTGAGTGAATGAGTGAATGAGTGAGTCAGTGAGTGAGTGAGTGAGTGACTGAGTGAATGAGTGAGTGAGTGAGTGAGTGAGTGAGTGAGTGAGTGAGTGAGTGAGTGAGTGAGTGAGTGAGTGAGTGAGTGAGTGAGTAAGTGGGGTTTAAGGGCCCGTCGACAGCTAGGTCATTTGGGCCTACTTTCTGTTAATCATGAGTATCTTACTTAGAGTACGAGTTATCACCTGAT
Organism: Tenodera sinensis; assembly: GCA_030765045.1. NCBI lineage: Eukaryota > Metazoa > Arthropoda > Insecta > Mantodea > Mantidae > Tenodera > Tenodera sinensis. The sequence continues at coordinate 55,985,051 of CM060972.1, forward strand.
CATCTTTTTTATATAAATTATCATTAGTTTACTCTTCTGTTTTATCAGGGTAGCCAACTGTCTTCTATAAATCGCTAAAAAATAAAATATTTCAGATTACAAACGATTAACAATCAAAAAAGGACTCAATTTGACAACTGTAGATTTGGAAATTTTTCTTTTAATAATTCATGTATTTTTTCGTTTTCTCAGTTGTTAGCTCGATCTATACTAATGGTTCATTTACATTTTCGGTCGCATCTTTGCGACATATCATTTAAATTCATATTTCCAGATAAATATCATTCAAAGATCTGATATTTCATCTCGCTCCATTCGAGAATTTATCGCTTATGATATTGCTATTGATAAAATACTCTCAAAAGTTTGTTTCGAGCTCATAATAAGTTTAGGCATGAGTCAATTATTAATGAAGAAAGTAACCCACATTTGCTTGAACAAAAGCCTGTTTTAAAAAATAAAATGTTTTATATATAATAGTGAATATTTTACAAATAACGTGTGTGAAATAATACTTGGAATAAAGAATTTTCTAACAAGAGCTAACTTATTTCCAAATAAAGTGGTTGTCTACCATGAATAATCTCAATAATAAACAATTATCTCGCAATAACTTAGGAAGATTGCAATATTATAGCCCCTATATTACATATTTTAATGATTTTTATGGTTTTTATTATTTGTTCCATGTGTATAATACTTTTCATTTTGGTAGTATTGCACATGTTGATGTAACTCGCGAGGTGAGTCATGCTGTCATGCAGTGAACCCCCTGGTTCTATCGCTTCATTATATGTATGTGCGAAGAGAATAATCAGTGCGTTATATGAGAGGTTTATATTAACAAAGATAAAGTGCAGGTCAACATTTTGAGCAGCACGATTATCGCAACGCTTGCCAACCCTCCAATAGTTGTGCCATGGTCTTCCAGCATAAGTGTTGTGAGTTGGTTCCCACCAAATTAAATTAGGCGTATAAAATGTTAAACAGCTCTTCAAATGCCGAAAATAAAACCAACTTCGAGTGCTAGATTAATTAGTTTATACAAAGAGTTTTCGAGTGATTTAATATCTACAGATAATAGGGTACTGTATTGTGGAGCGTGTGAGAAAAATGTAGGGAGTGAGAAAAGATTTCAAACAGTTCAGCACATAAACACAGCAAAACATAAGGAGAATTTAATCAGAAAACTCGCAAACAGAGAACCTGTTCAAAAACAGCCAGTAGAGTGTTTAGGAAGTAGGGTTACTGAATTTTCCTATGACTTGTGCCAAGCATTTTTAGCTGCTGATATTCCCTTGTTCAAAATTAATAATCCGACATTTAAAAACTTTCTTGCCGAGTACACTAGACAACATGTGCCTGAAGTACACTGCGTAAGACTTATATAGGACATTGTTACAATAACGTACTGTCAAATATACAAAATTAATTAGCGGATCAGTTTGTGTGGTCGTCTGTTGATGAAACCCTTGATTCTGAGCGCCGTTCTATTGCTAATATAATCGTGGGTGCTTTAAATAATGAACAAAAGACTACACCTTATCTTCTTAATGTGTGCGAATTGTCGGCCACTGACAATGTACCTGTAACCCAGTTTGTGGACTGTTTGAAATTACTACGGCCATGTGGAATCAAATACGACCGGTTACTTTTATTCGTTACTGATGCAGGTCCTTATATGGTAAAACCAGGACAAACTCTGAAAGGTATTTTTCCTAACATAATTCATATAACTATTTTGACACACGCTCATCATCGCATTTCTGAGACAATACGTGATTCTTCCCCATTGATAGATTTGTGTCCAGTACAAAGAGAATTTTTGTTAAATCTCCTAAAAGAGTTAAGTTGTTTAGATCAACAGCACCTAATATCCGACTTCCTCCTGCACCAGTGTTAACTCGATGGGGAACATGGGTCGATGAGGTTTTATATTATGCTGAGCATAAAGAAATAGTTGAAGAAGTTGTTAATTCATTGGACTCGAAAGATGCTTCATCAATAGAAACTGTGCAAAATATTCTGTCAGGCACTGGGTTAAAGAAGGATCTTAGTTTCATATCTGCCCATTTTTTCTTTCTTACCAACAGCCATAACGGCATTGGAAGCTGTAGGATCTCCTTTGCATGAATCACTTACTGTCTTTGAAAAACAATATGTGATCTAACTTCGGTTCCTGGTAGCACAGGACAAAAAGTGAAAGAGAAAGTGAATTATGTAATTTCAAAAAATTCTGGTTATAAACAGATGTGCGATATTTGAGACATCCTCGAAAGAAAACCATCTGTCACACCAAGAGACTTGACTTTCTCTGTGAAGCAGTTAACATCATTTAAATATGCTCCTATAACATCTTGTGACGTGGAGAGAAGTTTTTCACGTTACAAAAGTGTTTTGCGAGACAACAAACGATGTTTTACAGTTGAAAATATGTGCAAAGTGTTGGTTGTAAACTGCAATTTAGCAGTTAATACTAGCAACGGCACCACTTCTGCTTCAACCTCTAAGGAATAAGGTAACTTTATTTATTATTTATACTAACTTGTCTTGTCTACTGCAAAGGGATATTGTTTTAATTCAATAGTGCATATTTCTTGGCATATTTTCAAGTTTTTAAGAGCATATTTGCAAGCATATTTCAGTGTTTTTAGGGCATGAACTTCCGAGCCCTACATATAACAGTCATTCGACATTTATAAACATAATAAACATTCCTGAAGAATGCCATGATTTGGAGAAAGCCGTTAACTTCTAATTCAGTTTGTCATCAAGGCCATTTTGAGATGGCTATTTGCTTATTATTCAGTTCTTGCCATGCGTTTGAGCTGGCTATTTATTTACTATTCAGTTCCAGATGACGTCCATTAAGTTTGATATAGATAAAAGCTCCACATTAATGCATTTGACGACTGATTATCGGTAAAACCATAATCAATATCCCATGGAGTGAAAGCTTGAAATGTTACATTATTAATGTGTTAGTGTGCGCTGAAACTTGACTCAAAAAGTTTGGTTGTGAGACAGGGAGGCTTAAGTACTTCCTGGGAAAACACCAGACGTATTGACCTTGGTTGTCGAGCGCTATATTCGCTTGTTTTCTTGTTTACTAGAACAGGAAAATACAATTTAATTGGCGCACAGTCGGTAATTACAAATTAGTAATCTCTCTTGCATGCCGATATATAAAACGTTACTATCCAGACGATATGATTGCGACTAAACAGAGTGTACATACACTGTCTCGTCGTGTATGTGCGATGAGCTCACGTAAACAGCACCGCACTTTCACATCCTTTCATATACTCCTCATGTATTGTATATGTCCCAGGGAGATTACTTTGAAGGTCTCTAAAGCAATTTGAATAGAATTGCGTAGTGTTTTGCAGGGAAAAATAATGCTGCTTATTTTCTAACACCCCTCGTATAACTTAGTATTAAAGAATAATTATCTACCTACTAGCTAATGATCGCCCTTCTTTAAGTGCATTCTTAGTTGGAAACAACACATATACTTCGCTTAATTACATCTCATTAGCATTAGTTGTATTGATTACCTACCTTAAAAATATGATGTGTTTAACTCACATGACTTTCTCTACTCTTGTACTGACCATTCTTACAAACTCTTATTCCTATATCTTCTTCGTGTTAGTTGAGTTAAACATTTGTACAAATTATCTTATTGCTTATTTCCTTGTAGGTGCAAGGGGAATATGAGAATACAGTAGGCTTTGTGTGATAGTCAAATATTTCAAAGCTTTGAGATTCCGTTCTCTTTGACAGGTTAACATAAAAAAAATAAACAACGATGTTGCACTAGACCAAAGTTTAAGTTTTCCAGAATTGACACAGATAACAAGGAATATCTCCGAAATGGTTCACTCTACAAAAACTTTTATTGGGACATTAATTTTAGCAAGATCTAGGTACATTTTTGTAGTATAGTAAGATTTGGTCTATCTCTTACGGTTTACGAGTTATTCAAAAGTCACCTGGAGTAAACAGGACTACATAGGCTATAGCCAGAAAATTCAATCTATACATTTAATTTCTCATAAAAATATCTCAAACATGTATCATTTTAATCAAAATCGTTAGAGCCATTTTCAAGAAACTCACACATACACACACACACACACACATACACACACATACACACACATTACACACACACACGAACCTTTTTCTAATATGCTTTTTTGGATTCAAGGGGCCTCAAAGCATATATTTCTGGTGAGATCTCGACATCGAATTTTTGGGTGAAATACAATACTTCCTCTAGTTTACTATACGTTGTAGAGAAAGTAAAAATGGTAAGTCATTATTAGTTTGGGCCTATCAGTCCTAAGTTACTATCTCACCTCTTAGCCTGTGAAAATTATATGACGCATTCACACTGTATAGTAAAATAGCGTCGATAGAGAGGTTATTAAGAGACCAAAGATATTTAATCTTGAATGGCGAACACTAAAGTATAGTTCACGAACCCATATTACTCTAAGATTTCTTATCAAGATATACCGACTGACAGCTGATGTTAAGTATTCCCCCTCACACGTATCGACAAAGAATATTAGTACAAAATCAAACTGTATTCACAATTAAAGATCACATGAATATTCAAGCCATTTAGTACAAAAACTACCTCCCTCTATAAATGTATTCTGAAGCCTTTCTGCCTTATATTCTTTTTAGTTCTATAGGAGTTTAATGTCTAACCGTGAATGCCAAAAGACGTTTTCATTACAAGAAAGAGTTGGAATAGATACGAGGTATTCAAGTGATGGAGAAAGCACGATAATATGGAAATGCAGTTTGCATAATTTGGCAGAGGAATGGATAATGTCACGCTGCAGACATGTAGACTGTACATGTAATATTGCGACCTTTCTATTGAACGTTACAATGGGCATTACTGATGGAACTGTTGCATCAACCTGGAAGTCGGAACGTAAGCCAGGGATAATCTGGACATAGGACTCATTAAGAATGCAACAGTTGTGTCACCACTTGCTTTATTACTCCAGAGTTTCACCTCGCAACACTCTAGAGACACATAAATTCCCCTGTCGTCCAAAGCATAACACATCCCACAACACAGGGGCTCAAGGACCTTGTCAGATAGCCTTTTATGTACGGTGTTCATTTTTGTTTGTTCCTTCGCTTTCCAATTTATGACGTCACTCCTTGAAGCGAGTCTATGGTTACCTAATGCACTTCCACTGCGCCATCTAACGACATATAGTTTGGTATTTTTACCAGTATCAGTTCTTTTACAGTATTTTTCACTTGGAGCTGCCCCCTAGTGGCTCCTTGGGGAACTTGGACGACTGTACCATGAGAAAGTCCTTTCACCTGTCGGCATGATACGGAAACATCTTCAGATCTTTGAGTACTATGGAGCATATCGCCGCTAGTAGAGGGCAATATATAACACCACCGTGTCCACATATTGGAATGCTATTTCTGAACCGGATTGCTGAATGAAGGAGTATATCAGTACATCAATCGCTGCATTGACGGTTATCTGGACAGGAATGGGGAATTCCTGATTACAGTTATTTCGTAACTTTGAGATACCTTACAAAAAAAATCTGATGTGCTGCACTCACATGACTTTCTCTACTCTTGTACTAACCATTCTTACAAACTTCTCTACCTCTATCTTCTTCGTGTTAGTTGAGATAAATATTCGTACACATTATATTATTGCTTATTTCCTTGTAGGTGCAAAAGGGAATATGAGAATACAGTAGGCTTTGAGCAATAGTCAAAATGTTTAAAACTTTGAGATCCCGTTCTCTTTGAACGCTTAAAATGTTAAAAAAAACAATGATGTTCCATTTTAAGAAAGTTTTCTTTTTCCGAAACTCAGACACATAACAAGAAATATCTCCGAAATGGTTCACCCTACAAGAAAATTTATTCAGACGTAAATTGTGTATTTTAGCAAGATCTACATTTTTTGTACTCAGGGGTCTCCGTCTAGGGGATATGTGAATGGCGACCACAAGGTACCCAAGCTGAGCAGAACATTACTTCCACTTACTGGTGTTTTGTTCCTCACTGTAACTTTTCTATCTGACCTTACCTTGGTCATCTCTTGTTCTCTTCCGACCCCGATGCTATTAGGGTTCCTGAGGGCTAGGGAGTCTTTATTTTTCCAACCTCTCCATTTCTCTAATTTTTCTATAAAACCTTAACCCCTAACATGCTGACCTGTCATGGCATGTAATACGTCTTCTAATTGGTAATCAGAGGATATGGTCGGTGAATTTATTTTGATAATTCTCCCGGTCAGGTCGGTGAGACCCGTAAACCAACGACAGGTGTGGTCCTCCAGACATTCTGGGGGTTGTGAGAGAGCGATGTGACCGTCAAAACATAAAAATATGGTGCTCTCTAAAAAACGGTTACTATTATGCTATTGCTCCCTTTTTTATGAAATATGACTCGAGGGGTAAAATGTTCCGGAGTTAAACTAGTCCCCCATTCGGATCTCCGGGCGGGAACTACTTCTCGAGAACCAAAACATTATATTAATAGAAGATCTAACATCAGACTTCTACAATAGAATACGAGTGGTCTCACACAAACAAAAAGAGTAGAACTGAATAAAATTGTATTTGACTATAACATTGATATATTTGTAATACAAGAAGCAAATCTAACAAATGACCAACTTAAATACTTCAATTTTACTGGATTTTTACTGCACTTACTACCCAAAAATAGACAGATATTGACTTAGTAATGTAGACTTCAAAACCAAAAAGCAAAAGTACAGAACTAGAAAAAACCATGCAACAATCCTTAACCAACTTACAGAGGTGGACCAAAGAAAATTTAATGACTGTTAATACAACAAAATCAAACTACCAAACCTTTTCACTAAGAAAAAAACCACTAAAAATAAAACTAAATTTTGAGGGTCAACAATTACCAGAAACAAAGGAAGCAATGTATTTAGGAGTTACATTTGATACCAAACAAATAGAAAATGTAATACAAAGAGCAGAGAGGCGCCTTTCACTGTTAAAACGTCTAACAGGAATGAAGTGGGGATGTTCCAGAGCAACGCTTAACACAACATACAATGTATATATAAAACCATTATTTACTTACTGCAGCGAAGTTCTTGTGACAGCAAACACAAAAAAAAATTCAAATCTTTCAAAACCAAAGTCTGAGATTAATTACAGGTGCTATCAAAACCACACAAATAGCAGCTATGGAAATACTAACCAACCAATACCCCATTGAAGACTGACACACACACACACACACACACACTCACACACACACACACACACACACACACACACACACACACACACACACACATACACACACACACAAATGCGCGCGCGGACCTTTTTCTAAAAATGCTTTTTTTTCATTCAGGGGGTCTCAATATTTCCGGTGAAATCTCATCATACCCGTATATACCAGTAGAGAAAGTAATAAGTTCATTCCTTTTAACTCATGTCCCAGTGTGGAAAATCAAACGCTTCATTTAAAACACTTCCTTCTAAACAATGCTGAAACTTTTAATTTTTTCGGTATGGTTCTGTTTTACCTAAGGCGTTAGGTTTGCTAAGTAAGGCATATTCATTAAAATCTCTCCAGAGTTTACCACAATAAACCTTTTTAACACTTTACCGAGACCAAGCCACTTTACTAATATGTAAAGTCATCTTTTTTTTCTAGTGTTTAACGCTCGCTTTTACCATATACGGCACCGCAGGCGGTGATACTGATGATACATGGAATGAAGATAGAGCACCGATGGAATGAGATGGCGGAGGAAACCGGAGAACCCGCAGGAAACCCGTTTCATCCACCACGAATCCCGCATGCGGTTGCCTGGGATCGAACTTTGGTTGTAGAGTCATGGAAAAAAAATGACTGAACACATTAAGAGAGCAGAATATTTCTAAATCTCACGTCGTGTTGCAGCGCAGTTTACACAAGTCGATATTTCCAACATGCAGCTGAGTTTATTGACAGTCTCTGTTCCTTATGTTGGACACATAAACAGGCTGGTCCGACAGAGGATAACATGATTTCTCCACCCTTACAAGAAAAAAAATTTAAAAATTTTGATCTTATCAAAAATGGCTCAAACGATTTGATTAAATTGCCATTATGTTTAAGATATTTGTATGGCACATGAAATGTATCTTTGGGATTTTCTCGCTTAAAATACAATATATGTCCAAAGCATTGTTTTGGAGTGAACTATTTCCGAGATATTCTTTGTTATTTGTGTGAGTTTTACAATACTTACACCTTTCTCAAATGGAAGGTCCTTATTGTGTTTTTCGGCCATGTTTAAAAGGAAATTTTGATCTCAACTAGCATGACCGAGATATAGGAATAAGAGCTAGTAAGAATAGTTAGTATAAGAGTAGAGAAAGTCGTGTGAGTGCAACACATCAGGCTTTTTTCCGACCATATACAAAGTTATCATTTCAGGCCGTGAGCACCAGTTGCCCAGCCCTACTTTATTTCTTAAACAAGCATTCTTAGGGATTTTAAACAACTTATTTATTGTGTATTATTTAAAGATTATCAAAAGGCTTTAACTATTTTAGTATAAAGGTTTAGAGTTGGTATAGGTTATGCAAGTACTTTCCTTCAGACTTTTAACACGCCATACGACCTATAATGTATGTAATTAATGTGGAATTAGTGAAACCACATGGTATTGTCTTCCTGTTTTGTAGTTGAAAATATGGTATAACTAAACCTAGAAGTTGTCGCTAAGTCATCAAGTTATTTCTTGTATTTTTCTTTACTAGATAATGAGTAATTGGACACTTACAGTGTCATATTCGTTAATTTCACATCGACGTAAGTAGAAGCTACTACTTTTATGTACTAAAGGTTTGTTAATGTAAAGTAAGATAGTTTCTTGGCTCCAATTTCAGTTAATGAAGCAGAAAGTCAAGTATATATGTAAGGTTCCCTCTAGGTCAGCAGTAAATACAGCACTTTAAGGACGGTAAACGTGGGGATATCTAGATTCCACACGCGATGCGCTCCTTACCAGACAAAAGCTTAGTGACCTGAAAGCATTGTTCTTCCCAAATACCTCTTCCACATTACAGTCACTGCAACGTTTGCAGGTTAAACAAATTATAGGTTACCTCCCGTGTTGAATTGTTCACTGAGATTCATATGGTAGTTGTGTTAAACATTACTTATGACTGATTTTCTTGTAGGCAGTGTCAGTCAAATGTTTTAAAACTTAGCAATACCGTTCTCCGTGCACGGTCAAAAGATAAAAAAGCGAGTAACAACCTTCAGTTTTAAAAAAGTATAACTATTGCAAAGACCGCCTCCGTAGCGCAGTTAGTAGCGCGTTTGCCTCTGGCGTGGTTTTTATCCCCCATGGGAGGTCTGGCACGGGATACACTCAGCCTCGTTAGGTCCCGGGGGGACCGATTGAGGAGCTACTTGATGGAGAAGTAGCGGCCCCATGTCGAGAAGGCTGTATAACTGGCCGGTAGTACCCTGGGCGCTGACCACGGTAATATTTGGTTTATCTACCTCAGTTATGTAAAATTCATCAAACAGGACTACATGTGCTATAGCGAGAAAATTCAAAGTATATATTTTATTTGCCATGAAAATGTCTTAAGCATATGCAATTTTAATCAAAATCGTTAGAGCCCTTTTAGAGAAAATAAAAATTTTCGAAACATTTTCCATGTAAACTGTGGCTCAGAGGGGAGGAATTTTCTTCAAAATCTTCGTGTCGCGTCCTTGAGACATATTAAACTTAAATATCATTTTTGATTTCTAACCGAATTTTCGTTTTTGAGTTATGCTGTTCACAGCCAGCCAGACAGACATGCGCCATCGGACCCAATTGTGGATTCAGAGGGCCACAAAACACGTATTTCCGGCGCAATCTTGACATCGAAATTTTGGTTCGAATACAATACTTCCCCTACTTGTTATACTTGGTAGAGAAAGTAATAACAGTACCAAATTACGTTTTCTAAAAAGTATACTAATATCTAGAAGATAATAGGGTCCAGGTAATATATATGTATAAGAAGTTATTTTCCCTGCCACATTCGATGGACAACGTCAAGTATCTTTATAGTGACAGAATGAAAATGTTATAAATTCCACTCCGACAACAGAATGGCTAATGTCACTTTCAGTTGTTTTTAATGACGGATATGTGGGAGAAAATAACTAAAGGAGAAACTGAAATTATGTATAACATGTAGGTTGAAAATACAGCAATACATACATTTTAATTCTATACCATTATATCATGACGCATTCCTGTCTACTAAATTCATGTGGTTTATTTTGTTGCAAATATATACGAGTTTGTTTTCTCCAGTTTAGCTTTGAACAGCTTCTTCTGCCAATGATGTTTCTCAGAAACTATTGAAGATAGGTAAATTCAATTTTGATATAATATTGTGACAAATGAAAATATGACAAATCCCATTTCTGACACCAGTGTAACAAATTGATGAGGTTCAGTTACTTTTTTGTCACAATATTTCCCTTAAAATTGAACCATAAAACACAGACCTCTAATTTATGGTTAATCCAATACGCAACATGCCTGCACACTCACATATAAAACTAACTTCTAAGGCTGTCTCGTTCAACACTTAACGACTCGCTTCTCTCAAAGCTACATTCGTTTATATAGTCGGGAATGGCATAGCACGGAGTTTTCTCGAAATTCACCACTTCGTCAACAAGCCCAGCCTGCGAATAGCTTGTCGAACAGTTTGAATCGCTTTTATCTGCCACGACATTTTGGCCGAGGTGTCTCATATTTACAATCAGCGGTGTGACCTCTAAATGCTACTGTGACTCTAATTTGGTGTTAATGAAATGAATGGTTATTTTTTAATTACGTAATTCCTAACAAACGTTAAAAATTAACACCATTATTCTTAATAAACACATTCGTTCTATAAAAGTAGATCAGTAAGATGCAATTTTAAAATCAATGTATGTGACAAGCTTTTGCACTCATTTTAATCTATTAATGACTTGTATTTATGTAAACATCTTGTTTTCACTATGTATACTAATGAAGGGAAAATATAGTTATCTTTAAAAATTGCTATTTTTCTAATTTGTTTAAAATAATAATTAAACGTGTCTTTTCATTCAAATAACAAAAATACAACAAATATAAACGTATAGTGTCATGTAAATTGATAAAGAAAAAAGAAAAAGAAAACCTTCGTGCGAAATATTTTGGAGTTAGGAAAACTTAGAAAATATGGAAGCTGACAAAACTTGAGGTTACAAATATTAACTTTGTCGACTTGCTGAATTGTTCTTCGTGACAGATCTGTGTGTGTATGTGTGTGTATGTGTGTGTGTGTGTGTGTGTGTGTGTGTGTGTGTGTGTGTGTGTGTGTGTGTGTGTGTGTGTGTGTGTGTGTGTGTGTGACTAAAATTCTCGTTTCTACTTCTTAGATGCAATTTGTTTACCCAATATATTTCTCCTCTTATCTTTTAACCTAAACGTAATAAATATAATAAATCAAAGCGTAACCCTACAAGTATTCTGTCCCCCTATTATATGCAGCAAATCACGGTTATTTTATAAATACACCTTGTTATCTTAGCACTAAGAAATATATAAGCCGCAGATACATTTTCTTCACGGGAGAGAATCACATGAAAAGGCTCCAAACACATTCAGAAACACAAAGAATGCCAAGTATTGGAAAAACCACGCCATATATCGTAAGGTGACAGTCAATTGTCTGTCACAAGGGTATCCAACACGTACAAACTTCGCTAAACCTGAAAACAGCTGCAAATTTGAACACAGTATTAGCAATGCCACAAGTAACAGATTTATCTTGACTGTGTACTATTCAGTGGGTGCGGCAGCCATGATACTTGTATGGTATTATTTAAACAGTCACGTGACACCTTTTCTAGTGGCACCGGACCAGAACAAACTAAATATTATTGGCGTACAAAGTTTATATTATCTTTTAAGGGGAAAGGCAACTTTTGTATATTTGTAGGCTTTGACATTCTCGAGAATGACTCAACGACAACTTGCCTATGCCCCTCATGGGGCACCCTCCGTGAGGATGGATGAGGAGAATAGATCCGAAGGGCAGCCGGAACGGTGAAATGAAATGATTAATATAACAAAATGGAGGGAAAGGAAATTCGGAGGATATGGAAATCCTTTCCAGCATTCGCCTGGCGACCCGGGGAAACATAAAAAAAGGTAAGGAATGCATGTCACGGGGACTGAACTCCCAACCCTCCGAATGCGGGCCACAGACGTTACCGCCTCAGTCATCCCGCTCGGTTTTGACAATATTAATCTCCCCTTATTGTCACGCCTTTAAAAATCGCTCTGCTGCGTTATTTATGCATTTTTCATGTAACAAAATCTGTACTGTCTAATTTTATATCATCAGCACTTGTGATTAACTAGATTGGTAATATAACTAATTTGCATAAGTTCATACTGACTGAGTAGAGAAGGTTGCAGAAATAAGGTTTTTGCACCTCCGTTGTGACCTATTTAAGCCGCACAGAAGTTCTGGAAAAAGCATGCTCCCTCCGAAGTAATAGTTCAGTTCTTATAAAGTTCACATTAAATATCACAGAATAAGTCCACCACTAAAACTAATAAGAATTCTAATTTTCTTTCACCGTCCTGGGAAATTCCAGCACCACTGCTAGTATTGCAGTACAAGGTAGCTCTGTATACGAGAAGAAGAAATTACCCAGTTTGAGACAAAGTAGTTGAAACTGAAGACGGAAGTAGCAAAATCTAGCGCAGAGTGAGGTTAACCAGTTGCACTGTTACCAACTGGATGAAATAACAGTGATAATGTATGTTTATTTACTTGCAAAGTGCATCAGTTGCAAAGGCAGTTTACCTTAATAAGCCGTCATAAGGAAATAACATCTTTCATATAGACAAAACAAAATTTAAATAATTTAAATTATTATAAAGATAGATTCTAACTGAAATTGGTATAATTTTTATAACACATAAATAAATGAAATAAGGAGTTAACAAAGTTCTGTAATTTAACATTCTTCGTCCATAAAATATGCAGCCTAAGAAAGAAGATGGCCTTATCTTTCCAAAAAGTAACAAAGCTTCGAAAAAGTGCGAGAACAATATAGTGTATCTGAAATCTGCATGAGAAAAATAAATTGCGATTTATTCAGGCATCTGAAATTTCAGAGTGCTATACATAATTACAAATCATAGTAAAGGGGATAAAAAGGTCAATGACATATAACGATAGCGTTTCCATCGTCAACGTCTGCAGTTTAGAGTTTTTATGCAAATATCGACTGAGTTAGAACCGGGAACAACAATAAGTAAAAATGTAAGGAACAGATCCTACCTTAAAAGCAAAGGTAAAGTAGAAGTATTTTATCACATAGAAACGCATTGAATTTTTACGCTACGAGATAACAAAGCGAACATCAGTTAAACTAAGGAGACATACATAGTTTCATCCTGTATGTTGCAGTCAAGTTAGAGTATTCGAGTTTCATTTATTGGTGCCACTTCAGGTGGTAGCACGTATGAGTAACATTCTGGAGGTTGTGGCCGACTTTTGGTTCTTTGCAATGCATGGCTGGGAAAAAGAATACTGTAGTAAATTCCAACGACTGGAACGGGGCAACCTTCAGATGAATGCGCAAGCCTGCAGCGCAAAAGCCGTTTTACCAGCTGCCACTGGGGTGTTTCAACACTTAAAATATAAGGATCCTGCCCTCTGCTGCATCATGACTTCATATCTACACGTGCTCTATCTTCTCTGAAACCGTCCTTACAATGGACGAATCTTATAGTATTATCAGCTGAATATGTGTAGCACGGGGGTTTTTTAAACCGTGCATTTCATACCAGAGTTTGGCAGACAAGACAGCACAGAGCACACGGGGTTTATCTAACGGTACTCTCTTCTGGTCCGTGGGGTGAACGACACACAGACAAGGGTTGCCTGTAGGTATACGGGAAAAGCCGAAACAGATATAGAATACTCTTGGATAAGTGACCAACAGAACAGAACTATTCAATGCAAGACGACAATTAGTTCACACAGTGTATGCTGATTAAACTGTAAAGGCGTGAAGGTCGGCGGAAACATGAAGTCGCACATTCAGCAGAAATTGAGATTAGATAGGCAGAGCCTACCCCCGTGTAGAAAATTCAGAAACGAGGACATAGAACTGATCCCAAGAATCGCGGGTTCAAATTCGACCCAGACCGATGGTTTCTAAGTATGCTTAAAAACAACTCCTTGTCAATAGATTTACTGGCATGTAAAAGAACTCCTGTGAGACGACATTCCGGCACACCGGCGACGCTGATGTGATCCTGGCAATTGACAGCGTCGTTAAACAAAATAATTTAATTTGAGAATCATAGATAGTCCATGAAGCAACTTTTGGGGAAAATGACAAATCTACAGAACAAAATATCATGCCAGGTAACACAATGCCATTCTGAATAGCACATATCCAAATCATTACAGTAATAGAACATACCAGCTATAATTCCAGCTCTCCATTGTTGTAAGAGGGAGAACTATTCATAAGACGAGTGTAGCGAAGATATTGGAAGCATCAGAAACACTGTAATTGAAACTGTACATTGTATTTTAGATAAAGTGTCAACTGAGACGAGAACGGGTTGTGTTACATTAGAACACGAACAAAGATCATTAAAGACCCAAAGTTGCACCCTAAGTCTAAAACAATACCAAGAAATGGAAAATAGGTGGTAATAGTACACGCTGAGCCATCTATCCAGAAATAATGAAAGCAGACAGATTGCACCCTAATGCCATCTGCCATCACAGAAGTGGAAGTACAGTTACTCGGCACTGCTCCTTCTGTGGTCTCTTGACGAAGTAAAATGGTGGATATTGATGACATCTTGAAGACTATCAGCCATATTACGACATATCTCGTAACAGAGACATCATTATATGACTACGTAGTTAAAGCGCCGTAAAAGAAAGAGGTAAAAAATATGTGTTACAGTCACATGACCTTCTCTACTCTTCAACCATTCTTACAAACTCTTATCCACTTAGTTGAGATAAACATTCGCAGAAATTATCTTATTGCTTATTTCCATGTAGGTGCAAGGGGAATATCGGAACACAGTAGGCATTGATCACATTCCTAAGATATAAAAAATTGATGGCAATTAATAATAATTGATGAACATTTAAGCATTCCAAAACTCACACAAATGGCCACATTGGGTTTGGTATTTATGTTTAACTTTTTCAAGGATGCAACATGAAGATTTTGAAGCAAATTTCTCCACCGTGAACTACCCTCTACATGTATTTTTTTCAAAAATTTGCTTCAAAATCTTCTTGTGCTTTGAAAGTGAACCTTGCGAAGGAAGGTTTAGGGTGACCAAATCTGAGAGACCACGTGGGCAGATATGGATGTAGTCCCTAATATTTTCAACACGAACGCACCCGAAGCCCTTCAGTCCGCCCTTAAGACACAAACACGTAGAGCTGATCTATAGTTAGATTGTCGCCAGGGAAGAATCTTCACTGGTGCGCCCAGCCGAAACAAACGGTAAACCGCCGCCTGGTCCTTCAGCTCTGAAAAAGATGATGAAGGAAATAATGGGTACCGGAAACCGAGCGAAAGGTCGTGATAGAAGGAAAATTGCATCAGTATTTGTCTACCGTTGCGGGGGAAAACAAGGGAAAAAATCTTATGCGTTGCACTCACATGACTTTCTCTACTATTGCACTAGCCATTCTTACAAACTCTTATTCCTATATCTTCTTCGTGTTAGTTTAGATAAAAAATCTGTAAAAATTTTCTTATTGCTTATTTGCTTGTAGATGCAAGGGGAATATTAGAATACAGTAGGCTTTGAGCGATAGTCAAATCTTTTAAAGCTTTCAGATTCCGTTCTCTTTGCACGCTTAACATATTAAAAATGAATAACGATGTTCCATTTCACGAAAAGTTTTTCCAAAACTAGCACTGATAACAAGGAATATCGCCGAAATGGTTCACTGTACAAAAAAGTTTATTTGGACATAAATTGCGTGTTTTAGCGAGATCTGCATTTTTTTCTATAGTAAGATTTACGAGTTATTTAAAAGTCATCCAGAGTAAACAGGACTACATAGGCTATAGCCAGAAAATTCAAAATATACATTTCATTTGTCACAGAAATATGTCATTTAATGAAAATCATTAGAGCCATTTTCAAGAAAATCAAAATTTTAGAAAAACTTTCCATGAAAGCAAAAAAGACAAGTTCGGAGTAGGCGCTCACCGGGAACCTAACCCGGGGCCTACAATTGTGAGCCCCGTACATTACTGCGGAATCGTCTCCTCCGGTACATTTTGGCTTCCTTATCAGTGGAATCAGGGAACATTACTGCGATGCAGTTTGAGATAATCGAGCCGCAAATGTCAGAGATATGGCTCCGGAGAGTGAAATCACTCCACAGCTCCCCCTCCGCCCCCCCCCCCCCACATTGCAAATTAGTTGGCCGTGCTACACGGCAGGTAATTAGCGCAGTTGGGCGCTCGGGAAAAGTGTACTGCCGTTAGTCACAACTATCCGCACTTCGCAGTTAGCACACTATTCTGGAAACAACTGAAACACTAAAAGCAATTTGCTTGTATTGTTGATATCGTTCCCCGGTCGGCGAAAATTTTATTACTGCACGAATATTACGATTAATTTAGGATTCCCAAAGAGACATGTGATTCCTATGGCATATCTAGTGAACATATCCATTCATATATAAAACTATTGTTTACTTCATAGACATGACCAAAATTCTGATGTGTTGCACTCACATGACTTTCTCTACTCTTGCACTAAATACTCCTACAAACCCTTATTCCTATATCCTCTTCATGATAGTTGAGATAAACATTTGAAAAAATTATCTTATCGCTCATTTCCTTGTAGGTACAAGGAGAATATGGAATACAGTAGACTTTGAACGAAAGCTGGTCGCTATAGGATTGCTTTGAAATACCTTCTCTTTGCACGGGCAAAAGATAAAAAAGTGAACAACAACCAAAACTCACACAAATAACAAAGAATATCTCCGAAATGGTTCACTCCACCAAAACACATAGCTTACGTATTTTAACGCGATCTACATATTTTTTATAGTAAGATTTGGTCGACATCTTACGCTTTACCAGTTATGCAAAAGTCATCAAGAGTAAACAGAGCTACATGGACTATATCCAGAAAATTCAAGATATACATTTCATTTGTTATAAAAATATCTCAAACATATAGCATTTTAATTAATATCGTTAGAGTCATTTTCAAGAAAGTAATAATTTTCGAAAGTTTTTCATGTAAAGGGTTGAGCAAACCAGCGTATGTTTCTAGCTTGGCCTGCTGCAGTTTAAAAGCACACTCAGGGGATGATAGTTTAACTAAACTAAATACCTGTAATAACCTAAAATATTCATACATTGTTGCACAACTTCTTGTGTGTTTAAAATTACCTTTGCATGTGTAATGCTGGGTAGACGTTGAACTCGACCCTGTTTTTTTCCCCCTGCCGTCTAGGGTTTTGTCTTTCCTACGTTTCCATCCCTAAATTATTTTAAAAATCTAACGTGTGTACTCAGATGACTTTCTCTGCCCAGTTCTGTACAAATCGAATGACTTTTTGTTTGAGAAAGATATATCTATCTAAAACAAACCAATAACATGGTTACCTAAACAAAACAAAAAAAAAAAAAAATAATAATAATAATAAAAAATGTATTGGAGATACATTAGGTGCTTTAACGTGATCTACATATGCATAATAAAGTTTTGTCTATCTCTCGGAGGCTATACCTAGAAAATTTAAGATATCTTGGATATCTTAAACATACGTATTTTAATCAAAATCTTTAGAGTCATTATTGAGAAAAACAAATATTTCGAAAATTGTTCCATAGAAATGAAAGTTTAGACCCTTTTACTTTCTCTATTACCTAAAGTAAAGGAAATATTTTATTCCAGCCTAAAATTCGGTGTTGAGATTTGTCCGGGAATATGTTTTGAGGCCTCCTGAATAAAAAAAAAAAAAAAAAAAAAGACTTTTAGAAAAACGCGTGTGTGTGTCTGTGTGTCAGTCTGTGGACAGCATAACTCAAAAACGAAAAGTCGGTTAAAAACCAAAGATGGTATTTAAGTTTAATGTCTTTCAAGGATGCGACACGAAGATTTTGAGGAAAATTCCTCTAGTGTAAGCTACAATTTACATGGAAAATTTATCGAAAATTTTTATTTTCTTGAAGATAACTAACGATGTTGATTAAAATTCTATATGTTTGAGATATTTTATGACAAATGAAATGTATATCTTGAGATTCCAAAGATTGCGAAAAGAATGTTTCTGCATGAGCAAAGTAAATGTAATTCCAGAGCGCTTTGAATCATTGTAAATCATAGCAAAGTAGATAAAAATTAAACTTACACATAATAAAGTTACAAAAGGGTAACAGAACCAACAGAGTAATTAGAAACACCATAAAAAAAAGAAACTTCTTACCACAAAAACCCATATGAATAATAATTACCTTTTCAAAACGAACTAATATAAATAAAAGTTAAAAGAATTCCAGTCGCAAGTATTTACCTTTGCCCTTTGTGCGCTTGAAAGGAACGTTAAGCAGTAAAGAATAAAATCTCAGTAAAATTGTATTTCAATGGAAAGTAGAAGTATCGTCTTTTTTATATTTAGCACCCCAAATCACACCTTGTAAATTAATGGAGCACTGACACTCGTGTTTCCTGCATTCATCCCACTTGCTTTCAGAAGTCGGAACTGTGTCTAATGAATGGTTTTATGAAAGTGCGTCAGGTTCATTACCGAATTTTATCTCTGAAAGGGGAACACACAAAGGCAGCAGGGTCGTAAACGTTTGCGTATAAACAAATGGTTTGCCAAGGCGTTGCACTTTCTTATAGGTTTAACTTGGATGGCATACTGCTTCAGACTCAATGCTTAGTTAGCACGCACTCCAAGTCTTGAAAATGTCGGGAGATCATAGGTTACATTCCCGTGGCTAACCTCCCGGAACCATGTCCCGTTATGAAACTGTAACTTCCGTAAATTCTCAGTCATTTAATAACCTCAACTAGTTCCAATTGTCAGTTCGATTTCACTTCCTTCACACTGTTACTTCACTAACGTGAAGTAGTTTAATTTTTCACCGCCACTTCAATCACTTGACGTCGTGGCGGCGTAACAAAATACGCACGACGTAGGTTCTTCTTCTAGACAGTTCACTCACTGGGGAGTCGAATACATGACTCCACCCCCGCAGCGGCAGTATTCGCAAAATACCACCAGATAGTCATCAACAACTTACATTGTACCAGAAATGCGCTGGCTAACTCACTCACTAACTGGCTCACGAGTAGCTTTCGGAAATTTCAACCGAATTCCAGAACGATCGAGGAGGAGAAACTTCCAGAATATTCTGGATATCTGACGATAGTGCTTCCGATGTTTACGCTGAGCAACCCCACGGCTTATCCCTGTTTACCTCTCAAGTACCCGGCGCCGAATTCCCGTTAACCTTAGGGCACTTATTAACATTTAAAGGCACAATACAAATTGCTCAATGGACCTCGGGCTCGTTTGAGCATCACTTCACCATTCATTCATTCATCGGCCGATATGACACTAATTTGGAGGGGAAAAAAATACCGAGAGTCAAAAAAATCCGAACCAAATGCGCGGTGTTTTGCCTGTACACATTCTCGGTCCTCGTTGCGTATGAAACCGTATAACATGTTTAAAGCTACGGACTACCTAATCCACACACCCGAGGAACACACATTCCCTGTTGCAGGACACACAGATCTGACTCTGTCCGGAAACTTGATTTGCTGAATTCATCTACAAGTCAAGAATGAGCTGTCATGTGACCATTTGCCCCTCACAATTACCCTCAAGAGCAATGCAGCTCTAGTCCCACCAATAAAGCGTCTAAACTCTAATAACAAACTGGGGCTAGTTCGCGGACACAGCAAGAACCTGCCCACTGCCCCATTAAACTCAAACGACAGCACCAATGAAGCTGTCATCCAACTGGACAAGGCTATAAGATAGCAATGGCAGCTTCAGTGCCGATGAGCCAGCCAAGGCATCATCAACCAAACTGCCACAAGACAGAAGGCGAAAGAAATAGAGCCAGACCCAGATGGCAGAAAACATCATTCATACTTCTGACGTCATTCATACTCGGCGTCCCCTAACCTGTATCGCATGCAAGCGCACATTCCTCCGGCCTTTAGTTATCAGAAACCGAGCGGGATGGCTCAGGCGGTAACGTCTGTGGCCCGCATTCGGGAGGTCGCCGGTTCGATCTCCGTGACTGTGCACACTAACATGGGCTTTGAGTGGTTTCCCCATGTCACTTAGGCGAATAGTGGGTTGCATTATTCTCTTCGCCACGGATTCCTTTCCCTTCAATTTCCCATTTCCCTCACTTGTTATCTTTCAAGTTTGCTTGGAAGCGCAGTTCGTTACGGCGAATACGGACAGAGGGTACAGTTGATTGCGCTCTGGAACTAGTTCCCTGGCCCTCCCTGGATGTTGATGCCCGTGTCTCTAGGGTCACTTCGTCGCCCTCTCCCTGGGTAGAGGAAACACTTCGGTTGTGCGCCAGCTGTGAATATGTATAACTGCTTGGGACTTCTATGCGTGCCTGGGCTTCCCTGGCTCCGCTCTCCGGTCTCACTTAGCCTCATCCCTTCTCTCTGTGGGGTGATAGCCCACAATAGACCCCTGTCGGGGTCGTGGTGGGTCGAGGTTTCCCCCTCCGCTTCATACACATACACAGTTATCTGAAATTCAATTCTCATCTCATACGTAATTTACACCCTGCAGAATTATACAGCCGCTAGTTGGTGAATTGCAGTTCGCAAGTTGCTCGCTAAGCTTAAAGCAGTTTCAGGAGTTTGCAAGTGAGATATATCGCTGTCTCTTTACGTTACGCTGCGTGCGAAAACAGTTCCAGCAATAAATGCTCTTCACACCATTAAACTCCTCTCTGTCATCCATTAGGGAGACACTACTATGTGCTTTAGCCTAATAAGAAGAACTTTGATGTGTTGCACTCACTTAACTCTCTCTCTGCTCACACGTTCTCATTTATTGAGAATAAAATATATTATTTGAGAATAATATATATACACCACACACACACACACACACTTCGTTGTAGATATGTCGGCTTTTCAGATTTATTAGGCCAGTCAGTCAGTGTATATCAGAGGTGCCAAAAAGTGACACCGTGGTTCATTCTCCTTTTTCTCCGCCCCCATCCCCCCACTCACCTTGGCTAAGTAGCGTGGCCATGCAAGGTAAAGGAGACTAACTTTCACAACTGCAGTCCTCCCAGCATCCTTCCTTGCCCACAAATCTATTACGTCATCAGTGAAGGGAAACAGAAAGACGAAAAGCTGGTTCCTGTCAGTGGCTGTTGTATATGAAGAACACTATTAGTGCTGCACAGTTTGCAACATTTTATGCATCTTGGCACCGATCACAGAATTTGCATACCTAAAATTACTAAAATTACACTGTTAAATTTTCGTTTATTCCCCAGTGGTGCAACCCTTTTGCACATCGATGGGGAGAACCTACACAATGTGTCATTTCCCCTACATCGTAATTTTAACCCGTCCACTCGGCTACACATGGCTAGCTACCAGGCCACGGTTCCTGCTGTTATCTATCTACCTCAGGGGAGTCAGTACCTCAAATTTTGTCAGTGGTGGAATCATGTCGCATAATAAGGTAAAAGACGCTTCAAAGCAGAATGTGAACATAAGTACTTTTTTATTCCTACTAAAAATAAACTATTGTATCTTATATGCCAAAGGAAAACGTACGAAACGTAATCAAAAAGATAATACATCATGTCTCTATTTGGTTCCACCGCTGCAAGCCTTGAACTTACCTTGTTTGTAAGGCAGTATGTATATGTAAACAAGTAGAACTAGAAAAAACAGGTGGCCGGCATTTGGTGATGGGTAAGTTAAGAGGGTAAATACTAGATTGCATTCCTCATGCCTGGTTTTTGTAGTGTTGTTTTTTTTTTTTTTTTTTTTTTTTTTTTTTTTTTTTTTTTTTTTAATTCTGTATAGGTCCACTTTCGTTTACTGCTGTAAACAAGTTTTTCTAATGATGGAAAAGGTTTGCCATTAAAGAGGAGACATTCGAAGTTCAAAATACAAACAATAACTTGAGTTTTCTGCCAGTATATATACCAAGATTGCAAGTTCACAAGCGCAGTTAAATTTAAACACTGAAAAGGTACGGTATTAGAGTCCCACTTCCCTAATGTGACTTTAAAACTGTTACTCTAGTCCTCATTGGTGATAAACTCGCTTCAATGTACTGACATCATGAGCAGATGATTGGCTGGCGCGGAAGCCCGAATAAATCTGAAGGTCCGGTGTAAAGAATATAGTAAGCTAAGTCAGTAGAAAAATTTGAAAAAGTGAATACGCCAGAGAAAGACAGTTTCAAGAGGTGTGACGTATTGCAAAAAGAGCATGCCTATAAGTTCCTGTGACATCCTTGTACCTTGTCAGATCACAACTTAACAGACAGTCTTCGATTACAAATTTCCCAGACATTACGTTCTAAAGAAAAACGAAACAGAAAATGGTGGAAAATTCCCACGTAATTTTGTTCTACATGGCTCTCTTGTAATATGCAGAGAAAATGACATTATATTCTGTCTTGTTTACGTTATAACACGACTGACCTTCACATAAACTAGAATTGTTGTTTATTTTTTCATACTACAGAGCCAAAATGTAATCATTTATAATCTGTGGCCAATTGCGTAAGTAAAATATGTAATGTGTTGCACTCACATGACTATCTCTACTCTTGTACTAACCATTCTTACAAACTATTATTCCTATATCTTCTTCTTGTTAGTTGAGATACACATTTGCACAAATTATTGCTTATTTCTTTGTAGGTGCAAGGGGAATATGGGTTTACAGTAGGCTTTTGAAGCTTTGAGATTCCGTTCTCTTTGCACGCTGAACATAAAAAGCTGAATGAGGATGTTCCGTTTGACAGAAGAATAAGTTCTCCAAAACCTACACAAATAACAAAGCATATCTCCGAAATAGTTCACTCTACAAATAAATTTATTGGGACATAAATTGTGTCTTTTGCCAAGGTCTACATTTTTTGTATGGGGTAGTAAGGGGTAGTGATGCGCCTCCTATAGCCTCTCCTACCCAATTCCCATCCTCATCCTGCCCGTGGTGCACCCTGCTTTTAACAGATGAGGCTCTGGGGACCGAATCACAGCGGTATAACTGTTTCATCTAAAATGGAGGAAATGTCATTTACATATGTGCTGGCCTATCACAGCACAACAGCGTCCCTCAGAGGCACATGAGGGGAAGGTCGGTGGATCTAAATATCACCTATTTAGTCCTCCCGGCTAGGTCCGATGGACCCGTTGACCAACGATAGGTGTGGTCCCCCTTGCAAAATGGGGGTTTAAGTCGGGTGATGTAACTGCCACAATGTAAAACTGGTGCCCGTTAAGAAAACAGTTACATTAAAGCCACATACATGAATATGAGTCCTAAAGATAAACATTCCGGAGTTAAAACTGTCCCCCAATCGGATCTCCGGGTGGGGACATCTTTAGGCAAATTTCATCACAACAATTCCAATACTTTAAGAATTCTACAATGGAATGCAGGAGGCATGTCCCAGCCTAAAAAACAAGAGCTAATGAAAATATTAGAAGACCAAGATATAGATGTCTTCACAGTACAAGAAGCCAATATATCACAAGAACAGGAAATATACTTTGAAATGGATCAGTACACTACACATATACTTCCAAAGGCTCGTCAAATAGCAAGTGGTATTCTTACAGGAATTAAAAGAAATATGAAAGCTACTATCCAAAACCAAAAAACAATGGAAGAACAAGATAAATCAGAAATAGTTAAAATTGAAGTATGGAAAAGTAACTACCACTATAGAATTTACAGTATCTACAATCCTCCAGACAATACACTAGATCTAAATTCTATTCCCATAGAACCCAAAAGTATTTTAATAGGTGATTTTAATGCACACTCCCCTAGGTGGGGCTACAGAGATATAAATTCAGCAGGAAGAATCATAGAAGACCTATTAAACTCGTCAACAATGGAATTAATATTTAATCCAAATGATCCACCCACTTACCTTCATTATAATGGTTCGGGTACAAATCCTGACCTTCTGATGGTGTCATCTGACATAATTGACAATACAAAAAGAGAAATAATAGAAGACCCAGGTTCAGGCCACAGAATCACCATAAACTCCATAAGAGGTCTAATAAATAAAAGTAACAAACCAAAAGTTAAAACTTCTTGGAATTTTAAAAAAGCAGATTGGTCCAGTTTCCAAAATGAGATAGAAGGGAAGTGTAATATACTGTTAGAATCAGAGTTCAAGTCAACAGATGAAATGAATAAAAAAATTTGTGAAATATTATTGACAGCAGCCAAAACACATATCCCCAAAGGGAAGTTAAAGAAATATAGCTACTTTTGGTCTCCATCTTTATCTAAGTTAAAACACGAAAGAAATATAGCAAGAGTCAAAGCCGAAAGAACCAAGTGTCCAGAAGATGTACAAAACTGGAGAAGAAAAGCAGCCATTTTTAAGAAAGAATTAATTACAGCAAAAAGGGCCAGTTTCACAAATTATTTATATTTCGAAATGTATGTATTATATATATATATGGACTATAGGAAAGATGGAAATAAAATATACAAATTCCTTAATAAAACAAAATTATCAAAAAATACAACTGAACCATTAAAATATAATAACAAAAGCTTAACTACAGATAGGGAAATAGCAGAATCCCTTAACAAGTTTTATGCTCAGTCACAAAGAGTACCCCAAGCGTATAAAAAACAACATAAGGCTATCCAAAAAACTATCAGAGAAACTAGTAAGCCAAAAGGTATACGAAATGATATTTTTATTCAGGATTTTAATGAAACAGAACTGGATTTAGCAATAGAACAATTACAGAACAAAAAATCTCCTGGACCTGACAAGATCCATCCAGAGTTTATTAAACACCTTGGCAGGAAAGGAAAAGAAATCCTACTTAAACTGTATAACACGTGTTGGAGAATGACTGTACCTTCCGACTGGAAAAAAGCCATTATCATCCCGATTTTAAAGAAAAACAAACCCTCAAACAATATTAATAGTTTCAGACCAATATCTTTGACCAGTGTTATTGCAAAAGTGATGGAAAGAATGGTGGCATCTAGACTTAACTGGTTCCTAGAATATTACAACTTAATTAATAGTTCACAGACCGGCTTCAGACAGAATCATAGTACAAGTGAAAATGTACTCCTACTAAGCCAAGACATCAAGGAAGCTTTCAATAGAAAGGAGGATACCTTGGCAGTATTCATTGATTTTAAATCAGCATATGACTCAGTCTGGAGAAATAAATTAGTTGAGAAGTTGCAATCAATAGGTGTGAAAAGTAACATGCTTAAGTGGATAACTCAGTTTATTTCACAAAGATTTTGTGCCACAAAATATAATACATACATTTCCAAATATAAACAAACACACCGAGGACTTCCACAAGGTGCTGTTCTGAGCACAACACTCTTTAACATATATATAAATGACCTTCCATCAATAATAAAAACTTTAGAAACCAAAATTGCTCTATTTGCTGACGATGTAGTCATTTGGACTTCAGGCTCTTCAAAAAAACCTGAATTAATTAAAGACAGAATAGAAACAGCCCTAAACAAAGTACATGAATGGAGCTCCAAAAACCTCATGACTATCAATGTGGAAAAAACAAATTATGAATTATTTACACTAAAATACAAACCAGTTAATATTAGCATAAATTATAATGGTAAACCACTCAAAGCAGTTGATGATGCCAAATACTTAGGCATCACTTTCGACAGAAAGCTAAGTTGGAAAAAACATATAACAAACATCTCAGAAAAGGTTGAAAAGAAATTGCAAATCCTGAAAAGGTTAGCTGGTGCTAAATGGGGCTGCTCAAGGAGAGTCCTTAACACAACATACAAAATGTATATTAAACCAAACCTCTTGTACTGTTCTGAAGCTTTAATAACAGCAGCAAATGCTAACATCAATAAACTTGAACAAATACAAAATCAGGCTCTTCGCCTAATCACTGGAGCAGTTAAATCCACCCCTATTGATGCCATGCTTGCCTTAACACGGACCCCATCAATAACAACAAAAATAGAAGAACAAGCATTGCTCCAACACGAGAAAATGTTACGACTGCCAAACTCTAAATGGACAAAAGAGAACCTCCCCCCTTCAATCCTTAAAACTCATAGTAGTTTCCTAGAAAAGGTAACACAGATTAAATCCAAATTGAACATTCCTAACACCAGAGAAAATCTACTTATTAGAGAAAATCCATTGGAATTATTGCAACCTACCTTCAATTTGGAATTAATAGAGGAAATAAGTAAATCAGACACACCAAAAGAAATACAAAAACTTCTAGCTCTGGAAACAATCAATACTAGGTATCCCACAGAAGAATGGCTGCACATATATACTGATGGATCCTCGAAGGAAAACCTTACTGGAGCTGGAGTTACGTGTTCACATTTTTCCTTTTATCATTCTGTTGGCAGAGACACAACAAATTATGATGGAGAAATAGAGGCTATATACATTGCTCTCCGACAATTATTAAATCTTCCCTTAAATAAATTTAACAAGGCAGTAATTCTTTCGGATTCTAAAGCTGCAATTCAGGGAATATGTTCAAATACTACAAAGAAGTCAACAAAAATTAGAGAATGCTACAAAATGTTAACACAACTCCAAAAAGTTAATAAGACTGTTCATCTCCAATGGATTCCAGCACACTGTGGAGTCATGGGGAACGAAGCTGCAGACTCACTTGCAAAGAAAGCCACAACAATAACACAAAAGTCTAAATTCAATTTCTCATATTCCTCAATAAAACGCTTGATCATTAAACATTTTTGTCATTCATACCTACAAGAAATAGAAACAAATGCCAAAGATAAAAAATGGATTACACTACTCTCCAATCCAGATATAATCCCCCAGAGACCAAGGAAAACAGCTGTTGCAGCCTTCCGACTATTGACAAATCATGACTGCTTGGCAAGCAGTCTCTACAGAATAGGTATCTCAGCCTCACCGATATGTGTCCTGTGTAACGATCCAGCAGAAATGAATGAAGAACACTTGAAGACCTGTGAAGCATTAAGATCAGAAGAAACTACAGTTCAAAAGTATTGGAAAGCACGAATGCTAATGGCTTCATTGCCAGATGCAAGGCACTAGAAAACAACAACAACAACAACATTTTTTGTATAGTAAGATTTGGTCTGTCACTTACGCCTTAGCAGTTACGCAAAAGTAATCCAGAGTAAACAGGACTTCTTGGGCTATAGCCAGAAAATTCAAGAAATACATTTCATTTGTCATAAAAATATCTCAAACATATAGCATTTTAATCAAATGTTTACTCTTGATGTCTTTTTCATAACTGGTAAACCGTAAGACATAGACCAAATCTTACTATACAACAAATCTAGATCTCGTTAAAAAAGCACAATTTATGTCAAATGTCTTTTTGTGGAGTGAACCATTTCGGAGATATTCCTTGTTATTTATCAGAATGTTGGAATACTAGTATATGGCCACACAAAGAGAACGGAATTTCAGTCATCATATGTGGGTTGAAGTTCGGATTAACATTAATTAATCTTCACCAGACATGGCATAGGTTGATTTCCAGTGTAATGGTGTGCAGTAATAAAACTTCAAGGGAAAAATTCACAAAACCCTTCTTAGTGAACCTATCCTCAATAAATGTTAATGATGCATCAGCTGTATGCGCGGTGGCAGAGTTCTGCTGGAAATATCTACGCTAACATTCTAGGTCCGTCAGCTGTTTGACACACGGTACCAGTATATCATTTTTGTGTCTTTCTGCATTTATGGTACACTCATAAAAATAGGCCCTAGTATTCTGTATCCATTTATTGCGAACCATGCCCCGATTTTTTGATTATGCATAGGGAGTTTCAGGAACGAAATTGGGTTTGTCTGAAACACAATATCAGTTGTATTGTAATGACCATGTCAATGAAACCATGCTTCGTCACTGAACATTACCTATTAATCGTGGATCGATTGTTCCATCGTTAACATTCATCAGAATCCAATTGCAGAAATTTTCCCGTCTCTGGTGATTACGTGGTAGCAATTCCTAGACAACAGTAACCTTGCATGGTTTAAGTTTTAAAAGTTTTGTTGCTTTATATGCCGAAGATTTTGAAATGTCACTTTCTTGAGCAAGGCGCCTAAGAGATTTTCGAAGTGACCGTTCTAAGCTTTCTCCAATTTCGTCGTCGTCGGTCTGGGTGGCTCAGTTGGTTAGACGCTGGCCTACGGATCCCAAGGTCGCGGGTTCAAACCCGGCCCAGGCCGATGGTTTTTAAGTGTGCTTAAAAACGACAGCTGCATGTCAGTAGATTTACTGGCATGTAAAAGAACTCTTGCGGGACAAAATTCCGGCACACCGGCGACGCTGATGTGATCCTGGCAATTGACAGCGTCGTTAAATAAGAAAATAATTTTTTTTTTTTTTTTTTTTTTTTTTTTTTTTTTTTCCAATTTCGTCTAATTTCTGTTCCGTAAACACAAGCCTTTTTACCTTTCTTTTCCTGTCACAGTTATTCCCGTCTTTCTGAATGTATTTACAAGCAAATGAACGGCCTGTCTACTCGGAACATGCACGCCAGGAAATTTAATTTCAAATTGTCTTACAACACTTCATGCATATCTAAACATTTTTAAATGTTATGCACGTTTGAACT
Source organism: Tenodera sinensis (assembly GCA_030765045.1). NCBI lineage: Eukaryota > Metazoa > Arthropoda > Insecta > Mantodea > Mantidae > Tenodera > Tenodera sinensis. The sequence continues at coordinate 56,014,017 of CM060972.1, forward strand.
GAATTAGAACAGCACTTAACACCTACCTAACGGAAGTAAGACTGATCCACGTGTGAGGACTACGCAGGCGCAGGGAGATGCATTGAAGGTCCAACGGGCTGTGCTCCTGCCGGCCAAGTTTTGTAGTAAACGTACTGTATAATGGCAGGTGCATAAACTTAGAGGCCTGTGCTTGCATCTTGTAAAAATTTCATCTTGATAACTTAAATTTTTTGAGATGGTGTACTATGAATTTAGTAGATTTAACACTATCAGGAAATGTCTACAAATCTTTCCTTAAATACAAATGAACAATTGAAAGTTCGCAATCGGGTACTAACCGTATTGATTGCAAGCCTGAAATAAATCCTGAACAATTTAGGGTGACGTAGAATAGCACTGCATTGAAATCAGACACACATTCAGACAAACACAAAACCCTGCCTTGGATGACCAAATTAGTTGTGGTAGCATACTGCATTCCCTTTCTTTCTTTTTCTAACGCTTACAACAGGAATTTAATATAAAGCGGATCCCATTATTCATCACAACGTCAAGTGAAGCAATATATCAGCTGCTTTCTATTATCTGCAGTTTCAGCTTAAACATGCTGCCGCCTCCAACACTACTGAATGGATTAAGATATCAAAACAATACGTCTACGTTCGCAACATCAATTTTTCACTGCAGCTACGCGGCAAGGAGGCGCGTATAACGGGGCAATTGTTTAATGAAAAGTAGAATTAGACTGAAAATGAAATGAACCATGGAATTTCCACTTAATTTTTTTAGCATCGATCGTGTAGCGTCACATAATTTTGCATTTATCATATTTCATTTACACAAGAAATGCGTGGGTAATAAAGATGCATGATTTATTGAGATTTTGTTCCCAGGGGACTAATAAGTAACAGAGAATTTATTCTTAGGTGCGTAGTATATTGTGATGCTGGTCTTGGCACAACAAACAACGGTTGAAGTCAAGCTACTTCACACCGCTCACGAGAGTAAACACGTGACAACAATGAGCGTGGTATGTCAGAGGGGTATTAGAGATCATTCGAGAAGTGTCCAGCGTCCGCAGTATTTGTAGAGATTCCAGAGAGGTAAAGTTGGAGAAAGGGTCGTATTACGTCATCCTCGCTCAATAAGGAGGCGAGACAACGATAGTTTGGAGTCCGTCAGTTATTAGCTTTACTAAGTGTTAGCTGCCGGTACGATCCCGGTTACGAGAAGAAAACAGTGGTGAGTTGTAATATCACGAAAGACTGTAGACTGTAAGTAAAGATGGTTGTTTAGCTAGAAAGGAATAAGTAAAACATAAAAAAGTCACTGTTTGTGAACTCATAAATGCAATTTATTATAAGAATTTAATCCTATTTTTCATCCCAAATTCCAAATTTGGATTTTTTCTTAAGATCATTCCCAATCACACAGTGATATTATTTCTCATGCGCGGCCTTTAAGGTTCTGCACATGCGTTGCACGGCAATAAGTTACCCCTTCTACTGAAGTTAGACAAGCAATACATCTCATTTTGTTTTTTAGGATCTTTACGTTTGAATTTTGCACATAGTGTCGTCCGTGAACTAAAAGACAACTGAAATCTAATAGGTGCTGCCATCTTTTATATGAACGCTGCCACAAAAGTCTAATTCAGGTAAGACAGTAAATCCATGAGGTGCAGGAAGGGGTGTGCTATAATAGCATTTATCTATGTGCTAATTCATAGAAGGCTGTGACTCATTGTATATCACCCATAACCATTCCACCCTTAGATCCACGCTTGATGTAAACAGAAGCCGTCGACAACTAACCCGTGATACGCCATAACCAAAGCACACCATAAAATATAGTGCCTTAAATATCGGCGATTATCTGTGAGGTTTTAAAATGTATGATAATTCTGGGAAGGACTACATGAACGTAACGCGATACCAGTGCTATTCCAGAAAACTCTGAGTAATAATCGTTCTGTTGCAACAAACTCGAAGCATGAGTACACGTGGTGTCTGGGTTAGTGGCAGCTGATATGATCAGGTTATGGCGGAGGGATACAAGGTATGGATCTAAGGCTGGATGGAGTATAGGTGGTTATATGTTACCACGGATAAGAATATTACATTTGTCATTTGTGTACATGTAGTGAACTAATTGAGCATCTTATATGAGTGTATGTGTTAAAATTATCCACAGAAGTTGAAACTTTAAAAAACATAAGTCGAAAACAAAGGATTTTTGAACATTTTTACCCTGTTTCGGTGCAAAGAACCTTGGTCTAGCCTTGGTAAAAATATGGTTTAGTAATTATGTGTATTTTTCTGGAAGAGAAGAGAAGAACGGGAACCGTTTCAGAATAAACAACACTAATTTATATCTTAAGTGGACTTATCATTCGAATAGCATTGATAAATAGCTCTGATACCCAAATCCAATACCACGAGAGTTTGGTCTCTCAAAACTCTGAATATAATTTAGAAGCAGCTGCTTGCAAGCTACCGTGTAGTTTGGAAAATCGGAAAAATAATGAAACTTTTACAGACAAGGAGCTTATAAAATCCAATGTGATATCACTAAAAGCGTGCACTTTTTCCATTGTATTATTCACCTCTGTGGAGAGGTTGTAAGTACAAAAAAGTCCTAATGGATATTGCAGTTAAGACTATTGACCAAATTAGTTCCTTCAACCCAGAGATTTCGGGTTAGATTCCCAGCTTGCGATGGGAATTCTTTTCTTTAATTAGGATTATTGCCTACTCCTAACAGAGTCTGGATCCATGGATGTGGGAGAGAATGTGTGTGTTTAACGTAAAAATGATAAAAATAAAATCTAAGAAACTTAACAGCTATAACAGCATGAGTTACTTCGAAGTGAAAACCTACCAAAAACTATTAAGTTACATGCTGATACAAGGGAGTGTCACCTCTAAAGGGAAGAATCTAACGCAAAACACGTACGCCGGAGAAGTTGCCTAACCAGCACGGCGCTAAATCCGAAGTGTAGTAGTAAAATAACCACTTTACCTCGGCAGCAATCGCTAACTGAAAGCACGCGCGCGCGTACGCACACACACACACACAACTCCTGAGATTTCCGTAATTACTCTGGTTGAAATGTCAGATTTAGTACAAAACATTATCTGTTTTTGACAAGTAAATCCATTATTTGATACCGTAATCGAATATAGTCCTATTCAGTCTTTTAACAATTTCACTACCAAAAAATAATTTTTTCTAACTATTTAACTACACAGTCACATCACGAAGGACCTGCTAGAGATACTGTGTGTCGGGCAGTTAGCCTTCAAGTTCTCTTACCTGTACTGTACCATATTGCCTCGTCTCAGAGGGATCAGTGCAGGGCAACTCTAACTCCGCCTCTGTGACGGGCAGAGGGCATTAGGGTGCCATAGGTCTGCTTCTATTATCTCTGGATAGCGGCACAACACTAAATATCACCATATATTTTTCATTTATACAATTGTTTTTAACTTCGCGACTGAGTGAAGCCAGTGTTTTTTTGTTAAAACACCAGGACGACACTAAGCAAAATCACTATTGAACAATGACAAATACTAAAATAACAAAAACCAGTAGATAAAGCCATGTGGATGTAATACGCATTTCTGTTTCAATAATGTAGAAAATTGTATGAATTGTTCGTCGAAGAGGGAGTGGTGAAAGAAATGTCATTGTGTTTAGCAAAAGAAAAGCAATTACAAAAAACTGTGTGAATATTAAACGTTCCACTTATATTTCAAATGTATGGATTGTTTGCAGAAGAGAAAACCATGCGAATGTAATACTTTCCGTGGTAAAATGGATTGCATAAAAGCCTTCTCCATGAAAAAACTCTTAGATACACAAATTTTCATGGCGATAGGTCAACAAGTTTTTAGGTAACAATGTGAATTTTTACGGAAAATAAAATAGAGTAGAGGAAATAGAGTGAATGTAATACGTTGCATTTCTATTTCAAACATATAGGAAGTTGTATGAATTGTATGTTGAAGAGCGAACGAATGTGTTAGGTACGTAAAAGAAAATTGAGTGGAGAAAACCACGTGAAAGTAATATATTGTGTAGTAAAATGGTTACCATAAAAATTTCTCCATGAAGAAATTCACATACGTGCCGAATTTCGCGGTGATCGGTCAAGCGGTTTTCGAGATTAACAGTTACATATATAGATATGACTTGTTACTAGTAGAAGGGTGAGTAGAGAAAGGTTATCTAAAACTGAGTAGAGAAAACAGTGTGAATGTAACACCTACTATTTCCATTTCAAACATACAGAAAAATGTATGACTTATTTGTAGATGGAATAAGAGCATGTCTTTTTTTTAATAAAATTGAGTTTTTTTCAGGAAAGACACCAATCTATATAAACAGGAGCAAAACCTTAACTGAATACAAAATTTAATCCAACTTTTTAGAGCCGTTTCCGAGATACACAAAATATATACTAGAATGTTGTGTAGAAGAGCGAATAAAAAGGTCTTTTTGTGGAAAATAGAGTTTTTTTCAGGAAAGACACCTATATAGATAAACTTAGAACGAAAAATCTTACCTGAATATAAGATTTGGTTCAAATCGCTAGAACCGTTTCAGAGATACGCGGAGTGTATGTACAAGAATTGCTTGTTTAAACATATTATATATGTCCACAACGTATGATGCTAGATTTTGAAAAGGGACTCATTAACGGTTCTACCCAGCACAAATATTAGCTACTACCTCTATCATTTGATACTATCTCTTTGTCGAAAGATAAGATTGAAGCGCTTCAGGAGGCACACTATAACCTAGAAAATAGAGCAATTAAACTTTCAATTCACATGGTGCTACCATTAGCCTCTGTCGCTGTTGAGGATGCGCCTTAAGCATTCCAAGAACTAAGAGACAATGTACAAGAAGAGTTACTTGTTCTAGATTAATTTTAACGAACTGGCATTAGAGCCAGAGAATTGAACTGTGGAACGTTTATGAAGCAGCTTGCACAGAACAACATATCTGAAGGATTTCATAATCGGTTCCAAATTTTAATAGGCAAAAACCATCCCAACTTGTATAGCTTTCTAACAGAGCTCCAAAAAGATACTGAAGCTGCATCAAATACAATGCTTACTTACCAAAACTTTACAGCACAGGACCCCGGCTTTACTTCCCTTCCGAAGTAAGGCATGGTAAGAATTTTTAGGCCGAAAAGATACTTCGCACTCCTTCGCTTGTCGAAATTCCCGCTAACCCTTACAAACCTAAAATAATCAAACACAAGAAATTTGAGGGCTATAATTATCCTTCCCGGTATTTTCCTAGTGACCTAGGGAAACCCCCGAAATAAATGGAAGTTCGGCCGCGAGGGTCAAACTCACAACCTCCCGAATGCGGCCGTAGAAGCTATCACCCATGCCGTCCAGCTCGGTGTGTGTGTCACTTCGCCGTGCTGAGAAATTTATTATAATAAAAAATAAACCCCTAACAGGTAGTGACCTAAAACTGTAAGTAGAGAAGATGAAGAGGTATGGCAAAGTACAAAATAACCAGATTCTAAATCTAACTGAAATCTCCTGAGCAAACAAAGAGGAACATCCGGCTGGTATGGGAAGCTATCAGGATATCTTTTTTCCAAGAGATCAATGATGCCACGTCTGCACTGATGTTTCTGCAGTGGTGGCTAATAAAAACGCCACTGCAGTAATCCACACAGCTGTCGGTTCCAACTGCTAGATATATCACTACTTTCGAGGAAAAGTGATACGGTTAATTCATTTGAGCGAAAGCCATGACTCTGCTCCGAATGCCAGTCATTTCTTTATTCAGCTAAAATGTAACATAGGTTTGCCATTTCCTGCAAGACCGGGTAACCAATTACAAGACAGAAGATCTCATTATACCCCAGTTGCTTAGACCACACAAAACTTTGTCACGACAGAATGATTCATACCTTTGTCAAACCTTGCATGGCAACAATGCCAAAGTTGGTATTTAAGTTCAAAATCCTTCAAGGATGTGGCACGAAGATTTTTCAAGAAAATTCCCGCACCTCAAATTGCCCCTTCAATAGAAACTTTTTAGAAATGTTTAATACTTTCAAAATGCCTATAGCGATTTTAATAAAATGTAAATATATCAGGTGGCCCAGCTCATCCGAAATCGGGGTAAGTAGATAACCCTTCGAACGTTAATAATAATAATAATAATAATAATAATAATAATAATAATAATAATAATAATAATAATAATAATAATAATAATAATAATAATAATAATAATAATAATAATAATAATAATAATAATAATAATAATAATAATAATAATAATAATAATAATAATAATAATAAGAATAATAATAATAATAATAAGAATAATAATAATAATAATAATAATAATAATAATAATAATAATAATAATAATAATAATAATAATAATAATAATAATAATAATAATAATAATAATAATAATAATAATAATACAATAACATTAATAAGAAACGAACAAATGCCAATGAAACATGTTCCCTCAAACTTGCACTTTACAATCTGCAATTCAGTTGTTAGACAATAGCACCATATACAAGAATGAGTTTATTCCCTGGAAAATAAAGATCGTGTAAGTAAAGTGAGACCTTTTTGGTTGTTTTTGCTGTTACTGTCCATTATCACGGACTACACACGCTAGTTCAACTGCCTCTCACCTCACGTCTTTGTTGAGAGGCAGAACATGCCACTGCTGTCTCTGTGACTGGAATTGTAACCACGGAGTTTTGCAATTGTTTTAGCGTAGGAAGGGTTATCTGCTTACGCCGATGTCGGATGAAGTGGGCCAACTAGTATATCTGTGTGTGTGAATTATCTGATGTCTCCTTCATTATGGATAACTTTTTCTTAACTAGTGAACCACAAACTATAGATGAAACCTTACTTATTATACAGTTTTTTCACTTTTGCACAGTGCCTTGCACTCCTGTACCAATTACCCAATATATTCGATCATTCCACTGTTTCTTCCAATCCTCCTTTCTTCACGCTTTTATCATGCCTTATGTGTTATCTAATACCAACATTTAAAATAATGCAAGAAAGAAACAGATGGAATAATAAAATGCGCTCCTTTCTTCTCGCATATACAATTTAAATGCTGGATCAAGGCTTTGAACACTTAAAGTCAATCCATTCGGGAAACCTAAAGCCTGAAGGTAGCCGCAGAAGTAAACATAAAAATAAGTATTTTCTTTTTTCTTATTGTTCCCCTAACCTTTAGTTACATGAAATGTTAAGGCAACTCATACTTAATATTTTAATAGATAAAGTGGATAACTAAGAAATTTAAAATGAAATCGGTATTTTAAATATATAAAACTATTGAAAGGAGCAGTATTGACACAAGGTTAGAATAAAATTCGTCAGGATATTCACGTAAAGTGCCCACATGTGCTTTTGCAGGAACTCCATTCCAGTTTACTCCCATGAATAAGTAATTGTGTGTATGAATTTGAAACAACATTTAATTTAATGCGTGCTCTTACGGTCTAACTGTGGCTGTAATACATTATGAGGAAGGAAGTACTCAAAGTACATCCATATATGCACTCGCAGCAGTCCGGAAACTAACTTAAAAACTAGCAGACCCTTTGAGAGACATTTTCTACTTTTCTCCCAGTTCTAATGAGATGCAAGCAGACGGTGACGCTCTTAAAATAACATCTTACTCAGTCTTTAAGCACATCTTCTGTTGCTGCTTCAGAAATTTAAAGAAACTTTTGAATAACAACCTTTTTGTATGTAAGCAGCGAAAGTTGGGATTTGGACACTAATAGGAAAGTACTTCTATAAAAGAACGCGAAACTACGAACTACATTTTCTAGACTTTTTTTACAAAAATAAATCCTTTGGGACCACATTCCATTGATAGTAATAAAGAATGCCTTTGGGTCAGTTAACGACTGATTGCCCAAGGATAGTGACATCAGTTACGTGCATGACTTAGGACGAGTAGCATTTAATAATGCTTTGCATATTAACCATTACGAGTTATCACCCATTGTTGAATCGGAAGGGGATAAACGGGTGAAATATCCCTGTGATAACACTTTTCTCTCGCCTCAAATAGAAACCCAGAATGTCAGTTCTCATTCAGAGACGGTATTTTAAAGGGGGTTTAAACTACCGGTTAGGCTTAAACTATAGTTAAGCTAATCTTCAGTTTAACTTATCTACCGATTAACAAAAGCTTAATGCTATGTGCACTATCGCGGTCCCAGCTGTAAATGTGGATACCGACGAGGTATTTGAGAAATTGCTATCTATTATCATGAAGCTGAAATACTTCTGGGGCCCAAAACTTTCTTAAATAGGCCTAATCACTTTCAGATGTAGAATGGCCACTTTTTAAACAGATTCAGACTTACAAAACAGGCAGCCCTAACCTCATTACGTCAAACTTGAAACCCCATGAGTCGTGAGTCAGTCAATGAGTGAGTCAGAGTGGGTGGGTGAGTGAGTGGCTGAGTGGAGTTTTAGGACCTATCGACCGATCTACGAGAATATGTTCTATTTCGAACATGATTGATCTGAAGCAAATATAAAAACTACCTTAATGAACACTTTGTAGAAAACAGATACAGAAATAAATCGCTATAAGTAGTGTGAAATAAGTGTATATACATGTAACAGACTTTGTTTGGTACAAATAAAATGCGAAGCAAAAAGCTGAACATATCTCAATTGCTACGAGTTTCGTTCCTGGAAAGATTATTTTTCGTTGTACACGGTAATGTTAATTGAACGCTGAACTGTTACGCACATTTTTCATCTAATATGCCATTATTTCAGCACAATAACCTTTTTCCTAAGCTACCAACACCATTTGGTTACTACTATTTTTTGTTCTGAATGCTTGCCTATCATATTAATTTAATAGTACACTTAATTTTCATTGTTAATGGCCATATTTGAGAATATCTTAAATTTTTTAACCACCAAAAGCATTTATCTGCTGTGTAAAACAAAATTAGCGATCGTCTTCTTTTCTCAGTATTCAGGCGTACCAACACTATTGCACTGCGGTTTAATTAACGACACCTGTAGCTAAATTTTTTGCTTGCTTTAACTAATTTTCCAGTCAAAGAGCGCTTATAATATCAAGCCCTAGGCCTTCCATTTTAAACTTGTGCGTGTTAATAATCGACACTTTGTTCTACTTTGTAACGGGGATTGTCAAAATTCCTGTAATGCAATAACCGGAAACAACCGGAACATTTTCCGTATAGTGCCACTGCTTACATGGTAAGATTTCTCTCCCTCTCTCACTCCCTAGCTCTATCGAAGGCGATACGACCATATTAGATACAAGTGTTACCAATACTACCCAAAAAGAAGTATAAAATCCGAACTATAAGCCATTCCAACACTTCTAACCAACTTCTAACAAATCTAATGCGTAACAGTCACATTTATTTCTCTACTCTTGTACAAAGTATGTTTACAAAGTTTATTCCTCTCACTAGTTCATGTTAATCGAAATAAACATTTTCAGGAATTACCTTATTGCTAATTTTTCCCTAGGTACAAGGGGAACAGGATAATTGTGTAGACTTAGGCGATAGTTAAATGCTGCAAAATTCAAATTACTAGGAATATCTCGAAAATACAGTAGAGTTCCTCTAATCCGAACTAATTGGGACTGAACCCTGTTCGAATTAGCGAACATTCGGATTAGATGGATTTAAATTCAATATAATGACCTCAAGCATTTATGTATTAAGTATTATTGATTGGAAGTAGGAAATTAGTACAGTATGCTGTAATCACATTCTGAAGCTCGAAAACGAATTACTGTAATGTTTTACAAGCACTGTTGGGTATACCCAGCGCGAGTAGCTTGGTGAAAGTCGGAATGGAAGTTGGCAAAAAATGTCCTCTTCAAACCGTTGCAGTGCGTTGCGTCAAAAGATCACCGACTTCATTTCTTATGTATTGATTTGCTTTGTTGTTCACATTGTTTGTATGTCTAGCTCTTCCGTTTTTTAGTTTTTGTGTATAAGGTAGCCGATAGATTCACTGTTTACTCCTGTAGTACGTATTTTGTGTTTCTCTGTGCTGATAAATTTACGTTTCTACTTGCAAAAACTAGTTTAATCGTTATATTTATTTTTGCCTGTTTTAAAATTCAAAACAAATTTGGTAGATATTTTTTCCAAGCCTTGTTCGGACTAAGCGGATTTTCGGATTGGCTGTAATCTACTGTAAATGCATGTGCGTGTTTTATCTTGAGTTTTTATGTATTAATGCTCCTTAAATGCTATGGTTCTCAGCGGCATCTGTATAAAAGAGATTTAGAACGTTAAGCCCACCAGTGTAGTGTAGGGGTAGTGTGTGTCTCATATTCAAGAGGTCTCGAGTTCGAACCTGGTTAGTGTGAGTTACCAGGGTAAGGCTTATTCCTATGGTTTCCGTTGCCCTGAAATACGAATGTCGGGAAACTCTAAGCTCAAAGAACCCTGGGCTCATTTGTGCTAATCGTGAAAGGACGTTAAAGCTTAAAAAATTGTTTAGTAATCTCTTACGGTTTCCCATTATGTAAAAGTCATCCAAAATGAAGAGGACTTCTGAGAAAATTTCCAGGAAAGTTAAGATTTACAGGCGCACCTTTGATTGGTGGATAGCAGTATTGTTATAAAGAGGTGTATATAATGAGGTCGATTATAGTGTTGTATAAGCCTATGTCGTGGTATGATGGTGTATAGAAGCAGTAAAGTTATTTAGGTGTATTTTACTATAAAATAATGTGATTTTTTTTTACCCTGAATACAGATAACCATATTTACGCTCAAAGACCCAACCCTGAATACAGCAACCTCCCAAAACTAAGAACTTACTCTCCGAGGAGGTTCTACTACAGGAATCAGTTTTTGTTCACCTTGCCGCTGCAAACCGCGAGAGAGATTTTGCAATTGATCTTTGTTAATGAGAGGACTGCTGGTGCTGCCTAGTCTTGTGTACGGGAAGAAACTTGGGTGCTTTGTGCTCGTCTCCTGCAGCCAGGCCTTATGGGAACATTACAAGGGTAGCTCATTAAATGTTCATGTCGAGGAAAACACAACAAATCAAGAGTTATGGTACCCCTGTTCCTGCAGTGTGTTTCTCGCTCTCGGCTTACTTGTGTGAAAGAGTTAAATACTTAGGTAGCAATTAACAGCTGAGCTTTGCTCTATTCTTGCTACGATAGTTATACACAAAGACTGCTTCAAAATGCTATTATCTTCAGTGATATAAAACATCTGACGATAAATTTTTGAGCGAACTGTGAGAAAGTATCTGAGGAGTCAGGCCGTCCGTCTTATCTGAACTATTTCATGAATAAAATATGAATCTAAGTATTGTATCGCAAATATTAGAGCACAAAACGTTAAATTCTATAAAAGTAAACTAAAATATGTTCATTGCTCTTGTTTGCTTTAGTACAGCAGTTTTTTATTGACTCTAAATTTCAATTTTTGCTACAGCACAATACGCGAGGAATTCTTCGTTACAGTGACAAGAGAAGACTGAAGTGTGAATGCCATTTTAAAAAGCGATTACTATTTAATAGGTTTGAAATGCCGTACTCTTTACAAGACCAGGACAGAAAAACACTACACATGAGTACTGAAAAAATTATAAAGTATTCGAAAATTGAAAACAATAATTGTCAGAAGTAATATCAAAAGATGTCTGACCTTACCGATAAATCCTCGAGCAGAACGAGAGGGCAGACCGTAGAATGATATTTATTACGACTATTTCATAAATAAAATATGAATTTAAACACTACATGGCAAATTCTTAACCAGAAAGTGTTAAATTCTATAAAAACTAACCTAAAATATATTCATTTCGATTAGTGTAGTTCAACTTACTCAGTACTGCCAACTAAGTAGAGGAAACCCGAGAATTACACTATTTCGATCTTGTTTTGTTAACAACAGAAAACCAGTTTATAATCTCAAATAAATTCGCTTTTTTTTAGCATTAACTCTTCTCCTGGAGAAGTATATTAATTATTAAAAGAACAATTGTTAAAAACACGGTTGTAAATTTGAAAAGGAGTGTTATTTTTATTATTAATTCATTATGTGTAATAAATTGTGTGCGATTTATGGGTTATAGCTAACGAAATTGATTAAACAAGAGAATGACCAGGTGATAACTTGCATAATTATGATAATTTAACGCCTCTATATATGACATAGTCTGAGAAGCTGCATTTGATTTAAAATACGTTATTTAATGAGATCTCAAATAGCGTGGGGCACCTTTATCTAGTTCCTATGGTATACCCAATTATACAACATTAATTCCAAATGGAAACTAATCCAGGGAGTTGTGAGAAAATTTAAAATTTACATTTTATTTGTTATGTACCCAAATATCTTCAAAATGGTATTATTATCATAAACAGAGTTATCTTTCAGAAAATAACAATAAGAAAACATTTTAAAGGGTGGATTGGGTTTAAGTAATTCTCTTGAAAGTATTTGTATCGATTTATGGGAAAATACTGAATGTAAATGCACAGTTTATTTATTTCGCTCCTTATCTTCATGCGACACACACACCTGGGCTTTGTTTTATACTGAGGGAGCTCCAAATATGCATTCCCGAGAAATATCGATATGGAATTTTTGTGTGGAATACACATAGCAAGCGTGGACGAAGTAACAAATGACGATAAGGTTTTAGTGCTGTACACTATGAATTACTTCGCTATTGGTATTCTTTTTAAATACAACGAAAATTTCGGGACAGTATTACACAAGCATAGATGCTACATAAGATGTGGTTCATAAATTACTTTTAGCGCCAGCTTTTTCAGTTTATGCTTTTTTATCAGTAAATAAATAAGAGGACTGCCGCGTTTACTGTCCATTAGTAGGAATACAGCACCAGGTTAAATATGGATTCCCATTTCCCAGCTCGTGTATGTATGTAGAGTGACAATATATATAGCTCAGGTATACAAACGATACGAGATGCTGCTGTTTTACATTCCCTCAGCTCTTGAATTTAGAGTGAATGTTCTTTCAAGATGAATATAGCAACCGAGATAGCTTACGGCACGTTCGGGAGGTCGTGGGTTCAATTCCCCTGGCCCACCTTCCTGATTCAGGCTAGATAAGTTGAGTCAAATTGCTAATAACTATGGAATCAGAATATCAGACAAAGAAGAATTCAAGAATTGGAACCTATAAAAGCCAAAATTGTTGTAGACGAGCATATGATTGAACAAGTGAGGGTGTTTAAATACTTCACTGCAATTTTGAACATAATTTGCAGTAAAAATTGAACAGATTCAGACATTTCTCTAGAACCACGCAACGAACATCAAAACACAAAATGCGAAAACAAACATTAATTGGGAAAATGTTATAAAAGCAATGGCCTTACGTATGATACTCTCTTATGGTAACGAATGTTTGATTTTAACATGGACAAATTGAATATTGGGAGATGAAGTTCTTCCGCTTTGTGGCACAATATTCGTTACTGGATTACAGACGTGTAAAAATTATTAGACTGAAAGCAAACATTTGGTTATTTACTCCTCGAGGTTTTGTTTGCAAGATATTGATGCTTTAATGTTATTAAATACTTATAAGTATGTACAATTCAACGCTATTATAAGTTAGGTGATTAAGTATATTATATGAGAAAGCAGAAAAAAAATAGTCAACGTTTCATCCATTCTATTAGGCAGAAAGAAATAGTTTTTCTTCAATGCAACAATTTAACAAAAAATGCTGATGCTGGTGATGATGATGGCGATGATGATTATGATGATGATGATTATGATGATGATGAGGATGATGATGATGATGATGATGACGACGACAATAAGAAATAAAATAAAGCATGCGCTAAGTGCACAAGAAGTATTGCATCAGTCATGTGCAATTCAATATAACAACTAATGTGTCACCAAGTTACCATTTCAGCCCATCAAACGTATATATTTTATCATTTATTTTTTAAGTCATTCAACAATCGCAATCTGAGAAGGGAACACATCTATGTAACTCTAAACTACTGAGAAAGCTTTAGTTTATGACAAACGTGTTACCTAGAGGCGGCAAAATATAAAAAAAATTTGCCAAGTATGAACTTGTTTGCCAAATTATAAACACAAAGAATAACAAAATCTCAAATCTATTATGGTTATTATTAATATTATTATTACTATTATTATCATTATAATTATTATTATTACTACTACTATTACTATTACTATCCATCACTCGCCGTAGTTCACGTTGAGAAATTCTGGCAATTACCCTGCGCATATTTTGTTTTAATTCTCCCTCGATGTGTGTGTTTGTCTCAGACACTTTGTTTTAAGTTGCCCCAGAGATAGAAATCGCAGGGGTTAGGTCGGGGGACCGAGGGGGACACAAATCCTTATTAATAATTCTGTCATGAAACACTTTCAAATGCTCTCATCGAAAGAGCTGTTGCAGAGCCTTGTTGAAAAAAGGCAAAATCGCGCTTCCTGTCAGTTAATCCCCGCAAAAGTGGTCAAAATTGTACTCATGTATGTACGGGCGTCAATGGCTGATTCTAAAAAAAATGGCCCTATAACTCTTTCTCCGTTAATGCCGCAGTATACACAAATTTTGTCGACATGAAGGGGTATTTCATGAATAATATTGGGTTTCTTAGAGCTCTAATAACGACCTATTTTCAAATTGAAAAGTAAAACCTTTAAAAGTAGCTTTAGAAATTTTAACTGGTTTCATCCGCGCCTTTCTATGATAGCGACAGACGGCAACGAGCCGAAGTTATTCCTTAGACAAACTCACAGGTGACTTACATTTGTTCGTGGTTTTTTTCGGATTAACACAGTTATGTTATTTATGATAATTCTTTGTCCCCTATTACTGGAATTTTACGTACATCCAGATCACACAGTAAATACACTGTAGACACCCAGAACAAAGAAAAATTAGAAAAAGATCCTTGTGTTTATGTGTATCTTTTATTTTATTTATATTTTGTGGTAGTGTTTAATTCCCGCTTTTACCACATGCGTCACTGCAGGCGATGGCGCTGATACATGGAATGAAGATGGAGCATTGGTGAAATGAGATGGCGGGGGAAACCGGAAAACCCGGAGGAAACCCTCCTAGGCCGCTTTGTCCACCATAAATCCCAAACGCGATCGCCTGGGATGAAAGGCGAATCTATGGTAGATCTATCTTTATTTACCTTCACTGGGTTTACAATTACTTACAATATGTACCTCAAATGCTATGCAAACCTTCCTAAAGCTGATTATAAAACATTTGAAAATCCATTCCTAAATCCAAATATAATTTTGACTTATTTACCGAAATTAAATGACAGGGCTATAAAATGCTTGGCCATTCGTATGACACAGTATGAAAATACTGATCTGCTTCGGCAGTGCTGGTTGACAGAGAAAGACAATGCTTATTGTCACAATGCTGAGTTAATGATGGTGTACTCAGGTGCTTCAGCTTTAATACAACGAGTTTGCTTCAACTAAATTATACATTACAATTTGTTACACTGAAAGTTGCACACAACAAAGCATCAATCATTACAAAAGTTTAGCAATTATGTGGATGTTTGTTACTTACAAAGCAATAATATACAACTTAAAATACTAAAGCCTGACAATTCAATGACTCCCAAAGCAATTATCAGTTCATATTATGTGTTACACTCTAAACTCAGTTCCCACTTTTAATTGACCACTACTTTGGCATTAAATTAGGTAAAAAATAGAAAACATATTTCTGTTCATGAAGAATAGGATTTCATTATAACATAAAAAAAAACAAGAAAGTTTAATTATGACCATTACAACTTTCCCTTCTTCCATGCTATAAACATATCTGGTTACTGTATTCCTCAGATTGCTCTCAATAAAATTGATGTCAGGCCTTTATGTGTTAGATTTTCAGTGAAATGCTGTAATGCATTTCTACCTTAATTCGATTAAACTTAGTTATAATTTAATGTTAACGTGGTGTTGCCAAATCTCTCTTAGAAATTTAAACTTTGAAAAGCTTTCAAACATTAAATTCTGACTAAATTTTTTCGAATTAAGGTATAAATGCATTATGGCTATGTTTGTGTGGAAGTTAATAAAATAATAATCCATTTATACCCATTTGTCAAGAAGCTAGATGGTTTCAAATAGTTGACACAAATTATTTTTTCGGCGAAACGGTTTTTCATTGACAATAATTGCATTGGACATATTTGTTACTCTCATTATACAGAATTCCAGGATAACGCATAGCCGAAGTAATACCTTCCACTCTGTATAACCAGATTATAGTTGCTATTGCAACGAAAATTAAGGTAGTGCTAACTTGCACTACACTGAACTTCGTGATTTCTTTTTGTGAATCAGGTATCCAATATATTGGAAAATCATATAAAAGTTGCTCTATTGTTATATTTTTAGTTGTTACTTGGCATTTCTAAAGTGGTTGTGGCGATTTACATGCCACTTTACTGTGCACTTCAATATTATAATTTTCCTAAAAGAAACAAGTTTCAAATTTGCCTCCTAAAGTACTGCAAGCTTCAATGTTCGTATGCTAGATGACCTAACGTGTCAATTGAAAAACTAGAATGTGTAGGCCATGTTGGAAAACGAATGAGAAGTTTTAAAGCTACTGTGGAGGAAACTGTCACAGGTACACCAAACTCTTTGTACTCAGTTTCCCGGTAATTACATTTGCCTTTTTAAAATGTAGCTGTTCTCAGGAGCTACTGGACAGAACTCTGTCCGGTTCGCAGATTCCTGTGCTCCCCGACAGGCGCCTGAACCTAGACACAGTTCTAGGGAGTGTACGATGCCTATTTCAAGTATCCGCACGTGTTTCTTAGAATTTTTGTCAGGCTACTCTGACCGTCGATATATTTACACCGATGGGTCAAAGGGCTCCAACGGTGTTGGATGTGCTTATGTTTATGGAACCGAACCATATACATTCGGTTTTCCAAATAGCACCTCCATTTTTACTGCACAGCTTTATGCAATTTATCGAGCCGTTTTGTATGTTCGCCGTCGTAAATTAGGTGACTGCCTGATTTTGAGCGATTCCCTTAGTGCACTGCAGAGCCTTTGTCAGTTGTACAACCCCCACCCTATTGTACAACGTATCCAGGATGCCCTCCATGTTTTACACGCTTCTGGTGTTGACGTGGTGTGTGCATGGATTCCCGGTCACGTAGGTTTGCCTGGGAATGAAATGGCAGATTTAGCAGCAAAGACGGCAACTACAGAACCTAGTATTACCATCTCACGTGTTACTTCGGAAGACTTCAGGCTTGAAGTGCGGAGAGCGGTGCTGTCGTCCTGGCACGACGAGTGGTCAGCTCTCCGCGGTAATAAGCTTAGAGAAGTGAAAGAACTTCCGATAAACTGGGTAACTTCCTGTCGCACATCTCGTCGCGAGGTTAGTTTGGCTCGATTAAGAATAGGGCACTGCAATTTTTCGCACGGTTACCTATTTAAAAGGGACCCTGCGCCTCTATGTCCGCTGTGTGACAACGTTTTGTCGGTTCGCCACGTGCTGCTAGAGTGTTGCTCTCTAGCGAACCTTCGGGATTCTCTGCAGCTGCCTGCCAGACTTGCAGAGGTCCTAGCGGACGACAAAACAGCGGTTGATAGAGTTTTTAATTTTTTAGCGGAGTGCAGTATAAATTTGAGGATTTAAATTTTTTAATTATCTGTTTCTGCTTTTGGACATATTTATCACCTTGGGGCGCTGATGACCTAGAAGTTGAGCGCCCTTAAACCAAACCAAACCAAACCGACAATTAGTCCTCTAGACTTCCATACCATCTTGCTTCGCCACGAGTCCATAGAGGGAGCAGCGTAGGACAATTATACCTCTGCCTCTGTGACGGTAGATGGCATTAGGGTGTCATCTAGCCAATCTGCTTATATAATCTGTGGATAGATGGTACTGCATTCACTATTATCATCATTTTTTCATTTATACTATTGATTTAGGTGGAACGTTGGGTATTTTACTTTCGCGACTGAAGGACATTAGGAAAAACACCCACTCAGTTCGACTCACAGAATTTGAAATCGACACCTCAGGAATGTGACCCTCACACGATACCGACGAACCATATCACTAGATATCCATGGTTTTAATTACATCATATTATATCGCATTTTTATACAAGGTGGGTCAAGGAAAATGGGTTCGTAAATCAGAGAAAACAGACTCAGCACTAAGGAAGAAACCTCCAGGTAAATCCAAATCCATTCGTACACATGAAAAGATTGAGAAAGCTGGAGTTGCTATAGTAAACAGCCCAAACCGTTCAGTCCGGAGACATTCTCTGGCACTTAACGTGGATCGCTCTAGTGTACGAAGAATACTGAAAGCACGATCTAAAATGTCACCCCTACAAGTTGGAAGTTGTGCATAAATTAAATCACTAGGAAGTAAATAATCGTGCGAGCGATTTCTGAATGAGTTTGAAAACAGCAAAGAAGTTCTTCCGAATTTATGGATGTCTGATGAAGCCCACTTCCATTTGAATGGCTTCGTAAATAAGCAGAACTTTCGGTATTATGCACAAGAGAATCCACGGCAACTTCATGAGTGGCCCCTTCACTCGCAAAAGGTAACCGTTTGGAGTGCTGTCTCTTCCAAAGGAATTATTGGGCCATACTTCTTTGAAGATTTCAATGGTCGCGCGCAAACTGTTACTGCAGATCGTTATGTGACAATGATTCAACATTTCTTCCGTGATCAAATAAGGAATTTTGGGATCAACAGAACAACTTGGTTTCAGCAAGACGGTACAACAGCACATACTGCACGAATCCCTATGACGGAACTGCAAAATTTGTTTGGGAATCATGTCTTATCGAGGAATGGAAGCATTCCGTGGCCTGCACGATCCCCTGATCTGTCTGCATGTGATAACTTTTTATGGGGGTATCTCAAAAGTAAAGTATACGCTAAAAACCACGAAACATTGACAACCTGAAGACAGAAATTCGTGAAGAAATTGCGAGAATCCCAATAGTTATGTTGCAAAGAGTGATGAGAAACTTTAAAGATCGATTACAAGAATGCCTGGTTGTGGGTGGTGGACACTTAAAGGATGTTATTTTCAAGAAATGGTGGCTATAGCAAATAGTGTACTATTTTCTAGATCTTCATATAATAAAAATTAATCTAATACATTATCTAAGGTTTCATTTCACAATTTGAAAGTTTTCCGTTTCTTTGACCCACCCTGTATATACATTTCTTCTGTCCATGTACAACACACACACACACACACACACACACACACACACACACACACACACACACACACACACACACACACACACAGTCGGTCTGGATGGCTCATTTGGTTAGACGCTGGTCTACTGATCCCAAGGTCGCGGGTTCAAACCCGGCCCAGGCCGATGGTTTTTAAGTGTGCTTAAAAACGACAGCTCCATGTCAGTAGATTTACTGGCATGTAAAAGAACTCCTGCGGGACAAAATTCCGGCACACCGGCGACGCTGATGTGATCCTGGCAATTGACAGCGTCGTTAAACAAGAATAAAACACACACACACACACACACACACACACACACACACACACACACACTGTATGTGTCACTGTAAGGTTCCTAAACGGCTGGATCGATTTTCACGAAATCTTGCGTGTGTGATAAGGTGATTGGATAATAGTTTAAAGGCACAATATGACCAGATCGAACATGTTCTTTTTTTATTAGTTAATTAACTAACTTATGTGTTGTTCACAGAGCTTTATTATCTTTGGGTGGTATAGGTTCACAGTTGGATCCGTCAACAACGCTCCAATTGCATTTAAAAATTTCTTGTATTTAAGCCTGGATTGCAGGACGTTTTGATCACAGATGAGCGTTAATATCACATTAAATATATGCGCTTATTAAGGGCAAGTAATTAAACGTGTGATTAAGAAATATACTTTGTGAAAATTTGTAAGGCGCAGCATTGAGGTTAGATGTGTATTCTCTAAATTTTAGCTTAACCTACAAATGAACTATATTTATATTTGTTGAAGTAAGGTGTTGAAGTATAATTAAAAAGTATACATTGTGCAAATTCTGTTAGAGCTTTGTAGTATGTAATGAGCTTAATCTACAAATGTAATATTGAGTATTTATTGAAGTAAGGTGGTAAAGTGTAATTAAAAGGTATATATTGGGCAAATTGTGCCAGAGTTTTTGTAGTTCGTAGGGAGCTTAACCTACAAATGCAATATATTAGTATTTGTTGAAGGAAGGTGGTAAAGTGTAATAAAAATATACATTGTGTAAATTGTGCTATAGCCTTTGCAGTGCGTTTTCTTATAGAGTAATATAATCACGTACCTACAACAAATATGGTCAGCTTCCCGCTGCAGTGACTGTGCAATGGCGACTTCTAAGACAAAAAAGAAGCGCAATTTGCGGTATTAGCGCTCTTTTGATTTTTTTTTCTTTATTCTTATACGGTGAAATGTTGATACTGCATTGAACAAAAGAAAACAGCTTATAGCCAATCGTTCATCGCCGGAATATACAAAGCGTTAATAAAGATTTAGGATATTTGTATTCTCGTTTCCAATATGGTAATCATTCACTTTAATCACCAATTCGCTTGGCATTTGCAATGACTATTAATAAGTATTGTCGCACGCCACTCTCTCCTTGTTTAACTATCTGCTACCATTACTTAACTTGACATTTGCTAAGCCTAACCCCATGCTTTTTCTGCTACCCCACTTGACTTGGCTTAGCGAGAGTGAGTGGACATCTATTTGCGGAATCGTGTTGGGAATGGATCGGTGGGGTATATTGTGGTTACATATAATACCAAATGCCTTTTCCTTGAATATATTTTGAAAACATAAAATAAATACAGGACTTAACACTGACGGTGTTAAGTAACAAAATATACATAAGAACATTGAAAGTATGGTGAATGATAATATATGTATTACGAAAATGTAGTAAAAATAAACAGTTACATAAAATAGACATGAATGTAAACTATTCTTTGCACTAAGTAATAATTCCTTTCTGACTATTTGACTTCCTGAGCAACACTGGTAGAATGGGCCTGACTCACCAATATAACCTGGCGCACAAAAGTCATCCCTTTTAACCACACTCAGTTGCTTATGTTAGTCGGAATTATAACTATTGCCGTTTAGGCTACATTAACCGTGATACAAAGATCACCTACCCTGCTTTAGCATAAAAGCCCTAAAACACTAAACACATACATCTAAATGAAATACAGAACTGTTTGTCTCACCCAAATGTCTGGTGTGCTTTTGGAACAGGTCCTTATCCAATTGTGTTGAAATGAACATGCACATGGACTGTGGCACATTCCTGCATATCAGCCATGAAGAATAAACGCGTCGTTCCTGCTTAATTCCGCGTATGCCCAGTGTATGCCTGAATTAGCATACATCTCGAAGAAATGGTGGTGAATGCCGACGTTGCTTCTCTACGGAGAAAAGTTGCTCACTTACTTGCCCCCTTTGACAAGCAAAACCAAGAAGCATGACCCTGTTGACTTCGATGCGTGCTGACGTCACTGTTTGTGAACTGCTTGGCTCGATGAAGAGGAGCTTGCCGAGTAATGTTAGTAGAATTGAGAATTGCTAAGCCTATCGGCTCATTACTGACGAACATGTAGGCAAGTATGTAAGATACTAATGCTGAGCGCCTCGGCTTGATGAAGATTAAACCATAATGTATAAGGCTCATACATTACGCTTGGTCGAAGCTGACCATACTTTGACTGACGAAGACAACTGGTGGCAGCGCCTAACGGAGCTCGACTACTTGACGAAGACTGGAGGCAGCGCTGAAGTAAACATCGAAGACTGCAGGCAACGCCCTTCGCGTTGAAGTGAAGATGAAAGACTGCAGGCAGCGCATCGCGCTGAAGTGAACTAACGACTGGTCGGGCAGCCGGATTTTATACTGTGTGAGGGGCGTAGCGGGGGGTGAGAGGGGTTACGCTTACCAACCTGACGGCTATACACCTCTCTAAGGTAAGGCCAAGTCGATATCTCGAAGTGACGACCTTCCATGACGTCACAGTATCAAGCACAAATAATGTCAATTTGTAGGTTAAATCTGGAAAATCCGTGCTTTTCGCATGGCCAATTATATGTTGCGTGTTCAAGAGTTGGCAAACCATCAAGATTCTTCGTTTATACCCCTTAAAAGTAACTAAAAATATTGTTTGTAAAATACTATTAAGATAAAAAAAACAATTTTATTCCTGTTAATAAAGTGAAACCTGTCTTCAGCGGAATCGAACAGGAGTCTGGAACATTTTCGTTAAACACAGATTTCCGCTTAACGAAGGTAGGCTTGGGCTATTAAGAAAATTAAGTCATTAACATACATAAATGGACAGTATGAGGTAAAAAATTCACATACATTATTTTATTGTTTGTAGTTAGATATTTATTCTGCAATACATAACTGGAAATTTTCCGTTAAAAGGCGTACTATGATTTGCGTTGTCCGCGTAGGATAGTTTCCGTTTAATAAAGGGAGTTTAACGTGTTTTCAACCCTAAATACACGGCACAATACTATATTTCCGCGGGGTCCGTTGAAGGCAGCTTGTACTGTATTAAGATTATATATATAAACATTTTTGAACCAATCCCAGGACCTTATGTAACTCAGTATTGTAAGCTTTCACGGTGCTTAGAATAGGTTTGTGGCAGGTTACAGCATTTGCCGCATTAAGAAAACAGACATTCGACATATACCGCTCCTGGTTCATATCTGGTGTCATCGTCCTGAAGAGCACTGCGAGCACACGCTCGGCCCTTACCTACCATCAAAGACTCATCTGCACCAACATCCAAAGTCATTTTAATGTCATTATGCATCGCTCTTCTAAATCGAAATGATACACAGCACTTCTGAATCTTCAACATGTAGATAACTGAAGCATGGCTCAAACTTTTAAGGATAAAATAATTGAAATATTTTATTTAAAGCTTGGTATAATAACAGAATTCTGTTGACCTAATAACAGCAGAACAATTTTCACTCTACAGTTTCATTTAAATTCAGTACTAACTTGTTTCAAATATTTACATAACGCTGGATGACGCAGTTTATTTATTAGAATGTGACATCGGCAACATAACTTCAACATAAGTTCGACAAATTCGTTTTGTTCTTTCTTTCTGTATTTATTTATTTATTTACTGACATATATGTCCAGCCGGCGTTGGGGTAAGTAGATAACTCTTCGTGGGTTAAAAGAGTTGCAGAAATCACGGGGGTAAATCCAGAGTGGCGTGCGTGAACTTTGTTCTTCATATTCTCATACTTCTCAATTCGTCCATTTCTGTCGCCAACAACCTTTCCGTCGATCTTTCACTCTCCGTCTGATTTTAACTTCCATATATTACAATACTCTCCACTATAATGTTTAATATATTTAACTTTGTTCTTCTAATTAAATCCCTGCTCCATAAAAACCCGTTTAAGCAGTTTATCGCCTTTCCAGCATTATTTATTCTGTTGTAGATGTCTCATTTGGCTGTAGCCAATTGGTCTATATTACACCCAAGATATTTAAATTGTTCTACTCGTTTAATTATTTTATAATCTATTTCCAGATTGTGCCCTTCTCCTCCAATAACAATATATTCTGTGTTGTCAAAATTAATTTTCACTCCTTCTGTCTCAAATTCATCCACAAGCTTACGGGTCACAAATTCTATGTTTTCTCTGCCCTGTACTAAAATTATTTGTTTTTTTAGCGAATAATACATTGTATATGGTATCATCATGCATCTCTATTCCCATTTTGTGACAGGCGCTATTCCATTGTCTCAATACATCATCCAAATACATTTTAAATAGTGTTGGCAACATTGCAAATCCTTGTCTTCGACCTTTGGTCACTCGAAATTGTTTCCAGATTTTATTTCCAATCTTCTCAGAGCCACTACAATCATATAACTTTTAATAAATTGAACAAGAGGCTCATGTATATGAGTTTTTATCACATTCTTTTTCAAGGTCCACAAATACAAAATGTAAACTTAAGGGTTCTTTTCTGTGCCTTCGAGCTCGTTTTATTCCACGTTCTTCAGCTGCCTGAATGATAATTAGTTAGGTAGAAGCACACATAGGGATACCTGATTCTAAGTTTACATAATTTTGGCATTAATTACAAGAGTTTACAACTTTAATATAATAAATAATAATATTACACACAAACAAATAAACACACAGTAGTGGCTTGTTTGAAAGGGGTGCGCCATAGTCACACTACTACTGTATTTAAACGTTAAAGTGATTTTATAGATGGGAAACTAACAAAATACTCTTAGAACATGTGTTCGGATGTCTAATCTATCAAATAAAAATGTTAGAAAAAAATCGGTTTGTGAGAAAATTCAGCTACAACTTTCCCTTAAGACCTATCCGACTACCATTCAATACCACCCTGAAACATCTTTCCCTAATATATCTGCGTAAAGTCCTCTCCTTAGAGAAAGAATCGGTCCATAATTCCCTTAGATTCCTATTTCTCAACATGTTCAGCAGATTATACTAATATATAAAGTCTATATGCTGTTGAATATTTGATACAAACACAGCATATATTTGTAGTTTATAAATATACAAATTATAAAGAGAATTTAATCCGACAAACAGGATTAAATAATTATATATTCGGATTGTCTCTGTGCGATACTGAATTTATAGACTCCAATAAATTATCAAAATAAATAACAGGAAAGCGAGAGTGGTAATGTATTTTTGTTCGCTTTATTTCTCATGGGTGAAATTCCCCAATGAGCGTGTTCGATTTACATAAATAGTTTATATAACCTACCTTCAAATGTGTAATAAACAGGATGGTCTAACTCAACCATTAGAGGTTAAGAAAGACGTACAGCCATGGAAAAAAATTATTGAGCACATTAGGAAAGGAAATATTTTTAAACACCACGTCGTGTGGCAGCACGGCTTATACAAGTCGACATTCCAACATGCAGCTGAGATTATTTATAGTCTCTAATCCATATGTTATCATATATCACACTCAAATAGCCTGTGTCTTGAATCACCACCCGCATAAAATATTATTTTCTCCTAATGCGATCAATCATTTTTCAATTGCTGTAGATAACGCATAGTGAAGCAATTTATTAGCAGTAAGACATTTTCTGCCTGACTGGGGGAATTGATATATTAACATCACAACGTCGAGTCGGTAATTATTCAAACTTATTTACAAAAACGTCACCATCTTAGCGCCAGTCCATTGGTCTGGGATCTACACTAGCCTCCATTTTGGGCCATGACCTGGTGTCTGACTCTGCGGCCGTCGCCGATATTGGCTTCGATAAACAAGTATGACAGGTATTATAGATCTAGGCGGTTTTTATATTTTAAAGATATTTTTACGCTATTTTCACCTAGTGATTTTTAGAAGTCAAACTCGTACTTCAGTTTTCGGTGGTTTTTGAGATTCCTTTTATGGTATTTTAAGGCTTTTATCCTTTACTGTTTTAATTGTGCAACGTCTCAAGTGAAAAAGTGACAGATTGATGCTTTATTAAAAGACGTTACAATTAAAGTTAGTGTGCTCTTTCAAAACCACTCACGCATACCCACAGAGAGAGAAATCTCATAGCTTCTATCGGCGGCAAAGGGCTGATTGAAAGGAGGTTCGAGCCATTATTAGGTGGCTTACTTCAAACAGTTAACAATGTTTGACCGACAACACTATGTAATCCTGCTTCAATGTTCACATCAACTTGAAGCAAGCTAGAAATTGCTTCAAGTATTAGAGTAATGTGATTGGCGTCCCGGTCCCTCCCAAAAATTGAAATTGAGTTTTTATTTTTAACCCTTTCATTGCTGAGATATTTTGCTACATATATCGTTCTTCCTCTAATTCCTAAACCGATTTTCATATCCCTTTCCGAGGCAATTAAGCCGGAGCGATTCGGATAGCCCTGATGGTTAAGGCAATATGCAATGTACTGGCCATTCATTCTAAGTCAAACGTCACAAGTTCGAATCCCAGCAAATTGCAGTCAAATGTGCCTGTGGTAAAGGAAGGTGAGAGCCCAAGTAAAATAATCGGTATAATAGTACAATTCGAAACTGATGGGGTTACATTTAACTATATTTGCATGGATTTTGCTTTTTTTCTAAAACAGAAAACTATAGTTTTATTGCCAAAATGTAATATTTTTACAGTACAAAAGGGCCACATATACTTGAATAAAATTTTATTTGGGTTAGCATAACAACTAAGTGTAAAATATCTCAACAATGAAAGGATTCAATGCCCCGTCGTCTATGTGACGGCGAACGCACTGAAAGCGTAGTTCTTAGCGTCGCATATTATTTAGGGCCTCCACCAGCTTTGAACCCGAGACCACGGAGGAAGATCTGGCCTCTCCCGGCCGACATATCTGGTCTTCGCAACTAGAGAGCTCCTCAATTGGCCCCTCAGAGACCTAACGATACTGAATGCATCCCGAAGCAGATCTCCAAGGGGGAGAAAATCCCCATGCCGGTACCAGGAATGAAACAGAGATCTTCCGCTATCATATTTGAATCTTAGAGTGATAACCACCTTTAAAATTACTTACAATATTTTTAGAAGAATGAGGCATGCCTGCTTGTAGTGATTTTGATTTAGACTCAAACCTTCAATATTCGTTTGCACAACTGGTTGTTGCTCATACACCAAATGGAATATGCATAATTTCACAAAAACAAACGGGAGCTTGATTCAATGTGATGAATGAATGAAAGCAATGTATTAATTAAGCGTCCATTTTCATGATTAGATAGTCGGTAAATATGTGTAATTATTAATGAAAATGTAGTTTATTTAAAACAGCAGCCGTTTCGAGTCCTGTGATGCAAACGTCGATTACCGGTTCAGCAAACCTAGCAGCGTTAATATTTGCTTACGTAATCGAGAGCAACATAAATGAAATTGCTATACCAATTGCCTAGTTTTAATATGTATTCGGAAAATTAGGGAAGCTTGGATTTAAGCGGTTAGAAATCTTGGAGAACACAAAGCCATCAGGAAGTTATTATAGAAGACACATTACAAGGAGAGAAATGGTTGAAATATGTTATTATAGCTACAGAAAGACATACAGGATGCTTGGGGCAATATCCTATACACTCTTCAAAGAAACATTGTCAAAAATGTAACAACGGAAAGACCTTGAAAATGATAAACTGCGAAAAAGCTACTTAAAACAAATTGAAAGTTTTAACGATTCCATTATTCTTAAGTAAAATTTCATCTTTACCTCATAATTTTCCGCAGAACATAAGACGGTCCTGCCGGGCTGCCCCTCCCCACTGGCGGTGCGTGTATCAAGTACGATCAAGTTCAGACCGCCCTAGCGCGGCTCTTTTCTGAAACATTCGAGAAGTTCGAGAAAGAACCACGTGGCGTCATCCCCGCTATATAAGGAGGGGAGGCCACGAGATGAGCTGGTTAGTAGTTACAGACGTGAGCCGGACAGTCAGTCATTTTTTAGTTTTAGTATGCCTGCGTCAGCTGCGGGTGTACGGTATCGTCGAAAGAAAGATAGTGAAGCAGTTAATCAGTGTTAAGTGATTGTGTCGTCAATGTCAGTAGTTTGAGATACATAGTGAGTGAAGAAAGGCAGAAAGGAGTGAGTCAAATATACGAGAAGAAAACGGTTGTATGTTGTAATATCAAGGAAGACTGTAGACTGTATTCACGTCAGTAAAAGAGAACTCTGTATTTGTGCAAAAACTTTGGACGTTTATTTGACCGTGGTGTCAGAAGTGGGATTTGTCGAATTGTCGGTTTGTAACTATACATTAATAACCTTATAGCTCACCTCGTTCTTCATTATTACTTAATATTGATTTATTTATTAAATGCCTGGGGAGATTTCATAATGATGCTGATTCAAATGTTTTACTTCATGCCTCGGGAGGAAGGATGGGAAATTAGGGGAATGTTTATTTATGCTCCCCAGCATTCACTTGATGACCCGGAAAACACTCCGTAAAACCCATGGGTCAGGAAGGTCCGCCATGGGAATCAAACCCATGAAAGCTGCTGAAAAGGAAGCTCGCTATTAGCTACTTCACACCATTGCTTTTAAATACGCGGCCTGACAACAATAGAGCGATCAGAACACAGATGACTATAAGCGCAACAGAAGAAAACGATTTCGGACAATTCACGTGTCGCGCTTTTTAACCAGAAGTTTCAAGAGAAGGTGTATTTTCTAGAGAATTCGTCGGCACTTCGTCTCGACTATAAAAGCTCAAGAGAAGGCCAGAGAAGGGTAAGTTAGTTTACTATTTAAGTGGTGAAGCACTTTGGGAGTTGAGCGTTGAGACAGGTTGAGTATAGTATCGTTAAAGTTAGCTATTTGTGACAGAGAGGTCACGATAAATTGCAAATTTTGTTAGCAATAAAACAGAGCACTGTGTTCTGTGGTTTACATTAACAAATATTGATACTGAAAAGGTAATAATTTGTAAGTGATATATAATTTAGAGCGGGAGTGCAACAGAATTAAATTTTTTTGTTGAAAATGATAGTTGCAGTTTGAAGAATGTCGAAAACAAATGGTACAAGGTTGTACGTCATAGTACGCTGTTGGAGAATTTTGTTCCTTGTATTAATTAAGTAACTACCCTACAATATTTTAAGCACATAGAGGCTTTAGCCTATCCTCATGCAGAAACTGAAATTAATTTACATGCACACCCATTCACAGTCAGCATAGAAAGTTTTGCCTTAGAAACAAACTATAAAAACCACAGCTCCAATTAAAAACTGCCTGGCGAAGAGAATACTGAAGAACTGTCATATAATTTTACATCAGATTACAGTGCAAGTCAACAACATCAAAATGACATACTCTATTGCTCTATTTACACGGCTATCTTATAATAATGTGTATAGTATGATAAAGGTCTATGGTGCAAACTCCAGCTGCAAAGTCGTCCAGTTTTACGGTATCGTAATAGATAATAGGAAGTATGCTTTTCCAAGAACGTTCAATTTCTAATGCATGTATATTATATCGTTTTAATAGTTTAAGGCACTACATTAGTGTAAAATAACATTTTAAAATGCAAGAAACTTGTATTTTTCCCCTTGACACTTGCAAGGACCATTTTTCTCTGCTCTGGCAAAATTATGGTTAGCCCGTTTTTGGGAGCAGCCATTCATTTCAAACATTCCTTAACGAGAAGGAAGCTCTGTGTTCTAAAAAGAGGTAAAAAAAATCATAATGTGCTTCCTTGCCCTTTCTAAAATGCAAATTCTGTAGCCATTAAATCCTCTTTAGCCTTATGTTCATATTGGAGTTGCGCAAGGATGAGCTTCAGATTGTAACTTGCTCTACAAATAAAGAATTGCTATTAGAAATGAATGGGAGGACATTTAAACCCTCCATCCGAGAGAGATTGTGTGATGCCTGCACGTAAGTTCATTCTTCATATTTCATTAGCTCTAAGAAATGTAGGTTATTTCAAGTTGGTGGTTATCGAAGAATCTGGGGATCATCATGCTTGTGAATTTATAATTTCGACCTTTGAATTCGCCCACTCGTAACGCTATGGAGTAGATTTCTTCACCCGCCAAGACACCCCCTCTTCTCTAAAGTGATAAATAACGAGCTAACATGCAATAGTCCCTCAGTCACCGCGTTAGAATCAAAAGCAGAACTGTACAACATTTCCAGAAATGTATTAGCTTGGCTGCCGTTATATGTTCACGAACATATTTAACTAATTCTGAACAAAATGTTCTAAGCAAGGACACAATACCTCCTAGACGTAGAAATTCACAATAATTTTAAGTTCTTGAACGAAATGTGCCTGTAAGAAAACCTGAGAATGCTAGTAGTGTGGTTTCATTACTCAATGTTTCGTTTCTCCATCCACAAAACCTTTCATATTCTTCTTCATCTACATCATTGATTTTTCTGGAATTCATAAACTCTCAGCTTCGCTCAAAATGTCATTCCGTTTTCCTCTATAAACCGTGAAACAAATGAAAAAACATCTGCTTAGCCATCATATTACCTCACACATCTCTAACTTCAGATACATTATAATTTTACATTTAGCAAATTTATTGCTTAATTTTACGTGTTTTAATAGCATAATTGCATATTTTCATTGTGACACCTATATAAGTTAGTGCGTGAATAAAAGTGGACGCACTAAACACATACTCTTGTCACAACAAATCAGATTATCCACTACTTACATAAATAGTTTATGCTGGTAACCTCAAAATGTGCTTTACACATAGGTAAAATCTTGATATCGACATTTTTAATTACTGCTTTATATAATTTATACAGGATGGAAGTGAAATGATCCGCCAGACCTTAACAGCGAATTTCTCATGTGGTGAATAACAAGAAAATGTAGTACCAAAATGTCGAAAAGTTTATAGTTTTCTAGAAAAACAATTTTTATCAAAAAGATTTATCGTCATCTGGCTGAATTATTATTGATTGAATGTTCTTGATTTATGGCTATATTTATAGAAAATTGAATAAATGACAACTTTTTCCTTTGGCGTATTTCAATAGATTCAGCGGTTTAAATTTAAGAGATCCCACAATTTATTGCCTTTTTGTTGCAATAAATTGTGCATCGGACCCTGTATCGCGGGGAATTTTCTCTCTGTGAACCTTCATCCCTTAGGGGTACGGTCTCCGACTTCAAGCCCCACGGAGGGTTTATCCGGCTCCAGCGGTGGCAGCTGCCCTCTGTCTCCTCTTGCCTCACTCTACCTTCCGGGCGCCTTCACGGGGGCTACAAGTACAAAAGGCTCAATGGCCGCTGTATCGACATGTTTGCTTGTTAGCTACAAGAGATTTGTTACAAGAAAGTTGTCCAATCAGCTGATCTTGGCACCGCTTGCTCCCGAGCGATTTCTCAGAGGAGTTGTTCACCTTGTGGTTACGGGAATGGACCCAATACGTCCCTCTGTAATTTATATGATGTCAAGCGGCGCTTTTGTGTCAGGTCATATCTGACCAGACTTTTCACCAGGGGATTGAGATGGATTTGAATTTTGTTGTACATTGATCGATCTTGTCATCTGATTACGTCGGTAATCTACAGGATATTGGAGTGTTCATGTCGAATGTGGGCTGAGAGTCCACAGCCAGCGTTGTAGATCATCCCCAGCATGCTCTTGGAGCTGAGTATTGGATATAACCGCCGGAGAGTTAGGTGCCCTTGTAGCATTTTTCCCCTGTGTGAGGCCTCCGATCCAGTATCACCCTTAAGATAGCTTGCCGTGTTCAACCATGGAAATCGGTGGCGTTGCAGCACGGGATTTTGCAGGAGTCGGCTGGCTCTGGTCTTGGACAGGAGATTCGCACAGCCTTTTTCCAGGTTTATGGCCATACATCAGTTCTCGCTCTATCTCTCGATGGCGCGAAGGTGGTCTTGTATGTGCCGGTAGCTGTCGCGGGGATTCCTGTTCGTTGAGAAGATCATGAGGTCGCCCTGGCAAGTGTGAGTGTGGTGGTGTGTGTAGATATCGGCAAAGAGTGCCGAGGATAGCACTCTGCCCTCAAAAGATTGCACCAAAAGATTTACATATCGTTAGCCTTTTTTTTTTTTGGTTTGTCTGTTATATTTACTTTGTTTATGGACACCCTTTAACTGCTATAGTTCTCAGCGTCACGTTCTAGGGTGCTCAGATGCCAGGTTTGAGATTCACCTACATGCCTTAAATCTACAATACGGGACCACCGTCTTTACTTTCCTTCGCAAGGAAGCAATGCTAAGGATTTTTACATCCAAAAAATCCCTCATCCTCCGCCGGGTTTCAACCAACGACCTCAAGAACCAAAACATGTTACCCCTAGACCATGCAGACGACGTCGTTCGGTATGGCGATCTTGCTAAATGATAAGATTTTATCATTTTGACTTTTATTTAACACATTAAGTGAAGAAATAGATTTAGATCACCAAACAATGATGTTCGACTGGGTGACCGCTGTCGCATCTACCGCTATGTTGTTCGTAAGCTCACGGTAAAGTGCACTTGTGTTTTTGTGAGTTGAGTTCTTGCAGTTGCATGAGGCAGAAATTCGCCCCAGATTAACAGAAAAATTGTATTGTGTGTTGGTAATAAGTTATTCATTATTGTCCAGAGTGCATTACAACAGTGTATTTTCTGTACGATACGTGTGTCAAAACACCTCTACAAGGAAGTGTCAGATAAAGTTACATTCCAGTTGTACATGATGAACCCATGTTTGTAATTTGAAACACACTGTTATGCACTAGTTCGTATGCATGAGGTGCACTTCGCTGCACTGAAAATCCTAAACAGATCGATTCAAGTAGAGGTAGCGTCTTTACTTGATAGCTTTGCATTTCACAGAGAATATGTTACAATGTAAGGTTCTGCAGGGAGAATCATCCTATAGGGTGTCTACGAAAAAATTATCAATGAATTCTTCCTTAGCGACTCTGTGATTTATTTATGTAGCATTAGGTTATCACCTCGTATTTATATTCTCTGAAGCACCTGGTATGATTTCGCAATTTATCCCTACAACATTTAGCCTGAGGTTGCACTTAACCAATAGGCTTACGTTTCTTTGGAGGTAATTGAAAAGTAATATAAAAGGCACCTAAATACTTAATTAAAACATTACAAACACAAGGAATATGTATGTAAATATAGCAAAAATGCAGAGAAATTATTACACTAAGAACTATTGAACAAAAGAATACCACATTATATCGATGATTTCTCGATAATGCAGCTGAGAGACGTCCGAATGTTACCTCGACACTATTTTAAAGAAAAATCTCATTGTAAAGAAAGCACAGCAGTTTAAGTAACGTCAATATAACCTTGTTTATTTTCTATAGTCAGTACATACACAAAACTACTAAGAAAACGTATGAAAGTAACAGAAACGGGCCGCCAAACATGACTACGTTATTATTCCATGAAGGATATCAGTAGAGGAGGCTGTGATATTGTGTGCTTGTCTGAGTTGTCAAATGAAAACTTGTGAATATTTTATTTGCAGTAGTAGAAGAGAATATCAATTAGCATTTATTGGACATTAAGATTAGGCGCCAGCTACTCACTTTTCTTTTACATAACATATATTTCCTTACTCACTCTTCCACAAACAATGCTTACAGTTTTATTTATGATTGAAATAGAAATGCACATTTTTTCTCTACTCGCTTTTCTTACTGTGGTATTTGTGGTTGCTCAACAGTACTGTTGCAGTGTCTTCCCGGTGTTTTTATTTATTTTGTTTCTTTTTTCTTCCTTATAATATCCTAAGAATCAATTAACTCTTTTTTAAGTGTATTAAGTAATATTTTGTAAATGTCTCAAAGAAACACAAGGCTATTTGGCAAGTGCAGTCTAAGCCTAAAAGTTATAGGGATAATCATAAAACCACCAGCAACGCCGGGTTTGTTTATTATATCTAAGCATAGGTGTTTATTATATAAAGACTTAAAATACTTTTGAATTTATGATCCATAAGTATTTTTCAAGTCTTGGAATACAGAAGTAATTTTGGCGAGATATGTATTAGACTTCGGTGTTTGCGCCCCCCCCCCCCCCCTCCTAAACCAGCGTATAGCAATGTTGGTCTGGGTGGCTCAGTTGGTTAGGCGCTGGCCTACTGATTCCAACCGATGGTTTTTAACTGTACTTAAAAGCGACAGCTCAATGTCTGTAGATAATGGCAATTGACAGAGTCGTTAAACAACAAAATAATAATAAAAGTAATGCGTGTAGCAATGCAGTATTTCATTCCGATAGTTCCCTCGCTTCTGTTTCGGAACCCAGGTATGCAGTAAAGTGGCAATCAAACCTGAAGTAGTAATAATGATAACATTGCCAGCTTCGAGTACGAAGGCTGTCGGAAACGACCGACACACGCCGATCGATTACGCCGCTTCGGTTCTCTTTCCTAATGTGGATTTATGAGGCGAATAACAGTCATTAATAAAGATGTATTGGCAAGCCGGAAGTGAGAAGAACAAGGTGGTCTATAAATTAAGAACTACCATACATCACCAAAGGTAAGGAGGAAAGTTTGGAAGAGAAATGGTGCTGAACTAACCTTTACAATTTAAATAAAGTTTTATTAACCTCACTGACGTTCTCAATAGAATAAAGAACAGCTTTTTAATATTTTCCATTCTCTTACAATATGTATGTGAACATTTTATTTCTACGAAGGAATAAGTCCTGTGAAGCAAAATAAAATTATCTCTGTTGTGCAGAGATAATTGTAAAGCGCATGCAAATGGAGCACTATCATTTATGTCTATGTAATGTGATTCAAGTGTATCTTGTTATTTTTACTTTTTCTACTATGCAAAGTATAAGTAAAGTGTATTTTCAACTGTATCAAATGGAAAAAAAATTAATGCTATTTTACATTAGATCTTGAAGTGGTTTCCTTTGTAAGTCTCAAAACCTGAAGGAAAATCAAGAGACTCTGGTGATCGATCTTTATATCTTTAAAAATAACGTGTGTAATCTTTAGACGAAAAGGAAGCCAAAAAGGCTTATCCTAGAGTCTAAACTAGTAAAGCAATAGATATTACATTGGGACGTGATTATTTCATCAAGTTTACTGTAAAGAGTGGTATACTAAAATAAAGTTCTGATTCAAAGTTAATGCAGGATTAAACATGCATTCTGCACACGAACGCCTTCTCGTGAAAGCTTAGAGGATTTCCATGCTCTAGATTCAGTTATCAGAAACCATCGGGCCTGTCAAAAGTGACTAAATAGATCTAAATACAGGAAAACTTCGAGGGAACAATATCCTTGTGGGATATTTAACAAAATGCGAAAAATATCCCGGATGATGTATTGAAAACTTACGTTCGAAAAGCACCTGGTCAAGATCCGTTGCAAAGTGTGGCTAGATCTACAGGGATGTAAATACATTTATAATGTCCGCCGCAAACTATGGTATACATTTAAAAAAGCTAGCATTATTAGTTCAAAATTCGGAATTTTCAGTTATAAATGTCTTTACACAGTCGACATCTATATAATAAATATATGAACTGAGGTATACGCAAACATCTGTTTAGCTCGCGTTATCTATGAGATATTTGCAAGCACGATTTATTCAATGTTATGTAATATGTGAAGCCCAAATCTTTAATTGGTTCACGCTGATAAACCAGTTTGAAACAATATAACTTCTCATCGATGTGCACCCCGTAGCAGGATCACACACTGTTGAGTGCATCTATTTTTTTCATCCATCAACTTTAAAATAGCCAATCAGCGTCTGTAACGTAACAATATGGTGGACTGCGCAGGCAACATGTATGTACAGCTCGTGGCTCTTTTAATGTGATAGGTATTTTAATAAAACGTTTAATTGTTTCTGGAAAATTCAATGACGATTTTTCGTGACTATTAACATATTACTGAGGTGGTTATCACATAGCTATATTTCATAAATAATAAGAAATCCAGTTAATAGTATGTTTAAATTTTAGGTTATGAAACCAGTTCAAATCTCCTCTCCATCCACACTAAGATTAAAACCACTACAATTGTTCCTCATATTGTCTCATATTTGTGTCCTGGTGTGTAATTTTGCCTTTGACACGATGTAAAAGGTTGACAAATAAATCTTCGCAAATTCCTAGAAAATTGCGATAGCTTTCCGGATCCTCTAACCTCAATTCGTTTTGTAGTAGACCCAATATACCTCGGTCTGTGCCCTGTTCTCTTCTTTGTAACCATGACCATGTCCACCAACGTTTTTTAGCTCTAATACATCTTTTCTTCCTACTTAGACTCGTGGAAATATATCCCAAACCTATACTTAATATGGCAATCGCTAAATTAATGTTTGCGTCCGCCATGTTTATTTCTCACGCTTGCTACGTGAACTGTCATTTGTTTTGGACTAAAATGAATAACAGTGTGACACTGTTTCTTTTGTGTACAATTCCATTGGAAAATTTGGGCCGTTGGGCACTGACTTTACAATATTAATTTGTTACGGCTTTATTTACTGTATTGCATTGTCATTATAATTTAGACAACAATAACGTTATTGTTAACCCAAAGCGTGTAGCTTACTATCTAAACGTCCCAACCTTTGTGGGAGAGTAAACCTTAATACCTTCTCCTGTTGTTTGCAAACTTATTCAAACCCTTATTAAGAGGGGTAGCAAAACGGAGAGATGCCTCACTTTGTTCACCACCGCCGACCACTTAGGTCTGAGAAACGCAACATGACCTCATGCTAATACAGTCCATTAGTACATTTATATATGATTTCTTACTCCTGTGATGATTACTCACTTATTTGCTTTTATTTAGGACAATAAACAAAAGAACTACATACGTGTTAGGCAATTGTCTTAGAAAGCAAAAGTACTGTAAAAGTGACATTTCATATCATCTGAAATGACCGTGACTTTAGGACAATAAAACCTTTTGCTCAGAATGTATTTCTCATACTATTTACCGTTAAATGGAGATTTCGTGAAAGAACTGAATACTACATTTGGTGCATCGATGCTCGTAATGTATCAGGAATCAATGGTCATAACTTAATATCATTCCGTGACTATTCTACTGTTACTTTCTCACGCTAGTTTATGCAAATAAGAAAACTTAAAATTTCCAACAAACATGATCGTCTACTAATAGCTACTAATAATTTATCTTTCATGACTACCACTTTCCCCAGCTTTTGTTTTCTTAATATATAAAAAAGAATCCAGTCACAATGGTGGAATATAAATTTTCTTAGTAAATAAACTTCTTAATTAGTGCTTTTTTCATAATGCTTGCTATGTATATTTTGCTTTAGACAAACTCTAATTCCTACTAGAATTTTAACTTTCTCTGGAGTATTTTAGTATTGGCCTCGTTGCTCGTAAATATATTGATGAAAAATGCTACTAAGATTACTACAGTAAATATTAATTTGTAGCAGTCAAGCCTTTATCTAATTCTATATGCTAGTCAATATTGCTTACACAAGCACTTAAATCTTCTATTTTAAGTATATGTAACAACATGATTCCTGGTTATAAGAGTTACAATTCAGAAAAAAACAAATTAGGTACTTGAAATAAAAATACATGCATCTTATATGAAAATTAGAGCGATTTCCTACGTGCTTTCTTCATAGAGAAGGCATTGACAACGTCATCGAAGTCGATCTGACGAAGTACGTCAGACTCGATGTAAAGAATTGACAAAGCGTTCAGTTTCTCTTGGCGTGTTGTTGAGCGAATATAATTTTCAACTTTCTTGGACACTGAAAATGATCTTTCTGCTGAACAATTTACTATAAATTTATCACAGAAATATACTTTCCTTTTACTCTTGCCGCAAGCCCGCATCAATGCGCTAAAACAACAATATTCGACTTTCACAAGTTGTACGAGATAAAACTTCAGAAAATATTTGGCAAAATTTTTTTAAAATTTAATTTTACATAAAAAATGGAACAGAAAGAAACAGAAAATGTCACCCCTCCTCTTATTCTTTGCCATGTTAGAAATTTTTGAAAAATTATGGAGCACCAATACTTCAATTTTATCTGTTCACGAACTTTTTTCCTTTGTTCCATTTGTTGAATACTATCATTTCTCAAAATATAAAACTGTTTTTTACTTTATCTTTCTGTAGTTTATTGAACAAAAGATCAATACCTGGAATTCAGACTCAAATGGGAGATTAGGGAGCCCAATAATTTCAATTCCACATACTCAAGAGCTTTAAAATTAAAATTACATGCCATGAGAAAATTTCTTTCCCTACCTTTAAGAGAGATATCCTCCGCAATGTTGTTGGGAATTCTGATTTGTTGTCGAACTCTGCCAAATCAAAAGTTCTTTTTCTAAGAAATTTAAATCAGCACATACTCACCTAAGTTGGCTGCAATAACGCTTTTGTCATATCAAGTTTGGGAAGCTAAGAATGCTGTACCTTCCTACCTTTATTTTCGCAGTGAATATTAATAATATTTAATTACTTTCATGTATATTTATTGTTGGACACACGTAACGCAATCATATTTCACAATTGAAATTTTACCGTCTTTACTTTCCCTTATTTGTTAGCATTCTCTTATAATTTAGTTCATGCATCATTTAAATATAACTTTTTCGGAGCAAGCAGCCATTTCAACTTCAATTGTTGACTGGCTTTGTCAACCTAGCAGGCGCGACTAATCGATCACCAGTTCGTAAAGGCTAGCATGGTCGATATGTATACTGCTTTTGAACAGCTGGCTGTTTGTTTTTTCACTGAAATTTATATTATTTACTGTCGTTTAAAAAATAGCATGCAGTACATATATATTTAATCTGTTCCCGTAAAACTCACCGTACACGCATTTTTATAATTTTCAGCTATATGTGGGAAATTGAACATTCTGAGAAATCACATACTCAGGAATTTCAAAGAAAACATTCCAAACACAAATGTTAATATTATTTCCAAGTAAATTTAACATAATACTGAGATCTCAAAAAGTCTAATGTCACAAGATATTATTCCCCACGAGAGATTACAACTGCATAATGATATAGGCTTGGCATCAAATTTATGTACCTACCTCCTATTTATATAATAAACATGTCTGCTGAATACATATGAATTTATAAAGATTGTACATACATAATGAATGCTTTGAGTTTGTCAGAGTAGAGAAAGTAACTTACCTCGTCATCTTTGGACTTCTTGCCACCTCCCCCACCGCCCCCGCCGCCGCTCATTGTATTCATGTTGCCGGATGTGGAATGAAGCAATGAAGGAAAGGAACGTGTTCAGCACATTGTGGGTATCCAATGCGGTAGCCACACTCACTTGAGCATCTGCTCGCCTTGCCGCCTTTACCTGCAATAGAGAATATATACCATCTGCTCAAACTTCGCATCAGCTGGTTCATATTCGACTCAACAGGCTCACCCTAAAACTCTATTTCCTTTTTTTATATTTTTCTAAGGCAGCTTGCTGCTGAGGCAACAACTAAAAAGTTCTAGTTTTTGCTCTTTAATCCTCTTTACAGCCCTAAAGCACTCGTAGCTTTTCATAATTAATATATCCTAATTTAAAACTGTAATATAGAAGTATTCATTATACATGGTGTTCATTTTCATTTGTAGCTTCAATATTTGAAGCGAGTCTACGGTTACTTATAAATACACTCCCATCGCTATCGGCAGTTGAATTGATGGTTAGTGTCAGTTGCGCTTGTTAGATTATGTTTCCCTTGGAGCTGCCCCCTAGCGACTGTTTGAGTTATTTTCACGACTATACCATGATATTGTCCTTTGAACCTGTCCGCATATATGTAGGCTCAGGCGGATCCCCGTGGCCGATCTTTCTGACCCACAAGCCTTTTTTTTTCCGGAGACTTTCCCAGGTTTCCAGGCGAATTATGGAAGTGATTTCTATATCCTCAAAATTTCCTGTTCCTCAATTTCGTTGCATTAATCATTTCATTTCACCACTCATCCCGTTAGGTTTCTTTCAGGGTGGAAAACGTCGGCGGCCTTGTGGCAGCAGGGCAAGGGAAACAAATCCACTCTGAAAATCTCGTCCCCGGATTGGAAGGTGAGCTACTGATTTCCGGGCCCTCTATGAGATGTTACAGGGGAGCGGGTTTCCGAGTTCCGTGCCCCCTTGCAAGTACGAATCCGAAAAGGTGGCAGAGGAACCTGGCTAAGCCAGCCTCTGCCGTGGTGCTTCTAGCTGGGAAAATGTAGGGACCCTGCCCTCTACTCTGTCGTGGCAAAGTTCCTGCCGATCCATTCACCTCATCCATCCTTCCGAGACACAGGTTTGAGACAGTTTAGTAGGCTATAATTTTCCTTGAGCCGAACACACCTACTATATAATTAATTTATTTATCATAAGTAAATCATAAGACGACTAAATATAATCTATAAATTCTCGAACGCAACAAAAGAATTTATCTAAGACGACGAGATCGTCCAGTGCTATTTATTTGGACTATTTCATCAAAAATTTGAATTTAAATATTATATAGCAAAGATTTGACCAGGAAATGTTATATTCACTACGACTAGTGCAGTTCGACTCACTCAGCACTGTCAACTGAGGAAAATAAAACTCAAGAATTACAGGTATTTTGATCTTCTTTTGTTGTTACAACAGAAAATCAGCTTATAAGTGCATTTTAAACATTAACAAGGAACCTTTCTCTGGAATAATATATTAAAAGAACAATAACTAATAACACAGGTGTAAAATTGAAATAAAATGCTATTTTTATTATTAATAATGTGTAATAAACTGTTTTTCAGCGATTTATGGGACACAGTGGGCCACTGTAACTAAACAAAAGAATGAGTTAGTGACAAATGATACAAAACAAAATAATAAACCAGGTAGTAATTCGTATATCATAATTTAACGCCTCTATGTATGAAATAGCCTGAATAAAACGAATTTGATGTTGATTTTATTTGCTTTTTCTGTGTCTTTTGATAATGATATTCGATATCCTCAATGAATACATCTATTTTGTCCACACTACCTTACACAAAGTTTATTTGCAGTTTTAGTAGCCAAAACTAATGTGGAGCTATGATACCTTTAGATCACCTTTAGACCAACAAATTAACCACCCATTACTGGTTATTATCTCAAAGTCACTAATATATAGAATGCAGTGTAAGATCGAAAGTTCTAGCGCAGCCATGGGCACGAGAGGAGAGGCAGCGATTGAACTTGCCTCACTCACCACACATTCTCTCCCCGAGTGGCAAAGGTTGTTTTGATACAAGTGAAGTGGTGACTTCGGTCCAAGGTAGCAATAATTTCTACGCTGTTATTAACCATTTTGTTTATATTAAACATATTTTGCATACAATAATCATTATAACCACTTACTGTTGTTAGGCAAATTACATAACCAACGGGAGAAAATCTTCACGCTCGTACCGCGAATCGAACCCGGGTCCCTACCTTGTTAACCAGAGCAGTGCTGAGGAAAGAACCTTCTTGACTATGTTAATATAACGTAATTTGTCATTCAGTGTATTCATTTTATAAACAAAACTCAGGCTATAAAAGGGGAAAGACCTAGAGAAGCGTTTAAAATCGTCACGAGAAATTCCGCGTGTTCCACTCAAACTAAAACACAATGAATGCAAGTGAAATAAGTTGTATGCCGCTAACGCATGTACAGGAAACGTTTAAAAGAGATTGAAAGTTAAAAGTTTCTCGCCTAAGATCGCACCTGAGCCCATAAATTTTACCAGTAAGGTATTTGGAACGGAAACGGGCACATTAAGTCACCGTGCCTTCAGGAGAACACTTTCAAGCGAAACAGCACCATATTTTATTTCAAGAAGGCTTTGCGTGTGACCGGAAAACAGAAAAGCCTACCAATTTGCGATAGAGGTCCAAATGCAGAAGATTATTTTGGATACGCAATAAAAAGTTACAGTTTTTCTGCCACTACATTTCAGAAACTTTCGTGAGTAGAAATGTCTACTGAAATAAAATGGATTTTGTGTGTGTGTGTTTGTGTGTGTGTTTGTGTGCGTGCGTGTGTGTGTGTATGTGTGTGTGTGTAATTAGTCCAACGTACCCTTAATGTCAATATGACCCGTAACGTATATTCTTTATTGTATCTTATTTTAAATATAGTAAGGTATACTTAATAAATGGTTCTGACTATACCATGAGTAATATCATAGACGGCCAACCTAATAGACTTATCTGGTGGATCAAACCGTTGAATGATGTTTATCTGGACTATTTCAGAAATAAAACAAGAAATTAACCCATGTCGGTCGCGCAGTATCCACCAGTATTCACCCTGCATCGGCGTAAGTAGATAACCCTTCGTGGCTTAAAACAGTTGCAGAACTCCACGGCGCAATTCCACTCTTACAGGCAGCAGTGGCGTGCTCCGCCCCTCAGCAAAGACGTGAGGTGAGAGTCAGTTGAACTAGCGTGTGTAGTCCGTGATAATAGAGAATCACAGCGTAAGCAACCGAAAAGGTTTAACTTTACTTACACAATACTTATTTTGCAGGCAATAAACACTCTCCTGCATAATTATGCTGCTATTGACTAACGTTACAGATTAGAAATTCTAAGTGGGCGCATAATGTTTCATTGACATTTGTTTGCTTATTATTAATGTTATTGTTGGATTTTATTGTTCTTTATAATCATTCCAGACCATCTACGGCCACGTTAAGCAACCAAACGCTTTTATATTCAATTCTTTTCTTTTTATCTTTCCAAAATTCCTTCATCCTGTAACTGACAGCTTTTCTTCCCTCTTGTGTCCAAATCGTAGCTATTTTCTTCTTTTCCGAACTGCAAACCTTTGAAATTTTCATTATTATTGAACTCGATGTTGAGATATCACCGGAAATATGTTTTGAGCCACCCTGAATCCAAAAGGAGCATTTTTAGAAAAAGGTTCGAGTCTGAACTGCATAACTCACATGAAAAGTCTCTTGAAAACGAAAGCTGGTATTTAAGTTTAATGTCTTTCATGGATGCAACACGAAGATTTTGAAGAACATTTATTATTATTATTATTATTATTATTATTATTATTATTATTATTATTATTATTATTATTATTATTATTATTATTATTATTATTATTATTATTATTATTATTATTATTATTATTATTATTATTATTATTATTATTATTATTATTATTATTATTATTATTATTATTATTATTATTATTATTATTATTTCAAAATATAGCATAAACTTTTGTTACTTGTTACAACCTAGAATAGTTATTTCTATTGAGCTGATGAGAGCAGTAACCTTCGAATGTCTAACTCAGTACCGCCAACTTTATTTTGAACCTTAATAATAATTAGAAATGGAGTGGTATTTTCTTTAGAAAGGATAGAGATAGAGGTTGAAGATGCAAATGTGAAAGTAGAATTTCGCACAGTTCTTCAGTTGATGTGTCTGGTAAGTTTTCGTGTCCGCATTTATTACAGAAATCATTGAATTGATTCCACACACTCGTGCATGTATTGTTGTATTACTTGGTATAGAATTTTGAATTACTGTGTCAATTTCATCATTTGAATTGCCCTCCATTTTGAGTTGAGTTTTGCTTGTTAATCGATTGTAGTGTGCAATAAATTGTTTCTCAGCGATTTCTATGGCTACAGTTGGCGACAATGACTAAACAAAAGAATGATCGGTATAAATGGTACATAACAAAAGAATGACATGGTATTAATCGTATGTGATAAATTAAAGCCTCTATGTATGTAATAGGCATTACAAATTCAGATTGCTGTTTGAAACAAGTTCTCCATTATTTATGTACAATCTGTTTTCTAAAAGATATATAGGCATCGGCTTCTCCACGTGGAGAGCGAGTTTACGTTGCATATCCCTCTCTTTAACACTCAATACTCGTAACACATAAACAAATATTCGTGTTTATCTTACGGCAGCGGAAACATGCAGATGCAATCTGTATTAGAATAGTTTCAGAACTAGGTAATTTGTTCTCAACACGGATAAAGTTATTTGTTCTCAATAGAACTGACTGCGTCTTTGCAGTTTCACAGTTATGATTCTGAGTAGCTATTTTACAGTTCAATCTACACTCTCTCGGTCTCTCTCTCTTTGCCCCCACCCTCTCTCTCTCTCTTTCTGGTGAGCAGTAGGGTGGCATCAATAAAAGTATGGGACGCATTAGTATGACCAATAAGTACTTGAACCAAACATTTAGTGTATGTATTTACGATGGATTGGCCGAGGAGATCCAGTAGCATGGCCTCCGCGTTCGCAGGGCCTCAATCCATTTGATTTCTGGCTAGGGGGACGTTTAAAGACTTTGGTGTATAGCAAACCCATCAAAAATGTGGATACGTTGAACAGTTTTGTAACATTTCACAGATCTCAACACGTATTTGCTTCCGGACATACATTTATCCTTGTTTTGGCCAGTCCCAAATCCTGTTGCAATATATGACACTTGTTTTAAACACCCTGTATATATAGGAGATATAGTGGCAGGATTGTTAGCTTAATTTGTGTTAGCGCTAGATTTGTTGTTAGTCGGTTGGTATACCTGTTTTAATGGGTCTTTTTCCCCCTAATTTCTTGCTGTGCCAACCTAAATAAATAGAATTTAAGTATTTGCATCTGTATCATATTATAAAAATATTAAAATTA
The DNA here is from genome assembly GCA_030765045.1 of Tenodera sinensis. NCBI lineage: Eukaryota > Metazoa > Arthropoda > Insecta > Mantodea > Mantidae > Tenodera > Tenodera sinensis. Next base: position 56,058,281 of record CM060972.1, read on the forward strand.
TTCAATAAAATTGTAATTTATATACAAGTTGATTGGATTAACCCTGAGCTATATATTGTTACAACAATGTACCTATTTGCCTATCATCGTAGCATGAATTGCTGCTTGTTCTAAATTCCTCTTATTCTCTTTGAATGTTGTTCCTCAGTTTAAGTTCAGATACAATGGCAAAAAAACCATTAAGTGTAGCTGAAAAAGACGGACTTACTAATGTATCCAAAAAGGAAGAGAATACTTTACAATATGTTGATCATTTGAGTTCCGCTTCTGAAAGTGATGGTTCCCTGCGGTGAAAAAGTCCCGAAGTGAGGCGAGTTATAGCGAGTCTTGTGGTGAGAAACTCCCGCAACTGAAACCTGTCTTGAGAAAGGCGCAGAGAACTGAGTTACTCCGTTTCCATGCAGAATTGAACTAGATTTGATTCCATTCCCATTTTCGAGTTTAACATGTTGAATTCAATCCGGAAATGAGAACGCTTTGGATACGCAAGGCTCAAGCACAAATAATTGAACTTTTTATTTTGGTCACTTGGTTTATTTTGAACCTGTAAAAATGTTTTCTACGTATTTTAACAAGATTTTGAGGCTAGTGAATGTTTTGGGGGAAAATATATTGCGAGAATATATAAACAATAAAAGTGCCTTTGCTGTTTTGTTTCATTACACCACCATCACTAAGAAAACAAAATGACGAACGTGCAGCGTGTTACGAGTACAGTAGATTGGCCGATTCAAATCGATTTGAATCGGTAGGTGTCTTCAATCCGGAATGAGAAATCAAATCGACTTGAATTCACCATGGAAACGAAGTGACAATTGAGCTAGTTCACATTAATAAAGTGATAGAGTGAACCTTAGAACGGTCCAAGAAATTTATCGACATTATTGAAGTGAAAGTTTCCAAAACTGGAAAAAGTCACAATACCAAAAGAAATATAAGTCAAATACTCAAGAGTATCAGCAACACTTCTTACCATGTGGAGCTGCGTGTGAACTCCTCACGAATGATAGATATTGTGACGTAGCGGATTTGGCCAAGTTTGTCGAGATTCAGTGTCGGGCAGTCAGAACTACAAACAGATAAGTCGCGCGCTCAAACAGCATAAACGCAATCACCCTATCTATATAATTAAAACCTTCTGACAGTTTTGCTATTATTATTTAAGCGAGCGCTCTCGCAACATGTGCGGCGAAGAGTCTCGTGAAGGTAGTGCGGTTTTGCTGCGACGAAAACAGGTGTTTTTAGAGCGAGTTACAGACGACTGTGATGACGTATACTGCTAACTGCAAGGGATTGAACACGTTCTTTGCTTAACTCCCCATCGAGTGTACTGTCCGGAAGAAGAGGCCGTTACGTCGGCGCGATAAAAGTGAAGTGCATATAAAAACAAATGTTGGTTAACCTTGATTTAAGAGATTTTATGCTGAAAAGCAGCGCTGCAAACGAACGCTACCTTCCTAACATATTATGTCCGTATTATGTTACAATATATCAACATTATTTTATTGATATAATAAACGTAGAAATTTGCAAAACAATTCTGGGAATTCATTCAAACTTTAATGAAATAGGGATCATCATAACAATTTATCTTCAGTATTACATATAAGAGAGATTACGCAATTTACATATATGACCCAATCGATTTTCTCTTTACATTCAAAAAGTGTTCAACATCTACCTAAATAAATGTCAGTATATCTGACGAGCTATCCTTTGTAAAATGCCTTGCTGTCGGCTAGGGGCACAGGTATTACAAATATTAATTATATGATTAGTTAGTAATTGTAATTGTAATAATAATAATAATAATAATAATAATAATAATAATAATAATAATAATAATAATAATAATAATAATAATAATAATAATAATAATAATAGTAATAATAATTTCTGTTAACCGTTGATATTGTACGTGAAAAAAATGTATTGAAATGTCATTGTGTTTTTGTTTAAATTATTGTTGAATTCATATATCTCCTTTTGTTTTATAAACTGTAAATTTTAAATGTTATGTAAATGTTCAATAATTTTTTTGTGTGAAGTGTTGTAATTGTATTGAAATATACTCGTACATTGTATATTTTCATTTTACTCTTTTATTCTGTAATATGTAAATTATAAATGTTTCGATGTAATTGCTAGAAATTGTTAGTAAATTTAACAACTGACGGCGAATTAAGAAATAAGAATGCCAGGATTACACTACAGATTTTTATTTTATTTTGTATGTTAGATGCTTGCGAAGTATTCAAATATTTAATAGCGAAGCACTGCAGTCTCATTTTTGTTTTTATAAGTGTTTTATATCAACAGAATTCATATACACATTGTGTCTGCAAATAAAGATGTAAGTAAATATTTTATAAACATTAACATTATGTTAAATGTTGAAGGAGGATGATGAAATTAATCAACTCTTGGAAAATTGTTATAGCACATGTTAATCTAATGGTTAATCATAGGAGTTAGTACAAGTTACAGAGTACCTCCTGTAGGGAAGTGAAACTGGTACTTCAGAATGGGTCCTCCCGTATGAGGTATGAGATATTGGAAAAGAAGGGTACAACTAGTTCAGGGTGGGGAGAAGCAGAGCCTCGGAGACGTACAGAAGTCCCTAATAAGGTCCTGCAGAAAGGGAAATGCGGATTGAAAGTAATCACCCCAGCAAAACACTCAAGTCAGATTGCGCGGTGGTCGAGGATCAAACCAAGGACTTCCCGAACACGGGTCGTGTACATTTCCGTGGCGCCACCTCCATCAATGGGGTTCTTTCGTAGTCTAGTGGATAATACACCTGATGGTTGATTAAGAGATTGACTTTTTACAATATCTGTGTGAGTAAACCTGGCCTGGGTATGAGTTTTGGCAGACAGGTCAGCATGTACTCCTGTGGTGCTATAAATACTTAAGAAGTTTTCGTTTGCCATTTTGATCGATCAAATTTTTCATTCAGTTAATATAACGTGTTCAGTGATCCATGAAATATCATCCCCTCGCATGGATAAACTCTAAACGTGACCACGGAGTGAAGTTATGGTTCAGGCATTTCTGTTTCAACCCTCCCCTCACCCTTCCCGAAAATTCATTTTCTACATACAGCCCCTGGCTGTAGCTTACCGCATATCCAACCCATAACAATCAAAGGCTGTAGTATCTGGACTTACGATAACCACGAGTTAGGACTGCTTCCTGCTGATCTGTTAGGCAATCTCAATTGTTGGTTCATAGTACGTGTGTGTTTGGGTGGAGCGCTAGCATAAGAAATATTAATGTATTTGAAAATTCAAACCCATAACATAGAGTAGTGATCTCAAAAAAGTGTGTACCTTAACGACATCTGTATGTTTAGTGTAAAATTGGTTTATCTCTTACGGTTTACCAATTACCTATGCAAAAGTCATCTAGAAAGAAGGGGACTTCTGAGGCTACTCTTAGAAAATTCAAAATATACATTTCATTTGTCACAAACAATTCAGTCGTTACGCTTCTTTCACCTTATTTTCCTACAACTGAATGCAGAGCAACCCGTTCTCTTTTACTGCCGTAAACACAGTCTACAGTCCTTCGTATATTATAGCACACAACTGTTTTCTTCCCGTAAGTTTGACTCATTCCTGTCTTTCTTCGCTTTCTCTGTCTCTTTAACAGCTGACTTTGACGATAAATTCAATCAACTGCTTGGCTATCTTTCTTCACGACACACTAACACACACACACACACGCACACACACACACACACACACACACACACACTCAGTCAAACTAAGAACTGACCGATTGTCTGTAACTAACCATTAACCAACTAACCCTTCTTGTTGCCTCGCTTCCTTATATAGCGGGGATGACGTAATACGCTCCTTTCCCGAACTTCTACAAATACGCCGGCCACCGGGCTCTTCTCGAATAATCTGAAAAACCCATTTTGGTACTGCCGCTCTTGTCACGTGTTTACAACAATCGAGCACCAAATGACGTAGTAGTCGACGAGCCCTTAAATATCACTCATTCACTCACTCACTGCAACAGTCGCGTGAGGAGGCCCGACCTGGACCGTATTTGATTCACGTATCGAAGTGGAGCGAGGCAACCTGGCCCCGACTGTCCTTTGTTGTACACCGCGGCCGGCGGCACAATATCTTAAGCGTGTGGTATTTTAATCAAAATCGTTAGAGATATTTTTGAGAAAATAAAAGTTTTGGAAAATGTTTCCATGTATAGTTTGGCTGAGGATACTTTCTCGAAAATCTTCCCTCTTCTAAGATACTGAATTTAAATGATTTTTCGGATTCAGGGAGCTTCCAAATGTATATTTCCAGTAATGTTTTTGTATGAAATTTTTGGGTGGAAAGCAACACCTTCTTGTACATGATAGAGAAAGTTAGATAATAATTTTGATGGGTACAATCAGAAATGAAAAGCTCAGTGCCATAGCCGCAATTTAAACCATGGATCTTCTGCACCACGCTAGGCTGTTCTTCACCAATGAGCTATTATTGCAACTTGCTGGCGCAGCTTTCAGCATAAAGCTTGGTCAAATCCTGTCTATGGAATTCAATTTTACTTTCTCTGATATGTGTTAAATAGGGGAAAAATTTTATGTTGAGATTTCACCGGAAATATGTTATGAGGTCCACTGAAAAAATTAAAAAAATAGAAAAAGGGCATGTGTGTGCATGTGTGTCTGTGAACTCAAAAACGAAAAGTCGGTTAAAAGCCAAAGTTGGTATTTAAGGAGCAACATGAAGATTTTCAACAACATCCCTCCACCCTAACCTACCCTTTACATGGAAAATTTTCCAAAATTCTTATTTTCTCGAAAATGACTCTAATGATTTTCATTAAAATGTCATATGTTTAAGACATTTTTTATGGAAAATGACATATATTTTGAGTTTTTCGGCTATAGATACATACTCGTGCATAAACTTTAGTAAAATGGCAATTATGCTCTCGTTATATAATATACTATTACACAACTGTGTATTAAAATGTTAAAATTTATGTTAAGTGTGCCTTGTTGAGTTGGGAACCCTGAAGCTGGAAAAGCAGAAAGAAGAATGGCTTCATTCACAATGCATAGATATTTATTGTTAGCAAGAGAAAGTTCAGTAAATAAAGAACAGGTTGCCATGTATTCTTGAGGGCGTCTGAGCTAACACACGCCCGTGACAGCAACAAATCGTTTAAATGTGTCAGTGTCATTCTAAGGAAATTGGAGGTGAAAGGTCTTACATATCGATAAAACGGACAAGTAATTTTCTCCACTATATATAGTAAGTGAGGAAAGTATTGCATTGGATATAGAAACTTCACCGGAAATATGTTTTGAGGCCCCCTGAATCCGAAATAAAAGGCAGTTTAGAAAAACGTCCGTGAGTGTGCGTGTGTGTGTGCGTGTGTGTGTGTGTGTGTGTGTGTGTGTGTGTGTGTGTGTGTGTGTGTGTCAATGCGAACAGCATAGCTCAAAAAGGATTGTATTTAAGCTCCGCACCTTACAAGGAGTTGACATGGACATTTACAAGAAATTGCCCTTACATAAAAAAATGTTCGAAAATGTTTATTTTATCAAAAATAACTCCAATGATCTTCATTAAAAATACCATATGTTTAAGTTATGATCATCAGAAATTATATGTATATGTTGAATTTTTGGGAATGGTCTCTGAAGTCCTCCTCGTTTTGGATTAGTTTTGCAAAACTGGTAAATCGTAAGAGATAGACAAACTCGTACTCACAAAAAATATAGGTCTTATCAAAGCGTTCAATCAATAAAATCTAATTCTTTCGGAACATAACGATTTTGGTACACTTTTTTATTGGTTTGAATTTTCAAATACTTTCATTTTTTTTTTTTTTTTTTTTTTTTTTCAAGTACTAAATCGTTCCTCTTTTATCTCCTCACATCATTCATGAAGAATTAAATGTAAAATCCATTACACAGTGACAAGTTCTAAAAAGTTCTGACTATCGCTTTTACACTCCTGTTTCCCTATTAGCTATAAAGAAATGTATAATAAATTTATTTTTGGCAGATAGTACGATTTCATGGCCTTTCCGGTTGTGTTGACATTGCAGGAAAATGAATTATCCCGCATTCAAGCATTGGCAGTGAAGGTAAATTTCCCATTTTTAGCTTCTCCTATATGTATCAGAGTGCAACAAGCAGCTTTGAGAACAATAATGTGGGTGAGTGTGTGAGAGAAAAATACGCCACGAAACCGAATGCTGGGTACTTATAATAACAGAATGATATTTAATATTATCAAAAATTTGAGAAGCATTTCAGGTACGCTGCCAAAAATAACAAGAAAAATTAATAAATTTGAAGGTGCTGAAGATATTGAAATGAGAATTTGAGTCCACATTATTCCTTATATGTACTATTTCTGATAGGAGTTTGAACAAAATCCGCTAATATTTAGAAATTACACCTTTAACTCGAGTTCAAAGTGCATACACAAGTCCACACTACGCCACTGTAAACCACACATAGATATTCATCATTTTACGTATAGATAAAATTCGCTTTATCTTATTGGACACGTGAAGGTATCCAGTTATCTAAAAGCGTTGTAAAATACAAGCTTTGATAGCGAAATATTTGCAGCGTAATTCGATTTCGTCCACGTTTCATTGTATGGTCTTATCATTTAACACTGGTTTGAACCATCTGTCATATGATAATTCCCATGTCATTCTGGTGTTGTAAACCTAATGCACCATATTCACTCTTTCATAAAATAGCACGTAAGTGAGATATGCCGGCATTTGTTAGACAAGTGACAACATCCTCATTCGGCTTTTGAATGCATTCACAATTCATGTTGGCAGGACGTTTCATATGATCGAAAAATTTTTAAAAGTATATGTAATAAACTAACCTGAACCCCGGCGCGACAGTCCACAAGGGGCCAAGGCCTACCGCCCAGCCGCTGCGTCCCCCACCTCTGCCCACTACAGGCGTCATTGGTGAGGTGCAGTATTGGAGGGTGGGACGTGGTCAGCGCCCCGAGCCCTCCCGGCCGGTTATGCGGTCTTCTAGACCTGGGGCCGCTACTTCTCTATCAAGTAGCTCCTCAATTGGTCCCCCCGGGACCTAACGAGGCTGAGTGCACCCCGCGCCAGACCTCCCAGAGGGGATAAAATCCCCATGCTGGTACCGGGGATCGAACCCGGGTCCTCCGCAACAGAGGCAAGCGCGCTACCAACTGCGCTACGGAGGCGGTCATATGTAATAAACAATAACGTGAAAATTAATCCCTGATAGATACAACGATAGACGTATTTACTGAATCTTCAAAGAAGGGAAAATTACACTAGTGTGAAACTATTATTATTGTTTTTATTATTATTCTTAGCACTATTAATAGCAGCAGCAGTAATAGCAGCTTCATATTTCTGTTTTTACCAGCTTGTACCTTTAAGGTCAGTCAGTAAAGGGTAAAAGGTATACACGGAGGGAGACACCTAGCTCAATGAGACCTACAACAGATTTATTGCGACCAACAACCCCCAACCAAGTGAGGGAACCGCAGTATACCACAGGGTCACAGACAGATGGGCCCCAGAGAGGTGTTGAAGTCCCTAACAAGTGCTGACATCTCTTCATTTCAGCCCCTGTGAGCAGTCACCATTACTCTAGGTCCGGGTCGTACAAACCCCCCACTAGAGGACAGCGACCGCAATGCCACCTAGCACAGAGAACAGCAGTTACAATGCGCAAGCATCTGCGCCATCTATCCGGAATGGCCATAGACTAATCGACTGTAAACACACCTGAAACATGTTAAGGACATAGAATCAAGGGAAATGAGAACCGTGGTATGATATTAAGCACTCAAGCACAACACTCCTGTTCCTAAACAATTCAAAACTCAGTAACATTGTTTTTTTCGATTAACTGTTCTCGCTAATTACATCTTGTTTACAGTTCATGTCCTGTGTATTTTATACTTGACGAATTAAAAAGATTAAAAGCATTAAAACGTACGCTGAAAAATCTCAGCATCGTTTAAATTATAATATAATTATAGTAGAAATTGACACTGTGTAGTAGCTATAAACTTTTTTTTTTAAACGCTAGTTACATCTTGTTTACAATTTAATATTCTCTGTATTTTGTACATCGTAACAGATTAAAAACATATAAAGGCATTAAAATTTACGCCAGTCTTAATATTCATTTATATTGAATGCTAGAAATCTACAGTTCCACTGAAATTAGGGATTTTTAATGCGAGTTGGGTATGACTCTGATATCTAAGGCATTGTTCACTTCACGGTATATTTGTTTACGCACAGTCTGAACCCAGGCGACACGTGTGAAGACGGTGTAACTTGAAATTACGGACCCGGTCACTCTACTATGCGGAATGAACTACTTCAAAGTTCTGCACTATTGGTAGGGATATATCGTATAATGGGAGAAGAGAGTTGATAGATTCTCAGCATTGGAATGCTACATTAATCCATTGTTCTGCAATCTGTGTATGGGCTCCACAACTATTTCGCTTGTTGTGGCCAGTGTTTTGAGATCACTTCTCAGATTCGCTTTGTGTAACAACCAACGCATTGCCCCCTGTCACCAACGGTATATTTAAATGTAAGAACATACTTTGAATTCTAGAATGACACGTAGGAGCTACTAGCCACGGTATGGGGAAATTAAATGGTTTACGTTTGGAAAAATTTAGCATTTTTCGTGTTCTGCATTCTTATACACAAAAATTCAGTCTATGAGCGATAGAAACAGGATTTACTTCTCATCACGTGTTTGGGCATATCAATTGAAAGTTTAATGAAAACGGTAACAATTGAAAAATACAACAACAACAAAAAATGAAACATCAACTTCTATGGCTAAACTTGTCAATGTGCAACCTATTCCCCACTCATCCGCACCATCTCCTTTCCGGTTTGTATCCCTCGTAGCCTGAGCTCCTGTATAACTTGGGATTTTCTCTGTGAATTGCCGGTGTTTTCAATATTTAACCTGGATGTTTCCATCAATAAGGAAATAACTTTGAGGCGCGAGAAATGAGTTTAATATGACGGTGTAGAATGGTGCGACGAACAATTCCACACTTCTTCACTCTTGTGTTCTTGTGGACATTTAGAACATACAATTTTGCGCGGCATAGTGTGCGACAGTAATAATTAGAAAGATACCATGGATTTCCGAACGTGCCCGGGTCTACTGTTCTAAGAAACTAAGATGGCTTGTTCATAGAGGACATGAAATAGTGTTCTCATATAAATCTAACTTTATTTTTAGCATTAAAAAGTAATCTTTCTTCTGGATAGCTATATTAATTATAATGGGGAGTTTTTCCCCACTGGTAGGTCTGGCACGGGGTGCACTCAGCCTTGTTAGGTCCCGGGGCACCATCCTCCAGTACTGCATCCCACCAGTGACGCCTGTAGAGGGCAGAGGTGGGGGATGCAGCCGCTGGGTGCCAAGTCATGGCCCTTCGTGGGCTGTTGTGCTGGGGTTTAATTTAACCGAGAAACAAGAACAAAAAATACGCTCTTGACGGGATTCGATCTAGGATTAGATCACCACTAGTGCTTTTGCAGTAGCACGCCTTATAGAGTTGAGCTATATCAACCTGGAAACCAAACGTTGCTGATTAAGCTTACGTTTATAAGCATAAGACTGGAGTTTTATATCTGATTGGCAGCTTAATGGAAACAAACTCCTGGTTTGTACGGAAGCAATGAAGCTCTGAGATACCGTTCACATTGCACGGTTAACATAAAAAAATGAACAACAATGTTACACTTAACGAAAGTTTTGTTTCCCGAAACTGACACAAATAACAAGGAATATCTCTGAAATGGTTCACTGTACAAAAAGTTTATTCAGACATAAATTGTGTGTTTTAACGAAATATACATTTTTTGTGCAGTAAGATTTTGTCTATCTCTTAGGGTTTACGAGTTACTCAAAAGTCATCCACAGAAAACAGGACCACATAGGCTATAGCCAGAAAGTTCAAAATTTACATTTCATTTGTCACAAGAATATCTTAAACATACGTCATTTTAATCAAAATCATTAGAGCAATTTTCAATAAAATCAAAATTTTCGAAACTTTTTGGATGTATGTAAAGGATAGTTTAGGATGGGGCTATTTTCTTCAAAATCTTCGTGTCACATCCTTGAAAGACACTAAACTTAGATACCAATTTTGGTTTTTAACCGACTTTTAAGAATGGTTTTTTGTATTCAGGGGGCCTCAAAACATACATTTCCGGTGAAATCTCGTTATCGAATTTTTGGGTGGAATATAACACTTACCCTACTTACTGTAAATAATAGAAAAATTAAAAATGCCATTACGTAACGTGTACATTCTTGAACCAGATGCATGTTTTAATATGAATGTTTACTGTCGTAGAAGAGGCAGTTCATAATATCCAGATGAAATCAATTGTGCTTTGTGGCTCCCATTAGTCAAGTCTAATATCTATAATAAGGTTCGAAGGAAAATGTACCATTGAGACATTACATCATGTCCTCTATTCTTATGTGGTTTAAATAGTTTTAAAACTTCGATTATTTATTGATAGGAAACAATATTGAATTGGCAGTGGGTATCAATTTGGTTATTGCATGTAGTTATGGTTATTTTAGGACATCCGTGACTTCGTGCATAGTTATAGGTTAGGAAATCGTAAACATTTTTAGTAAACCTGTGTTTGGGGACTACTATCTGAATTCAGAAGGTCCCGTGTTCGTACCCCGATGGCCAGCCACTCCGATCCATGTGTGTCTGAAGGTTTCTTCGGGGCGGTGGGTCAATTCGAGGGGCGGTTCTTCTTTTCCCGCGACTTCCCTGTAGACATAATTTCCTTTATTGTCATATGTTTCAGGGTGGTGTGTTGCGGCTGGGCGGTGTGGCTCCACCTCTGAATGGGCCGCACCGCGGGGGAGAGAACCGTAGGCAGAGCTCGAGCAGCGTAGATGCGTTCGATCTGGAAACGTTATGGTTCCCATCCATGCTTGCACCCATCATCATATACATATGGTCGCCCTTCGGGTTATATCCGTCAATTATTCTTTCCAGCGAATCTTATCGACATCTAAAAGCAAGCTATAATACCTTGGGGTTTGTCACTGAGCACTAAGTAAATCAGAATTATAGGAAAAATCGATCCTAAATAATAATTTCAGTTTTTAAATTCGAGGAACATGCTTATAGGATATATGTAGTAGATATACCTAGTGGAACAGATGGTCAAATTTAAATATTTAGGATGTAATATGTCATATAGAGAACAGATTTATCAATTCAAGAAGCTGTTTTAATGACACTATAAAAAGATGTTTGAAAAACAAAGCAACAAAGTGTACAATATTACGATTTCATAAGGTAATATCAGTGTCGAAATTACTGTATGGGAATGAAACATGAATTATGACAGAGAAAAATAAAAGGAAATTCGAAATAAACAACTGAATGAGTGAGTGAGTGAGTGAGTGAGTGAGTGAGTGAGTGAGTGAGTGAGTGAGTGAGTGAGTGAGTGAGTGAGTGAGTGAGTGAGCGAGTGGGGTTTAAGGGCCCGTCGACAGCTAGGAACTTTTTAAGATTTATGAAGTTTTTAAGGGCAGTTGCAGGATGTAATACAACAGACCACAAATATAAGAAAAGAATTATATGCACAATATTATATAAAACTAATTTGTGTCAAGATTATGCACTGTTTGCTTCGAATTTTGTTTTGCGTTCTTCCAGATTTCTGTGCCATGTCGACCAAGGTTTACTTTGTTGAAGTCCCATAGTTTCTAACCCGGCGGACTCATATTTCAACGTCCCGATGGCCAATATTGATGCGTTATAAACTGGGATCATTGTCCTTAAGCCACTCTTGCACGTGTTTAGTTTTATGATCTGGCGCAGAGGCTTATGATATGACTGTTATGATATGATATACGCATAGCGGGAGAGAACCCTCATTGAGGTAGTCTCTCCAAAGGGGATAACGTCCCTTACCTCCCTTCTCCAGGTCACACTGAAGCGGTGTGTAGAACCTGATTAAGGGTCTGTTGTACAGGCTTACGTACGAAGACCTCAACGGAGAATGGATAATACAGTGAAATCTCGTTTATCCGGATCAGATGTGCAGATATATTTTTTAAAACTTCAATATATGTTAGATAATAAATGTAATGTTGGTTTTTAAGTTGAATGTTTTACAAGGATGCGACACGAACATTTTGAAGAAAATTAATCCACTCTAAACTACCCTTTGCATGCAACATTTATCGAACATTTTGGTTTACTTGAAAATGGCTCTAACGATTTTGATTAAATGACATATGTTTAGAGCATAACTGGTAAACTGTAAGAAATAGACCAAATCTTACTATACCAAAACTGTAGATCTTGCTAAAATACGCACTTTATGCCTAACTTTTTTTTTTTTTTTGAAGTGATCCTTTTCAGAGATATTTGTGTGAGTTTATACTTCTGTCAAATGGAATATCGTTATTCATTTTCTTATATGTTAGCCGTGCCAAGAGAGCGGAATATGAAATCTTTAAAAGCTAATTAAAAGGTTATTCTTTGTATAACTGTTAGCTCTACGCAGATTCTTCGTTTTCTTCATTCCCAATTTGTAAGCCTACTTCTACTCTGCAAGTAAAATTCTCAGGTTTCAATGTGTTCAAAGAAACTAATTTACTTCAAGAACTTCAAATGCTATGTAACCAAACACGTGCTGAAACTAAGCAAATTACTTTTGTATGGATTCTATGTCGTGAACTGTGGCATGTAACAGGAGAATCGACAGACTTACTATCAGAACAAAGAAATAGTATCCCACCATATCGTGTCATGGTAAAGCTTTATGAGAAAGCTGCTTGAAACATGGATATCGAAATGAACCGCTTTACCAATCAGCAAGTTGCACACTGTAAGAAAGGAAACTACAGCCATGACATTATTTCTCTATTTCCTTGTCAAAAACCTCACTCAAACCTTGAAATCTATTATGCCTTGTTAACTTTATATCACTTCCTTATTACCCGTCCAAGTTGTTGAACACCTTTCAATTTTCTCAACGCTACTTATTTGATTAAGGAAGTTGATACCTTTCAAACCACAATATTCGTAATTCAATTGTGACGTCGGGCTTGGCGCTCAACAATGAACGAACGGGGCCAAGCTGCTTCACATTACATGCCGTGTCGGCGAACGGGTTGCCTCGTGCTATTGCTGTGTGTACGTAACTGGCAACAATCAATGTGCAGAAACAAAAGATATCGAGAACATTCTCGAGAGACTTATAGCTACATTTCCTGTGCTTGTGTGTGACGTCATCCCCAGTGTATAAGTTCACCAAAGAAGAATAGAGCGGTGAGTTTTAGAATTGAGTTGTGGGTATGAGTCAATGAGTGTGTTACAAAGCTTTGCGTGTGTGTCGTCGTGAAATTTACGTTGAAAGAAGATTCTGGGAGCGTCGCGAATGATTGTGTCATCGTATTTAGGGTATGAGAGACAGAGGGTAAGGTTGTGAGTTATATAATAGAATAACAATTGCGAGTTGGGATAGTCCGAAAGAATGCACACTGAGCTAACGACGAGAAGAATACGGTGTATTTGTGGTAAAATAATAGAAGACAATAAGGCCATAAAAAAGTAACCGTACTAGATTTTGTTGTGTTTGACTCAATGGTATCAGAAGTGGGATTCGTTGGATTACCGTTTTCTCACAGCACATTCAATATTAATTAATTCAATAGAATTCGGCCGAAAAAAGAATGTTTTGATTACTAATGCGGATACTGCTTCCATGCATGCGTTCACAACTATGATGATAAAAAGTCCAAACCGCGCCCTGGAACAAGGAAACGGGTTTCGGCATATGTCTGTGCTTGTTATCAACGACTACAACTAAAGAGAGGAGGGGTGGTATGTTTTCAAGGTTTATGCACCGTAATCACAAGATCTGAAGTGTCAATATTCTTGACGTTCCGCTTTGCGCACTTGCCAAGCGTTAAATCCACGAAATTATTCCAATAGCCCAGCACTTGCCTCGCTGTGACATAACCAAGAAGCGTATGGTAAACAAGTTAATGTGTAACGTTAACGGTCTTCTCTTCCAGTTATACAGGAAGTTTAAAAGAAGTGACCGATATTGCAACACAGTTGGGAGTGGCCAAAACTAGAATAAATGTTCCTGTAAACTTATGCTCCTAAACAAATACGTATTGAGATATGAGCCATTTTACAACAATGTGCAACGTATGCACATTTTTGATGAGTTTGGTATACACCGTTGTCCTTAAATGCAAGAAATCCAATGGATTGAGGTCTGGGAACGGGGAGGCCATACTAATGGACCTCCTCGACCAATCCATCGCCCATTAAACGTTTGGTTTCAGTATTAGACACTATAGACACTAACTGCCAGCCTAGAAATTGTTTGCTGTTTCCATTACATCGTGAGAAACAATTAAAGCGACAATACTTTAATAAATGAAGTATTGTGAAATTCAAACCAATAGCATATTCGAAAATTAACGACTGGATTGGATTAGAAGCGAAGTAAACTCCACACTGAACGTTACACACAGATCAAACATCAGGGAGGAAGACATGGCATGGTTCATTAACATTTAAACACACCATACACACACACACACACACACACACACACACACACACACACACACACACACACACACACACACACACACACACACACCTAACTTTTTTTTGGAAAATACATCTTTTGGACTCAGGAGATCCAGTAAAATTACGACAACGAATTTTGAGTAGAATACAATACTTACTATACTTACAAAAATAAATAGTAACTGTCGGAGAAATTCCAACATTTCTACTGTCTAAACTGCTACATAAGTCAATGTTAAACGAAGTCCTCGTTCGCACTACTCTTCGCATGGAAAGTTTTTGAATTGTTTTAATTTCTGAAACGTAGAACTTACAGACTTTTATTAAAATACAACATATTTAACCTATTTACATTACAAACAAGATGTATAATATATTTAGCTCTTTGGGAATACTGTGTGGAGTTGTCTTCATTCCGAAGGAATTTCATATAACTTTGTATAATTCATTAGTGACGAATAAAAACGTGTTCCATAAAATAAATGTGGATCTCTTTTGAATAACTATTTATTTTAGACTGTTTCATACATAGAGGAGTTAAATTATCATCACCTGGCCCTATAGTTTTGTTACAACTATCACTTGATCATTCTTTTGTTCAGTCAATGTACCCAACTGTATCCTAAATGGCTGAAAAACGATTTCTTACGTATTACAGCCAAAATATCACCCCATTTCAATTTGTCAACTGTTTTTAATAATTGTTCTTAAACTAACTAATGTATTTATGCAAATTAATGTTTATTTATTAATGTTAAAACCAAATGAGGTTTATTTCAGATTATATTCTGGATTTTTGTATAATAACAAGAGAAAATCGAAATAGGTGCCATTCTTGTGTTTCGTTTTCCTTTGTTGTTAAGTCGAACCATACTAACCAAAATGAATATATTTTAGGTTATTGTTTGTAGAATTTAAAGGTTCCTGAAAAAATCTTTAAAATGTAGTACTTACATTCATATTTTATTTCTGAAATAGTCCAGATAAATAGCATTCGACTGTCTCATCTTCCAAATAAATTCTCGAGCGGAGCAATAGGTATCTTATGATATTTCTTAAGATAATTTGTTGTAATATTAGCCATTTCAGAGATATCCGTTGACATTTTCGTATATAATTAAGCAAATGGAATTATAAGACCAGCATAAACCGACCAACTTTAAACATTTCAATGTGTCTCCGCTTCCTAAATCCAGTTAAAACGAAAAGTACAATGAAACTGTATCCGCGTTTATCTCAAACATCTTGTAGCTAAAATGTGAGTTTAAATTACAACGTAAACTGTGTGAGAAGATTAGCTTAAAGTGTGTAGAAACGGGTAAATTGTAAATCACCTGAAAAAAGTTTCTAATTCTTTTATTGCAAAACAGGTTTTTATTATGGCTCTGGAGATTCAATGCGACACAGTAACAGTTTCGTGGTCTGGTGATTATCATGCTATGATGTGGTTAGCGTTGGAAAAGTGGCACACAGCTTAACGGCCGAACCTCTTTCTGTATACAGCCATTTTCACTCAACTTTGAATTTATTTGAGGCTTTATCTGGCAGAAACATTCTTTTAGGGAAAACAGCTTACCGCAGTTCCCAAGTACTACCAACCTACATAATAAAAACAGTTCTAACCTCAAATATAACAGGGTTAAACCAACATGCCTTCTATGATAATTCTTGAACATCGTCACCACAATACACACAGTGAACCTATTCACCTTCGGCAAATCTTGTTCAGCAATAACATATATTTACCTAATGCACCACCGTTTTGGAACAGAAAAATTAATAACAGTAACTATAACCGCATATAATGCTCCAAAACAAATCAAGACAAACCCACGCACACACGAGCAACACAATTGTGTCTATAGATTAATTAATACGCCGTCTAAATAGAATCTTATTGTAAAATCTATCGGTTGGTCTCCCTGCAACGGGTTCAAAAACAAGGAGATCCATTCACTGTCGGATATGACATTACGTTGGAGAACGATAATTAAAAAAAATGTGTTGCGCTCACATGAGCTTCTCTACTCTTGTACTAACCATTCTTACAAACTCTTATTCTTTTATCTTCTTTGTGTTAGTTGAGATAAACATTTGTACAAATTATCTTATTGTTTGTTTCCTTGTTGGTACAAGGGGAATATTAGAATACAGAATAGAATGCACACTTAACATGCAAAACAAAATGAACAATGATGTTCCATTTTACGAAAGTTTCAAGTTTTCGGAATCTGACATAAATAACAAGGAATATCTCCGAAATGGTTCACCTTACAAGAAAATTTATTCGGTCATAATTTGTGTATTTTAGCAAGATTCACATTTTGTGTATAGTATAATTTGGTCTATCTCTAACGGTTTACCAGTTATGCAAAAGTCGTCCGGAGTAAATGCCACTACAGGGGCTATGGCCAGAAAATTCAAGATATACATTTCATTTGTCACACAAATATCTTAAACATATGACATTTTAATTAAAATCGTTAAGGCCATTTTCAAGAAAATCAAAACTTTCCTAAAATTTTCCATGTAAAAGGTAGTTTAGGGTGGGACTATTTTCTTTAAAATATTCGTGTCGCATCCTTGAAAGACATTAAACCTAAATACCAACTTTGGTTTTTAATCGGCTTTTCGTTTTTTAGTTATGCTGTCCACAGACACAGACTGACACACACACACACACACACACACACACACACACACACACACACACACACACACACACACACACACACACAGACACCAACCTTTTTCCAAAAATGCTTTTTTGGATTCAGGGGCCTCAAAACATATATTTGCGGTGAAATCTCGACATCGAATTTTTGGGTGGAATACAATAATTGCTCTACTTACCAGTAGAGAAAGTAAAACTCTACGCACTCATACCCCTAACACCCTATATCAAATACTATTATTATTACTATTATTATTATTCTTGTTGTTGTTAATATTAATAACAATACGTATTATTAACATTACGTTTCAAAATAATAACAACAGAACTTAGCACGTGGGTATAATTGAATATTCTTTATTCTTTCGTTATTATGCAGTTCTATATTAACATCTAAATGCGTCTTCAAAGAATTTTTTGGTAGTATTTATCGCCCACTTTTACTACTTACATGCAGGTACTGACACTGATGATACCTGGAATGAAAATGGAGCAGCGGTGGAATCACATGGCCGGGAAACCGCAGAACCGGAGGAAACCCGACCCAGCGCCGCTTCGTCCACCACGAATCCCACATGCGGTCGCCTGGGATCGAATCCGAGCCGTTTTGTTGAAGTCCTCAAGAAAGAACATGGGCCAAAGGCATAATAACTACGATTTAACAAGCATTTGTTTTCTTGGAATAAGAGAAATCCCGGAAAAATGCGTTACTCACAAAACTCAACAGAGATTTCAACCCGTGGCTATATATTTAAATAAATAAGTCAATAAGTAAACAAATTTCAAGCTATAGTTAATTAATTCTGAGAGCTGAATTTATCGTATTCACCCCATATATGATAATATGGTCCTGACCCATTAGTTAATCATTTTCATTGCGATTGTAATTTGGACGTCAATAAAGATACAAGCCATATGTCCAAGAATGGAATGCTACTGGCATTTGGATTCCATAGAAGCATTGCCATTAATGCAAATTCTTTTCGGTACGTGCAACTGACATTAATACGGCAGTAGAAATTCATATTGTTGCAACACATATATTCCAAAAGTTCCTTATAATATGTTATACGCTCACCTTTCTTTGGAAGAAGGCAAAAGAAATTGTTAACATTTCAATACAACGACGACCATGAATTTAATATTCAGATAAACGTCTTTAAATACATTTTATTCAATGTTTTATTAACTTGAACTAGTGAAATGTGCAAAAACTGTCCCAAGTAGGTGTACCTCACCACAGAGAGGTGTGTCTGTGTTTCTGTGGACCGCATAACTCAAGAACGAAAAGTCCGTTAAAAACCAAAGTTGGTATTTAAGTTTAATCTCTTTCAAAGATGCGACACAAAGATTTTGAAGAAAATAGCCCCACCCTAAACTACCCTTTACATGGACAAATTTTCGAAAATTTTTATTTTCTTGAAAATGGCTCTAATGATTTTGATTAAAATGTCACATGTTTCAGATACTTTTATGACAAAGGAAATGTATATCTTGAATTTTCTGGTTATAGCCTCTGTAGACGTATTTACTCTGGACGACTTTTGCATAACTGGTAAACCGTTAGAGATAGACCAAATCATACTGTACAAAAAATGTAGATCTTGCTAAAATTCGCAATTTATGTCTGAATAAATTTTTTGGTAGATTGAACCATTTCGAAGATATTCCTTGTTATGTGTGTGAGTTTCGGAAAACAACTTTTGTGAAATGGATTATCGTTGTTTATTTTTTTATATGTTAAGTGTGCAAAGATAAGGGAATTTCAAAGCTTTAAAATGTTTGATTATCGCACAAAGCCTACTGCATTCTAATATTACCCTTGCACCTTTAAGGAAATAAGCAATAAGATAATTTGTACAAATGTTTATCTCAACTAACACGAAGAAGATATAGTAATAAGAGTTTGTAAGAATGGTTAGTACAAGAGTAGAGAAAGTCATGTGAGTGCAAAAATCAGATTTTTTAAAATTATGCTGTACACTGACACAGAAATAGACATACAAGCGCGAGCACACAGTGATACTGGAATTATTAGTGGGTCAGATATTTAATTTGATTCAAAGAATAAATAATTACAATAAGTGAGCTAGCATAATATAATCAATGCTTAATATCACGAGCGTAGTTTAAACTCATTGTAAGCTTTGTGGTCATTAGCGAGTTCGTTATTTTAGTCGATCAGAGAACAGTTAGTTTAAAGGTCAGATCCTGGAAAATCAAAGTCAGGCTGGAAGAATGCCATGCCTTCCATCTGCAAAAGGCCTCCACGCTTAGAAAAAATGGCTCTGGATATATATACGGTAGATATAAAATAAATGTTATCTGAAATACTTCCATCCTGGCACCTGCTTCCTTATACTGGGACCTGTTTTCCAAATTCTATATTTATTATAATGCCAAAATTTATGTTTTGAGGTCCTCTGAATCCAAGAAAAAACATTTTTAGAAAAAGGTCCATGTGTGTGTGTCTGTCAGTCAGTGGACAGAATACCAAGTTGGTATTTAAGTTTAATGTCTTTCAAGGATGCGACACGAAGAGTTTGAAAAAAATTCCTTCACCCTAGGCCACCCTTTACATGGAAAATGTTTCGAAAATTTTCATTTTCTCGATGATCTAATAGATTTTGATTAAAACGCTATATGTTTGAGATATTTTTATAGCAAACAAATGTATGTATGTTTTGAATTTTCTGGCTATAGCCTGTGTAATTAATTAATTATTTTGTTGTTTAACGACGCTGTCAATTGCCAGGATCACATCAGCGTCGCCGGTGTGCCGGAATTTTGTCCCGCAGGAATTCTTTTACATGCCACTAAATCTACTGACATGGAGCTGTCGTTTTTAAGCACACTTAAAAACCATCGGCCTGGGCCGGGTTTGAACCCGCGACCTTGGGAACAGTAGGCCTGTGTAGTCCTGTTTACTCTGGATGACTTTTGCATAACTGGTAAACCGTAAGAGATAGACAAAATATTGCTATAGATCCTAGATCTTGCTAAAACACAATTCATATCTAAATAAATTTTGTGCAGAATGAACCATTTCGGAAATATTCCTTTTTTATTTGTGTGAGTTTTGGAATACTTGAACTTTCGTCAAATGGAAAATCGTTATTCATCTTTTTATGTCTTAGTCGTGCAAAGAGAAAGGAATTTCAAAGTTTTAAAAGATTTGACTTCCGCACCTTTCCGGTGTGTTAAAACCTTTCGTTGTAGTTAAAACTTTGCTTTACCAAAATTCTTTCGACATTTCTAGAGTGTTTAATTATGGCAAAGAATTGAAAACTTGTTTAACTAGAAACATGGCCACACAGGGATGAATAGTTTTCTTTACTAGATACCAGTGAAAAAAAAATTGTTATTATTATTCTTTATAACAGATTTGTATCGTTTGAAGACCAGATTTTAAATTTGTAAAACTAAATGAATATCAAGATACAACTATATTTGTAAGTGGACTCAATCTCTTAGATTTAAAATAAATCGAGGTTAAATTGAAATTTAGGAGGAGTATTTTTCTTTCAAGCTTTCCGAAAAGCTAGTTTTCATTCTCAACATTCCTGATCTTCCACTCTACACAAGGAGCAAATTTGTATGCTTGTTACCAAATGTATATCCACAAATTTGTTGAATAGAAAGCCTAGAATTCAATTGTTTAATATCATAATGAGCCATTTTTTGCGACAAATAGCTAATTTCAGAAGTATACGGTGAAGTAGTAGTGACATTGAAAATCATCATACAACCAATTTTATTTGTTTAACCATGCACTACAGAGGCTGCAAATTCACATAATGAATCGTTCTTAATTCCAAATTAAGGAGAATGTTTGGCAGTTTTGATTCCCTGTAACAAAGTGCGCAGTGTTATTCATTTGTCTTTTGTCTTATTGTTGCCTGAGGCTGTAGGCCCAGCATCTTTCCCAGCTCTTCGACACACTGAGTAGTTGTACCTGTGACAAACATCTGAATGATTTCTAGGGTGACTTCGCTAGTCGTAACCTTACATCAACAACAATGGTGGGTAGCTTAGATGAACGATGTTTGGCTTGTCCACTCACACTGTTTTCAGTTTGTTTACCAGTCTCACTATTGTTTCTTCAAGAAGGATTGCGAACACCAAATTCTCTCTGGTATGCCCTTGGAGAAGTTTTAATCGAGTATTGTTTCATGAGGAAGAACCGATTATTTAAGGTGTACTGCTTTTAAAGTGACTAGAACAAAATATCGAAACACCTGCCTACTAGACAAAAGACAGTGCGCGCGTCTAACGAAGGGTTAACTGAATTTTCAGCCGAATAATTCAAGAAAGTTCTACACAAATCACTCTGTATTTATAAACTTATCTTGAAGTGGATTTGCACCTAAGCCGCTTAGACAGAAACAACATCCATGGTGTTTTTTAAAATAGCATTCTTGCTCCTTGTTTTCGTCAGTTTTCGCAGAGCACGCGTAGAACACCTTCACATATTCCACCTAGACTAACTTATTGCCCCTTGAGGACCGCTGCACGCCTAACAAAAATTCCACTTCACTAAAATGATTTTATATGATTAACATTTAAAATGTCAAGTATAAAACTTCAATTTAGGTTTCTTGTGTACTTAAAATACATCTTTTATAGATATTGATTTATGGATTAGCACCATAATTTTTGTTTTTCTTAGCTATATCAAATTTACTGATAAAATTTTTTCACATAATCTTACATTGTCACAGATATCCAAAGCACACAAAGAAGGTATGTCTAATTGATTCCTTTGTAGGTTTATTCTTAGAATTGCTGTAGATATATACCTAAATTTTCTTGTGTAAATGATTTTCTATTACCACGTAAGTCATTCTTGTATGAAGAAAAAGTTCTTTCAACGCAATACGGCGTCATTTCAGCGTTTCGTATCTTCGAAACCACAATGGCAATCAAGAATATTCGTAGTATAAATAAATATGCAAGTCATTGATCCGAGTGTTTCTTTTCTGGATACTTGCACTTTCCAGCAGGGGAATAGCTTCTGGTACGAAAAAAAAATCGGATGTATTGCACTCACATGACTTTCTCTGCTGCAAAGATTTTCAATGTCGTTGTTGCTTTAAATCATTACTT
Source organism: Tenodera sinensis (assembly GCA_030765045.1). Classification (NCBI taxonomy): domain Eukaryota; kingdom Metazoa; phylum Arthropoda; class Insecta; order Mantodea; family Mantidae; genus Tenodera; species Tenodera sinensis. The sequence continues at coordinate 56,080,709 of CM060972.1, forward strand.
TCTTATAGGGTATGAAAGGTAAGAACATATAGTTTAGCACTGTAATTTTATCAGGTTTTCGTATTAATGGTTTGCGGAAAAATTATACACGTGCTGCGATTTTTAAGTTTAAAAGTATGCTCTGAATGAAGTATTTTACGGATGGGAAACGGGAGATTTCTGAATCTGTTAGAGAAATATTAGGTGCATTATCTTGATGAGATCACGTCTTTGACGTAATCGCAAATGGCACATTCTTCAAGAAATATACAGTATCAGTTTCGCAATACTTTACATTTGCATTCTATGACTTTAAAAATACCTAGCATTTCGGATATTTAGCTCCTACCTACCTATATTTATATGATGTATTGTAAACATCCAAAATAACAATACCAGAATTTTGAAATTTGGGGCGTTTAGAGATTTCAGCACGTTCAATATGTCAAAATGTTCCACACAATACACCTTTCATCCAATTCTTATAAATTTCTCACATACATATTCAAAACACAAGTTAAATCTGTAACAGTTTTTATGTATTAATTTTTTAAGCTTTAAAAAACTTCTAAATTTCCATTGACATAATTTCAAAATTATATTTTTTTAACTAAGGCTAATAATACAAAATTATATGACCGATTTGTTCGTTATAATCAAGTAAATAACATATCCTTTGAAGAATTTGGCATAAGATACTAAAATTCAGCCTTAACGTTTAATAATGCATGAAATTTAAACAATATTGAAAATAAATTTTGAATTAAACTGGCAGAAAAGTTAGGATAGAAGAGTTTTCAGATCAGCAGTCCGCTAAAACTTCCTCGTTTTGAACAAGCTTTTCATCTGGAAGGTTTGTATATGTAATTTCCCCATGCCGTTTTTAATATTTTCAATGACTAAATAAACAATAAAAAACTTATATTTATTGCGTTGATATTAAAGTATTAATGAAAGCTAGATACGGATCTTTTCAATTCCGTTTACATGCGCATTCAATTAACGGCTGGCGATGATCTCCGCAATATTTATTTCTCTGAGTGTGCAATTTCTTAAAGTCAGTAAAACCCAGTTAAGGAGAATTTTTACTTCTTTATCATGTGAGATCATTAGTAACAATGAGTTTTTACTTTCACTACTACGTATAGTAAGTAGAGGAAGCATTGCACCCAAAAATTCGATGTCGTGATTTCACAGCAAATATATGTTTTGAGATGCCCTGATTTCAAAAAAAAAGACATTTTTCACTTTGAGCTCCATAACTAAAAACGAAAAATCGGTTAAATACCAAACCTGGCATTTAACTGCGATGCTTTTTAAGGATGACACACAAAGATTTTAAAGAAAACATCCCACACTGCTCTTTATATGGGACATTTTTCGAAAATTTCAATTTTGAGTAAAATAACACCCGTTTGTTACTTTTGTTACAAATGAAATGTATTTATATCTTGAAGTTTCTGGGAACGTTCTCGTAAGGAATAGACAAAAACTGACTTCATAAAAAAATACTTTGCTATAGAGTGAACCATTTTGGAGTTATTGTCTCAATTTTGCAACACAAACTTCTCTCGAATAAAAGGTCGTTATTCATTTTTTATCTCTTGGCCATGCAAAGATAACGGAATTTCAAAGTCATCACATAGCGACCAGTTTTAAAAAAATAGTTGACTATCGGTTAAAGTCTAACGCATTCCCATATTGGCCTTGCAGCTACAAGGAAATAAGCAATAAGATAATTCCTGGAATTGTTTATCTCGATTAATATAAAGAAGATAGAAGAATAAGAGTTTTTAAGTATGGTTTGTACAAGAGCAGAAAAAGTCATGGAGTTGCAAAATATCAGATTCTCTCTCTCCGTTTTTTTTCCCTAAAAAAACACTACTGTATATTTTAGAAGCTATTTCTATCTAATAATTACTGTAAACCATTTCGAAATATCTAAAAATTTTCTCGATGTAGAAACTCGGAAATAAAAATTAAGGAAAAGTATTGATTTATTGGTTAAAACAAATAAATAAGACGCTTAGAGTGTTCTTTACACAAAAGTATGCCAGGAAAAGGTTCAGTATCCAAACTTAAAATTGATAAGTTACGATGTTTGTGGTTTATTTAATTTATCTAATTCACATATTAATTACAAATGTACAATCAGAGCATTTTTGACGTTGTTCAAAGGGTGGATATTTTGTAAAGGTTTTCCGTTGGTTTTAGAATTAGTTATTTAAATGTTCGTTGAAACTTCGTTCGACCCTTCCAAATTAATTCACTACTGAAGTGAATGAGTTTAAAAAGGGATTAAAAGCTTGCTTTACTTTATTAATACAAACTATTGCTAATTGTATCTTTTATAGGTTAATTTTATACGATTTTTTAAATAAATTATGGTGGTCATGAGTTAATAACATACTTTGGATCTTTAAAATCGTCTTTTACAGGCACAATCCGTGTTTATTTACGTGAATTAATCACTTTCCTTTTGATATTACAGCAAAATTGCCTTCTGCTGATCAAATTTAAAATTTAACAGTATGTTACTAATTATACTACTATCATTGTACGTGTATTAAAATCGCAGCAATGTTTTTATATTATATTGTGAATATTTACTATACTCAAATTCGTGCAAGGAAGAAAAATAAGAGCATAGTGGAATTGTAATAATGTAGGTTACTTTACCTCACTAATGTTCTGGGAAGAGGGCAATAAATATTTAAAATGTAATCACTATGCACGGCTACTGCTCGGCACACAACACCTTACGGAAGCGCTACACACGAGCTAGAGGCATGTTCCGGCGCGCGCGCGACCCGCGGCACAACTGACTAACTGAGTGAGTGAGGGCCAGAGAGGGCAGGGTTGGTTTGGCGCATGGTGATGCAGGCTCCCGCAGGAGTCACGTGCGCCTCTAATGAATGGGCCGCAGGACGCCTGCCTTTTTCCTTTGCGACACCTCTATGCAATTGTTTTATGGCTGCTATTGACTTACGAGTGCCCCTCGACCTGAAGCGCGCGTGCACAAATGTAAAAAGTGATTAAAGGTGTAGAGTAATGTAGCTCTGGGCTTTATCTAGTACTCAAGAGATTACCATAAAATAGCAATTGTAAATATTATGTATATCCACTGACACAAATATCTATTTGCGCTAATGAGTAGGTCGTATTCATAAATCTCAAGGTAATTTATAGTTGCACTGTGAAAAGTAAATTTACAGTCCGACTATTTCAAAATTATTGTGTGTGCGCGCGTGTATGTATGCCAGAATTATAAAAAGCATTTATGGACAAGTGCAATGTATTATTTGATGCTTTACTAATTATTGCATGTATAAGTATTTATATATAAATATACCGGGTGGAAGGGAAGTCGTTACAATAATTTAAACCAGTATTTGGAACACAGTTTATCTTACGTTTTTGTCTCTGACCATTTCCTACGCAGATATTTCAGTTTTGTCGGAAAGAAACTGGCAACACTGCATATTGTGTGGGTGGTCACTTTCCCAAGCTCAGTAAAGAAACACCGCAACGGTGCGTCTTAAAAACATAAACAGATACCGTGCCTTGTCCTTCCGTATTTACCGTGTGAGTGTAGGCCAATCACAAGTGTTAGCTCCCAAAATATCACACGAAAGCGACCGACCTGTTTACAACCACAAACCAGGTCGACTCCCTGACCAACCTCAACGCAATGTTGTCGACTTATCTCACGTCTAAAAGAACAGCTCGGAGTATTCCTTCACGTCTTTTAAGTGATTAATTATTTCGTAACTCTGTGTTATGTCCTATAATTATTACCCAAGCTATGTCAGAAATAAGTAACTCTACGCATCTAACAGACAACAAACTATTATCTTCGTACATTCTTGTCGAATTACGCATCCAATTTGGATAAAAAATACTTTATTTTTTTCGAAATCGGCCATTCGTTATTTTGTTTGTAATGCTTCCATGAAGCGCATATTAGAAGAAATGTGATGACTTCCCTTCCATTCCTTCATATGTAGCTATATTTAGCTTTAGTACTTCTAGTGTGAAAATTTATATTTCTGATTTTTTTAAATTTTTATACCCCAAAAAGTAGGTAAACAAGGCTTTTTAAATTATTTTTTTAACTGTGCCATTACCACCATACCACGCTTGTAACTTCAATGGCCATGTTGGCGGCCTTTGTTTTGGAACATGTTAAGTCTAATTCAGTGGGTTTTGTATCTTCAATATTCTTTTTTCTAAACATTAAATGAAACATACACATTCACACTTTCAGTCATACATCCAGAATCCGGGGACGACAAGGAATATATTCTCACATTGGCATAAATTGGTATTAATGTCTTAACTAACATCCTTGAAAGACAAATAATTAGATGAAGTATGAATTTCATAAAATTGCTACCTAAACAAATAGACCATTACATTTATACTGAAGAATACTAGAGCACCTTAAAGAGTAGGTACTAATGCGTATTATAAATATAAGAACAATATTGTTATTAAATAACCTGCTTTTATTGTTGACAGCGAAACCTATGTACACACTGTATGAATTAGTTTATGGAACATTACTCTTAATACTTTTGCAGCCTTTTACAAAAAATGTAAACTGAGTAATTGATTAACTGCACGATATATCCACGTTTATACATATACAGTTAATATAAGTAAGAAGCAAGTCAATTTTAATTAATACGCAAGTCTTATAAATAGAATATTACGTTACGATAATATAAAGGAAATCGAGTATTATTAAACAATTAATCCTTCATTTTTATACACGACCCTTTCCCATTTAAATCTCTAAGATAGAGAAGCGTTTACCTCTTTAAAAAGAATAGATATAAAAACATTTTTAGAGTAGTTGCAGAAGCTATGTAAAAATATAGTGACTCGGGAAATTCGTATGCATATCGTACATCAGAAACTTATATATCTGTTATAGGAGATACTTCGTAGACCGGCGTGTGGCGGACAATTAATCTTCAAGGTTTCATCCCTGTACCAGACAATCCTGCTTCGTCACGAGTCCACAGATGAGTTAGTGTAGAGAAACTGTATCTATGCCTCTGTGACAGCAGATGGCATTAGGGTGCCATATAGTCTAGCTGCTTACAATATCTGTGGATAGATAGCACGGTGTCCACTATTACCATCTGTTTTTCACTCATACTATTGTTTTAGACTTAAGGTAGAACTTTGGGTCGTAGTATTAAATATCCAATCCTATATTTACCTAGGCGAATGAGGCAAACCATAAAAAGTCAGTCAGATGTGAACCACGGACATCCCGAATCAGCTTGACACGTTTCCGCGGATCAGTGTCCTGTTGTATTTTCTTGATATATAATTTATCCCAAATCTAGGTGAAATATGGCAGGGTAAGTGTGCAGAGGTCGGCACCAAGATGGAGAGACATTTTTAGCGCATTCCAACACAGAATCTGTAACAAATGAGAAATACCAAACATCACCGTCAGCAGACATTGACACAAAAGCTTGTGAAAGAGTACACCTATCATATCCCACGGGTAAATCCGTGCTAAACGCATAGGTACCGTAGCATCCATCCCGCCCGGGTAAACTCGGGCGACCTGTTTTTGGCTCTCGGCAATTCATCATGCAGCGTATTACTGCTGCTCCATAAACCTCCTCTGTCCTCTCGGATGTTTTTGAGAGGCTTCTACCTGACCGCTTGTCCCCTCTACTGGGAGACACTCAAGCATCCTCCCCATAGTTTGGGTTTCGGCCTGGTCACTACGTCTCAAAAGCTACTGCACGTAGTGGAGGCCGTCGCCCTGGTATACCAGGACAAGCAGCAATATCTCCAGAAGGTATTCTCTACGACTTGGCATACGGTTCTCCCGCACAAACTCATTCAACTGGCGCTACCCACACACATAACATCTTACACTCGTTCTTGAAACACATCTTTTGTGAACTCAGTTGCGGGAAACAGATCCACACAAATGCCAATTCAAGGTTCTGTTATGTTCTGTCCCCCATGATTTTCAGCGTCTACGTGGCCGACATACCAGCCGGGCAGCACATCAACATAGCCCGTTATGCTGATGACGTACTGCTTAACTTCGCAAATAAAAACTCACGCGGAAAGTCCTTCCCTATTCAGAAATATTCCATCTCCTCCAAGAATGGTGCAGGCGTTACGACTATCCATAAACCTCGAGAAAGCCACATCAAAGGTCGCTTTCCCGCAAACTTCTCCACATTCACCTATCTCAGAAGAAGTATACAATGGACGAATACCATTACCTACATGAGAGTGAAGCTCGATATCCGGTTACAGAGGCGCTAATCCACCAGCAGCAAAACTGAGCTCCCATGCAATCCTTCCAAGAGATGCTTGGATTTCAAAATTCAAAATTAAACCACGAATATTTGGATTATTGTACCAGCGGTGCCCTACGACAGTTGTACCCTAGCCTATAGCCGTCGAGGAGCAAACATTTCTTCCTCCCTTCAACCTCCAACCTCTTTTTCACCCGTCGCCCTGTAAAACCCCACATTGTATCATGAAAGTAGTTAAACCCTGAAACGGGCTGCTTTCAGTCTGCCATGATCGCTCTGTACCGGACTGCCTTTACATTAAGCATAAATTATAAGCTTTTGGTGCGTATAATACTCGTTTTTCTCAAAATTGTAGAGCAATGAGATGCAAAATGTATTTACATTTAAGTGAAAGTAGTATTAAAAACAAAACTTGAAACTTTTAACAGCTCTTCAAATATTTGAAACGTTGGAAAACAATTTATCGATAGTTATAATATATTTTTGAATTATGAAGTAATAAAAATAAATTATAAATAGTTACAAAAGTCGTGTAATTAGCTTGAATAGTTCCGTATAAAAACATATTGCCAAATTAATGTCAAATATGAAAGAGGTGTGTCTTATTTATCTGGTGTGAATTTTGCTATATTTGTACAGTATTTTATTGCTCTTCTGTTTCACGCGGTAAATTATATATTGCGTTGAAAAATGAAGCATGTTTGCATGATGACAAAAAAGACAAAGATAAAAATGCCACAACTGCAGTCTAAAAGGATGAGGCTTTCACCTCAGATTTTCTGCTTGTCAAACGTCATTCAATCTATAAATATCTGATACATTGCACTTCTGCCCTTGCTCCACAGTGGCTTCATTTGCCGGGGTTTTGACTCAATAAACAACTGATGGTGTTATTACTTGCTGAACTGTGCGTTAATTTTTATCATTTCTAACATTCAACACACTCAAGTTTACTCCCATATTCATACTTTCAGCCACTGTGGGGATAGAAAATTATTATGGTCAAAGAACAATTCCCAAACTGAGCCGGGAATCAACCCGGGACCTCTGGATTGATAAGTTAAAATGTTTCTTATAAACGTTTATTCCCTTGTCTACTTCAAGTAAATGAAGACTTACATTTGTAAACATTGTCTTATTGTAAGTAATTGTCTTATTGGATATGTAAAGGGGAATATGCGAATACAGTTCTTTAAAAGTTGATTGCTATGTGATGACTTTAAAATTACGTTCTCTTTGTGTGTCCAAGAGATAAAACAATAACGGTAGGGGAGAGTGGGCGAATTCTGCGCACTTAAGGTCGAGCAGCCATACTGACTAACAGAAATGTTTTTAAGTTCCAGACTTTGTTTCACCTGTAACTTCATTAAATAAGCTCTCGAAATAGTGCAATTCCAAAGGCATCTTACACTTTTGAAAGGGTGTTAGGTATCTGAAAACTGAAAGTATACAATGCGCAGAATTAACCTACCTGGATGGGTAATTGTGCGCGCCGTATATGCTTGAAATGAACTTGAATATATTTGTCATAATTATCTTTAATGATAAACTAAATGCTACAGAATATTATATCAATTGCTAACTCCTATTACAGACTCAAATCAACTGTGCAGATGTTTCACTTAAACTGCTTTTTAGTTTGTTTTTGTTTTCTGAGGCAGAGATCACAGAAGTTATCTTCTGCTGAATCCCATGCGCTACATTCTTCGCGGACCACATGCCATACTCCACACATCTGTACCACATCTCATTATCACGTCCAAACTCATCACATGTCATAGTTTAGGTATTGGAGCGACATCATCATTTTCATTTTCATCATCATCATCATCATCATCATCATCACCACACAGTTGTTTTTCACTGAATTCATCGGCATCAGATTCGCTATCTGAGAAATCCAACTGTCGTTTACAGAACTTTCTTCTTGGCTTTTCCTTTTTGGAATATTATGTCGATAATCTTCTTTCTGAGTCTCCTCCTCAACTACTTCAACTTGCAGATCCAAATTGTCAGAGGAAGGATAGAAGTTCGTTTCTGGTACTACTAGTATTTAAATACACGAGGGACAATTCTGCGCACCGCGCAAATTTGCCCGCCATAAGAAGCGCAGAATTACCCGACACAGCATACATTTTTCCATCTACCGTGGATACTTTAAAACATGCTTATTTCAAGCAGTTTTGTAGACATATCCAGCATAAACAATTCTAATTTAATAGTAATAGATAGATGAGAACAATTACACCATACCCATGCCATAACTACCTTGCTCTTTAATGCAAATCTGTAACAAGAAATATATGCCCGAAGTGTTGCGGCTCACTGACTGCAGACGAATAGCTGTAATGGCGTCTTCCTCAACATACTAGTTAGTCAAACTGTTGAGCAGATGGCGACACCGGACATAACTAGGAATTCAGAGCAGGACCAGAGAACCATAGCAGCGCAGAAATACCCTCCTGCGCAGAATTCGCCCACCTTCCCCTACACTATTTGAGAAAAGTATATTTTAAAATTCAAACCAATAGCAAAGATTATCTCGAAAATCTTTAGCTCCAGAAAAAAATTGACATACGTAGTGTGCTTCGATGCGAACTACATATTTTGTCTGGTAAGACCATGGTCTAGTGTATGGTTTACAACTTATGTAAAAGTCACCAACATGAAGAGGACTTTTGAGAGTATTCTCAGAAAATTAATGATCTGTATGCAAGACATTTTCATGTAAATACTTTAAGCATATCGTATTTTAGTAAAAATGTAGTTCATTTTGAGAAAATCAAAATATTCCAATAATAATTTCTGGTGGAGCGATTTTCTTGGACATCTTCAGGTCGCATATTTGAAGGGTTCTGAACATGAATACAAAATTTTGTATTTAATCGACTTTTCTGTTTTGAGTTATGCAGACACCAACATTTTCTAAAAATATATATAACCTTTTTCTCATACAGGTAGCCCCAAAACAAGTGTTTCCAATGAAATCTCTGTATCGAATTTTTGGGTAGAGTAAAATACTTTCATTGTTGCCCACTGATTTACTTTCTCTACTGGTAAGTAGGGGAAGTATTGTATTCCACCCAAAAAGTCGATGTCGAGATTTCACCGAGAATATGTTTTGAGGACCCCTGAATCCAAAAAAGCATTTTTAGAAAAAGGTCCGTGTGTGTGTTTCTCTCTGTGTGTGTGTGTGTGTGTGTGTGTGTGTGTGTGTGTGTGTGTGTGTGTGTGTGTCTGTGTGTCTGTGGACAGCATAACTCAAAAACGAAAAGTAGTCTAAAAACCAAAGTTGGTATTTAAGTTTAATGTCTTTCAAGGATGCGACACGAAGATTTTGAAGAAAATAGCCCCACCCTAAACTACCCTTTACATGGAAGATTTTTCGAAAATTTTGATTTTCTTGAAAATGGCTCCAACGATTTTGATTAAAATACCATATTTTTCAGATACTTTTATGAAAAATGAAATGTATATCTTGAATTTTCTGGCTATAGCCCCTGTTGTCGTATTTACTCTGGACGACTTTTGCATAACTGGTAAACCGTTAGAGATAGACCAAATCATACTATACGAAAAATGTAAATTTTGCTAAAATACACAATTTATGTCTCAATAAATTTTCTTGTAGGGTGAACCATTACGGAGATATTCCTTGTTGTGTGTGAGTTTCGGAAAACTTAGAACTTTGTGAAATGGATCATCGTTGATCATTTTTTTATATGTTAAGTGTGCAAAGACAACAGAATCTCAAAGCTCTATAAGATTTCACTATCGCTCAAAGCCTACTGTATTCTAACATTCCCCTTGCACACACAAGGAAACAAGCAATAAGATAATTTGTACAAATGTTTATCTCAACTAACACGAAGAAGATATAGCAATAAGAGTTTGTAAGAATGGTTAGTACAAGAGTAGAGAAAGTCATGTGAGTGCAACACGTCAGATTTTTAAAGAAATCTCTTAGCAGTGCGGTCCATGTGATGTATATTAGTAGAAGCACAGCGTTCTTAACAACTCCATCGACTCTTTTGTTACCAGATATAGGTAAGGTAAGAGGGTATCCATACAAAGAGCACATTCTTACCCTGGTTGTGCACTTTTCAGCAGAGAATCTGGATCTCCTGGAGAACCTGTTGAGCAGTTGAGCTTGATTTGAAGAACACTAAGGGAACCACATCATAAATCGATCCGCTTCCTGACAAGTGGATCACAGAGGATGTACTTGATTTCGTAGGGTTCACACAGTTCTGTAGATCAGCAAAGGTAAGTTTGTAACGAAATGCTCATTACACTGCCCTGCATTAAAAAAAAAAAAAAGAAATGGTTTCGATCTCCGTTTCCCATCTAATTGGAGTGCTGATTCTAAATATGTTTTCTTCTGTTATGTCCACATTAAAAAATCTGATGTCTTGCAATCAAATGACTTTTTCTATTCTTGTACCAACCATTCTTAAAAACTGTTATTCCTATATCTTCTTCGTGTTGGTCGAGATAAACATTTTCAGAAACTCTCTTATTGCTTATTTCCTTGTAGGTGCAAGGGGAATATGGGAATACGGTAGGCTTCGAGCGATACTCAAATCTTTTAAAGCGTTGATATTCCGTTCTCTTTGAATGGTTAACACGATGTTGCATTTCACAAATTTGTTTTCCAAAACTGACACGAGTAAGAAGGAATATCTCCGATAACGTTCACTCTACCCAAAAAAAAAAAAAAAAAAAAAAAAAAATTGGGATATAAATTGTGTGTTTTAGCGAGATCTATATTTTTGCTGGGTAATTGTTTAATCTATCGCTTACGGTTTACGAGTTATTCAAAAGTCATCCAGAGTAAACACAACTACATAGGCTATAGCCAGAAAATTCAAAGTATACATTACATTTGTCATAAAAATATCTTAAATATGTCGTTTTAATCAAAATTGCTAGAGCCATTTTCAAGAAAATAAACATTTTCGAAAGATGTTCATTGTAAAGGGTAGTTTAGGGTGAAGCAACTATCTTCAAAATTTTCGTGTCGCATCCTTGAAAGACATTAAACTTAAATACCAACTTTGACTTTTAACCGACTTTTCGTTTTTGAATTATGCTGTCCACTGTTTGGCACCCAGACACATACACACATGGATCTGTTTCTAAAAATGCTTTTTTGGACTTAAGGTGTAATCTCGACATCAAATTTTTGAGTACAATACTTCATCTACTTTACGTAGTAAAAAAAATGTAAACAAAATTTTCATATTAATCCATTACCTATATTCCTCTATAAGATCAATGTCATGCTTAAAAACGTGGTGTATGTTATTGTAATTGTAAAATAATGGACGTAAAGTTTAGAAGAATTGCCATAAATTGATATAATTGATCTTATTTTACAGGAAGAAATGTTATTTTCGCACTTCTTCCATCCATCTTCTTTCAAGTTCTTTCAAATCTTGATAACGCTTATTTGTTTCTTGCTGTAAAATCCAAGACAACAATCTGGGAAACAGTCGATATGAACATGTAGAAAGTGGAGCTTCAAGCTCATGTTACAACATAGTTTTCTCAAAATTTTCAACATGCTATTCATAATGATTTTGTAATCTGAACTCCTGTTTCGTACGAAAATTTTTGCAGTTTTGTAACTATGCCAAGCTTTGGTCTTTGGGACGCCCTGTGTTAGAAATAAACCACCTGGTGTTAGCATTGCGCATGCGTGCTCTAAAGTTTTGACTATCGCCTTATTTCAAAGAAACCCAATAAAAGTTAACCTATCCTCGCAAATCAACCTAGCCCGTCCATTTGAAACGCTATATAATTCCCTTGATTTCAGCCAAAACTAACCATGATCCCACGACCGTTAGGGATCAGCTTGCAGTTTGTGTGCAATTTGGGGACATTATTCTGCATGGCTCGCAGACTTACATATCCACTTCCGCCATTATCACAATATCCACAACAGCAGCAGCAATGCTGTTTTCCAGACATGCACTCACTGTCTTCTAAATCAGATGAAAGCGTTACATTAACAGTAATTGGTTAATCATAATAGACGAAGAGCACCGCCTATACAAAGACCTTGTCCAACTCTCGACGTAATTACCATCCGGAAACGCCTCCACTGTAATCAGTATTACTGCACTGTTGTCCATTCCCTCCCACAGGAACATGATTCAGATTCCAATGGCGTTGTTCAGAAATAACTCAAATTCTACTTTCTCTGTCTTCCTTTATGGCAAACCGACTGCGGAAAAACCGTGGTCAAATGTTCTGCATTACTAGCACGTTTCTATGGTCATAATTGTACAAGAGCCTCAGTTGTAGCTGTGGCCGTTGTTTTAAAGCTTAATATTTCAGGAAAAATAACTACAAAAATGAATGAGTTTAAAGGCTATAGCCCCATTACTTTTATGTACCTTTTCGTGTGTGGTAAGTTTTCTGTTCTACTGTGCAACAAACTTATAAAATAAATCATTGTTAAAAAAATATCAAATGATGTGTGATACACCACCGGGCCCTCCACTTTGACTCAATATTCCAACATTAACAGTAAGCCTGCAGTGTAACCAGAAATATTTAACAAAGAGTTTAGCCTACCACGTACAGGGGTATTTTTAGACGTGGCGAATAAACTTGCTAGGATCTGCGCAAGTGATGATGGGGTAAAGTTTCTGTTTCCTTCCTTGAAATAAACAAGACACTGTTGATGATGGCAGATGGCACCGTACTTAATCACGCACTTCACGATGTTTATGTACTACACAGAAGTCGGAAAGACAACCTGATTGGTCCTGAACTCGATCATAAACCACTGCGCAATTGGTCACGTCTAAAATATACCTTTGTACTGGGTAAGGCACTAAACCTTCAAACTTCACTTTTGAAGTGTTTGTGCTATGTATCCACATTATTAGTGATAACTTTTGATTATAGCTGCTTATGGTCTTCCTAGCTATCGAAGGTCAATACACGGCCAGCCCTTTTGTTACTGTGAAGGAGAATGTGGAAGGTTGTATACGTATACTAATTAAAATTTATTTATGCTGCTTATATCGTACAGTTGATAATATTAATTGCTGCAGTAAAGTTTAAGGATCGAAATAAATAAAAATATATATAAAAGGTCATCGAGTTACACAGAATGTTCAGTTATCGACACTCGAGTTATCGGGATTCTACTGTATCATCACATAAAACGGAAAGTAAAAATACATGCCAAAGTTCGTAAAAAATTTAACGGACAGGAATATTTCTACCAACTTAATTACTGTCCAGAAATTCAAAATACATGTTACTAAAACATCTGAACTACTCTTCTGTTGATGTCTAAATACTCATCTAGTGTCTCGCACCACTTGTCTAACTTAAAAATTAAATATTTGATCTTATATACCTTTAACTTAATACTTCTATTTTGGTTCCGGCAGTTTTTAACAATATGCCTAGATTAATAACACAAGATAATGAAATGCTTGATCGTCCGTATAATTGCAAATTAACAACTGTAAGAAATGGAACTAACGTATTCTCCATATATAATAATCTATATCGACTTATCAAATTAATTAGTGTCGTTCATTCTTAAGTTTATACAAAAACATTAGATGAAATAACCGCTGCTGCGCGTGGCTTGACGATTTATCTCTACAATGCTGAAACAAAAATCTAATTAAGAATCTTAGGGTACTATAAGAACAAAGAATAAAGAAAATGAATAAATAAAAACAACAGGAAGACGCTATGCAAAAGCACTGTGGAACAACCACAAACACTACACGAAGAAAAGTGATCAGAGAAAGCCATGTGAATGCGATAAGCTGCATTTCTGTATCAAATATACAGAAAAATGCATGAATTGTTTGTAAAAGAGGGAGTAGAAAGAAGTGTGTTTGTGTTTCGTAAAAGGAAAGTGAATGGAGAAAACCGTGTGAATACATCATAGAAAATTGTATGAAACGTGTGTTGAAGGTCGACCAGAGGACATGTGAAAATGTTACGTAAAAGAAGAGTGAGTAGAGAATACCGCGTGAAAGTAATTTATTAAATTTATATTTCAAACATATAAAAAATTGTATGAATTGTTTGTAGAAGAGGGAATACAGTGAGTAGCAAAAACCGAGCAAATATAAGACGTTATATAGTAAAATGGATACAATAAAACCATCTCCAAGGAAAAACACACACACACACACACACACACACACACACACACACACACACACACACACACACACACACACACACACACATTTAGATGTGCCAATATTCATGGTGATTGGTCAACCGGTGTTGGATTTTATCAATTTCATACATATCAATATCCATTTTTATACTACTTTGTTGAAACTACTCGTATTCTACGTATTTTTAAATGGTTTGATCAACTCAGAAACCTCCGCGGGAATGTGGACAACTTACCAAAGTTCCCTTGCAATTGGATGATTGATACAGATACTTATAATGACAAAGAAACATTTATTTATACAGGGGGAAGGGAAGTCATTACATTCCTTGTATTATGTGCTTTATAGAAGTATTACAAACCAAAAAAATGAATGGCATTTTGTTCTTTGATCAGCCGATTTCGAAAAAATAAGTAGTGCATTTATCCAAATTGGATGCGTAATTCTACAAGAATTCACGAAGATAATAGTTTGTTTGCATAGAGTAACTTATTTCTGACATAGCTTCGGTAGTAATTATGGGACATCACACAGGGCTACGAAATAATTAATCACTTAAAATACACTAAGGAATATTCCGAGCTGGTCTTTCGGACGTGCGGTAAGTCGACAACGTTGCGTTGAGGTTGTTCAGGGAATTGACCTGGTTTGTGGATGCAAACAGGTCGGGCGCTTTCGTTTTCATGTAATGTTTAGGGAGCTGACGCTTGTGGTTGCCCTACACTCGCACAGTAAACACGGAAGGACAAGACAGGGTATGAGTTTGTTTTCAAGACGTACCGTTACGGTGTTTGTTTATGTACTGACCTAGGGAAAGTGATCACCCACACAATCTGCAGTGTTGCAAGGTATCTCCGTAAGAAATGGTCAGAGACAAACAATTGGACATATTCGTTAATGCCGCAGATGTACTGTGTTTTTAGGTTCCTACGTTAGTGACATTTATACCTCCTAAATCATATTCCATTGTCTTTCAAGATCAACCACAGAGTTGGGAGTTACGTAAGATATATGTTTTGTTACCTTGATCTAAATGGCATGAGCTCAAGTTTGCAAACGCTGCTTTGTCTGGAGTAGAACCTGGAATCTCCAGACAGCTATATTGTTGCCAGGGTGAGAGATAAGCGCCTGCTTTCTTTCCCGCTGTATAAGCTGATATTGCAGTAACATTGACTCTGCAGAATTCAGCAGGGGCATAAAAAATGCAGAAACGGAAACAAACCAGAAGACAGACACGGGGCAAGAAACGGAAATAAAGGAACATATATCTTACACACTGAGAGAAAAGATAAACTGTATTCATAATGTTTCAAAGAACATTCAAAGCAAATAGAACAGAAATGGCGCGGATGTGAAAGTATGTAGACGTAGGAGAAAGTTGAAGATGGGTGAAACCAAGCATGAAGGGGATATTTGAAGACATTTCATACTTTAGAATAGATATCAACGAACTCCTTTATTTTCTTCTTGTTATACACTTCAAGGATTAGGCGTTTCCACCTGTTCCGTCTTCGCAATTTTTCTTTATTCCCATTTTTCCCCGATATCTCTTGTTCCTACTCGTTGTATTTCTTGTATAAAAGAAACATCAATACCTGTCTTTGTTATTTTTACACTTTACAACATTTTGAATTGCTGAGTTGATCTGTGACAGTACGAATAATGGTGCTCATAGAAGCCCTCGTTTTAATAGGTAGTTCGTTATAGATCTATATGCGTTTTACCACAAATATTATCATAGCCTGAGAAGGTCAGGTAAATGTTAAATTATATCAAAAACTACCCTTAAATATATGCATTTTGATTAATTTAGTTCAACTTTCTCAAAACAAAACCCAAGAAGCACATGTATTTCGATCTTTTCTTATTGTTGTAACATAAAACCATTTTATCGTCTGAAATAAACTTCACTTTAATTTTAACATTAACAAAAAGCCTTTCTTCTAGAAAAATGCATTATTTAGTGAAAGCACAATTGTTAAAAATACAGTCGTCAAATTGAAATGGAGTGCTTTTTGATTGTTAATTAATTGCAGTGAGTAATAAACTGCTTCTTCGGCGATTTATGGGATACAGTTGGCTACACTGGCTAGACAAAAGAATGACCAAGTGATAACTTTTGTCGTATATGACAATTTAACGCCCTGTGAATGAAATAGTCATTAAAGTATTTCTTTCACTTCCAAAAAGTTCATGTTTTACTAAATGTATGACCTTAAGAATAAAGAAACCAACACCCTAAGAGGTCACAATTTAATCCCATAAATCAGAACGGAAAGGTAATATTGTTTCAAAGGGAGTTCTAAAACTTTACTACTCCACGCCTGGGGTGAAAGAGAAAACTCTTTCCTTTCTTGATTTTTATTTCTCTGTGGGAAGGTTTATTGTCCGTCCCCTTGGGCGACATGTTACACGTAGTTTGTGGCAGACAAGTTTGTTATGTGATTAAATAGCTCAAGAAGTGAAGTCACGCAGTCGACATACATAGTAACCAGCCTCAGGCACTGGGACACTTGGGCGAAAAACAACAAGCAGAGTTATAAGAAAGAATATAATACCTACTATAAGAGTTCATGTTTAGAATTGTAACGGAGTACCAATCAGATTTTACAGGAGAGCTTTGTCTTAAACTTAGGGCTTCTATCAGATATATCAAACAGTAGATCAAGAAATCCTAACTAATGGACAGCGCTTTAGTTTGTTTATATGACAGCAAATTACAACACATTTCATTCGAATAGCGTAGGTCTTTTTATTTTTGTATTGATATAAAAATCAGTAACCTCAAATAAGACAAAAAGTTGCAGATAACACCATTCCCAAAATATTCACACACTACCTATCGTCCACCATCGATTATTCTATGTCAACAGTCTCTCCTTTTGTTGAATATTTTGCTAAACAAAGAAGGAAAGAAAGCCGGGAAAGAAGAAAAGGAACGAAAGGAAAGGAAGGAGAGAAGGAAGCAAGGAAGGAAGAAAAGCAAGGAAAGAAAGGAAGAAAATGAAAGAAAGGAAGGAAGGTAGGAAGAAAGGTAGCAAGGAAGGATGAAGGAATTAAGGAAGGAAAGGAAGCACAGGAAGGAAAGGTACGAAGGAGAGAAGGAAGCAAGGAAGGAAGAAAAGCAAGGAAAGAAAGGAAGAAAATGAAAGAAAGGAAGGAAGGTAGGAAGAAAGGTAGCAAGGAAGGATGAAGGAATTAAGGAAGGAAAGGAAGCACAGGAAGGAAAGGTACGAAGGATAGATTGAAGGAAGGAAAGGAAGAAAGGAAAGGAAGGACAGGAAGGAAGGAAGAAAAGGAAGGAAAGGAAGAAAAGGAAGAAAAAGAAGAAAAGGAAGGAAGGACGGAAGGAAGAAAAGGAAGGAAAAGAAGCATAGGAAGGAAAGGTACGAAGGATGCATTGAAGGAAGGAAAGGAAGAAAGGAAAGGAAGGAAAGGAAGACAGGAAAGGAAGGAAAGGAAGGACAGGAAGGAAGTAAGAAAAGGAAGGAAAGGAAGAAAAAGAAGAAAAAGAAGAAAAGGAACATGAGGAAGGAAAGGAAGAAAAGGAAGGATAGGAAGAAAAGGAAGGAAGGAAAGGAAGGAATTAACAAAGAAAAGGAAGGAGGAGGGAAAGGAAGGACAGCAAGGGAAGGAAGGACAGCAAGGGAATGAAGAAAGGGACAGCAAGGGAAATCTACGCACAAGAATATTTAGTTTGGTGATTAAAGATAAAGCAGATTCAGATGTGAATTATGGCAATATCTCATTTCAGATGTATCATTGATAATTAAATCGAAGTCATATTTTTACTATTCAAGAAATGCTTAGATAGTCAATAACCGCGGTTCAACATAAACAATACGTAATTGTTTAATTATAGCTCAAGGTGCTCAAAATGTGCTCGCTAAAATCTAGCCACATGACATCTTAGCCAATTTCACCTTACCCTTGATGGAGTCTCTGCGTTCTGTCCAGTCTCTAGGGCTGCTTCAAACATACGTCTGTGTGTGAAGAACATCAATGACAACAATACTGTCATGGTATACCATGCACTTCAGAATCAAAAATCCAAAGGACTGAGATTATATAGGCTAAGGTACAGGTCCAAATCGGTCAATATGCCTGACCTTCCGCTCTATACAGACATCAAGTGGCACCCTACCCACGAATTTATTCCAACAGAACGCCGGAACCTAATCATTTAATAGCATTTTTCTGGCCAGATAAACATTTTAGCAAGAAATGGAAAAGACTTGAATGGCTAGCTCATTATTTGAAGTTTTACTTCTCTATGCAGATTTCAGAAGTAAATTATAAAGGAGTGGTAAGATAATTGATATTGGCAATTAAACATTCGATGAATTTGATTTTTACTTTCTTTATGAGGTTCAACATAAGTAGGGGAGGTATTGCATTCCACCCAAAATTTCGATGGAGAGATTTCACGCGAAGTATATGTTTTGAGGCCCCCTGAATCCAAAAAAGTAGTTTTAGAAAAAGATGTGTGTGTGTATGTGCGTGTGCGCGCGCGCGCGCGCCTGTTATGAGCGTAAGACGAAAACGAAGTCAGTTGAAAACCAAATTTGGCTTCTTTTAAGGATTAAACAGAGATTTTGAAGGAAATTCCTCTATCCTAAACTACCCTACATGTGGAACATTTTTCGAAAGTTTTGATTTTCTCAAAAATGTCTGTAACGATTTTGATTAAAATGCCATATGTTTAAGACTTTTTATGGCAAATGTATATTTTGTATTTTCTGGCTACAGCTGATCTAGTCCTGTTTACTCTGGATGACTTTTGCATAACTGGTAAACAGTAGGAGATAAAACAGTGCCATCTCGTATTATCAGCACTGTTTTGTTTATTTCAAGGAAGAAAAGAGAGACATGACCCACATCATCAATTTGCATGATGTCACTCGAGCACATTCAAGCAAGATTATTCGCCACGTGTAAAAGTTACCCCTGTACGTGGTAAGCTAAACTTTTAGTTACGTATTTCTGGTTACAATGCAGCTTCCAAGATTTTAGTCTGCGGTACAACGTTGTGTTGTGTTAAATTGCGTTTGTGAAAATGTCCAAAGGGAAGAAAAGACAAATTAACATGACAATGGAAATTAAATTTGATGTGTTAAACAACTCGGACAAAGGGGCACGCTTTAATATGTAATAAATTTTAGAATATGTTATACTTTTGTTTCGTATATTGTGATATATGTATTTACGTAATTTTCAGTACTATGTTATAAGTTGTGAATAACAGACCCAATATACCTAAAACTCGACAGCCTCTCAGTCCACATTAGATCGAGTTTTTGGGATTCTTCTGTGTTTTCAGTTAAATCTCCATATAGATTTTTTGTGTGGAACACAATAACTTCTCTACCCATTATGTGCGTGTAGTAAAAGTAAAAATAAGGAAACTAGCCCTAAGATTAGAGAAATTGGGGGCATCAGAGACACAGTTTAGTGCCAGCTGTATTTGAACTGCCTTACTCATTAGATTTACGGCCAAGCTAGTATTATTGCGGTACTGCATTAGTGACAGGTGGATAAATGAGGAAAAATAAAGGAAAATACATTGGATTAAGATAGATTAGGTTCTTCAGAGCGCAGCCAATTCACCACCTCTACGTATGGACTTCCCACAATAAGTACTCCTGACTGCCTCTCCATGCTGGCATCTTGCCGACTGTTTCCTCGCTTGTTTGGCAAACACACTCACACACTTAAGATAGATTTAATAACTTTTACATACAATTCTTTAATATATTCAGTAAGAAAACACTTCAATTGCCAAAAACCACGTTTCTTTCCCTTCAGAAAAAAAAAATAAAATTGCCGTCTCATATATTTTCATGGTCACATGTCCTAAAACAACTAAAAATGATATATATGTATTTTAATTTTTTAAAACTGAAAACTCCTTAAAAACACAGATTAGTTTTTTCTTCTTCTTACTTCTCACTAAGGCACTCACCTTAAAAAAGTTTTGGCTCTCCAAACAATTTTGCCATAATTATTCTATTTAAATAATGGCTTACAAATCACGAATGCTATGAGAGTATTTTGTTCTGCGTATTCCACTGGTTAAACACAGATTTCCTTTCGCTTCGTCCATCAGGAATACCACACGCGGAACCAGGGTCACCTAGGTGCTAGGCGAACGCTCGACCACGGCGCCGCGCAAGTTCCAAATTTACTGCTCATTTATTTGCTCGCTTTAGTTTATAACCATTAAATGAATCACCGTACCAAAAGCTATAACCTGATCCCACGGTTCTTTCAGCTGCGTTCAAGGTGTTTCACATACACACAGCGATCGGTTTAATGCAATTGATTTACGATCAACTCGTCTGTAGCTCGTAAAATCATTTATTAACCGTTGTGGTATGTGTGGAAATGATGCACATAATCTCTAAGCTATGTAATTTAATAGATAAATGAAACATAATATATAAAATAATTATGTATGTATGTAACTAAACATTGACTATATGATATGAGCAATTTTTAAGAGTTTTAGGACAGCCAATATTTTTTCCAACTTCTATTTTATCATATTTTAGGACAGTGCAGAAAGTAATGAACTTCACACTAGCTAGAGTTTATATCTCCTTTTCAATAACTGAGCTACTTAAATAAGTACAGCGTGATGCGTAGAAACACAAAGTCACTACCAGTGACGTACACAAACAGACGATTCCATGGCAGTTTCAGGGTCATAACTTGAATTTTCTTGGAATGTCCTCAAAATACCTCTTCACTCTGAATAATTGCATAAATTGCAAACAGTAAGAGACAGACAGAAGCTTACTAAATAAAGCTTGGATCTCGTAAAACACGCTATTTCCCTCAAATACTTCGTTTTTCTTTCGAATAAAACATTTCTGAGATATTCCTTATTATTTGTTTGAATTTGCCAATACATATACTTTTCTCAAATAGGAATACGTTAATTCTTTTTTTTTCTTTTTTCTTTCTTTCTTTTTTAATCTCTTGGTCTTGCAAAGAGAACAGAATTTCAAAGTCATTGCAGAGTAACCAACTCTTACAACATTCCACTATCGCTTAAAGCCTACTGTATTTCCATATTCCCCTTTGCACCTATAAGAAAATTGGCGATAAAATAATCTATACAAATGTTTATGTCGGTTAAAATGAAGTAAATAGAGAAATAAACGTTTGAAAGGATAAGAATGTGTATAGCTCAACATATATTAGTAGGTGTGGATGACTTGGTTAGGCCCTGGTCTACTGATTCCAAGGTCGCGGGTTCAAATCCGGCTTTCTAAGTGTGGTTAAAAACGACAGCTCCATGTTAGCAGATTTATTGGTATATAAAGGAACTCCTGCGGGACGAAATTCCGACACACCGGCGACGCTGATAGGATCCTGGCAATTGATAACGTGGTTAAATAAAAAAATCTACGTATATTAATTAACAGAGTTTCTCCAAATTGAACTATATTAAAAGGCTGTATCGAAATAGGTTACGCGACGATCACTTGGGGTATCTTTTCGACTTTGTCGTCAAATATTGTTAAACATCTAAGGCGTAACCAATACCAAAGAAGTCACTTAAAAGCGGATGTTTATCGCATAAGGTTTGAAAGTGGGTTCCTAAATCAAACACAACGTACAGCTTGATTATTTAGACCTGCCCCTGCAAAAACGCGGAGGAGGAGAAGGCAGTCTAGGGTGGGGGAGAAAGGCTGGTAGTATTCTCCTTACCTGCTTTTGTTACTCGCATTGTAAACACACAGGCTACTCGGCTACTACCGACGCAAAACCCTTCCCAGAAGATCGTGGACTATTCCAACTACAGCGCATACAGCTAAGCAGGTTCAGGTCGAAGAAGTCATACTATACAATCCGTCACTGCAGCACAATGCACGTCTGTGGCACTGTCCGCGTAAAGTGGACCCTCTGTTGTTTGTAAAAACGCTCCTTTTGTATTAGTGAACCCTTCCTTGGTATATATCGAAATTTTGGATGGAAAATACAAATTCCTTTAGCCTTCTCAGGTAATGAATGTAATTTCAGTTGTAGTAAGAACACTAGATAAAACTAAACATGCGGTGTATACTTTGGTATCATACGCTAGTTTCTCTCTTCACAAAGTGGCACTTGAGAGGGCTATTCAAATGGTTATCGTAAGTGGAGCTTGCCAGTAGCCGGAATGAATGTAAGTGTTTTTTAGTGTTAGCACTTGCGGAATCGTGACTATAAGTGACCCTCTAAAGATAAAGGATCTGCCGCTATAAATCAGTGTCTCGTTCCTCTTGCATAACCATGAATCCAGACCACATGCACAATTCGTCCTTAAATACACGGTTCAACAAGATAATATATATCCTATAAAATGTTAGAGCAAATACGAGTACAAATGCAAAAGCTCTCATTTATCTTCCTCTGTTGTCTTTGAAGACAGTTGACTTCTCACTTGTTTATGATGTTTGGACGCACGTTTGGAGGTGTGGCTTATTTTCCAATCTTTGAATGGAATTCGTAAGTTTTGGAGCGAATGAATCCCAGCTTGTAAGGGTTCAAGGCAGTTATTAATGTATGTGCTTATTTTAAGGGACTTGTGAAGAAAAAAGCGGGGAGTCAGGCATTAACCTTCACTCATTAGTAGCTTCAACCCTTATACACGCTTTCTCCTTACTAGTAAAACAAGATCTTCAGTTACAGCAACAAATTTATTGAAAGTGAGTTTCTCTTGTACCTGCCAGTGTTAGCGGTAAGTGAACTCACGAAAAAGTTTCACCATAGCTTCTAGTAAATAGCGAATAGCCAGTTTCTGCCACGAGAAAGTTCTCTCAGGGTCCTCTGTGTAACGCCCATTTAAGTTACATGAGCAAGGGCAAAGTGAAAAGCAATGCAATTCAGCATAAATTTCAGAGATAGCGCTAGAGGCATTTGTAAGTACTCCGATATTCCATTTCCTCATATTTATTAATTAATGTTATACAAAGATATATCATCCTAATATTCTTGTTCCTAGGTTGGTTTTATTCCTACATCCAGTTACATCTGGACATATATGCTGTGATGTTCTGAAATTCTAAATTACGCAGATGTCGCTTTTAGGAACAATAAACTATAGTTTGTGAATAAATATCAAGAAATTTTAAAATTTTGAAATCACTTATTGGTTTTTTAACAGGAAAAGGATGGATTTTGCCAGGTTAACATGTCATTCATTAAATTAGCGGAATATTGAACTCATTTTTAAAGATTAATTACAGAAATAGTACTTAATTTTATCATATTAATATAAGACATATATTGAGGTATCAGAATTATAACTCATTTTTAAAACTGTAGTGGTAGAAAGTAGTTGGAAAGCTTTCGTGACGATTGAAATTGGAGCGGATTAACAATAGGTGTCAAGTTCGAACAGACCAAAGCATTAATAGGAAAACCTGAAGCAGAAGTAAAGGAAGAGGCAAAGGAGTGCAAAAAGAGGCTAGTTCAAATGGAAAACTGCAACGAAAGAAATAGAAAACATACAAATTATTTTTGGAGCAGAGGGGAGGAGAAATCAAGGAGTTTTGTAGGATATTGAGGATGTTTCCAACAGTAGTTAAAGCTGAATATTATAGGAAGGGAGATAGTGGACTGTATTATAATTGGAAGAAGAGGCCACAGAGCGAAGCTAATAATAGTGAAAACAGCCACAATGAAATTTAAATCGGAAGTGTTGAGAAACAGCAAGCAATTAAAGGGCACTAAAATAATTATTGAACAAGATCTGGGTAAGACGCAGAGGGAACTGAAATCAACTGCAATTAGGAAAATAAAGAAAGCAAGGGAAGAAGGGGAAAAAGCATTCGTAAAAGGAGCCGACCTGTGGATTGGAGGATTGAAATAGGAATCTCGTCAGAATTATACTACATCGGAAGGACCCCAGCCACCACGTGTAGTTGAACAGTTTACTCAGCAGCAGGGAGAACCAATGCCTATGTCACCAAAGATGAAGCGAATGTCACTTTCAGATCAGAAATGAGGCGGAAAATGGGTCACCGAAAAGAACTTTGAGTGATTGAAGATTCGCGGAGAGAACCCTCGGGTGCAACACCTGGTTTGGATGTGTGTAGACAAGATGATTTAAGTGTGATAGGATATATAATATTTACACCAAGAAATTAAAAAGTGGATTTTAGATTTTGTGGCCAATGAATACAGTAACATCTAGCTTCATTCTCCCTCTGAAAATTAAGAGAAGTAAATACTGAGAGGAAAGACCCCTATAGATTTGTACAAGCTTACCGATGGAGGGAAGCAAAGTATGAAATATTTTATGAAGAATTAAATTCAGAAAGAGCAAAAATACTAAATGTACGGAAAATTCAGTAAGCTTTAGAATTAGTAGAATTTAATTGAAAGCGTCGGTCGCAGAATGAAACTTCCCCATTTTATATAAAACGAACTGTTAATTATGAGGGGAAGTGCTAAAAAGTAAGCAATTACAAGAGAGGGGAATAAATTGTGTGATGTAATTCTGAAAGATGAGAAATAAATATTCATTCATTGAGCTATATATGCATAGGGCTCAATGCAAATATAAATCAAATCCTATTCAATTCATTACTCTTTTCATTAAAAATGACATCCATCAAACTAAAAAGCTGTAGAATTATTTATATGTTAAATATTTCAATAATATTAATTAATAAATATTTATTTGATTTAAAAAACAATCCATAATTCAACAACCAAAATAAATTAAATAAAAATTTTCCAAATTTCATAATTTATTACATAAATAATTTCATCTACTAATATTAACTATTTTACTAAAACTATTTATTCCTAATTCATCAAACCAAAACAACTAACAAAGCTTCCAATTAATTTACAAAGTCATACCCAGTAACATTTAACAAAAATAATATTAAATATCTAACATTTACAAATATTACTTTAATTTTAAAATTTCCCAAAGTTCATCAAATGAATAAAACAACACATACTTAAATTTAAGTTACTAAAATAATACACATTCAAAAACTTACCAAATTCCTTTAAATAACTCCGTAATTTAATATTTAAAATTTCATTGTGAAGTATCAATTTAATAGCAACCAATAAACATCAAAATTTCAATTTAAAATACCAAATAAAATGTTTACCAGATATATCTACACAATTTTATAAATCAAAATTAAAATAAATGTTATTTAAAAATATTAGGTGGACGCTGAGGTGAATCATTACGTCCCCTGAATTCCTCTCCCTCCATTTCACCTCATCTTTCATACTGACTGGCTGTTTCAGGAGTCAGTCGGCGGGAATTTCGGCTTGCTCTTTGTAGATCCTAGTCCTGTTCGAGTCGTCGTGGGTCCCAGGCCCTCTAGGATACCTGTGAGCCAGCATGGGGGGGGGGGGGGGGAGAAGGGGAGAGAGTCGGTGTACGTTCACCACCAGGTAGTGTTGTAAGAATCAATGGGATTGCCGGTGGGATGCGCTGCGATAGAGCTTGCGGTCTGAAAATGCGGTGTTCGGCTGAGGGAAGGTGCTGTGGTCGGCATCCAGGGAGACCTGTTCATTAGCCGGACCTGGCTGGTGGCAACCTGGAACTCTGTGGGATCAAGAACTTGCCTGCACTTGTTACGGAACCACCGTAGTAGTTTTGGCCACCTGTGGGGTACCTTTATATCATCCTTCCTCTCGCGGCCTGACGCACAATAAGCCATCGGTGGACGTGTCGAAATCCCCACCATGACAGACAAAACTAATACAAGATGCCTTATTGTTACAGATACCACTCTAAAGGTTACGTTTGCCGAAAAACGGGTCATATAAAAGTAAGCGGCGACTGTTCTGTTACCCAGTTCAAAAGCAATTCCGTCATTTTACAAAGAGACGTGCCTCTTGGGAAATAAAAGTCACGTACAGGTTTATAGTGCCCTGTGGAGAAATAGGAATCAAATTTTCAGTGCAATGTTTTCTGCAGTTACGTTCACTTAAAAGTAGGCCACGTAAGCTATAATGCACTCTAATGTTCTCCGACAGAAACACATCAGCTATATGAGTGTGCACCGTGATACACGAATTATTGACTGGTTAGATTAATCGTTTTATAAGAAATGTGTGGCAATTGATTTGGTTCGTTGTGTCTTTCTACACAACTATCTCACTTAGTAAAATATAAAATTGAAATTTATAACACTAGACAAACGTATGTAATATTACCTCCGTTATGGAATTTCAGCTACACTTCATTCGTGTTTAAAAGACAGGATTAAACGGTCAAATTGAACACCTGTTGATTTTTAAGGTTAGTGAGGAAGATATCATAATGACTGATAGTACATGAACTCTCCTGTGATTTGAGAATAAAATTTTTCCCCAATTCCTTTCTTCTCCACACTAGATTTAAATTTTATCTTCAGAAACTCTTACACTTTGTCTTTTTACTAGCTTTAACAGTTCGTTTTTTTCAAAACAAGAAGGTTAATTTCTTGGTATCGATAGTAATCGATAGTAAAAATTTAACTTCAGTATGTTTTATCATGAATAAGATTTGAATATTTACGCACTTAAATTTTTCAAAAACAGCAACTCTACAACTACTTTATGAAAACTCTTTCCCCATCTATGCGTGGCTGTGTGGCAATTTCGATAATGCAGTTTAAAACCAAACGCTTATTAAGAATAAAATTCCCGAATCACGTAATAACTCAAACTACTGACATTTGAATAACATTCAGAACTTTGACTCACCAATACGGACAGGCAAAATTTCAAGAATAAGGCATAGCTGCCTTGTTCTCACACACTTGTTGCTTTCATTGTCACTGCACTGACTCACTTTCGCGTGGCCGTCGTGTTTACCACGACAGTCTCTTTTTCCCCCTTTGTCACAATGCAGGCAACCGAGCACCATTCAGCGATGACCGACTGTCGTGATGAACCATATGCCACACTCTGAAATATGAATATCCGTTTGGTCATGTGGCCGCGACCTATGCCGTGTCTTGGCGCGCGGAATACTAACCATTCGTACAACCCTTATTCCTATATCTTCTTCGTGTTAGTTGAGATAAGCAGTTGCAGAAATTATCTTATTGTTTGTCTCTTGTAGGTACAAGGAGGATATGGGAATACAGCAGGCTTTGAGCTATAGTCAAATCTTTTAAAGCATTCAAATACCGTTCTCAGTGCAGAGTTAACATATAAAAAATCAAAAACGATGTTCCATTTGACAGAAGTATAAGTTCTCCAAAACTTACACAAATAACAGAGAATATCTCCTAAATGGTTCACTCTACAATAAAAATATATTTAGACATAAACTGTGTGGTTTAGCAAGCTCTACATTTTTGCATGGTAAGATTTGACCTATCTCTTGCGGTTTACCAGTTATGCAAAAGTCAGCCAGATTAAATAGGACTACTTAGGCTATTGCAAGAAAATTCAAGACATACATTTCATTTGCCATAAAAATATCTCAAATTTTAATCAAAATCGTTAGAGCCATTTTCCAAGTCGCAATCTTCGTGTCAAATCCTTGAAAGACATTAAACTTAAATTCCAACTTTGGTTTTCACCGACTTTTCGTTTTTGAGTTATGCTTTCCACAGACTGACACAGACACACAAACAGACACACACACACACACACACACACACACACACACACACACACACACACACACACACACACACACACACACGGACCTTTTGCTAAAAATGCTTTTTTTCTATTCATGGGGCCTGAAAACTTATAATTCCGGTGTAATTTCGACATCGAATTTTTGGGTAGAGTACAATACTTTCTCTACTTTACAATACGCAATAGAGAAAGTAAAAATGGTAAGCTGGAAAAACTATTTTTGGCCAGAATATTTTTATTTGTCTAATAATGAGTACTGTTCTTTTAATGTATGAATATCATTTTCCCTGTTTTCTGGAACAACAGCTTGTCCCAAATATCCGGAATTCAAAGCAATTCTTAGCTTCTCATTGCGGACAACAACACCAAAGTTTTCACAGATGTTTTCAAAGTCTTTATTCACAGAAATGCTGGCGGAAGTCCTGTTAATTTAGTATAAGGTCTTTGGTAACAATAGGATGTATGACTATAGCTTCAGCCGACTCTAACAACCCCATCCTGCAGACCGTAGGCCTTTGTTATCAGTTAGCAAACTTGGGGCTCAGTTCTCTTTGTGTCTGAGGCATCGGTAGAAATCGACTTATCAATAATTCATTTTATCCACAGTGTTATGTCTCGGGATGAGCCTAGAACCAACTCAAATTAAAGTTATGCTGCTTTAATTCAAGTAAATTTGATCTGCAGCATGAGAAGAAGCAAATGTCTCTAGGTTAGGAATGACCTAAGAATATTAAAAAAGACATTAAATTATGAAACTTAAAATGTATCAAAATGACCTAAACGAACAAGGAATAACTGTCTTCATAAGCTGATTGGTCTGCTCATTTCACTTATGCTTCAACACTCAATACTGAATTACAATTCGTTAAAAATAGCCTTTGTATATAGCGTTTCACTCTTAGAAGACAGTATGGAGTTAAATGGGACATCTCTGTCTCTATCTAGCGCATACAAGTTGCCATTAGCCGCGTCCTTTTCTACCCTCGCTCTGTTGCCAGATTCCTAATAGCATGGTATAAATATTCATTTGTTATAAATTTCAGATTTGAACACATTATCCTATGCAGAATTTTTTTCTCTATCAGGTTATATCCTTTTCAGAGTCATTATACATTTCTATAGGTCCAAATTTCTTCAGAAAACGTTTTTTTCAATAGAAGTCCGATATTTGCTGTTTCTACACTCATCACGCACTAACTAACAAACTAACCGCTAGAATGCATCTATATTTTTTTCTTAGGTAGAGTAAACTATAGTGCTACTACCTGCCTACTTTGAATTCTCTATGTTTACCCAGTTAAGTGTTATAATTTTTTAAATTAAATGTTTTCGGAAAATTTTATATATGTGCACTGCAAAAGTTACGCAGTGTGAAACTTTTTTGTTATTGAGTTTACATCAGGGAACCAGCGAGAACAAATGTTGAGGAAGGTTGGAGAAAGTTTTTAAAATAAACCAAAAGGCAGTAACCTCTTTCTTTTATCCAGTAAGGCAAACAAAAGGTATTCATCTATTCAGCGTCAGGCCTGACACAGAAGATAGTATAAGGAGCAGCACTAGCATTAGTTCGAAAGAAGCCGTGTGTGTAACTGTGAGCTGTTATTGCGTTATTTGTTTAATATTTTTGTAAATATTTGTAGTTATGGAGGGTGAAGCTAGGAAGGGACGATATGTTGGTAAATAAAGAAGTAAGGAACGCCAAATAATTACGAATGTGTTAGATTATTTGTTAAGTAAAATGCGTGTAAGTAAGGCGGTAAAAGAAACAGCTAAGGCTATCGGGTGTTCAGAAGCAGTAGTGTGTATGATTAAAAAGGAACTAATGAAAGGACCTCTAAGAACGCCATCGAAAAAGAAAGCAAAAAGGGCGGGACTACACAACACGCTAGGTTAACGCAATATGAATAGTGCAAGGTGGAGTGCGGCGAATTGTTCATTCTTTACTGTTTGCAAATATTCCACCCACGCTGAATATAATTTTGTCACAGTTCAACAGTGATGAGACCCTACCAAACTTCTCAAGGGCCACTCTGATTTGGGGTTCGAATATGAAAGAAGGGGTAACAAGTGCATATTAATAGAAAGAGACGATATCGATATCATCAGATGGCGACATAAATATCTAAAAGACGTAAAAGGTTTAGGGACCAGGGGAAATCAATTGTTTATACAGACGAGTCATTTGTAAATTTAGGTCATACAGTAACAAAGGCGTGCAGGGATACCAAAGTTAAAAGTGCCCGTCTCGTCAAGCAGCAATTGAAGGACTAAGTACACGTACAGGACTCAGGCCACCTCGAGTCGCTCGCGGAGAAAGATTCGCAACTAGTACATGTTGCAACACTGCGCTCCATTTAACGTGTACTGTCTTTTAAGGGTGAGACGCGCTATAGTTTTGAAAAATGACGGAATGTCAACTGTCATCTAATATGCACTCATACCAACATCAACAAAAGATACTAGACAAAATATTATTATTTGTTTAGTTAGTTATACTTCAAACATGTGTTTATGATGCAACCCTCAAAAGTACCAGGTTATTGGCACATACCTATAGTTATAGTCAATCACTTTGTTCGTTATAATGCTAATTTTTATACATATATAATGTCATTATGAATATGCACTTAAGCTATGCCAGCGAACTTCACTCCTTCCTAGACGGAAGAATTAAGAATTCTACGCATACATGGTTGCACAACTTCTCCCACCATCAGTCTTTCAGGTAATGAGTTGCAACTGCGCAGGTAGGGGAATTGCTCAGGTGTTGCCTCACGGCCTATATCTACATTAGGTACAATACTGTTCTGTAAGACCAGTACGCATAGTATTTTTAATCTGGTTAAATACTGAAAAAAATACTGTCGCGGATATAAGTAAAGCGTATTCCACCCTTAGATGACAGTACACGTTAAATGGAGCGCAGTGTTGCAACATGTACTAGTTGCGAATCTTTCTCCGCGAGCGACTCGAGGTGGCCGAGTCCTGTACTTAGTCCTTCAATTGCTGCTTGACGAGATGGGCACTTTTAACTTTGGTATCCCTGCACGCCGTTGTCACTGTATAACCTAAATTTACAAATGACTCGTCTGTATAAAAATTGATTTTCCCTGGTCCCTAAACCTTTTTACGTCTTTTAGATATTTATGTCGCCATCTGATGACATCGATATTGTCTCTTTCTATTAATATGCACTTGTTACCCCTTCTTTCATATTCGAACCCCAAATCATGTAAGAACCGACTAAGAGTGGCCCTTGAGAAATTTGGTAGGGTCTCATCACTTTTGACCCGTGACAAAATTATATTGAGCGTGGGTGGAATATTTGCAAACTCTAAAGAATGAACAATTTGCCGCACTCCACCTTGCACTATTCAATCATATTGCGTTAACCTAGCGTTTTGTGTAGTCCTGCCCTTTTTGCTTTCTTTTTCGATGGCGTTCTTGGAGGTCCTTTCATTAGTTCCTTTTTAATCATACACACTACTGCTTCTGAACACCCGATAGCCTTAGCTGTTTCTTTTACCGCCTTACTTACACGCATTTTACTTCAAAAATAATCTAAGACATTCATAATTATTTGGCGTTCCTTACTTCTTAATTTACCAACAAATTGTCTCTTCCTAGCTCCCCCCCCCCCCCCCCCCCCCATAACTACAAATATTTACAAAAATATTAAACAAATGACGCAATAACAGCTCACAGTTACACACACGGTTTCTTTCGAACTAATGTTAGTGCTGCTCCTTATACTACCTTCTGTTCAGGCCTGGCGCGAGAATACGCTGAAGAGATGAATACCTTTTGTTTACCTTGCTGGATAAAAGAAAGAGGTTACTGCCTTTTGGTTTATTTTAAACATTTTCTCTAACCCTCCTCAGCATCTGTTCTCGCTGGTTCCCTGATGTAAACTCAATAACAAAAAAGTTTCACACTACGTAACTTTTGCAGTGCACAGATATAACATTTTCCGAAAACATTTAATTTAAAAGATTATAACACTTAACTGAATAAACATAAAGAATTCAAACTAGGCAAGTAGTAGCACTATAGTTTACTCTAGCTAAGAAAAAAATATAGACGTATTCTAGCTGTTAGTTAGTGCGTGATGAGTGTAGAAACAGCACACATCGGACTTCTATTGAAAAAAAACGTTTTCTGAAGAAATTAGGGCCTTTAGAAATGTATAATAACTCTAAAAAGGATATAACCTGATAGAAAAAAAATTCTGCGTAGGATAATGCGTTCAAACCTGAAATTTATAACAATTTGTGTGCGAAATCATGTAACATGGGAAAGTTTTCATCAATGATTCATGTATTTCAGTGCAGCGCGAATTAACCCTAATTGCAGAGTATTGGAAACTATATTAACCCTGAAGAACATGGAATCGGTGAATAAACACATTTCATTCTCTATTGATAATACATCTGAAAACCTAATTTTGAATTCTTTGAGCAGATTCTCCATAATATTAGAATAGCTTATATAGTTTATAATACCTAATATATCTAATACCAATTGAGTAGATGAGACAATGGGCTTTTTCATTTCGTAAAACAAAATTTCACGCTCCCAAGGTTCTTGAAAATTACATAACGCTGCGACCTGCTGACTTTGTACACGCCTGATGCTATAATCTACGCTTTCAAGGTAGCGTCACTGCTCATTACACAACAGAAAATGTGGAGAGAGTGAAGAAATGGTGGAGCACAAAGTGCCCATGCCTGCCTTATTCCTTCGAAGAACAATACTAAGTAAAATGGCTCATATTTTAACAGGTATTTGTTAGCAGACTAAGAACATCTATTCTAGTTTTGATCAATTCCAACTCCTGTGGCAATATCAAACACCTTATTTTAAGCACCTGGTAAACACACACACACACACACACACACACACACACACACACACACACACACACACCTGTTTCTCGCTGTGAAATCCAAGATAACAATCTGGAAAATAGTCGATATGAGCATGTAACTCATGTTACAACCTAGTTTTCTAGAATTTTTCAAAATGATGTTCTCAATGATTTTATAATCTGGACTCCTTCTGTTTTCTAGGAATTTTTTTACATCTTTATAGCTAAGTCAGGCTTGCTTTTCTGTCTGGCTCTTTGTATTCTCAAAATGGGTACTGCTAAAGCAGGGGTGTCAAACAGCACTCACCAGGCGTGAAAAATTTTCCCCTATTTTCCCTCCCTCCGTGATGATCAAATCGGAAAACGGGAAAAACAAAGCGAAAACCGGTTCTACGAGCGCGTGCTCCTGCAGTTAAGGAGGGGTAGACCCCTCTCTTCACACTCTGGGAGTGAGGTTTGACATGCCTGTGCTAAAGCATCTGCTTTCTGCTTATTTAGGCTAATTCTGTGATAAATACTACATATGTATTTAAAACATTTACTGTCCTTGTCTAGGGCACATACACACTAGCTGATAATAACGAATTTTATGAAACTAATTCTGATTTTCTTGAAAACCTGACGTTTTCCTTCGTCTCAGCAGAAAAATATGTTTTGGAATATGCATTCATTTGAAAACATAGTTATTGATGCGGAACAGTATTAACTCTATTTAAAAGTTCCTATCCCATATTGTCTATTTCAGCGTTTCTAAGTAAGTTAATGCAAAACACTTGAAACCAGGCACCTTTCCTTTGTTTACTATTACACCAACATGCAGATATGCTGTGCTTTCTGCTGAACTTTGTCTTACATTTGTCTTCCTATCCTCCCCTTTTCTGTGGCTTTATTTCAGAGCATTCTGACCACCAAATGGGGAGCGTGGATATTTAAGTTTGTCGCCAACTAACTAACCTCCTCCCCTGCTCATTTCCACGGATCGTTGACTTTGCACTAATATGTACAAAAGCCTTGCCAACAGGTTTTGAGTTCCGCAACCACAGAGGATATAATACTGCACTCGGTATTTCCCCTTAATGTTCCTGCTATTTCGAAAGTTTGGAAAAGGTGCTGTGTTTTCTGCAAAGGAAAAATAAAAACTATAATTCTACAATCATAGCTGTGCAAAGAGAACGGAATTTCACAGCTTTAAAATATTTGACTATCGCTCAAAGCCTACTGTATTCCCATATTCCCCTTTGCACCTACTCCAAGGAAATAGACAATAAGATAATTTCTGGAAATGTTTATCTCAACTAACCCAAAGCAGACAGATGAGCAATTTTCTATGAATGGTTTCTATAGGAGTAGAGAAAGTCGTTTGAGTGCAACACATCAGATTTTTCATTTGTATATTATGATGTGCCCTTACTCGACTAATTACGAAACAAGAAATCCGGACATGTACCAACCCAACTTTCTTTGTTCACTATTCTTATAAAGGCTTATTCCTCTATCTTCTACGTGTTGGACATTTGATGACGATAAAGGGTATATACGAATGAAGATACCTCGCGGAGTGTGACTTCCATTAAGATTTATTGTGGCTAACTCCCTCCAAGAGGAAGGTACGAAATGAGGGAAGCGCAGGATGTTCCGGGTAGTAGACAGGCGGGCCACAGAGACACGCGGAAGTCCTCAACACATTCACTCAGACTTCAAAAGGCTTCATACCCAGAGAACGACAAATGCGGAGTTGGCAACACTGTCATAAACACACACTTTCTATTAAACAAATCGGTTACTTGAGCAGATTAGCAAATCGAGTGCGCTCTCATAACTCATACTCCGATCGCCTTCTTCTGATGCCCAGTATTCATGTACATTGAAATGCTTGCAGATCTACATATTAGGCATTCAAACTAATTAGTTGTGCCTCTCTAGCAGCCAGTGACAAATTCTTGGTCTTCTAAACGTTAGGAAGAAAGCTGGGAAGGATATTTATATTACATTCCCCGAATCACTGCCTTCTATTTCATTCTCTTTATCTCGTTTCTTCAGGTTATAAGAATCAGCGGGGTCGCCGGTAGGAGGTGCTTGCGCTCTGGATGGCTGCCCGCCAGGGGGACCGATGATCAGCCGACCTGGCTGCTGGCGCGACCGGAACGCCATCAGGCTGCACCTGTTAGTGACCCACCTGTGATGAGTTCTGGCCGCCTATATGGCACTTTCATGTCATCCACAATGGAGTGGGAGAATCCCTACCATAACAGAAACTCAAAGGAAAGATATTGTGACTTCCAACCTCACAGAACAGCATCATAAACGATAGCCACAGTTAAAGCTATAATTATACAGAGGTGTTCGAGATTTTATCTGATACTCATTTGCATGGCGTTGCTGGAACAAATCTCCGAAATAGTATTCGCGTGCTTGACCAAATCTTGAGTGGTGAGCTGTATTTATGAAAGACCTTCTTCCGCACATTTCTCTGTAATCGCAGCAAACGTCTTATCGATCTGAGAAGTAGGCATTCTGCCAGCATAGGACTACCCCAACGCTACTCAATTATTGGATATTAGGTCGATAGTACGGCAACTGAATAACTGAGTTCCAATGTGACCGCAGAAGCTGTTTCGGAAGACCAGCTTGCTGCACAGTGTAGTGCCGCATTGCGAAAATCGCGTACGGCCCGAGGGCTAACCTGCAACTCCCAGGACACTGCGAATATCATTCTGCCCTCATTTAGTTGTACGGGAGTTCATTTGCAAAGGTGATTAAAATGATAAATGCTTTTACCTACGAATTTGGTTCTGCATTATTTGCCAGTAACGGTTATGATGCAATATATGAATTCACAACATAAACTCTCAGATATTTCTTATTCCTTTGCTCTGCATACTAAATATGGTCAATGGTTCATTATAGGGTTGTTGAGACTATGGGTCGGTCTGGGTGGCTCAGTTGGTTAGACGCTGGCCTACGGATCCCAAGGTCGCGGGTTCAAACCCGGCCCAGGCCGATGGTTTTTAAGTGGGCTTAAAAACGACAGCTCCATGTCAGTAGATTTACTGGCATGTAAAAGAACTCCTGCGGGACAAAAGTCCGGCACACCGGCGACGCTGATGTGATCCTCGCAATTGACAGCGTCGTTAAACAAAAAAATAATTTAAATAATAATTTGAGACTATGGTTACAATAGCGAAGGAAAGCAGAGGAACAAATGAAAAGCCAATTCAGCAACAATTCTTCATATAAAATTAGGCAGCATGCTATTGTGGTATTTAAGTTCAACATCTTCCAAAAATGCAACACGAAGAGAAAATCCCCTTAACTCAAACTATCCTTTACATGGAACATTTTTGGGAAAAATTTGGAACGCACGCCCATTGTGATTAACACAAAGAGTGCATCGGCATGCGCTATTCTGTCGTACTCTCGCAAGGACACCAGCCATTTCTCTGGTTTAAAAGTTTGTCGGTTTAATTTTCAATAGTAATGCTGTGATTAACTGTAAACAATGAAATGTTTGTGTTTTGTTTATGTATTCTGCATTTGTTTCTTGGACTAACATTGTGTGCCTACTAAGATAAATGCAATACTAATTTCCATTGTTGATTTTACCGTAAATACTTAAACTGTTTGGGGCGCAGTAACCTATGACATTAATTCGTTTAGCGCTTAAACGAAGCACACAGCAAAAAACTTTTCTTAACAAAAAGTGTTTAAAATAATGTTATCTATCAGCTCCCAAAGCTTGTCGGCCTAATTTAGGGACTCGCTATATATATAATTCTCGCGTATCCTTGAGTATTGTAACTTCTGTTCTGGGCGATAGGTGGCGTTGAGCGGTTGCTCTCTTCTCGTGGATGGGAACGCTTCTGCGACACTAGACTGGAAGGATGGTGCCCACTCATCGGTGCCTGGCACTGATATTCCTGGTATCCTGCACACATTAAAGGGCATTCAATAACTAGATATTCAGAGACAGAATCAGGAAATCAGCTAATTGGTGCTACTATAGTATGTTACACAGAGTGGAGTTCAATGTCATTTCAGTGGTGAGCCGTTATATGGCGCTCAAAGCAACCATAATTCCCGCTTCAAGTTTGACAAGGATTATAGTGCACCGTTGCCTCCAGGTGCTTAGCAGAGCTTCACATCGCATAGTCACCGGGCGAATTAGCTGCTCCCCTTCGGCAACTGGCCGCTGAAACTTCCGGCGCATGCGCATCGACCGGCCTGTGACAAGAAGAGAGCTGTTCTGGCTTGCGAACTCACCGGAGAAGGACGTTTGACCCGCTGACTTAAATTGGGGACTAGTACACGCAGTTTAAGCTTTCTTCTAAATTTATTTGCTCTTCGTTTGGTTTATATACATATGGGAGGGAGTTTTGGTAATAATGAAATGGACTTGAAAGTGGAAGAAACCTTTGAAAATGTATTCTTTGCAAAGACTTGAAGTGACGGTGGTTGGATTGTATCTTTTACAAGTCAAGGTATTATGTTTATGTTGTAAAGTAGAAATTGTTAAAGTAAACGCAAGTTTTCCTTGCCAGTTCAAGTATAACTATTATTTAAAAATATCCACGGATCCTGCTGTTTTTATCCTGGTCCTATAAGGTAAATTATTCCGTCTCAGTGGGTTGTAAGACCTTAGTGAACATAGTTCTATACACCCAGGTGGACAGTGCACTGGTTGCCCAAGAAATTATTGAAACATTTTCATGATCAAACCTGATTCTGCTGATATGACATCTATAACACAAAATAAAACAATAACGTTCACTTATACTTCATCTAACCAATTAAAATGCATTTATATCCATTATACTCGTATAAATTCGTATAAAACTGGTTGGTCCATCGTTGTTGTTACTTAAAATAGTTTTTGTTCAAAATGATGTGGATTAAGCAATAAACGCTTGCTTAAGGACATGCAGAGAGAGAGCATTTTGAGTGAGTGATTGGTTACATCAGAGGGGATTCCACAATAATTAAGTCACTTGGACAGAAAGGGGTGACATAATATTAGCCAACGGGCAGCTGAAGAGGCACAAGAAGACCCCTCTGAGAGGGGCCCCTGCACGTTTAAAGATAGTTCTTCAAGTCATCACGAGGTTCGCACACGGGCCCTGTGACTGGTGGCATCTCAGGACTGACGACCGCAACGCCAACTCGGCAATAGCTGGACAGTTTAGCTTCCTCTTAAATTACGAGCACATTGTTCGTAATCCTACTTGTACTGGGTGATTAGAGCTCTGCACATGGCAGTGAATCGAAGAAGGCCTTCTACAGTTGCAGGGAATGCGGGCACCTTTCACTAATCCACCATAAGAAATTGCCGGGTATTATAAACTCAATTCTTATCAGCAATAGATGTTCCCAAGAGAGAAGTATAGGGTCTTTCAAAAGTCATTCCAAATTTTAAACAAGTAAAAAATTATAATATTTGGGACAGGATAAAATCAAAAGAACTCACATACTGGAGAAGTTTTGATTTTATTTTATTCTTTGAGTTCACCCTTATTATGGGTACAGTTTCGTTGAATAAAACACTAGAAATTTACTAAATGATAGAATACAGCTGATTCAATGCTATTTGAAAAATCTGATGTGTTGCACTCACATGGCTTTCTCTACTCATGTACTAACCATTCTTACAAACTCTTGTTCGTGTATCTTCTACGTGTTAGTTGAGATAAACATTTGCAGAAATTATGTTATAGTTTATTTCCTTTAGATGCAAGGGGAATATGAGAATACAGTAGACTTTGAGCGATAGTCAGATCTTTTAAAGCTTTCAAATTTCGTTCTCTTTGCACAGCTAACATAAAAAATTTAACAACGATGTTCAATTTGAAAAAAGTTTGTATTCAAAAACTCACAGAAATAAAAAGGAATATCTCCGAAATGGTCCACTTTACAAAAAAAATAATTGGACATAAATTGTGTGTTTTAGCAAGATCTAAACTTTCTGTACAGTAAGATTTGGTCTACCTCTTACGGTTTACGAGCTATTCAAAGGCCATCCAGAGTAAACAGGACTACATAGGCTATAGCAAGGAAATTGAAAATATACATTTTATTTGTCATAAAAATATCTTAAACATATGTAATTTTAATCAAAATCGTTAGAGCCATTTTCGAAAAATTTTCCATTTAAAGTATAGTTTAGGGTGGAGAAATTTCTATCAAAAACTTCTTGTTCCATCGTTAAAACACATTAAATGGCAACTTTTGTTTTCAACTAACTTTTCGTTTTTGAGTAATTAATGTGCCCACAGACCGACCGACAGACAGACATACATACAGACGACAGACAGGCAGACAAACAGAGAGACGGGTACACACAAGGACCTTTTTCTAAGAATAGTTTCTTTGAATTCATGGGGCCTGAAAACACATTTCCGGGGTAACTTTTTCTAAAATTTTGGTTTTCTTGAAAATGGCTCTAATGATTTTGATTAAAATGCCATACGCTGAAGATATTTGCATGACAAATGAAATTTATATCTTGAATTTTTTGGTTGTAGCCAGATCTACTCTGGACGACTTTTGCATAACTGGTAAACCGTCAGAGATAGACCAAATCACACTATACAGAAATGTATATCTTGCTAAAATAGACAATTTATGTCTGAATAAATTTTCTTGTAAAGTGAACCATTTCGGAGATATTCCTTGTTATGTGTGTGAGTTACGGAAATAAATATTTCGTGAAATGGAACATCATTGTTCACTTTTTATATGTTACGTGTGCAAAGAGAACGGAATCTCAAAGCTTTAAAAGATTTCACTATCGCAAAAAGTCTACTGTATTCTAATATTCCCCTTGCACCTACAAGGAAATAAGCAATAAGATAATTTGTACAAATGTTTATCTTAACTAACACGAAGAAGATACCTTATTATTTGCTTATAATATGATAACCAAGATTTCTGGGATCATGCTGAGTCTGCTGTTAGATAACATATTTTTCAAATGACAAAATGATCGCTCAACATTAACAGAGGCTATTGCAGAAAATCTAAAATATAGCATCATTGAAAGATCCATTTCATCTGCAACAGAATTGTCAAATTGTGGAATTTTTTTAAATGTGTCTAAGTTTATTCAGATAAATAATGGTAAATAATAAAATAAAAGCTATAAAAAGCATTTATTTCGTAAAATAGGCATTTAAATTTAAAAAGGCAACATAAAAATGTGGCATTTCTATTACAAAGGTATAATTCGTACAAACTCACTTTCAGATTGAAGATAGTTTTGACACATTAAAAAAGACATTCTGCCTAAGTTCCGGTCTTTGATTATAACTATGTCCAACCAGTAACATGAATACTGCTGTCATTGGAAAGAGATAAAAAGAGGAAAAGAAAGGGAATCTACGAAGGCCTTGTTAACTAATCATGATACTAAATTCGCTTTCGGTACAATACTAAGTAAAGGCAAACATCTAATACAGTAAGAAAGCACCACTAAAGCTAAACCAAACTATAATATAATTTACGGTCATATCATTGGTTTGCACATAATCTTAAATTAACCATTCAAACATATTCTATCCCAATGAATAGGAACCTTAACTGCCCTTCTTTTGTGTGTGTGTGTGTGTGTGTGTGTGTGTGTGTGTGTGTGTGTGTGTGTGTGTGTGTGTGTGTGTGTGTGTGCGTTTGTTTGTGTTTTCTTCTTGTTCTCAAGTGATGATGATACTGAATGAATTGTTCTGCATGACGATACAAGATATGAGGGTAGGACAAACCCCGATACTTTGGATGAATCCTATACTAG
The DNA here is from genome assembly GCA_030765045.1 of Tenodera sinensis. Lineage (NCBI taxonomy): Eukaryota > Metazoa > Arthropoda > Insecta > Mantodea > Mantidae > Tenodera > Tenodera sinensis. The sequence continues at coordinate 56,121,404 of CM060972.1, forward strand.
TTTCCTGTTTGTTTCCCTATGTGCTTGGTTTTGAGGTGGAGTTTGCAGTCACAAGGTGTTTTCAGATCGTTACCTCTGGACCCGGTGGCACAAGGACTCGTAAACTGGAAGTCTAACCCTCCCTATAAATCTTGTACAGCAGGATGCTATCGGCAGAGGGTGTGACACGGATACCAGTCCCTGCTAACATTCACTCTGCGAGGCAATGGTCAGCTGGTCACTCAGTAATGCTTAAAGCTGTAAACCCATCTCTGTTGGCAAACTATAGGAGCTATACACTTTCCTAGCTTAAAATGAAAATTTGTATTCGATTATATTTACATTCCCTTAGGTGCGGGCTGATAGAACACCTAAAAGGCTCGCGCTATATTTTTGTGCCCATATGCTTCTATTTAATTTTTACTTTCTCTACTCGTAAGTAGGGGAAGTATTGTATTCCACCTAAAAATTCGATGTCGAGGTTTCACCGGAAATATATGTTTTGAGGCCCCCTGAATCCAAGAAAAAGCATGTTTACAAAAAGGTCTGTGTGTATGTGTCTGTGGACAGCATAACTCAAAAACGAAAAGTCGGTTAAAAACCAAAGTTGGTATTTAAGTTTAATGTCTTTCAAGGATGTGACACGAAGATTTTGAAGAAAATAGCCCCACCCTGAAGTACCCTTTACATGGAACATTTTTGGAAAATTTTGATTTTCTTGAAAATGGCTCTAACGATTTTGATTAAAATGTCATATGTTTGAGATATTTTTATGACAAATGAAATCTATATCTTGAAATTTCTGGCTATAGCCCATGTAGTCGTATTTACTCTGGACGACTTTTGCATAACTGGTAAACCGTTAGAGATAGACCAAATTATACTGCACAAAAAATGTAGATCTTGCTAAAATACACAATCTATGTCTCAATAAATTTTATTGTTGGGTGAACCATTTCGGAGATATTCCTTGTTATGTGAGTGAGTTTTGAGAAACTTTGAACTTTCGTGAAATGGAACATTGTTGTTCATTTTTTTATATGTTAACTGTGCAAAGAGAATGGAATCTCAAAGCCTTAAAAGATTTGATTGTTGCACAAGGTCTACTGTATTCTAATATTCCCCTTGCACCTACAAGGAAATAAGCAATAGGATAATGTGTACAAATGTTTATTTTAACTAACACGAAGAATATATAGGAATAAAGGTTTGTAAGAATGGTTAGTACAAGAGTAGAGAAAGTCATGTGACTGCAACACATCAGATTTTTTAAATTTTAGCTTTCCTTCACTTCCATACTTAGCTAATAATAATAATAATAATAATAATAATAATAATAATAATAATAATAATAATAATAATAAGAAGAAGAAGAAGAAGAAGAAGAAGAAGAAGAAGAAGAAGAAGAAGAAGAAGAAGAAGAAATTATCGGCCAATTGGAAAGAGAGATCTGGGTAGACCGTGTATGAGATGGACGAATGACAAGGATCGAAATATGATTATAACACCTAATCCTTGAAAGAAGGAGCGATCTCAATATTTGTTTCTCTTCAAAAGAAATGTTCGGTAATAAAGAACGTTTAAACTTGGTAAGTTTTGGATATAAGGAGATCTTTGAAGCGATTAGATATTAGCCTACTCTTAGCGTGCTTGTCATTTCAGTCCGTGCTCCTATTCAGAGCAAAAGCTGGGCGTATTGCCGCGAGAAATGTCAGAATTAAGTTAGCAACATTAAGAGGATGTACTTGTCAGATGTTCGTTTGTTCGTCCGTCCGTCCGTCCGCTGCCTGGAGTGAGTGCATTCTGTTCTTGGACACACTGCAGAGTATGTCAGCAAGAATACCGCATGGAGATCGATCTGTAATGCTTTCATATGCTTCAAAATAAAATAAATAATACATTGGGTTCGTTTTGGGCAAAGAAAAACTGGGACGGGTGTCTGCCTTGAATAATACAAAGACAACGTATCCTTCATCTTTTATCCTAAAGGTCTCCTCCACGTTTATGACAAATACGTGTTCTCCTCTAGGTCAAACTGGGAGTGCGATGGACATTTCAGGTCAGTACCACACCTACATTTTATGTAATTTATCTTTCAGGGGAAAAGTCTGACATGTAACCTCAAACATCGTATTCTTCTACACACATACAGCATTATGCTGATCAATGATTATAATGATAATATATCAAATGGAGTAGAATGGTGTCACGTGTAACGCATTACAAAAAAACTGATGTGTTGCACTCACATGACTTTCTCTACTCTTGTACTAACCATTCTTAGAAACTCTTATTCCTATATCTCTTTCGTGTTAGTTAAAATAAACATTTGTACAAATTATCTTATTGGTCATTTCCTTGTAGGTGCAACGGAAATATTAGAATACAGTTAGCTTTGCGCGATAGTCAAATCTTTTAAAGCTTTGAGTTTGGGATTCCTTTCTCTATGCACGTTTAACATATAAAAAATGAATAGCGGTGTTGTATTTCACAGAAGTATAAGGTGTCCAAAACTCACGCAAATAACTTTACAGAGGTTTCTTCCCTGACATCGTTCAGGATTGATCCATCTGGATCTCCAATTTAGCCCCAACCGAGGGAGGGCCGCCGAGGGTAAGTAGTCAATGGGGTGCACTCGAGAGCTGTCGAATGAGTTTGAATTAGAAACGTTAGAGAACCCATCCATGCTTGCGCCTGTTAACGCCCGGATCTAGTCTCCTTAGGATGTCTCCTCTCATCCCTCCCTCCAAGGGGTTACCGTAGGTGTTATAAGAGCGCTGTCCTGGGGCAGAGTGGGGCCCCTTCCGTTCCCTTTTCTTATACCTTTCAACACAGAATCGCAGAGGTAGTACACAGCATAAGATATCAACTTGAAGACTCTGTAATTTTCCTAATCGCCGTTGGTGACTGTAGTAATTATCGCATGCAAAATGTGTGTAATATAAACAAAGTGGTGGAAAGAAGCCACCACTGCGCGTCAAATATAAAAATATCCTTTGTCTTTCTTGGCAAGAGAATATAAAATGATGATACCTTTCCTCTCGTGACTGTGTAGATTGTAGAGCATGAAGAAGAACTTGTAAATAGAGGATCACAGCAAAATTTTGAGCCCACCACCGAACGGAAAAAAAAAAAAAAAACACTTAGGAATGTCGGCCTAATAATGAACTGAAAGACAATGAGGAAGACCAAATGTACAAATAGAAGACCGAATGCAGAATGGTCAAACCTAGAAGATAAATTATCTACTGAAATGAATTCAACAACACCCTGAAAATGGAATTGGAATTAATACAAAAATGAATATGTGACTCAGTGACTAGGGAACTGTGTTGCTAGCCTCATAGACATGTTATACAACAATCTTCCTTGCTGAAAAAAGTGGGGTTATGTTTCTACACTGTCACTGATCAAACGCAATAACAGTATTATGAAACAGAAAGAAGAACCTTTTTGTTACGGGTGGGATCGAAGAATAGCTACCAGAAATCGGTGAGTTCCTCCATCTGCCACACAAAGGGAATTCATTCAAAAGACTAGGAAAATAATATCTCAGAATCAACTTGTTCACATCGCTTTAGAGAACCAGAAAGTTTTTCATATAGTTACACTAAAAAGTCATTACTGACAAACATGCCCCTCAGTGAACGAAGGATTCGCTTCAAACATGAATGGGGAACTAGGAGACGTAAAAATAGAGTAAGATAAAGTTAATATTGACTATGAACAGAAATTCTAACCCAGAGTTGGTCAATAATGCTCAGTTAAAATTAGTCTGAATCTAGAGAAGCCTCGCCCTGCGCCAAATAATGTGACAAGTGCATAACAAAAGAATGGGATAACAGACGAATAATGGATTCGCACAACACGACATTTTGCAGTGGTTTAATTACGAACTGAAGAGTTCTAGGGACTTCTATATCTGACGCCTGCAAATGCGATATAGTTTTACAGAAATCTTCAAGAAATGCTTTAATGAGAGATTTTATAATTGTCACTATATATTACTTTTACCTGAATCAAAGTTTTTACTAAGTCCAAGACTTATAGAGCAGCAATACCAATGGTAAGAATGGCCCTTTCTGCGCAACAAAAAAAGCAATGCATAGTAACCACAGAAAAAGTTTACATTTTTAACATTTTATCACGTTTACAATTCACAGGTAAGGGTAAAGTTCTGAAGATTCATTAATAAAGTGCTTAAACTGCATTTTCATCTGTTAAATGTAATTTATTTCTAATTTGTTTTGTAATACCTTATCACTAGGGCAAGGCAATTAATGATTTTACATCTTTTCCTTATGAAGGTTGAAACATTGCTTGCATACGCAGGAAGATATGGCATTGACTAAGGAGTTAAATAAAAGCAATTTGTTAGGGCATTTTTGTGCATTTTCTTACTTTTTTACGCATGTCATTTTTTGTTAACTTTTAGGTCATTTTGAGCATTTTTAACACTTTTCCGGAAGATTGGAAGATTATTTGTATTTAATTCATTTTTTAAAATTAAAATTCAGTATTTTTCCTTGTCAATAAAATTTCTTGGATTTAAGTAAGTGCTATGCTAACTCCTACCCCTATTTTTCAAGGAATGTGAATTATGAACTGGCCCACTTTTAGGAATTCAATTTTTAGAGCTTAAGCTACCTCCTACCCATATTTTTCAAGGAATGTGGTTAATGGACTTGCCCACACTCCCAAGGAAATTTCTATACCCAGGTAAAACGGCATTGTTGTGCTGTTAAGTGAGGTGATCAGTTGTTCCTAGCACCTGTACGAGCACCATAAGAGCAAAATGCCTAAAGTGAAGGGAAGTAATAGTGTTAAATTGAAGGCATTTGTTTCAAAATATAGAGAAAATATTTTTACACGGACGATCATATATTATTCTGCAAGATCTGTGATGTGAGAGTGGCTGCTGAAAAAAACGTTTACAGTAGAACAACATATGTCACAGGAGAAGCATAAACGTGGCCTGCAACGACTTGAAAATAAATACGGCAGATGCTTCTGGGCGAAATTCATTCAACATTTTCGCCATTTTGCGAGAAATTAGTTGAAGCATTTTTATCTGCCGATATTCCACTTCACAACCTGAATCATCCTAAGCTGCACGCTTTCTTACAAGAGGAAATAGGAAAATTACGAGAAATTCCAGGTCCTCGAACATTGAGAAGAACCAACGTGGATCATGCTGCAACAAATAAGAAAAAGGATTGGAGAAAAGAATACATTAATTTGTATCCATCGACAAGACAACAGACTCTGTAGGCCGTTATGTAGTGAATGTTATTGTTGGAGTGCTAGAAGCACACAGCCCCGGAGAACAATTTCTATTACATTGTGAGCAGCTGGACAAAGTGAACTATTCAACCGTCAGTAGTATTTCACCATGCATTGAGAATACTTTGGTCTAATGGAATTCAAAATTCCAATGTATTGCTTTTTATAACAGACGCAGCACCTAACATGATAAAAGCTGCTGCTTCTTTAAGTGCACTCTACCCAAAAATGGTGCATGTGACATATTTACACCAGGTCGCGGAAGAAGTACGTGCAAATTTTCCTGAAGTGGATAAATTAATTGGATGCGTCAAGAAAGTATTCTTGAAAGCCTCTCTCGAGTTGTAGCATTCAAAGCAGAAGCTCCAGAAATTCAATTGTCCTTTTCATCTGTTTTGACTGGATGGGGAACATGACTCGAGGCTTGTAGTTATTATTGCAAGAATTTTGACGTAGTGAAGAAAGTAGTTGATTCTTTTTATAATGCCGAGTCTGTGTCAATAAAAAAGGTACAAGAACTGCTGGTTGATAATGAAATTGCGGGTAAACTTTCTTACATAAACACCAATTTTGGATTCCCTCCTGATGCAATAACTTCTCTGGAAAAATCCCAAATGACATTAATGGAACAGCCACAAATAGTGGATTAAGTAGCAAATGATTTGAGCCGTGCATATGATAAAGTGGATGATGCAGTGGCAATGAAAATAAATAAGTGTATAGACAATAACAGGGGGTACAAAGCCTTGTGTTCAATTGGCAGTGCTTTGTCTGGTGAACAGTTTTCTCTTGCTGACTGTGAGTTAAATCCAGGAGATATTGCTTGCTTTCAGTATGCTCCAATCGTTTCCGTTGAAGTAGAGAGGAGGTTTTCCATTTATAAGTCAGTACTAGCAGACAATAGTCATTTTCGTTTGAGAATCTCCGCCAATTTGTGATTGTTAACTGCACTGGAATTTCTTCAATAAAAGATACTCTAACATGAATATTTGTAATTTTCTTTTAATATTTTGATTTTATGTTATATTTTATGTAACATAGTAACAAAGTGAGTGCTTAATGTAGTAATGATGATGATGATTATGATTTATAACATTTTATTGGTAATTCTTTATTTTTGGTAACTAACATTTTTGGGGTCATCTTTTTGGGTCATTTTTTGTAATTTTTAGGTCATAAAGGCATTTTTTATTTTGCATTTTTTACCAAATTATAGGTCATTAAATGCCTGGCCCAACTTATCATGATCAAAACAAGTGAAATGGACAGTAAAAAAACTCGATCCATTGCAGTAGATTCGAACTCGTGCCCTTAGAAATTGCTGCGGCCGAAACGTAATAGTTCAGCTTGACCTCTGGCTTTGGGATAGTTATCTCTGTCACCCTTCTACGTCGGGAGCAAGGATACCGACTGCACTGATAACTCCTTTGAGACACGAATATGGCAATGGAATAATGAAAATCTGAAATTATAGTTACTTACCATACTGTACTCATAACCAGCTACCTCACAGTCCATAGCACATGCTCACTTCTGTCCCTGGAAGGGAATACATACCTAAGTTGGTTATTAGTTCAACACACCAGACAACAGAATAACAAATTACGTGGTGGGAAACAGACTAACTTCCTATTTACAAACATATAAAGATACTCTTTCCTGTATTAGCTGTGGATGCACAATTATTATTCCATGGCAGTTTATAATCTTAATAAGATACCCAAGCCTAAATTATCAAACTAATCATGTTGTTCCATCAATTATTTAAATATCTATACTAGTATGTCACATAATTGCTGAGTTTCGTTTCGATATATTGAGGCATAAGAAGGTTCTGGCTAGGAACTTCGCACCTCGACTTATGGGAGATTGTTGTATCTATGCCTTTCATAGAGCAGCCCCTGAGAGGGAGGGATGAGGTTAGCGGTTACTGACGGTGGCTGGACCTAGGAGACATGACAGCAGAAGGTACGGTTTTTAGGTGATTTGGGGCTTGTAGACCATCCCCGATCCGGAGGATGAAGATTAGCAGATAGGAAATTCCTACCATGAAAGGCTGAGACTCTCGCCAACACTTACATGCCTAAAACAATCAAACAAGATGAAAGATGAAGTGAAAAGAGGTGCTAACCAACAATCAGAGTTGAACCCATTCGTAACGACACTGCTATCAGTCACATACGACTGCTACCTGTTCACATACGACACTACTATCCACCAATCAAAAATGCACCTGCTCATAATGGCACTGCTAACCACCAATCAAAAGATCCACGTGTGACTATCGATTCCCGTATATAATTAGCGTGAATATTGTAAATAATATTTCATTAAATTCAATTTGACTTGTCATTCATGTAACTTACATTTTTTAAAGGTTATGTCATATATACTTTCGTACCTTCGTGTAAGGCCAACAATACAATCAATAATTTCGCAGTGGATGGTGCAATTATTGATCATTGTACGCACAATCGAACAACAAATACATGATTAAAATCATGAAGACCGTGACAATAACATACAGCGTAGAATATTACACACATGGTTGAATATAATTGGTACTTGAGCTATAATGGCAATTACGTCCTCGTGGCATTATATACTATAATGTTTACATCTTTCTCGCACGACAGCGTTTGACTATTTTTGGCACAACGATTCTTGTCCTGAATGTCAAGGTCATATTTTCTCTAATAGCTTTCACTTTTCTAGCTGTAGAGAAAAGCGTTGGTAGTGCAACTAAGGGGTTCCTGTCAGGGCGTCTACCTTATTTAAAATATTGCAGTAATGATCTAGGGCTGCACTTTTTTACAGCCAGGGCAAATTCCAGGGATCGCAGTGGGCTCCGAGAATTCAAAGCAGCGTATTTCTACCGCTGCCTTCCAGCGACCAACTGCTGCATCATTACCTTTTCTTCTTCTTCTTTTCCTTTTTTATTTCAGAGAAACAATGCTCTTGACGAGAATGTGCATGGAGGGTCGGTCCCTATTTCAGTTCCTGACTTAAGTTCTCCATAAACATTTCTCAGTGCTGACAAAAGTACAGCAATTAACCTAGTGCTAACTTTTCATACTCCAAATTTATAGTTTAATATTCTGAATCTTCAAGTGCACTATCTTGGATCGTAATAGTAACTTGGAGAAGTATTTTTTAATTGTGACAAAAACGACAAAATCAACGACTCCCACTTCTGACACCAGTGTAATAAAGCGACCAAATTAGTCCGGCTATTTTTCTATCATTTTATTATCTTCTAAAATTTTACCACAAAAACACAGCTTTCTTCTCCATGTTAACACAGTCTACAGACTTTCGGGCTATCCCAACACAACTTTTACTTTTCATAACCTTGCTCCTTTCTTTAGTGTCTTTCTGCACTCTGTCTCTCATACCCTAATTACGCTACAGTCACGACATACCAACACAACGACACCCACGCACAGCTATCTCACACTCACTGACACTGACCGACTCATGTCCCTAACTGTAACTCTAAAACTCATTCTACTGTTCCTCTCAAGTCCCCTTATATACTGGGGATGACGTCACACGGACTTTTCTCGATTTCTACACACACGCGAACCGGAAGTGGTGCTCAAGTGAGCCCCAGGCGTGCGTATGTAAGTGTGTGTATGTGTGTGTGTGCGTGCGTCTGTGTGTGTGCGTGGGTCTATTTGTGTGTACGCGTGTCTGTGTGAACAGTATTTTTATGCATGTTCAGTATCCTCCAAGAATGCAACCGAATATTTTTAAGAAAATTCCAGCAATTCAAACTACACTTTACATGCACAGATTTTCGGGCAGTTTTATTTTCTCAAAAAGTGCTCTAACAGATATTTTGATTATATGATTATTTTTCCGAGATATAAAATTTCTTCTTTTTCTTCGTCTACACTTCAAGGATTACACGTTTCCACCTGTTCCGTCTTCGCATTTTTTCCTTATCGCCATCTTCTTCTGGGACGTCCGATGTCTCTTTCCCTTTTAATTAAAAGAGGCACCTCTTCCTCACTCACGTGGTTCAGGTGCTCTTTCAATTTGTGTTTATTTTCTTCGGTTTTTGTCGTTTAGCTTATAAATACTCAATTTTTCTCTGACTGTTTCGTTTCTTATTAAGTCAAGTCTAGTGCATCCTTTAGTTCTTCGTAAAAATCTCATTTCCGCTGTCTGCATTTTTCCAACGGTCTCTGAAGTCCTCTTCATTCTGGATAATTTTCCCATAACCCTAAGAGATAGTGAAAATATTACTGCACAAAAAATGTGGATCTCACTTTACCACACAGTTTATTTCAGATACATACATTCCTTTCTGGGTATCTTTGCTGTTTCCTTGCATTTTCAAATACTTACAATTTTTTGAAACATAAGTTGCTATTCGTTTTTATATTCAAAATATGCAACTAGAATGCAATGTCAAAGCTATCATCTACCGACCAGCTCTTAAACATTTGACTATCACTTAAGTCTACAGTATTCCCCTATTCCCTTGTATCTACAAGAAAGCCGTAATAAAACCATTTCTGTAAAAGTTCGTAACAATAATTTGTACATATATAAGCAGAAAAATTCATATAAATGCAACTAATAACTATTTTAAGTGTTTACTACTCTATGAATTTATTAACAAGTCTTCCCACTCTGTTCTTTTGTTTTTAAATGTCTTATTGCGTATGTATGAAAGATAGTGACAATAGACTGAAATGATATACTTTATCCTGTAGATACCTAAACATTTCCGTGCTTTTCGCTAAATTCTTGTTGTAGTATACGCAATAATACGAATACTTTGCCCTTGTTTACGACGCAATCAACTGAACGTACACATACATGCAGACACACGTTGTATAGCACATGTATTATAGAGGCTCGCTTTTCCCCTTCTGTAGCCTTTGTTGACCCAATAACCTCGAATCCACGGTTCACGTGTCTCTTTTTATGCCGTACAAGCCTCAACAATTTTGGTAAGAAAGTGCCGTAACAGTGCTTACCCACTTGCATACACACTTAAAAAGATGATCTTGCACTCAGATGACTTTCTCTACTCTTCTACTAACTATTCTTACAAACTTTTATTCCTCGATCTTCTTCATGCTAATACAGAAAAACGTTTGTAGAAATTATCTTAAACTTCTTCTACGAATTCCATCCATCTCCATGCTTATATATATATTTTTTTTTCTTTCTTTCTTTTTTTTTTTTTTTTTTTTTTTTTTTGGTCTGTTAGGTTCCATCCTTCAGATTCAAAACTTAATACAGTCTTTACAACCGTTAGCAAAATTCTCCTTTTCGTTTGTCTACTAATATCCCTACTCCATAAATCTCCATTCAGCACTTATCATTTGCTGAATGCTGAAAAAATTCTGAATAATGCTGCTGCATTTTAACGCTTGACATTAATTCTCACTCGTTTTGATTTTGACACTTTTTATTATTTACTGATGTATGTCTCATCTTCTTTGGCGTACCAAATGATAATTTTTGGAAACTATTACACAGGTATATAGATGTTCACACCATATAGAGTAATAGTAGTAGTACAATAGTGGTTTCGAACACGAAGTTCGTGGTTCTATTTCCGGCTCTGTCTACGAAATACCTCTTACTCGTTCGAAATCCTACATCTGCATAAAATTGGTATAATGTAAGCAACACGGCTCTGTGCAACCTTTAACTTCATTTGTTGCGCAGATACTTGAAGAACCGCTCTAAGATGAGCTATTTTTCTTCTAGGTAAGAAAATGAATATTTCTGTCAAAAGCGTGAAATACTATACAAATTCATTTTAATTAATAATGGTATTAATTTTGATTTAGAAGCTTAGCGGCCTTTAATTTAAGATTCGGCAACTTTTAGCTAACACTAGTTGGCAACACCTGTGTGAATCACTTGTGTACATGAGCGTCATAGGGATGTTTACGTAGCATGTTCCTCCAGTTCACTTTGTTTGGTGGGCAGACAGTGCAGATGTTGGTTCTTGGATGTAAAATATGAAGATGTTGAACGAATTTACTATTTTACATTTAGCATTATTAACGGATATTTTATTGTAATGTACATAAGGACAAAGGTCCAAACCTGAAAATCAGGGAGGTACTGCATCTATCATTCTTTTTACTCAGTGTAGACAGTGAGAGATCAATGACCTCTCTATGCTGTTGAGAAATGCATATTAGCTAAATGAGCTACTTGAAGATTGGATAAAACGTATATGAAATTACGGTGTGCATACATTTTAACGAGCAAGAATTCTATTGTGTAAAAATAGAAAGAACAGTGTTTTTTGGCATGGCAGTTAATCAGTTTAATGGACCTTATAAGGAGCAGTGCGTCTGATATTGCCCCTTGATTGCAACATCCATCAAGACTTGGACCACTGCCAGCAGTAGGGGTAACGTATTTGCTATCATCTCCTCTCTCTAATTATTTCTGCCACCTTCCTAAATTGTGAGCCTTTTCCTTCTACTCTTGCTGTATTCATCTTTCTTCTAATACCTCCATATCTCTATCCGCTATGTCTTAATTTCTGTAAGACTACACCTACAGAATGTTAGGTGTATCAATGCATAGATTTCACGTGATCATCGATTCAAGTCCAATAACAATTCATTTATCGTGAAAGGGAAACAAGAGAGGGTGTGTGAGTGAGTGAGTGAGTGAGTGACTGAGTGAGTGAGTGAGTGAGTGAGTGAGTGACTGAGTGAGTGAGTGAGCGAGTGAGTGAGTGAGTGAGTGAGTGAGTGAGTGAGTGAGTGACTGAGTGAGTGAGTGAGTGAGTGAGTGAGTGAGTGACTGAGTGAGTGAGTGAGTGAGTGAGTGAGTGAGTGAGTGAGTGAGTGAGTGAGTGAGTGACTGAGTGAGTGAGTGAGTGAGTGAGTGAGTGAGTGAGTGACTGAGTGAGTGAGTGAGCGAGTGAGTGAGTGAGTGAGTGAGTGAGATACTTAGGTGGGTAACTACATGTATGTTATTTATGCAAGTTTGGCTAAATACAGAACAAGAATATAAAATGGAATATCAAGAAACTAAAACTAAAAATAAAATATCTATTAAGGCGTTATTGCAAACTGTATGCTAATTAAGCGAATAATCATAACTGATAGAAATGGATAAACAGTAACTAATGAATTTGGATGCAATTGGACGAGAATGCCAAAGTAGTAAAGGAAAATCTAAAAATTTAAATGCATGCCTGTCTAAAATGCAATATTTAAAAGATGTTATACTGTGGAAGCAGATATGGAGTTCCAGAACCTGCAATTGAAGATATTTACGAGGCGGTAAAGGGAATAGGAGGTGCACTGAACATAGAGATTAATGCGAGTATGATTGTCGTTTGTCATCGTCTAGGAAGACCATCGCACCAAACTTCAGGAGGCATCATTGTCAAGTTGTCCGGCGTACACATAAAGACTTATTCATCCAATGAAGAAAAATGAATAAAAAGAACACTGAATGCTTCTTCTCTGGGTCTAGCCAATATATATGGGTGGATAACTCAGGAACAGTTAAGTTAAGGAAAAATGAAGGTGATAAAATCATACGGAACTAGGATAAATGGATAAATGCCGTGAGCTTAATATTTATTATCAAAATGTAAGAGGTCTGAATACTAAGATAAGTAATTTTTACACAAGTGCTCTTATTGGTTGTTATGATATAATATTGCTTACTGAAACATAGATGTCGCCAAAGAGTTAATAATCGACAAATCAAGAGATTTTCCTAATTCCTTGTTATTATTGTCATTAGATTTCTTTAGTTAATCAATTCCGCCCTAATTTATGTAAGTCCCTTAATCAGTAATCGGGTTACGTCTGTGTTCATCCCTTTATAGTCTTTCCTGCCGCAGTTTAGACCAGTTAGTACAACGCCAAGACTACTTCTACGATTTCATAAACTCCACATTTGAACACATTTGCTATGATACTAGTTGTTGCAGTCTTCGCATTGAGCTACTATCTTGTCTTCTTACTGGCCGTTAGACACTCATGTCGACTGAAGAATCGATAAGCAGAGTGACAAGTAAGTTGGCAATACTGTGTGCTGTAAGATCACTAATCACATATTCAAAACGATGCATACAAATCGCCACTCTATTTATTCTCGCATATGTACTAGGGTTTGCTTTGTCTGAAAATGCACAATGACCTTTGCTGTGCTTTGGCGAGAAGTAAACAAACCGTAAATAACTACCTTGACATTAATACCTAATAGATGTTTCCATGACCCACTGTACGCAAAAGAACAAACAGGTTCAGGGTGCATTCGTAAATAAATGATGGCCACCTTTGGGACGAGCAACTGTTGGGTTCTGAATTGCTACTGCGGATTCTTTGCTCATCTGTAATCCTGCAAAATATAACCTACGTGATAAGCGAACTACACGAGGATTTCAGTAGGTGATACTAGCTGGCTAATGGTATTCTAACCACAAATAAAACTGATAACAGGACAGAATTCCGCAGACCATCTGAAACAGAGTGCATTTCACTGTCATCGTTGTTTTCCGGTTTGCTGTGGCCAATTGTTGATTGCTAAAATGTATGCTATTGCGATATAAATCGTTCGATGGCTGTCGCAACTTTACTATTAAGGTCATAACTAGCCAAATTAGTTATATTTATGAATAATTGCTTACAATTGCTAAAATTAAAACATGTTAAATAAATCAAATTTAGTGCAAGAGTATTCACCGCTGTGCACAGTGGCTCCATCTTCCTCCGTTTTAAAAAATACACTCATATGCAGTTTACGTGTTCTTGTACCTTTCAAAAGCTTTTATTTCATTAGTTTTATACACATATTTTTACCTTATACATCGAGAGTTTACCGAACATACATATTTTGTCTTCCTAACCCTAAAAAAATGACATTTTTTAAAAGAAGTTCGTGTGTTTGTGAACAGAAATGAAAAGTCGGTTAAATACTAAACTTAGTATTTAATTTCAGTGTCTTTCAAGGATCACTCATGAAGATTTTCAAATAAGAAAAATCCTCCCACCTCAGACGGCCATTTATATGGAAGGTTTTTTTAAAAAGTTAGATTCCATTAAAAATGGCTCAACAGATATTTGTTTGTTTGTTTGGTTTTTTTTTTTTTTTTTTTTTTTTTTTTTTTTTTTGCTGAGTGAACAATTTCGGAGCTTTTTGAGAAGTTATTCATGATTTTATCTCTTGGGTGTGAAAAAGAACCGAATTCCAAAGCCATCACATAGTTCTTAGGGGAACATATTCTGATTCACACGATTAAGTTGGTCCACTGTAAGGTTTCCAATTTTATTTATAGTATTTTGTTTTAGTTGTTCCAATGTATGAGGATTTGTCTGGTAAACTTTGTCTTTCAGATTATCCTACAAGTAAAAATCACACACTGCCAAATCGGGGGCCCCAGTACCGATATTTCCGGTGAAATATCGACATCGAATTTTTAGGTGAAATACAATACTTTCGCTGCTTAGGAGAGACGTAAAAAATAATAAAATTTCATTTACCAGATTAGGTAGTGTTAGTTTCAATTCACATCTTTTAGTTTTAAAACCCTCATTAGTAGTATAATTTGTAAAATATTTTACCAGAGAATTTTGCACAAACATATATTTTGCACCAAGCTAATTTCGATTGGTGCATTTATGCGATTGCTTTATTTTCTAACTTAAACCCTGACATACATAATTATGTCAGGGTTTTACAATCATTACACAATTGTTATGAGAAGACCTCCCATTATGTATTGATAGTTATGGTGGAGTAATCATTCGTAAAATTAGTAACAAGAGAAACCAGGAATAGATATAATACAGGTTCAATTGTCACTTCATTCTCCCAAAGCTCACCCGGTTCCACTCATCGCTTCTCCGTGATCCGCTTAACAGATTGTTTATGTTTTATATCGGACGTCAACAATATGCATATGAGGATCATAAAATCACTCTTCGTACGCATTTTGCCCCTGAAAGGTCATACAAAAAATCCGTGACGTTATATAATTATTATACAAAGAATTATTATAACGGCGAATAACTCGAAAACGAAACGTCAGTTAAAAACCAAAGTTGTTATTTAACTTTAATGTGCTTCAAGGATGCGACACGAAGATTTTGAAGAAAACTTCTCCACCCTAATCTACCCTTTGCATGGAATATGTTTTGAAAATTGTTTTTCTCGAAAATGACTGTGACGAATTTGATTAAAATGGCATATGTTTGAGATATTTTTATGGCAAATGAAATGTGTATTTTGAATTTTGTGGTTATAGCCTATGTAGTCCTGTTTACTCTGGATGACTTTTGCATAGCTGGTAAACCATCAGAGATAGACCAAATTTTACCATACAAAAAATGTAGATCTTGCTAAAACACACAATCTGTGTCCAAATAATTATTTTGTGGAGTGAACCAATTCGAGATATTCCTTGTTATTTGTGTGACTTTTGGAATACTTAAACGTTCGTCAAATGGAAGACTGTTATTCATTTTTATATGTTAACTGTGCAAAGATAACGGGATCTCAAAGGTTCAAAAAATTTCACTATCGCGCAAACCCTACTGTATTCTAATATTCCCCTTGCACTAACAAGGAAATAAGCAATGAGATAATTTCTGCAAATGTTTATCTCAACTAATACGAAGAAGATATAGGAATAAGAGTTTGTAAGCATGATTAGTGCAAGAGTAGAGAAATTCATGTGAGTGCAACACATCAGATTTTCTTTATAGCGGATGTTGTGAGCTATTGCCTTTCACTTGTGGTGTCTGAATTACGAGTCACATCAAGATGGAGAATCCAATATAGGTGGAGGGTCGGTTAGAAGTTAGGTGTAAAACACGACGAGAAAGACGCGAATTTTAGAAGTACATGCCATTTTATTAATGTAGGTCTCGCCTAGAAATATCTGTCCCCAGCGACGTTGCAACATATATTGCTAATTCTGAAAATAGAAACTCCTTTCTGAAACACGATTCTTCCTATGCGGCTTCCTAAAATTCCAAGAATTTAATTTTACTTTTACTTTTCAGAATTATATTCTACGTGCCTTGGCAACAGCCTGACTCTTTAACATAAGTGACTTTCCAGATGACATCCGTCCAGAAAACTTACATTGTCTAGCTAATATCTGTAATTCATGGTTATTATATTAATCATTAATTTCTAACGTACCGAAATTACCTATTACTCTTATTTGCCTATCACCCTATAATTTGTCTCTCTTTCCTGCTGAAATATATTACTTTTGTCAAAAGCAAGCTGCCAACACTGTAGATCGTGTGAGTGTCACTTTCACTTGTTCAGTACATAAACAAACACCGCAGCGGCGCGTCTCGTGAGTCTAAACAAATATCATGTCCTGTCCAATGTTTACTATGCAAGTGTAGGCCAATCAGAATCGTTACCTCCCAATACATTACACCACCATGCTTCTGTTTGCAAACAACCAGAAACCGGTTCAGATCCGTGACCAACCTCAACGCAACGTTGACGAGTTA
The DNA here is from genome assembly GCA_030765045.1 of Tenodera sinensis. NCBI lineage: Eukaryota > Metazoa > Arthropoda > Insecta > Mantodea > Mantidae > Tenodera > Tenodera sinensis. The sequence goes on from CM060972.1 coordinate 56,138,149, forward strand.
CTTCAACGTTCTGCAAATCCTTAAATAGTTTCTCAGATAGTCAATTAAATCGAATGTATTTATATATATTTAATTCTTGTATAGGTATATAAATATATTTCGTGCATCTTGGAAACGACTCTAACGATGTCCATCGAATTTTGTATTCAGATAGGGTTTTGCTTTCTAAGTTTATAGGTGTCATAAAAAAACGCGATTTTAAGCGTAACAGTCACAGTTACTCTAAACCTTATTTTGACCATAATTTCTCTGCTAAGGAACCAATTTCAACAAACAAGCTAGCATATTAAAGGTCTCGTCAAGAGCTTTCAAAAAACCTAAAGAAGGTAGACTTCACTATCTTAGTCTTCGCGTAATAGTCACAGTTAGTCGAAGTCCTATTTTGGCCATAATTTCTCTGTTAATCGATTTCAGCAAATAAGCTAGCGTTTTAAAGTCCTCTTCCAGGGCTAACAGCATACAGTAAGAAAGTTGATCTAGATGTGTTAGTTTATGTGTTACAGCTTGTACCGTCTATATGTTTGAAATAGAAATACAACGTATTACATTCATACTATTTTCCCTACTCACTTTTGTTTTACGTAACAATTCACATCTTATTCTCTGTCGTTAATCAAATTCATACATACCAACGCCTATACATAGTGTAAGTTAAAGAGTGAGTAAACTGCAATACTAGTTGACCGATCTCCATTAAAACTGTCATATCTTGGAGAAGGCTTTTATGCAATCCATTTTACCACGCAACGTATTACGTTCACATGGTTTTCTCCACTCCCTTTTCTTTTACGTAACACACTACGCCATTTTCTACAAACAATTCATACATCTTTCCGTACATTTGAAACATAAGTGCAACGTATAACATTCACACGGTTTTTCTAGTCATTTTTCTTTTAATAAACACAATCACCTTTATTTCACTACTCCCTCTTCGACGAACAATTCATACAATTGTCTATATGATTGAAATAGAAATTCGTATTACATTTACACTATCTTTTCTTCCTGTATTATTTGTTATTGTTCAACACTGCTTTTGCTTGGTGTCGTTCCTGTGTTTTAATAAAAAATAACGAAGTAGTTAAAAAAGTAAAGCTGTCACAATTGGTGTCAGGAGTGCGACGAAAAGCACGATATGGAACAGCTGATGAAACAAATGTTAACCAAGATGGACGTACCTAATGGAAAATGAAATGAATTCCGGAATGCGGCAGAGGAAACAAATATGAAAGTCGAATTGAAAAACGTAAACTACGGATCGGAAAAGATTAAGACGGGAATGTCGAATATGAAGATAGATCTATCGGAGAATACTAAGGAGTGACTGACTTGGGTTAAGGATGCCATGGAAGAACTCGACGGAAAGATGAAGGACCTTGGTCAATGATCTTGGCCGTGGAAGATAGCCGACCGCAGCACCAAAGAACTAAACTCCATAATGGAATAAATGCTCGACGAAAACCTCAAACTAGGTGGATACCTATGGGGGAGGTCTGCGTTCAGCAGTTTTACGGCTGAAATGATGGTTATGAAATATTTATACGTATCTCTATATCTCTTGTATCTTGGAAATGACTCTTAAAAATTAGGATAAAATATGTTATTTAGTTAACGTTTTGCTTTTCAAGTTTAAAATGGTGGAGCTTTGCCAGGACTCACAGCTGTCTGTAAAATATTTATATGGTGCAATGCAAAAACTGAAAAGCTTGTCATTTTCACTAAAAACTCAGTCCAGGGGTCGAACAACAAAAACACAACTTTCCTCTATACATACCTCCGTCCCTGCTATGTACGCACTCCCTAAGAAGATTGGTAAAATACCACCTGAAGATGTAGGGACGGCATATATGCAACCAGATATGCATAAAAATCAATGCTGAGACGGAAATCAAACTCACTGTGTTCTGTGCCGAGGAACACCAACCGTATGTATTTATTTTAACTAATTACTTTCTTTATGTACCTATTTATTAGTTATTTATCTATTTAATTATCTATTTAAATAGATATTTGTTTATATATACCTATTTATGTATTTACTTATTTATCTATCTGTCTGTCTGTCTGTCTGTCTGGTCTGTCTGTCTGTCTGTTTGTCTGTCTATCTATCTATTTTTCTCCTTACTTATTACTTTTTATATTTAATTGTTCCCTATGTCCCTGTTGTTTACTGACATATACACAATACTCACAAATTTATAAAAACCCATGCCCGAGGTTGCACTCGACCCGGCGAACCCCTGCACCACGAAGTAGCAAAGCTAGGCACTTCAGCGGGCGCGTTCATGGCAACCGGTGCCAAAAACTGATATTGGCTAGCACTCAAGTTTACGCCGTGTAATTTTCTAAGGATGCAATTTTATTCATTGCCGTATGTCACGACCCGTACAATAACTCAGTTTCTCTGCTAATCTATACTAATAACGATATTCGTGACTTGTCTGTCATAATTTTCTATATTCTATCCAAATTAGCATTTTGAATTTTGTAGTCATAGATTTTCTTCCATGTAATTTTGATAGTCGTGCGAAAGAGAGCCACGACCTGCTGAAAGAAAAGGTGCTAAATAAAGGCATAATTATGGATTAGGTCCACAATTAAAAGGACTGTAATTGCTACTTGTTTATAAGCCTGCTTTCCCGAAATTTACAGATGTTATGGAAAGATATGAAAAAATAATTCATGTATCTCTCCTTCCTGTTCAAAAACATCTACCTACCACAAAATAAATGATGAAAGTATCTCATGCTACACTGACATGAATTTCTCTACCCTTGATCGCTTACATTCATGTACAGGGTGTCCCCAGCTTTTAGGGTCAAAATTATACAGATGACGGAGACTTTTAAACTGAGAATTTTGACATACGAATCATTACTCGGAATTAATATTTTGGATGCCACGTCATGATATGGGTGCAATTGTTCGCACTTTCCACAGGCAAGCCTACGTGTACTTTTTTATGGTTTTCTGCCACACAAGGCAACACTGTCTCCTCAAATTCTGGTGTCCGAATAGTTTGCTTCCTGGCCAGCTCTCTGTGACTTTAAAGCGCCCTTATCTCTTTAATTTCTATTCGACGAGCCTGAAGATTCTTTTAATAACCATTAATCTCAGGGGTGGTACGGATGCATCAGATAGATTAAATAATCTTGTTCACTTTAAAGAATTTTTAAATGTTTTATTGACACTCGTAAATCATTATTTTTCAAGAAATCACTCACAAGGAAAATCCGCTAAACAATGGCGTGTTTCGTCTGTAATGGAGTAATTACTAGGCACAGTCAACAATTATTTTAAAGTCAATTTTTCTGGTAAAACTGACGCGATAGTTCAATCACAATAATTATTTCTTGCGTTATAGTTCACTCTTGAAGAATCACAACAAATTCACTATTCTTTTCCAGTTTATGTTTTATAATCAATACTTTACATTGAGACGTTAACTTTTGATTCACCGCACTTTCTTCTTCATAGCACAAGACAAAAGAAGTCAGCCTATGCTGTCTATATCTTAACTTGATCATATTAGAGATGCTTTCTGCTGCCTCTATGTTCACATTTCATATTATTGCAGAGGGCTTACACAGAAATACTGCCTTACACCAAATGCATGTCAACAAGTTCCTATGCTCTTTCTCGAAAGTTAGTCACACAGAGTAAACAAAACAATTAATGAGAGAAGAAAGCGCCAGACTGTTTGTTACGTAAAACTAATAATAAAAGTGGCATAATAATAATAATAATAATAATAATAATAATAATAATGATGATGATGATGATGATGATGATCATGACAACGACAACGATAACGATAACGATGATAATAATAATAATAATAATAATAATAATAATAATAATAATAATAATAATAATAATAATAATGATAATGATAATGATAATGATAATGATAATGATAATGATAATGATAATGATAATGATAATGATAATGATAATGATAATGATAATAATAATAATAATAATAATAATAATAATAATAATAATAATAATAATAATAATAATAATAATAATAATAATAATAATAATAATAATAATAATAATAATAATAATAATAATAATAATAATAATAATAATAATAATAATAATAATAATAATAATAATAATAATAATAATAATAATAATAATAATAATAATAATAATAATAATAATAATAATAATAATAATAATAATAATAATAATAATAACAACAACATAGTGGTTCCTCCCTCCATTGCCACACTCAATTTAGCCAGAAATAGTTGTTTATTATTATATACTGAAAAGTCAACTCATCCACCAACAAATCCTCGGTAGTATAGTGGTTAGTATCCCCGCCTGTCACGCGGGAGACCGGGGTTCGATTCCCCGCCGGGGAGGAATTTTTTTGTCACGGATTTCTCCAGTACCGTGAACGAATAACTCAATATAACACAAATTATACAGTTTTATAGTATTTGACATCAATTTATATTATAAAATGTTAATGTCGTAACACTATATACGTATTCGCGAGAAGACCCAGAAGTCGAAACGGCCTTAAATGAATATTATTAAAGAGTATCTAGGTAACTACTCTATCGCAAAATAAACCATGTGCCCACTCGTACATGCTACATAAATGACCAAAGGAAGCTTCGACGTGGAAGATCATACGAGATTAACGTAACAAGAAACTGACAAAGATCTCCCTATTTCTCCCACGGTGTGGGAGATCTGTATGCATCAAAGTTATACACCAAAATGCCGGAAGAATATTGAGTATTTCCCAGAGTATCGAACATAAAACTAAGTGAGGTGGTACCGCGGTAGCGTCGGGAGGTCGTGGGTTCGATTACCTTTCTCACCTGCGAACTTTTTCGGGATTTCTGGGGTCGCCAGCGAAAGCTGGGAAGGACAATTACATTCCCCAAATCTCCTGTCTCTTCATTTCGTTTCATTCAGCACTTCATTAAGCCTTCTTCCCATTGGTTCTTTCAGGGTCGCAAGTGTCAGCCAAGGCGTTAGGTGCAGCTTGGCAGGGATGATATGCTCACAGGCACTCTCTCCGTCCCTTGTTGTCCGTGGGGTCCGAGTGGAAGAGCAGGTAGTATCTATGGGCGTTGGACCCCACGCCGAGATCCCACTGAGTAGGCTGCGGAAGACATAGAGACTGCGAGGTGTCGTCAAACTTAGGAAGCCTTAGCGACCTCTGTCAATGTCTGGACCATTAGTCTGGTTCTGGTCACCCGGTGTCTCCTCACACCTCATTCTTCCTCCCGGGGGCGACCCTTGGGGGAATAGGTACAATAAGCCTGGTTTCAGAGCCGAACTACCTATTTTTGTATCTCTCATATTCCTACTCCTATCGTGCATAAAACCAAGTTTGTAGATTTTATCTTCATCCCAATATTTAATTAACTATTAACTACTACAATATATGGGCATGCAGCCAACGCAAAGAATGTGCATTTCTCAAGCTGTAATGTTTACATCAATGTAAAAAATGCGCTGGCGCCGTAGCACAGTTGGTAGAGCACCTACCTGCTGTGCCAGGGGTCCCGGGTTCAATTCGCGGCAAGGGGGTAGGAATTTTTCTCCAGCCAGGATGAGTTTGGAAGTATAACGGCGGCGCCGTGGCTGAGTGGTTAGACCGCTCGCCTATCACCTAGGCGGGACCCGCATGTGGTATTCGTGGTGGACGAAGCGGTATCTGGGCGGGCTTTCTCTGGGTTCTCCGGTTTTCCCCGCCATTCATTCCCCAATTGCACCATTTTCACCCTTCCAATCATCCATTTCGTCTGTATTTCACATCATCCTCTTCCTCACTATCATACTTGGTGCTTGGCTGACTACCTGCTTCCTCTTCAAATGTTAATTATTATTTAATAATAATTACCATCTAAAGGTTACTTAAACCCGGGACATAAAGAACTTACGATTTGTAAGTCGCCCTTGGGGTATTCATCTCTGATGTGTAACCGGGAAAGTACGAATCGGCTGGGGAATTTAATGCCATATTGGTAAGCTGGCCATGGTAGCTTAGTGGTTAAAGCAGGCGCTGGATAAACGGAATATCCGTGGTTCAAATTCCAGCTATGGCATTGAATTTTTCAGTCCTGATTCCACCTTTTGTGTTTTGTAGTTAGTCTGACAACCATTGTTAACTTCAAAAAATCGTTTCCTAATAAATATCAAAAATTGGACACCTTTAGTTCCGTTTTCTCATAAACCAGTAGCAGTAAAGAGCTGAAATTCGCATTACATATGAAGACTTTCTGTTTTATACCACTGAACTACGGGAATTAAGCTACCAATAATACGAATGAATTGGTTTCCGGTATAAGCCGCATATTATTGGACTTATTACAAAGTCATTATTGTTACAAAGATCATGAACTCTACTAGCTCTTTACATTAAATTTCCGGAAAACAATTTAAAACGTAGCTATAATCCTAGAAAAATAGTATTCCCGGTGAAATTGTCTTCAACTTTTTCCTCGAAAGCATAATACCTACTGAGACGTGAAGGTCAAATTTTGTGCGATTTGACAAGGAATGACTCATAGATGAATTTTTACTTACTGTACTACGTATTATTAGAGCAAGTATTGTATTCCACTAAAAAATTCGATATCGAGATTTAACCGGAAATATGTGTTTTGAGGACCCCTGAATCCAAAAAGAAAGCATATATATAATCAGTGTCTTTCTATATGTCTGTCTGCCTGCCTGCCCGCCTGTCCGTCTGTCTGTCCGTCCGTCTGTCTGTCCGTCTGTCTGTCCGTCCGTCTGTCTGTTAGAGGTCTGCACGGACTCGAGCCAAACCCTCGGGCTTAGGCCCGGGCCGGGCTCGGGCCTAGTTTGAAAAACGTTTGTTGGGCTCGAGCCGGGCCCGGGCTTGAAAATTAACAGATATAAAATAATGTATTATATATGTTTCCGAGAATAGCACAATTAACACAGCATTCCTTTACTAGGAATTCTATATGAATATTCTGCTGAAAGGTTTCAAAAAAAAAATAAATAATAATAATAATAATAATAATAATAATAATAATAATAATAATAATAATAATAATAATAATAATAATAATAATAATAATAATAATAATAATAATAATAATAATAATAATAATAATAATAATAATAATAATAATAATAATAATAATAATAATAATAATAATAATAATAATAATAATAATAATAATAAAATTAAGTAATCGGCCCGAACCAGGCGGAACCTAAGAATGTCGGCCCGTGCAGGCCTCTACTGTCTGTCTGTCTATCAGACTGTTTGTCTTTGGACAGCATAACTCAAAAACAAGTGTGTTAAAAACCAAAGTTGGTGTTTAAGTTTAATGCAACATGAAGATTTTGAAGAAAATTCCTCCACCCTAAACTACCCTTTACATGGAACATTTTTCGAAAATTTTGATTTTAGTGAAAATGGCTCTAACGATGTTGATTAAAATGTCATATGTTTGAAATATTTTATGACAAATGAAATGTATATCTTGAATTTTCTGGCTATAGCCTATGTAGTCCTAGTTACCCTGGATTACTTTTGCATGACAGATAAACCATAACATAAGTGATAAACCAAATCTTACTATACAAAAAAAATCAGATCTCGCTAAAATACGCAGTATATGTGTGAATAATTTTTTGTAGAGTCAACCATTTCGAACAAATTCCTTGTTATTTGTGTGAGTTTTGGAGAACTTAAATGGAACATTGTTTTTCATTTATTATATGTTAACCGAGCAAAGAGAACGAAATTTTAAAGCTTCAAAGGATATGACTATCACTCAAAGTCTACTGTATTCCCACATTCTCCTTACACCTACAAGAAGATGAGATAATTTCTGCAAATCTTTATCTCAAATAAGAGTTTGTAAGAATAGTTAGTACAAGAGTAGAGAAAGTCATGTGAGTGTAACACAGATTTTTTAGATATTGCGTCATGTTAGGAACTGATATCACAGACTGCTGTGCCACAATTATACTTGTGTTTTAAATTTCATGCAAATATTTTTTATATTTCAGAGAAAAAAGATTTACTTCAGTTTTTTTTACATAAATGAATCAGTAAAGGTCTACCTGACCCTCATTGATCTCAATAATTCATATGACAACATCTATTTTTCCCCCTTTAGGGAGTCTGAAAACGTGTACTTCAAGTTTCATATAGAATTTATAACAATGCGTTAATTGTTTCTAAACTGTAAGTCCACAGGAGTTAAAGAGAGTTATACAAAGAAAGAAATAAAATAATCAAAAACAGAACGGAAAAGGAAGTAAGAGAATAGTTTTGTAAAAATAGATTGTAGAATTGCGAGTAGAGCAACTCGTGTGAATGCCGCCTTTCTTATATACTCAGAGAGCTCTAAACTTGCATTTGTTATGTAATTTTAACATCAAATTTTCGGGTAGAATTGAATACAGAAGGTTGATTGAACGCTCAAATGAGGACCGTTAAATAAATAACCAGGAACAAGACTACAATAATGCTACACTAACATTCACATTCAAAACGAATTCAGTAATTAGCTAGACTACGTAAGCCAAATATACAAGCTGCATGGCTTGATTTTTCACCTGGGGAAATTCTCTCTCGCTGTGTATTACCTAAGGGAGTTCCCAAAACCAACTCAGGCCTTTTTTGTTTTTTCAGAACAATTAGCTTTCATCCAACTTTTATTCCCAACATTCATGCGAACAGTGAAATGCGAGAGTACTTGATACCGTAGCATGGTGTAGTACTATGATTGCTGTCCAAAATTAAACAAGGTAGCAGAATGTTCGCGGCTGAATTTTGAAGAGGAGAGAAAACAAATCGATCGCAGCGCGCTGCAAGTAGTTGACGGTACTGCTCAAGAGATGGCGCTGTTGCTGAGGGAGTTGCACGTAGTTACTGCAAGTTGTACAACGTGGCGCCACCTACAGAGTCTCACTCAAAAGGCGGGGATATGCGGGAAGTACAACATGATATTGGCGTTCCACGCATATAGTTGGATTGCCCTTCAACGTGGCATTCGCTATTACTTATAGGTAGGGATGGTGATACACCACAAACTCAATGTAGCGCGAATTGTCGTTGTAGTTTCAGTTTTCATGAAGCCTAAATCACTGTTTAATGTGAAATGTGAAAAGTGAAATTGATCGAAAATAAGAAAATTGCTCAATAAATGAAAAATATGCTGCAATTCATGTACTGTTTTCCAAATGAAAATATAAAAGCAAATTAGGAATGTATTTAAAGAACTTTTGCTTAAAAGATTAAAGGGGTAAATCAACGGAGGTTGAAATCTAGCACACTGCGACCGCTACAAAGACCTATTGTGGCTAACACCCCCAGAAATAAGGGATGAAATGAGGGAAACGTAAGAGGCTACAGGATCTCAAGCAGATGGGCCACAAAGACGCGTGAAGTCCCTAATAAATGCTGTAAGATCTTCATCCCGGCGCCAGGACCCACCGGGCAGCCATCAACACGCCCGCAAGTGTACCCCTTTACGAGAAAACAGCGACCACACAACGCCACCCAACGCCGAGACAGTGCACAAGCATCGCGGGATCTGTCACACCACCATACACCGCGAGTCTAAATCTAAAACATAATAAGAAAATGATATGAAGAGAAATCATGGAAAGGAAATCGTGGTATTTGATGGAGTGTGAAGGGGAAAATAATCATTTTTCAGATATAAGAAAAAGAAATAAACAAAATAAATTTAAAAGGCAAAGCTTGACTCCTATATCTCCAAATCAAAATAACGTAACAAAAATATAGTGGCATCCAATGTTTCCAAGGGGAAACACAAAAAACCCAAGTCAGAGTGTGCAATCTACCAGGAGCGAATCCGCAACGTCCCAAATGGGAGTCGCACGTTTACCACGGTTCCACTACGCTCATTGAAGTCTACTTAAGGGCAACAAAAGATTGAGGAGTCATATGTAAGAAAATACGAAAAACATTTATTTCTCTCGAGAGAGGTTAAGATTTCCAATCCTGTCTCCTCTGGCCGATATTATTGCCAATGTCCCACGGTCTATCTTTTTCTTCCAAAGCATTATGTACCTCAGAAGTGCGTGAGACATCTATCCTATGTTTTGTACCCAACCTGTTTGTATGCAAGTTTTTAGTTCCTCTCGATGTCGAGATTTCACCGGAAATATATGTTTTGAGACCCCCTGAATCCAAAAAAGGCATTTTTAGAAAAAGGTCCGTGTATGTGTGTGTGTGTGTGTGTGTGTGTGTGTGTGTGTGTGTGTGTGTGTGTATGTATGTGTCAGTCTATCTGTAAGTCCGTGGACTGCATAACTGTAAAACGAAAATTCGGTTAAAACCAAATTTGGTATTTGAGTTTAATGTGTTTCAAGGATGCGACACGAAGATTTTGAACAAAATAGCCCCACCCTAAACTACCCTTTACATGGAACATTTTTCGAAAATTTTGATTTTCTTGAAAATGGCTCTAACGATTTTGATTCAAATGTCATATATTTGAGATATTTTTATGACAAATAAAATATATATCTTGAATTTTCTGGCTATAACCCTATAGTGGTATTTGCTCTGGACGACTTTTGCATAACTGGTAAACCGTGAGAAATAGGCCAAATCATACTATACAAAAATGCAATTCTTGCTAAAATACACATTTTATGTCTAAATACATTTTTTCAGAGTGAACCATGTTGGGTATATTGCTTGTTCTTTGTGTCAGATTCGGAAAACTTAAAATTTTCCTGAAATGGAACATCGTTCGTTTTTTATGTTAACCGTGCAAAGAGAACGGGATCTGAAAGCTTTAAAAGACTATCGCTTAAGCCTAATGTATTCTACTCTTCCCATAGTACCTATAAGGAAATGTGTAATAAACCCATTTCTATTCACCTGTACCTAGATTAACATGAAGTAGATAGAAGAATAGACTACCTCCTTAGCGCCTGCCTCCGGTGCGGAAGACCCGGCTTCGATCCCCGGTACCGGCGTGTAGATTTTTCCCCACTGGGAGGCCTGGCACGGGGTGTACTCAGCCTCGTTAGATCCCGGAGGAGTCAATTAAGGAGCTACTTAACTGGGGGCGTTGCCCACGTCCGAACCCCACTCATGACGTAAGTAGTGGGCAGAGGTGGGAGACGCAGCGGCCGGGCGGTAAGCCTTCCCCGCGAAGAGCTGTTGTGTTAGGAGTTAATTGTTCTTTATGTTATGTTAGAAGAATAACTATTTTTAAGAATATTATTACAAGAGTTAACAGAGAAAATCACGTGAGTGCACACAGAATGTTTATCAAAATGCTCTGAATTTCTGAATTATAAACGATACTAAATATCTTTACATATAAAAAGCTAAATTTGTGATTCCAAATGCTAAAATTGCCCCATAACATTTACTTAAAGGTTACCCGAGCTCTTGTAACCCTAAATCATGTCACGTGATATGGCTTTTGATGCCGTCACGTTCGATGCTCGTTTTCCCATGGTTTCATATTGCTTAGAATCACAGTGTTACCACGTCACATTTGGTTGTTTTTTTCACTGAACTTTTGTGACTAGTTTGATCGCTCTTGCAGTTCATTATGAGAAAGCATAGCAGAGTGCATTTGTGCATGATTTTAGTGCAGTTCCTACAGGTCACAATGATAATCATGATTATGTGATAATGAAGCAAAAATAGCTGTTTCTGCCAGTCTAATCACCTTATGGATCGCAAAAGCTGACATTTTCTCATAATTACACTTTAAAATTCAATGTTCTGTTCAATATTTTCTCTTTTATTGGGTAGTAAATATGTTTAAGATTTTCTTTACGTAAAATACATATGAAAGTGCTGTGAGTCTCGCTTCAGTTCTTTTAAAGGAGGTATACCCAAAGTTCACCAAATTCAACTGTTTTCAAGTTTATTATAAAGTAGCTGGGCTTCCTTTTCTGAATAATATAGCGATTTAAGTTTATTGCATTGTTTATTTTAAGGAAGCAATCAGAGACGTTACCCCCATCATCAATTTGCATGATGTCTTGCAGATCCTAGCAAGGTCATTTGGCACGCCTAAAATATCCCTGTACGTGATAAACTAAACTTTCAGTTACATATTTCCTTTATTTCCTTTCAAGCTTTTCGAACAATATTCAACCAGGTAGCTTTAACTGTCAACATTCCTGACCTTCCGTTTCACAAACGTGCCGATGTTGTTAAGCGTATGTCTACGGATTTATTACAATAGACACGCTGGAATCCAATTATTTGATATTATTTTACGGTAAAACTACCCATAGCACAAATGAAAAAGATACAAATAATTCATCTTTTGAAACTCTACCGCTCTATGCAGATTCACAAATAAACGATAAAGTGGTGGTGCCTGGGGTCTGGGCACTCGTATCCCTAACACTTGGCATATCTAATATATTTTACAACACAGAGCTTGAAACATCCTATACTCTTCTGTGAACATGAAAGGCATATATTTACTGAAAAACCAATGTTATTTTCTTTTTATCCACAAACTGTGGAGTTTCTAATTCCAGCGATCTAATTTAAACCCCTTATCTGTTACATAGAAAACAATTTGTGTGAGTGGCTTTCCTGAGGCCCAACTTTGAAAACAAACTCCGAAGTACGCATTACTCGTACAAATGAACTACACATTTCCAAGAATACCCTGAAAATTATATTCACTGTTTGCTTGGTTATAAAAGTCGGATAAAACGGCGGTTCTTGGTATTCTGGAAACCTTATTTTCGTTGCTTGGATTTTTGATATCCCTCCTTCCTAGAAATAGGTTCATTACTCTGTTAAAGGTTATTAGGGAAATCGCCCTTGTTGATTCTAAATGTCTCCTTATATCTACATTCACAATATGTCTTAAGAGCTGTTTTGAGAAAAAATAAAATAATCCTGACAGAGAGAAATCTGTTTATTGGATTACTGCTTCACAATATTGCTTTCTACTCTGCTTTGGCTGTTTAGAACAAGCTTATATTTATTGAAGAATATAGTGTCTTATGTGTTAACTGCTAAAATCGAAATCAAAAGGGACCATTTCCACATGGATATTGCAATCGAGCTGTGACAAAAACGACAAAAGTCCATTCCAGTTACTTGTTCTTCACTTAATTTTCTTCTAAAATGTTTGCACAACTACACAGCTCTCTTTTACTGGCCTTAACACAGTCTATAGTATTTCGTGATACTAATCATCACTGTTTTCTTCTCGCAAGCTTGACACAGTCCTTTCATTGTATTTCTTCACTTTCTCTGTCCCTCAAACAGTTGTTTTTGACAATACAATCACTCGACATTATTAAATCTGCTTCACTGGCTTTCCTTTGACGCGACGTATCTCTTCCGATTACTGCGCGCGCGCACGCACACACACACACAGATATATAACCACAGAAAAACTCCAGTCAGGGTACTTGATTGTTGTCGGACGCCAGTAATATGCTCGACGTAGATGTCTCTGGAGTACCTAATGACGTACGAAATGTCAGTTAAAAATCAAGGTTGATATTTAAGTTTAGAACCTTACAAGGATACGACAGGAAGATTTTGAAGGACATTTCTACACCCTAAACTACCCGTTACATGGAAATTCTTTTGAAAGTAATTTTATCTAAAACGGTTAAGTTTAAGGTATTTTTGGCAAATAAAAGCACTTGATGAATTTTCTATAACTTGTAAACCATAACAGGTAGACCAAATCTTACTAAACAAAAAATGTAGATTTCGTTAAAACACACAAGTTATGTCCAAATGCATTTTTCTATGGCGTGAACCATTTTGGAGACATTCATTTTATTTATGGGAGTTTTGTAATACTTCTCAAATGTAATGCCGTTATTCACCCTTTTATCTCTTGGTCGTGCAAAGAGAACAGAATTTTAAAGTCTTCATATAGCGACCAGCTTTAAAACATTTGACTTTCGCTCAAAGCCTACTGTATTACCATAGCTCACACAAATAACAAGGAATATCGCCGAAATGGTTCACTCCAGAAAAAATTCATTTGGACTTAAATGGTGTTTTCACGAGATTTACACTTTTGTATAGTAAGATTTGGTCTACTTCTTACGGTTTACCAGTCATGCAAAAGTCAGTTAGGGCAAACAGGACTACGTGGGCTATAGCCATAAAATTCAAAATAAACATTTCATTTGCCATAAAAATATCTTAAATATATGGTATTTGAATCAAAATTGTTAGAGCCATTTTCAAGAAAATCTAAAGGGTAGTTTTGAGAGGAGGAATTTTCTTCAAAATCTTCGTGTCGCACCCTTGAAAGATATTAAATTTAAGTAACAACCTTGGTTTTTTTATTGACTTGTTTTTTTTAATTATGTTGCTCACAGACACACACACACGCATACATGAATCTTTTTCTACAAATTTCCGGTGAAATCTCGACATCGAATATTTGGATGGAATACAATTCCTCTAGTTACTATACGCTGTAGAGGAAATAAGCGTTTTCAAGTATATTTTATAAAAGAATGAGTAGAGAAAGCGTTGTGAGTGCACACATGAGATTTTTTTGTGATTAAGATGTTGCAGTGAACTGAACGTAAGGAAGAGGAAAATCCCAGAAGAGCTAGAGGGCTACAAAGAAAGTTGTAAGAAAGGGATATCATCCTCCTGGGGTCCTCTCATCTTTTGCTCTGGGCCTCTGTGGTTTCGCAACTGAAGGTGAATGACCGGTTGTGTCAGATAACAGTGTAACGCGGGTGCACCAAACCATCTATCGACTTGCCGTAGCCTCTTGGGTGGTTCTGAGAATACAATAGCCTTTATAATGATAAACGATGTTTAACAGCACCCTCTTGAAAACCCCAACCGGTTAGTCTACTGTCTCGCTACCCATGACATGATTACAGCAGTACGATTGCTGTTGAAGTTCGATACATCGAAACAGGTCCCCTCCCAAGGAGACTTTCCTTAGACAAATATAGAACCTGTCAGTTCAACGATTTACACACTTAAATGCGAAAACAACTGCTAGTGATAGAAATCTTCCTCTACTACTAAGTAGAGAGAGTATTGTATTCCATCGAAAAATTCGATTTTGAGATTTCATCGGAAATATGTTTTGAGGTCCCCTGAATAAAAAAAAAAATTAGATAAAGGTCCGCGTGTGTATGTCTGTGTGTCTGTCAGTTTGTGGACAGCATAACTCAACAACAAAAAGTCGGTTCTAAACCAAAGTTGGTATTTAAGTTTAATGTGTTTCAAGCATGCAACACAAAGATTTTGAAAAAACTGATCCACGCTAAACAGCCCTTAACATGGAAGAATTGTGGTTTTGTTGAAAATGACTATAAAGACTTTGATTAAAATGCCGTAAGAGATAGACCGAATCTTAGTATACAAAACACACAATATACATATTGTAGAGTGAACCATTTCGAAGATATTCCTCGTTATTTGTATAAGCTTTGAAGAACTTCTATTTCTGTCAAATAGAACATTTCTCTTCATTTTTATATGTTAACTGTGCAAAGAGAATGGGATTTGAAAGCTTTAAACGATTTGACTATTGCTCAAAGCCTACGCTATTCCCATATTCTCG
This sequence comes from Tenodera sinensis, assembly GCA_030765045.1. Classification (NCBI taxonomy): domain Eukaryota; kingdom Metazoa; phylum Arthropoda; class Insecta; order Mantodea; family Mantidae; genus Tenodera; species Tenodera sinensis. The sequence goes on from CM060972.1 coordinate 56,153,703, forward strand.
TTGCACGTGCAAGAAAACAAGCAATAAGATAATTTCTGCAAATGTTTGTCTCAACTAACACAAGAAGATATAGGAATAAGAGTTTTTAAGAATGGTTAGTACAAGAGTAGAGAAAGTCATGTGAGTGTAACATATCAGATTTTTTTGTATTGTCTTTGTGGTTTATATAAAACACACAAGGTGATCATCTGTAGGTCACCGAGATTAGTTTTATTAGAGATGAATATCTCTATAAACTCAGAAAGTATCTTCTTTTATTATTACACACATGTACACACACGCAATCGCACTTGGGCACACACACACACGCACACACACAGACACATACACTGCACTATTTTACACTTGTACTGTTTCCGCGGTTTTGCTGTGCGGCAGCGTGCAACCTTTGCTGTCCCAAAATCCCATTGGTGGTTGCTTCTGCGTTAGTTTATTGTGACTTAGGGTCAGAGTGGATGGGCGCTCATAGTTGGTGAGCCCTGGCTGTTTTGTAACATTTTGATTGTCGCATGCTTGCGGTGTTTCGGCTCGCCTTTCCCAATATTGGATATTACAGGGTTCTAGTGTCTCTTAGTGCGCGCCCAAATGGAGGAGGCTCTTCTCTCTTGAATATTTGGTAGGTTGGGTTCTTGGTGTAGGATACGGTTGGAGTTGCGGAAGGAAGCAGAGAGTATCTTACGGATTTGCCGCGCGGGAAATCACGGATAAAAATGAACACCGTGTTTAGTAACAAAAATGTAAGGAATAATGCTTGCGAACGAATAGCTAGAGATTGGAAATGTTTCAGATAAATGAATATAAAACTTATCATTTGATGAAGAGCTCCATGGAATTGCGCCATATTTAATTGATTTATATTGCGCATTCCTATTAAATAGTAATACAAGAAAATTGTATAATCAGCACAACAATCACAATTCATAAGGGTTTGTGCAGCGACTGGCCATATACAGGTCTGCAAATTGTTAGACTGACATACATTTCATGGGTGCGAGATCTGAATTTCAAAATAGTTTACAACTCTGTGAATATCATCCACTGTTTATCACTGTAAATTTTTATTTTCCTACATTAACAACTGCGAGTGATAGTTTCTGTTCTTTACAGCTTTTTCTAGACTCAAAAGCCTATAAAAGGAATAGATGTCCATTATGAACAAATATCATATATCATTTGATTTTCATATATAATCTGGATTATTTACAGATAATACTGAGTTGATGCTTCACTGACAACGGTCGTGTTTTAATAGCCTTATTTCTCAGAGATTAGAAATCAGTGTCTATATATGCACGTGCCTAGAACTATAAGTTAAAATTTGACAGTGTTTATAGTTTTATTTTACTTCTCAACATATACATCAATCTCTGATTCGTCGAAAATGCTGTAAACCGTCAATATTTAACAGACATAAGCAATATAGAAATATTACATAAGTAAAATCCTACTGTATAATAATTTTACACCTCTATAACTCTGAATCACTATAATAAATGAACAAAAGTTTCAAACATAACTATGTATATTTAATTCGGTATTCTGTTAAAAAATAATAAAAGCTAATTTATCTACTATGATATAAAACTACTTGCTTCAAATCATATTATAATATCCTAAATATGAAATAATAATAATAATAATAATAATAATAATAATAATAATAATAATAATAATAATAATAATAATAATAATAATAATAATAATAATAATAATAATAATAATAATAATAATAATAATAATAATAATAATAATAATAATAATAATAATAATAATAATAATAATAATAATAATAATAATAATAATAATAATAATAATAATAATAATAATAATAATAATAATAATAATAATAATAATAATAATAATAATAATAATAATAATAATAATAATAATAATAATAATAATAATAATAATAATAATAATAATAATAATAATAATAATAATAATAATAATAATAATAATAATAATAATAATAATAATAATAATAATAATAATAATAATAATAATAATAATAATAATAATAATAATAATAATAATAATAATAATAATAATAATAATAATAATAATAATAATAATAATAATAATAATAATAATAATAATAATAATAATAATAATAATAATAATAATAATAATAATAATAATAATAATAATAATAATAATAATAATAATAATAATAATAATAATAATAATAATAATAATAATAATAATAATAATAATAATAATAATAATAATAATAATAATAATAATAATAATAATAATAATAATAATAATAATAATAATAATAATAATAATAATAATAATAATAATAATAATAATAATAGAATGTTCCGCAACAACATGAAACATCTGCTTAAACTTTCTTAAGCTCCTTATAAAGTACACAGTGTGAAAAATTCAGCCTTTAAATTGCTAGATAAATCTATACATGCACCCAGAAACTTCTATTTTGCCGATGCTCCTCTTTTTCTGCTTCTTCGCAAATTAGCGCTAGTACAGCTTTTGACCTTAGCAAATAAACTCCGCGGCGCCTCTTGCTTCCCATAGGCGCGAGTAACTCGGTTTTTCCAGGCGCGACGCGCTTTGCCTGCGCGCGTCAAAGTGGGAGTCTTCAAGGTCTCACACCTATCCATACAAACTATAAACTGTTCTGTGTTAGTGCACTCTCACGGCAGAACTTGGAATGTCATCTCTTCTATGCCAAGCGTTACAAACCAACGCTGTTATGTGATAGTGCACTCTGCCGGCAGAACGTGTCAACTTCTCTCCACCAAGTCTTACAAGCCTAGGCTGTTATGTGATAGTGCACTCTGCCCGCAGAACTTGTCAACTTCTCTCCAACAAGTCTTACAAGCCTAGGCTGTTATGTGATAGTGCACTCTGCCGGCAGAACGTGTCAACTTCTCTCCACCAAGTCTTACAAGCCTAGGCTGTTAAATATTAGTGCACTCTGCCCGCAGAACTTGTCAACTTCTCTCTACCAAGTCTTACAAGCCTAGGCTGTTAAACGTTAGCGCACTCTGCCGGCAGAACTTGTCAACTCCTCTCTAACAAGTCTTACATGCCTAGGCTGTTATATGTTAGTGCACTCTGCCGGCAGAACTTGTCAACTCCTCTCTACCAAGTCTTATAACCCGAGGCTGTTGTGTGTTAGTGCACTCTGCCGGCAGAACTTGTCAACTCCTCTCTACCAAGTCTTATAACCCTAGGCTGTTGTGTGTTAGTGCACTCTGCCGGCAGAACTTGTCAACTCCTCTCTACTAAGTCTTACAAGCCTAGGCTGTTATATGTTAGTGCACTCTACCCGCAGAACTTGTCAACTTCCCTCCACCAAGTCTTACAAGCCTAGGCTGTTATACGTTAGTGCACTCTGCCGGCAGAACTTGTCAACTCCTCTCTACCAAGTCTTACAAGCCTAGGCTGTTATATGTTAGTGCACTCTGCCGGCACAACTTGTCAACTTCTCTCTACCAAGTCTTACAAGCCTAGGCTGTTATATGTTAGTGCACTCTGCCGGCAGAACTTGTCAACTTCTCTCCACCAAGTCTTACAAGCCTAGGCTGTTATACGTTAGCGCACTCAGCCGGCAGAACTTGTCAACTCCTCTCTACCAAGTCTTACAAGCCTAGGCTGTTATATGTTAGTGCACTCTGCCGGCAGAACTTGTAAACTTCTCTCTACCAAGTCTTACAAGCCTAGGCTGTTATGTGTTAGTGCACTCTGCCGGCAGAACTTGTCAACTCCTCTCTACCAAGTCTTATAACCCTAGGCTGTTGTGTGTTAGTGCACTCTGCCGGCAGAACTTGTCAACTCCTCCCTACCAAGTCTTATAACCCTAGGCTGTTGTGTGTTAGTGCACTCTGCCGGCAGAACTTGTCAACTCCTCTCTACTAAGTCTTACAAGCCTAGGCTGTTATGTGTTAGTGCACTCTGCCGGCAGAACTTGTCAACTCCTCTCTACTAAGTCTTACAAGCCTAGGCTGTTATATGTTAGTGCACTCTGCCGGTAGAACTTGTCAACTTCTCTCCACCAAGTCTTACAAGCCTAGGCTGTTATACGTTAGCGCACTCTGCCGGCAGAACGTGTCAACTTCTCTCCAGCAAGTCTTACAAGCCTAGGCTGTTATATGTTACTGCACTCTGCCGGTAGAACTTGTCAACTTCTCTCCACCAAGTCTTACAAGCCTAGGCTGTTATACGTTAGCGCACTCTGCCGGCAGAACTTGTCAACTTCTCTCCACCAAGTCTTACAAGCCTAGGCTGTTATATGTTAGTGCACTCTGCCGGTAGAACTTGTCAATTTCTCTCCACCAAGTCTTACAAGCCTAGGCTGTTATACGTTAGCGCACTCTGCCGGCAGAACTTGTCAACTCCTCTCTACCAAGTCTTACAAGCCTAGGCTGTTATATGTTAGTGCATTCTGCCGGCAGAACTTGTCAACATCTCTCCACCAAGTCTTACAAGCCTAGGCTGTTATACGTTAGCGCACTCTGCCGGCAGAACTTGTCAACTCCTCTCTACCAAGTCTTACAAGCCTAGGCTGTTATATGTTAGCGCACTCTGCCGGCAGAACTTGTCAACTCCTCTCTACCAAGTCTTACAAGCCTAGGCTGTTATACGTTAGCGCACTCTGCCGGCAGAACTTGTCAACTCCTCTCTACCAAGTCTTACAAGCCTAGGCTGTTATACGTTAGCGCACTCTGCCGGCAGAACTTGTCAACTGCTCTCTACCAAGTCTTACAAGCCTAGGCTGTTATATGTTAGCGCACTCTGCCGGCAGAACTTGTCAACTCCTCTCTACCAAGTCTTACAAGCCTAGGCTGTTATACGTTAGCGCACTCTGCCGGCAGAACTTGTCAACTTCTCTCTACCAAGTCCTACAAGCCTAGGCTGTTATATGTTAGTGCACTCTGCCGGCAGAACTTGTCAACTTCTCTCCACCAAGTCTTACAAGCCTAGGCTGTTATATGTTAGTGCACTCTGCCCGCAGAACTTGTCAACTCCTCTCTACCAAGTCTTACAAGCCTAGGCTGTTATATGTTAGTGCACTCTGCCGGCAGAACTTGTCAACTTCTCTCCACCAAGTCTTACAAGCCTAGGCTGTTATATGTTAGTGCACTCTGCCGGCAGAACTTGTCAACTTCTCTCCACCAAGTCTTACAAGCCTAGGCTGTTATACGTTAGCGCACTCTGCCGGCAGAACTTGTCAACTCCTCTCTACCAAGTCTTACAAGCCTAGGCTGTTATATGTTAGTGCACTCTGCCGGCAGAACTTGTCAACTCCTCTCTACCAAGTCTTACAAGCCTAGGCTGTTATAAGTTAGTGCACTCTGCCGGCAGAACTTGTCAACTCCTCTCTACCAAGTCTTACAAGCCTAGGCTGTTATATGTTAGCGCACTCTGCCGGCAGAACTTGTCAACTGCTCTCTACCAAGTCTTACAAGCCTAGGCTGTTATATGTTAGCGCACTCTGCCGGCAGAACTTGTCAACTCCTCTCTACCAAGTCTTACAAGCCTAGGCTGTTATACGTTAGCGCACTCTGCCGGCAGAACTTGTCAACTTCTCTCTACCAAGTCCTACAAGCCTAGGCTGTTATATGTTAGTGCACTCTGCCGGCAGAACTTGTCAACTTCTCTCCACCAAGTCTTACAAGCCTAGGCTGTTATATGTTAGTGCACTCTGCCCGCAGAACTTGTCAACTCCTCTCTACCAAGTCTTACAAGCCTAGGCTGTTATATGTTAGTGCACTCTGCCGGCAGAACTTGTCAACTTCTCTCTACCAAGTCCTACAAGCCTAAGCTGTTATATGTTAGTGCACTCTGCCGGCAGAACTTGTCAACTTCTCTCCACCAAGTCTTACAAGCCTAGGCTGTTATATGTTAGTGCACTCTGCCCGCAGAACTTGTCAACTCCTCTCTACCAAGTCTTACAAGCCTAGGCTGTTATATGTTAGTGCACTCTGCCGGCAGAACTTGTCAACTTCTCTCCACCAAGTCTTACAAGCCTAGGCTGTTATATGTTAGTGCACTCTGCCGGCAGAACTTGTCAACTTCTCTCCACCAAGCAGGACCTTCTAGATTAACGGACCTGAGCCTGGCATCCCAGTTGTACAAAAATGGCGTCGGCTGGTGGGAGTGATTTCTGAGGTGTTTCCACACGCTGTTTTTCGTATTATTTTCTATGTCTTCGAGTTATTGTTTCTTATAATAATTCCTATGTAAGTTTGTCTTCATATTAGCAAAGCGAGTGTTTCAAAAGTTTTATTTGGGCAGTATAGGAACAGGAATAAATGTAATAACGTTTTGACTGTGCCGTGTGCTATCCACGTGTTCATGTTTATTGTGTTCCATCTAGGACTATGGCTACATTAGCCGTATAGTGTGGTTAATTTATCTGTTTGCAAGTACAATTAGTGTCACGATTACAGTGGTGAGAGGTTGTTGAAGAAAAACTGTTCCAGTAGTGTATATTAATGTTGCCATACTACAACCTAACCTCAAACACGACAATGCACCGCAACTGTTGCATTCCCGGATGCAAATTAAAAATCAGAAACTTTCAGTTAAAACAAAAGGTAAATTAGAACATAAAGCTTCTAAATTCAGTATTTAATTACAATAAATTGCAGCGTTATGTGTATTAGTTGCCGGTGTGTATATAACATGGTGAATAGTGTGAATAGTGAAAGACAATAATTTCGAGTGAATTCAATTAGTGGCATCTGCAACACCAACAGTTTGTTTCATGTAAGTAGTATGCTGCTCATATTTGTACATTATCTTTTGTCTTTGTAATTTAAATGTGTAGCTGTAGTTTAGAAGAAATGTGTTATGTTGCTGCATGTAAAACTGTAGACTATAGCAAAGTTTGGTAAATATTTACAAAATCGTCCGCTCGAGAAAACGAGTGAAACATAGTGCAATGGATGCAGTTTTTATTGCTGATTACGATCTTGTAAGTTTTATTGTGCGCTCAAGCTTCGTGTTTTATTTATGAGAAAATTTCGTACGGTCGATGAAGTGGTTTTATTTCGCTTATGCGGCGGATATTTAGCTAATAAATGTGCATAAACGAGTGTAATATATGCTACAATGATTGATTAATGCATTTACGTTGAAATGATTGCATAAACACTACCCAAATTGTAAATATTTCGATAACACAGGACCCTGTCACCCCACTCATATGCAAAACTAACCTAACCTAAGCTAACACAATGTTGCTTTACAATACTGATTTAAGATTGCGTATTTCATGTATTTCATTTACAGTGCTGTTTTACGGTTATTATTTTTAATATTTCATCTGCTTTTGTGGATTCCCCCTGTAAAATAAAGTGTCCTGAAGTGCTGAGTAATATGTTGTTACAAACTGAGTAATCAAGTTCTCAGTAATAGTAACAGCAAAATTTCACCCTAAAGGTTTTGAATTCAGTAGGTAGCTTTAGGTCATTCTAAATAGCAGCATTTGTATATCAGCCATCCAGTATAGTATGTTTTGTGTAGGTATATAACATTATGCACATTGTACAAATGTGAAAAACAGTGTAAACAATGATTAATAATTCTGAGTCAACTCACTGTCAACACTTCTGTTTTATTTAAGTAACATGCTGCTTGCAGTTTTGTCTATCTTCTTTGTAATTTGAGTGTGTAATGCAGTTACATAATGGCATGTAAACCTGTAGATTGCATGAATGATATTTGAGGTTATATATTTCATTGCCCATGGTTTATCGTTTAATATTAAATGTCATTCTTTTTTGTTTACTTGAGTTTATGTTTAAGACAGTGTTTTTGTGTTTAACACAGCCCATATTCACAAAATAGGCGTGTTATTACACCACATTTTTATTTTACTGCGTTGAAATCGTAGCCTGTAGACGAGTTGTTTACAAGTAGTTCCCACCACATAGGCCGCCATCTTGAATCACAGTGTCAGGTCCGGTATTTAGGAGGTCCTGCACCAAGTCTTACAAGCCTAGGCTGTTATATGTTAGTGCACTCTGCCGGCAGAACTTGTCAACTTCTCTCCACCAAGTCTTACAAGCCTAGGCTGTTATATGTTAGTGCACTCTGCCGGCAGAACTTGTCAACTCCTCTCTACCAAGTCTTACAAGCCTAGGCTGTTATATGTTAGTGCACTCTGCCGGCAGAACTTGTCAACTTCTCTCTACCAAGTCTTACAAGCCTAGGCTGTTATATGTTAGTGCACTCTGCCGGCAGAACTTGTCAACTTCTCTCCACCAAGTCTTACAAGCCTAGGCTGTTATACGTTAGCGCACTCAGCCGGCAGAACTTGTCAACTCCTCTCTACCAAGTCTTACAAGCCTAGGCTGTTATATGTTAGTGCACTCTGCCGGCAGAACTTGTCAACTTCTCTCTACCAAGTCTTACAAGCCTAGGCTGTTATGTGTTAGTGCACTCTGCCGGCAGAACTTGTCAACTGATCTCTACCAAGTCTTATAACCCTAGGCTGTTGTGTGTTAGTGCACTCTGCCGGCAGAACTTGTCAACTCCTCTCTACCAAGTCTTATAACCCTAGGCTGCTGTGTGTTAGTACACTCTGCCGGCAGAACTTGTCAACTCCTCTCTACTAAGTCTTACAAGCCTAGGCTGTTATGTGTTAGTGCACTCTGCCGGCAGAACTTGTCAACTCCTCTCTACTAAGTCTTACAAGCCTAGGCTGTTAAATGTTAGTGCACTCTGCCGGCAGAACTTGTCAACTCCTCTCTACTAAGTCTTACAAGCCTAGGCTGTTGTGTGTCAGTGCACTCTGCCGGCAGAACTTGTCAACTCCTCTCTACTAAGTCTTACAAGCCTAGGCTGTTATGTGTTAGTGCACTCTGCCGGCAGAACGTGTCAACTCCTCTCTACCAAGTCTTAAAAGATTAGGCTGTTATGTGTTAGTGCACTCTGCTGGCAGAACTTGTCAACTCCTCTCTACCAAGTCTTAAAAGATTAGGCTGTTATATGTTAGTGCACTCTGCTGGCAGAACTTGTCAACTCCTCTCTACCAAGTGTTACAGGACTAGGCTGTTGTGTGATAGTGCACTCTGCCGGTAGAACTTGTGAACTCCTCTCTACCAAGTCTTGCAGGACTAGGCTGTTGTGTGATAGTGCACTCTGCCGGTAGAACTTGTGAACTCCTCTCTACCAAGTCTTACAAGCCTAGGCTATTATATGTTAGTGCACTCTGCCGGCAGAACGTGTCAACTCCTCTCTACCAAGTATTACAAGCCTAGGCTGTTAAATGTTAGTGCACTCTGCCGGCAGAACTTGTCAACTCCCCTCTACCAAGTCTTACAGGACTAGGCTGTTGGTAGATAGTGCACTCTGCCGGTAGAACTTGTCAACTCCTCTCTACCAAGTCTTACAAGCCTAGGCTGTTATATATTAGTGCACTCTGCCGGCAGAACATGTCAATTCCTCTCTACCAAGCTTTACAAGCCTAGGCTGTTATATGTTAGTGCACTCTGCCGGCAGAACATGTCAATTCCTCTCTACCAAGTATTACAAGCCTAGGCTGTTAAATGTTAGTGCACTCTGCCGGCAGAACTTGTCAACTCCCCTCTACCAAGTCTTACAGGACTAGGCTGCTGGTAGATAGTGCACTCTGCCGGTAGAACTTGTCAACTCCTCTCTACCAAGACTTACAGGACTAGGCTGTTGGTAGATAGTGCACTCTGCCGGCAGAACTTGTCAACTCCTCTCTACCAAGTCTTACAGGACTAGGCTGTTGGTAGATAGTGCACTCTGCCGGCAGAACTTGTCAACTCCTCTCTACCAAGTCTTACAGGACTAGGCTGTTGGTAGATAGTGCACTCTGCCGGCAGAACTTGTCAACTCCCCTCTACCAAGTCTTACAGGACTAGGCTGTTGGTAGATAGTGCACTCTGCCGGCAGAACTTGTCAACTCCCCTCTACCAAGTCTTACAGGACTAGGCTGTTGGTAGATAGTGCACTCTGCCGGCAGAACTTGTCAACTCCTCTCTACCAAGTCTTACAGGACTAGGCTGTTAGTAGATAGTGCACTCTGCCGGTAGAACTTGTCAACTCCTCTCTACCAAGTCTTACAAGACTAGGCTGTTGGTAGATAGTGCACTCTGCCGGTAGAACTTGTCAACTCCTCTCTACCAAGTCTTAGAGGACTAGGCTGTTGTGTAATAGTGCACTCTGCCAGCAGAACTTGTCAACTCCTCTCTACCAAGTCTTAGAGGACTGGGCTGTTGTGTGATATTGCACTCTGCCGCCAGAACTTGGAATGTCAACTCTTCTCTGCCAAGCCATACAAACCTATAGGCCACACGGAATAAAAAGGCACATGAGGTGGATGTAGAAGAAGTGTGAGAGCAAGTAGCCAATCCTAGAGAGACGACGTTGCCCAGTTCGGTAACGCGCTGTCAAGCGCAATATTTGCTTTTCACTTTTATCTTTGCGCTCATCAAATCCAGCAACGGCTCATTACTACCAAGAATTCCATTGCAAAGAGCTATATAGCGTTCCACTCTTAGAAGACAGTATGAAGTTAAATGGGACATCTCTGTCTCTATCTAGCGCATACAAGTTGCCATTAGCCGCGTCCTTTTCTACCCTCGCGGAGTTGCCAGATTCCTAATAGCATGGTATAAATATTCATTTGTTATAAATTTCAGATTTGAACACATTATCCCATGCAGAATTTTTTTCTCTATTAGGTTATATCCTTTTTACAGTCATTGTCAATTTCTATAGGCCCAAATTTCTTCAGAAAACTTTTTTTTCATTAGAAGTCCGATATTTCCTGTTTCTATACTCATCACGCACTAACTAACAAACTAACTGCTAGAATGCATCTATATTTTTTTCTTAGGTAGAGTAAACCATAGTGCTACTACCTGCCCACTTTGAATTCTCTACGTTTACCCAGTTAAGTGTTATAATTTTTAAAATGAAATGTTTTCGGAAAATGTTATATCTGTGCACTGCAAAAGTTACGCAGTGTGAAACTTTTTTGTTATTGAGTTTACATCAGCGAACCAGCGAGAACAAATATTGAGGAAGGTTGGAGAAAGTTTTTAAAATAAACCAAAAGGCAGTAACCTCTTTCTTTTATCCAGTAAGGCAAACAAAAGGTATTCATCTATTCAGCGCCAGGCCTGACACAGAAGATAGTATAAGGAGCAGCACTAACATTAGTTCGAAAGAAGCCGTGTGTGTAACAGAGAGCTGTTATTGCCGTTATTTGTTTAATATTTTTGTAAATATTTGTAGTTATGGAGGGGGAAGCTAGGAAGAGACGATGTTGGTAAATTAAGAAGTAAGGAACGCCAAATAATTATGAATGTGTTATATTATTTTTGAAGCAAAATGCGTGTAAGTAACGCAGTAAAAGAAACAGCTAAGGCTATCGGGTGTTCAGAAGCAGTAGTGTGTATGGTTAAAAAGGAACTAATGAAAGGACCTCTAAGAACGCCATCGAAAAAGAAAGCAAAAAGGGCGGGACTACACAAAACGCTAGGTTAACGCAATATGATTGAATAGTGCAAGGTGGATTGCGGCGAATTGTTCATTCTTTACAGTTTGCAAATATTGCATCCATGCTGAATATAATTTTGTCACGATTCAACAGTGATGAGACCGTACCAAATTTCTCAAGGGCCACTCTTAGTCGGTTCTTACATGATTTGGGGTTGGAATATGAAAGAAGGGGTAACAAGTGCATATTAATAGAAAGAGACAATATCGATATCATCAGATGGCGACATAAATATCTAAAAGACGTAAAAAGGTTTAGGGACCAGGGGAAATCAGTTGTTTATACAGACGAGTCATTTGTAAATTTAGGTCATACAGTGACAAAGGCATGGAGGGATACCAAAGTTAAAAGTGCCCATCTCGTCAAGCAGCAATTGAAGGACTAAGTACAGGACTCCGGCCACCTCGAGTCGCTCGCGGAGAAAGATTCGCAACTAGTACATGTTGACACACTGCGCTCCATTTAACGTGTACTGTCTTCTAAGGGTGAAACGCGCTTTAGAAATGTTGAAGCTGACTGTCCAAGAAGCAATATTTTAGGTGGCCTGTAGCCCAAGATATGAGTGACTGAAGAAACGCTGCGTCCAGCGATAGCAAACGACACTTGCCTTGCATCATGATTGTTTATTTATCGTCTCAAATGTCTTTCTCCTCAAGGAGTAAGATGTCTCCAGGATAGGAAAAAGAATTTGGTTTATTCTTATGCGTGTTCGAATTCTGACGTATATGTACAGTGTTACCTGTGTCTTTTTAATTACTGTAACTCGTTTTGTTGTTAAGAAACATGGCATTATCAAAATCTGGTACAAGCGGCTTACAGACAAGTAAATCGTTTTCATCCTCAGTCCTAAATGCGGTACGTGCTCACACGCACTGCATCCCTACCGAAGCACCAAACCCGACATCTATCCCTGTTCCACTGAAACGCCTCATTCAAGCAAAGAATGCTGTCAGACGGCTATGGCAGAGATTCCGACATCCTAGGATAGGAGTAATACACCAGAGGTTCAAATCCCTGGTGAGACGACTCCTAAGAAAACATAGGCAAGCAGCTTGGGACGAAACATTGCGTCACGTAAACCTCCAGGAGAGGAAACCGTGGCTCATCGTCCGAGGCTTGCGGAAAAATAAATCTGTGCACCAGCATCCAGTGCACAGCCCTCGGGGAAGACTTGTCTTTGAACCGAGGGAAAAAGCAGAGGCACTAGCAGACTATCTGAAAACTCAATTCCAGCCCATGGAAGATCCACAGAACGACGACCATACTGACCTCGTGGAACAGGCGGTAGAAGACTTCTTAGAAGTCGGACCCGCGGGCCACGAGGAGTTTCACATCCCGATAGTTACCCCTCGCGAGGTAACTAACACCATCAAATCCCTAAAAGCCCGAAAATCCCCTGGACAGGACCGTGTAACAGCGGAAATGCTCCAGCACCTTCCCCATAGAGCCGTGATGCACTTGACCCGCATTTATAACGCATGCCTCAGCATGCGTCATTTTCCAGTTATCTGGAAACAGGCGCGTGTGGTGTGCGTTCTAAAGCAGGGCAAAAATCCGGTCTTTCCATCCAGTTATCGATCCATCAGTCTCCTACCAGTTATCTCGAAAGTATTCGAGAAACTGTTCCTGTCCCGCCTCGGACCCCTATTGGAGGAAAAAGGTCTCCTACCTGAACATCAGTTTGATTTTCGTTCTGGCCACTCCACGACTGAGCAACTACTGCGCGTAGCCGAGAAAGCTTCCCTGGCTTACCAGGAGAGGGCTAAAACGGTGGCAGTGTTGCTTGACGTGGAAAAGGCAGTTTCTACCACTTGGCATGAGGGGCTTGTCTACAAGCTCATACAGCACGAAATCCCCCCTCGATACATTTACTTGGTGGCTAGTTTCCTACAGGAACGTAGCTTCCGAGTGAAGGTGGAGGGATCATTCTCAAGAGAGAAGCCCATTGGCGCAGGAGTCCCCGAGGGCAGTGTACTGTCACCGGCGCTCTTTGCAGCTTACATGGCCGATCTCCCCACGCACCCCAACACACACATGTGGCCTTATTTACAAACTGCACCACAATTTCCCGGCTCTTCAAAATTATCTATATTTGCTGCACAATTTTTTAGAAAAACGGAAGTTTTACGTCCAAGTGGGCTGCTCCTCCTCACGGGAGAGAGTGATGCGGGCTGGCGTCCCACAAGGGGCAATCATGTCACCCTTTTTTGTACATATTATTCACCAACGATTTCCCAGTGGACGCCAGATGTAAGGTAGCCATGTACGCCGACGACACTGCAATATACAACCACCATAGAAATCCCCGTTTCGGCCTTGCAGAAATGCAACGTTATGTTAACAACTTCCTTTCATGGCAACATGACTGGAAAATCAAAATTAATCCCAACAAATGCCAGCTGATTCATTTCTCTAAGCGGCATCACACTTTGGCAATGGACCTAACGGTCGGTGGTCAGGTATTGCATTGCCGTCGGCAAGTTAAATACTTAGGGGTTACCTTGGACCGCACAATGTGCTGGTCCACCCAGATAGAAAATAGCGCCAACAAAGGCAGACAGCGGCTAAAGTTATGCGCCGCCATCTTCCGCAGCAAACAGCTGCAATTGAAGTCCAAACTCGTCCTGTATAAGGCTTTCATCCTGTCAGTGGTTCTTTACGCGTGTATGGCCTGGGCAAACGCCTCAAAAACCGCCCTGAAGACTATCCAAACCCTCCAAAACCTCTCCCTCCGGGAAATCCTCTCTGCTCCCATCCTAACCACTAACCGAACCCTTCACCAGGAAACCCAGATCCCTTCCGTACCCGAGGCAATAACAAAAAGAGCCACTGTCGCGTGGGCGCGCATCAGGAATCACCAAAATGACGTGATTGCCAATATTGGCAAGGGCGAGCCAAAGCATCGTAAGCATGCTAGAATTAAAATGTTTTAAACATTAACGACTGATGCGCACCTATGCAACCCAGGCTCTAGGCCACGCACTCCGGAAGAGGTCTGTGCCTCGGAAACGCCTCAGGAGCTGCAACCTGGCCGCACAGGAAAACTGCGGAAAAACTGTAAATAGTGAAGTGTATATAGTGCAGTGTAAATATGTATATACGAGCGTGTGTGTGTGTGTGTGTGTGTGTGTGTGTGTGTGTGCGTGTGATGGGACATATGTGTGGTATGCCCAGGAGTGAGTGTGTGTATGTATCCGTGTATATAAACTTTAAAAAAAAACTATCAAAAACAGACAAACATAAGACCGAGTATACGCCCAAAAACTATTCTCGGTGGGCTAAAGCTGCCCACTGTATGGGTTTTTGAACATATAAAAGCAAACATGAACATGTAAATACTGTAAACTATAATTAATGTTAATTTTAGCCTGTAAGCCGGGCCCTTCTGTACCGGCACCGGGCAAATGTTTTCTATAATAAAATAAGTTGAAAAAAAGTTGTTTCCCAGTGTAACACATATCCCTGTTGAGACCTAATCGAAACCATCGCGCAGGTTAAGCCGTATAACGGCTAGGTACTGTCTTAATGTCTTGAGCTGTTATCGGTCGGTCAGTTTCGTCATTCGTGTGTCTTAATTTTCAGTTGGTTATGAATGTGTATACCCAGGTACTTTATGATTGTTTTGCATGGTATTTTTTGATTGTTGAAGGTGAGGGTGGCTGTTTTGTATGAGTGTTTCATGATTTTCCTTATCACAATGGCTTGTGTTTTGTCTGTGTTTATGCTGATTCGCCATTTTTGAGTCCATTGGAGGAAGGTGCGGAGTTGTTTTTCGAGATTTCCTCTGGCTCCGATCAGCGTGGCGTGTGTGCTCCAATACGCAGTATCATCTGCGTATTGGGCTAGGTGTAGGTTTTTTTGTGTTGGTTGTGGCGTGTCGGATGTGTACAGTATGTAGAGGAGGCCGGAAATAGCGCGCCCCTGTGGTGTGCCTGCTTTAATATTAATGGTATTAGATAGTAAGTTGTTTATACGTATGTGTCCTGTTCTGTCTGTAAGAAAGCTGGCTACCCAACGCACAATCCTTGGTGAAATTTTTAGTCTGTCAGTTTGTATAGTAGTCCGTTAGTCCAGCATTTGTCGAAGGCGGATTGTACGTCGAGGAAGGTTGCCATGGTGACAAATCCTCGGTTGTAAGCGTCTTGCAGGTTTGATAGTACTCGTACTAATTGGTCTTGTATTGTTATGTCGGTTCGGTAGTCAGCTTGTGTCATTGGTATCAGTTGTCTTTGCGTGCATATTTTTGTTAGTCTGTGTACTAATATCTTTTCGAAAGTTTTTGAGAGTGTGGAGATTAGTGATATCGGTCTATAGTTTTTGTGGTCAGTCTTGTTTTTGCCAGGTTTTTCGAACAACAGTATGTGTGCGCGTTTCCAGTCAGTCGGGTGGTGTCCATGTCGGTATATGTGGTTATAGGTGGTTACTAGTAGATTTAATGTGTTGTCAGGGAGTTGTCTTAGCATTTCGTAGGTGATGTTGTCCGGGCCTGGCGCTGTATTTCGAGTTTACTATGTAGATTGTGAAGTATCCGTGTGGTGTAGGAGGTATGTATGTTGTTGGAGTGTGGTGTGTGTTGGTGTTTGTGCCATCAAAAAGTGTGTTTATCCTGTAGCCCAGTTGCGTTGTGGACTCTATGCTTGAGTCAGAGTCATGGCTGATATTGCCAGGTGCTTGGGAATATACGCTGCTGCAGCTGGAGCTGACTGAGTGTGTGCGTTGTCTTGTGTAGATTTGTGTGTGTGCTTTGCTTGTTGATGGTGTAGGTTGATCGTAGTTCACATGTGATTGTCTTGGTGCTGTTTGTGTGTCTTGTGTTTGAGCATATCTCACTGGTGTTTGTCGTGTTCTTGTGTCTTGTGTTTGGGCATAGCTTGGGGGAGTTGGTGAGTGTCGTATTTGTATGTCACTGGTAGATGGTGATGGTGAAGATTGTGTTTGTAGTGACGTAGACCTGGTATTTTTTGTCAGGACGCGACTGCGGTCGGTTTTAGGATCAGGGGGTTTAGGTGGCTTGACCTTGGAGAGACGCTTTGGCATCTTCTTTGGCCGAAGAAGTTTGGTGTGATGGATGTGGCTGCTAAGAAGCGCGGTTTGTGTATCCCGAGTCTTTCGACTGCCTAGGTGTAGTCCCGGTGGACTACAGGACTTTTGTCCTTTGGCTAACTGGGCGGGCCCAGTGGTTACACAAACCTCACCACAAGGAGGGGTAGTGTAAGAAATGGGGGTTTGGTGGGGTTTTTTAGGTAAGGGCGCGGACTTTTGATGATTGCACTCTCCACTTGCTTGCCAAGTGTCTTGAGAGTGCACTTCTCGCTTTCACCGTACTCTCGAAGTATAGCTTGCCGGTGTTGGTGTACCCAATCCCTGCCTGGGCATCTGCCGTTGAACACGTGGAGAAGGAAGCTGACTGGCTGAACGTTGGCTCACCACTGCTAGCTCACCCTCTGTGGTGAAGTTCTGAAACTACTTATCCCACATCGTGTTTCTCCTAGGCGGCTAGAATGCACTGCATGAGAACGTCAAATGGTGCAATTTAAAGTTCATAGTTTACCTATACAAATTGTTGTAGACGAACATGTTTTCGCACACATTCAGTTGATAAGATAAATGAATAGGTTTCAATAGTTTTATTTCACCACGCATCTGATGACGTGATGCTCAAAAGTGTTAGCTAATGCAGGTTTTCCTATTTGTTGTAATTTTATATTTCTTTGTTGCTCAGCCAAATTAATTTTTAAATTTCTGTTTGCTCTGCCACTATAAATTCCATCATAATCAAAGGCATATAAATTAGAAATATTTATAAATAAACAAATGGCATTTAAAGCCATCCACCCAGTTTGGTCTAAAATAGTTCTAGAAAATAACAATCGAAAAAGTCTCAAAATGTGATTGCCTTGGGTATAAAATATGCAGAACATAAACATGTATTGATAAAAGTAAATTAATTAAATTCAGCTACGTAACAGATATAATAAAAAGAACCTTGAAGAATAAAGCAAGGAATGATTCCGTAACAAAATTATATAGAACAATACCTGTCCAAAATGTAACATACGGCTCAGAAACGTAGATAATGATAGCACAACACAAAAAAATATCAATACAAACATGAGAAATGAAATTCCTTAGAACCATAGCTGGACCTACAAGACTGACGAAGTTCAGCCTAAACCGTATTGAAGAAGAAGAAGAAGAAGAAGAAGAAGAAGAAGAAGAAGAAGAAGAAGAAGAAGAAGAAGAAGAAGAATTAAACATGAATAGTGACAGATAAGTCCCGACAACAACACGGAAGAAAATTAAAAATTAATGTGTTTCTCTGTTAGAACATCATGTATTCATGAATTGCACCAGTGAAAGAAAATTATCGCAAATTAAATTACTGCTCTGAAATAGAAGTTTGTATAAATAATTTGCTTAAAGCAGTAAGTCGGGTTTGTTCGAACACTTATAACTCGAGAACGGCTGGACGGATGTTCATGGCTTTTGATTTGTTGTATTTGTCTCCGTCCCAAATAGCAGAGTAACTATTCAAAACATTGGAAAATTGATGAAAAAGATAAAAGAAAAACCTTTTTATTTAAAAAATGTTCATGGGTTTCGTAACATTTAATATTCATCCCGTCGATAGGGCAAACTCTTCCCTCTTCATCGTTTCCTCCTAGGGGAACGTAGTCACAATGGATTTATTTATACCAAACGATATGGCTCCGCGGTAACGTGTGAGGCGGACGGTCGTGGGTTCGATTCCTATGGCCGACCTTCCTGACCCATTGGTTATTTCGGAGATTTCCCCTGGTCGCTCGGCGAATGCTGGGAAGAATAATTTCATCCCCCGAATTCAGGTCTTTCCATATCACTTCATTAATCATTTCATTCATCGTTCATCCTGTTGGTCTTTTAAGGTCAGCTGCAGCTTGTCAGGGATGATATGCGCACAGGAACCCTTTCCGTCCTTCGTTGTCCGTGGCGCCCGGGTGGGTGGCGCCATCTGGGGGCGCTAGGCCCTGCGCCAAGGTCCCTCTAAAAAGGTCCCAGAAGATCTAAAGACTTTAAGGTCTCATCAAACTTAGTAAACTTTAGGGACCTCTGTCAATGTGTGTGTCGCTAATCTGGTTGTGGCCGCCTGCTGTCCTCTCTCACCTCATCCTTCCCACCGGAGGTCCTCCCTTAGGGGTATAGGTACAATAAGACTGACTTCAGTGTCGCACCCCTCCGTAACTCTCCTATTTCTATGGATCTACGTAGGTTTAAGCACACGAGTTGTGCCCTTCCGCTGTACAAGCTATATATATATATATATCCTTTATTCTCACTTCTGAAAGTTGGCAATCCTACATACACCAAACAGTAATAGTGTCACCGCGCCCGCCGCATCTGATTGCCTACACTGGGGAGGGGGGACCCAGCCAGTCGCCTGCCTGGCCTAACGACCTACCGCCGACAACAATAGGAGCGTACGAGACAATAGCTGTTACATGGCGGTGCGGTTTCTGGACCGTTCCGCCACAGGCACTCCCGAATATTCTACCTCCAGAACTTTCCCTCTGTCTAAGGACCTATATAAGTCGCTGCCAAGCACCGGGCAGCAGGAGAAAAAAGACGTAGACAAAGCGTTGAGGAGTCGTGCTGACTAGCAGTTCAACCTGACAGTTCTTATTTGTGATTCGGCAGTTGTTCTGTTGCTCTGAGCTTGGACAAAAGTAATCTAAGTGTAACGTTAGCACTACGCTAACTGACTAAAAGGCAATAAAGTGTGAATAGCAGTAACTGGTGTTTTCTTAATTTGTTACACTATTTAAGATAGACATTATCATAGTGCTTCATAGTTACTTTCCGTAGTAAGCTTTCTCTTTTCCTTTATTATTTAAATGTCTGTAAAAACAACCATGATTTTTATTACATTTCGGAATAACACTCTATATTTTATATAACTATGCGCTATATCATGGCCTCTCAGGGTACATGCGGAGGTTCATCGCACAGTACAAGTTGGAAATGTGGCTATGGAAAGCTGACCGCGGTGGAAATCTCCATTCGCTCTTTCCTTAAGCTTGTTTTTCTCTCTTTGCCGCCTCACCCTTCCTCGTTTATCCGGATCTCCGGCAGATTTGTAGAGTTTTACTTTCTCTACTGCTAAGTAGAGGAAGTATTCTATTCCACCCAAAAATTCGATGTCGAGATTTCACCGGAAATTAATGCTTTGAGGCTCCCTGAATTTAAAAAAAAAAAAAAAAAAAAAAAAAAAAAAAAAAAAAAAAAAAAAAAAAAAAAAAAAACCCACACATTTTTAGAAAAAGATCCGTGTGTGTGTCTGTAACAAAAATGAAAAGTCGATCAAAAACCAAAGTTGGTATTTAAGTTTAATGTCTTTCAAGGATGCGAAACGAAAATTTCTAAACTACCCTTTACATGGAAAATTTTTATTTTCTTGAAAATGAATCTAACGATTTTGATTAAAATGCCATATGTTTGAGATTTTTTATGACAAATGAAATGTATATGTTGAATTTTATGGCTATAGCCCCTGTAGTCGTATTTACTCTGTATGACTTTGGCATAACTGGTAAACTAGAGATAGACCAAATCTTACTATTCAAAAATGCAGGTCTTGCAAAATTACACAATTTATGTCTGAATAAATATTTTGTAGAGTGAACCATTTCGAAGATATGCCTTGTTATTTGTGTCAGCTTTGGGAAACTTATAGTTCTGTCAAATGGAACATCGTTGCTCAATTTTTTTATGCTAACCATGCAAAGAGAACGGAATTTGAAAGCTTTAAAACATTTGACTATCGCTCAAAGCCTTCTGTATTCCCATTTTCTCCTTCCACCTACAAGGAAATACGCAAATAAGATAATTTCTCAACTAACACGAAGAAGATATAGGAATAAGAGTTTGTAGGAATGGTTAGTACAAGAGCAGAGAAAGCCATGTGAGTGCACACATCAGATTTTTTGATAAAGAATGCTTTTCTGCTATGGTATGATTTCATCATATATCTGCCTTTACTCTGTCATAGTGTGTTTCAAAATATTCTTTTCTCACACACGTGATTATACACCGCACATAAGGCATTTGGCCTCTATCGTGACTACTTAGAAAAACAAAGTTTCAACACTAATTTAAATGGTCTTTCTACATTCTTAGCATTCTTTGGAGCGAGTTGTTCCATAATTAGGCATTTGTATTACACGTATTTAGCTAACAAGCAAGTCGTACATTAATATAGGTTTCCTCCACTCTTCGCTTCTTTGCTCTGCAGCGCACGAGTTGATCCGAACTTAACCGAATCACCACGATGCACAGTGCAAGGAACCTCTGCACCTTGGATAGCACCCGGTGCGATTTTAAGTTTTGTGAGGTTCTGTGAGATATTACAGCAATTGCTTGGCTAAAATTAAACTGCAAGGTTTGACTGTATTGATTAGTTGTTAAAAATGTTTTTAATGCTTAAAAGCTAGATAATCTCAGCTCTCAAAAAAAATATATATATACATGATGTAACATCTTTTTATTTGAATCTGAATGAATTTAGTCATAATATAACTTTAACATGACTTTGCCAAATCTCTCTTGGAAATTAAACTTTGCATGACACTAAAATTAAATAGTGGGTAAATCATTTCGAATTAATGTAGAAGTGCATTACAGCATTGTTCACACAATGTTTGCGTGACAATTAGTAAAACAATAAACCATTTATATCCATTCTTTAAGAAGCTAGATGGCTCCAAATATTTGACACAAATTATCTTTTTCGGCGAAAGTGTTCTTTATTGACAATAATTATGTTGGACATGTTTTGGACTCAACATTCAGAATCCCTGGTTAACGTATGGTTAAAGCTTCCACCCTGTATGTGTGTGTGCGTGTGTGTCAGGTTGGTGTTTTCCTTTCATAAGGGACTTTAATTTGGACATTTAAATATGGCGGCACGGACCAAGCGGTTCACAGTTGTAGTTTACCGTAATTTCTATTTTTCATACTTAAAAAAGCAAATTTCTATGCTGAGCTGCAAAAGTGTCCTCTAGAAATAACAGAACTAGTGTGATAACATTTTGAAAAATCTCCTAGAAAGGAGGAAGAAGATCCATATATATATTTAATTTACAGGTATACTTCTTTGAAGGCAGAGAACCAATGGTTCACGAGAGCAATTTTAACATATTCTGGGAAAGTCAGGCGAAATTGTCAGTCTCATGAAATTCTAATGAGCTGTAAAGTGGCAGAAAGTCCGTTTATTGCCGCGACCTATTCATCTTGAAGTACGGAATTAAAGGTTAAATTCTTTACAAGTGGAACTGTGGTTCACGATAGGAAGCTAACCACTTGGGTCTCAAATGCTGCTAGAGTTTTGTCATCAAGATATATGGAATTTTTTTTAGTTTACGTCACGTTAACTACATAGTCATATCACGACGGATCTGTTACTGTATTTAACTCAGGAGTTCAGTTATGACCTTGTGGTTGTCATAGGTGAACTTGAGATAGCGCTCCTTGTTTCTTCCTCTACCGCTGACGGTTTACAAGCAGCTTCAAATGCAACTTAACCTTTCTTTTCCAGTATAATAAATATTACGCGAAAGGGCATCACTAATGCAGTATATTACCACAAACAACAAAGTAATTATGATCATACTTTGAATAATATCACTAATAAATTATGTTTATAGGAGACTTATACCACATGATATAATTTTGCAGCAGCACTGGTATTGCTTACAGTCCATCTGCATTGTAGACACGAATTTTGAATTGTTCATCGTACCGAAAAGCTCCCCACTCCACACCACGATTGCAGTTCAAGGACAAAGACATTTTCCTGAATGAAGGATAGTAGAAGGTACCATCTTGCTTCGTCACGTGTAGGGCAACTTGCTTCGCTCAGTGACGGCAGATGGCATAAGGGTACCAACCCGTCTATCTGCTTTCATCATCTGTGGATAGATGGCAGAACACTCGCTCTTACCATATATCTTTCATTTTTACTATTGCTTTAGACTTAAGGTGAATCTTTGAGTCGTGGTATTAAAAGTCCAATCTGGTATTTACCTTGACGTTTGAGGGAAATTACGAAAAAACAGCCCATGGGATTTGAACCCGAGACCTCCCGAATGCGGGTCACAGACGTTACCCCGTGTGCCAATGCGCTCTGCATTTGGATTTTGTTTCTTGTTTTGTTATTCTTATTCAATCTGATAATAAGTGAACAACGCTCATACAAGTAAGCAGAGCCGGATTTTGAACACCTAAAAATCTTTGAAATATGATCTTTACAAAACATGTCCTACAGAATTATTTAATTTACTCTAATGCAGAGAAAGTTTTAAATTAATTCATATATATCCAAAACTGCTACACAAAAAATAATAGCAGGTATACCGATAATGATGAGATAACTAGAAATTGATTTTAAAAATTCTGTTGCGTTGCACTCGCATGGCTCTCCCCACTCAGTCTTATATCCAAAAATCAATACCTACAATTTACATTTTGAGGTCTCCTAACTCTAAATCCAGAAAAAGTATTCTTAGAACAGGTTCTATGAGTGTGTATGTCTGAAAACCTAACTCAAAAACGTAAAGTGTGTTAAACACCAAACTTGGTATATAAGTTCAGTATATTTCAGGGATGCAACACGAAATTTTACAAAAAAGTCTTCCATCCCGAACTACCCTATAATAACACTTTTCGAAAATGTTCATTTTTTGAAAAATGACACTAGAAAATTTGATTAAAATATCATGTGTTTAAGATATCTTCATAACCGTAAGAGATAGACAAAATCTTAACAAACAAAAAATGCATATCTCGTTAAAGTACACAATTTATGTACGATACACGTGTAATACAGGCAACCATTTTAAAGATATTCCGTGCTATTGGTTGGAATTTTCAGATATTTATACTCTTCTGAAATTGAAAGTCATCATTCGTTTATGTCCTAGCCATGCAAAGAGAACGAAATGTCAAAGCCATCACACAACGACCAGCTCTTGAAATATCTGACTGTCGCTTAAGCTTAATATATTCTCCTATTCCCGCTGCACCTATCAGGAAACATCTAATAAAACGATTTATCTATTAACACGAAGAATAAGCGTTTTAAGGGTACTTTGTAAAAAAAAAATGAGTAGAGAAAGTCATGCGAATGCACAAATTAAATTTTTATTCGTAAAATTCACTTCTTGGGCCTGGCATCCAATCAATTAACAGAAAAGAAAAGTACTGCAATCTGAAAGCTATCTGGGGAGGAAAGCTGTGACCGATTGGTCAACCTGGGTGGCTCAGCTGGTTAGTCGCTGGTCTACTAGTCCCAAGGTCGCGGGTTGAAACCCGGCCCAGACCGATGGGGATTTAAGTGTGCTTAAAAACGACAGTTCCATGTCAGTAGATTTACTTGGTAAAAGATATCCTGCGAGACTAAATTCCAGCACACCGGCGACGCTGATGTGATCTTGGCAATTGACAGCATTGTTAAACTACCAAAATTGTGTCAAGAACAACGTAACAAAAGTTGAAGGCGCTACTATCGATTTTCGTAGGTACAATCGAATCGAGTAACATAGTTAAAACGTTGGATACCAGTGAAAAGTAACATGTGGCGTAGGATATTAAAAACATTTTATAAATGTTTGACCTCCCACTGTACTTGAACTTCAAAAAATTTCCAACAGTAAACAGTATGTCATTACTAGTTATTAGGAGCTACTGACACCTAGGGGGACATTTATCAACTTCGTTCATGCATTTCGCACTGTACCACTTGCAACATTTTTTATGCCTGGTTGCAAACAGGAATTGTTTTAAAACTCTCCATGAACGTCAAAACAAGACAATTCTGTTTTGATTGTGTACTTTTATAATTATTCAACCATGTTTTGTATGTCTTTTTAAATTTATTAAAACATTTTGAGCTTATGTTGAAAATAATATTTTTCCTTGCATGGGTTAATACTGTCGAGACCCAAAGCACACAATACTGTACTTATTTTTTTTTTTAAATACTACATCTAAGACTTCTATAAACATTTTTACTTTCTCTACGACTAAGTAGAGGAACTATTGTATTTCATCCAAAAATTCGATGTCGAGGCTTCACCGAAAATATATGTTTTGAGGCTCCCTGAATCCAAAAAAAGGCAATTTTAGAAAAACCTCCGTATGTGTGTGTGTCTGTGTGTGTGTGTGTGTGTGTGTGTGTGTGTGTGTGTGTGTGTGTGTGGACAGCAAAACTCAAAAACGAAAAGTCGGTTAAAAACCAAATTCGGTATTGAAGTTTAATGTCTCTCAAGTATGCGACACGAAGATTTTGAAGAAAATTGCCCCACCCTAAACTACCCTTTACATGGAAAATTTTTCGAAAATTTTTATTTTTATTGAAAATGGCTCTAACGATTTTGATTAAAATGCCATATGTTTGAGATATTTTTATGACAAATGAAATGTATATTTTGAATTTTCTGTCTATAGCCTATGTAGTCCTGTTTACTCTGGATGACTTTTGAATAACTCGTAAACCCTAAGAGATAAAGAAAATCTTACTACACAAAAAAATATAGATCTCCCTAAAGCACACAATAAAGTTCTTTGTATAGTGAACCATTTCGGAGATATTCCTTGTTACTTGTATACGTTTTGGAGAACTTACTAGTTCTGTCAAATGGAACATTGTTATTCATTTTTTATATATTAGGCGTGCAAAGAGAACGGAATTTGAAAGCTTTAAAAGATTTGACTATCGCTCAAGGCCTACTGTATATCCATATTCCCGTTGCACGTGCAAAAAACGAGCAATAAGATAATTTCTGCAAATGTGTATCTAAACTAACACGAAGAAGAGAAGAATAAGAGTTTGTAAGATGGTTTTACAAGAGTAGAGAAAGTCATAAATAAACAAGAAGCGCGTATCGTACATGTTTGCGGAATAAATGTCTGGGCTCGCATATTATACTATTACTGTGTATGTTATACAGGGTGTGGCCTAATAACTGGAGGATGATTCCTGCCCGGGAAACGAATAAAACAGCCCATATCAACATATGACCGGAAGTTGACAGAAACCACCGTAATTAGAGCAGCTGGACACGGGTCGGAAAACAGGACAAGCGAGGGAGCAATGAAAGATGAAAAGCAAACTGTAAGGGGAATCTTCAGTACGGGGATAACATGAGGGGAAAATGGAACGGGCGTGACGTATGGCGCGTAGCGGGCGTTTTAGACCACTGTTGTCATATTGTCAGAAGAACTGTTACCTATACCGTGTGATGAATTTATTCCTTGGGTTTAATGAACCTACATAAGTGATATAATACTTTTTTACTTCCTCCACCACGTGCAGTAAATACAGGTGCAACATTCCACCCAAAAATTCGATGTCCAGATTTCACCAATAGTAAGTTTGTTGGCATAGATAAAAAATAATTACTAGTAAAACAAGTTTTGTATTTAGCAAACTGTGCTGTCAGTTGCCAAACGTGAATGATATCAAATCACAGGCCGCTTTAAGCAAGACGAAAGCTACCATTCTGACCCTCCTTTCCGTTTAATTGCTGCAGGTCATCCATTGAAACTGAATCTACAATATCCATACAAATAACAGAACCAAAACCTGATACTTTAGCATTACAGCGCCGCTTTTAGAATGAAAAGGATGTCCCTAGTGGTGAACGTTCAGTTTCCATATTGTGTACGTACGTTTAATGTGGGCAATGTTGCAAACAAAACATGGTTCTATTTCGTTGTGCTTTTGTTTTGAACGGTAGCTTTATGACATTTCTGAGCACGTCTTGAAGAGAGCAATTCAGTGCTCAGGTTAAATTATTTGTGTCAATTAATTTAATGTACCTATATTCTTGCACAAAAATACAGCTGGGGGGGGGCCTCACATGATCTTCTCTATCCACTCTTTTGCAAAATATTTATATTAACGTTTTTAGAAACAGCTTTATTTCGTATTTTCTTATAGTAAAAATGGAAATAGGAGAATGCAATAGCCTTAAGTAATAATCCAATCCTTTTAGAGCTGGTCGCTATGTGATGCTTGAAATTCTATTTTGTTTCTATACCCAGGACATAAAAAAAAACAATAAGTAATATGCCATGAGACATAAAGATTGTGTTTCAACAAGGTCTACAACTTTTCTCCACTAAGAAATTGTCTATCTATTACGGCTTAGTAGATATGCGAAGGTCATTCAGATTGTAGAGGGCTTCTGAGGATATTGCCAGAAAATTCAAGATATGCATTTCATTTGTCATAAAGATATTTTAAAATTGTGGTATTTAATCGAAATTGTTAGTAATTTTTGAGAAAATAAAAGTTGTTGATAAATGCTCTGGCTGGCCCCGTAGCGCAGTTGGTAGAGCACCTGCCTGCTGTGCAAGGGTTCCCGCGTTCGATTCCCGGCAGGGGGGTAGCTACACTCCCTGAGTCTGTAAGTATAATGGCGGCGCCGTAGCTGAGTGGTTAGACCGCTCGCCTACCACCTAGGCGTGACCCGCGTGTGGTATTTGTGGTGGACGAAACGGCGTCTGGGCGGGTTTTCTCCAGGTTATCCGGTTTCCCCCGCCATTCATTCCACCAATTGCTCCATTATCACCCTTCCAATCATCTATTTCGCCTGCATTTCATATCATCCTCTTCCTCACCATCATACCTAGTGCTTGCCTGACCACTCGCTTCCAGGTGTTCACTCTGTCTGGTCCATTCCGCTCCCCGACAAGCGTCTGACCCTAGTAAGTTCTAGGGGGTCTAAGTCCTAAATAAGGGGAGGGTAATCAGGGAGAGAAGAAAGAAGATAAATGCTCCATATAAAAGGTAGTTTGCGGAGGGTGGAGTTCCTTAAAAATCTTCGAGTCGCTTCTTCAAAGATGTTTGATACCTAATCGAAGTTTTGTTTTTGAGTTACGCTGTTCCCAGACTAACTCACACCCACGCGCGCGCTTACACACATGACATTTCTCTAAAAACACATTTTTTTAATTCAGGCGCTCTCAAAACATGTATTTCTAATGAAATATCAATATCGGTTTTTTTATACAGTGCGATACTTCCCTACTTACCGTACGTAGTATAATAATAATAATAATAATAATAATAATAATAATAATAATAATAATAATAATAATAATAATAATAATAATAATAATAATAATAATAATAATAATAATAATAATAATAATAATAATAATAATAATAATAATAATAATAATAATAATAATAATAATAATAATAATAATAATAATAATAATAATAATAATAATAATAATAATAATAATAATAATAATAATAATAATAATAATAATAATAATAATAATAATAATAATAATAATAATAATAATAATAATAATAATAATAATAATAATATGTCTTGAATGTATTGAATTTAGAATAGAATACAAGAGTTCCTCTGTAAACTATGAGGGAAAGTGCTCTGAAAAAGACAAATTCAGCTGAAATGTCAAATGCTAAAGTGGTGACAGGGAAGGGTCCAGTAAGAACTGCATGCTTTGGGATGTTGGACTGGACCGTTGCTGGAATCCCTCCCCTAAAAGCAGAACAGACGAGAACCGTTGCAAAATCGTTTCTTTTGTTTTGCATTCTGTTTCATGAACGAACCTGTACCTCTGCACAGTAACGGATTTACGATTTACTCAGACTGGAACGTAAGTCTGCGAGTTAAAGGATTTACAGTTATATTTCTTTTGATGCTATTTCTAAAATAGAAAGTCTTAATTGTTGAAAAGCAAAGACCGGGCTACACAAGCCGTTTGTGGGCAATGTTTAAGAGATGGAATCAGGTCTGAAAAGTAAGTACGAATTGGTTGGGGAATTTAATGTCATACTGACAAGTTGGCCATGGTACCTTACTGGTTACAGCAGCTGCTCGATAAACCGAAGACCCGTGGTTCAAATCCCGGGTATCGCATTAAATTTTTCAGACCTGATTCCATCTCTTAAATATAATATACAAGTTCGCTGTACTGCAGTGTTTTTGTGTGTTTATTGCGTGTATTATTAAACACCAACAATGTCGCGATCTTCTGATTTTATCTATAAATAACATATTTTCGGCTTTTTCTTGTAATTTTGATGAAGATCCTCCATGCAATCTGTGTATATAAACACATAAAAATGTCTGAGGAATATAACATACAAAGAAAGCAAATACAGTTTGTAAATATGCTTCACAACCCCACATTCTATTTATCAAATAGATAAAATTACTTAAAGTCAGAATTTATAGATCGTTTACCTTCTTTAACGTCTTTCTAACCTGAAATGCAGCCATTTTACGGACATTTGCTAAACAAACGAAGTCTACCATAGATTATTCTAAGAAAATAAGTATAAGTATGGCCTATAATAAGCTGTTTATCCATGCTTATCGTAGCATTTCCTTCCAAAACTGTAGAAAAAGAATTTACTACGGTTTTATGCCTATGGGCCAATATTAACGCAGTAAATATTTCTAAAGGGACTCAATCTTGGGTAATTAAATGCATCAGCTTATAGTTTTTCATCTTTTCCGTTTTCCTTTGCTTCTCTTCTATGAATTATACCTCTTAATAGTGTTAATACAATGCGCTTGTAAAGATTTCTAAAAAAATAAAAACTCAGAATTTTCATTTTT
Source organism: Tenodera sinensis (assembly GCA_030765045.1). Taxonomy (NCBI): domain Eukaryota; kingdom Metazoa; phylum Arthropoda; class Insecta; order Mantodea; family Mantidae; genus Tenodera; species Tenodera sinensis. Next base: position 56,182,857 of record CM060972.1, read on the forward strand.
ACTTCTTTATTATCCTTAAGGGCATATCGTACGAAACACACTGGTCTACATATGAAAAATGTGTCAGTATTGTATTGAAAATATTTCCTAAATATTACAATAATCATAATTGTTTGATAGAATATGTATGAAAATCAAGTATGTAGGTTCAAAGCAAGTCATGTGACATCCATATGATATTAATACAAAGAAAAATAATTTTGGTGTACTGATATTCACTTAAGTGCACTTATTTGAAGGGCCCTCTGTGGTAATGGGTTTAAACTAATGGTGAACCAGTTTTTTTAAAATTCAAATATTATATTGCCAATTGCTGTATATCATTTTTAAAAATTAGCTCAATTTTTGTATACGTGGCATAATGGTTCCTAAAATGTGTGTAAAATATGGCAAAACTGCTCCCTCATTTAAATTTCATATGATTTTTCAGCAGCTCAGAAAATTTGAGCTTCCTATCTGCATTTTTTTTTGGGGGGGGGGGGGGGGAATGATACCAACATATACAAAACTATAAGGTGCAGGAAAATGCAAAACTGTGCAAAAACCAGAAAAGGGCGTGGCAGGCGCGGTATGTCATTTAAATACAATTTTAACAATTATAAAATGTACAACAACCCATATATTATTGATCAATGCATTCGGAAAAATTACAAAATGCTCCTTGCAGGAGTTTTAGTGCTCAGTTTTCACCAAAATTGCAGGAAATGCTAATAAATGCACAACTAAACAAACTTAGATTCAAGTTTTGTATATAACACTAATAGTTTGGTAACATTAGCATTTCATTTTGGATAATTCATTAAAAATTCAAACATTAAATGTTTGGGACAAGAACTTATATTTTCAGTCGCATAACAAGAAGAAAAGACAGTGAAAGTTTGTACAGCCTAGCTGGAAGATGAACATTGTTCTTCAGCCAGGATTTTTCCTCATCCTCCTTACAGTCTGGAAATATATGTGTGTTTAAGTGAAACGAGTGAACATCGTTGCCGATGAGCAATTGTTTCAAAGGCCAAGTTGCCGAATTGACCTTAGCTGTTAAAGGCGGCATATAAACGGAACAAACAAACCAAAAGTTAGTTTGTCTAGGGCCAAATATTTTATTTGTCTATAAAATTATTAGTAATATCCCAGAAATGGCCATTAACAGCGGTTTTCACACCATATTTCGTATATATAGTAGGATAGAGGGGGAGAATATGGAGAGGAGAGAGGGGTAGAGGGCGACGGAGAAAGAATAATGCGAGTTTGGGTAGGGAAATAGAGGAAGAGAGAATAAACCTCCAGTTAATGCAATAACACGACTGAGCTGCGGCTTCTAATTAAAAGCAATAATTACTTGAAATTTTTTCCCCTTCTTTTCCATAACTCCTCCAATCTCAAAGAAAAACACAAAATGTGGAGAAAACTTGCGCAAAAATTGGGTATTTTTGACTACTGCATATCAATTACTTTTTAGCTACTTTTTTTTAACAATTTATTGCCTTTTAGAAACTAATACATTGCTACTGTCAACACAATAGTGAATCTCTTATTGCATAACAAAAGATAATAAATAATAATAAAAAAATTGGTTGGTAACAGGCTGTATGTTATAGTTATCTAAGGAAATATAATATTATTACATAGGTATTTTTTTATGTCTGTCTGATACTACGGTCGAACACTGTAAGGTGTAGCCATGTGCAGAGTAGAGCTATGAAAGTAGCAGGTCAACATCCATTCCAAGATAGGAATGTTCTGGACGTGCCATTCTGAAGAAACTCTGCAAGCCAGCTGTGGATGAATGGGGTGTATTCAGCCGGTAATAAAGGTAGCCCATTATCAGTCAACCTAAGAGAGATCGTTTACCAGTAGTAGGGATGTCCAGGAAGAGCACCATTCTGTCCAGATCATTGGGGTTGTCGCTGTGGTAGACTCTGCAAATGATTGCAGACATATGTCACGCCGACAGGTCAACAACCGATGCCGCAGCGTGCCCATATTGCCACACTGAGAACACCATGGCTTGGACGAAATGCTGTGCTGATATTTCTTTGCCTCGGTAGGAATGCCGTCATTCACTACTTTGTATGCTACGGTCTTCCAATCCGAGGGAATCTGGGGCAGATGAAGATTGGCGCATATTCTAGCCCACTACCTATTTGGATGTTTGGACATGATGTACGGCGTAACTGCATTACTTGCTAGGAGATGATGGTAAAGAGCCTTAGTCGACAACGAGTCCAGGTCACGTAAAAGCTCTGCCGGCAGTTTCGTCAGACAGCTTTTTAGTCTCCTAAAAATGGGATGTTGTAATTTGGCAGAAATCACTGCAACGCCTTGCATTTGTAGCTGACGGCGATGAGGCCGAGTCCTCCTTTTGCAGGTGGTTTCCATAATTGAGCCCTGGCAATCCTATAAACGTGTCCCGTCCAAAGTTAATAGGTGATACCCAATTCAATTCGTTGTGCAATATCCTCAGGTAATGGTAGTACTTGTGCAATATACCATAGTTTCGAAAGAATGAACAGATTCACATTCCAGACCTTTTGTATAAGGTTAAGACCTCGTGTGAGATGTCTCGAGAGCAGGTACCGAACAGTGTTGAGAAGGGGTTTCCAGTTCAATTCCAGCATCTGTACCACATCGGAATGGAAGTGTATGCCGAGAATTTTCACAGTGTGGGCTATGGGCACATCTTCCAGAGTAGTGCCTGAGGGCCACTTTCCAAGTGGCAAATATTTGGATTTGTTAAAATTAAAATGGGCCGGTGAAGCTGTGGAGTAACATTGGAGCACCTGTTTCACACATTTCAAATGTTGGGGGTCACGAAGCAACACCACGATGTCATCCGCATACGCTAAGGTGTTAAACAAGTCAGCAGGATGAGAATACCGTTTGCAGTTGCTATGAAGCATACGAATCAGCGGTTCTGTACAAATCGCATACAGCAACGTGGAAAGCGGACAACCTTGTCGAATACCACTTCGTAGTGGCACTGGATCGGTAAAAAATCCATTAATCTGCACCCGGGAATGGGCGTTAGCATACAAGAATGAGAGGGCTTGTAAAAGTTGCTGCGGTAGGTCCATTTTGTGCAGCGTTCTAAACAGGTAGGTACGATCAATATAATCAAATGCCTTATGAAAGTCCAGAGATAGAATACTGGCAGTTTCATGCGAATGGGCGTCAAAGTGTAAAATCGTATCACGAATGAGGTGTAGGTTTTCAGTGATCAATCGGCCTGGCACACCACATTTTTGTTCTTTGCCGATAAGCTCACTCAGGACTGGACGAAGTTGGTTCCCTAGGATTTTGGCGAACAGCTTGTAGTCAGCGTTTAATAATGTGATAGGCCGATACTCATCTAGCGAGTTCGGTGCAGACTTTTTGGGAATTAAGACGATTATTCCTTCATTGAAGCCCATTGGATCACCTGGTGTGTGTAGTAGTTCTTCGTAAAGACATAGAAGGGGCGGCTGAATGAATTCCCAGTAGAGTTTGTAAAACTCGTAGCCAATACCATCCGGACCAGGAGCCGATTTGGAGCTGGCAGTGGTTAGTGCAGTCACTATCTCTTCAGACGTTAAGGGACTGGTGAGAGCGGTGTTTGCCTCCTCCGGAACTGCAGCGTTAACATGCGCCAAAAGTGAGTCCTTTGCATCCACCACTGTAGGCCGAATATCGAACAGTGTGGCAAAATATGCCTCCGCCTGATGTAGGATGTCTTTAGAAGAGGTTAGTTGTGCTCCGTCAGAGGATACCAAAGAGTGGATGTAGCGTGTGATTCCCCGGTGCTTTTCAGTTGCAATATGATAGAGGGACCCTTTTTCATCTTCAGCAACGGATCGTGTGCAGGAGCGTATCTTAACACCATCCATCAACCGAAGTGTAAATCGCAGAAGAAGTTGCTTTGCATTTTGTATCTCTTCTGCTACTGGAAAACCTTGTCGCTGTTTCGCCAAGAGTTCCCGTAATAGCTGCTGGTGATACTCGCGCATATTTCTGTGCTCCTGGGATTTATAGTAACTAACAGTTTTAAAAAAGGAGTGAATGGTGGGTTTATAAATTCGCAGCCATTTTTATAGTGCAGTCAAGTTGCTGGAAGTCGCTCGTCGTTTTGCTATCTCCCATCGGGAGGCAAAATCAGCTCTTATTGCCGCATCTGAAAGCAGGGACGTGTTCAGCTTCCAATAACCTCTTCTTGGTGCAGGGATTTTCTGCTCCACTGTCATCTTGATTATTATCAGAGCTTGGTGTAGCCCGTACTACAGCGTTAAATATCTTGATACGGCTGTGGCGATTGACGTAAAATCTGTCAATGCGTGACGCAGATACGCCCCTATGAAAGGTAAACTGTACCGTGAGATTGTGAATGAAGTTCCCAATCATCCATTAGCTGCAATTCACTACACAAGCGTTGTAAGTTGTGTGATGGACGAAATTGCCTCGTTCGTCCTTCGCGTGCAAAACGGTGTTGAAATCCCCACCTAATATCAATGTGTTGTACCTATGCCGGAGATAAAAAGCTAGCTCCTGTGCAATCATATGTTCACGTTCCGTCCTGTTGTTGGTTCCGGATGGCAGATAGACATTAAGAAATAAGGATCCATTGGTAGTCATCATCAAGAGTATCCTACCACTCGGGTGCTTTTCTATAAACTTGATGGGAAGGCCACTTCGGTGTATTATCGCTGTCCCTCTATTGGCATCACCAAGGTTGATGATCGACGTGTAATTGGGTCCTATGAATTTGAACGTCTCGACATTAACTTCTTGTAAAAACAAGACATCTATGTCATTATCGTGCATGAACTGTATGAGTAGGCGTTGTTTTGGGAGGCTTCGCAGGCAGTTGATGTTTAAAGTGGCATAGTTTTGCACTAAGGACATAATGACGTAGCAAAAACAAAGTAGCGGAAACGGACCCATTGGAATTTGGTCACAATCGGTGGTATTGCGGAAAGTTTAAGGCAGTTAGTCTGTTGCAACCGTGTCCGGTGACTTGTGCCTTTCCTTCTTGTAAGGGTGGCCCCGGGGTTTATTATGCACAGCCACCGTTTTGAATGTCACTGGGTCTCGATCATCCACAGGGTCCTCTGAAGCTGACACCTGTGCACTATGTGTGTGAGCTTCCATGCCATCTTGACTCCATGCACTAGTCATAATGTGCTGATTCTCCGCTGTGCGCATATTGCGTGTCGTTACATCTACCTGCAGCGTCTGGGATGATTGCATTGCAATCACGTCCTCTTGAGGATCATCAGAAACGCTGTGCCGGTTGCGGCGGGGATCTCGTGGTTGCGGCCTCCGTATAGCCACGGTATTTGGAGTTGGTTCCAGCTGTGTCAGGAACGTTTTCTGTTCTTAACTTCTTGACATTTGGTTCCCCCTGTTCGCCACCTTCCGAAGTCAGAAGAGGAGCAGTAGTGTTATTTTCGCTGTTGGTACTTCGGTCCATAGCTGCGTCATCTGTGGCCGATGGAGCGTGAACCTCCAGGCGTTCGTCATTGTGGTGCTCCAATGTTCAAGTATCAGAGTCGGGCAGTTCTTCGGCCAGCGGACGTGCAGTGGCTGACGTGGGAGCCAGGCGGGCCGCAACTGTGTGTGTCACAACCTCACTAAGCAAGCGAGGTTTGTTGTGCCGTTTAAGGGGTAATGCCGTAGGGACTTGCTTGCAATCTTGTTTCAAATGTCCGGTCTCCCCACAGGTAAAACATACTTTAAGTTGCCCGGGATGACTGATCGACGCTGTGTGTAAGCCGATTCTCAAGGAAACGGGTATGTGGTGTTTTATGTCCATTTTGACGGCTCTTACGCCATTCTTTACGGGCAGTAACTGTTGCGGATTCCATTGTTCCATACGTATGTCGTGAATTCGACCGAATTGACCAAGAGCACCGGTGATTATGGAATATGGTACTTCGGGTGGTATGTTAAACACACGTACGATCACACTCTGGAGGTCCGCAGCACTGATAAAAAGTTGTACTACAGCCCCGGAGTCGTACAGCCCTGGTGCTCGTGTAAAATTTTGTTGTATATTGTGACGGAAATAGTTTCAGGTAAATGGCAAAATCTCTGTTGTGTAGTTGAAGCGTATCCATCTGATCTGCCGTAAGGTGCATGGTGTTAATGATCCATTTGTGTATTTCGTAGGCAGACGGCCTGGGTGGTCGTGTGGAAATTGAATTTTTAGTGTGTTTATTCACTGGTAAAGTTCCATTTTTTGTGTCTTTATACTGTTATTAAGGTCTATACTTAGTAAAAACTAAGTATAGGTGCAAATACTCACGTTTGAGACGGTGAAGATTTGACTGCAAATGCACTTATTTGACGTTTGGACTGTTGAGCGTTGCCCTGCAGAGCAGACACACACAACGTAAGCACAGGTCCGTTCACTTCACTGCCGGCTGGCAGACTGCTACTTAAATGCGAAACTCAGGTATACGAAACAAGGCGAGATTCTGTTGTTAATTCTATGCCTTCTGAACAGATGGCATCACTTTCCTCAGTCAAGGAAACACCGTCACAGATAGGCCACATGACTTTACGATTCCATATAACGCACTCTTAAGTAAACCGCACAATATTGAGGAAGAAATAAAACGAAAAAATATGATGTTTTACACTCATATGACTTTCTCTACTCTTGTACTAACCATTCTTAGAAACTCTTATTCCTAAATCTTCTTCGTGTTACCTGACATTAACATTTGCAGAAATTATATTATTGCTTATTTCCTTGTAGGTGCAAGGGCAATATTAGAATACAGCAGGCTTTGTGCGATAGTCAAATCTTTTAAATCTTTGAGATTCCGTTCTCTTTGCACGATTAACATATAAAAAATGAATAACGTTGTTGCATTTCGCTAAAGTTCTAAGTTTTCCGAAACTCACACACATAACAAGGAATATCTCCGAAATGGTTCACCCTACAAGAAAATTTATTGAGACATAAATTGTGTATTTTAGCAAGATCTACATTTTTTGTATAGTATAATTTGGTCTATCTCTAACGGTTTACCAGTTATGCAAAAGTCGTCCAGAGTAAATACTACTACAGGGGCTATAGCCAGAAAATTCAAGACATACATCTAATTTGTCATAAAAATATCTTAAACATATAACATTTTAATCAAAATCGTTAGAGCCATTTTCAAGAAAATCAAAATTTTCGAAAAATTTTCCATGTAAAGGGTAGTTTAGGATGGGGCTATTTTCTTCAAAATCTTCGCGTCACATCCTTAAATACTAACTTTGGTTTTTAACCGACTTTTTGTTTTTGAGTTATGCTGTCCACAGACTGACAGACTGACAGACACACAGACACACACACGAACCTTTTTCTAAAAATGCTTTTTTTTTTTATTCAGGGGGCCTCAAAACATATATTTCCGGTGAAATCTCGACATCGAATTTTTGGGTGGAATACAATACTTCCCCTACTCACCAGTAGAGAAAGTAAAAATATTACCGGCGGAACAGATACTATCAACAGCAACTTTGTTGGTTTTGCTTAGATTGAGGTGTGCGACGTGCCCCCTTCTTGCATGTCCCTTTGCCCTTTTACTTGATGGTTCGGTCAAACTTAAAATTATAGTCCTTATCAGATTGAATGTTTGTGGCATTTATTGGAATCTGGTCTCTAATGTATGTTACTAAATTTGTTGATGTAAAAATTTTAATATATGCATTTTTATATTATTCTGTGTTATATTTCCTATGTTTACTGTTACGAATTGATCTTAACTGAGGATGTTAAACTGATTGGCTGAATGAGCATAGCTCGTGCCAAACAATGAACATTTTAAAGAATAAATAGATCATTTGGCCTTACGTTCCTTCTCTCGATGTTAAGCAGAACAAATTCATGCAGTGATCAATACCGGTAACAGAAGTTTAGTTAATTTTCTTTTTATTAATTTATGTAGATGTAAACAGCTATTTATATTGTTCTATAAGTTAATTTGAGAGAAATATGAAAGCTGTACTGAAGTTCACTTTACTTTTGTATTTAAAATACCAGCTAGGTACAAATTAAAAGAATGGAGCGGCGTAAAAGACGCCGCTTTTAATTCAATTGTTCCTAGATTAAAGATGAGGACATTTCATTAAAACAACAAAAAGAAAGTTCAAGCTACAAATACACATTTTGTTACTTTGTTCCTCATTCTATACCTTTCCCAAAGAGAAATGAGACAACTCGTTAGACTTTTGTTTCTACAGCATAAATATTTCATTGTTTAGTGTCAAAGAAATATAGACAATGAGATTAGATGATTCAATGTGAATTGCATGCACATGTATTTGTGTGTGTGTGTGTGTGTGTGTGTGTGTGTGTGTGTGTGTGTGTGTGTGTGCGCGCGCGCGCGCGCGCTTACCCCAAAGCAAAGCTTGTTCACGCAATGCAGCGTGAGCAGCTCGGCTGGAACACATTGATGTGTGCGGATAGTTTGTGCCTCACATTCAAGCGGACCCCGGTTCAAATCTAAGTTACCTGATACGGTATTTCCCAACGTTTCCCCTTAGCCTAAAAGATAAATGGTAACTCTAATACCTATGGACCCCATTCTCATTTGAACATTATTTCAGACATCTTATTGATTGTCCGATACAACCTAACCAGTTAAAGGACATTATATCTTAACAAAAAGAAAAAAATAATGTAGTTGAGTTTTTCAAAACGTAATTAAACACACAATTTCTTAGCATTCTTTGCATGTTTTTAAAGTTCATTGGTGCTTATCGGAATAACTCATCCTAATCGAGATTCGAACTCCAGATCGCTTGATTTTGAAGCAGACACGCTACCAACACATCACAGCAGCGGGCTAGTTTTTGGATGTTCTTTGTGTAGTTATTTGAATTGTGTTAAAGAGGGAAGCCAAGAATAAAACAAGTACAATAGAACACAATCTGATGTGTTACACTCACATGACTTTCTCTACTCTTGTAGTAACCATTCTTACAAACTCTTACTCCTATATCTTGTTCGTGTTAGTTGAGATAAACATTTGCAGAAGTTATCTTATTGCTTATTTCCTTGTAGGTACAAGGGGAATATGAGAACACAGTAGGCTTTGAGCGATAGTCAAATCTTTTAAAGTTTTCAAAATCCGTTCTCTTTGCACGGCTGGCATATAAAAATGAACAGCGATGTTCCATCATTTGACGAAAGTTTAAGCTTTCCAAAACTATCAGAAATAACAGGGAATATCTTCGAAACTTTTCACTCCACAAAAAAAAATAAAAAAAAAAATGTATAGTAAGATTTGGTCTATCTCTTAGGGCTTACCAATTATACAAAAGTAATCCCGATTAAACAGGACTACATGGGCTATATATCGTTTGTAATAAAAATATCGCAAACATATGATTTTCAATCAAAATCGTTAGAGCCATTTTCGATTAAATCAAAATTTTCAAACATTTTCCATGTAAAGGGTAATGTAGGGCGTAGGAATTTTCTTCAAAATTTTCGTACCGCATCCTTAAAATATGTTAAACTTCAATACCAATTTTGGTTTTTAATCGAAGGTTGCCACATAGACGCGAGCGCGCGCGGACCATTTTCTAACAATGCTTTTTTTATTAATGTGCCCTCGAAACATGCATTTTCGGTGAAATCTGGACATGGAATTTTTGGATGAAATACAATACTTCCTCTGTTTACTATACAATAAGTAAAAATGAGAATGGTATGATAAAACGTTCAGAAAATCTATTATTAAATCATATACATTAAAATCAAATGGTTCTGGTTAAACAAATGTTCTCTTCCCAAGGAAAGAGTCAAACCTGGGACTGTTAAGTTAGGAAGCCAGAGTTCTTACCACTCAACAGCAAAAACGCTAATATGGTTATAGCACATAAATCATTATACGAATGTAAAACAAGGATAACAGACATAATTTTGTGCATCATTAAACCATGCCATTATATAGCGCTTATAGGCCACTGTAATGGTTCTCATATCCACATCTTCATAACGATACATCCACCAATCAAAGGTGCACCTGTTCATGACGATACTGCTATGTTCATGACGATACTGCTATCCACAAATCAAAATATTCGCATGCAGCGATCAATACTTTTACATTCCCATGCAGCATTTATTCAATCGAATAACAACTGGTTTGGTTTTAGAAAATATTGTAAATAACACTCTAATAAGTCAATTTATCTTCTTGTTTTTGAAAGTCAACTTTTTCAAAGGTTATAGCATATATATTCTCTGCATTATTGTGCCATGGTCGACATACACTTAAATCAATAATTTCGCAGTGGAGGGCGCAACTATCGATTCTCGTATGTACAATCGAATAACAAACACATGATTAAAATGTGACAATTAAAGTGACAATGAGAAGCAGCGCAGAATGTTAAAAATATTTTATATTTTAAATGTGAACACATGGTCGAGTGTTACGAAACTTGAGTAAAATGGCAATTAAGATATCATCGCATAATATACTTTTCTTAATTTTAATTTGTATTAACGGTGCCGAAAGAGACAGCTGTATTACCGGTTTTCAAATGACACATATGGAGTACGTTGCTCAGAGGGTGAACGAGGGGACAAGGGATTACAGAGAGAGAGGGGGGGGGGAGAGGAAAGGGCGACACACAGAGAGAAATGGAACGGAGAGAAATTGGAGAGAAAGGCGATTGAGATAGGACAGGGAGAGGCAGAGAGCTGGACTGCGAGAAAGGAGGAGGGAGAAGGAGAGAAAAGAAATTCTTCCGAACACAACACAAGCCTAACTGCGAGCACTGCTGGTAACAAAAAAATAATTGAGTCGCGGTGTTTCCAAAGATGATCTTTTCCTGCTTCTGCTTAAGAAAAATAGGGCAACATTTAAGCACTAAGGTGTGTGTTCTTTGTGACAAATTATTCAAAAGAAAAGGAAGCTCAACCGAACAAGAGAACTTGCCGTGCAAGATGTTGGACCCTTGTATTACCAACGTTCCATTGTAAGGGAACCAGAATTCGCTCTAAATATTCTACAGGATCAGTGGACACTTCCAGGAGTACTGCCTTAGTTGAGACTCCCTACTGTGGGTTAATAGTAATATGTATAGTTTATTTTACGAGCAACTATGCGGAAGAGAACGATCAGATTACATCCTATGTGCGGATTTCATTAAACTTCCTATTAAACATATTTAGCTATTTAGTACTAACAATGTATATTTAAAACACACATAATATCATATTGGTCTATTTATTTATTTAATATTTATTTATCTATCTGTCTATCTGCCTGCCTGCCTGCCTGTCTGCCTGTCTGTCTGTCTGTCTGTCTGTCTGTCTGCCTGTCTGTCTGTCTGCCTGCCTGTCAGTCTGTCTGTCTGTCTGTCTGCCTGTCTGTCTGTCTGTCTGCCTGTCTGCCTGCCTGCCTGCCTGCCTGCCTGCCTGTCTGTCTGCCTATCTGTCTGCCTGTCTGTCTGCCTGCCTGCCTGTCTGCCTGCCTGCCTGCCTGTCTGTCTGTCTGCCTATCTGTCTGCCTGTCTGTCTGTCTGCCTGCCTGCCTGCCTGCCTGTCTGTCTGCCTATCTGTCTGCCTGCCTGCCTGTCTGCCTGCCTGTCTGTCTGCCTATCTGTCTGCCTGCCTGCCTGCCTGTCTGTCTGCCTGCCTGCCTGTCTGCCTGCCTGTCTGCCTGCCTGCCTATCTGTCTGCCTGCCTGCCTGCCTGTCTGTCTGCCTATCTGTCTGCCTGCCTGCCTGCCTGCCTGCCTATCTGTCTGCCTGCCTGCCTGTCTGCCTGCCTGTCTGCCTGCCTGCCTGCCTGCCTGCCTGTCTGCCTGTCTGTCTGCCTGCCTGCCTGCCTGTCTGTCTGCCTATCTGTCTGCCTGCCTGCCTGCCTGTCTGTCTGCCTATCTGTCTGCCTGCCTGCCTGCCTGCCTGTCTGTCTGCCTATCTGTCTGCCTGTCTGTCTGCCTGCCTGTCTGCCTGCCTGCCTGCCTGCCTGCCTGTCTGTCTGCCTATCTGTCTGCCTGTCTGTCTGCCTGCCTGCCTGCCTGCCTGTCTGTCTGCCTATCTGTCTGCCTGTCTGCCTGCCTGCCTGCATACCTGTCTGTCTGTCTGTCTGTCTGTCTGTCTGTTTATTTATTCGTTCATTCGTTCATTCATTTGTTCGTTTGTTCATTCGTTCATTCATTCGTTTATTCACTCATTTGCCTACTCGCTCACTTTGTTACACACTTACACACTTACTCATTCACTCGCTCACTCATTCCTCCACTCGCCTACTCACTCACTTATTTACTTACACCCTTACTCACTTACTTACTCATTTACTTATTCACTTACACACTCACTCACTTAGTTGCTCACCTACCCTCTTACTCACTTATTCACTTACTTAATTATGTATTTACTTATTTAGTTATTTATTTATATGACTGAAATGGGGCTTCATCAGTAGCGCCCGAGTCTCTCTCTTCCCCATTTTTGAGCCTTAGAACCTTCTTATTCACAACATTTTCCTTCCCATTTTTAGAGACTTAGGCATAGCTACTGGAAGGTATGATTAAAAATGTTGTTTCTTTTCAATTATTATTTAAAATGCTCGTACCAAAAACTTGGTACTCGTCAAATTATTTAAAATACTCATACCAATGACTTGCTTGTGTTAAATGGAATCAGCCATACTTGTGGGTAAGCAGGTCCTAAGTCTATAAAAGTGTTATAAAAGGACTCCGTGCGCCACAACAAACCGCTGAGCGCACCTGATGAGTTTACAAGGGAACGGTAGGGCGCAAAGGTCGTGTTTACCTTGAAGGAGTTAGGGCGCAATTGATTAATTTTTAATCCTTTGGGGCGTAACTGATATACACCCACTGAGCTAAGTCCTTTTGGTCTTTTCATCCACTCGAAAATGCTAAGTATACTACCTGAATACACTGATAACAGATTGGATGTATTCAAAGAAACACAAATAGAAATAACCTAAATATTAGGGCAGCAATAAAGTTAAGTCCTAGCATATTTTAACCACAATTTCTTTATTTTAATTTAAATCAGTCCAATGAATTAAATATTGCTTAAATAAAACAATTTTTTTAAACTAAAATACCTCATTTAAAAGGGTTATGAATTGATTAATTACGATTCGTATGTCATAATATTACTTTTGCTGATATCCCACATGCTACATTAAACAGAATTAAACTGAAATCCTAAAACTATCGCTTCAACTATCTAGTCACATCGCGATGGAACGTTAGGAGATACCTAATTGGTTGGTGTGTGGCGGATAGTTAGCCTTCAAGGTCTCATCCCTGTACCATGCCGTCTTGCTTCATCAGGAGTCCACAGTGCAGGGCAAGTATACCTCCACCTCTGTGACGGACAGATGGCATTAGGGTGCCATCCAATCTATCTGCTTTCATTGTCTGTGGATAGATGGCACAGTATTCGCTATTACATCTATGTTTCAATTTTACCGTTGTCTTAGACTTAAACTGGAATTTTGAGTCGTGGTATTAAAATGTCAAATACGGTATGTACATTGGCGACGAAAGTGGCATCATGTGCATTCAGAAGATGTGTTATGCAGCATATTTTCAAGATTAAGTGCTTTATGAGTGTGGGTATTAGCAACAATTTGTATCTTGCGTTTACTCTATAACATTTAAAATAAAACACGGCCACCTGTAACATCTGTGGCCTGCCATATCCTAGCGGGTTGAAAACAATTGCCAAAGCAGAAAACAATTGCCGCGCAATCAACGAAGTTTCAATTATTCAAGGCTGCCAACAGAGCACATTTAATCCAACTTAACGTTTGAACTTAACCCAAACAAAGCCATGCCATCTAGTACCCAGCCTAGTTATGCATCAGTTATGCCAACTCCTCCGAAGAAAAGAACAAGCGCTAATCATTGAATCTCAAGATAGACTTACAGTTAAAGACTATGCAATGGCAATAAGCAAACTAACCGATGCAAGCAACATTCGAAGATTTAACATCAAAACACACTGTAATACAGCATAACAATATATCTTGGCGCTAAGACCGCTGAGAAGGCTGTGCTCTCAAACGTGTGCCCTATCATACCTAATGATACAATACTTGTGGCTTTAAATGAATGTGGAGTCAAACCAGTGTCCAGTATTACGTATATAAGAGTAGGAATCAACGAACCTGAGTTTTCCCATGTCTTAAGCTTTAGAAGACAAATGTATGTTTCCCCAGATGACCTTACCAAGTTACCTCCTAGCTTTAACACTACGAGGGTACCAGCTATTGAATTTACGCCTCTTCTGACACTCCCATCTGCTTTTATGCAAACAAGAAGGACATATTGCTAAATTCTGCAAGTATAATTTTGATCTGCCTCGCGAAGATACTAACAGTGATTCAGCACAGCTAATTCCAGTACCTAAGAAATTTAATAGATATCAAACAAAGGATCTTACAGGTAAAGCACCATCTTCCAGCGAAGAAGAGAATACAAACAAGGAGAAAAATGCTTCGGTACCAAAAACCCAAACTAAATGCCACACAACAGCAAAGGAGCCTGGCATTTTTAATCTAAAATGCCCTATCCCAGCTTTCCTATCTAGCGAAACTTCAATAGAAATAACTGCTGATGAAATACCATCACTAGTTGATCAGGTCTAACCCACAGATCTTTCTGAGGATCGTGATGCTGAAGTTTAGTCTAAATCTCAGATAAAACATACTTTTAAAAGGCAAGAAGTACAGAAATAATAACTCCATATGCAGAAATATTAAAACCGGTCAAATTCGTCATTGAAAAAGATCCTCACAGCTTTATTCTCAATTTTCTCCAACTCAAAAGTTTCTTTGAAAGCACTGTTGACAATAGTGATGTAGGAACACTGGCTCTTCAATACACTAACGATCTAGAAGCTCTTCTGTATACACTCAAATGACCTCTCCCATACTATACAGAACCTAAAATGAAAATTAGGAATACTCGAGTTCAAAAAAGCTGCTTACCGCCCTTAATTTCAGAAGATATAAATGAATGAAATTGACACTTTTACAAGTTAGAGGTTATCTGACATCAATTCCACACACAGAGTATAGTTCAACCGATCTGAAACTCCCCAAGTGGTCAAAATTGTCTTCAATGTAATAAGTAAGCGAGGTATGGATACCCTGCCACCAGGGTAACACAGGAAATGACCCATGAAGCCGCCAAGAGACTCTTGCAATATACCAGTACAAGATAACCTCGAGGACTTCAATTATTTCGTTTTCTTATCACATTATTTTATTAACTTATTGTTATTGTATTGTTAACTTGTTTGTACCAAGACCCAGTAGTTAAAGCAACGATAGATAAATAAATAAACCTTCGTGACTGGGGAAACTATGAAAAAACCCCAATCAGGCTGGCTGGTCATGGGATTTAAACCTGTGCGGGCCACAGACGTGACCACCTAAGTCATACTGCTCTGTTTACTTTCTTCGTTCTATAAAATCTTAAACATTTTAGAAACCATTTAAAATCTGATTCTTTTGTAAGTACATTTTTCTTCCGTGCATGTTAAAATAGTTTGGCAAGTAAACGCAAGAGGGTGCTGAATTTGTTTACCAGTAAAGATCATGAGGTGCAGAATTTTTTCCCCTTCTTCCCACCTCCGTTCCCCTCTCTCCTCTACCCATTTCCCTCTTCTATTTCCATTCTCTCCTCTTCCGATTTCCCGTCTCTTAGTGCAAAGTATATATTTAAACTAATAAATAATAACAATAATTTTCAAGATTGTTTAAAACAATACGTCTTAAGAGGACCGAATTGTTTATATTCTTTATACTAGAAGTCACATTTGAGACTATCTGCTTCCCATAGTACGAGTATCTAACCAGAAAGCCAAAACAAAATCCTCAGAAATAGTATGATATCTGGCTTGTGTATATGGACAACAGTGAGCGCACAAATATTCATCCTATTCAACTATATACAACAAAAACTGTGAAAACACTTAGTTTAATGTTGCGATACACATTTTAGTGCCATGTATGTAGCTTGCTCATTATAGGGACTGTGGAACATGTGCTCAGGCATCTGCCCTGCGACAATCCAGACATAGACTACCTTTCCATTAAATAACACAGACACAGACACACACACACACACACACACACACACACACACACACACACACACATACACACTCACACACACACACAGACACACACACACACACACACACACACACACAAATACACATTCATAGGTCGACTCTGGAGATATCAACGAATGTTCTTTAAAAAAATTGTGTCGAACCTAACCTAACCTAAATTGTGTCGAACCGGAAACGAAGCCTGCCTTCCACCCCACCCCCCACCCCCCCCCCCCCCGGAACAACACGAAGATGGTCAATAATTGAGGAACAAGGGCACTAAAATGACCTTTTTTATAGCGAATATGTGCGTCTACCATTCTTCATTATACATATACTCATTATTGGTTGGTACTCTCATATTTGTATCATCTATTCTTTTTGCAAATTGGAACCATTTGAATTACAACAAAGAATGAAATTGAACTTTGGATGGTAATATGGTTCATCTGAGGAAATTTTGTGCATTTAATTAATTCAGTCTATTAAATAAATGCTCAAAAAGATTCTATTGTTTGATGGAGCGTGATAAAAACCTATTTTAGAGCTTCGCAGGACCGTTCTGCAAATAATCTCAATTTCTCTGACTTTATTCTACTCCAGTCATCATCATCATCATCATCATCATCATCATCATCATCATCATCATCATCATCATTTTTATTATTATTATTATTATTATTATTATTATTATTATTATTATTATTATTATTATTATTATTATTATTATTATTATTATTATTATTATTATTATTATTATTATTATTATTATTATTATTATTATTATTATTATTATTATTATTATTATTATTATTATTATTATTATTATTATTATTATTATTATTATTAATGCTTTAATTCTACTTATGTTTATTACTTATTCAAAAATCGTAAACTATAATGAGATAATCGTTTATCTTTCAATATATTTATAAACATTTAAATGTTATTTTTACAATTACAATGTTTATTATCGTCTTCTAATAATTGCTGCAATGCTAAGACGATAGAAAAAAATGTGAGAACAAATAAACACGCGCTAACAAATGAGTGCTCTTTCAAAAGAGCATCAAAATAGCGTTTCAAATGTTAAAGAGGACATAAAATCTAAAATGATATAACGCTGATTTTAAAGTTTCCTCTTTGTACCGAAATTAACTTCTTTTTAGTTAAATTAGCATAAAATAATTAGTTATTTAAATGTAAATCTTGAAACTAATCAAAAACCTAGGTATACCCCTTATTCCAGCACCAAATGTAGCACTGTAAATTACATAAATGCATGTTCTAGCACAATATAGGAAACAGAAAACTGTAACATAACCTAAAATGTATTACGTATTAGTATATTTCCCTTTCTCCGGTCTTTTTAACGGATCAAATTTATTTTCCATTGTCATTTAACGTGTCTTTTCTTCTCGTTCGATGTTTTCGACGTAACTCAACACTAATAGTAAGTCTGAAATCTGAAAAACTGTATTGTAACCAGAAGTATGTAAATTACCACGTCCTTAATGGGTAAAGCAGTAAACCCTCAAATCTTCCAAACAAAGATACAACAATCAGTGGAAATGGAAGGTATAGCAAACGGATATATGTAAACCAAGGTGTAAGGCAGGGCTGCAGTTTATCTCATATACTGTTTAATATTTATATAGATGACCTGATTAGAGAGTGGACTTTTAAAACTAACGGAGGCATTTATATTGCACCAAATTTTACACTAAAGACGATGTTGTTTGCAGATGACCAGATAATTTTAAGTAAAACTGAAGACGAGCTGTATATTTTACAGAAATTATGTGACAGTCATAACTTTAAAATTTTCGAAACATGGACGTTGACAAAAGCTGACACAAACAAGATACAGACTGCCGAAATGAGGTTTTTAAGAATAGTAAAAGGATGCACACTTTTAGATAAAATTCCAAATGAAAAAATAACGGATGAACTAGAAATAAATCCTTTGGCAGACAAAATTACCACTACAGGAATGAATGGAGAGAACATGTTAAGAGAAAGGGCCCCAAGGAAAGTGTTAAACTACAGGCCAATTGGAAAAAGACATCCGGGAACACCAAGGAAACGATGGTCTGACTTGTTCTGAAGCCGAACAGGCAGCATTGCCTAGTCCTTGGAGTGAAGATCTTCCAAACAAATATTTGTGCTATGTATCCACATTATTAGCGACAAGCTTTCGATTCGTCACAACGGTCTACCAGCTCCCTATGTTCTGACTAGATATCGAAGGTCAGTACGAGTAATCGCAAGTCGAGTTATCGGGGTTCCCACTTACTTCTAATAAACTTTTGCATAAGAGCTGCCAAGATATTAACGAATGGGTGACATAACTCAAGAAATACGAAGTAAACATGATGGGAAAGAAATAAACCGTTGGCCAGATCAATAAATAAAAGTAGCAAGAGAATTAAAAACGGTTGATGGCGAAACCTCTGACCCACTGCGCTATCTGGGGGTCACCAGAAGATAACGGTCATGTGGAAGGGGTTGGTAGGCTTGCAGATTGCTGGAGGAGGATGAGTGCATGCAGCATCCGGCCGCAGCAGCAGCAACAGCAGCAAGAATGTGCAGAGCGAGAGTGGTCCGGTCCTCCTCATCTGATGGGAATCCAGACAGGTTTCTGCTCCCCATCTTCCTGACATTTGACTGCCTCAGGTTACTGCACTGAATATCATCTCATCGATTCCGAGATCCTCTACCGCTTCTTAAATCAAGTAATAAGTGGTCCCTCCCGTTCCGTCCCGTCCCGTACCGGTATACTTGGAAACATGCTTCTCTCCGCTTCTGCCTCAAACAGTTGCATCACTCTCAGCATCTCATCAGCGCATGCGCCCAAACTCCCAGGACCTTGCAATGCAAATAAACTTACCACAATATGCCAATAATAACACTTAATACAATTAATAATGATAGCAATAATAATATTAATTTTAATAATAATACTAATAATAATAAAATTAATAATTTTAATGGTACAGTATAAGCCCGAAATAACGCGGTCCGAAATACCGTGGATTCAGATTTAACACGGGGAAATGTATGTTCCCCGAAAGTATATCATACTTTTATTTATTATTTTTTTTATTTTTCTAAGTTGAGCTTAAATGTTTCTTCAAAGAGCAGTACTGGAAGATATCTTTCGCTACCCCTAGCGTTGACCTTGGCCACTATATTACTAAGAATTTCCCGAAGTAACGACATATGCACACGGAAGAAGATATTCTGCAGTGAAGTGATAAGTACAATAAACAAGATGATTCTGTGTATGGAGGAGAAAAATGAATGGAAAGTATTCATCTCCAAAAAAGCGTTGTGAATTATGCCACCAAGAAAAACTTACTGATTTCTTTAAGAGAATCAAAATTGGGTTAGGATAAAATGGGTACAGTGGTATAAATTAATATCGGTTGGAATACACCCCCAGCATTTGTAGTTTTGTGAGAGTGATGCTGGTTTGCATGAAATGCTATATTTTTCTTTTTATTTTGTTGTATTGAGGAGAAAATTGTTTATTCGTATTTTTATTTTATTCTACAAATTGTTATATATTGTACAAAACTTGCTTATATTTTTATAAATTTGTCTATAGATTATGTTGTATTCTTCTATCTAATTTATCTAAATCGAGATAAATGTTTATAAAGTGGTTTATTACTCGATTTCTTATATGCACAATGGGAATACGACGTAGCACTCTTAGGCGATAATTAATATTTTAAGGGGTGGTCGCTATGTGAGGGCTTTGAAATTATATTCTCTTTGCATAGCCAGGATATTAAAAATGGAATAACGTTTTCCTATTTCAGAAAAGTATAAGTATTGCTAAATATAAAACAAAAACAAGGAATATTTCAGAAGTGGTTATCTCTACAAAGAAAAAATGTCTGACAAATCATCTGCTTTAATGAGACCTTTTTGTGTAGTAATATTTTATTTTGTCTAATACGGTTTACCAGTTATGCAAAAATTATCCACGCTGAAGAGAACTTGAAAAAATCGAAAAATTTGAAAAAAGTTGCATTTGAAGGGTTGTGTGGGGTGAGGGATTTTAATGAAAATCTTTGTGTATCATCGTTGAAAGTTGCTGATCTTAAATACCCAGTTTGATTTTTAACCGATTTTTCGTTTTTACCACGTTCTTATTAACTCGTTACCTTGTCTGTCTGTTGTTTGGTACATATTTTGCAATCGATTTTAGAGTTACTTCCCGATTAGCTAGAAACTAAAAATTATTCAGAAGTGAATGACTCGCTTTCAAGAGATATTGCATTTCCCTAAAATTATCCATCTAATTTTTGCCAGTTCACAACTTCCATTATAACATATGGAGTTATCGAAAAGTCGTTCCGCAGCTCTCGTGTAACCAACATTCCCTAGAGACGGGAATTTCGATGGCAGCGCTGGCTTATTAAGCTTAATTAAGCTTAGTAGGTGAGCTAACAAAAGAATGAAGTTATACACTCTTTGCCGGTACAGCAGACGGACAATACCGGTTGCCCACACTGTGCCGGCACATGCACTACGACTGCGCATGCGCATAAATTGATTCCTCTTTAATGTAGCTGAACTACTGCTCGAGATTTCACCGGAAATACATGTTTTGAAGCCCACTTAATCAAAAAAAATCTGATTTTCTGTTGTACTAACCATTGTTACAAGCTCTTTTATTTCCATATCTTCTTCGTGCTGGTTGAGATAAACATTGGCGGAAATTACCTTACTACTTATTTGCTTGTAGGTACAAGGAGAATATGGGAATATAGTAGGCTTTAAGCATATAGTCAAATCTTAAAAGCTTCCAAAATCCGTTCTCTGCACGGTTAACATAAAAAATGAATAACAATGTTCCATTTGACACAAGTATAAGTTCTCTAAACCTCACACAAGTAAGACATATCTTCGAAATGGTTCATTCTACGAAAAAAATATTTGTACATAATTTGTGTATTTTAGCAAGATCTACATTTTTGTATAGTAAGATTTGGTCGGTTTAGCAGTTATGCAAAAGTCACCCAGAGTAAATACCACTACAGGGGCTATAGCCAGAAAATTCAAGACATACATTTCATTTGCCATAAAAATATTTCAAACATATGACATTTTAATCAAAATCGCTTGAGCCATTTTAAAGAAAATCAAAATTTTCGAAAAATTTGCCATGTAAAGCGTAGTTTAGAGTGAAGTAATTTACTTCAAAATCTTCGTGTCGCATGCTTGAAAGACATTAAACTTAAATACCTACTTTGGTTTTTAACCGATTTTCCGTTTTTGAGTTATGCTGTCCACAGACTGACACACACACACACACACACACACATACACACACACACACACACACACACACACACACACAAAGAATTTGTTCGATGATTAAATTCATGGGAATTCCTAATCTGAATTTTAAGTCACAGACTTTATTTTGTGTTACATAGGACCTCAAAACGTAAATTTCCTGCTCATACTAAATTTAGCATATGCTTAAATAAGCACAGGTATAAAGAATATTGTGAAAAGTAGAAGTAATGAAGAAAGTAAACGAAAAGCTAAGTACTTAATCACGTGGCTGTCTACATAATATCGTTTACTTTTATATTTCTTCATTATTTAATTTTACAAACGCAAGTTGCGTATTCGTTTCATATAAATCAACATAAACATTTGCTCAAATGGTTTGATTATATTTTGTTCTCAATATAAGCTTCCTTTGTGACACAGGTGTAATATAATGTACTCTATCATCAAAGACCCGGTTTCGAATTCCGGTTTTGTCGTGCAACCTGGTTTATTTTTTATTCGTGTATTTTTATTGGCCATTAGGTCATGTATGGACCAGCTACTAGAAGGGATAAAAACTCCATCAGTGGAACCTTGGCAATATACTAATTCACAGATTTACCTAGTAGATATAGCATTCTTATGGATTTATCTACTTTGCATAATATTGCTAGGTCAGTTTTAGAATCTCTCTCCCTCTTTACATCTTGCTCCCCCTCACGGTCTCTCTGTCTCTCCTTTTCTCTCTCCCCCTCTCTGGAATG
This sequence comes from Tenodera sinensis, assembly GCA_030765045.1. Lineage (NCBI taxonomy): Eukaryota > Metazoa > Arthropoda > Insecta > Mantodea > Mantidae > Tenodera > Tenodera sinensis. Next base: position 56,205,005 of record CM060972.1, read on the forward strand.
ATTTTTCATTAGAATTAAAAATTATGAAAAATTTTAATCGAAAAATGGAAAATATTTTTAAAAAATGAAGTTGAAATGTTTAATAGATTTATGAATAAATAGAGAAAATAGAAAAGGGTCATGAGGGTAAATATAATTAGTGGTCATAATAAAGTTCCCCATTATACATCAAATAAAATGTTTAATAAAAGGGGAAGTAATACAAACAAGCAACCCCAAGAGGTAGGAATAAATTGTAAATTGTAGGAAATATGGTTATAATTAATTATATTTCTTTTACTCCATTATTGTTTTTGACTAAGTGTATATGTAAATTTAGAATTGGTAGAGTAAATATGTATTACTTACTCTCCCCCTCTCGCCATCTCTCACTCCCACTCTCTCCTATATCTCTTCCTCTCCCTCTATGCTCCCTTTACTACCTCTCACAGTCGCTCCCTCTCACCCTGTCTCTCCCTCTCGCGTAAACGACACACATATTGAAACTCAAACTCCAACCAGGAACAGTATTGAGGCCAAGGTCACTGCACGGCCGCTGCATTCTCTACCTCCACACAGGGCACGAGGAGACAATTGCGCGGTTGGTAGGTGGTGACTTCCTGCCAATTCTGAGACCAGAGCCACTCTTTTTCAACAGGTAGCTTCACAAATAGCTCAACAGGCTAATTAAGTATTGTGACATGGCTTCTCCATGTCATTAAGACTCTTTGATTTTCAAGGAGGTTGCCATAGAGACAGTTTGAGTTGTTGAAGATTAAGAGACAGAAACTAGTATTGTGTGAGAGTTTGAAAAGATTAAGAGACAGAAACGAGTAGTGTGGCTGTACTTGAAGCTTGAGAAAATAAAAAAGATGTGTTAAATTTGTTACATTTGGTGTCAGGAAGTGGGATTCGTCGAGTTGCTTCTAGTTTCATTACATCGTCGTTAGAAGTTGCAACGTTAGAACCAAGATGGAGGGAGATTCGGAAACCAGGATGATGGCAATGATGAAAGAATTATTTGCCAAAATGGAAACGAGAAACGACAACCTCGCTGCCGAGCTGAAAGAGATGAAGACGGAGCTATCGGCGAAAATTGACGGGCAACTGGCTGGCGTGACGGAAGGCGTGGAAGAACTCGGCGAAAAGGTGGAAGACCTCTGCCAGCACGTGGACGTCGTGGAGGACGACGGGGAACGTCTTGGCGCCCTGGTAGTAAGAGTTGACGAGAGCGTCAAAGTACTGGATGCCAGGGGCAGACGGAATAGCGCGGAGCCGGGGAGGGAGCACCTAGTGGCCGAGGCGACAGTTGCGCCCGTTTCGGATGATATGAGGGAAAACGTGGAACAACTCGGCGAACGGATTGGCGTGACGGAAGACGTGGAACAACTCGGCGAACGGATTGGCGTGACGGAAGACGTAGAACAACTCGGCGAACGGATTGGCGTGACGGAAGACGTGGAACAACTCGGCGAAAAGGTGGAAGACCTCTGCCAGCACGTGGACGTCGTGGAGGACGACGGGGAACGTCTTGGCGCCCTGGTAGTAAGAGTTGACGAGAGCGTCAAAGTACTGGATGCCAGGGGCAGACGGAATAGCGCGGAGCCGGGGAGGGAGCACCTAGTGGCCGAGGCGACAGTTGCGCCCGTTTCGGACGATCAGCAGGGAAGCGCACAAGCAAACGAGCAACACGCGAGAACCGACTTGGCGTGTGACATGGGGGGACCGTCGGGGCCATCCAATCACCTGACGCATAGTGCCGTGAACGGAAGAATGGTGGACATCATCGTGGACGGCAGGATACAGGAGAGGCCGTGCCGAGCACGAGTGAACACGAGTGCAGCGGTGGACGCGACTCGCGCGGATGTGGTGGGGTTTGTTGCCGGACCCATCGGAAGCAAGGTGGCTGCGAAGGTGCGCCAGAGAGGTCGGCGGACATGGTACCCAGTGAGCCGTTTCAAAGTGCGCAGGATGGCCCGTCAACACACCAGGAAGAAGGGCAACTGGACGAGGGACCGTCAAGACCGGCGGTACTGTTGCAGAATTTCGAAGCAGGATGGCATACATCGTCCTACCTGGACCAAGGGACACTATCCAACAGCGATACCTAGGATCGTGCCCCCTGGAGAGCGAGGTCCTACTGGCCCTCAAGGTTTACAAGGATTCCCTGGCCCTCAGGGTCTGGTAGGCTTGCCTGGAATGAAGGGTGAACGTGGATTCCCAGGAATGAAAGGTGAACAGGGCAATCCAGGACCTCCAGGACAAGCTGGTGCACCAGGACCTGAAGGACCTAAGGGTGACTCAGGCTCTCAAGGACAACATGGAGCTCCAGGACAACCTGGTCCACAGGGCCCTCCAGGAGACAGAGGACTTCCAGGATTACCCGGCCCAACAGGACCTGCTGGCCTCAGAGGTCAGAGAGGTGCACAAGGTGAGACAGGTCCACCAGGGAAGCCAGGCAGTGAAGGACCTCCAGGACCACAAGGTATTGCAGGACCTCTAGGACCACCGGGACCAATTGGAGAACAGGGACCAGAGGGAGCACCAGGTAAAGCAGGAACACCTGGTATTGCAGGAAGACCGGGAGATAAGGGACCTGTAGGACCTTCAGGACCTCCGGGAACTCCAGGGGCACCAGGTCTTCCAGGGCCACCTGGTCCAAATGGACCTCCAGGACCAGCAGGAGAACGGGGTCTTCGAGGAGAAACTGGACCACAGGGTGTAGAAGGGCCACAGGGAGCTAGAGGAAAGCCAGGACCTCCAGGGCCAGAGGGAGGTAAGGGTGATAGAGGAGAAGAAGGTCCAAAGGGTGCAAAAGGACACCGTGGTCTCATTGGTCTACAAGGGTTACCTGGACCTCAGGGACCTCCAGGAGACAAAGGCATGACTGGACCTCCAGGATTGTCGGGAAAAGATGGTGAACCTGGAACTAAAGGTATGCCTGGAAGAGATGGAAACCCAGGACCTCCAGGTATACCAGGACCACCAGGCCCTCGTGGACCACCAGGAGAAGAGGTTCGATGGGTTAATCCACCGGGGCGCAAGGGAGATGCCGCAGTGATAGTGCTGGTCGGGACGACCAGCTCTGAGGAGGGAGCAGTGTGACATGGCTTCTCCATGTCATTAAGACTCTTTGATTTTCAAGGAGGTTGCCATAGAGACAGTTTGAGTTGTTGAAGATTAAGAGACAGAAACTAGTATTGTGTGAGAGTTTGAAAAGATTAAGAGACAGAAACGAGTAGTGTGGCTGTACTTGAAGCTTGAGAAAATAAAAAAGATGTGTTAAATTTGTTACAGTATATATCAGTACCAGTAATCAAGTCCTGGTCTCCGTGCACGACTGAATTAGACAGAATTTAAATTGCTATTAACTAATTGAATCACTCTAAAGCGGTCTTCTCTGGTTTTACTACTTCTGTAGTTGTCAAAACAAAGCCGCTTTAAATTAGACTTCTTTTGTTGCGTGCCGATTTAAGTGAAGTTGTAAATCAAGTCATGATGTGCTTAACAGAAAGGATAGAAGTGCTTTGTGAAGTGGGAATGTGTCTTAAGGTTGAAAAGACACAAATTAATTCTTCTCGCACGAGTTGAAACAGATGGAAGTACGATTGCTTCTTATGGATTCCATACGTAAAGAGCTTGCAATCAAACGCAAACTGACGAGCTTTATTCTAGTCTTTCCTTTTTATATATTTATTACATGACCTGGTGAACTTCGTACCTCCTAAAATTGTTTTCATAAGTGATTATCAATTTTAATCAACCTTCCAACTGCAATTCATTAAGATCGATGTTGAATGTTGTTTGGTTATTAAATGAAACTCGTTTATAATTCAAATGAATTTAATGTATTTTGTTTACATGAAAGATAAATGCAGTTAACACTCAATGCAAGACTTCCTTGAGAACTTCACAAAATTAAAAGCTCGAGCTAATTCCTCGAATTTCGCTAAAACACATTTTGTGGTTATGTCTGCCCTAATTCCTCGACTCTCTCTAAAACAAAATTGAATGAATTCTTTTGTTTGTTTCTAAGCCTGCAAAGCCAATTTATCTTAATAGAGTGGCTGAGCAAAATAAATGTTCACAAAATGTATTTAAATTCAATTTAACCAAATCTATTTACAATCTATTTACGTGGCAATACCCATACGAAATTACCTATTTCGATTTTTTAGACTTTTCGGCTATTGCTTTGGTGTTTTTCCTAATGTTCTGGCTTTCTAAGTCGTTGAGGTAAACAAAACCAAAAAGAAATTATTCAAATCGGTTGAACCGTTGCGAGTCTAAGGCACGGCAATTGATTTTTATGTATATAGATTTAAGACAGTTCATCTTTATTTTTTTTAATTTTTCTTCTACTTCTTTCCTATTTATCCCAGTGGATTATCAAGAATAGCATGACAAACCATTAAGGAACGCCTGTGTCTGGTTGTTAGCATACTAACTTCAAAACCAGAGGTCTCGTGTTCGATTCCGGAATAGAGGATGGACATTTTTCTTCAGATAAAATTCTTCTCCATCCTCCCTGGAGTCTGTAAGTATGGATGAGAAGGTGAATATTTGTGACTATAATAAAGGTCACACCACAACATTACTAGGCAACGCAGGGCCCATAAACAAGGACAATAGACGGGTAAGAAAAAAGATTTAATTTAGACTTTCGAGAAACTTGACTGTCGGCTTGTTTACGAGAAGTCTCAAGAGAAAAGGTGCCTTTTTCAGAGAATTCGCCTGCACGTCGCCTGGCTATAAAAGAATATTTTTAGTTAGGAAGACAGTGAAGTGTGTGTCAAGGTTAGGTTAAGACAGCACAGCTATGAATTGTAGATTGTATTAACGATAAAACAAAAGACTGTTTATTCTGTGATTCAGCTAATAACTAACATTAAAAGTAACTACATCGTCATTTGTCACAATAAAATAACTCAAAGAAATACCATTCCAAATATTAAAAATCTACTGTGTTGCACTCACATGACTTTCTCTACTCTTGTACTAACCGTTCTTACAAACTCTTATTCCTATATCTTCTTCGTGTTAGTTGAGATAAACGTTTGTACAAATTATCTTATTGCTTATTTCCTTATAGGTGTAAGGGGAATATTAGAATATAGTAGGCTTTGTGCGATAGTCAAATGTTTTAAAGCTTTGAGATTCCGTTGAGTACTTTCATGTTTATCTTAACCTCACTTAATTCATTAGTATAAAGTCCAGTTTAGAGTAAGCTCATAAACTCCGCCATTCAGCCGGAAAACCTGTATGGCAACAGCGGAAGTAGCATAACTTGAACCTGTAAAAGGCTGAATACACAAGAATGGACGAAAAATCAATTGAAGAAATGAGACAAGAATGTCAAGAACCGCAGACTCAAGAGGGGGAACATCTTTAGACGCAGTATAAAAGAACGTCTGGAGGAGCGCGTGAACAGCTGACAAAAGAAAGAAATAGGGACACCCGCGAAAAGAGATAGGAAATATGAAAGTGTAACAGGTGTAAACCTGTAGGGCTGTCCTGATTATATGAGACCTTATTGTGTAAATAATGTTAAGTAGGTAGAAAAATGAGATTTTACAACAATGTCTTATACAAGCTGTAAAAACGACAGTGTAGGGAAAACCATATGAATGTAACACATTAAATATTTTTACTATAACATTCTATTAGAATATTCCGTTCATTTTTACTTTCTCTTGTACGTATAGTAAAGTAGGGGAAGTATTGTGTTCTACCCAAAAATTCGATGACGAGATTTCACCGGAAATATATGTTTTGAGGCCCCTGAATCAAAAAAAGGAATTTTTAGAAAAAGGTCCGTGTGTATATGTGTAGTGTGTATGTCAGTCTGTGGACAGCATAACTCAAAAAGAAAATTCAATTAAAAACCAAAGTTGGTATTTAAGTTTGTCTTTCAAAGATGCCACACGAAGATTTCGAAGAAAATTGCTGCACCCTAAACCACCTTTTAAATGGAAAATTTTTATTTTCTTGAAAATAGCTTTAACGATTTTAATTAAAATGTTTGAGATATTTTTATGGCAAATTAAATGTATATCTTGAATTTTCTGGCTATAGCCCATGAAGTACTATTTACTCTGGATGACTTTTGCATAAGTGCTAAACCGTAAGAAATAGACAAAATCTTACTGCACAAAAAATGTAGATCTCACTAAAACACACAATTTATGTCCAAATAATTTTTTTAAGTGAACCATTTCGGATACATTCCTTATTATTTGTGTCAGTTTCGGAAAACCAAGTTTCGTCAAATGCAACATCGTTGTTCATTTATATGTTAACCGTGCAAAAACAACGGAATTTGAAAAGATTTAAAAGATTTTACTCTCTGTGTGTGTTTGTGTGTGTGTGTTTGTGTGTGTGTGTGTGTGTGTGTGTGTGTGTGTGTGTGTGTGTGTGTGTGTGTGTGTGTGTGTGTGTGTGTGTGTGTGTGTGAATAGCATAATTCTAAAATAAAAAGTGGTTACACACTTAGTTCTGTATCTTTCAAGGATGCAACACTAAGGTTTTTAAGAATATCCCGGAACCCAAACTACCCTTTACAAGGAAAATTTTTTGAACATTTTGAATTTTACAAAACTGTGTCTTGACTAAAATAGCAAATGTTTACCAAATGAAATGTATATATTAAATTTCTTGGCAGTGTCCTCAGAAACCCTCTTCATTCAGAACGACTTTTGATTCCTTGAAAATCTTCGCTTGAAAGATTCTGAACTTAAATACCAAGTTAGGTATTAAAATGACAATGTTTTTGAGTTATGGTGTTCACACACATTCCCACGTTCATATTCATACAACGACAACGGACACCTGCAGAAATAGGGACCTTTTTCTAAAAATACCTTTCCTTTTTTTTTTTTTTTTTTTTTTTTTTTTTGATTTAGGCAGTTCCAAAACATATATTTCCCTCAAATCTCGATATTAATTTTTGAGTGGAAGGCAATACTTCCCCTACTGACTAGACGCAAAAGAGAAAGTAAAATTAGGTAAGATGCGGGCAGCGTGTTAAAGAGAATAACCATTTGAGGTTTCTTTCCTAGCCCTCCCCCCCCCTCCTCCCCCCTCCCCCCACCATTCATAGTCCGATATAACCTAAGGGCACTGCCAACAAAACCTGCAGAAATTGATAGTTGTTATTCCCTGACGTTAAAAATACTTAAAGCCCATAAGTTAAAAGTGTATTTTGAATTTTTATATCATAAATACCTATTTTTATATAATGTAGATTTTAATCTGTTCTTTCTTCACTTTCAAATTTCAGGTTCTTTTCAGCATATTTGGTGGTGCATTTTTCGTCCAATTCTTATCACAATTATCATTTATCATGTAGATTTTCACAACACAAGCAATTTTATATACATATTACATCGTTTCTTTTCTCTCCAACCGGTTTTGAGTTATTAATTTTAATAATATAAAACTTCAAAAAAAAAAAAAACAGTTACAGTTACGGAATTTAAGAAATATTTTGTATGAACTAAGATTAATAAAAATATATTATATTACAGAGCTGTGCGGTATAATTAGATAAATTCGTAGGAATTTTAAAAAATTGTTTTCGATATTGCATCAACACGAATAAAAATAAATGTTCAGCTACATTTGCAGAAAACATTTCAAAAACACATTTTAGTGCACTGTATTCCCTCAAATGATGTTAAGCTATTAGAACAAAAGGAGTTAGAATGGTTGTAGAAGAGTGGTTGGAAAAGGTCATGTGAATGTAACACATCAATTTTTTGTTATAAAATGTATGCATACTTAATAATATGTACGACTGAAAATTTGAAACATTGAACTAATAATGCTAGCTTTTTTTAAATTTATTTTATAGGTTCAATTGATGCCAACACGTTACAGCATATGTTACATGCCTTTTGCTCTGATACTTTAGAAATTGTGATCAATTTTTTTATTACGTCAATAATAAAGTCCTTTGCAAAAAAGTTTTAAACTTTGGTCTAATATTTTAACCATAGGTACAAAATACCGCTTTTTAAAACTGCTCTATAATTTCTGTATCTCCTTCAGTTTAGGTTTAGAGAAAGAAAAAATGTAGTTATCTGGAACTTTTTGCATGTTAGTGTGTTTTTCTCCTCAATTTTTATGAATGTTCGACACAGATATTCTCAATACATATTTTAAGAAAAGTATGTTCGTATATGAGGAGAATTAGTGAATTTTGGGGGCATAGAATTCCTGGCGCTGTTGATGACAGATCATAATGGATAGTCCGTAACGTTTCTATGCACCTCTAGGACTGCAAGGATTTATTCATGAGTTTTGCAGAGCTGCGGGAAGCAATACTTGCACCTCCAGTTGCATTATTTTTGATGAATTAAAAGAAGCTTGGTTATAGACGAACTTTGGCCCGTAGCCTGTTTAGTGATGAGCGGGTCCAGACGTGGGAACTCGGTCCAGGCCGGAGCGGGGTCACTCTTGGCTACAGAGGGCAGCTAACTGGCCCAAGATGCTTACAGCCGCTGGGAATATATCTCTCTAACGGCCGTCGTCTCCCAAAGGACCAGAATTTCCTGTCACTAGATACACCATCAGTAGGTATCACTCACCACATTTCCATAAACTGCCTTCTTTTTAACCTTGACCTTTCCAACTAAATTATTTCCATGTCATCTTTTATATCTTCTGTGGCAACGTATTTAGCTTTATATTTTTAAAATATTATATGTCGCACTCACATAACCTTATCCACTTTTCAACTATTCTTAAAGAGAAAGGGAAATATTGAAATACAGTAGGCTTGAGCGATAATCAAATATTTTAACAGCTGATCGCTTTGACATTCCGTTCTCTCTGCATAGCCAGAACGGTTACTTATTTGAGAAAAGCATATGTATTTGAAAATCCAAACTATCAACTAATGATAAAAAAAATGTTTCTGATTAATTGGGTGTTTTAATAATTCTGCATGTTTTGCAGAGTGAGATTTCGTATACGTTTACCAACTTAGATTAATTCACACTAACGGCAATGGTAACGATAACCAGAAAGAGAAACTTGAAATACAAATGAGAGTGTTTTTCCCGAGTTCCGGGAACGGGAAAGAAGGTTTGGTCAAGTGTTTACATTTTGTTTCCTTGCCAAGCATGACATGTTAGATTCATATTGTATTAGTCTTTTTGCTATTGGTGGCTGTGTCACGAAACAGCCTCTAGTCCTTTCTTTAGTCGTAAGCTAGAAAAAAATATCATTGTTTAGTTAGGAAAAAATGGATTCCCAATGTGCAAAATCGACTGTCGCTTCCAAGGACAGCTTGGGGTAAGGTTATAATACTTGAAATCCTTTGTAATGCATACTGATCTTAAATATTAAGTCCGGTATTTAAATGAATTTTCATTTTTGAGCTACGCTTTTTTTGCAATACCTTCTCTACCTATGTACGGGTAGAGAAATAAGAAAGTATTATTATCCTATTTGTTGTAGAGAGCAGAACTACGGAAACTAGAAGTTCGTGTTAGAATTTAAAATACTGACATAGGAATTTAACGTATGCATAGCTCAAATTGCTAACTTCCATCATTATAAATATGTATAGAGTGGCACTTTCGAAATAGGTTGGACAAAGAGCTGAAGATATAGAGAATCCAGAGATTTTAGGCTAGTTTAAGAAATAAGAGTTATTTAAAAATTTATTACAATGTGTAACTAGATGAAATAACAGGGTTACCCGTGGTTTAACGATTTATCCCTACAATTGTTAAGCTTAGGTTGCACTTGCCCAGTAGCCTTGTGTTTCCTTGGAGACGTTTAAAAAATATTACTCAATGTACTTTAACAAACAGAAATAAATAAGTAAATAAATATCAGCAAGACACTATACAAAAGCACTGTTAAACAACCACAAATACCACACACACACACACACACACACACACACACACACACACACACACACACACACACACACACACACACACACTTCCGAAGGAAGTCATTCTAAAAGCTTCTACGCCCGGAAAAAAAAAAAATCCATCACCTCCGCCGGGTTTAAACCCACGACCTCGGAAAGCAGAAGGTAGCATTTTAACCTTGCACCACAGAGGAGACACGTGACTTATTGTAAATTTGAGAGCGCAACAATGGCTTATAAGAAAGGTGTCGAGCCAGAGGGAATATTCTATTGTCTATCGGAATGTGATGGGGAAAAGGATTGGGGGAGGATATACGGAAAATAAAGTAGGACAAATTACACAAGGAATTATTGCAATAAAAACGTTGACAGATACAGGAATGGTTGCATAAAAGCTAATCTGAGTTCAACCACCAGAAAATTATCTTTAGTCAAGCTGGACATAGAATTTTAGTTGTGTAAACCTTGATATAAGTGCATGACATTGATATGAGATCAATTCTGACTGATAAATTTTCTCCAGCTAACTTGATTGAACTTAGATCAGCAGTACAGCACAAGGAAAAAATAAATAGTATATGTTTAAATAAAACAATAAAATGGTAAGTAATTAATTATTATAGTTATTTGGGTAGTAGAAGCATTGTTGCAAACTGTATTATGTTCAAAAAATAAATCTTACAGGAGAAGCAAAATTTGGTTACTTCTAACCAATAAAAGTTTTCAAAAATGGTAAAATGAGAAGTTGTAGGGTTTGTGCTTGAGGCTTACTTCAAGAAACAGAAAAGGTTAAATCAATTTGTAATTGTGCTCTTTAAATTTAAGGAAAATGTGTTGGACTTAGATATGCTTTGATCCAATAATACAATTGGTAAAATATATAAATAAAAATTAATTAATAAGGTAAATACGTAACTAATCTCGAATTTAAATCCCCAGCGACGTACTTCTACGCAGTTTCTTTTTGAGAAACTGAAAATGCTTCGATTTTTTTTCTACTATATGTTTATTTTTTAATTATAATATCCCCCAATATGTTTTTTTCTTCGCGTGTGAAATTTCACGATCCCTTTTGTTTCTTGTTTCTCCTACCGTTCTGCTTCCTGTAGAGTGCGTCAGATGCTGAAAAACAAGTGATTGCTCCTGCCCGAAAGCAGTGATTTTCAGCTGTTTTACGACGTTGCCAAACATATTATGAACTAGGATCAAAATTGAACTGAGACTCCATGATCTTAGATTAGTTTTATACAATGCAATTCTTCTCTGATCTCAGCTCGTGTTCTGACCTTAGATTAAATCTGATCTCCAGTCAGCGATATTTATGCTACCGGGCGCAAGGATAAGGATAGTCAAGAAAGATAAATAAAAAATTGAGTGTAATAGAATCTTACATGGACAGACGTTAGACTCATTAAGGTTAGACATGCTTTGTTCCCACTATACTTGCAGTTTTCTGTTAATTTGTGTCAACACACACACGTTCATTTTTCCAAACGCTACATGTTATTGTGCTGTCCCCTATAATTCAGTGTTCGAGCGTTTCTTTATAAGGGGTGCAGAGGGTTATAATGGAGGGTTCACAATAATACAAACAAAAGCTATAGCAGCCCATCTTCTTGGTGTAGGGGAACGTGTCTACCTCACATTTAAGAGCCTTCGAGTTTGATTTTCGACTAGTTATGTTATGTAGCGGACAAAATTTCTTCTAGGGGTATTTCCCTATTCTCAGAAGACGAAATGTTGAGTAGTTCCTAGATTCACTGAGTGAGGACTTACTTGAGAATTTTCTAACCTATTTCATTCATCCAGCGTTCGATAAAAGGATGATAAACTTGAAAGAAAGAAAGAAAGAAAGAAAGAAAGAAAGAAAGAAAGAAAGAAAGAAAGAAAGAAAGAAAGAAAGAAAGAAAGAAAGAAAGAAAGAAAGAAAGAAAGAACGAACGAAAGAAAGAAAGAAAGAAAGAAAGAAAGAAAGAAAGAAAGAAAGAAAGAAAGAAAGAAAGAAAGAAAGAAAGAAAGAAAGAAAGATATAATATACCTATAATCAAATATAATCAGAACGTGCCATAATGGGGGAAAAAGTTGAGTTTTGGTGTATTCCTATAAGTGTTTTCCTCTATTTTCAGGTGACTCAAATATACAACTGTATGAGCACTAAAACCATACTAAACATCACCATAAACATTCAGTTGGGATTTAAATTCATTTTATGGGTAAAATATTTATAGGATAAAAATGACATGTCCTAAACATCCCAATCCTGCTAATCAAGTTCTTGTTCCCCAAACAGAAAACAGGTTGGATCAGTTTGCAGGCAATGGAAAAAAATTTATAGCTTGTTTATTTTACACTGCACGATCATTTCCAAATCTTAGAATGAATGAAGCATAAATTATCATATTGACCATCTCGCCTTATTTTATGAACTCGAGAAATAACTGCGCTGTCTAGTGAGTTTTCATTTTAATGGCAGAGATGATTTCCATCATTATACGTATTGCTTTTTCTTAAGTTTCTCTCTAAAGATTGCGGCACTTCGACTATCAGAATTAACGCGCAGTTTAGTATTGCACAAGCAATTATCAGACGGAAAAATTATGGAGACAATTACTAAGGGCTTCGTTATTTCTTCTATGATCTTCCTCTTTACAGCTGAAAATAAATTGGAACTTGCAGACGAAATAAAATCAAGACATTCCATGGAAGTCTAGAAATGAAACGAAAAAGTCTGATGTCTTGCGTTCACATGACTTTCTCTACTCTTGTGCTAACCATTCTTACAAACTCTTATTCCTATATCTTCTTCGTGTTAGTTAAGATAAACATTTGTACGAATTATCTTATTGCTTATTTCTTTGTAGGCGCAAGGGAAGTAAGGGAATACAGTAGGCTTTGAGCGATAGTCCAATTTTTAAAGCTTTCAAATTCCGTTCTCTTTGCACGTTTAAGATACAAAAATGAATAGCGATGGTGTAATAGTGCTCCAAAACGTACACAAATAACAAGGAATATCTCCGATATGGTTCACTCTAAAAAAATTTATTTGGACACAAATTGTGTGTTTTAGTGAGATCTGCATTTTTTGTATATTAAGATTTGGTCTGTCTCTTACGGTTTAAAGCAAAAGTCATCCTGAGTAAACAGGACTTCATAGGCTATGTATTTTTATGTTCTGTTTATAATATCATAGAAGTTTTAAATAACTGTTTAAGTGTATTAAGTAATGCCTCCAAAGAAACACTAGGCTACTGGGCAAGTGCAATCTAAGTCAAAAAGCTTAGGGATAAATCGTGGAAACACCAGATTTTCAACTAGTAATAACATAATTCGTAAAATTTATGTTAGACTCAATAGAATGAAAAGATTAGGAGCTAAGTAATATATCTGAAAACACTCTCATGAACTGGAAATAAGCTGAAAGATAGAGATGGAGAAAGAGAGAGGTGCAGAGGGGGAAAAGGGAGAGAGATAAGTAGCTATGGGCTACGCTAGTACACCGGGTGGAAGGGGTATAGCTGCCTGCCATCCCTTAAACCAGAGACAGATCTCGATAAATACATGAAAGAGATTATAAACACATTTTGTTTCGTAGATTTATAGAAAATTGCTTTGAATTGTGGAATCGTCGGCACTTTCCCTTTCAGGTGTATAAATGGATAGCGTGGAAAATCCCCAAAGAGATCAAACAGCCCTTATCGTAAACAGAGTTAACTGAAATTCTGGTCAGTGAGTTTATTCTCGTTGAGTAACGCTTTTGATGATTATACAAGAATCCGCTTTCTCGTGTCAAATAACTATCTAAAATTAAATCATTTGGAGTTATCTATCATAAATGTGACCCTAAACCTTCGACTGTCTCTCAAAAGGCTTAACGAAAATGTTAAAAGTTTCTTGTCATGTGTGTATTGATATTTACTTTCTCTAATATGTATAGTAAATAGGGGAAGTACTTTCGATGTCAAGATTTCACCGGAAATATTGTTTTGAGGCCCCCTGAATAAAAAAGTAGTTTTAGAAAAGGGTCCGTGTGTGTGTGTGTGTGTGTGTGTGTGTGTGTGTGTGTGTGTGTATGTGTGTGTGTGTTTACGAACACCATAACTCAAAAACGAAGACTCAGTTAGAAACCAAATTTGGTATTTACGTTTAATATCTTTCAAGGATGCGACATGAAGATTATGAAGAAAATGCTTTCACCTTAAGCTACGCTTCACATAGAAAATTGTTTGAAAATTATTTTCTTAGAAATGTCTCTAACGATTCTGTTTAAATATATTTGTATGGCAAATGAAATGTACGAGTATATCCTGTTTGCTACTGTTAACTTTTGCATAACAGGTAAATTGTAAGATACAGACCAAATCCTAGTATGCAAAAAATTTAGATTTCGTTAAAACACACAATTTATGTCCGAATGCGTTTTTTGTGGAGTGAACCATTTCAGAGATATTCCTTGTTATTTGTGTGAGTTTTGCAATACTAAAACTTTTCTCGAATGGAAGATTGTTATTTACTTTTTTATATCTTAGCCGTGCAAAGAGGATCTAATTTCAAAGCTTTAAAAGATTTGACTATCGATCAAAACCTCCCACATTCCCATTACAGCTACAATAAAATGAGTAATATGAAGAAGATAAGTGGAATAAGAGTTTATAAGAATAGTTAGTACAAGAGTAGAGAAAGTCATGTGAGTGTAACACATCAGATATTTTGTATTCTGGTTATGTCGAGGTATGATGTGTAGATCAGGGTTGCCCGAGTGCAGTCGGAAGAGGGGAGGGTGGGTGAACCTCTCTACTTTGTAACCATGACGACGTCTTTTCCTCCTATCGAGAGTCATGGAAATATATCACAAACCTATACTTCATATATCATCGCTGTATTAATATTCGCGTCTGCCATTTCCATTTCTGATGTTTGTGGGTAATTTCAATTGGGTACCAAAACTATGGTCCAGGTGGTTCGATGCTTAGATTTATGGATCACTGATCACTATTGTCAGAACAGCGTCAATCTATCTCTGCTCCTGTCCCTATCCCAGGAGTCAGTGCATACCACCATCTGTAGTTTTGCAACTTCTCACGTGACCATCCCACTTCTATTTTGTTCTCTGGGCTGCTCTTGTCATATCCTTTGTCCCAGCTGGTGTCTTCTGTTTTTCCTTTTGTGACAATGTAAAATTAAACAGATATAGACGCTTCTGTGTTACAAGATTGCGCGTATTGAAAACTGGATTCTTGCTATACGAAGCGAATCCTGGACATAGGTCAAACAACAAGAATATCTCAACAGAAATGAAAGTCCATAGAACGAAAGCTGAGCACACTGTTCTAGAAGTGAATATATTGGGAGAGAATTACATTTTAATAGAGATAAATGGAAAAAGCACATATTAAGGGTGTCCAAGGGAAGAATAACCAGAATAGCTTTTAATTATAAACCAAAGGGGAGGAGCAACGTGTTGATGAGAACACTTTGAAGTCACAGAACAATTTTGGGAAGGCACAATCCTCGAGGAATTGTTGGTTTAGCTGATTGTTCAAATACTTTGTTTCAGTGTTGAATTATTGTTGCCAGCAACTGAGATATAAAAATAAATAATGCTATTAAAACGTTAAAGTGCATATTTGTAAATGAAATAGAAACAGATTGTGAACACACGCACAGGAGGAAACACATTTTGCTTGCTTTAGACGACTCTGTTTAAGATGAACTGGACGAAGCGGAATATGACAACCAGCGGTGCCTATTTCCCCCAAAGGCTATGCTGCTGCCCCCCCCCCCCCCCTTGAGAAAAGACCACTTACCTTTCCCCCAATTTTACTGAGAGCTTAATTTCAAATATTTAATTCCCTTTTTATGCCTCTGCGAAGCTTAGCAAAGAGGTATGTTATATATATTAGAGCAGATCTCGTGATACCAGTATGAAAACTTAAACAAATTACTGGGAAGTTGGAATTAATAAAATATCCTAATATTTATGGTGAAATATTGAAAATATAAATATTTGGGAAGTGGTGTATTTTTTTACTTTGTGTTTCACACTGTCTTAATCTATCTCCTTAAGCCCGGTTACATATATATCGCTCAGGGCAGATTAGGTATACTCTAAGCAACATGAACTGAGATCAAAGTAGAATCGTATTGTACAATATGAAGCAAATCATTGCTGTATTCGTATTATGTCTTTATTTGCAAATTATCAGTAAGAATATTCAAATGAAAAATGATGACGTAATGTTAAACTCGTCACAGACCATATGTTTCAAATGTTAAGGCTCTCTGAAACCCCTTAAACTTTGTCGGTTGAATTCTGTAACACTATATAGAAGCAAATATCATTTTGTTGTTGAACCAACTTACAATAAATACAGGTACTATTTAACCATTAGCTGTATGAATAAAATATTTAAATTATTTATCCGAGTGTTCACACTAGAATTTAGGCTATAAAATAAAACAGTATTGCCAAAATGCAGAAATCAAAATTTACATTTGTGCAAAATATAAATGTGCAAACCTCTACTGGTAGAGAATTTTATAAATTATGCTATTAACCCTTGCATTACCAAGACTTGTTTCCTAATTTAGATCATGTGATCACTACTGCTAACAGCTGAAATGAAATTTTTGAGGCTGATGTCTCAACGATCATTTAAAAGTGAAACAATAAGAGATCAACTAAAACTATTTAATTTAAACGACAAAATCAGGGAATACAAAATGAAGTGGCAAGACCATATCTCCTGAATGCCGGAAGAAAGACTAGCAAACAGGCTTTGCAGTACAAACCAGTTGGTAGGAGAGAGGTTGGAAGACCGCGGAGACGCTGGGAAGATCCATTCTGAGTCGAAACAGGTCTACCTGGCCTATCTTGAGGGTTGATGAGAATAATTAATAAATTTTCTAAATGAAAAATTATAATATACCTATCAAAGGTAACAGATGTATGACGTAATATGGTTGCTAAACAGAGTTTCATTTGTCTGACACTTATCGAGAAAAATGGAAGCTAATAAAACTATTGCTAATATGGATTGTATTCAGCTTGATATTTTGAACGAAGCCAAGAGTGCTGAGGTTTTAATAATACCAGAGAAATCATGAAATGTTTATGAAAAATAATGTGAAAAGTTTTTTGGATGAAGAACCGAAAAATGCGTCAATTTCAGTAATGAAACCACATTACTGGCGTACTTTTCAGAGCTGGTAATTGTCACGTTTTTTTACAGGCACATTGGAGAAGATTATGTTGCGACGGTGATGACATCATTGCTGTCTTGTTGTTATGGTAATTACGTCATTCATTTTCGGGTACTGCTGCCAGAAATAATTTCGCATCATTTATGCCGCCATAATAAGCCGTTTTAGTGTATAAAGTTAGTTTTATATACATGGTTATAATGAAGTCATGTTGAAGGAATCGTTCGGTGTTGGAATTAAATATTTTTGGGTGGCCGCAGTTGTAGTTAAAGGTTTAAAGGGACGGTGCCCCATCAGAGTGACAAATCTAGACACACATAACACGTTTCTAGGGGCATAATCCTCATTGTTATCACAGTTGTTAGAGAGTTATAGATCTGTCTTGAACTGCTAATTCGAAAAGACCCTCGAGCCACCTAGGAATGGTACACTTAGAGTGGGAGGGTCATCACATCAGAAGCCAAACATTCTAGCGCGGGACCCAGAGCGCTGCCGTTCTCTCTCTCACTCTCTCTATCGGCGTGGAGCACGTCAATACCCTCCCTCTCCCGGACCATCTCCAACTACCTGACTTTCCTCTACTCCGCCATTCCTTTACTCCTATCTGGGAATTCAATTTTGCTGTCTATTCCACTCACACGTGATTTGGTCGAAATCAACCAATCATGTGAATAACAATTTCAACCAATAACAGCCTTCAGTCGCGATCGCATTTCATTACCACCTCCTGTGTTTATCGTATGTTATGATCAGGTTAGAGTACGCTGTGCTACAGATGCGCAAATGTCAAATATCAAATATCGCTGACTCTCGCTTCGGTGAAGCATCTTATGCTAAAATAGGTGAAATAATGCAAAAAAGGAAAAGTTTACTACAGTAAATATGTTTGGAATCAGTTTAACAAACTTTGTGTTGAACAAAACTATAAATTAACAGCAGATACAACTACTCCTGACATTGCCAACATCTTAAAAAATTGGAGCTTCAATATGAGAATCTTGTAGGCCGTGCCAATGGACAGTGACGTATATTATATTCATGCTATATGTTTTTAAGAGGTTAATGCTTAAAATATGACATTTAAATAGCAATTCAAACAAATAAGGAAGAATATCTTTGAAATGGTTCTCTCAAAAGAAAAAAAAAAGTATTTGACATAAACTGTGTGTTTTAACGAGATCTACGTGTTTTATTTAATAAGCTTTAATCTGTCTCTTACTGTTTACCATTTATTCAAAATCATTCAGAATGAGTTTTCTTAGGACATTCTCAGAAAATTCAACGTGTGACTTAGAAACTTACATGGAATGGTCTGTTTGTGTCTGTCACTGAATACTGGCCGTCTGTCTCTCCGAGTGAGAAGTAGAGTTGGGTATTGCCACTCACTGCGTAAGGTTCTCCAAAGACTAAAGGTTGGACATCGCTGGTCCAGCCCTTTGACACGGTATAGCCGTTTACCCAAGTTTCATCCAACCACACTATTTCCTGTTATACAGTTTACGCGTTATTAATTTCTCTACTACGTATAGTAAGTAGACGAAGTATTGTATTACGACCAAAAATTCCATGTCCAGATTTCATAAGAAATATATGTATTGAGGCCCCGTAAATAAAAAAAGCATTTTTAGAAAGAGGTCCGTGTGTGTGTGTGTGTGTGTGTGTGTGTGTGTGTGTGTGTGTGTGTGTGTGTGCGCGCGCGCGCGCGCCTGTGGAGAGTATAACTCAAAAAAGAAAAGTCCGTTAAAAGCCAAAGTTGGTATTTAATTTTAACATCTTTTAAGGAGGCGATATTAAATGTATATTTTCAATTTTCCGGCCATAGCCCATGTAATCCTGTTTACTCTGGATGACTTCTGCATAACTAGTAAACCGTAAGAGATAGACAAAATCTTACTATACAAATAAATGTAGATCTCGTTAAAACACACAATTTATGTCCAAATAAATTTTTTATAGAGTGAACCAATTCAGAGATATTCCTTGTTGTTTTTGGATTTTTTTTGACAACTTTTACTTCTGTCAAATGGAACATCGTTATTCATCTTTTTTTATGTTCACAGTGCAAAGAGTATTCCCATATTCCTCTTGCAGCTACAAAAAATAAGCAATAAAATAATTTCTGCAAATGTCATATCAATGTGCGATATCAATTATTCTTCTGTTATTTCTGTTCAAGGTCCAAGTCTCGGCTCCATAAGATATAATGGGCACTGCCATAGTCTTATAAAATTTCAATATGGTAGATCTTTTTGTTTTGTTTTTTAATGTTCGTTTTATAGTGCCACATATGTTTTGAAATTTATATACCTTTTGTTTTAAATCCCTTTCATATTCATTAGAAATATCACATCCTAAGTAGCTAAAATATTTCGCTTGTTCTAGCACTTTGTTTCTGAGGAGCAGTTTTTATATTGTACTAATGAAATTTGTTACACATATTCACAGAGATATAACAAATAAAAATTTTCCTAAGTTTCTTCAGATACGTTTAAGCACATATTTTTAATTTCCAAACACAAAAACTACATTTTTAGGCAAAAAGCCTGTTAGTAAATGTTGAACTTTTTGAAGTCTAAACTGAAAGAAGACAGGTTAAAATATTAGACCAAAATTTAAACCTTTTTTTGTTGCGAGGAAATTTTTTAGTGACGTAACAAAAATGAACTAATTTTATCATGGTTTTAAAAGGAATTCATTCACCACGCATCAGTTTATTTTGCAAATTCTATAGAATATTGTTATTTTAGTGAGCTGAACAGTAGGTTTATCGGAAATAAATATAGAAACGGTTGAAGCTAAAAATAGCATGAACCTATGAAATGATGTTGCAAAAAAACGTCAAGCCATAGATGCGAATTTCAGTTGTTACTGAAACATATGCCGTGTTTTAAAACAGGAGGTTGTCATAGAGGCAATTAAATGAAGCATTTATCCGAATTCCCTTAATGACACGTGATATTAATCTCCATCTTCCCCCTGCGGTCGGTTCGTTCGAATTAAAGACCGTAAGTACCATTATGGGATGAATTCGGCTGGTGGGCACGAGGATAGCTGAATGTCTGCTCCTCGTACCTCATAAATATGGAAAGTCAATAACCAAAGGACCTGTATCAATCCGCGCATGGTACACTTCCTCCGAGAACAACTCTCCACTCCTTACAGGAGAGAGCGCGCACCTCCGCTGCTTCAGTGGTGGCACGTAACGATCAGAGAGTGTTTAAATACACCTGTGTGCTTCCTAGTTTATGTTCACATATCAACCTATTCCTTCCTTGTATCTTGCGCTTTTGTTTAGTCAGATAACATCACGTGACTAAGCCCCGGTTGCATAAACATCGCTGACCAGAGTTAATCTAAGCTCACACAATGGTATAGAATAGCACTGTATAAAACGAATCTAAGATCATCGAGTCTCAGTTCATAATATAACATTTGGCAACGTTTAAAACAGCTGAAAATCGCTGCTTCCCACCAGCAGCAATCACCTGTTTTTCAGCTTCGGACAGGGCACAACTGCATAGGAAAATGGCGCAAAAGAAGGTTATTGTAATTAAAAACTATAAACATATAGTGGAATTAAAACAAAAACGAAATAATTAAAAATACCGAATCGGAAAGAAACGCATAAAACGGAGTCGCTGAAGATATTAGTTTGAGGTTAATTATTATGTATTTAGCTCATTGATCGTGTTTATTTCTTCATTTTACCAATTATTTATTAGATAAAAGTACATTTAAGGCTAACACATTTTCCTTAAATTTGAAGAACATAGCTACAATTTTTTAATGTTTCTAGAAGTAAAACATGTGTTTCTAAAACACGATTTCTCATCGTATCATCTGTATAAAACGTTCTAGAACAGTCAGTTTTTGCTTATCGTATAAAATTTTGTTTCTTGAATGTAATACAATTTGAAACAATGCTTCTATTATCCAAGAAACCACAAATAGTCTTTACTTACCAAGTTATTATTTTATTTAAAGCTGTACTATTTACTTCTTCCTTCTCTAGTTCTATTGATCTAAGTTCAATCAACATAACTGGAGAAAATTCACCACTCATTGATCTTAGATCAAGAATTCATGAACTTATGTGAAGGTTTATAAACCAAACTTCCAAGTTCAGCTTGACTAAAGATCGTTTTCAGGTCGTTGAACTCAGATTAAGTTTTATGCATACCCAATAAGAATGCATATATTCATTTATTTTGTTAAAACAACAATTATAAACACAGTCAATGAATTCTCGTGTGGAAATCTTTATAATAATCGAATATTACTTTAGCTTTATTATTTAATTCTTTTTAGTTGTTATGATATGTTGAAACAATAATAATATAACAATGTATGCATCACTTATGTTACGAGGCATTATTTATGTATAAATAAGCAAAGCAATATTGCCATATAACTGTGTTAACTCTACAGACTTGAGGGGAAAAATACAAAAAAGAAATGATATAATTTATTTTCTATTTTGAAGAATCTATAATGTACTAAGAACACTATATTCTAGTACATTTTTGCTAATTGATAATAATTACAAGTGTTATTTACACGAAAGGCTGACTTATGTATATTTGTTTGAGATATTAAATTTAAATAATTGTGTCCAAGCACCTGTCAACTACGATTTAATGCACTTTACTTCAATAAATTCCTTGAATATTATAGTTTGATCCATTAATTGCATTCCGCTTGCAGCGAAAAAGTAGATAATATAATTGCTTTTAACCGCACGAGGCAGTGAAAAATGAATAACTGGCTTAACACACAAAGCTTTTTTTCCAGTAAATGGTTTGGAATTACTCAAATACAGAAAGTATCGCCTAATGGATAAGTGTTTATTTAGTATCGCTTGTTGGAAGCTATAACCAGCACCTCTAATGCATTATACACTAACTCTGATGGTTCCTGATTGGATCAACGTTCTGCTGAAAATTTATTGCCTAACCAACTGGAAACAGATTACAATGTTCAAACTGCCAGACTCTCTTTGAAATAATCTTAACATTAAAGTGATCCACAAAGTAAAATCAGATGATCTCGATAAGCTGTGCCGTAGTTCAGTCGAGGGGTCCCGAATTCGATTCCCTACTGGGCGTTGGAATGATTCTTTTGTCAACGTTTTACTGTCCTAGAGTCTGGAAGGATGAAAGTGTGTGTGTGTGTGTGTGTGTGTGTGTGTGTGTGTGTGTGTGTGTGTGTGTGTGTGAATCAATATTACAGAAATCACTTTTGCATGACAGAATCGCAATTCATGACACGTGACCTTGCAGTCACAGATGTTCTGTTTAACTGTCCTTGCCATTGCTGCGGTAACACAACTCTCTGCCTCAGCCTCACAAACACTTCTCAACTGTTTACAACTCACTCTTACAATTAACTAACCTTTCTGGAAATCGAGGTTTCTCGGGTACGCCATAAACTAAACCGTGCACGCCGAAAGTTTCTAGAAATGTGTGCAACGGCGTTTGCTCTGAGCGGCCCATTGTCGCGTTTTGTGTAATGGCGATTACAAAGAAAGTGGCGTGAGATTACTGACACCGTTCCGGTTACTTTTCTATCCCTTTATTATCCTATAAAATTTTACCACAAATAGGTTTTCTTCTTATCGTTAACACAGTCTACAGTCTTTAGAGATATCACAACTCACAATGTTTACTACTCATAACTTTTCTCAGTCCTTTTAGTGTCTTTCTTCACTTCCTCTGCCTTTCATGCACCAATTACGACGCTGCGATCACTCGCGACACTCATTGAATCTTCTTATGACGTACTAACACGACGACACACACGCACACCTGTCGCACTAACTGACGCATGTCCGTAACTCAATTCTGAACCTAACTCTGTTCTCTCTTGCCTCCTTATACAGTGGGGATGAGGTTACAAGGACATTTCCACACACGCGCGCAGCGGAAATGACACAGCTAGAAGTCTCGCGAACGTTCCCGACCCATTTTGTTTCTGAAGCTTCAATTGTTGATGGTCACGTACATACAGTAGTTGCGCGAGACAGCAAGTATTGTATTACACCCAAAAAGTTGACGTCGAGATTTCACCGGAAATATATGTTTTGAGGCCCCCTGAATAACAAAAAACATTTTTAGAAAACGTCCGCGCGCACGCGCGTGTGTGGTTGTGTCTGTGTATATGTATGAATTCTCTGTTTGTCTGTCAACCTGTGGACAGCATTACTCAAAAATGAAAAGTGTGTTAAAAACCAAACATGGTATTTAAGATTAATATCTTTCAAGGGTGCGCCACGAAGATTTTACAGAAAATTCCTCCACCCTAAACTACCCTTTACATGGAAAATTTTGATTTTCTTGAACTGGCTTTAACGATTTTGATTAAAATGCTATATGTTTGATATATTTTTATAGCAAATGAAGTGTATATCTTGAATTTTCTGGTTATAGCCCATGTATTTACTTTTGCGTAACTCGTAAACCGTAAGAGATAGACCAAATCTTACCATACAAAAACGTATATCTTGCTAAAACACACAATTTATGTCTAAATAGTTTATTTTTTTTTAAGAATGGTTAGTACAAGAGTAGAGAAAGTCATGTGAGCCCAACACATCCGATTTTTTCTTGTGTAAGGTCCCATTTATCCTTTACGTTCACCGGTTATGCAAAAGTCATCCAGAATGAAGAGTACTTTAAAGGCTAACCCCAGAAAACTCAAGTTATACATTTCATTGAAAATATCTTAAACATGTGGAACACATTTTAACCAAAAGCATTACAGCAATTTTTGAGAAAAACAAAAATGTCGAACATTGTTCCATGTAAAGGGTACTTTGTGGTGCGGGATTGTGTTAAAAATTCGTGTCCCTAGTAGTAATAGTAGTAGTAGTAGTAGTAGTAGTAGTAGTAGTAGTAGTAGTAGTAGTAGTAGTAGTAGTAGTAGTAGTAGTAGTAGTAGTAGTAGTAGTAGTAGTAGTAGTAGTAGTAGTAGTAGTAGTAGTAGTAGTAGTAGTAGTAGTAGTAGTAGTAGTAGTAGTAGTAGTAGTAGTAGTAGTAGTAGTAGTGGTGGTGGTGGCGGCGGCGGCGCCGGCGGTGGTGGTGGTGGTGGCGGCGGCGGCGGTGGTGGTGGTGGTGGCGGCGGCGGCGGTGGTGATGGTGGTGGTTGTGGTGGTGGTGGTGGTGGTGGTGTTGGTACACATACAGACTGTAGGGGTATAAGTGTAAATATATGTGCTAATAATTGAGAAAATACTTA
This sequence comes from Tenodera sinensis, assembly GCA_030765045.1. Taxonomy (NCBI): domain Eukaryota; kingdom Metazoa; phylum Arthropoda; class Insecta; order Mantodea; family Mantidae; genus Tenodera; species Tenodera sinensis. Next base: position 56,229,306 of record CM060972.1, read on the forward strand.
GACTAGTAGGCATACTTTAAGGTTTTAGTACCTCCAAGCAGACGCAGAACAAAAGGCGTGACGCAGACTGGACAAAGTTCGCGATAACGAATACTGTATCGGAACTCAGTTCTAAAGCTTTCTGCACTGCCAATGACCTTACATTACCAAGGTCACGCATTGAAGTGTGAAACAAAACGTATAAGTCTATCTCGCACGCGTTGTTCATTTTGCAGCACAGTTATGACCATGCAAAAAAACATCAGTTAGTAAACTATGTGATTGGCTTACGGCAGGGGTCGGCAAATCTGCACCGGCTGATGCCATGACGGAATACCACAGTAAGGGGCAAAGCAATACTTCTCTCTGCTTCACCCTCTCTCCTCCAAACACGCGGGTTCAAAGGTACACAAGCAGCGGTGTAAACCGCATCGATACGACATGGCTGTTTCGAAACCCCGAAAATGCAAAGGAACCTTCTTACATGATTATATAGCTATGTTAGCAAAATTAGAAAAGAGAATTCTAACACAAAAGGTTTTGTTATCTCAAAGCAATGAACCATGATTTTCAACTTTCAGGTGGGTATTCCTACAGTAAAACCACAATTACAAATTGAGGTTGTGAATTTACAAACACAGTTTTGAAATCAAAATTACAAAATAAAGCTGATTTATATTTATTTAGACAACTGAACATAACATTCCGTCTTCAGTAATATGCGGGTCATATTAGTTCTTAGCCCAACATATGTGTGTGAAAAGTTTTTGTCTAAAACGAAGATTATAAAATCTAAAAGCAGATTGATAGATAAAACCCTACATGCTCTGTTGACGTCAGTATTTACTTGTGAATTAACGTTAAATATATGCGAAGCTCCAGATAAAGTGAAGAATAAGAAGAAAAAGTCATGTTGAAGCCCTATCAGTCAGTATATATGTATTAAACATATGTAGGTATATGAAATCAAATGTGCGTTACAGTTCTTACTCCGCCACTGCGGCATCCGGAACCCCTTGTTAAGCAAATTGAGCACGGAAAGAATACCCGGGCTTGAAAGGACCATGCCTATAACTGGGATCGAACCCAGAAGCATTCCTTGGCCGAGAACCAGAGCTGCCAGATTCTAGCTCGCTGAGCCACTAAGGTTTGTAACTATCAGATTTTTCACACACACACACACACACACACACACACACACACACACACACACACACACACACACACACACACACACACACACACACACACACACACACACACACACACACACACGCAAACACACACAAACAAAATTTTGTAAACAATGCGTTTTTTTTTTATTTAGGCACCTTCAAAATATGCATTTCCAGTAATATCTGTGTATTGTACAATTTTTGAATAGAATGAAATACTTCCTCTATTTAAAAAGTTCAAATCGACCATCTATGTAGGCTGAGTAATCCGCAATCCGTAAAACAAAGGCCCAGTTGCATAAAAGTTAATCTCAGTTCAACCATCTGAAAATTCTCTTCAATCTTGATTTAATATTTTAGTTCTATAAACTTTGATGTAAGTTCATGGCGTCTTAATCTAAGATCAAAACTGACCGGTGAATTTTCACCAGTTAACTTGATTGATCTTGGAAGGAATAAATTAATAGTACAGCTTAAAATAAAATAATAAAATGATAAATAATTCATTTTTGTAGCTATTTGGATAATAGAGACATTGTTTTAAATTTTATTATAACCTAAAAACAAAAACTGGTTACTCCTAACCTACAAAACATTTTCACAAATGATCAGATGTGATGTCAATTTGTTTGAGGCTTACTTCTGGAAACATGAAAAAGTGAAAACAATTTACAATTGTGTCCTTCAAATTCAGGGAAATGTATTGGACTTAAATAGGCTTTGATCCAAGAAATGGTAAAATACACAAAGAAAAATTATTAATAGGGTAAATACATAAAATCCCCCAATGGCTTCCTTCCATGGAGTTTCTTTGAGAAACTGGAACTGCGTCGGTATTTTTTCTTTTCTTTTTGATTCCATGTTTACAATTGTGAATTACAATATGCGTTTTTGCACCATTTTTCTGTCTGTCGTATGCATGCGAAGCCAGAAAACATGCAATGGCTATTAGCTGGAAGGAGCGATTTTCAGACGTTCCTGATCCTGACTATACTGATCTCAGTTCATGTTCTGATCTTAGATTAAATCTGATCTGCAGTCAGTGATATTTAGCAACTGGCCTAAGAGTTTGCGTTGGCAATTTCTTTGACAGTAGCTAACTGCACATCCGTTTGGCAAACAGAATGTACTTGACTGTGAAGATTTCTAAACTATCCGTGACGGAAGAGGAAAACGATATCAGAGTGGAGGATGTTCGGCCGACTCCGGCAGTTTCCGTGGTGACTCATTCGGAAGCTGTGTTGCTGCGGTCGGGAGTGGGGGAGAGGGTTATCACTTGATGATTCTCCTCCCGCTCTCCCTCTCTGTCGGGAATACGGCGCTGCAATCCGCTCGCAGGAAGGTGTGGACAGATTTCACTCCCTTTTTATGTAGCCGCTAATATTCGTATCGCGGTCTCGGGTACAGATGCCCTGCACTTGGCTTCAAGTAACCGCGGTGTCGCACACACAACGAGTCTTTCTACTGCCAACTTATTTATAACAGGCTGTATTCAAACTAATATTCCGGTTTACGAGTTATTTACCACATTAGTCTTGTATCGCTGACCCAGGATCAGATTTAATCTAAGATCAGAACATGAACTGAGATCAGTGTTGTTAAAACTAATCTAAGATCATCAAGTCTCAGTTCAACTTAGACCTTGGTTCATAATATAACGTTTGGCAACATCGTAAAACAGCTGAAAATCGCTGCTTTCAGGCAGCAGCAATTGTTTTATTAGCTTCGGACAAGAAACAACAGAGCTCGTCAAGTTCCACTGGCGAAGAACATAGCATATTGGTGGATATTATAACTGAAAAGTATAAATATAGTGGAATCAAAACAAAAAAGAATACAAAAACCAGCTGTACAGTTTTAGTTTCTCAGAAAGAAACTGTGTGGAGCGAAGTCGCTGGTGATTTTAATTATTACTTGCCTTTTTAGTCGTTTTTTATTTGTATATTTTACCAATTATTGGATCAAAGCATATTTAAGTACAACACATTTTCTTTAAATTTAAAGAGCCCAATCACAAATTGACTTCACTTCTTCATGTTTTTAGAAGTAAGCCCCAAACACAATGATTTCACCATTTGTGAAAAAATTTTCTAGGTTAGGAGTAATTTTGTTTTTAAGACATAATAAAATTCTTATTATTATCCAAATAACTACAAAAAAGTATATTATTTACCATTTCATTATTGTATTTACAGTTGTATTGTTCTGCTGATCTAAGTTCAATCAAATTAACTAGAGAAAATGCACCAGTCAGATTTGAACAGAGATCAAGATGCCATGAACCTATATCAGGGTATAGGCAGGCAAAATTCTAAGTTCAGCTTGACTGAACATCATGTTCAGGTGGTTCAACTCAGATTAACTTTTATGCAACCGGGCCTACCATAAGTCCGCGATGAAATTTTCAAAATCCTTAGTCCTCAACTATTATTCATATAAAATTGTTAGTATTATTTGTTTCACTTTAAACAAAAACATGTTTTTTTTCCTTTATCAGTATCCAAAAATTAAGAAAAAAAACACATAATTAATGGAATGCTTTGTGAGAATGATTCATAAGTTCAAGAAAGGAGATTTTAAGCTTTCTGTCTGTTTTATATACTTATCCTCAAAGTTCCATTAAGAATGGTGAAGCATTGCATCGTGAGAGGAATTTTATACATTGAAAAATGTAGAAAATTTGTTTCGGTACTAAGGACTTAAAATTAACCAATATCTCAACATAAGATTGTCTTTTATTGATCACGTGCTGAGGCGACATCTTCATATACTTTACTCAACTGTCAGAGTTTCGCTTTGTTTCTCTTTGTTTTCACTTCCCCCCTTTTTGTTTCCTTTGCGTTCTTGTTACATATTCGTTAAAATTATATTTCTAAATACATATTTTGTACGTTCATTTCGCAGTGTTTGTCACGCAGTAATTCTATACATTTTCCAAAGTGACTATTTTGATTGGTACTAAAACATAGCAGAGGGGGAGGTGGCTGTTTTTTGTGCTGTTATTTTAGCGTGATTACATTTTTCTCCTCGGATAGCACACAGAGAAAACGTGTCTGCGCGCGCATAATTTTGTATGTCAAAGACGTTGTCAATTGCCAAGATCATATACTATAGCTTTTGGTTATTTTTCCAAATATATTGCCTTCAAGCTGTATGCCATTTCCAATTTTTGATAACCACTTGACCATTGGGTAAATTACATTAATGGATTTATGATATAGTGAGGTTGATAGTTCCCTAAGCCAATGAACCAAACCACCCCTCAGTTTAACCCTACATAAATTACCTGTCACTCGTCCTCTTTTAGGGTGACAATCAGGGGATGATTGTGCTTGAAGAAAAAACACTCAAACTTGCTTAGCAACTTCTTTGGAGTAAGATTGGCAACCAGACCCGCCGTTCAATATTAGAGGTTGGATGCAGTTGTTCATTTTATGGAAACCTGGAGTCGGTTTTCTCGTATTCAGCTCATCTTGCCGTTAACCAGAAGGGGAATTGAAGCGATTTCGTGTTGGCCACCGCCGAAATCTTGTTAGTGCCCCACGCCTTGGGGTAGTGAGTGATATGGATGACTTCAACCTTCCCAAGGAGCTCCCGAAAGTGCTTAGACATATGTAGCACACGTTAGACAGTGCCTTGTTACATTCTTATTTATTGTGCGAGAACATAGAGATTACTGAGCCAAAGAAGTAACTAAACTATTCGTTATCTTCCCCAAATAGCTATAAAATAGCAAAGCGGAGACAGGTGACCAAAATATAAAAAATATATCCATTTACTAAAACACCAATTTTTACTTTCTCTACTATTAATTAGAGGAAGTATTGTATTCCACCCAAAAATTGTTCCTACAAAATTGCACTACTTTCAGAGAAAAAGATACATAAAGCAAAGAAAATGTTTTGAGGAAAAGAAGCTTAAAGTTTGAAAGCTTGGCCAGATGTTTAAGGAACTCAGTATCCTATTAAATATCTAAGCACAAAAATAATATTACTATCATATAACTCCATATATATTTCTGTTCAGCAAGAATAGCACACCTTTTTCTCAAAAATAAAACTAGTTATTTGTGTAATTAGCGCATAGATGGGGAGAACTGTGTGATTTCCCCTACATCGTAGTCTTAACCCCGTCCACTCTCCTACACACCGGCTAGCTATTAGGCCCCACTGTTATATATCTACCTCAGAGAACGGACCAGTGTTTGTGTTTGTGTGTTTGCTATGGCGAAAGAAAATGTATGTAACGCAATCATAATCACGTGCTCTGAAAACTGATACATCGTGTTTCTATTCGGTTTCAGCTTGAAATGTATATACTTTGTTTGTAAAGACACGTATATATGTATGTGTGTCGGTCTGGGTGGCTCAGTTGGTTAGACGCTGGCCTACTGTTCCCAAGGTCGCGGGTTCAAATCCGGCCCAGACCGATGGTTTTTAAGTGTGCTTAAAAACGACAGCTCCATGTCAGTAGATTTACTGGCATGTAAAAGAACTCCTGCGGGACAAAATTCCGGCACACCGGCGACGCTGATGTGATCCTGGCAATTGACAGCGTCGTTAAACAACAAAATAATTTTTTAAACGTATATATGTAAACAAGAACCGGAAATGTGAGGTGGCCTGCATTTGGTGGGGGTAAATACTCGATTACATTCCTGTCACCCCTCTCCCCATGCCTTTACTACTGCTGACACGAGCATAATATTTTTAGTGAAAGCGAACGCTCTTACTTTTGCCAGTGTCAGAACGAAAAGTTTTATACACGTGTTACATACGTTTTATGCAAGTTTAACATTAAAATACGTAAAAATAACTAATACATTTTCTAAATGAAGACGTATAATGAATGAATCAGAGATCATAGATGTATGACGTAATATGTTTACCAAACAAATGTTTCGTTTGTTTCAACACTTATAGAAGAAAATAGAAGGTAATATTAAAACTATTGAAATTGTGGATTGATTCCGCATGACATTTTGTACGAAGCCAAGAGCGCTGAGAGTTTATCAATTCCAGAAAAATCAAAAGATGTTTACAAAACAGAATAAGAGAGGTTATGTGGATGGAGAAACAAAAAATTCGTTGCTCATTGATAACATTTCTAAAATGACTAACTGTACTGTTTCCTAACCTACGAAAGTGAGTATACCAAGTAAGGCTGGCTGGGATTAATATCTATATTGTTGTTGGATTGGTTTTAAAATAAATTTAGGTAATACGTAATTGTTGTGTTGCAATGTTGTTGCACTAGCAAATAGAAACGATTTTGTGTTTTCTTACAGGTACATTGGAGAAAAAGATATGTTGTGGCGGTGATGACGTATTTGCTGTCTTGTTGCTATGGTAATTACGTCATTAATTTTCTGGCGCTGCTGCACGATTTATGCCGTCATAATAAGCTGTTTTAATGCTGGATTGCATACATGGACTGTCATAATTCTCGCGGTCACAATTTAAATATAGTTGCACTCATATGACTTTCTCTACTCTTGTACAAACTATACCAATTGTGTTATTTAATCCACTTTTGATTATGAGAATAATACCACACAGGCAACGATGAACTCCAGTGAAGATCACATAGAAAAAATGATTGAGTGAATTGAAAGCAGAATATTTCAAAGTGCCACGTCGTGTTGCAGCGCGGTTTACATAGGTCTATATTTCCAGCATTCAGCTAAGTTTACTTATAGTCTCTCATCCATATGTTATCGTCTATCGACACTGTCTCGAACCGCCATTTACAGGATTCGAAATTCAAGGCAGCTTATTTCGTGTCCGACAGACAATATGGTACAGGGACTATCAACAACTCAGCTGTATGTTGGAAACATCGACTTGTGTAAACTGCGCTGCAACACGACGTGGCACTTAGAAATATGCGTTCAATCATTCTTTCTATGGTTGTAGTGACAGAGAAAACTCTGACGTGTTGCACTCACATGACTTTCTCTACTCTTATACTAACCATTCTTACAAACTCTTATTCCTCTTGTCTTCTTAGTGTTAGTTGAGATAAACATTTGTACAAATTATCTTATTGCTTATTTCCTTGTAGGTGCAAGGAGAATATTAGAATACAGTAGGCTTTGAGCGATAGTCAAATATTTTAAAGCTTTCAAATTCCTTTCTCTTTGTACGCTTAACATACAAAATTGAACAACGATGTTCTATTGCACGAAAGTTCTGTTTTCCGAAACACAAAACCAGGAATATCTCCGAAATGGTTCAACCTACAAGAAAATGTATTCAGACACACTCTGTGTATTTTAGCAAGATCTACATTTTTTGTATAGTATGATTTGGTCTGTCTCTTACGGTTTACCAGTTATACAAAAGTCGTCCAGAGTAAATACGACTACAGGGACCATAGCCAGAAAATTCAAGATATACATTTCATTTGTTATAAAAATATCTTAAACATAGGGCATTTTAATCAAAATTGCTAGAGGCATTTTCAAGAAAATCAAAATTTTCGAAAACTTTTCCATGTAAAGAGTAGTTTAGGGTGGGGCTACTTTCTTTAAAATCTTCGTGTCGCATCCTCGAAAGACGTTAAACTTAAATACCAACTTTGGTTTTTAACCGATTTTTCGTTTTTGAGTTATGCTGTCCACAGACTGACAGACACACAGGCAGACTAACACACACGGACCTTTTTCTAAAAATGGTTGGGAATTTTTGGGTGGAATACAATATTTTAGTTTACGTAGTCTTACAGAAAGTAAAAATGGAGAAGGGCAATCGGAAGATGTGAAACACACTAAAAACTGATTTAAATAAATGAAATGTATATTTGAGTAATAGTAGTAGTAGTGGGAGTAGTAGTAGTAGTAGTAGTAGTAGTAGTAGTAGTAGTAGTAGTAGTAGTAGTAGTAGTAGTAGTAGTAGTAGTAGTAGTAGTAGTAGAAGTAGTAGTAGTAGTAGTAGTAGAAGTAGTAGTAGTAGTAGTAGTAGTAGTAGTAGTAGTAGTAGTAGTAGTAGTAGTAGTAGTAGTAGTAGTAGTAGTAGTAGTAGTAGTAGAAGTAGTAGAAGTAGTAGTAGTAGTAGTAGTAGTAGTAGTAGTAGTAGTAGTAGTAGAAGTAGTAGTAGTAGTAGTAGTAGTAGTAGAAGTAGTAGTAGTAGTAGTAGTAGTAGTAGTAGTAGTAGTAGTAGTAGTAGTAGTAGTAGTAGTAGTAGAAGTAGTAGAAGTAGTAGTAGTAGTAGTAGTAGTAGTAGTAGTAGTAGTAATATTAGTAGCAGTAATTATTTGATATAGTTGGAAGAATCAAATCTGAGCCACTATATAGTGGATCAGCGCGTGAACTTGTTGGAAACAAGTGACATTCTAGAATAAACCGCGTTTGTATATACATTAGAGCGACCCAATGAAGCACTATATTGCTGTGTTTAAAAGCTAAAAAGTTAAGCCATTTGTTTTGAAACTCAGCGATTTCATTGACATCTGCCTTCAAATGTAATTATGGAGATTGACTTAGTGCGCAGCTGTACAATTAAGCTAAAACAGTTTTCTGTGCGGTGACTAAAACACATTAAAACATGCAAAAATTTACACAGTTTAAAGCCCGTTAAAAAAAATAAAACGCAATATTCCTGGGTAACTCTACTGTTTTGTTATTGTGAAAGAGAAGGAAATCAATATCCGATAATAACGACATCTTTTGTGATTGCGAATATCCAACATTTAATATTGGTATTGCTAAGGCGTAAATAATGCAATAATTGTTGGTAGAGGTACTAGTAAAAATCATCAGATTCTTTGTTCAATAAACAATAATCACTTATCAGCGAAATATGGTATAACTTAACAAGGGAAGGGTTTGTATATTAACCAAGTTACTTTAGGTTACAAGAATCACCAACCAAGGGAAAAATTTGTCGTGTTACAATTGGCCAGCGTTTCTCAACTTTTTTAATATGACCGCCTTTTCTTTAACTTAAGAATGAGACATAATCCTACCTCTTAATAGTCGATTGTATGTTTTAATAACAATTACTGTGTATAAGTTGAACTTAAAGTTAATTCATTTTTTATATTTTAATATAATACCAACGCGGCTGTTGATGAGGCAATAATGATGACATCATTATAACCCCTATCTTTCACTACGTTTCCATGGGTAATTGAAATCGATTTGTGTCCAATCCCATTCTCAATACGATTCACGTTTCTATGTTGAATTCAATCCGGCGTGAGATCGATTTGGATACGCAAGGCTCAAACAAAAATAAATCAAGCTTTTATGTGGTCACTTGGTTTAGTTGGCGAACCTGTTAAAATGTTTTTTGAGTATGCTATGCAGTTTTTGAGGTTAGTAAATGTTTTTGAGAATATATAAACAATAAAGTGAGTTTGTTATGTTTTATTACACCATTTTCACTAAGAAAACAACATGACGAACGTGCAGTGTATTACGAGTACAGTAGCGGACTCAAATCGATCTGAATCCAGCAAGTGTTTCCATGTAACGTAATTTCGATCCGATCCCACTTCTAAGGGATTCCATTTGAATTCCTCATGGAATTGTAGTGTATATTTATAAGAAGATTTTTCCTCACCCACCGAAGAAAGTCCAAATTTTGATTTAGTATTTTACCTTCTCGGTCTTTAAAGAAGAGAAGGAAAGAAACTAAAAAAAATTTGATGTGTAAATTTATGTTGGCTGATGTAGTGAACATGGAGATGTAAACAATTGCACACGTGTTGGCATGTTTATTTAAATATTTAAGACAACTGGACTAGTGTTAATAGCTGTTGTGAGATTGCTGGTATTTATTTGTGTTAAACAGAAGCACAGTTAAGCTGGGTATGCAGTCAGCGTGTGACATAAGAGACGAAAACTGGTTGGTAATTAAAAATGAGTTTATTTAAAATATCTCAATAGAAAACTGATGTAACATACGGAAGCCCTGACTCATAACCTTTTTAAATTTGTAAGTTACTAAAAAGAATATACCAATGAAGTTTATGTGGTTCTTTTGTGCTGCAGGATTTGAACCAGACATTACAAACCTGCAGTTCAAACGAAACACTGTGAAATATCGTAGTAACTTTAACAAAATAAAATATTCCGTGTATATATACTAGATACTTCTCCATTTTCTTCAGTGTCCATAATTCAGCTCCATATGAAGCTACGCCCCTTGGCTGAAAATTGAATTTTCTTGTCAGTAGTCCTATTTTTGTTCAAAGTAGTCTTGGCCCTTGGTGCAGTGGGCATCTATAGTGATCATACTTCTCAAATAACCAAATTTAGATGCCTACATTATCCAACACTCAATTACTAACCTCAGCGGTTCCTCAGTTATTGACGTCTTCATCACTTTTGACTTTTTCACATTTATCTCCACCCTATGTCTTCCAGCATGCTTTGTAATTATGTTGTTTTCCAAATACAGGGCTACCACCTAACGAAGAGTCGTCTAATAGTCCCCACTTGAGAGTCTTGCGGGGGAAAAGATAATGTACTAGGAGATATAAGTGTGAAATTATACCAAATCCTGGTAAAATTAAAATATAAACTTCGGAATGGCCAAAAAAAATCAGAATTGGTGTTCATAAAGAATTGGATCACCTCTCCCTGCTAGACAAATGCCTATTTATTTTATTTGTCGCAGTTCCATGACCAGGGGCCATAACAAGTGCAGTTTGCTCATGAATGTTCGATCCTCCACCATGTGAAGCATCATTTTGCTTTGTGCACAAACCTATAAACTATACGTCTATGGGCTGTCACTGCTTCTGTCGGTCTGCGGGAGGCATTGTATTTCCTTCCTACCCCCATACCTGGGAGGCACCCCCTTAGCCCCACCGTTCATCTGGGTGGCTCAGTTGGTCAGGCACTGATACCAACGTCACATGTTCAAATTCGGTCCAGACCGAAGGTTTTGGAACGGTAATTTGCTGTTCTTTCTTGCCACACGTCGTTGATGCGACGTTTGAGACAGTTATTTACGTTTAATGCAGCTATGAGACTCTAAATACTTTTCATCGAATTTCTCGACGTACCTCAGGGCGTGGTATAGGTCTACGCCTTACAAGGATGATTAAATTTCCTTTTTATATTTTTAATATACTTATTTATTGTTCCTTTACGTCACAAACAATAATACAAATATTCTGGATTGGCGTCCTTTGTCTCAAGCCCTGCGGGGTTCACACAACCCGAACACGGACTGCGTAATTTTGCGAGTTCGTAATCTTCTTCTATTTTTTTGATGCAGCCTTACTAATTATATATTAGTTCTCTGCATTGTTACTCCTGTTAACTTTTAAAACACAATGTTCTTCCAATAAACACTATATGTCGATAACTTTTCAAATTATTCGCGGACTTTGCGATTTCCACATGACGCCAATCCCGATAACACATGAACAAATTAAAACAATTGAAGATCTCTATCATTGCCCACTAGGACAATGATTCACAATTTTAGGGGGCTTTTTCTGCCACCACTATAAACACAAATTTTAAATATTTTAAATACTTTAGGAGGCTTCTTCTAAACAATATCGCCTCAGTTTATAAGGCCCAATTACGTAAATATCACTAACTGAAGATCAGATTTAATTCAAAGTCAAAACATGAACAGAGTTCAGTGTAGAATATCTTTGTATAAAGTAAATCTAAGATCATCTAATCTCCGTACAACTTTGATCTTAGTTCGTACTATAACATTTGGCAACGTCGTAAAACAGCTGAAAATCGCTGCTTCTGGGTAGCAGCCATTCAGTCTCGGAGGAATATCACAGGAAAACGGCGCAAAACAAGAAAAAACAGACACATTGTAATTGAAAAGTATAAGAATTTGGTGGAATAAAGGAATAATAAACACAAAAAAACCGATGCAGTTTCAGTTTCTCAAAAAGAAGACTATATCTAACTTACCAATAATTTTATAGGATATTTTACCAACTATTGGATCAAAGCATATTTAAGTCCTTCAATTTGAAGAACAAAATTATAAATTGATTTCACTTTTTAATGTTTCTACAAGTAACCCTCAAACAAAATTCACATTTTACTATTTATGATAACTTTCCTGGGGTAGCGGTAACTAATTTTGGCTCCTCCTGTAAAATTTCACTTTGACTACATAATATAATTTTAAACAGCGCTTCTATTATCCAAATAACTAAAAATATATTACTTGTCATTTCATTATTTTATTTACAGCTGCACTATTTGTTTTTTCCTTCTATAGTTCTTGGGGCCCTAATGACCAAGTTGTCGACGGGCCCTTAAACCCGACACACTCACTCACCCCTCTATAGTTCAGCTGATCTAGGTTCAATCAATACTTCTGGATTATCTGATATCCTCCCTTTATAACCTCAGGACTTACAAGCCAGTGTCTAGGGTGAGACGCCTATTGACGAACCTATGGACTGGACAGAGTGAAGACCTGTAAGCGAGTGGACAGTCAAGCACCAGGTATGATAGTGAGGAAGAGGTTGATAATATAAAATATAGCCAAAATCGATTATTGGAATGGTGATTAGTAGAATGAGTGGCGGGGGAACAGGAGAACCCGGAGAAAACCTCTCCATATGCTGCTTTGGCCACCACGGTTACCACATGCAGGTCTCTGGGATCGAACCCGAGCCGCCTAGGTGGTAGGCGAGTGCTCTAACCACTCGGCCACGCCGCCGCCTTCAGTCAAGTGAATTGGAGAAAATTCATCAGTCACATTTGATGCCATGAACTTGTATAAAGGTTTATACAATCAAAACTCTAAGTTCAGCTTGACTGAAGATTATTTTCAGGTGGTTGAAATTTTGAAGCATCCGTTTGATAGGGTGTGGTCATATTTGCCAAAAAGAATCGCTTTGAATGCATACACGCAAGCAAGTTTGAGCGAAAGCTGCATTGCGCCCGAACATTGGCTATATTCAGTTTTTGCAGGCAGCGAGTGTACCCTCCAGTGCGGGCTGTAAGGTGGGATGTTGGAGCGCGCTGACGGGAACGGATGTAACGGGCCGCGATGTAGTGGGGTGGAGTGAGGAGGCAGAGGGAAAACTAGAGCGTCCGTCCGTCTGTCCGTCCGTCCGTCGGTCGGTCCGCTGCGATGATGCCATTTGTTTCTTCTGCCGTGTCTCTCTGTGCGGTAGAGTCGGCAGCATCACTTCTCCAAAATAATTAATTTCATTTGGAGTAGCTGATTCTCTCGAACATCACGCTACTGCGGGGAAAGAGTCACAAGAAAATACTGCCATGATCTCCCGAGTTTTGTGTCCTGTGCAGTATGGGGGTGAAGTAAGTACGCAGATTAAGGGACTGCTAGAGAGAGCTTCCTCTTTCATACTCATCTAAAATTACGCCTGGCCTCGTACTCTGATCTCTGCTTATGACTTTCTTGCTCCTATTTTGGATATGCACGCAATTTTGGATTTTTAAGACTTCCTGGGTCAAAAGAGAAGCATTTTGTATTATAACTAAATCGTCTAAAAAGCTGAAATGTTAAAATTAGTTCCAGGTACTGAAATTGCAGCCGGTGCACATTCTTTCCATCTTCGTAAGATGCCTAAATAAATGTTAAGAAGTGCGGGTCATAATACACTCCCTTGTCTCACCCCTCGCTTAGTTGTCGTGCATACTCTTTTAGAATCCGACACATAGAGCCTAAAACAGGTGTCTTTATATAAACTTTTTATACATTTATCAAATGCGTGGGGTATCTGCACTTCTCCTTTATCTCCCACATATTTTGCCTATCAACTTTGTCAAATGCTTTGTCAAGATCTATAAATGTCAAATATGCACATCAACTATATTCTCTCCTTTTCTCTATCAACTGCCTCATTGTAAATATGTCATCAGAGCAAGATCTCCCTTCTCTAAACCCAGTCAAAAGTGATTACGTTATTGGCTTTAATCTGTTATTCAAAATACCTGCATAAATCTCATATGTTGAATTCAATGTACTAATACCTCTACAATGTATCGCCTTGTGAACCGCATAAGACATAAACGTGGTATTTCAGTTCAGTATTTTTCAAGAATGTGACACGAAGGTCTTCAAGGAAATCTCCCCATTCCAGACTACTGTTTCAATGGAGCATTTTTCGAAAATTTAGAGTTACTCAAAAATGACTAACGATTTTGTTTAAAGCCATTTTTATGACAAATGAAATGTATATCTTGAATTGTCTGTGAATGTCCCTGAATGACTTGTGCTTATCCGGTAAACCGTAAAAGACAGACAAACGTTCTTTTGTAGAGTGAACCATTTGGAATATATTCGATGTTGTTTGTCTGAATTTTCCAATACTTACACCTCTCGTTATTCACTTTCCTTTTTCTTTCTCTTGGCCATACAAATAGAACGTAATTTTGCGACCAGCTTTAAAATATTTGACTATAAGTCTACTATATTCCCTCATCTCCCTTGCATTTACAAAAAAGCTCTCATAGAGCTATTCCATGAGTGACTGAAATTGTTGATGTAACTGAGAACAAACAATGAGTTAACGGATAACAAACATTGCCTGTATAACAACAACGAAAGCTTTACGACAGGAGTTTTAAGTCCTTTCTTCTCTAACTTACTGGGGATGCAATCACATTGTTTATAGCGATCGTTAGACTACCTTCAGCACAAGGGATGCCTACTCACTGTATCTTGTAGAAAAGAAACTGCTAATCTCAAAGATGCAAGCTCGGGTCCTGCTTTGTAATGTTATCATCTTATTGCTTGAAATTATTATTATTAACACACATCGTTAATATGCGGAAAATACTTTGTTGTCATAGATTAGACACAATCAAGAAACAAGCATGCATCACTATAGAAAAGTTGCAGTGGCCCTAAAACTTCTGAGATTCTGTCCCTGACTGCCAAACCGGCAGCCGAACTTAGAAGTTGTATATGTTCAGCTAAGCGATATGATACCTTTACTTACAACACGCAATATTCAGTTTCTGCTTGTTTTCCAAGACAGCAGTAAAAGTACATATTATACGAGGTGTTTTTTTAAAGTAGTATTTAAATATTTTCCCGCTACAGCGCTGCAGTAGAGACTTTGAGCATGCGCAATCTTTTCCTCCATTCACTACGAAGTTCTAACGCTTTCTGCAAAGACCAATGACCTCGCCTACCAAGGCCAGCAGGTAGCAAAACGGATAGTCTATACGACAGACGATGTTCATTTCATGGCGCGGTTATGACCATGCAAAAAACATCAGGTGGTAAAGTTTTAGGGAAAGCTGTTAGACGAAGAGAAAAAATCTTATATGTTGCACTCACATTACTTTCTCTACTCTTGTACCAACTGTTCTTAAAAACTCTTATTACCCTATCTTCTTCATGTTAGCCGAGATAAACATTTGCAGAAATTAACCTACTGCTAATTTGCTTGTAGATGCAAGGGGAAAGTGCGATAGTGAAATATTTTAAATCTGGTCGCTATATGAACGCTTTGAAATTCCATTCTCTTTGCACGGCCAAGATATAGAAAGTAAATAACGACAGAACAGTTTAAGTATTGCAAAAGTCACACAAGTAGCAAGGAATATCTCCGAAATGGTTCACTCCACAAAAAAAATGATTTGTACATAACTTGGTTTATCTCTTATAGTCTACCAGTTATGCAAGAGTAAAATAGGTCTACATGGGCTGAGTCAGAAAATTCAAAACATAACTTTCATTTGGCATAAAAATATCTTAAACATATGACAGCTTAATCAAAATCGTTGGAGCCAGTTTTGACAATATCAAAATTTTCGAACATTTTTCCCTGTAAGTAGTTTAGGGTGAAGGAATTTTCTTCAAAATCTTCGTGTAGCATCCTTGAAAGACATTAATTTAAATACCAACTTTGGTTTTTAACCGACTTTTCGTTTTTGAGTTATGATGTTCGCAGAGACACAAGGCGGACCTTTTTCTAAAAACTGTTTCTTTGGATCAGGGGCATCAAAATATATTTTGGTGAAACTTTAACATCGAAATTTTGGGTCGAATACAATAATGTCCCCACTTACTATACGTAAGTGGATATATACACAGGTACCAGTTATCAAACACCTCTATAAGCTTTCTTGAGAATGTTTTTATCGCGTTCTTTGGTTTCAAAACTGATATAAAGGTTTTTTAGCCATCTTCTTATGTAGTTTTAAAGGTACTGAAAGTTCAGATAGCATTCCAAACCAGCTCGTCTGCACGTATCACGAGTCATTTCCATCAAACTGCTGTGACTTTTTGAATATAACTTCTTGGTGCATGAGGGAGGTGTTCTTGGGCCAGGCCGGCCTGCCGACCAATGCTAAGTGAATAATCCTATGCCGTAGCGCGCTGCAGAGAGCTGGTCGGTCCCATTGGGCCGTCCTGCAGTATTAATGACATTGCAGCATCTTGATCACAGACACCGCTTCCCAAACGGCCCTTGTAAAGGTTCCACATTATGGTTTTGGAACATTTTATAAACTTTCTCTCTACTGATGTAAACAGGCTAAGATCTAAAATAATAATAATAATAATAATAATAATAATAATAATAATAATAATAATAATAATAATAATAATAATAATAATAATAATAATAATAATAATAAACAATAATAATAATAATAATAATAATAATAATAATAATAATAATAATAATAATAATAATAATAATAATAATAATAATAATAATAATAATAATCGTCATTATCATCAAAAATTCGAATTAGCTCTCGTTACCAAGTTAAAGGTGTGCATTTAATTCCCATATAGGCTTCGAAGTCCCGCTTCTGTTTGAGTGATGAAGCTTCAGGCAACAATAGCTGTGTGTATTTTGCTGCTATTTTTAACTCGGGCTGATATTGCAAGGGGAAGAGGAAGGGAGAATATTTGGCTTTTGAAACTCCAAGCCTAACGCATACGGTTGTAATGGACAAAACGAAACCTAAAACTTTTACTAGGTTTCAATATGTCACGTACATAAATACTTTAAATATAAGGGGAAGAAACAGTAATAAGGAACTGCAAGAGGGAGGAATAAGTTGTGTAAATTTCTAGCTAGCAACCAGTTGGAATAGCTGCTGGCTTATGGGAATATTGTTAGAATCAGTTATATTTATTTTATTATTTCAGTAGGTTAGGATTGTATTTGTGAAATTAGAATTGTTGGAATAAATGTTACATTACATAAATACATGTACGTAAGGATAAGCCACCTCTTACAACGAACAGATTATCTATCTTTCATTCCATTACCATCAAAAAACCTTATGTATTCCACTCACATAATTTTCTATACTCTTGCACAAAGTATTCTTTCACTTATTTTCTATATACTTTAACTTAATCGAAATAAACATTTGCAGAAATTATCTTGTTAGTTTTTATGGGAATACAGTAAGTGGGCTTTGAGTGATACATGTTTCAAGAGTGGTCACTATATGATGACTTTGAAATTTCGGTCTCTTTACATGACCAAGAGACAGGAAATATCTCCGAAATGGTTTACTTCACAAAAAAGATCAACTATGTGCTTTAACGAATCTACATCTTAATGTAGTAAGATTTGGTCTATTTCTTACGGCTTATCACTTATTCAAAAGTCATCAGGAGTAAACAGGACTATATGGGCTGTAGCCAGAAAATTACAAATAATTTCATTTGCCATAAAATATCTTAAACATATGGAATTTTAATCATCATTAGAGCCATTTTTGAGAAAATCAATATTTTCGAAAAATTTTCCATATAAAGGGCAGTTTAGGAGGAAGGAATTTTCTTCAAAACCTTGGTGTCGCATCCTTGAGAAATATTAAACTCACATATCAATTTTGGTTTTTAACCGACTTTTTGTTTCTGAGTTATACTGCTCACAGCCACACGGAACGTTTTCTAAATTTTTTTTTTTTTTTTTTTTTTTTAAATTCAGGGGGCCTCACAATAAATATATTTCCGGTGAAATCTCGGAATCGAAATTTTGGGTCGAATGCAATATTTCCTCTACTTACTATACGAAGTAGAGAAAGTAAAATTAATTGCCAGGTTCTAAAACATTACAGGACAAAGGGTCAGAAAGGGTAGACAATGGGAGAAAGTGTGAGTGGAAGTGGGAGAGGCAGGGAAAGGGGAAAGAGAGACAGAGAGAGCAACGTGAAAGACAAGGTTAGACGGAGAGAAAAGCATCTCCATATTTAACGCAATAAAACGAGCGGAACTGCGTGTTCTCGTATTATGATTTGATAACCACTATAATAATGATTTTGATCACCAGAACATCCATAGAGGATATTAGTGTGAAACTAACGAATAAAGTATATTGTAGTCGTTTGTTATAAAAGATATAGCTTTTTAAAAGAGCTTGATAACTGCATTTGCGTTTCTGGAGCGTTGCTTTATATCCTTTTGTCATTGTTCCATTGATATTCACATGTCACGCTTCGGTTTTGTTTTATTTTGTGTTTCGAGCTGCCAACCTAGATTTCCCGTGTGCTATTGCACTTCTGGCCGGCATCAGTGCGTCATCATATGACAAGGTAGGACCTTCAATATTGGTATTATTGTAGACCTGATAATACATCCATAGGCTAAACAACTGACGGGGACACTGCGATATACATACACCGGCAACATTCAAACTTGTGAGCATAAATTTTTAAAAATATTAAATAATTTTTATTACTTTCTCTACTAGGTATAGTAAATAGGGCCAAAATTTTGATATCGAGATTTCACCGGAATGTACGTTTTGAGGCCGCCTAAATCAAAACCACTTTTAATAAAAGAAACGTATGAGTGTGTCTGTGTGTGTGTCCATCCGTCTGTGAACAGTATAACTCAAAAACAAAAATTCCTTTAAAAACCATAGTTGGTACGTAAGTTTCATATCATTCAAGGATACGACACAAAAATGACTAAGGATTTTGATTAAAATGCCATATGTTTAAGATATTTCATGGCAAATTAAATGTATATTTTGAATTTTCTGGCTATAGCCTATATATTCCCCTTTCTCCTACGCAATGAGATAATTTCTGCAAAAGTTTATCTCGAATAACACGAAAAAATAGACAAATAAGAGTTTTTAAGAATAGATAGTACAAGAATCTGGCAGAAAATAAAGTAAAGTGTTTGATAGACTCAGCAACTATGTTCCAAAAAGCACCTCACAAGTTAAGTATTAATCTACAGACATTTCTGTCGGTTTTCAAAACAGTCTCCATTTTTTTTCACACGCTTTTTCCATCGTCATGCAATTTCTCTTTCATTGTTGCGTTTCATGGAAGCAGTTCGAGGGCGACCGCTACGAGGTTCATCTTGGAGACTGTGTTACCAACTTTGAAATGTTTTACCCACCTCCTAACACTGCTGGTACCTTTGCAGAATGCTTTATAGTCACGTTGAAGTTTGAGGTCAACTTCAGTAACATATTTTACCTCTTTAAGAAGGAATTCAATGACAGTAAGCTGTCAAAACGGAAGGACGCTACCATTTTGGAAATGCTGCTTGTGATGACGTAACAGAAGTTAACCGTGTAATGAATAGTGTTGTATGTATAGTCAAACTTTTAAGAGCGTCTTATCAGTACTTTTTGATATTTTCATATTATATTGCTTCTTAGTAACAGAACGAAAGTACTTGTACCTATTATAACATATAAATATATTAATTTATTTCAGTATTAGTAGATTAGTGTTTTTAACAAGAAAATAAAATTCATACAACTGCATTAAATGTAACGTCATCATCATGCAGGATGCCATTACACCCACGACACCGTATGGCCCCTCCCCATCCTTTAGCATAGGATACCCATACTTTACACAGCAATCTGTGTGATATGAACTAAGGACTTTCAACTTTGAATTGATAGTCAGTTGACTTTGCCTCGCCTTCACGATAATGACCATTTGAACTTCTACTAAGGTGTCTGTGGAAGGAATAACAAAACCGATTAATAAATTAGAAGAAAAGTGGCATATGTAGGAAAATAATTCATGCAATATAGGGTTAATGACGTCACAGTATGTAAATATGTGACTTACTATCCTGTAATCGTTTTTATTACAATGTGGGAAGTTGAATTTTAACAATGGGTAGCTCACAACCTTCAGTGCGAGTCTCTATCATCCCATCTGAGGAAGGGATGAAGTGAAGGAACCGCAGGGGGATGGATTTTGTACTTTCGATTAGTTATCCTAAGAAGTCTCAACTAATTTTATTATCTTGCTGACTGTGTCTACTAGTTTTCCACAAGTTTCTCGTTTTCTTTGGCTATTGTGGTGAACCTGCTGCCGAAGGTTCTCCTCAGTTCATTCCTCAGGGGATTCTCTGTCTACCAGTATTCGTCTACCTAATCCTAGAATCTCAAAGAGTCAGCCTCATGTATTTTTTTCAGATTATTTACTACCTCGGAGGAAAAACTAACTTTAAAATAAAACAAATAAGAGTCAAATTTAATATGACGCATGTTTCTGTCTACCAAATGTTTAGATCGTTGGCAACATTGAAAGTGCAGTTAGCTAATCTGATTCATCAGGAAATACTTTATGGTTTCCGCGCGATTATCGGCCTCTATGGGGGGGGGGGGGGGGGGGGTGCGTGGAGGGGGTGTTCTCTCTTCCCGCATAGCGCTCACTGGTTTTGCCCTTTGTGTGTCCGCCTACACAGTAAAGCTAAGCGTATGTTTGCACCCCTAGGTCCAACGCATGAGCTAAACCTCTGTGCTTTCCAATCAAACAAAATGTACGAATTTTCTTACCAACGCTTAAAATTTCACACTTATATATCTGATATTGTAAACCTGAAGGTACAGATTTATAAAATATTGTTAATGTTATAGCCATTGGTGTCCGAAATTTTAATCGAGTATTTATATTCGATTAAACATGCAAGAATCGATAGTTGCGCCTTCAACTGCGAAATTATTGGTTGATGGATGCAATGAGGTCCATTACAGTGGTGTATAAACACCACATTATGATAAGGTCGAGCATAAAAGACATTAATAGGCATTCCCTTTATGTAAAATAAACTTTCGTGGCATTAACCACTTCCAAAATAGTTGATTTATCGTTAATACGAGAGACATCAGTAGCACGCACTGAAATATGATACCAGAATTATTGACTGATAAGATTAATAATTCGACTGGGAAATGATAGAGAAATAAATTAGTTCAGTAAATAATTTCCTTCTGTTAGAATCAATGCATAATGTAAGAAACGAGAGCAAATTTTATAACTGAGAAATTAGATTACAATCAAATCAACAACAAAATCTTTAACTCAGAGCGTTCCTGTAATTCAGTTGTGCGGAAGTCAATAGGTTTGGAAAGATGCAAACAAAGTTCTGGAAATTGGAAAGGGAACAGAATTCTTAGAATTCAGCAAATCATCGAGTGAAAAATTGTTTCATAGCGAATTACAAGCCCAAGATTTAGTAAAAGCACAGGTTTTATCATATGCAGATGATAGAGTCAACAGAAAAGGACGATATGCAAAGACTTGGGCACAAGAAAACGACCTAGACATAAACAAACAGAAGACAATGGAAATGAACTTCAGGAAAGGAGAGAAGTCATCAGCCAAACACTAACACTACTACTCCAAGTATCAGGAAAGTATAAATATCTGGAAATTACAATGCAAACAAAAGGCAACATCTTTCAGAAAACGCATCAGCCATCAGCCATCATTTTCTGGGTCTGCCCACCGATCTCCTTCGTTTAAGATGATATTGTATTATTTGTTTAGAAAGTCTAATATTTGGCATTCTTTCAACATGCTCTTTCTAATTTCCTAATTCTTCTCTTACAGTTTCATTTTTATTAGGTCTCTCTTCGTACATCCCTTCTTAAGAATTTCATTTCTGAAGCCTGTATTTTTATGTTGTTTTTTAGTTAGCACCAAGTGTCATTTCCGTCCGCTAGTAGGCGCAGCCATAACTAACTAAAACTTTAATTTTGTTTCTTTGCATATTTTGTTTCATAATGTTCTATTAGAAATTTGCATATTTTACTGCCCATGTCTATACCAACATCCATGGCTGACGAAACAGTTTTACCATTGGTCCTCAATTTAGTTTCATTCCAGAGTAGATAGTAGTTTGATAGAAAGGAGAATAGGATTTAATTTGGAGACTCACCTTGCCTCCGTGGACTTTGAGAAGGCCTTCGACCGAGTATAACAGAATAAATTATGGCACATATTAAAAACAAAAGGTAACCCAGAACAGCTGTTTAAAATCATGCAACACTTATACGCAGATGACAGAATTGTTATTAAAATAAATAGAAAGTTTACAAAAAAATTAAAATAAATCAAGGACCTCGACAAGGATGCTGTTTCTTTAATATAGATTAGGCGATTTTCTTTAATATAGGACAAAGGACATTAAATGTATTAATGTTTGCTGATGAAGTAGCTTTAATTTTTGATAATAAGATAAATCTGTAAGATACTTTTGTAGTAAATACATTAACTGAAATTATTATACAGAATTTATATCACGTGTTTGGCGCAAACGCAGAAAAAGTTACGCTACGTACATTCACATGACCTTCTCTACTCAGTCTTATGTAAACTATTCTTTAAAAGCTTATTTTTCTGAATACTTAATGTTAATAAAGATAAACGTTTGTAGAAATGAGTTTATTATTTATGTACATATTTATCTATAGGTATTTAAGGTGCTCTATAGGTTCTCAAACTTCGACGCTCTCCAGCGCCCAAACCGTGCATTTCCGGACAGGGATTCCTGTTTGAAGACCGATCAGTTTACCGTCCCGCACAACATACTAGCGTTGTCGATGTTTGTATTTTTTTTTTTTTATTTATTTTTTTAACCAAAATGCAGAGCAGTGTTGTATGTCCAAAACAGTTCCCAGCTTCTCCCCGTGTTATATCTGGAAATTACAGCACTCTCGTTCAATTGTTTCGTACCTCTTCGGAGTTAGAGATTACAATCTCTGTTACAGACACGCCTTGAGGCAAAATCTTAGCGGAATGAATGGTGCTAACTCGGAACTGACCAGTTAACAAACTGGTTTTTGACATAAAGGAAACAAACAAGTTTATTCTCCCCTTTCTGAGATGTTATGTTGGGTCATGCTAATCGTGGACAGCACTTGCGTACATGGGAAGCCGGTAGGTACCTACCTATTTACCTAATAAATCCCATTCAGCTTTCACCAAGCGACACACGTAAAAGGGAGCGCTCAAATATGAGGGAAGTTTTAAAGGTGGAAATTTCATCAATTATTGGGATCCACAGCGAACCCTAAAAGCAAATTAACCGTGACCACATTCATAAAGGTGACAGGGCGAACTTCCCTAAAGAATGCATATAGTAACTAAGATGAACTACGCTGTTAAGGGTCGCCGAGGTGCTTAAGCGAGCACCCTGGAACCGAATTTTTAATTTTCTTTATTTTTATAGATATGAAATCAATACCTTCCACACTCAAGGGTGTTTATTATGAACTACCACACAAAGTGGGAGAACTGATTGACGATTGAGGTAGGCGTGTTCCCTTCTTCATTTTCAGCAATTGAAATTAATATCTTATGAAGCGTTCAGTTGTAAAATTTCAATCGTACAACGGCATTCATAAGAGGTTGGAAAAGTTACAATGGTGCGCGGAATAAAAATACCTAAAGGAGGAGCTTTATCAGAAATAGATTCTACTAGTGTGTATAATTTCATATTTCGCACAGGTTATGTAAATAATAATGTTCCCGTTAAGAAAGAAAAACAAAAAGGGGAATAAAACAAGTATGTTAAATGGGGTTCAAACCAATGTAAGACCACACTGTTGATTCGAAAGAACATGCCTTAGCCAGCTCGGCTATAGCGAATACACGAATTTGGTTTTAACTGATCAAACTCAGGTTCTGTAAGTCTAGCACCAAAATCGAATCAGTTTAGTTCTAGCCCACAACTTAAAAGAAATATCATAAGAACATATGTTCTGCAGGTTCACTGAAGTTGAATCTGCAATGTTTGCCCGCTAATGTAGAATGATTACTGAAATATTGCTTTTCCAAACTGCGAGGTGAGTGAGTTGCGAGGTGACATGGCTGCCATGTACTCCGAACACCAAGGGAAGCAAATTACTAATTTAATTCTCATACCATCTATGCAAGTACGCCTGAAAATTAGGTGACCCTTCGTGCAGGTCTCACTAAAGTTGGGTATTTACTTTTGTGAAAGTAGTACATACATTTCACGTATCACGGAAACGGCCCTAACGATTTTGATCAAATTTTATATTTAGATAAGGTTTTGCTAAGTTTTTATACATGGGTGTCTTTCCTGAGAAAATGCTATTTTACACAAAACAAATGTTATTCCCTCTTCACTTTCTGCATGATCGAAATAGAAATTATATTTATTATATTCACATTGTTTTCTCTACTCATTTTTAGGTAGCACATTCACTCTCTTTGTCTACTCGCTCTTCTACAAACAATTTTCCTGACAAAAATGCAATTTTACAGGAAAAACCACTTTTTATTCCCTTTTCTACTAACAATGCATACCATGTGACCGTTAATCTCGAAAACCGCTTGACCGTTCAAATCAAAATTCGGCACGTATGTGTAATGTTTCACAGAGAAGGTTTTTATGCTATCCATTTTACTACACAATATATTACTTTCACATGTTTTCTATACTCGCTTTTCTTTTATGTAACAATTCACATGTTACTCTCCACTCGCTTTTCAACATACAATTCATACAATCGGTATGTATGTATGTCTGTGTGTATAGTGTCTCGAAAAGGCTCCAACGATTGGCATGAAAATTTATATTTAAGATTACTGTATTTGACTCTGGAACTTAAATATGATTGGCACAAGTGAACCTGAGATAGCGCTCCATTGTTCTTTCCTCTCGCTCTGGCATTCAACATTTTTGCTTCAATAGTGCCTTATTCTTTTTTTCCCGGGACAATAACTATTACGCGAAGTATCATTTCTAATAGACTATTACGGCAAAGCAATTATAGTCATACATCCATAATATCATTAATGAATTGTGTTTATTGGAGAGTGAATGAAACGACACGATATAATATTGTAGCAAAACTGGCACTACATATTTCCAATAAGCTCCCCGCTCCACGCACGTTTGCATATTCAAGCACAAAGGCATTCTCCTGAGTCAATGATAGTAAACGTCACTGACCTATTTTCCTGCTTGCGCACACAGTTTATAGTAAACGTATTTCCTGCTGTATTCTGTGTTCTGGGGTGCACCTCTTCAAATTATGCCATCTATTTCAGCATTAGATGCTTCACTGAAGCAAGAGTTAGCCATTTAAGCGTAGCAGCTTGTTACGTCAAATTACGTAAGCTGTTGCACATCTGTAGGACAGTGCAGCTAGATTAAGACTTAAGAAAGCAAAGGAGGTGACAATTAAAATTCAGAGAAGTTGATGAAATTTGATAAAATTTTCGCGAATGAAATTAGTTGAAATGTGAAATTGTTATGCAGATGATTGATTTCATGACCCCAGTGGCCGTCCTATCTGAACTATGAGCTTCTTTTTTTTTTTTTGGGGGGGGGGGGGGGAGCAGTTGAACGCTGGGTAGGTGCGTCACATCCTCAGAAATTCTTGTCTCTCCATTTTATTTCACTTGTGATTTACTTTTATCCTACATCTGGCTGCTCTCTGTTAGTAAGTGTCAGCAAGGGTCTCACCGTTGCAAGGCAAGAAAAAAAAAAAAAAAAAAAAAAAAAAGAATGTTCTCTGGTCTCTTCGACCTTCAGCGCGGGCGGTCTCCGGTCTCCGAACCTCTCTGTGGGATCTCGAAGCCGTTGAAGATAAATAATAAGATGTGCAACACATTAGATTTTTCTTGTTGTACGAAAATATTCTAGTGATCTGAAATCGATGTGATAATTCTCATTGAATAAAAAAATCAAAACAAAAAGCAATGCCACTATTTCCTCAATGAGGATAGCGTTAACGCGAGAGATCGGTGAAAATTAAAAAATGACGAAGAAATGCATTTTTCTGAAATTATTTACATGTTTCACCTTTCCAAAACTGGTTTCATTTCTTCCCTACGACTATATGGACTTTAAATGCCCATTTAGATGTCTAGCTATGCGCTCTGAAACCTACCTTTTAATTAATAATAATAATAATAATAATAATAATAATAATAATAATAATAATAATAATAATAATAATAATAATAATAATAATAAGAATAAGAATAATAATAATAATCATCATCATAAATAATATTTTAACAAATTACGAGTATAATAGTGCTGAAATTTGGTATATTTACTTTTAATATGCAGATAAACATGGCATAAAAATAAGAACAACTGTAAAAAGAAATTTGTGGAAGTTTCAAATTTCATATGATGTCCCTCGCCTTAACACGAACAATTATGTTTACTTTCATTATCGCTTACCTTTTGGGGCCCACCATGGTGTCTTGGGCCCTGCTGCGCCGGGTTTACGACGTACCCGTTGGTCGCGTTCATCTTCTTCCTCCCTCCCGGAGTTTGAGGTGCAATAACTTGCAGAAGATTCTGTGCGGAATCCCCTTCGGTGCCTCCACCCTGACCTTTTTCATTACCGTTTACCTAAAGTGACATCCAACACATATGAATACGTCTAAATCATAACAAAGAAATATAACACATATTAATATTCTTATAATATACTTCCAGAATATTGGCTCAAAAAATAAGTGAAAAGCCAGAACATGGTTTCCTCATAAATTTAAAATAGGAAATTTATTCCGTGTGTTTTAATTGGACCCAAATTTCCAGATTTTCTTTGCAAATTATTAGTATTATTAACATGAATAACCGTTTTTACTATTACTTTGGTCTATGTTCTCATGATTTAAGATTTCACACGCATAAAATAGTTTTCTTTTTAATAAAGTTAAAGTCGACAACTTTTCTATTCTTATTTTAGTAAACCCAAAAGTCCCGGGATTGTTTCCCAGCCAGGGGTGGCAATTTTTGTTTAATTAGGATTAGTCTCAACCCTCCACAGAGTCTTGAAGTGTGGATCTGCGTATGAAAATAAGTTAAAAATGGCGGATACCTACAGTTGAACGACCTGAAAGTTCAAAGAGTAAAAACACCATCAAATGTTTCAAAGCCCCCGATGGAAACAGCAATTGAAGGGGACTATTAAAATGAACAGACACATAAAAAAGATCATAAAAATGAGACTTACTACTTGTTTTGTTTGTATTAATGCTAACAATGCAGGAGATAACTAAAAGCATGTCTAAATTATCTGGAGTGAACGATTTACTGTTTTTGTTGTTTTAGTAAAATTTATTTAAAGCTCGTATATGAAGATTTCATAAGACTTAACTCTATCCAAACTGCTGGCAAGAAAACAGATACTTTATAGTGCAAGATTTGAAGCTTTCACGGCAAGCGTTATTAATTATGACTTCACGGGTGATCAGCCGTGTTAAATGTAACACTTGGAGCTTTCGAGCCTACGAAATTCTCCGAGCGTCATCGGAAACTGAATAAATAAATGAACATCTCAAACGCATGGCCTTCATCAGGAATTGGATAAATAAATAAAGTCATCTCAAATTCATAGCCTTTTTCAGGAAACATTAAGTTTATAACGCCAAGTTTACATGGATTTCTGAGATGGTCGTTTGTTTTTATAATACAGTTCCAAAATGCATGGTAGAATACGTTAGAAATGACAACACCCATAGGGATTTAAATATGGCACTGACATTCGTGAAACAGTGTTAATAAATGCAACTTCTGATATTGAAACTCTGTAAGCAGTTTATAGTAATTCTGCGAGCGGTAAACGCGAGGAAAATTATCCCAAATATACAACCTTGATTGGTATTTCGTTAGAATATTTCACAAAATAATTAATAATTCATTTATTTAATACCACTTAATATTAATAGTGGTTTGAAGTAAACAACTTACAACTTAGAATAATTCATACATTTTAGTTAAGATTATTTTTACAGTTGGCATTAAAAGAGGCTGTGAGAAAAACAACAACAATACGTTTAGCATTTAATCCAGGAAAATAACGAATTAAACATATGACGAATTTGTTTCAGTGGGGCATGCATTGAAGATAGGTTTACTCTATTTAAAGTTACAGTTGTAAAACATCTGATACTGTTTCCATACACATGACCTGCTCTTTTCTGTATTTTTTGACTTCGCATCTAGAGTTAAAATAACAATATCCTCATTAGAACATTCGCCAAATGTTTTGTCTGCCATTTTTGAATGCCCGCTAATTATTTTTACTGCTCAAGGATTCTTCAGGTGTACAGGAATATAAGAAAATTGTTAGGCTGGCGGAACCAAAGATAATATAGCCAGAGGGATAATACTACGACCATACGGCATGAGTGGAATAGTCCAAGATAATTGTTAGACTTAATTATAATAACAGGGCGTATTAAACATATTACGTAACGGAGTTAATACATCTGGAATGTCAGTAAATTCTTATCAAAAACGGATGGTAGGACGATTCCGTTTAAACCTGCCTCTCAGAAGCACAAAGATGTGCATCTATCGTCACATAGCTTTTATCGTCTATCTTTGCATTGCACAGCACTTGTTTGGCATCATTCGAAGGCGTAGATTAACCAGCCATGGCAAAAGAGTAAGAAAACCAAACGTGGGACAAGGTTATAATAATAATAATAATAATAATAATAATAATAATAATAATAATAATAATAATAATAATAATAATAATAATAATAATAATAATAATAATAATAATAATAATAATAATAATAATAATAATAATAATAATAATAATAATAATAATAATAATAATAATAATAATAATAATAATAATAATAATAATAATAATAATAATAATAGTTCATAGAACTTGCAATTGAGGTTACCCTCTTTTGCAATAAAAAGGAGTCAAAAAGGCTAAAAAGGACAAATAAAATGCAGCATTTTTTAGCCTGTAATGACTCATAATGAACATATATTACGTTAGGCCTCGTCTTCAGACATTGGAACAGAAAGTGATTTTTCCTGAACTTCCTGGCCCTTTTCAGGAGTGCGTGGAGCGCGAAAGGTACTTTTGGCACACCTTGTGCTAGAGTTGGCGGTTGGGACACTGTTGCGCGGAGAGCTGGGCTTGATGAGGCAGGCGGCGTGAACGGTGGTATAGCAACAGCCGCCACCGCCGCCGCCGCCACCCCGCACCGTGAGGTCGGGAACAGTCAGTTAGCCAGGCCGCTCCGGGCGGGTGAGGAGTAGGGTGGGGAGTCCGGATTGTGGGGTCCCGTTTGTGTGAGAGGAAACGCTTCTCTCTCTCTCTCTCTCGCTCTCTCGCTCTTGGCGGAAATGAGAGCACCGCTCTACGTATTGACACGTCCCGTGCCGCTCCTAACCACATCTGCCGTCATGCACTGCATCCTTGTCTTGTACCGCGCGAGCATCTACAACACATACCACCGCAACTCTTCCGTATCAAATTTAATTACGTCAGAGGTGCTCTTACATAACAATACCTTTCACTCTAGCACTCAAACTCAAAGTTTACCTAAACACTACAATATTACTGGTGGGAGTGGCCTCTTAGAAAAATCTCGTCTTGCACCTCAGTCTATTCCACGTTCGCCAAAGAGGGGAGGTTGGATTTACCTCCTGCCACTTCATGCGAGCTGTGCTATCTTTAACACACAACTGTGTTGCAGTGGCGTTTGATTTACGAAAGCACTTTGACGCAAACGTTCCTCTCCGTCGAAGACGTCGCCTTTAAGACCTATAAGATCTCGTTTGGTGTCCGGACTAGCTCTAGCAAGAGGTCCTAATCTGCAGGGTATGCGTGAGTTATGGTAGGAATGCAACCAAACGAAGAATCAACCAACATATCACTTTATTTGTAAATTTCCAGATTTGTAGAGAACTGCCGACGATATTTAAATAGAATGTAACTTTGTAACTTCAACTACAACGTTATAACACTTTAACTTTGTCACCCTTTAGCAACCGCCGAATTATGTATACGCGCTAGCTTACGTACAACTCCCAAGTTGCACATGTACTCTCGGCTCGGTTCAAGACGAGTGTCTGTTGCGTTGCATTTGTTTTTGCGTGAGCAACACGAAGGAAGCGATTTCCATTGGCTAACTTTAGAGCGCGTCATGGTAAGATAGGAATCAGCCCGCGGAATCACTATGGCTTCGTACAAACAACAATTGTAACCTTATCACTCATTTAAATCTGCCCAGGCTTCCATTCTTGAGACTTTAATCTATTCAGCTTTATTACGTTTTCCTCTTAACTATTGACTACAATCTCCTTTTGTTTCTTTCTATTATCAAATATATATTGACATTATAATTTCAGTTTCAACTTTCAAATCTTAGGCGACAAACATCTGTTCATAAGTGACTTCATTAGTAACGCTATCAATATTAGGTGACAAGTGAAGATACACCAAGTGATCGTCGCGTAATCTACTGCGACACAGTTTTAGTATACCTCAATTTGGAGAAACTTCGCAAACATGCTCATTCTATACACACTGATCTTGCAACTGTTTATTTCTCTATCTACTACATTTTAATCGGCATAAGCATTCTTAGAAATTATCTTATTGCTAATTTTCTTATAGCTGCAAGGAGAACATGGGAATACAATAGGCTTTAAGCATTGCTGGTTGCTATGCGACGTCTTTGAAAATCCGTTCTCTTTGCAAGGTCAAGCGATAAAAGCTTAGAATATATTCCTGCTTGAGAAAAGTATAAGTATTGGCAAATTCACACAAATAATAAAGAATATCTGGGAAATGGTTTACTGAAAAGAAAAAAAGAAATACTGGACATAAATTGTGTGCTTTAACAAGATACACATGTTTTAATTAGCTTTTGTCCGTCTTACTAACTTAAAGCATACTGCATAATAAACGACTAACACTCATAATGCATTATCACTTCTTATTTGTGGTATTATTGCTTTGGTTGCATCACCTCCTCCCTGCGGTTCCGCCAACCTAAACATTTTATGTATCCATGTGCAGTAAAAGCAATTAGTGGGTTATTAAAAATGGCAGATAAAATATTTGGAGAATATTCTAGTGAGGATACTGGTATTTTAATTGAATAAGCGAAGTCAAAAAGCATGAAAAGGGCAGGTCACGTGCATGAAGTCAGTTTTAGATGTTTTATATTATAAATTCCTCATTTTCCTGAATTAAGCTGTAAAATAATTGACGTCCTTCCACACAATTTGTTTTCGGAGGGGGATCTAATGAGGTGCTACCATTAGAAAATTTGGAAATGTCATTGTATACATATATGCTTATGTATATAATCAGATCATTATATTACAGAGTTATACAAATACATTTAAAGAAGAAACCTACGTTTTTTTACACATTTTATCCAGTGGGCTTTAATTTCCAAATTTTCATGTATACAGGATGGAAGTGAAGTCATTACATTCCTTCTAATTTGTGCTTCATAGAAGCATTACGAACCAAAAGGTCTAAGCGATTTTGTTCTTTAATCAGTCGATTTCAAAAAGATAAATAGTTGTTGATCCAAATTGGGTGCGTAATTCCACAAGAATGTACGAATATAACAGTTTGTTACTTGTAAGATGCGTAGAGTAACTTGTTTCTGACATAGCTTCAGTAGTAATTATGGGACATCACACAGAGTTTCGAAATAATTAATCACTTAAAAGACGTGAAGGAATATTCCGAGCTGCTCTCTCAGACGTTAGGTAAGTCGACAACGTTGCGTTGAGGTTGGTGAGGAAATTGACCTGGTTTGTGAATGTAAACAGGTCGGGCACTTTCGCTTTCGTTTAATGTTTTGGGAGCTAACGGAAGTTATTGTTGTTATCCCACAGCCTACTGGATTAGTTGTAGTGCCAACTGTGAAAATAAATCTTAATTAAAATGTTAGAATGTTATTGTAACTTGTGTGTTGTTTACTTTCAAATCACAATTAATCTTAAACAGTATTAAATACAGTTATGAATTATTTTGTGGAATACTCTAAACAGAAACTCGAGATTTCTGTGCCGAAAAATGGTAATGTGATATTCCAGTTTCATTTTAATGCTTTATTTGCTTCATTCGAGAAAATAGTTGCTCCATAAATTTTGTGGAAACAAACATTGCCAATATACGAGCGCTAAATGCCTTAAGACGAGGGCAATTCATAAAGTAAGTTCCGATATCTTATACACATCAAATGACCATACATAATTGCAAAACGGTTGTTATATTTAATCCATTAGATTTTTGTCTATTTTTCCACATAGTTGCCTTATTCAAACATTTGTTATTTCTACAGACCTTTGTATGCCGACGTCATGGAAATCTGTCGCCTGTGAGGATACCAGTCGTGGATAACCAGTGAATAACTATTAGATAACCAGTGGAAATTGTCAGTCTTTGCATCCAGAGGCTCTAGAGGCAGTTTGAGTCGAGTGGGGAAGCTTATTCCCCCACCCGAAGTGTCTTTACCGCAGTACCTAGCCGTTATACGGCTTTACCTGCGCGATAGTATGGTGTTTTGGTCTACAGTGACTTAAACTCTGGGAATGTTTGGGAACAGGGGTATTTTAGGGACAAGATGGACAACAAAGGTGGAACGCTCCACACACATCCCTCCCACGTACAGATAGCACGGAAAGAAATTAGGACTGCCTTCTTGCCTAACTTCTAATCGTTATTGAGTATCTTATATTTGAATCTCCCGATTGAAAAGCATGTCTTTCTAAATTCAACTATCATTATAATACAATATTGCAACAAAATCGTAAAAGTCGAAGTCCGTTTATTTTTCTAACACTAAATTTTCCTCTAAGCAGAGAAGCTTGCTGATGTGATCGTGCTGTTCGATCGCATACACAGTCACTAGCTTCCCTGTAGCCTCGGACCTCCTTTGTGTTTTACTGGTATCATTGTTTATGGTCACGTACACACAGTTGCTCGCCGCATCCATGGTTACCCGTCCTCCTCTCCTCCGTATATTGTTGAAGGACCCAATGTCACAATATATTAAACTAACAATAACCTATTAAAGGCATCTCACGCCTAATCGCTGCGAATTTCACTCAAACTAACAGAAAGTGCCAATATTACACACAAATGCATATATTCATGTAGAAATAATGATATTCTAATCTATTTCTCTCTAAATAACCTTATATCTTGAGGGAAAGTGTCAATTACCTTGTAGCTTGGCAAAAGTCATTGCTCATATTCCTATGTTGCCGAATTTCTTTATTCAGCTCAGCCATACAGAACTTTAATATATTTTATATTAAAGTAGATAACAGTTGAACTACGTACCACCTAAAATTGATTTGACTGTAACTCTTCATAGGTGTTCACTAATCTATTCGTTTGTCATTCATTTTCAGTCACTCTCGAACGTAATTCGGACATGCCAATACTACTATTTTCATTCAGTGCGGTTTGCACGTGAAGTAGCTCGCCGCGGATTTGACTGACTCGGTTCGTCCTCTCCTTGGCATTGTAAGGAACATTAAAACGAAGTGTAATTCCTTTCACAGTCGCTCAGGTTTGTTGCACTTACCTTAAGAATTTTGCAATATTGAAATCCTCAAACTAATTCCTCGAGTTTGGCTAAAACACATTTTGTGGTTATGTCTAAGCCTGCCCTAATTCCTCAAGTCTCGCCAAAACAAAATAGAATGAATTCTTTTGTTTATTTCTAAGCCTGCGAAGTCAATTTACCATACTAGAATGACTGATCAAAATGAATGTTCGCAAAATGTAATTAAATTCGATTTAACCAAATCTGTTCTGAAAATCTACTACCCTTTTTTACGAAAAATTATTTTAAACGTAATAGATACAACTGTGAAACGATACATCCACCAGAAACGCGAAAAACTGAAATTAACCCCATACAAAATTATCAATTTCAATTTTTTCGAATTTTCGGTTGTTCCTTTGCTCTTTTTTACTTTCTCTACTGGTAAGTAGGGGAAGTATTGTATTCCACCCAAAAATTCGAAGTCGAGATTTCACCGGAAATACATGATTTGAGGCCCCCTGAATCCAAAAAAGGCCTTTTTAGAAAAAGGTCCGTGTGTGTGTCTGTGTGTCTGTGTGTCTGTCAGTCTGTCAGTCTGTGGACAGCATAGCTCAAAAACGAAAAGTTGGTTAAAAGCATAGTTGGTATTTAAGTTTAATGTCGTTCAAGGATGTGACACGAAGATTTGGAAGAAAATAGCCCCACCCTAAACTACCCTTTACATGGAAAATTTTTCGAAAATTTTGATTTTCTTGAAAATGGCTCTAACGATTTTGATTAAAATGTCATATGTTTGAGATATTTTTATGACAAATGAAATGTATATCTTGAATTTTCTGGCTATAGCCCCTGTAGTCGTATTTACTCTGGACGACTTTTGCATAACTGGTAAACCGTTAGAGATAGAGCAAATTATACTATACAAAAAATGTAGATCTTGCTAAAATACACAATTTATGTCTCAATAAATTTTCTTGTAGGGTGAACCATTTCGGAGATATACCTTGTTATGTGTGTGAGTTTCGGAAAACTTGGAACTTTCGTGAAATGGGTCATCGTTGTTCATTTTTTTTATATGTTACGTGTACAAAGAGAACGGAATCTCAAAGCTTTAAAAGATTTGACTATCGCACAAAGCCTACTGTATTCTAACATTCCCCTTGCACCTACAAGGAAATGAGCAATAAGATAATTTGTACAAATGTTTATTTTAACTAAC
Organism: Tenodera sinensis; assembly: GCA_030765045.1. Classification (NCBI taxonomy): domain Eukaryota; kingdom Metazoa; phylum Arthropoda; class Insecta; order Mantodea; family Mantidae; genus Tenodera; species Tenodera sinensis. The sequence goes on from CM060972.1 coordinate 56,264,164, forward strand.
ACGAAGAAGATATAGGAATAAGAGTTCGCAAGAATGGTGAGTACAAGAGTAGAGAAAGTCATGTGAGTGCAACACATCAGATTTTTTCTAAAGCATCCCAGTAGTAAGGCAAGCAAAACAAAAACAAAACTATTCAAATCGGTCGAGCCATTTTTGAGTTCTTGCGAGACAAACGCACGTCATTTGTTTTATAGACATATTTATTATTTATATTTACTGCGGTTTCTCAGTTAATGTTTAGACGTATATGCTACCCTGGATAAATTGGCGACACAGCAAATGTTTAGAAAAACCAAGAAAGAAAGGGAAAGAGACAGAGAAAGGCTTTGCGGAAACACGTGTCCCCAATTTTCTCTGTTCGTTTTGACTCCATATGACAAAGGCACGTGGCTTGTTGAAAAGTTTTACAAAAATTAGCACATCGTTTGTATCTTTTCTGAATCTTGCACGAGGTACATACGATTGTCGTATGTATACTCCGAGGATGAAATAGCGGGAATGCTCTGCATAAAAACTTACACTTCTTTTCGTGCAAACACAATGGGTTGCGAACCAAATAAGTTAGAACTCACTGAGAGGACTTACAGTAAATACATCAATGTGGGCAATTAAACACGCCTAGCACCTCAAACCAGACTAGCATTTCTCTGATTTATGAACTCCATATAGAAGCACACAAATAAATATACAGGATAGAGGGGAAGTGATTACATTTATTCTAATATGTACTTCATAGAAGCATTACGAACAAAAAAGTCCAATGGCATTTTGTACTTAGATCAGCCGATTTCGAAAAAATAAATAGTTTTTTTATCCCAATTGGATGTGTAATTCCACAAGAATGTACGAATATAACAGTTTGTTACTTGTAAGATGCGTAGACTAACTTATTTGTGACATAGCTTCAGTAGTAATTATGTAATATGATACAATGTTACGAAATAATTAATCATTTAAAAGACATGAAATACTCCGAGCTGCTCTTTCAGACGTGAAGAATGTCGACAACGCTGCGTTGATGTTGGTCAGGGAGTTGACGTGGTTTGTGGATGTAAAATGGTCGGGCGTTTTCGCTTTCGTGTAATGTTTTGGGAGCTAACGCTTGTGATTGGCCTACACTCGCACAGTAAACACGGATGGACAAGGCAGGGTATGAGTTGTTTTCAAGACTGGTACTTAGATAACTTAATATAACCAAATTCACAACACAAAAACTAAATTTAAAACTATTAAATTTCCCATAAGCCATATTTCAATTTTTTTCAAAATTGTTTATTCATAAAAGTATCCGAAATACAAAATGTATATAAATTTTAAGTTTCTATGAATAACTGTGTTAGATTTCAACATTAAAATTTACTAATAACAAAACATTCATATAAAGCTTGTAATTTCTAAAACTCAATCCAAAAATCTGAACTTGCACTAAATTAAAACCACTGCGCAATTCACTAAATCCAAATTTCATTTTTTAAATTAACAACCACCGTCGTTTGTTTTATATGTGCATGCCTTGATTACGGATTAAGCAAAACAAAACAACGGTCAGCTGACCCCGTAGCGCAGATGGTAGAGTGAACTGCGCAAGGGGTCCCGGGTTCGATTCCCGGCAGGGGGGTAGGAATTTTTCTCCAGCCAAGATTATTCCTCATCGTTCCCTGAGTCGGGAAATATGAATGAAAGTGTGAATATGTGTGTGAATTCAACGTATAAAACCCCCAAAGACCGAAAACCCCACTGTTAAACGAGTAACGCCTTTGCAGTTAAAGGCGGGATATAAATGGAACAATTAAAAAATGGAGCATCGGAAGATATAAAAGAACAAAAGTGAATATTCGGAAACAGTTATTACCACAACATATGTTACTTTAGGATAAATATTATATATAATAATTGTTGTACTTTCTCTGAAGGACATTTCGTGGGGAAATGTGTCTATTCAGGCGTATGATATAAAACAGAGGAAAACAGCTTCAAGCCGTGGCTAACGAAATCTGTATCTCTTGTATTAACTCAACGAGCAAATTGTTTTTGGTCAATGGTCTACTATGCATAATAGTTAATGTGAGTTCAAGCTCCTGAAAATGATCTTCAGTCAACTTGAATTTTGGTTGTATAAATTTTGATCTAGGTCCATTGCATGTTGATCTAACATCAAATACAACTGTCAAATTGTCTCCGGTTAACTTGATTGAACTTAGATCAGCAGAACTACAGAAGGAAGAAATAAAGAGCACAGCTTTAAATAAAATAATTAGTAACGCACTTGTATAGTTATTAGGATAGTGCTAGGATTATTTGAAATTGTATTATGTCGTGAAAATAACTTTTACAGAAAAAACTGATTACTCCTAGCCCAGGCCATTTTTCACAAAAGGTAAAATGTGAAGTTATTGTGTTTGAGGCCTATTTCCAAAAACAAAAAGTTGAAAATAACTTGCAATTGTATTCTTGAAATTTAAGGAAAATGTTTTGCTCTTAAATATACTTTGATCTATTAATCTGTAAAATACACAAATAAAATGATTAGTAAGGTAAATGTATAATTAACCTCGAATTAAAATACCCAGCGATTTTCTTAAGTGCAGTTTCTTTGTGAGAAATTAAAACTGTGTTAGTCTGTTTTATTTTTTGTTTCGATTTCACTATATACTTATACTTTTCAATTACAACATCCAACAATACGTTCTTCCCTTTCGCTTTTGTTTCTTATTTTGCAGCATTTTCCTATCGTGCTGTACCCTGCCAAATACGTCCGAAGCTAAAAAACAAGTGAATGCTGCTGCCCTGAAGCAGCGATTTTCAGCTGTTTTACGGCGTTACCAAATGTTATATTACAATCGAAGTTCAAAGTTGATCTGCGACTCAATGATCTTAGATTACTTTTCAACTAATCTCAGTTCATGCTCTGACCTTAAATCTGATGTCCAGTCAGCTACATTTATGCAATTATGGAAGTTGAACCTTCTTTCTTTACATGATTACCCTCCCCATATGTAGGACTTACAAGACATTGCCTAGGGTCAGACGTCTGTCGGGGAGCACAAAAACCTATGGACCGGACAGAGTGAAGACCTGGAAGCGGGTGGTCAGCCAAGCATCAGGTATGATAGTGAGGAAGAGGATGATATAAAATTCAGGCGAAATCGATGAATGGAAAGGTGATGATGGAGCAATTGGTGGAATGAGTGGCAGGGAAACCGCAGAACCAGGAGAAAACCTACTCAGACACCGCTTCGTCCACCACAATACCACATGCGGGTCCCTGGGATCGAGCCTGGGGCGGCTAAGTGGTAGGCAAACGGTCTAACCACTCGGCCACGGCGCCGGCTTTCAAGTTGAAACACTATAGTAAATAATAAATACTCAGTTTACCTTATGTAATGTGCTATAGAATCAAGGGGCATTAAAAATAAGATTTGTATTATTAGGGTGAATGAAAGATAGCATAATGTTTTGTTTACCTCGGAGACAAAATTGTTGAAGCACTTCAGAGCCTAGTTCTGTTTATGTCCATGGTTACGAAGCTGCGCAGGTCTCTGAGTTTCAAAACATTTCGTTGAAAACTTAGTTAGGCATCGTATACTGCAGAATCACATCAGCGTCGCCGGTTTGCCGGAATTTCGACCGCAAGAGTTGTTTTACATGCAGTAAATTTGCTGACATGGAGCTGTCGTTTTTAAGCACACTTAAAACCATCGGTCTGGACTGGGTTTGAACCCACGACCTTGGGATCAGTGGGCCGAGGCATCCAGACCGACTTCTACTGCAGAAGTGACGTTATGGACCGGTATTTTGTGCATCCTTGACGTGGTGTCGTCATCGCCCACGCCCAGGTTTTGTTCCCATTGCATCCCCGCGGCTGCTGGAGAATTCCGATGAAACCTGCTCTAGGCACTTCCGGGTATCCCGGGAAAGCAATAATTATGTACCAGAGCATCGTGTCAGCCAGTTGTGGCGTGCCAGAGAACGTCTTGCACTTGAACGTAATGATGCGACGCTTTGATCCCCTTGCTGGGACCAGGCCGTACTTAAAGCCTTCTTTTTCAAGTCACATGATAGTTGAAGATCGCTGATGAAGGCTAGACTTGTATTCACTAAAGTACTCCCTAGAAGATCACACAATTAATCGATTGCTTGTTGCAAAATCCCGAGATAAGACCAACATCGCTGTAGAAAGCTGGAACCCCTTAACCCTTTCATGCCTGAATTATTTTGCTACATATGCCGTTCTTCCTCTAATTCGAAACCGGTTTAGATTAGACGGTCTGGGAGACCTTCAGCTTGCTGGCTCGGATAGCCATGATCGTTAAGGCAACACTGACCAAAGCCTGAGGTCGTGAGTTCGAGTCTCGGAAACCGCAGTCAAATGTGTAAAGGACGGGGAGGGCCCACGTAAAATAATCGGTGTGATGGCACGCGTGGATGATGACGGGGTATCATTTGACTGCGGTTGCATGGATTTTGCTTCTTAAAACTAGTACAAATAGGAAAAAAAGCTAATGTATCTTATAAGACACACCAGGCATGAAAGGGTTAACAAAGCAAACCCTATTACCAAAATCTTAGAGAGCGAATGTTTAGCCAGCTATCAGATATGACAGTCATTTTTAATCTATCTGCAAAGGAAGGTATACCAACAGACAGGAAATTACATGCAAGAACAAAGCATACCGTGCGAGTTCTACACAAAACCTATGGTAAATTCGTAAACAAAGAAAGAAAGTCATTGATCCTGCTGATAATCAAAATAACATTAATAAAATGTGTTTAAATTATTTAAAATATCTGTAAAATATTGAATTTTTGCATCAGTTAAATTTCAATAATTTTTAAACAGGTCTACATAGAAGTATTCTTAAAATCTTAGCTAGGGAAGTAAAACCACTGGTTTTGTGTGGTTATCTGTGGCCATAGTTGGTGTTATTGCGTCTGTTGTGTTGCCACAGAACGCGTTGCAGAAAGGCCAACCAACAAATTTTAAAACAAGATTCTGTTTAGACGCCGTATTAATTAATCTATGGACACCTTTGTACTGCTCGTGTTTGCGTAATTTTGTCTTGAATTCTTTTAGAGCAGTGTATACAGTTTTAGGCACTGTTATTTTTGTGTTCACAACACAATAGTGCCTTACGATATTTAGCGTTGGGAAGTGATTTTATCCAAAAGTGTTATGCAGAACAAGATTTGCCGAAGGTGAGTACGTTCATGTGTTGTGTGGTAACGATGTTCAAGTATTATAATCGCTTAAAAGCATGTTACTTTAACCCTGTGATATTTGAGGTTAGAAATGCCTTTATTATGTACGTTGGCACTACTGCTTTTTGGGGTAAAATTGTAAGTTAAAAGACATTACAGTACTGTTCACACAATCCATGTGCAACAGATAGTGAGATAATAAACTATTTATAACCATTTGTCAAGAATGGTTCCTTAGAGAGAATAATATATGCCCGAAGCAGTACCATCCATCCGCTAACTTGTGCAAACTTAATTATTCAGGCTGTGAAATAAGCAATTTGCAACAAAATTACATTGAAAAGAAGATACAAAAGTGTAACTGTAGATGTGGCAAAATCAAATGAACGCCATGCTCCTCTGGTGTAGGCCTCGCAGAGAAATTTATATTATTATTTCATACACAGAAACGTTATTTTATCATATGCTATTTACTACCTGGTCATTCTTTTGTTTTCTACCATTAACCTCCTTTGTTCAGTCAGTGTCGCCAACTGTATTGCAATAAATCACTGAAAAACAATGCATTACACATTACAATTGATTAACAATTGAAACTCAAAAATGAAGCCAATTTAAAACGGGTTGGTGATGCGTCAAGTGATGAAATACATTCTCTATAAAGGAAATAGCACTCCATTTATAATTGACAACTGTATTTTTAACAATTTTCTTTAAATTATTAATTTATTTTCCCAAAGGAAAGTTTACTTGTTACTGTTAAAAATAAAGTGAAATTTATTTCATGAAGTGAAATTCATGTAATTCCTGGATTTCGTTTCCCTCAGTTGGCAGTGCTCAGTAAGTTGAACTGCACTAATCGTAACTAATATATTTTAGATTTTTTATATAATTTTATTATAAAATTTAACGTTTTCTGGTGAAATCTTTGCGATATAGCATTTAAATTCATGTTTTATTTATGAATTAGTGCAGATAAATATCATTCAACGGCTGACCTTCCCAGATATGTATACTTGGATGGCAAATACAGCCAGGAAAGTAGGAATGAGTTGAAAATATTTAAGCTCATAGAACATTCAAAGGATGAATGAGAGCAGATTGTGCAAAATTGTTCTTATACACTTCATGGTTGAGGCAAATCGCCTGTTCCGATTCATAACATATCTCCATCTTTTCTAAGGTCTTCCTATACCTGTGAACCCTTATGGTATTGGTATACCAATTTAGGAAGCCGTGGTTGATCCATTCTAGATAGAAGTTGCTTGCAGTTATTTCTGTAGTGTTGAATCTTGTCGTGTATAGAAAATATATGGAGTTCGTTTCTAATATCTTCATTTCATATTTTATCTAATCTTGTGAAGCCTTTGGTTCTTCGTAGGAAGGTCATTTCTACACTCTGAATTCTGTTTTGCATTTTATTTTTTACTATCCAACTTTCACTGCCATATTGAAGTAAAGGAAAGTCAATTGTTTTATAAAATTTCATTCTTCTTCCCCTCCTTGTTTTTCATTTTAATGTTCTGTGAATTGTGCCGCATATATTTTGAAATTTTGCCAAATATCTCCTTGTGTTTTCTGACCTAGAGTGAATTATCCCCAAAAATATTAACAGAATATAAACCACTAGAGAAACGGAATATAGGAAGATGAATGTAGGCCGCGACGTAGCCGAGTGATTAGACTATTCGCTTCTCATCCAAGCGGTCCAGGTTCGATCCCAGGCAACCACGTGTGGGATTTGTGGTGGACGAAGCGGCGCTGGGGTGGGTTTCCTCCGGGTTCTCCGGTTTCCCCCGCCATCTCATTCCACCGGTACTCCTTTTTCGTTCCATGTATCATTATTATCACCGCCTGCGGAGCCTTACTAGTAAAAATGGGCGCTAAATGCTACAAAAAAAAAAACAAAAAAATGAAGGTGTAGATCAGATGCATTATTGGGAACCGAACGGATGTTGCACGAGGTCCAAATCTAGAAGAAGAAAAAGAAGAAGAAGAAACAGATGATGATGACGGTGATGATGATCTAAGTTTAAAATCTACATCTCTCCTCTTCAAAACGTGCCATTAAAACCCCATGGTTTTTTTAGAAAAAGCCATCGGCCGCAGAAGCTACATAAATTCTGACAAGCCGCAATGCCCGCAACTGCAACGCTATGCCGCCACAGAAATTGATTTTAAAAAGGGCTCCGCCGCGTGTCAAAAGGTGGGTAACCCCTGCTCTATAGTAATCTGTGTTGCGGAAAGTCACCCTCTAATTACGAGGGATGCGGATGGACTCTTCCCCATTAGCAAACGGCATCTCATAAAACCTTAAAATGTGTATGTAAGCTAGTCGAAGTGCACGGTGTTTTCAAAAGAATACGCCCTTTAATGCCTTTCTTAGCAGTGAATGCACAAAAGGCGGTAGCGGCCGCAGAAGGGAAATTCCCTTTGAAATCTGGCCTCGTGGAGAGGTGACAAGCAAGTGCGGCAGAGCTCATTGTTTGTAAACATTTCCGAGGCCGAATTGAATCTGCATTTCCAACTGCTTACTCAGCCCCTAAATTGTAGTGATGAGCAACAGTGTTACCAACTGTTAAAGCAGAGCACTTCCTAAGGCTTAGCTGGAAATCTTAAACTGAGTACTTAGCTAATTGAGCGTAGCCGGGATAAAGGGATAAGGAAGAAAACTAATACAGGTGCAATGAAGATAAGACCGTGTATGTTCTTTCATGTTTTAGTGATCTCTGCCCCTCTAGAATACACTTTGTAATTATTCATCATCATCAACTACTAAGCCTCATTTAGCTTGTTACGATCTCATTTCTTTCAACACTGTTGAACCCATTTTGTCTCAATTACTACGTTTCCAAGGGGAATCCAAATCGATTTGAACTCTCATTACGGATTGAATACTGCATAGAAACTCGAAGCTTTGATCAAATTAAATCTTTGTACCCGATCCTCTTAGAAATAGGACAGGATCGAAATTTGTTGCATGGAAACGCTTACCAGAGAAAAACGCACTTATATTGTGTCTATACTTTCGCAATATATTCTTCTAAGAACATTAATTAACCTCACAATACACAGAAAACATATTTACAGGTTCGCCAACATAAAGCAACCAACATTAAAAACTTGAATTATCTATGTTTGAACTTTACGTATGCAAATCGAACTCTTTCCGAATTGAATTCAACATGGAAACATGGATGGTATTGAAAATACGATTAGACTAAAATCAATTTCAATTCCCAATGGAAACGCAGTGAAATTAGATATATTTATGCTTTAGTTCGTAATTATATATTATAACAAAACACAAAAACAAAGTCGAAACATAAAATACAGGTTAAAAAACACATCTTAAAACGACCATCTATATCTCATTTGTGTTGCTAATATGCATTAGAAAATAAAACTTTCTCCCCTAATAGTTATTGTAATATTAAACCATAGTTATTGGAGGCACATTTCAAAATTGAAGAATACAACAACAATGTCTGTTCGTGTCTTTTTTTTCCAAAGCCTACTTTATTCTTTATTTAAATATATTGTTTTTGCAATAAATAAATGACATTAGTATACTAAATATACATGTACTAAAATACTCTTAACGTAATTAATTTAGAACACTCTTAGAACACTCCCTTAGCCTCTCGTTATTAAACCTCTAATTTTGTAAGTCGTAATCTAAATATATATTAATTTTCTCCTTATATCTTCACTTATTTGTTTTTATTTGGTAGGATATATCCCGCTATAGATACCAAAAATCTCATTTCTACTGTTTCAATTATTCTCCTTTCCTCCTTTTTCGTCAAAACCCAAACTCCAACTCGTAAACCAGCATTGCTGTTATTATTCTATAAAATTTAATATTAGTTTCCTTTCTAGTATTTTTAGATATACCTGTATTGACAACGTCGCATAGGTAGCTGAATGTATTGTTTTTATTTTAGATATAATCATTCCTCGTGTAGAAATTTTGCAGCCGAAGTAATTTATCTACTTTATTATTTTTTCTTCCAAAACAAGTTTTGCTCTATGTAAATGCTAAAACCTTTGTTTTGCTAACTGAAATATTTAAATTAATAACTTTCCTTGGTTTATTTAACTAGAATAATGCCCGTTGTCTGTTATTTTGAGAACTAGATATTAAAACGTAGTCATCTCCAAAACAGAAGCGTATTTAAAGCTGTGTTTTTGTTTATTTTTAGGTATAAAATGTTCTTTTACATCCATTTGACATTTTGTCATTGTTTTATCAATTTATATATCAAAGAGCCGGTGAAAGTAGACACCCTTCTCTTATTATTGTTGCTCTTATATTCTTTGTAATTGATGACGTATTTCCTCTAATGAGGCAAGAGATAGTAAAGGCTCAGATTTCGAATATTGCTGTAGCTTATACAGCCTGTTAGAGGTATAGGTGCAGATATTTTGATAAATGGTACCTTAATATACATCCGTGTTATTCCTCTTGGTCTAACGGTTTTCCTGCAAACCAATCACAAATATGTGATGTTTTTTGCAAGGTCGTAACCGCGCCGAGAAATGAACAACCCCTGCCGTATAGATATTCAAAGCATTGGTACTCACTTCCAGTACACCATTCGTTGTCACGAGACCGACAAGTACATATTTGCACTGATACCCATAAAGGTCTGTTTCTAGGCGACACTGTTCGTTCTTAACCCTTAGGCGGGCACGTGGACATTCGTGACGTCGTTAGTTTCGATGTGTCTGTGGACATTTGAGCTATAATTGCTTATTAATTTTGGTTAATTTATTTTAGCGATCATAGGTATATTTTATATTATTGTCTCGCATATTATACATTATACTTAAAATAGAAGTAAGTTTAACACGTGCAATGCAGAGATAAGTATAAATTGGAAAGAGCGAGCTAACGTTTTATTAAGCTACTAAGGATACATGATGGTTCCAACTTCATTTCCATGAACAGGCAGTATTATCAACTTCTTCTTATTGATCCTCTCCCTCTTCTTCATCTCTACCATCATCATCATCATCATCATCATCATCATCATCATCATCATCATTATTATTATTATTATTATTATTATTATTATTATTATTATTATTATTATTATTATTATTATTATTATTATTATTATTATTATTATTATTATTATTATGTTGTGTTTCGTATTCGTAATTATATTCATGAATGTTAATATATTTGTTTGTCGATTATTCAAATTACTAAGGAATCCTCAAGCCGTTCTGCTGTATGTTTTCATTCTCTAATATTTTTAGCATTAAAGTACAATTGCTTGTCTAAATTAATATTTTTAGATCAGTGTTGACCTGGCCCTGTGTTGAGGGGACATTTGAAACGGGTTCTATAAATGATTTTATAAAATGTATTAACATTTTACTTCTTTTTTGTTAATATTGGCCTACGTTGTGTTTATAAGAGATTGCTGGTTGCAGTATTTGCCACGAAAATTAACTTCATTAAACTCAAAAAATCGTTATTATTTCTCTAACATCTGAAGCACTTCTCAATGCCTCTGTTTTGCAATTCATTATGAGGGCTTAGAAAAGAAGCTGCCTAAAACCTAAGGATTTAATATTTTACATATATCCTTTTAAAGGTCAATCTAAATTACTCTTCGATATTGCTCCTTAATATCTCACGTAATTCTGCTAATTTATTTCTATGCAAAAATTGCTAAATCGTAAATCTTCGTTTATAGGTATGGTTCGATTGCACGCCCATTAATTTTACAGCAGAGAGTTTCCTATTGTCATCTTTAGAGGTGTCTACAAAGTAATGCACGTTCTTATTGTATACGGCATCACAGGCGGTGAAGACTGCTGATACAGAAAAGTCTGGAGAAAATCAGGGATGACAGAAGTTTTCCTCGCCATTTGCAAGATAGCTCACCGGTTTCAGTACCTAAATATTACCTGTCATATTTCTCACACTGCCTCTAAAGGCAAATGCTCTAAAAATGACCTTTCGATAGTCTTTCTATGACACTTGTATAACTTAATGGAAGACAAGGCTCGAAGAGGGAACTTAGCATTTTGGACTGTAGAAAGTCTTTTGTGCCTATACAGCTAGGACTCAGAGACCTCCCCCAATCCGCAGGACGAGAATTTACAGAGAGCAAGCACCTGCCATGCACGCCAACACTTGAAACGCGAAACAACCAAGCAGATGAAAGGTGAAGTGAATTGAGAAGTGGGGTGAAATGGATGGAAAAGTAATTAGAGGGATATAATTGTCATTCCCCTGCCTTAATGTATTGCAGAGAGACATGGACTTTAAAAAATGCCCATTAAAGCAAAATACAAGGAGCCTAAATCGCTTTCTGAGATCGATTAAGGGACGTACAAGAAATACAGATATCAGAAGGCAACTGGGAGTAGAACCGATAGTAAACGAATTCCCAAGCCAATTTTGCATCACATACCAAGAGGATATCAATCTATAGGAATACCCAGAAAGAGGTGGAGAAATGTGACAAGTTTTAGCCTATTCTTGAAGATAGAAGATGTAATTATTCTTCCCAGAATTCCCCCTAGGGAAACCCCTGAAAAACCCCATAAGTTAGGAAGGTCGGCCACTGGAATCGAACCCACGACCTTACAAATGCGAGCCTCACATGTTACCATGGAGCCATCTTACTCGGTAGATGTATAACTTAATATAGATTGCGATCTCTGAACAAACTGGGAGAGAATAAGACCGTAAACTAAGGAATTTCATAACTATATAAAAGCAATGGTTATAAGGAAATAAAAGAATACCCTTGAGTAAGAAAGGTCATCTAATAAATATAAAACAAAGAACTCTAAAGTTAGAAAAAAATGTTAAATGTTAAAGAACGGGTTCAAGACTGAAATAACATCACCACAGAAGAGCGAATCAAGGCTTTGGTAAGAGGCTAAAATCAGATACAGTCAAGAAATGAAGTAGCAGCTGCGAGAAAGAAGGAAATACAGAAAAATAAAAGTTAAGAACGTCGTTGGCGAGCAAGCAAAAATAAGAAAAACTAAAAGCAGGCAGCCCAAACGGCGAAATAAGCAGACCCTCTTGGATAAAGCAAAGCAGAGCAGAGCGGAGCAAGGCGGGCGCCGTGCTGTGTAGACAACTTCTCTTACAGCAGTGTGTTGCAGTAAAGTCTAAACTTCTCTCCGCAGGCTGTATTCAATTAAAGAGCAGGAAGCTCGGCCCAGCTACGGGATGCAATTAACGCGCGGCCAAACGGATCACTGCAGTAATGATGTCGATGTTTAGCGTCATGTGGTTTGTTCTAAAAGCACGCATGCGCACAGTCGAGAACACCATTAAGAGATTGAGCGTAAGAAAGCTAGCGCTACCTGGCTGGGTCTCATCCCCACTTCAGCGCCACGAGATCCAAATCCGGCTCTTGATTCATTTTGGGGACTGTTCTATCTTCAACGTATGCACCGTTAGTGCCGATTGTATCTACTGTCTGTTCGCCACCTCATGAGGGGCAGGAGAGAGACATTCCACGCACTGTAACCTTAGTTTTGTAAACATCCGCTGGTCATGTTGTCAACTTCCCTTCAATATTATTCACGCTATACTTACTCACTACTAAGTTCTCTTAATTTCAGTTGTAAAATCGTACTTGCCACTAGTTTTATGTCAAAAGTAATGGTAAAAGTAATGCAGAAGCAGATAATCCTCCGTCTAGGAGTATTGTGAAATCTGCTGTGATATTGTGGTTGCAGAACAAAGGGGTTCAGAGTGACAGTTCTGTGCCTTAAACATATCTTTATAGGATAATGAATCAAACAAACCTAAAGAGGCTCTTAAAGGTGTTACCGTCCTTCTTCTATTACTTTCATTACCTGTTGCTCGTGCCACAGGTCATTTGCGCGTGCTGGCACACTGCGATAGCAGAGTGCACTGTTGCAACATTTGCGTCCCTCTCAGACTTCTGTTACATTGTTTACATGTTCATCCTTTATTTATTTGCTTATTTATGCACTTAATTGTGATTGCTTTAGCAGCTTTTTCTCACGCTGAGTCGATAAATATTATTATTTATATGCATTATTTTTATTCCTTTCCCGTAATTATATACACATATAACAACACAGTTGGTGCTACAAACGAGCCCCACAAAAAGAATGAAAGTAGGAAATACAAGCAGAACAGAGCCTTGCAACTCTGGATTGTTTTGGTTCCTATACACGCGCCGGCCACGTGATGCCCTTATCTCCCCCTTTCACTGTCTCAAAATACTCTGAACAAAGTGTGCTTGCAGGAACAATTACTATACTATTAACTGACCGAAATTTTAATACTTCATTCTTTGGTCCTACAGGAGGTATGAGAAGTTTGTTAGACCGGATTCTTCCTCAATTGTTATAACATTATTATTGGATATTTTGGCTTTATTGCAACACACTGTCGTTTGCTTGCCCCCATACATGTGTAATCTCAATCCCATACGACTAGTAAAATGAATACTTAAAGAAATTCAACAGCTGACTCATTCTTGCAGGAATTGCACGATATAACGTTCGACGATATATCACGTAAGACCGAAACAGATTGGCAGTATTTTCTTAAAAATATAGAAAAGGCAGAAAGTGGGCAGTGTACTGCATGAACTAAAAATAACTTTTAGATTGTGCTATTTTGAGCAATTTCTTTGCTTTAATCTGGCGTGAATACGCATTCCAACTTTGGCAACACTATCGCAAACGCGATTAGAACAATAACTTCCGCTTAGGATATCGGGAATTGTTTACTGATGTAATGGCTGCCTGCATTTCTACCAGGGACCACGAGCTGGTGAACAAATTGTACAGCGTAACGTTGGAGTGAGGATCTGCATGTATAATATTATTTAGAAAAGTATCAAACTCTTACTTTCTACGCAAAATAAATTGTCTCAGCTGGCCCTATAGTTCGTGGATAGGACCCTGCCTGCTGAGTAACCTGGCTTATTGCACAGGGGTATTAAACAAACCTTCTATTTATTTGCTGTTTAGAACAAACACATAACAGCAAACAACGACACCGGCGAAAAACACTGGAGGGTTGTGGTTGCAGAAGATCTTGCAGACCGCCCTCCGGTTATTGCCAGGTCAGGGTTATGCCAGGTCAGTTATTGCCTCTACTGGCCGTTTAAGTTGTCTTTTATAAGTGACGGTAATAAAGGCTGGTTTGTTGACGAATTTATTTGTTTATTTATTTATTTTTTTTAAATATATGTCAGTCTATCCTTTTGGTTGTTCAAAGCAGTGTTGCCAACTATAATTCAATAAAACAAGCTAAATCGGCTTGCCAAAAAGGCTAGAAAAGGCTAGATTATATTTTAATACCTATATAAATATTAGAAAACTACATTATTAAAAAGTCCGCATGGATCACCTAGCAAAAATAAACGTAGTCTTCGTCATCCCCCTCTGCCTCATTTCTACTGCTGCAGCTGGGATTTCCCTTAGGTTCTTACATGTATGCAGCATTTGTACCAACAAGCTTCAATATTTCGTCTGGGACTGCGCATGAAAAATCTGATATGTTGCACTCACATGACTTTCTCTACTCTTGTACTAACCATTCTTATAAACTCTTTTTCCTATATCTTCTTTGTGTTAGTTAAGATAAACATTTGTACAAATTATCATATTGCTTATTTCCTTGTAGGTGCAAGGGGAATGTTAGAATACAGTAGGCTTTGTGCGGTAGTCAAATCTTTTAAAGCTTTCAAATTCCGTTCTCATTGCAGGGTTAACATAACAAATTGAATAACGATGTTCCATTTGACAGAAATACAAATAACAAGGCATATCTCCGAAATGGTCCAATTTATAAAAAAAATATTCAGACATACATTGTATATTTTAGAAAGATCTACAGTTTTTCATAGTAAGATTTGGTCTATCTGTAACCGTTTACCAGTTATACAAAAGTCGTCCAGAGTAAATAGGAGTACAGAGGTTATAGCCAGAAAATTCAAAATATACATTTCATTTGTCATAAAGATATTTCAAACCTATGGCATTTTGATCAAAATCTTTAGAGACACTTTCGAGAAAATGTAAATTTTCGATAAACTTTCCATGTAAAGGGTAGTTTAGGGTGAAGAATTTTCTTCAAAATCTTCGTATCGCATCCATGAAAGACATTAAATACCAACTTTGGTTTTTAACCAACTTTTCGTTTTTGGGTTATGTTATCCACAGGCTCGAGATACACACACAGACCTTTTTCTAAAAAGTGCCAAAGAATCTAACAACTTGGTGGAATCCATACTCCCAGATTCAAAAGATTCATGAATTCGCCAAAAGGATTATATCATTATGTGGAATAGCTGCAGTAGCGAGATTAAATGATGTATTATTTTAAAGGTACTGGTAGATAAGTAAAAAATGAAAAAGGCTATAAAAGGCTAATGAAGCTTAGAAAAAAGGCCAGGAAAGCTACTTGTAGCTTTTTGGAAAATTTATAGCTAGATAGGTTCTCAAAAAGGCCAGATCTAGCCTTAAAAAGGCTAAATTTGCTACATTGTTTCAAAGGATTGGATTTATGTAACAGCAAACAAAGCAATTTTACAGAACGGGATGGTCAGAAGGTAACGCCTATGGCCCGCAATCGGGAAGTCCCGGGTTCAAATCCCGTGGGCCGACCAATCTGACTGTTTCTTACGTTCATTTTCTTCAGTCGCAAGTTAAATACCGGATTGGATATTTAATATTACGACCCAAAGTTATACCTTAAGTCTAAAGCATTAGTAAACATGAAGAACAGGTGGTAATAGCGAATTCTGTGCCATCTATCCACAGATAATGAAATCAGATAGACTGGATAGTACCCTAATGCCATCTGTATATCACACTATACTGATCCCTCTGTGGACTCGTGACGAAGCAAGATGGTATGAGACCTTAACGGTCAACTGTCTGCCACACAGCGGTTTACGAGCTGTTTTCTAACAGATCCGTCGCGATATGGCTACAAGTTAAAGTGACGTACAAGAAATAGAGCAAAAAAATAATCATATAAATTTGGATGAAGTCGTAGTGGGTTCTTAGCTAATTTTACTTATGAATGTGAGTCCCAAAGTAACTCAATATTAGTGTTGTGATATGGTAAGATTGTGATGGTTTTGAAAAAAGTAACAACCAAATAAAGGGTTGAGGAAAGAATCTACTGCCCGAGTGTATTGAAATTGATAGGGCATGTTTTCTTCGTCTTCACTCACTTCACTAAATTCTTGGGACCATCTCTGTCGTGGACGTCCTCTGCTTCTGTTTCCAAACCTAGAATCCCACGTCGTTGTGGTATAGGCGCATCTGGTTTGAGGCATCCTGGCCACGAGTCCTCCCCATTGCTATTTAAGGGTTCGGCGTATATACTAATAGGTAAATCACATAACTGGAAAGTTCTTGTAGCGTAGTGTGTCTCAGCTTTAATGACAAAACTTTTCCATTACAAAAAAAAGCTTATCTAGGCTCTCTAAAGTAGTAAATATAAACAATAAGAAACTACTCAGAATAAATAAAACAAACGACACAAAACAGCAAAATAACGCTATTTTAATGAAAGGTACAAACCAATAGCAGCGTTATAGATAAACGAAAATTTAACAAAGTCGTTTTCGTAATTTTAGGTAACTTAAGGTTTAATTCTTTGTATCATATTTTATCTCGAAACTTGAAATTCAGGGCAAAAACAGCGAAAATCAGTCACCCGACGGTCAATATCGTAGCAATATACCCCATCATATATTTCTACTTCAAAAGTATTATCACGAAAGGTTGTGGGGTATGGACTATAGGAAGTGGAAGGGGTACTCTGTACACAGGAGGCCAGGTACAGTCGACACTTGAAAGTTGCAAATAACGTTGTTGCACAAGTTATTCTATGCTGTCACCATTTGCAATAAAATATTCACTCCCAAATTCTTACACAAGTTCAGCAAATGTAAATATTTCGATTTTCGTGCTGGAGGTATTTTATTGTGTGTGAAACAATGACACTGTACGCAGAGAGCCCAGATGTGTTTTGTGCTGTCACTGTACTCGTGCAATGACGTCACGCTCTGCCCAAGCGGCAGGAAACTTGCGATCGCGACTCGCAAAGAACGCACTAAATACTTTTGTGAAAAACAGTTATATGTGCCGCCAAGGTACTTCAACCTGTTTACAAGGTCACAAACATATGCAGTACGTTAATGATTTTTGAAATCATTTTAGAATCCTTTTTTAGTAATTTTATATTTAATAATTTGCATGCCAAGAACCTGCAAGATTCACTCTGCATGCTTAAAGTTATAGATAAAAATACATTTTCGGTTCCATTCTGAATTAAGTACATATTTAAAAATCTGATGTGTCGCACTCACATGACTTTCTCTACTCTTGTACTAACCATTCTTACAAACTCTTATTCCTATATCTTCTTCGTGTTAGTTGAGATTAACATTTGTACAAATTATCTTATTGCTTATTTCCTTGTAGGTACAAGGGGAATATAAGAATACAGTAGGCTTTGAGCGATAGTCAAATGTTTAAAGCTTTGAGATCCCGTTCTCTTTGCACGCTTAAGATATAAAAAATTGAACAAAGATGTTTCATTTCACCAAAGTTTTAACTTTTCCGAAATTGACACAAATAACGAGGAATATCTTCGAAATGGTTCACTCTACAAAAAAAGTCATTGACACATAAATTGTGTGTTATAGCGAGATCTACATTTTTGTATAGAAAGATTTTGTGTATCTCTTACCGTTTACGAGTTATTTAAAAGTCATTCAGAGTAAACAGGACTACATAGGCTATAGCCAGAAAATTCAAAACATAAATTTCATTTTTCATGCAAATTTGGTTTTTAAACGACTTTTCGTTTTTGAGTTATGCTGTCCACATTCACACACACACACACACACACACACACACACATACACACACACACGCACGCGCGCGCGTACCTTTTTCTAAAAATGCTTTTGTTTTGGATTCAGGGGGTCGCAAAACATATATTTTCGGTGAAATCTCAACATCGACTTTTTGGGTGGAATACAATACTTCCTCTACTTACAGTAGAGAAAGTAATAATTAAATGTGCATTTCACATATCAGACTTGCAATAATTATGTTACGAAGTTCTGGAATTAAGTAGCCTGAGTAAAAATGAACATCTGCATAGGAATTTTAGTCATCCATAATTTAATCATTAAAATCTATTTTTCATATATATTTATTATGTATGAAGGGCTAACTAATTTAGTGTGTGAAATTAATACAGAGCAATCCATACAAAATTCAAATGTTCACTAATGTTAGCGAAACTTGCCGACTAAGCATATGAGCCCTTTTTACTCTCTATTAGTAAGTAAGAAAATTATTGTATTCCACCCAAAATTTCAATGCCAGGATTTCATCGGAAATATAGGAATGTTTTAAGGCCCCTTAAAAAATTGTTTTAGAAAAAGGTCCATGTGTGTGTGTGTTTGTGTGTGTATGTGTGTGAGAGAGAGAGAGAGAGAGAGAGAGAGAGATAGCATCATAACTCAAAAACGAAAAGTCGGTTAAAAACCAAAGTTGGTATTTAAGTTTAATATCTTTCAAGGATGTGACACGAAGATTTCGAAGAAAACTCCTCTGCCTTTTACATGGAACATATATTTAACACATTTTTATGGCAAATGAAATGTATATTTTGAATTTTCTGGTAATAGCCCATGTTACTCTTGATGACTTTTGCAAAACTGCTAAACCGTAAGCGATAGACCAAATCTTGCTATTCAAGAAATTTAGATCTCGTTAAAATATACAAGTTATATTAAACTGATTTTTTAAGTGAATCATTTTGGAAATATTCCTAGTTATTTGTTTAAGCTTTGCAATTTTTTTTCTCAACTCAAAGATTGTTATTCACAAAGAGAACGGAATTTCAAAGCTTTAAAAGATTTGACTATCACTCAAAGCCTACTGTATTCCTATATTCTCCTTGCACCTACAATAAAATCAGCAATAAGATAACTTCTGCAAATGTTTATCTGTTTTAGCATGAAGAAGATAGAGGAATAAGAGTTTGTAAGAATAGTTAGTACAACATTAGAGAAAGTCATATGAGTCCAGCACATCAGGATTTTTTAAACTGTGAATCACTGTTTATAAAGCATTGCATTAACTATGCCTTCTAGCAGGAAAGAAAAAGTGATGTTCTTTTTTTCTCCCTCTAGAGTGAAACAAATATGAAAAAGGCCATTGCAGGGATTTAGCGATATCTTTAGTTAGTGTCAGGGAAATTTTGATTGTATTAATTTCAATAATTTTGTGTTTAGGACGGTTTATATAACTAACAATTTTATTTAGTTGCATCATTATTGTCTGTGCTTACAGAGATTCTAAGTTGAGGTAAATATCAGTGTCATAAGTTTTTAACACTTGACTATTATTTTGCTCGCAACGTATGCCTTGCTTGTAAAACAGTACGAAGTAATAAGTTTTGGAGCAAAAAGGGCTTTGGGGGGAAAGGTTAAGATAGGGCGTACCGGGCAGTCACCAGTTGGGCCGCTCCATCACGGGACATTACCTAGAGCGAGCGAGGGCGCCGAGTCGACCGGCCGGCCTGTGCCGGACTTGCCCGAAGAGCTCCGAACGATGCGAGGGCAAGCGCAACAGAGGGCGACCAAACGGTCGGATGGACGGGCTTGTTTCCTTGCTTCAAGTGGGAGGGAGAGGGGAGGGGATTTTGGTCGTGCGGCGCGGTGTAAGAGGGGAGATGTCCCTCGCAGAACGGCCCGTGACGGAAGAACGAGCTGACACAAGTGGTGCTGGCGGTGTTTGTGTTTGTGTTGGCACGACTGTGCTGTGCGATCGGAAAGTGGGGCTGACAGTAGTAGCAGTGTTTCAATGACACGAGGCGTGTTTGTTTGTGAACTGTGCCACGTGTTTTCGTGAACATCATGTCTTCCCCTTCGCCGGCAGAGAGAGAACTCCGACGACGTCCAGCGTCCGTAGAGACGGTGTGCAGCCCGCCACTGGCGACGTCGCCGACGCTCTCCTCTCCATCAACTTCCGTCATGTCGGCCGCCACCAAGTCTTCGCCTTCTCCAACGGCACCCTCCATGCCAATCCCATCGCCGATGAAACCCCCTGCACAGGCGCAGAAGCGTCGTTCCACATCTCAAAACAAATCTACAAACGAAGTCGACGACGGAGGACCTCAAGGTGCAAAACGTCGACGTCAGAGCAAGGTCCTCAGTAACGGAATACCTAGCAGCAAAGAGGACATGTTCGAGACGTACCAGCCGTGGGTGATACAGACATACGGTGACTCAGCCAAGACCAAGACTATCACCCTGAGAAAGTACGCACGCGTACTCAGGACTCTCAGGGGTGAGGAAAGTAACTCGGTTGAGAACTCAAAGTTTCGCTTCTGGGTGAAGGCCAAAGGCTTCCGCATTGGTCAACCTCCAGGCTACGTTCCCAAGCCGGCCGATGCCATCGTGGGTACTCAAACCTTATCTGATGACAAGGAAGGTGGGAACAAAGATCCACCTCTGTACGTGCCGACATCAACGGGCAAGGTAGGAACACAAATCTGTACACTTGTTGATGTGGAGGAGGATGGTTAGGTCCCAATACGGACATATCCCACGTGGCGAGCATTGACCCTCTCTCCGTCTCTCCTCTTTCGGAGGCCATCGTACAACGAACTTGCCCAAACTTTGGGATAACCCTTATATATTCCACCTACAATCCTGGAGAGAGGAGCAAAACCTTTTCTTCCCCTTTCTATCTTGTATTAACAATTCTAAATCTGAAACTTGGGGATTTTTATTTTTACCTCATATTTTTGGGCCTTTTTTGCAATTGCTAAGAGCCAACCAATTTCGATTTTGCAATTAACATATGTACCATTATAATTGGTTAAATGGGATTCAATAATACGTCATAGGGAGCTCACTGATTTAAAATTATGTCATGATTCTTGCTCACCCAAAATATTTATATAAATTATTTAATCTGCCATTAGTGAGTTTGTCATAAGATTATTACAGCTGCCTTTCCCAGTTTTAAGCCAGGTATATGAAGTTTAGACTTCGTTAACCATAATTCGAGATAAACATAAATATAATAACTTCCTTTGAATTATTTCTTCTGCAATCATTAGTTATGTTTATGACACATGGTTTCTAACCTTCTAGATTGTTCTTTAAGGCTGAATAAGGGAAATGCTTATTTCAAGGTTATTAACCTAAGGTTTGTTGTAAATATACATAAGTAGAAAACACTAACTGCAAAAGCGATTAGTCAAATGCGCCGAAGGGAAGTTTTGGTGTATTTTCTAAATTAAACAGTCATTTCCGCATGCTGGAATCGAGATTTTGCGTATAAATGCTAACAAATACCTCATCATTTCGTAAACCAACCCTTGACTGGAATGTATCCAATATGACATTCTTAGACGCACAAAATACCAAACAGATTTATCCTGCATATGTACTGCAACAGGTGAATGATATTTTCTTGCCCTGAAGTTCTCGAAACTTGCATTTAATTTGTTGCATTGTGGTATATGTCAGAAATCTAAACATGATATAGATATAAAGCCATTTGTTAGTTTTAAGGTTAAGTAATAAACAAACTGTTATGCAGAGTGCAGTTGTACCAACTGCATGAAAATCACGTGGCAGAGATTACCACAGAGAAAAAAAGCATCACGCAGTGAGATGCAAAAGTTGATATTCTGTGGCGAGGAAGAAGAAAAAGGAGCAGTGAATTAGACTGAGTGAGTCAGTCAGGCCCATCCTGTTGTTAGATCTATGTTGTCTCTCTGGATTATGAGTTTAAAAAGAACATAGGAATCATTTCACATTAATTCAACATGTTGCAGCATCATTTAGGTGCATTTCTTTTCGTCTTATACGAGATTTATGCTTTTACTGTTTCTGTTACGTTGAAAATAGCTGTGCCACTGTTTGCATTAGCATTTTTTACATCCTAGATTTACCAACACATGTTTTTGTTATGTTTTAGTTAGCTACATGTTCACATTTATTTGGGAGCTAAATTCCTTTGCTCCGTTTCATGCCTTCTCTCTTTCAGAGAGAGAGAGAGAGAGAGCGTGAGATAGAGTAGGTACCTCGTGAAAACACGAGAAGAGCTAATTAGGAGAACATGATATATAATTTTACAACAGAAATTGCAGCACCGAAGTAACTCCAGCGTATGAGAATATTGTAGGTAGCAATATCATTGCAGTGGCTTGTAGAGCTTTGTTAAAATAATTTAATTTGTAGAATGTTTATTCCACTGAAAAATCATTAGATATTTGATGAATATCTGACTTCCAGGATATTTGTTGTTATCGTTTACTACTACTACTGTCACTACTATTACTACTCAATGTTGGTATATTAGTATGCAGACCATTTTTGGTGGTTCTTCTTGAAGTAATGCCTTTAGATGGTTCCAGGAAGAAGTTTTGTCAGGGTTTTCTAGTTGGTAACGATCCATTTCGCCCTATGGGCGTCTTTTTAAGACTTTTTCACTGCCTAAAAATACTATCATCACTGCCACCACCACTACCATTAGTAAACCATTGAGTTTTTATGTATTTATGGATGCCCTGATATGGTTCTCAGCTTCCTATTCTATATTGGACATGAAGGACCTCTTAATTTTGCTCAGATGTCTCTTAAACAGACTTAAGTTATTTTAAGTTCTTTTAGATAAATCTACGACACAGGACCACCGACTTTACTGCCCTTATGAGGAAAACAATGTTAAGAGCTTTTACGCCCGAAAAGAATTGATCGCCCTCAGCAGGCATTGAACCCACAACCTCGGAAACCAGGACAAGGCGACTCTACTACTACTGATATTAAAACGGCCGGCAATCGCTTCTCCTTAAGGCGTTACGTAAACATCAGTGAGTAATTTGTACTAAATTTTTGTTGCTCTTTGTATACTTTAGCCTTGATATTATGTACTTTATGGATTCGCTCATGAGAAACAGTACAAAACAGACCATCTAACACATCAATGTTGGAAAATATAACTGCCAAACATTGTATATTCCACAATTTTTGAGTGAATCTTTTTCTTAAAGTGGTTTTTTCCCTGCTCCATTTATATGCCGCCTTTAACATTTAAGGTCATTACGACGGCTTTTCCTTCGGAACAATTGTTCATCGAGAATGATGTTCATTCGTTTACTATTTGCTTAACTTCGGCTTTGTTTTCTTTGGTTTTCTGTATAAACATTAAATGCACACATATTTACATTCCTACTCATACATCCAGACTCTAGGAAGGACGGGGAATGATCCTAGCTAAAGAAAATGTCCCACCCCTTAGCCTGGAATCGAACCCGAGACCTCTGGATTTGTCTTAACTTGTATTGTCTCCTACAAGCACCAAAAAGGGCACAGGCTGTTTCTACAGCATTTTATTCTTCATGCTAATATCTCAAATATTTGATATTTTTAATAAAAATGCATAATTAAAAAAGGACATTTTTAGAAAAAGGTCTGTGTGTGTGTGTTTATGTGTGTGTGTGTGTGTGTGTGTGTGTGTGTGTGTGTGTGTGTGTGTGTGTGTGTGTGTCAGTCTGTGTCTGTGGACAGCATAACTCAAAAACGAAAAGTCCGTTAGAAACCAAAGTTGGTATTTAACTTTAATATCTTTCAAGGATGCGACACGAAGAGTTTGAAGAAAATTTCTCCACTTTAAACTCCCCTTTTCATGGAACATTTTTCGACAGTTGATTTTCTCAAAAACTGCTAACGATTCTGATTGAAATGGCACATGATTAAGATATTTTATGGCAAATACAATGTATATTTTTAATTTTCTGGCTGTAGCCCATGTATTCGTATTTACTCTTTATGATTGTTGCATAATTCGTAAACCGTAACCTTATTGTAGAAAAAACGTAGATATTGTTAAAGCACACAATTTATGTCAATGATATTTTTTGTGAAGTGAACCATTTCGGAGATATTCCTTGTTATTTGTAAGAACTTTGCAATCTTACAGACGTTCTCCCCTTGCACCTACAAGAAAATTACCAATTATATAATTTATGTAAATGTTTATCTCGATTAATGCGAGGTAGATAGAGGAATAAGTGTCTGTAAGAATAGTTTGTGCTAGAGTAGAGAAAGTCATGTGAGTGTAACACATATAGTTAAAAAAATAGGTAAACAAATATCGCCTTGAAAGATTTGGAAGCTGAAATTTGATTTGATAATTTCTAATACTTTTCTACATATTATGTAATTTTTTTGAGAATTTTGTGATGTCTTTTGGCTGTCTAAAAAACAATAAGATGCATTTTCTCAAAAAGTGCCTGAGATATTTAATTGAAAATTTTTATGAGTTATCTTAAATATACAACACAATCCTGTGGAACGGAATTTTTATATGTATTATAATTTTTGAGATAAAAAATAATATATTGTTACTTTGACATAATTATTGAAAATCCATTCAAGTAAAATCTTAGCAAAGTTAAACTAAATGTTTATTGAAATTATGTTCTACAGGATTATGTAATTATTGCTGTCAAACTGCCAATACAATACCCACAATAGTTTTTGAGAAAATGTAAACTGTAGAAAAGTTGAGTTAAAGATTTACTTTCATTTTCATTGTTGCACTTCAAAACAAGGGACCTCAATAAAGGCATTTCTCCATTGTTTACAGTATTTTAAAAGTACATGAACAGTGCTTATGAAAGTGACAGTCAAAACAAGAATGGTTAAGTCTTTTAAAGAGGAAGTAAAAGGGGGCGTGGCACAGTAACATTCTTGCTATTTAAATTATTTGTTGATATTTTGTGTGATGATAAAAAAGTGGTACTTCAGGAGTATAATCTCAATACTGTACTGTTTTAATGAAAAGAAAAATAATTGGAATTTTTTAGTAATGTTAGCTACGCCATTAATTGGTGTAGAGTGATTGGATATTTTTGGGAAACTGAAGCTCCTGTTGCGTGAAGAAGCCGCACCTGAGTGCAACATCCGTGGTCGCCGGTCGATGACTGAATGCTGCGGAGTATGAATGAGCTGAGGTCAGGCGCTGTCTAGACCACTATACACGTGCATGCAGGTGGGACCTCCGAACTCTTCAGATGTGGCGCTCGCTATCACACCATCACGAGCTATCTGTCTCTCTGTTTCATACCTTCAACACAATAACTCCTTCCCATGTCCAAAACCTCTTCTATGTTTATACAAAATCACACAGCAGTTAACATATATACGATATAAAAGTTAATTTTATCTTCTAGCAGCTGACATACTGCTCGTGGTGTGACGATTTTATCCCTACAACCTTTACGACTTACGTTAGATACTATAAAAAACCTGAAATAAACAAACTAAGTAAACAAAACCACCGGGAAACTATATAAAAGTACTGTGGAAAAATCCCAACTCGTACCAAAGGAACAAAAGCAAGTAGAGAAAGCTATGTGAATGCATATCTATGTTAATTATTTAGAAAATTGTATGAATTCTTGTAAACGACGGAGTAGAGAGAGAAATGTGATCGTGTGTAGTAAAAGAAAAGTGAGTAGAGAAAGCCGTGTGAATGTAATATGTTGCCTTTCTGTTTGTCATAGAAAATTGTATGGATTGAAGGCCAAGTTGGGAAGGGTATGTAAATGTATTACTTAAACGGAAAGCGAGTAGAGAAAACCATATGAATATTACGTTGTATAGTAAAAATGGATAACATAAAAACCTTCTCCATGAAAAAATACATATACGTGCCGAATTTCGAGCTGATCAGTCAAGCGCATTAAGGACTATATATCCTTCTACAGGGTGGAAATTTGTTTTTCTTTGTTACGTCACTAAAAATCTCATGCGACATTAATACCTTACTTCAAAATACAGCTATGTCTTAAAATTGCCCTAGGTTTCTGTATGTGTCCTTCAGTTAGGCTCCAAAATTTGCAAACTTAAAATTTTTTATTTGAAAATTAAAAACATGACTTTCTCTACTCTTATACTAACCATTCCTACAAACTCTTTTTCCTATATCTTCTTCGTGTTAGTTGAGATAAACATCTGCAGATATTATCTTATTATTTCCTTGTAGGTGTAAGGAGAATATGGTAATACAGTAGGCTTTAGCGACAGTCAAATGTTTTAAAGCTTTCAAATTCCGTTCTCTTTGGACGCTTAACATATGAATGAGGTGCTCCAGTTGAGTTCTCCAAAACTTGCACAAACAACAAGAAATATCTCCGAAGTGGTTCATTCTATAAAAAAAATTATTCGGACATAAATTTTTTGTTTTAGCAAGATCTACATTTTTTGTATAGTAAGATTTTGACTATCTCTTACGGTTTACCAATTATGCAAAAGTCATCCAGAGGACTTTATGTGTTATAGCCAGAAAATTCAAGATATACATTTCATTTTTCATACAAATATCTCGAACATATGACATTTTAATCAAAATCGTTAAAGCCATTTTCAAGAAAATCAAAATTTTCGAAAAATTTTCCATGTAAAGGGTAGTTTAGGGTGGAGAAATTTTCTTCAAAATCTTCGTGTCGCATCCTTGAAAGGCATTAAACTTAAATACCAACTTTGGTTTTTAACCTACTCTTCGTTTTTGAGCGGACCTTTTTCTAAAAATGCTTTTTTCTTTTTTTAAATTCCGGGACCTCAAAGTACCTATATATTTTTCCGGTGAAATTTCGACATTGAATTTTTGGGTGGAATACAATACTTCCTCTACTGTACGTAGTAGAGAAAGTAAAAAGTCCATTTTCATGAAATTTCACTCATATAATATATCGTTAGGCGAAACGATATGTTATATGCTAAGGTGCAAGCGTTAAGAGATGTGAACTGGTCGTTACAGCAGCATCTAGGTTAGTTCCCACGTATCAAGTTATGTATTGAGCATCCCTCATCTGTACATAGATGCAGCGAGATGTACAGAAACACCATGTGGCACCAGTTATGTAATGTGAAAGGGCAGGTTCACCAACCGGTATCATGACATGGGAGTAAGGACGTGACCTTGGCATGCGGTGTCCGCCGCCGAGGGAAATCCGAAACCTGAAGGGCAACTCGAACACTGCTCTACATGGGCGAATTAATAGCATCCAATTGCTCTGCAAGTCTTTCCTCTGTTTTGGAAAACTCGCTTGTCAAGTGTTCTACCTACGAATACAAGTAATGGGCAAAACTGCGGTGATTTTCCCTACCTAATGTCGTTTAGAGAAGGTATGGCATTCCACCAAAAACTTCGATGCTGAGATTACCCTAGAAATGGACGTTTCAAATCCCCTGAACCAGGGTTTCATGGTATGCTTGTTCAAAATTCTGCTAGTAAAAATTATATAAATTATATATACTAATAATGAGGGTTTTAAATCTGAACTGTTTCTGTGTGTGTGTGTGTGTGTGTGTGTGTGTGTGTGTGTGTGTGTGTGTGTGTGTGTGTTTGTGTGTACGCGCGCGTAATCTTCTAGATGAAATATTGTTTTTAAATTATTTTTACACATATAGATCCACGCAACCACACTACATTGCTCCCACTACTTCCTTAAAAAATTAAGAATCACTTCTTTAAAAGCACACATTTGACAAGAATTAATGAACCATGCAGACCAGATCAGAAATGAACTCCATTGGCTGCGAGGAAAAACGGCATATCGTTTGTTTTTGTGCCAGATTGTCTTATTCTTACGAATGCTGCTTTTTTAACTTTGACACATTCTTCGGCCTCGAGTTGTAAAAACCGACTGTAAGTTAAACCCTATCCTGAATCCAAAAGAACATTTTAAGCCCTTTAAATACCAAACTCGGTATTTAAGTACAGCATCTTCCAAAGACGTCACAGGAAGATATAAAAAAGACAGAAGCTCTGCCCCAGACTACCTTTTACATGGAAATATTTTCATATCCTCAAAATTGACTGTTACAGAGAGAAAATTCAGTAGTTGGATAGCTGTCCTGTTTTAGAATTCTCATAAACACAGCCTGCTAATAAATCTATAGAGCGTATCTATACGACACGTTTAAGATATTTTCATGATAAACAAAATGTGTGTCTGGAATTTTCCGAAACTACCTTTCTGAATGACTTTTGAGTAACTGGTAAGCCGTACGGAAAATCTTACTCTACACAAAAATGTAGATATTGTTTCAGGACACAATTTGTGTCAAATAAATTGTTTTTGTACTTAACTCTGTCCGAAATATTCTTTACTATTGTGTTGCTTTTTAAAATACTTATACTTTTCTTAAATGAGAAGTCGTTATTCTTTTTTTCTCTCTGTTGACCATGCAAAGAAAAAAAATTTTAAAACCATTACGTAGCAATCCGCAATAACTGTCACTAAATCCTATTGTATTCCCCTAATCCTGTTGTATAGGTATATAATACGACAATTCTTGCAAATGGCGTGAAATAAGTACAAGAATAAGGTTCAAAACTTCCGGGTTTAGATCCATTTGGGTGTGGTAAAATTAATAATTTCTAAGCATTGACCACTGAAATTTATTTGTTGAAAGTTCGTGCATACAACACTGAAGAGTGGGAGATTCCTAAGTGTTAAATATTGTGCACTCTGCATAACTGATAAGGGTTATACAATCCAACCCATATTAACATAAGAGGAGTGATTTGTTGAAAAGTTTGAGCTAAATTTACTTTCAGATCATCAGTGTCCCTGGGTTTCTGTGCATAGACAGTGTCTTCAACAAAACCCTACATAAAGAAGTCCTGTTAGTTTAGGGTACAAGCAATGGTACGAAAATTACGAACTTCTTATGGACAGTGAGGGGGTGTACCATCTTGCTGGAATACAATGTTCATATTCCTGTTGATTGTCACATATGAAAACTCCCATTTTTATAACCAGCGATAAATTTGTACTAAATTTCTTCATATTGACTTTTATAGTAACATTTAATTTTTATCCATAGCCAAATGTGTGGGATATTCTTTACTCTACGTTCCGCAAGAATTATTTTTAAGTGCAACACCGAATGTAATTAACGAGCGCTGTGGCGGCGCCGTGGCCGAGCGGTTAGTGCGCTCGCCTACCACCTAGGCGGCCCGGGTTCGATCCCAGGGACCGGCATGTGGTATTCGTGGTGGACGAAGCGGCGTCAGGGCGGGTTTTCTCCGGGTACTCCGGTTTCCCCCGCCATCTCATTCCACCGGTGCTCCATCTTCATGTATCATCAGTGTCACCGCCTGCGGTGCCGTAGTAGTAAAAGCGGGCGTTAAACACTACAACAACAACAACAACAACAACAACAACGAGCGCTGACGGAGCCTACCGAAGTTGCTGTACAGATAATCTGGATAGTTCTTGGGCCATTCGCTGCCAACCAATTCAGAAGAAATACGCTTTGCAGATGGTATTAAAACTGTACAAATGTCATTGTTAGAAGCAAACTATGTTTGCCATTTGTTATGGAAATGAATATCCTGTTCACTCTCTGTCATCAGTAAATTTTGTAAGGGCAAGTTGTGTTTCACAACAATGGCTAGATTCGTTAATATTGTTGACCTTGCAACAGTGTATTACGATAGCGAACAATGCATCTGTTGGCGCCAAGACTGCAAAATCAGATTTACATTGTCGTTTATTGTAATAGCTTAGATATGTAATTAAAACGTTTGCTTTGTTTAGACAATAATTTAGTTATAATTAAAATCTGTGATAACTTCCGTCAGTTTAGTTGACTAGTGCGTCGACTTTTGTAACGTTGGCAACAAAAGCTCCGCTGATTTTGAGAGCAATGTTGACAATAAACTCGTAACATGAACTTTGTAGCTAATGAAGAAAAAACAAACAAAAAACTGGATTCAGAATTTTGGCGACTGAAACTCCACGTGGAGTCACTGCCTTAAAATCAGATTTGCTATTGTTTTTCAAGGATAGCGAGAAGGGTTTCCCTTTTCGGAAGCGCGAAGATGGATTTATAACAGTCATTAGTTGTAAAACAATTTCATTCGCGTTCACTAGACTCTAACTGATGCAACTGATGTGGGAAACTAGAAAAAATTTTACGTGACGTAGGGTAAAGATGCATCACCCTGTAGTAATGAGCAAAATGTCTACTTACAGGCGTCAGCCGTTTGTGCAGGACAAATAAGACGGTATACGTTACAGTGGCTGCATAAATTCGGACCAGAAGAGTAAGAAAATATAAAATAAAACAGCACACAAAGCTTATGGGGACGGAATAGAGCTATAAAAGCTGGATGAATAGGAAGAGAAAATGTGGAAGAAGCAGAAGTTGACTTGGCATAATCGCTGTCTACTGGGATACGAATTGTAGAGAGAATCCGCAACAAGGAAGAGCCGGAAGAGTTTGTTCTCGCCGGGACTGTGTGAGCGACATAGCCGGCAGAGTTTGTGCTGTCTCTCCCCAAGCGCGGGCGCGTAGAGGGCGGGAGGGGGAGAGGAGACACGGCCGGCCGGCGACAGGTGGGTGTGTGTGTGTACGTGGCAAAGGCCACAGTATCAACTGCATGTCCCTGCTCAGGCCAGCGCCTTCCGTCATCCCAAATTAGTTGTCACACTTGCCTTGGCTTACAGCTAAATGAAACAGCATGCAACGGCTTTTCCTGCTTAAGACATCCTACAAACTCTTGCACAGAATGCACGCAGTATACGCAAACAAATGAATACCACTCCCCAAGAATCTAATTTAAAGTACTGCCAACCTTACGAGAATTACTAGTTTCAAGTCATTTGCTCAAATCACTTCCCAATGCGTTATTTTGCTCATATCTTTACCATGCATGCATTTTAGGAATTCTTGGTGAATTTATCATCAATCGTTACTTCTTCACAATTATTGGTGAATCATATTGCAATTTTCCGAACCGTACATTACCTCCCTTATTGGAAAACGTATCCTTGAGTGTGGGGAGAGAAATGATAATGCAGCACAACAATTGGAATATGCACACATCAACTTTTAAATGAGAAATTTGGTCATAGGTGGATTGGACGTGCTGGACCTATCATCTGGCCTCCTCGTTCACCTGATTTAACACCTTTGAACTATTTTTATGGGGATACAAACATTTAGCCAGCTACAATGCTGAAAATGGCACAGTTCTCGTTCATTTTAGGTTTCAGATGCCCAGTAATGTATATTATGTCTATTAACATTGTTTCATATGATACTTTTATTTTCTACAAGTTCAAGAGGGAGACGTTTTCAATAAAAATAGCTCAGAATTCAGTTAAGAATAAAAATGTTTTAGTAAAAGTTGTTTAGTTTATTGCGGGGAACCAGAATATATAAAAATACCATGGTTTCATTAAAATTCTGACGTTGGGCCCCATAAAGGGCCGCATATTTGTCTGTCTGTGTGTGTGTGTGTGTGTGTGTGTGTGTGTGTGTGTGTGTGTGTGTGTGTGTTCATTGTGTTACAAGAATCATTTTAAAGCCTTTTAATTTTTAATTCTCGAATTATTTTGCAAGTAAAACATACGTTAAACACACATACATGTTTTCATATACATATTTGCTCGTGTACGGCTCTTGCTAACGCGCACGTGGGGTTCGAACTCAGTCCACTTTTCACAGTGCCAGTGTGACTAGCGGGATTGGTTCAGAATGTTGCTTGACAGGGACATTAGTGTAATTACTGAAAAGGCGACGTACTAAATGCTACATCATAAGAGCAGTTTTAGGCGGAGTATTTTAGACCTAAGGAAACAAGAGACGGTCAAAATGCGTTTGTTGCGAGCAGCTACGCAGGGAATTCCATAAACACATTAAGATGATGACCCAGAGATAAAGCGTACAACATTCATTCGGAGCGCGTATGTCTTAGTCGTTTGGAGGCTTCTAGAAAACGAAACGAACTAAAATAACATGAATTCCACATTCATGGAAGACGTTTGTAGGCTAAAATCGCTTTTTAAATTAATCTGGGTTATGACTGAATTTTTCTTCTAGAAATGTTTTGGCTTCTTTAATAATAGTTCTTTATTTTCTGTAGGTTTACTTTTAGAAATCCAAATGAACATTTTATTTACAGTGTCTTGTATAGTAAGTTTAACCGAACAGGCGATAACGTCTGTGACCCGCATTCGGGAGGCCGCGGGTTCGAACCCCGTGAGCCCGCATTTTACATGGGTTTTTCCGTGGTTTTCCCATGTCACTTATGCGAGTGCTGGGGTGCATTCTTTCATACCACACTTTCCTTCGCATCATTTTTCAGGCGAGTGGTGTTGGCGGTGCCTGACAGGTGGCCCGGATGTTTGCGCATGGTAACTGTTCTCGGCGCTAGGTGGCGTTTGGGCGGCCGCTGTCCTCCGTCGGCTGGGGGGAGGGGGTCCGAGTTGGTCGCGATGCGTGAGGTACCCCTCCGTGTTTACCCTATACCCAATTAAGCCCTAATAAGTCTAGTATTTCATAAAACCATGTGCATTTGTATTATGTGTGTGTGTTTGAGGAGCATAATACAATAACGAGAACCTGGTTAAGTACCATTTAAGTTCAGCATCTTCAAAAGGTGCAACAAGAAGAATTTTAAAACGCCCCCCCCCCCAAAAAAAAAACAAAAAAAACTACCCTTTACCTGAAGCATTCCTGATTTTCCTAATTTTCTCAAAAATTACTCTATTTTGAATAAGCTACCCTATGTTTTGGGATATTTTTATGACAAATTAAATGTATATGCTGAATTTTCTGGAATAGTCTCTAAAGTCGCTTTCATTCTGCATGAACTTTTTGTACCTGGTAAATTAAGAGATATATAAAATCTTACTAGACAAAAATTTAGAGCTCATTAAAGCACACAAAGCAAGTATCCTTTTATCTTCCTTTTGTAGGGATAAGCATTTTAGATGTATTCCTTGTTATTAGTTTGAACTTTCAAATACTTATACTTTTCTCAAAGGCCCATAAAACCATAAAACCATTTCTACAAACGTTTATCTCGATTAACATGAAATAGATAGAAGCATAAGCATTTTTAGGAACAGTTTGTGTAATAGTGAATAGAGAAAGTCATGTGAGTGCAACCAGTATTTTAATAATGGAGTTGTTCTGAAACTGCTTACGTTTTCCTTTGTAAAACTCCCAGAAAAATTTTAAAAACAAATGCAATTGTTACGGTTTGGAATTATAATTTCTCGTTAATGCAGACGAGTGACTTCCACAATGTTGCATTTGGGCTATCTCGTCGCTAGAAAATCTCATTGGGAAGAAACTAAGTCAATATAGCCTTATTCTCAGTAACCAAAAGCTACACATAAAAATACTAAGAAAACACAAACAGGTTGAAAACAAAAGAAAGATCTGATTCGACTGTCATTGCTCCATAGTCGACCAATAGGTATTATATGAACTCCTGTTCCTTTGTTATTTTGTGAAGCCATGGAAATCTAAGTAATTATCTTGTATTGGCAATATATAATTATTGTTGATGAAAAGATAGTAGATTCTGCAAGTTTTTTGTAGCATTATATAAAATTAAATAATTCAGTATGTGAAATGGAGTAGAATTTCGAGTGTAAGAGAGACATGCCAAGTTGCGCGCGCGCACGCACACACACACACACACACACACACACACACGCACACACACACGCACACACACACACATCGACTTATGTAATGTGTGTGTAATTCTTACCTTCAATAGAGTTTCCCTCCAAAAATGAGATCATTATTCATTAGCTAAATAATTGTAAAAGTTAGCAAACCAAGACAAATAGATGCTCATAGCAGATGGTTTTCCCACAGTCAGAGAAATAAACGTAGTTAATGTAAATAAACTGGAAATATAAGCGAAAGCGGTAGGACAAGGACAAAATGGGAATCGAAACCGGATAGCTCACACCGAAGACCTGCATATGACATTTGCAATCCGATTAGAAGCCTGTGTTTACAGCAGACCGACCGCTGGCCATGTTTACATTCACTTGTTCCTGGTACAGTGCAGCGCTCAGAAGCACCTGTAGACATCTGCCGGCATTTTGCAGTTTCTAATTCACCAAACTATCTTTTCACCGTTAGCAATGCGCGTTAACTATATAATTGTGTATAATCACAACCACACCAACAGTCGCCGTTGATATCCTAAAACAACAATAGATTCCAATTTCAACGCCTGAATTTGCTTTAGTGCCGGAGAGCACGGGGACCTGTTTCTAAAAAATGTTTTTCTTTTTTGAGTGGAATACAATACTTCCTCTACTTACTATACAGAGTGGAAGGGAAGTCATCACATTTGTTCTAATATGTGCTTCATAAAAGCATTACAAACAAAAAAGTCGAATGGCATTTTGTTCTTTGGTCAGCCGATTTCGAAAGAATAAATGGTTTTTTATCCAAATTGCATGAGTGATTCCACAAGAATATACGAAGATAACAGTTTGTTACTTGTAAAATGCATAGAGTAACTTCTTTCTGAAATACCTCCTAAGTTCAGCTCCTTCAGACGTGTAACATGTCGACAACGTTGCGTTGAGGTTGGTCAGGGAATTGACCTGGTTTGTGGATGTAAACACTTTCAGTTTCGCCTTGTGTTTTGGAAGCTAACGCTTGTGATTGGCTTGCACATGCGCAGTAAACACAGGGAGACAAGGCACGGCATGTGTTTAGTTTTCAAGACGCACCGTTACGCTGTTTGTTTATGTACTGAGCTAGGGAAAGTGACACCCACATAATCTGCAATGTTGCCAGGTTGTTTTCGAACAAAACTAAAATATCTCCGTAGGAAATGGTCAGACACAAGTTACCAAATGTGCTCCAAATACGGAGATCTACCACTGGTTTAAATTAATGTAATGACTTCCCTTCCAGCTGGTATGTAATAGAAAAAGTAAAAGTACGGCATCTACTAAAGGTATCGCGTGTCATTGTTTTTCCCTTTTTCTTGTTTTGTTCTTGATGCGATATTTACGTCAAGTAATCAAACCGCGCTGTTTTCACAAATACTATCAAGCTAGGTAGGGGGTTGGGGAGTGTCTCGCTCGGCCTAGAGTGAAAATCATGTGATTCTTGGTGGAAGCGTGGCTCGAAAGGTTCCGCTATGGGCAGGTTTAGCAGGCTCCGTACAACCCGTCCCATCGATCCAGGAGGCGCCTCTCCACAACATCGTCGCGGTTACAGCACTGATTTATCGCATGCTTCACATACATACAATGGTGACCGCCCTGGGTTCGATACCCGGGGAATGTTGGTTATACTCCAAATGTGTTAGTTCCCAGCCTAACTTATACAACTCTCAGACGAAAAACTTGATCGACAAGTATAACTAGGGCCTAAACCAGTTGCATGTGTTAACTATTTCATACATAAAGGCATGTCATTCTTTTGTTTTGTACAAACTATTACTAGATCATTCATTTTTTTTTTCAGTCAGTGTCGCCAACTATATCCAATAAATCGCCGAAAAACAATTTATTACAATCAAAACAGCACTCCATTTTAATCAGACAACTGTGATTTTAATTTCAATAGCTAACATATTTTTCCGGAATAAAAGTTCTTTGTTATTGCTAAAAATAAAGTGAGATTTATTTGATACTAGCTGAAATACCCTTCGTTGACGATTTCTTTTACATAATGCATTAACATATCCTTCCCTACTGGCCTTTCAACATAGAATTCATACAATCTTCTATCACCAAAATAGAATTGTGGCATATTTCATTCACGCGGTTTTCTCTACTCACTTTTCTTTTACGAAACACAATCGCATTTCTTTCTCTACTACCTCTTCTACAAGGAATTCCTGCAATTATCTATATCATTGACATATAAATGCAACACAATACATTCACACTATTTTCTCTACCCCTTTTCTTTTATTTATTTGTATATTTTACCAGTTATTAATCAAAACACATAAGTGCAACACATTTTCCTTGAATTTGAAGAGCAAAATTGTGCATTGATTTCAGTTTTTCATGTTTCTAGAAGCAAACCTCTTAAGGTTCTAGGTTAGGAGTAATCAGCTTTCGCTTCTTCAGTAAAATTTTGTTTTTTTGGACATAGGGAAATTTTAAACAATGCTCCTGTTATCCAAGTACTACAAAAATTCATTAATTACTATTTGATTATTAAAACTGGAGAAAATCCAAGTCAGATTTTATCTTAGATCAACATAGCATGAGGAACATTTTCAGCTGGATTAATTTTTACGTTCTTCACGTATATTTTGTGATATATTCCTCTTGAAGGCACTCGTTGCTTATGTATTGTTGAGCGGCAATATTTCGGAGCTAATACAATTAATTTGGCTGCCGCTTTAGCTCTTCTACAAAGGAAATTTCATCTCCTGCGCCTGAATAGATGGTTCCAAGTACCGAAAATTTGATTTCACAAATTTTTGTATTGAAAGCGCACGCATTGGGGTCTTTTTGGCAAATACAATAGCACACAAGTATTGTATTGGCTAGTTCATCTCGTCGTGCTCATATGCGAGAGTGAAGTGGCATTGAACCCACGGCCTGGCGGGGCTGTAGCGGATATTTCGGCTGTGGAGTGTTTCCGGAACCGGCTTTCCAACACAACCAACAAGTGCGGTGTGTACCACACCCACACCAGCAACTTGTGTTCGCCAGCTAGTCGATTCATTGCAAGCCCGTTCGTTCATTTCCCCCCGCCGAACAGTCCGGGAGACATTTGCGTTGCAAATGCTGTACCATCTCTCATTTTACTCTTGAGGGCAGGAACAAGATCATAGTGTTTCTCGCATTATCTCAAACTGGCACTGGGGCGCTCACGTGGTAGCCTACAGGTCAGCGCACTGCAAATAGAAGTCATATCTCCCGTGATGCTGTTTTGTTTTCACTTTCTCCACTACGTATAGTAAAGCAGAGGAAGTATTGCATTCCACCCAAAAATGTGATGTCCAGATTTCACCAGAAATATGTTTTGAGAAGAAGCATTTTTAGATAAAGGTCCGTGTGTGTCCATCTGTCAGTCTGTGGACAGTATACCTCAAAAACTAAAAGTCAGTTAAAACCCATAGTTGCTATTTAAGTTTAATGTCTTTCAAGACTGCGACACGAAGATTTTGAAAAAAATTGCTCCACCCTAAACTACCCTTTACATGGAAAAATTTTCGAAAATGTTTATTTTCATGAAAATGGTTCTAATGGTTTTGATTAAAATGGCATGTTTGAGATATTTTCATCACAAATGAAATGTATATCTTGAATATTCTGGCTATAGCACCTGTTACTCTGAATGACTTTTACATAACTGGTAAACCGTTCGAGATAGACCAAATCTTACTGTACAAAAATGTAGATCTTGCTAAAACACACAATTTATGTTTGCATATATTTTTTTGTAGAGTGAACCATTTCGGAGATATTCCTGGTTATTTGTGTCAGTTTCGAAAAACTTAAAACTTTCGTGAAATGGAGCATCGTCGTTCATTTTTTATGTTAAACGTGCAAAGACAAAGTAATTTGAAAGCTTTAAAAGGTGGGACTATCTCTCAAAGCCTACTGTATTCCTGGATTTCCGTTGCACGTGCAAGAAAACGAGCAATAAGATAGTTTCTGTAAATGTTTATCTCAACTAACACGAAGAAGATAGAAGAATAAGAGTTTGTGAGAATGGTTAGTACAAGAGCAGAGAAAGTTATGTGAGTGCAACACATCAGATTTTTCTTTTTCGGTGCCAAAAATCAAAATCCATCCAATTGTGATCTAATGTAATATTTTCAACATCCACTCGTACCATCTCACTCGTTATTTTACGTGGGCCCTCCCCATCTTTTACTACAACCATGTTTGATTGCAGTCGCTGGGATTTAACTCACGATGTCCTACTTTTAATGAATGGACACTGCGTTTCTTTTGGCCTTTAACTATCATGCGTATTCCTTTAAGGTCCCTGTGACAGGGATAGGTAAACCTGTTCAGGAATTAGACGAAGAATGATATA
This sequence comes from Tenodera sinensis, assembly GCA_030765045.1. Lineage (NCBI taxonomy): Eukaryota > Metazoa > Arthropoda > Insecta > Mantodea > Mantidae > Tenodera > Tenodera sinensis. Next base: position 56,302,248 of record CM060972.1, read on the forward strand.
TTTTGGACTACAGGAAGTGGGAGGTGGTCAGTCTGTCACATGATAACCACACTCTACGCACGAACCTTGTAGATAAAGATGTAGCACAACTTACATTCAATGCTGTCCCTATTTGTAGTAAAATATTCACTCCCAAATTCTTGTACCAATGCAGCATTAAGTGAATATTTCTCTTTCCGTGCTGCAGGCATTTTTCTGTGTGAAACAAGTGAACATATTCGAGAGACACTATGCACTGTAGGCAGTACGTTTTGTGCTATCACTGGGACAATGACGTCCCGGTCTACCGGTGTGGCAGTTAACTTGCGATCGCCTGTATAAGGGTTCGAAGTCTAATGATAGAAGACAGGTATTAATTAAAAGGAGAAAATTATACAAGAGTGGTGCAAAATTACCCTCTGGAGTTATCAACTGTTTATTTTCTGGCAGATATGATGATTATTATCCAAGAGGGTTGTATTGTTGATGTAATGGCGGTAATTTGAATGCAGCAATTATTGAATCGGAACAACAGGCGAAAGCCTTCTTTTATCACATAATGAATGTGATTGAAATGTTTTATGAAATACGCTTAATACAACATTACTTTCAGAATCACCCATAATTTGATATTCAGCAGCAAGATTCACTGAAATGCAAACCCTGTTCGCACCTTGAATCCACTGACACGCGGTGGATGCATTTCTCGTATCTCACAGGTTGCTGTTATGACGTCATGATAAGAGGCTATGTGGTGAGATTATTTCAGCACCTCGCCTGGGCTGTTAGAAGAACTAATAAGCTATGAGAATCACCCATTCGCTATTCAGCCTAGTGAACTCTTCCTTGGAACAGAATTCCTGATTTACATTTTTGTAAATGTAGCACAATAAATGACATGCAAAGGCGCACTGAGATTTTGCAAGGTTTCCATCAAATAAGCGGACAGTCGTTGAACTCCTATATTCAAACGTGGGGATGAGAAGGCCCTCGTAACTTTTTTGTACTCGGAAGGGTAAGTCCCCAGTTCTCAACACAGGGTAGCAAATCTTCAGTGAATAGAAAGTTACAATTGAGCTTTAAATGTTTCAAGGGATACCAATAATGTGATAGCTTTTCCTACTAGATTTGAGTTTAACCACTTGAAAATGATCTTCAGTCAAGCTGAACTTACAATTTTGGTTGCATAAACCTTGAGCTAACTTCATGGCATCTTGATCTAAGATCAAATCTGAGTGGTGAATTTTCTCCAGTTAACTTAATTGAACTTAGGTCAGAACTACATTTTTGTAATCACTTAGAAATAGGGACATTGTTTCAAGTTAGTGTATCCAAAAACAGAATTTTACGGGAGATACAAAAATTGATTACCCCTAACCAAGAAAAATTTTCAGAATGGTAAAATGTGAAGTTATTGCGTTTTTTGGTTTACTTCTAGAAACATGAAAAAGTGAATTCCAATTTTCAATTGTGTTCTTCAAATTTATGAAAACTGTTTTGGGTTTAAATATGATGTAAAATATACAAATAAAACGATTAATTAGGTAAATAAATAATTAACTTCCTTCCATGCAATTTCTTTCTTAGAAACTGAAACTGCATCGGGTTTCCTTTTCATTTGACTATATGTCTACATTTTTCGACTACAACATCCACCAGAATGAAATTTCACGACCTTTCCTGTTTGTCGTTTTGTTCAAGTTTCTTATCCTATTGTGCCCAAAATTGAAAAACAAATAATTACTGCAACATGGAAGCAGTGATTTTCAGCTTTTTTACGACGTTGCCAAGTTGTATATTACGAACCAAGATCAAAGTTGAACTGAGATTCTATGAACTTGGATTTGTGTTATACAATGTGATTCAATAGTGATCTGAGTTCATGTTCTGACTTGAGATCTGATCTCACAGTAAGTCAAGTCGTGTATGTTTCGAGAGTCCGAACAGTCGTCAGAATAACTTTGTGATTTCTTTAGAAAGCAGTCTTAATATCATAAGGGGAAATGCCATCACTTTCCATCAAGAGCGAGGTCTAGTTAAATCTGAAATTAGCCAGTAGTGTGAGCAAACACTTGTGTTATCCGGGGGCAGTGTTGACACTGGGTAAGAAGGTGCAAGTCGGGATTATGAGTAACATTGCCTGAAGGCGGCGTGACTTCCATATGAGAGACTAACATAATTAAACAGCCGGTAGATGTGTCCCGCGGGGCCTGGACCCTGGTAGTCGATAACGGCCCTCCGTGCCGGCTTGTAATTAGCCGAGTGGAGTGCTTCAGGGCACACTGCTAGACATCGCTGTACAAGACAGGGTCCGAACCACTGATCCTTTGGGCGCTGCATTATTAGCATTCAGCCATTACGAGCGTAGCAATCAAAATGTTTAGAACATCAAACAAGGGTTACTTTTAAGAATGTTAAATTATTTAAAATACTCCCCTTTAATATCAATATATTTTTCAATGCGATGAAACCAGCCCTTAAAGCAGGTGTGTCTAACCCGCAGCCCGACAAAGCTTTCTCACGTCTAATTCTTGATGTAAAATATTTTGAATTTAACTCATGCCAATGCACAATGTCTCTAGAATAAATTCACAAGATTTCTATTGATCTACTTCAAGCATTGCTCATACAGCGGCAATATTTTCTTCAGTAACACCAGTTCTTGGGCGTACTTAACGAAATTCATCATCAAAAAAATTGTTGGCTTTCTCTACTCTTGTACTAATCATTCTTATATCATTCCTATATCTTCTTGTTAGTTGAGATAAACATTTGTACAAATTATCCTTTTACTTATTTCCTTGTAGGTGCAAGATACACGCACGCGCGGACCTTTTTCTAAAAATGCTTTTTTTTTTATTCAGGGGCCTCAAAACATATATTTCCAGTGAAATTTCAACATCGAATTTTTGGGTGGAATACAATACTTCCTCTGCTTAGTGGAAACCTTTTTCCCAAATGTATTTCTCAGCTAATCTTCAAATTATTTAGGCATTAACGATAATTTAAAATTCTAAAAAAATAATTTCCCGGAAATGTTCCATAGTTAAATTCATTTTTTGATGAATAAAAAGTGTTTAAATAATGGTAATGAAATAACATTAAAGCATGTCGAACAAACTACAGGAAAATCAACTCGGAAAACATTAAAAATTAGCTTTCAAATATAAACAAATTTCATTTGCTTTTAGAAACATTGTATTCTAAAAAGTTTCAGTGAATCTAAGCATATAATTTTAAAACTGCAATATATGTATAGTTTTGTTGGATTTAAGAGAGTTACTAATGCCCATCTCCCGTCTGGTTATGGGATGCAAAAGTCAGTTTTTTCTGAGCCTCAGGACGGCTACGAGTATTTTAGTGCTTCAAAACACCCAAGTCATATAGAGCGCACTCAGCCGGGGAAGTATGGTTGCCACGCAAGAGTAATTTTTTAATTAACATCCGTCAACTGCCAAAGGCTATTAGAGGAAGAGTGGATTCAATGAAATGTTGACCCAGATGGGCTAGGAATCCTACCCCACCTGAGATTATGACATTCCGCTTTTAAGGGTAGTGCGACCTAGGCTTTAAATAGTCATTCTACAATTACTGATGAGTAATTTTATAAAGAAATAATAGATAGATTGATAAATAGCTGCAATAAATAATTTTCGTGTGTTACAATCAACGCATAAGCAAACCTACTGGTTAAGCTTTAAGTAAAGACAATTATGGCTGACACAAAATTTAATGACGGGTAGTAGGAGGCGCTGCTCAGAGTCTTGCCAAGCCTTTCGGCGTTGTACAGAGAAACACGTTGTGACATATAAAGCCGGTGATATTAAATCACTTGCGTCCACAAACTTTATTTGTACAACAGAGAAAAAGAATATTAATAATCAGCTACCAGCCGTCATTAAACGTTGTGTCTGCCATAATTAGACCGTCTACCTATACAGAGTGTCCCAAAATTAGAGAGACAAACTTTTAAACCATACAAATTGCTGGTGTCTGCGAGAGTACGGCAGAATAGGGTACGCCGATGCACTCTTTGCCTTAATCGCAATGGGCGTGCGTTCCAACATTTTGCCGTAAATACTTAAACCGGATGGGTGGCAGTAATTTGTGTCATTAACTCGTCTAGCGCTTAAACGAAGCACCGTAGCAAAAACTTTCCTTAACAAAAAGTGTTTAAAATAATGTTATCCATCAGCTCCCAAGGTTTGTCGGCCTAATTTTGCAACATCCTATATAATTAGGTTGGCATGAAACTCAGTCCACCAGAATACCATTAACTCAAAGTATTTCTGAAATTGTGTGTGTGTGTGTGTGTTTAGCATTTCTGCGACTAACGCTAACGAAATGTTCGCAATATTATTACGGAAAGTTATTTTTAAACCATAAAGTCTGGATTCTCAGGTGAAACTTGGATAGTTGAAGCTTAAGGGACAAGAAAAAATATTCGAAATGTCCTAAAAGACATAGTGACATAGATTTGCAACACACTGAGTGGTACGAAGCTTAAGCGGCAACCAAAGACGCACGTGTTTTAAACAAGGGGATGTATAGAAGATCAAGGCCGGCAGCTAGGAAAGCTATTGCAGAAAAGCAGCCGGGCTTGTCATTTGTCACAATAAGAATCTTAATTCTACTGAAAATAGAGCACAGAGGCGTTTGATTTAGTCGACAAAATTTAACATTCTGTTAAGTTTTGAAAATTATTGCTTACCCAAAGTTTCTAATAAACAATTGCTTTCTCCCGATAAGAGGCCTGAAGTTATAAACGATATTTCGTCTAATTGTAGTACAGTGGTTGAAATCGTTCGATTTAAGGAAGTGTAGCGCGTGGTCAGCGTTGCAACATGTTGTGTTTGGGGTTGTACAGGAAGAGGAGGGGTAGACAGGAAGACAAGGTACCTACCTACACAGGAAACGGTAGCAGCCGGCAATGTGCCAGGAAGGGGAGCCCGCATATTGCACACCAACCCCTCAACCCGCTTTTTATTAGTAAACCCCAAAACCAGAAAGAAAACTTCTCTCAAATTAAACTCACCTACATTTTCCTGCGAGGTAGTTTCGCTTTTGTTTTCACAGAAATGTCTACGCAAGTTGGAAGAAACCTTCGTCCCATAATGACTGAAAACCCATTAGTAGTTGCCCAGGAAATTAGGTTGTGACAAAAGAACATCACATACCTTGCCTACCCTTCAATATAATCCCTTGTATATTACATTATTCACGTAAAAGGTTACTCATCTAGCCAAGAACACTTTAAATTATTTAGTAGAAATTAGTAATGCAGCGACATTAATATTTTTCGATACTCGATATCGATACTCATTTTTGAACAGCGATACTCGATAAACAGCTATAAAGGCAATAGTTTGTTTACTGAACTATGGTCTTATTAGTAAAACTATCGAAAGTTTGTCTCTAGTGTTGCTGGCTGTAAAATTCTGTGCTATTGCTATGATATTCCTAAGGTAGATAAGATTTCGAGAAATGAGAAAGCATTGAAGAATTCAAACGAATATTAACCATTATTTGGAAAATATTTGATATTACTAAAAGTATTTAAAGCAAATGTGTGTTTACATTCTCTACCCTGTAAAAAGCTGGTAACACTGCAGATTATGTTGGTGTAACCTTCCCTAGCTCAGTACATAAACAAACACCGTGTTGAGAACATAAACACATCCCCTGCATTGTCCTTACGTGTTTACTGTGCGAGTGAAGGCCATTCACAAGCGTCAGCCTCCAAAACATTTCATGAAAGTGAAAACAACCGACCTGTTTACATCCACAAATCAGGTCAATTCTAGACCAACCTCAACGCAACGTTGTCGAGTTACTTCACGCCTGAAAGAGCTGCACGTCTTTTAAGTGATTAATTATTTCAAACTGTCCGATACTCTACGCATCTTACAAGTGACAAACTATATCTTCTTACATTCTTGTGGAATTACGCATCCAATTTGGATCACAAACCATTTATTTTTTTCCAAATCGGTTGATTAAAGAACAAAATGTTTGTAATGCTTCTGTGAAGCATATATTAGAAAGAATCTAATGACTTTGCTTCCATCCTGTATATAACATTATAGGAAGTTCATTCCGATTAAAAACACTTTACCGACTATTTTTTTAGAAATTTCGAGACATACATTTTAGTAGTCATACAAATATCTTAAAACTTTCTAACTTTCTAAACTTTCTAATGGTATTGTTATACTAAAGATTGTTTTTGAAATTAAGGAAAGAGCAAAAAGCTTTGTCAGGTAGCAATTCCTTAATTCTTTACAGCTTTCTGAATTTTTAGGTGAACATTTGCTTTTGTGAATTAAAACACGGTAGTGCCTAACTGTTCAAACCTGTAAAGAATGACAATTTAAAGTGACAGAGTTCATCCAACATCTCGTGAGATGCGAGATTCACACGTTGATAGGTATCTCGTGCAAAAGCTGAATGCCTTGTTCGAAGCTACTGCCAATTGCGATGATATAGTGTGCCAAAACTTTAGGAGGCAGGGAACCTCGTCATATGCAGAAAGAAAGGGCACCTTTTTGTGGGAAGAGCAGTGCTGGGGAAACTAAAGCACATTTCTTTATGAGGTACTCTGAAAATGGTCTACTAATCAGCAACTCCCAAAATAATCATGCGTTTTCTAGTCTTGCCTCTAATGAGAGCAACAGGCGATTAGATTTGATCGCCTTCTGACCATCAAGTAGACAAGATTTCATAATCCCACTAGGCTGATGGCCTAGTAGTTGAGGGCCCTTGAATGTACATCATCATCGTCATTATCATCACAGTGGACAGCCGATGAAGTTGACAGGCAGAAAAAATATGTTTATTTGGCAACTGTGACGTATTATAAAGACAAATGTAAACTGGTGGACGCTTCAGTTCAAGGCCTATTGATTGGTGCCCGGGGTACAATTTCTCAACGTGAAGTTAAATTGTGGTGCGTATAGAACTCGAAAATGCATCCTCCCTTAGTAACCTCCATATGGAGGAAGTTTTAATAAATAAAAGAAAAAATTTCTCCAATTATTTCTTCAATCTCCGTCCTACGAAATTTCTTCAGAATAGTTCGCTTAACCATTCCGGTATTTACTTTATAGACAAAAACTTCTGAAGGTGACGTATCCGTGATATTTGACCACAAATATTGGAACGTTCAAGAACTTAATTTTTTTTCTGATAAAATACTTATATAAATTCTAAGTTTTAGCAAGATATAAGCACGCCCGAGTTTAACCCGCGTTATCTCGTAAACATTTTTTGAAGCTTTCTCCGTAGTTAAAATGCTGCAGTATTTTACTAATATTTCTCACATTTTTGTGCTGCCCCTATAGCATACCAAAGAAAGTGACCACGTAATAAATAATGCCACTATCTTGAGAAGTAAATTAACTTTTGAAAATCAAAAATTTTGGAGACTACAAAAACTAATAATTTGTCCACAATAATTAGAGGTTCACATAAGTAATCTACTGTTAAGTCTGAATGTTTTATATATTTTATTAGAACAATGAATCCACACAAATAACATTTAAGGGACCCTGACACTAAATTTTAAACTTTCTATATTATTATACGTATTAAGTCTATACTTCGCACACTTAAGGGTATTCAAAATCCTCCATGTGCATAAAAAACAAAATGTCACAACAATTTTATTATTTTATAAGCCATTATTACCCAACAAACACCATAAATCTCTGGCAGGAAGAAAAAATGGTTACTTTTAAAGTAATGAGGTCGTATAAATTGAGCACATACTGGAAAATTTCTAGAGCATAGCACAAAATTTAATCCGCATGGAGCACATAGTGTATTAAAAGATGTAAAGTCGAAGAAAACCAATTGTTCTAAACACATGAATTATGATCATCTGTCAGATTACCTGTTTGGCCTAAAACTGCCCTGCTGCATATTTCAAACCTTCCCTCTTTTGTCTAGTAGTCTCTCTTCTCCTATTCATAGTTTAACTGCTTCTTTGTTCTGAATTTGGTTGTTTTTGAGCTCTTTTTGCCTCATATTTTGTTGAAATACCGCCGAACATTTAAACAGGCCAGGGGCGTTTACCTAAATGTATGGCACGTGGTATTTAAATCTTGCGCTACACCATTCAAAATGACGGAATCTAAAATATATATCTGCCAGCCGGAGAATGAAGGTTTGGGAAACAATTGTATGCATAAATCCAAAAATCGTCAATTTGATAATTTTTCGGTCATTTCGTCAGAGTCCCAAGTTTACTCACACTGTGGAATTTCCAAATTTCACAGATGCATTTGGCATGCGCAAATAAAACGTGCTACAAGGCTCCAAATACAAAGTCTCTGTAAGCAGCACTTGCCCAAACAAACATTCTGCTGAATCTGGATGAAGTTTTCTACAAACTCTATCAACTATCATGACTTCTTATATCGGTTATCTCAAGCCTTTACTGTTTATGTTGAACCTTAATAGGACTCGACCTGCTGAAGCTGCATCCACACGAAATTCCCAACCACTTAATTTGTCCTGAGGCTTTTTTCACATTTAGGTAATAGCTCATACACAGTTCTTCTTGAGCCCTGGACCCCAGTGTTATGAACAGTCTGAGTCAAGAAGCATGTGCTTTGCCAAAGCAACACTTGAGCATCGTTGTCCATGCTCCAGTGTTACCACTTGTTCATGACATTGTTCGCTTTATCCTTGTTGCTGTTCTAATTTCTGTCTACTTTTGTCTTTAACAGTAATTTTGGGCAATAATTCATACCCTTGTAAAAACAGAGGCCCAACATTCCAATGTGTGACGCGAGAAGTTTTAGGTTATGAGGCAATACATTTGTAGTCATTGTTGTAAATGAATGTTTATTCTCCATTAATTCCCTATGGCGAATTACGGAAGATAATCTCTGAGTTTTACTTCAGCCGTTGGCTAATCTGGAAAATGGCAGGAACTACAATTCATGGCCTTCTATGATACAATTTAAGCAACAGCGTATCTGAGAGCTGAAGAAAAAGGTACGAGTATTACCTATGCCTTAGAATTACTTTGTATTTTCGAGTTACATTTTCTTGAATTATGAGGAAAGGTTGGTGGAAATGAAGCTGTAAGTCGCAGATTTGTCTGCATCCAGCACATAACCCTAGAGGGAGTTATGTTTTAAGCACCACATAAAATGAAGGGGCATCAGTGACGCAGCTGTTGCCCAATCTACCCCTTCATTGGCGATAACGGCCTGGGGAGTGACTCGTTAAATAAAAAAGAAATAACGTTTTCCCTAAGTGGACATATCACAGTGATACGATCAAGAACGTGTTGGAAGTTTCAATGTGGCATATCACTACAATCAGCAACATGCACTGAGCAAACTAGGACATAGTTCACAGTGAAATTATATTGTTATGATTTGTTGTGGACACCTTAGGTGTTTAATATAATATAGGGAGTAATAACGTAAATAATAATCCCTAGGGCGTCTCCCCTATGCAGAGATTACCCCTCATCGCCCGACCGCTACGTCCTCCAGCCGCAGCCAAGGCCACGGAGGAGTATAATATTTTCAAAGTAAAACTGTAATACAAAACCGTACACCAAATATATTTCTGATTACTGTTTTGAACTTGTGTTATTTCTTTTTCTTCTTTTCAACAATTATCAAATTTGGCCTTTTTTTTTTTTTTTTTTTTTTTTTTTTTTTTTTTTTTTTTTTTTTTTTTTTTTTTTTTTTGCTTTCTTCTACGAGTATTTACGTCTTCCTTTGAGTGTGTGAGTGAGTGAATGAATGAGTGAGTGAGGCAGGGAGGGGGGTTTAAGGGTCCCTTGGGTCACTTAGACCCAAATTCTATTAATTCTAGCTCATATTTAATAAATCATAGAGTCAAGACTTAGTTCTATATATTCTCCTAGTTTGTTTTCATTTTTGGATATTATTAATCTCAACTTGCCGGGAATTTTAAAGATCGATATCGCGGTAAATCAGTGGAAATCTACTTCAGTAGATATCTCTTCAAGTTCAGTCCATAACTTAATTCATTATACACAGCTACGCAAATAAAGAAAATATTTCACTTGACTCCATTCCAAATAACCTATACACAATCTATTTATTTATTTTGCTTTTCCAAAAATAGGATTTGAAATATTGACACAATGAATATATCTGAAGTATTCTGTAACTAACCTCATTTTTTGTGGAATTTTGTGTAAGAAATTGGTCCCCTCAAAGCTCATGGGTACCTACAACAAATCATTTACTGGTGGCGTTTGTGTCTAATGTTTATAATGGTTAATTGGAAGGGAAAAGTGTACAAATAAAGTTTAGACACAAACCAGGTGCTTTTGGGAGTAAAGCGGCAATTGATGAAAATTGTGAAAGCAAAGAGAGTTGAAGATATTGTTCCAGGCAAAGAGACACTTAGATTAACACTCCAGAATGAGGTAGGTGTATGATGATCTCCCTACTGAGGAAGTATCTTAGATAGCAATCTTTGTAAACGTGGGAGACATAAAGAAAAGGATGTTTAAACAGCTATAGTACAATGTGCGACACGTGGGGAATAACTTAAGAGTTCTTAGCGGAGAGGTTACCCTTTTGACAAACAACTTGAACATGTTGGAACATTCAAGAATACTTTGTAGGCAGATTAGTCCGCATGTGAATACAGAGAGTCGTTGCAGAAAGCCGCACTTCCATATGAGGTTGCAAGAGTCATCAGGAGACACTCCCGCAATTATTCACACTGGATACGTGCGTGACGAGCTATGGCTGCGGGCTGGCGTCTCTGTGCTGTAGTGGATTTGGAACCATCCTAACAAGTCAAAAGTTGATTCTTTAGCGAATTTGACACATTTAGAAGTTTTGGTTACTTGTTTAACCATGCACGCGCTGGTGTACAAGGTACAAATACGTTATTTCTATTGTTTAAATTCTTCCTGCGGCACTTTAGGGCCACCTTACCCATTGTTGGGGTGTGTAGATGACAGCTAGCAGAGACTCTGTTGTATTTTTGCCAAGCTATAGGTGCAGAAGAACTATAATTGCTCCAGCCTTAGATCCGCACTTGGTGTAAACACAAGCCATCAAGAACTAACCCATGATACGCCGAAACTAAAGCACACCATACAATGTAGTACCCTAAATATCGGCGATTATCTGTGAGTTTTCAGGATGTATGATAACTCTCGTAAAGACTACTTGAATGTAACGCGGTAGCAGCAATATTCCTAAAACTCCTGAGTAAATATCGTTCTGTTGCAACATAAACACGAGGCATGAGTCCACGTGGTGTTTGTTTTGTCTTGTATTAGTCACAGGTTATCGCGGAGGGATACAAGGGGCGGATCTAAGGCTGGATGGAGTATAGAAGAAGAAGGTGAATATTTTTGAAGAAAATACCTCATAAGACGAAATTATTGAAGACAATAATCACAATACGGAGTCGGAGTTAGAAGAAAGTGTAAGTGACTCGGAACAAGAACTAGATAAATCCAATCTAAGTGAGGGAAGCAATGAATATTTTGTGGGCAGAAAAATAAGATCATGGGAAAAAATGCCGTTGGAAGTAAATTTAATAAAGTAAGTAGCAAAAATATTGTAAGAATATTACTGATGAAAGGAACTCCTTTGAGAAAATGTTGTTGTTGTTATTTAATGCTGGATTTCTGACAATGAAGTCATTAATCCTCTTGCTCTCCAATATTTTTCACTGATGGATGGGGCACTAGAAGTGGCCAGGCATATTTGAAGGTGGTCTCGATCCATTTCCTCTTGCAGATCACATAGAGGACAGAGTGGTGAAGAATATATCCCAATTCTGTTCAAATGTTTTGCCAGACAATCATGTCCTGTAATCAGCCTGAAGGTTGCAACTGCTGTTTTTCGAGGATACTCAGGAATTACTGTTTAAATGTTTGCTAGTTCCCATCTTTTATTCTTTGATTTTTCATAGTAATATTTTGAAATATTTTTTTTTAATTCAGAGTTGATTAATCTTTTAGCTGCATAAAATGGTAGATTAACTATAGATTTTTGTACACCGCTGGTACCCTTTTTTACAAGAAAATCAGCTTTCTCATTACCACTCAGTCCACAGTGAGCTGGTATCCATTGGAAGACTAGGTGTTTTTGAAGTGCTGTTAGATGGGTAAGGATTTTCCAACATTCTATAATTGTTTGGTTTTTTGGTGACAACTTGGAAGTAATTGCTATAATTGCTGCCCTGGAATCTGAGGGAATAACTGCTTGCTGAAAATGTGAAATTCTGTACAAAAGATTTTGTAGGGCCATTCGAATTGCTTCAATTTCTCCATCAAAGTTAGTAGTTCCATAACTTAAAGACTTGTAATACGAAAAGAGGTGACATGTGACTCCAGCATCTGCTCCATCTTGGTTTGATATCAATGATCCATCAGTGTAAATATGGAGCCATTCATGTTCTGGAAATCTAGTGTGAATTGTCTCTAATGCCAATAATTTTAGAACACTAGTTGGAAAAATGTTCACTGCTACCATCATTGAAAATACTGGTCGGTGTACAAACCTAGAGATTGAAAGCGTGAGGACAAGCTTGACTATCCAATTATTTATATCGTGTCACATTATTATGACCCAAAAACAGCTTCTGTTTACTGCAAATGTATGTGTGATAAATCTAAAACGTTTAATTAACGATTTTCACAATTATTTTCGTTCTTTGGTGTATGGAATAGGTGAACTACGGCGAGTGATGGATAGTTTCCTAAAGAAGTGCCAAAAATGTATGGACAACAACGGTGACTTGTTTCAGGGTCTCCTTTCAAAGTAGTTTCATCCGCGCCTTTCTATGACAGCGGCAGAAGGCGAGTGCCAAGGATACCCAGAGGCATCCTCGCAGCCCGTTCGGAGGTTTCCTGCTTTCCCGGTACTTTTGGAATATCAATCGAAATTCGCTGAATGTCACCATACATATTACGTGCAAAGCCAGCCACGGACAAGAACCGCCGCACGTTTTCAGTTGCTGGTGAATGTAGGGTAATTGGTTGAAGCTGCGAAAGGATTGGTCAAGATGTCTTTGGGATGTAATGCCGATAGGACAGACTGACTGACACTCCTAGCCAAGATAAGGAGGAAGCGCTCCACTAAAAAATCAATCTCGGATCCCGGAGGCAAACAAAGTTAGGTAGGGAAGGGGATGGGTTGGGATGTACCGTGTACAGCCCTTAACGAGAGGGTTGGATACGGTCGGACCGCGGCTGGGCGGGTGGGTTTGAGCATGCGGTGAGGGTGTTTTGCTGCTCTGGTCACGGGGAGGAGGGAGGGAGAGAGACAGGCGAAAGAAGGTTAGTTGCTGCGCCGCCCAGTGGCGTATCTCTGCTTATAAAAGTCACGTGGCAAATTCTTCTGTCAACCAACGACTTCAGAGTAATCACTCTCGTATGAAGGTCCACTCTCATCACATTGGGTGTATGCTCAGATTATAAGATTGTTGGGAGAATACTTCATAATATGTAGTCACTGTTTCCATCGTCTGTTGACGTTTAATCCTGAGGCGGTTTCCATCTAAGCCCTCATAACCAAATATTAAAATTAGGAGCTTTGGAATCTGATCTTCTTGTGTTTATAGAATAAACAACAACGGCGTGCAAGATGGGCGTGAATAATTTTGTTTCAAACCATTAATACAATTCATTTAGTCAAATATCTGGCTAAAGTGTTACGTCCTTTACGAGTTTTAAGTGTGACAGTGTTATTTATAATTGGACAGACCTACAATCATTGATCTAGACCCAAATGACCTAGTTGTCGACGGGCCCTTAAGCACCACCACTTGATCTGAGACTGCGATCTGCAGAAGGAAAATATTGACAGCTTTATGCCTGCAACGAGACACAGGCACGGGCGGAAGAAGTCCTAAAACATCTTGCAGAATCAGATACCTCAATCTCTACCTTCCACTGTCTCAAAAGACTCTGAACAGTTATAGAAAAGATACAAACGAGGCCATAAACACAGACTTTCTGCTGGCCACGTGGCATATCGCCGATATTTGTTGCATAGAAAAGAATCTGCAATGAAAATCTGTACGGTCAGGAAACAATGTCAAATTTATTCACTTTTTTCAAGTGGATTATCGATTGAACCTTTTCTAAATTTTGCAACCACTATAATTACACAGTTAAAATTTGAAAGGCTGTTATAAAAGGGTAAAGAACTAAGTGAAACCTAAGTTATACCGCCATCTAGCGTAGAAACTCCTATTCTCTTGAAACTCTGTCTTAATACATTGACAGATATTAAGTTATCAATACGAATTAGAGCAAAAAATAGTAGAAAATCAATTTGGAACATCATTATGGTATAGGGTTCGTATGTCAGTTACATCAAGCAAGTTTTTGTTTAGATTTTAAGGAAAGACTAAATGACAAAAATTGCCTAAAACTGGCAGTTTTGGCTTTGTTGCAATTATAGCGCGTGGAAGGGAAGTCATTACATTAATTTAAACCAGTGGTAGATCTCGTATTTGAAACACATTTTGTATCTTACGTTTTTGTCTCTGACCATTTCCTACGGTGCGAGTTGAGAACATAAAGACATGCCCTGCCTTGTCCTTCCGTGTTTACTGTACGAGTGAAGGCCAATCGCGAGCGTTAGCTCCCAAAACATTTCATGAAAGCGAAAGCGCCCGACCTGTTTAGATCCATAAACTAGGTCAATTCCCTGACCAACCTCAACGCAACGTTGTCGACTTCAGGTCTGAAAAAGCAGCTCGGAGTATTGCTTCACGTCTTTTAATTAGTTAATTATTTCGAAATCGTGTGTGAAGTCCCATAATTACTACCAAAGCTATGTCAGAAATAAGTTACTCTATGTATCTTACAAGTAACAAACTTATCTTCGTACATTCCTGTGGAATTACGCATCCAAGTTGGATCAAAAACCATTATTTTTTTCGAACTCGGGACTTTTTTGTTTGTAATGCTTCTATGAAGGTCATATTAGAAGGAATATGACTTCCCTTCCATCCTGTATATAAATGAAGCGTAAACTCACAAGTTTGTTCTACAAATTGGTAAGTATGGTTCACACGACACAGTTTCCTCCATTTTTGCTTTTAACAGCTGTTTCTTTGAATGACGTTTGGGTGCACATGAGTCGATTTCTCAGAAATTATTGAAGATGGTTAAATCAAACTTTAGGACAGTAAAAATAACCTTAAGCTTCTATTGTGAATGTATACGTGTATAGTGTTAATAACATCGCTCATTAATTTTTAATTTTTTAAAAGTGCTAATAGGTTTAAAGTAAAACATGGTAAAGTTTGAGAAGAAAATACTATGATCCTTGATAAAAAAATCTTAATGGATAGCAGTAGATCGGCGTACTTAGAAGCCATGCATTAATTTTCATCAAAAATTTCAGTCTACCTTAAATAGTTTGAGATAATTGATGATGAATCCAACCAGATTAATCTCGTTTAAGCAGCTTTGGTACTTTTGGTTTCCGAGCTCAATTTTGCATTCATTTTATACTTCCATTCAAAGTCGAATCGTGTTAAGACCAATCTGTGCAAATTTCAAATCTTATATTTCTTAACCAATAATCTTCATTTTTTATCACATACTATTTAACATGATATATAACTATTTTGCAATCTTTGAAACAAGTGAACAATTTAACTTCCATAAGTACCAAAACTAAAAAGATTTATTTATTATGATGGTAAATAGAACCGCAAGGAACATTTTGCATGTGTTTGAAAAATACATAATAAGTAAAAAGTTACCTTAACTGTTTTAAAAGGCCATCAGCGTGTGTGCACGGTCGTGACAGCTGTTTAAAGTGTAAGTGGGTGAAAATAACTATGCATATTAATCTACAAGAAGCAAACGCTAAAATCCAAAAGTCGACATTTTCAAGAATTTTGGTCAATTTTAAAAGATGTTGCACATAAAGAGAGGGGAAAAAACAGAGTTAAGAATGTTCCGGGTTTCGATGGAGTTACGCGAATTTTAGTCGAACGGATTTTAAATTCCTGCTCGTTAAAATTGCATGTGGTCTAGTTATGATAATACCTTGGTATTGGATGCAGCGGCTTACGTGCAAAGTTAACGGGAGGTCGGTTCCGCGGCAGATAACCAGAATCTTGTGGAAGTTTCTCCTTCTCGAACGTTCTGGAAGTGTGTAGAGATTTTCTAAGGCTACTGTTAGTGAACTTGTGTCAACTGTTTTCAAAGGCATTGGTATTTATTTTTCATGTCGGTGAGAAACCCCAGGTTGTCTGCAATTTATGAAAGAAAGCTTTTCATGATATAACAAACATTTAAGACAAAAGGTATCCACAAGGGTTAAATACACTTGCTGGATGTTGACCCTCATTGGCACATAGCAGGTCATTTACTGTTGCTACTGCGCATCTCTGAACGCTTGACTTGATTTCCATAGATATATCTTCCTATCTCTGGTTGGATACTTGCAAGTACAATGAGAAACATCGTATCTACTAACTCTTTGGCACATAACTTACTCTGTTCTGAAGGATCAGCAACATTTGAGGCATTTTACAATCACTACAATACAAGTCATTTTGAAAAATTGTTTCATTGCAATTTACGGTGTGTTAATATGCGTTTATTGACTCTTTTGGATGTTTGTCATTTGGTCATTAGAAACTCAGGCATTATCTTCCTTTTAGCTGAGAACTTGGCAGTGAATACTTATAAGAACCAAAGAGCTGCTCAACGTTAAATACAAAAAAAGGAAAGGAAGTCTAGATATGCTAAATAAACTAAATAAAAATATGTAGGTATACATTATATTTTTTATTCAATTCAGCTGTGTTAGAGATAGTTTCCACAGCGGTTATATTGCAATAGAAAGTTTTCATGTCTCACAACCTCAAACTGCAAGACATATTGCATTTTCTTGAACGAAATTGTGATTCGCTATTGAAAATATGAGTTCTAAGATGAAGAAAGATTGATATGAAATATATTTTGCTGTTAACATATTTTAGGAACGAAAGCTCTGAAAGAATGGGTGATGACTGAGTGTAAGGCGGGGCAGTATATGACACGGGGTCATTTCACGAAGTATAAAAACTCCATGCATATGAACTGCAGAGTAACTTCCAAATGCCTTGTTTGCAAAAAGAATTTGTTTTCGTTGCAAAGGAAAATGCCACAAAAGATATTTCCTTATTGCTTCAGCTTGGGTTATTTATTGTTATCTAATAAATCATACAGATATTACTACGACTAGCTCCTTCTAATGGCGGGAAGAGCCACCCACTTGGAAGCTCTCTAATGCCAAAGCCGTTGTGAGCGCGTTGGAAGAAGGTGCTCTGGTTAGACACACCCCTCTAAATGTGTTTTGACTGCACTTGTAAGGTTCTGGCATGACACACACACACTCACACACACACACACACACACACACACACACACACACACACACACACACACACACACACACACACACACACACACACACACACACACACACACACACAAACTCTCCACTATTAGATTCCCAGTGTTGTTTACGTTTGCTGTGGGTCATTTTAGTCTAAAAGTTTTAAAAGATACTTTCTTAGCCGACATGGTTCATTTGAAATTATTGTTACCTATTACAATAATTATGGAGTAATGCTAAATGGCCAATAAATTATTATTATTATTATTATTATTATTATTATTATTATTATTATTATTATTATTATTATTATTATTATTATTATTATTATTATTATTATTATTATTATTATTATTATTATTATTATTATTATTATTATTATTATTATTATTATTATTATTATTATTATTATTATTATTATTATTATTATTACTATTATTATTATTACTACTATTATTATTATTATTATTATTATTATTATTATTATTATTATTATTATTATTATTATTATTATTATTATTATTATTATTATTATTATTATTATTATTATTATTAATCGTCGTCGTCATCATCATCATCATCAAGATCGTCTGGCTGGCTCAGTTAGGCACTCGCTTACTAATTTCAAGGTCGCGGGTTCAAACTTAGCCCAGACCGATGGTTTTTAAGTGTGCTTAAAAGTGACAATCCCATGTCAGTAGATTTACAACGAAATTCCGGCACACCTGCGACGCTGATATGATCCTGGCAATTGATAGCGTCGTCAACAAATACATAGAACATTTAAATATCACCGTCGTATCTTTGGTATCTTGGCCTAGTTGTCTCTCTTTATAAGGCAAATAACATACAACACTCGTTTCCAACACTATGTAAGGCATTAATACCTTATTTTATCATCTCATAGAAGTCTCTTCCAGTTTCTGTACTAGAGGGTTTACTGATAGATCTAAAACTATAGAAAGAATTGGAGCAGAGTATTTGGCTGCGGCAAGAAATTGTTTTTTTTTTTTTTTTTTTTTTTTTTTTTTTTTTTTTTTTTTTCCGGAAATGTATGCCACTTTGGCTTGTACATGGGAATGCATTAATAAGAATTATAAATATATACACATTATGATACTTTCCAACAGTCAAGCAACCTTAAAAACTCTTGAAGGAAGGTTAATCAGATCTAGGAGTGTCTGGAGGTGCTGCAAAATTCAGTGGAACTGATGTGGGTACCGGGACATACAGGAATCTTTCGCAAGGAAAGGGCGGACGGTCTGGCTAAAAAGGGGCAAAGATTTTCTTTATAAGTCCTAACGTAGATGAAATGAAGATAAACTATTTGCCATCTATTATGTAACTGTGTTATAATCTTCAGAGTTAAACACTTGAAAGCATGCAATTGCATGAATTTCAGGGAATCAAGGCCAAGAAACGTGCAAATCTTGCCAAGGAGAGTAAGGTCTTGGCTATTTAAAGGAAGGAGCACAATAAATATATTCTGGTCGCGGGGCGTAGGGCCGCTCTTCTTTTCTTTTAAAATAATTAATAATAATAATAATAATAATAATAATAATAATAATAATAATAATAATAATAATAATAATAATAATAATAATAATAATAATAATAATAATAATAATAGATAATAGATAATAATAAATCTACACTAGAGACAAGTGAGTTAAGAGGCGCGGCGCTAAACGTGACAATATAGGCACCTTAGGTAGATACTCCGATTCTTTTGTTTCTTTACCAGGACTAGGGTTTGTTAAATATTTCCTATGCATAGCCTTACTAAATTTTCATCTAGATCTTTCACCCTGGAGGATTAAAATCTGTGAATGAAAGGTCCTTTTGTCATATAGTGCTTATAGTCAGTGTGGGCTACACTTCCAGTAAATTCGTTTTATATTCATGCTTCAACTAGTGCAGCCAGCTGTTGTAGGGTGCACGCTTCGCTGACGGCGGGGTACGCCACTGGTAGGCAAGCCATATAACTACTGTGTAGGGGAGCGGCAAGGTATTGTGTATGTAGCTCGCCGCTCTGCGATATATGGACTCACACACACGCGCGCGCGAAGGGTGTGGGGAATTTGAAAAGCTTGTGCGGTGCGCGCCTCAGGAAGGCGGCGGGCGATGGGACCCCGTTGACAGTAAGGTCTGTGCTCTGCCAGCAGCAGGAGTGGGGGAGAGATAAGGGTCGACAGATCGGCCCGACCCGGCCCAGCTCGGCTGGCTCCACGCCGTGTGGGAGGAGGAGGGGGCGTCGCACGCCTCACTGCGTGCAACACTGGCTCAACTATCATCAGGTGGAGTCATTCCTCACGCGTTAACCCACTGTCGCGGACTGCTTAACGAGGTCGACCATCATTTCATAACATCTGCCCTAAAAAGGAGCTTTCTTACTATGTGAAAGATGAAGAGGAACCTTGACCGACGCATGCGCAAGAATACTTGCCCTCGTATCCTAGTAAAAACAAACCAACTAACGAATCGCATTATGTACTTTACTCCTTTCTGTTACATGATTACGGGATATCAACAGGTAATTGTAGAATAACATTTCGCACAATTCTCTCCTAAAAGCCTTTTTAAAGATGAAAAACATATTCACAAATGCCCTACTGTGCACAGCAAGTATTGTTACGTGTCTGAAATAACTCACTCGTCTTAGAAATAAAAGAAGTAACGAAACAAAAGACAGGCGGGGTTATACGAGGGTCGTACACTATTATCATGGCTGTCCTGCCGAAACACAAGTCTTAAGAAGTGGCGAGTGCAAACGATCGTCCATTGTTCCGCAATGCTTAAGTCAGCAAGCCCAAAGTTTGACTATATGAGCCCATATAACATGATGTCGATATGCGAAATTAGTTTATGTGCAGTTTAAACAGCGCGTGTGTTTCTGTTGACGATTTAACACCTAATTGTGACATTCAGCTAGCTTTTGTTTACACGTAAAATAACCGCTTATTTCCCTCATCAATTTCACTACGCGTAAACTATACCAGATCTAACGGGTTATTTCATGTGTATATGGAACCAAAATTAAATATCTTTTTTGTCCTAAACGAAATAAATTCAACTATTTTTTTCTAAATACAAATGTAATTATGTACAACAAAGCAAATTAACTACGTTATAAGAAAAACTAGACTTCATTTTAGTAAGGTAAACGAATGTTCAAATTTTTAATTTCAGTTATTCATTTTATATAACATTAGCTGGCTTCCTCACCGTTGCACGAGCCTTTTGAAGCCTAGATGATGATTTAATTAATGTAACGGGAAAAGTTTATGAATATTGAGGAATGGGTTTGAGATAAAAAGGGATGTTACATTTCTAATTTCCTAAAATTCCCAGCAACAGTCTTGAAGCCATAAAATAACTTTCAACGCGGTGGCAAACATCGGAATGGTCAACTCATATTCAGATAATCACAGTAGATGGCGTGTTGAAGATTTTTAAATTTTATTTGGTCTGTAGTCATTTAATAATGAAACCTATTCTATCTAGTTTTAGTATACAAATGAAATAGGCACGAAACTATAAATATGGACATTTCTCATTTCCAGACTACCAATTTATTGTATTTTGGAAAGGGTACATATTCTGCAGCCATGTGCAGTTGGTTATAAAGTATCAGATTGGTTAATTTTGACATTATCACACACATTTCTCTTCTTCTTCCAAAGTTCGACCAAAGATGTGGCACAAAGATTTCAAAACCCCAGTAAACAAAATTAAACTCTTTATTAAAATGGATTTTCCAAATGTTTTATATTTTCAATAATGGCTTTAAAAAACTGCTAGAAATGCAAAGACCGATACCAAGACAATACCATCATTATTTAAGGCAGTATGTGGTATTTCAACACAATATTCAACTTTTGGAATAGTCATTGAAGTCCCCTTTATCCTGATTGAATGTTAAATAATTTTAACTGGTAGAGATATCCAGAAACATAATTGACAGAATATGTAGGCCTCTTTAAAACGTACACTATTTTCCAAACAACTTTCTTGTGGTATCAGTCATTTTAGAGCTATATCCTTTTTTGTTGTCTGCTAGGAGACTGGTACGGGGTGCACTCAGCCTCATTAGGTCCCTGAGGGGCCCACTCATGACGGTGGACAGAGGTGGGGGACGCAGCGGTCGGGCGATAAGCCTTGGCACAGATGGGATGTCGTGCCAGAGAGTTACATGTTTTATCCCTTTTTAATCGGTTTAAATTTGCCAATGCTGTTATTTTTTTAACTGCTATCACCATTCAGTTGTTTCTCGTGATGTTATGGAATGAGCATAGAATTTAAGGCCACCATATACCGACCAGATTTGGTTACCGGTTCAAACCTTCCGTATCCCCTTTGTAGCTTGTCATGAAGCAGACTGAAAAATTGTCTATTGTAAAAATACTCTGTACTGGATATAGAAAATAATGCAAATGTCGCGTTTTTCTTTTCTTTTTCATTTATAAATATTGTCTTTGTCCTTCATTCTGAATTTATCTTAAGGGGAGTTAGGGGTGAGATTTGGCCCATTTGGTAAAAAAAAAGTTGATTTTTAGATTTTTATGTTGAAAAATTGTTCAATGTTTTGTCTATTAAAAAGTGCAATGATTTTGATGCAGCGCCATTTTTAAAGATCTGGCGGCCATTTTTAAATAGTTGTGAATAGTGATTAAATGGCTGATGGTTAGGCGTGCGCACCCACCGAGACTGAATATCGACGGATCAGAAACTCAATCATGTAAATTATCCTCAATCTGCATCCATAAAATCACAAGTGGTCTCCAGAAGTGGTAACTAAAATTCTATTTCCGGATTAGCGACTTGGTTCAGACCAGCTTCTAGAACGCTATGCGAAGGGTGCGACACAGAACTCGAATGTATCTCTTCACAATGTTGTGGGAGCTATTTGTTCAAAATAGGTGTGTGTCTAGGAATAAACTTGAACTTGCCGTACTGGAAACTGTCATGGAGTTTAATATGGGGTGTGTGAAGTCAATTCAAGTGTTGAATATTCTTAGGAATGAAAACATTTCAGTTGGAACAATATGCATTTGTCAGAAGTGCAATGCTAGAAGATGTATTCAGAGTAGAAAATGCAGTGCCAGGAAACAAACACACACAAGGAGAGCCCATAAATTGCAGAAATTGTCGGTACAGGAGAGGGTAAGAGATCAGAAAGTGAAACCTATGCTGCAACACACCTCTGATGAGGTTAGAACGTTTTAAAAGTTTAATGCTGTTTTTCTCAGTTTCTTTTTTCTCAGCATTTTCACGCATCTGAAAAACTCCTTGCGACAGAGTTCTTAAGGGATTCTTTTGAAAATTTCAGAATGTGTTCTTATTCATATAAGGCTTCAAAATTGCTCTGGGTTTTGATATCAGTCAAGTAATATTGAACATATTCACATTCAAATGCCGATGGAAAGTTAAAAGAACGTGAAATCTGTAAATAGACATATTAAAAAAATTTCCAGATACTAAAGTACTGGTGTAAAATAAAAATCCAGAGCAATTATGAGTTTCAAGTGCATGAAGCATCAGATCACCAAGTTTCATGTCAAACATATAAAAATTGCTACGCAAGGAGCATTTTCAATCAGAGTATCTTTTTAATCAATTAAAAGCTTTTAATTAAAAAACTGTTTGACTTACATACTTCAAATTTTGTAGAGCTGCATATCTAACCACTACAGTAACGTGGTTAAAATTTGGTAAGCCTGGCATACAAATTGTAGACTTTCCTAAACTCACCCCTAACTCCCCTTAACCACCAACCCATCACCATTATTTGAAAACAAAGCACTTCTTTCCTCTAAGATAGGCTTAGTTTTAATGGTTAAAATTTGAGTAATCTTCTCTTAAACACTCAAAAGACCGTGATTCGGAAATCATATTTGTAATCCGTAGAACTCTTCGTTCTGTAGCATGCGCCTGTCTCCCTCTCTCCCCCTCTCCCTCCCTCTCCCTCCCCCACCCTCTCTTTCTCTAGGTATCCTGAAATCGTGTATTTGTAACGTAACTTCGACAGTAAATAATTGAATGTGATACTTTCTCTCTAGATTTACAGATCAACGTCTGAAGTGTTACACTTACATGACTTTCTCTACTCATTCTTGTACAAACTCTTCTTAAAAACGCTTATTCTACCGTCTAATTCAGTTTAATTGAGTTAAACGTCTATGAAAATGGTTTTATTACATATTTTCTCACAGATTTAATGGAGAATGGGAATAATTATTATAAATTGCGTGCTTTAATGAGATCTACATGTTTTGTATAGTGAGATTTTGTCTTACGGTTTACCAGATATGCAAAAGTCATCCAAAATGAACATGACTTCTAAGCACGTTGTCAGAAAATTCAAGATATACCTACATTTCATTTGTCATGAAAATATCTTAAAGGTATGGCATTTTAATAAAAATGTTAAAGCTATTTTCTTGAAAAGGTGCGTTTTGCATCCTTGGAAGATGCCTAGCTTAAATTCTAAGTTTACTATTTAACCAACTTTTCATTTTTGACTTACTGTGTTCACACACACACACACACACACACACACACACACACACACACACACACACACACACACACAGACACACACACACACAGACACACAGACACACACACGCACACACACACCCATATAACATAACACAAGTGTATTGCTTACAGTTTTTGAGAGATAATTAGTAATTTAATGTGAAGTATGAATGAAATGTGAAACATAACTTCATCTTTTCATGGTGTCTTGCTGATTGAACATATGTTAACTATAGCATATTTAGTATTTCTCTTTAGATTTTTCAGGTATGAGAGAAGTACAGCCTATTTTCCAAATTTCTTCTATTTCAAAATCAACACACTCGTTCAAGTTAGCCGCCACGATTATTGATTTGAGCACGGCCTACTCTGTTTATCTCGCGGAACGTGCATTAAGATTCAGTGACTCTTTGTATATCTTCGATCGTCATTACAGCGAAAGTTGGACTGATTCCAGTGTTTTATCGATTAAATTATAGCATTTGCAATATAAATAAGCAATTGAGCTGGTAAAATTATGTTAAATGTTAAATATTGTTAAGTTTAAGTGTGTGAAAATGCTGGCGACCTAGGCCTTAAAAGTGCATAATATAGAATGGTAGATTAAGTTGGTAGATGTGAATACGGGATAATTCATTCACCCACAATGTCAACATAGCCAAAAAGGCCGTAAGTTCATACTATCTCCTAAAAGAGGAGCTTTCCAATATGTTTCCCTATTCACGGGGCTTCAAAACGAGTATTTCTAATAATGGATCAGTATCGACTTTTTGGGTGGAATGCAATACCTTCTGCGTAGAGAGGTAAAAAAGAATATTCACTTGCTGGTTGAATAACCGGCGGCTGGCGAGTGTGAGAGACATGGGTCTGCCTTGCGCGGAGTGA
The DNA here is from genome assembly GCA_030765045.1 of Tenodera sinensis. Classification (NCBI taxonomy): domain Eukaryota; kingdom Metazoa; phylum Arthropoda; class Insecta; order Mantodea; family Mantidae; genus Tenodera; species Tenodera sinensis. The sequence goes on from CM060972.1 coordinate 56,327,024, forward strand.
GGGGTGAGGAAGGAGTGAGAGTAAAATTCTCCGCTCGGCCTGGCCCATGTCACCCGCCAGGAGCTGGCTGATGGTGACGTCACGCCCCTGCGGCCTGTTACGGGTCACGCCGCCTAATGACCCGCACTACCAGGATTGCTAGACATTGGCCGTAGGAAATTAGTTCGCTGTCTCTCAAACACTCACATGCCAATTTACTGAAATTAAATCCTGATTAACGGTGTGTCCTCATCTTGAAAGTCCTGGACTCCACTGTCAGCACATGTAGGGGGTCATTATTCGCATCTCTGCCGAGTCAAATTGGATGCGATTTACGAGCCTCAACTACCTACACTTAAATTATTATTGTTCTCCAAAGCTAATCTGGTCTAGCTTTTCATTCATGACTTCATCCTCATCTTCTCAAAGTGTTGCTTTAATACATTGCAATTTTATTTTATTTAAGCTGCACTAAAATTTAGGGCTACCAAGATTTTTTTACCGAGCGGGATAGCTCAGGCGGTAACGTCTATCGCCGTCATTCGGTAGTCCTGGGTTCAAATTCCGTGGATCAACAAATCTGACTGGGCTGATTTCGTTGTTTCCGTCAGTCGCCAAGGTAAATACCGCTTTGGATATTTAATACCATGGCTCAATGCTCCACCTTAAGTATAAAACAATAACGCAAATGAAAAATAAATTGTAATAGCGAATGCTGTGCCATCTATCTGAAGGTAATGTTAACAGATAGACTGAACGGCACCCTAATGCCACCTGCCGTCAGAGGCAGAGGTACAGTTGCCCTGCACTCTCATGGACTCGTAACGAAGCAAGATGATATGGTATAGGGATGAGAGCTTCAAAGCTAACAGTAGATGTATCTGTGGATACACTGGATGGCACCCTAATGCCATCTGCCCGTCGCAGAGGTGGAGGTGAAGTTGTCCTGCACTGCAAGTATCTCCAAACAGAACCATGCGATACGACTACGCAGTTATAGTGACATAAAAAATATAAAGGCAAAAAAATATCGTCATAGAGCAACCGAAAGAGAAATAACAAATGAAACAAGTCACATACAAATTAAAAAAAAAAAATACATTATAGAAATGTAACTGTCAGAGTTAGATATTGTATAAATAGTGTCTTAGGATTAATAGGAATCCTTTTAGCATAGCTAAGGTGGTATTTTGCACACCGTTTGATGTCCAAAATTGAGCACTTTTTCTTTTTTTTTAGTAGTGTCATATGGGACGGTGAATGAATGAAATGGTTGAACAATTTGCCTAGTAGAAGGATAGGTTGCAATGCCACCCACTTCTTCATACACAGTGAAGTCATTCTAAGTGCTCTGCTATCATCTTCCTGATCTTGTGGTGTCTCAGCACTTCTCAGAACTGACAGAAACCCAAGACATGTGCAAGAGTTTCGTGTCCTCTGTGGCAACCCGACAATAGGTGGTGTCGTACTGCAGAAGGGCTTAAGCGGGTGTCCGATGGCCTAAACTTTCTCTATCCAATGGAACAGCACACAAAAGAAACGACTGCTATATTAAGTATAGGTTTGGGATATATGTACAGACAGCACGGAAAGAAATCAGCACTACCTTCTTACGGACACCTCATTTCTTACCGTTTGTAGGATACTTTATTACGTCATGCTTTCATTTTCTTGACTGATACTGTCACCGTGTCACAAGGTATAGCCACCTCCCTCAACTGCAAGGGAGGAGAGGTAACGTGTCTCCATCGATATCAGAAGACACGCCTGTAAATGCCCCTACAGATCATCAGAAATTCGGTATCTATTAATATTTGTGTTCTGTGTACTTCCTACTCTCGGTAGGAAGAAAAGTCCTAGGAGGAATAAAAGAGTTGTCATGGTTACAAAGAAGAGAACAGGGAAGCATCGAGATATATTTGGCCTATTGCAAAACGAATTGAGGTTAGAGGACCGGAAAAACAACTGCAATTTTCTACAAATTGACGAAAATTTAAGAGATGGAATCAGGACCATAGCCGGAAGTTGAACCACGGATCTTACGCTTACCGCTAACCACTGAAAGATAAGCTCTTAAATTAAATGCCCTTTCAGCTCATTATATTAGCGTTCGTGTTTTGCGGTCGTTGAGGATGGTGCGTGGTTGAACAAACGTTGCTTATATACGATTAGAAACTGACATTAGTCTCAAAACAACATACACAGGATTATGTACTAAAGATGCCTTGGGTTTCTTCCTCTAAAACTTCATGTAAACTTCCTTGTTTTCAAAACTACTGCATAATTCTGCGATTAAATATTTTATATATGTAGTTTAGAAACGCTTATTTAATAATCTTTCTGCTCAACCAGACCCAAATTTATTAATTAGTCTGATAGCGATCCCATAATGAACCTCCTTAAGTTCAAACGTTCATTAAAGGACTGGTCTTCATCTATTCGGAGAATTCAATTTTCATCAAAGGACATAACAACATAATAAAATTATTTGTAGCAATGTTTACTATAAATGTGTTAATTTATTTGCGTATTATTATAATCTGGATCCTTTTTTAACAAAAAGCAAAATCCATGCACATCCATACATACGTGACAGCACACCAGTTATTTTACGTGGGCCCTCCCCATCCTGAAGTAACTGCGACTCGAACTAAACGACTCTAAGCTTTGAATGGATGGCCAGTCCATTCCATCTTAGCGAGTATGGCTATTCGAATCGCCTTATATTAACTTGCCTGTGTCAGGGATACCTAAATCGGTTTAGAATATACCAGGAATATGTCGCAAAATAATTCAGACAATAGAGGGTTAATTGCGTTTCACGAGTATTAATTTTCACTACATGTGTAAGAACGAAATTAGATAATCGTTGAGATTTATTAATATTTCATCTTTCTTAGCAAACACATCCAATTTTGTGTTTGACCGAGACAAAACCAGGTAGATACCTGAAATTAAATTATATTAATACGATAAAGTAGCTGAACATTTGAATTTATAACACATAAGCCACCAATGCACACAAGTTCGCGTTTTCCACCCGAAATCGAACCGAAGCAGGACTGATTGGATGAAACAAATGGGCGTACGAGAAAAAAGTATCACTTATTGGCATACAATCAGTGTGTTATTAATTGTCGACTAAGTCGATTTCATCGGTCAATCGAGTAATAATGAGCCTGTTGATTGGTCGAAAAGTTCTCTCATGTCATAATCGAAATAACAAAAGAGTTTTTGAAGCTTAAAACTGGATTACATTTCTGAGTCTGCAAAACAAAACAGAGTGCGCTAGCATTAACCTCTCTTTCACGTGTCTTAATGAATAATATAAATGGCCGCAAAGTCGCCCGTTCCATAAAATTCTCTTCAGAACTACGGCGACCGTAAAGGGAGAATTAAAGGTATATTGCGGATTGTTTAGCAGACCTGTTCATTATCATAACTAACACCACGAGTTTATCTAGGCCATAGATGGGGAGAACTGACTCAGTGTGTCATTTCCCCTATATGGCAGTTTTAACCCCGTACACTGGCTCAGAGCGATTAGCTGCCACGCCTTCCGCTATTGTCTGTCTACCTCAGAGAACCGGTCAATCCTTCAAATTGTGGGTAAATACTCGATTGCATTCTCGTCACCCCTCTTCTCCATCCCTGATCCAAAGAATTTGACTATCAGAGTTGCATTCATTACAACTATTTCACGAATCAAAGAATGATGTACCGTGTGAAATGTTATGTAAATGTATTGTAATTACTAACCGCTTAAAAATGAAGCAGACACGCATCAACTTCCATTGGCACGGCCTACAATAATAAATACCACTGATCTAGTTTATAATTTCTTTTAAACACAATATTTATCAAACTGATTCCAAACATATTTCCTGTTGTATTTTGTGTCGAATTATTTCAGCATTAGATGCTTCACCGAAGTGAGAGTCAGCTATTTTTGACATTTAAATCTAGCGACTTTGTTGCGAAAGCTGTAGAAGGACAGTGCAGCTAGATTCTCTAAATTGATCAGAACATTAGAAAAGCAGAGGAAGTGATAATAAAATTTGATAAACTTTTCGCGAATGAAGGCTGTCATTTGTTGAAATTTGAAATTGTTATGCGCATGACTGGTTCACGTACTAGTGGGATAGTCATAGATATGAAATTTTGCCAGAACACCATGTTTTCATATACAGAAAGCATCTTACAAGATAAATCATTTGGCTTTGGCTTACTGTATTCACATATTCCCCTGTACCTATAGGGAAATATATATCCAACTTGAAGTATATAGGAGAATAAGCGTTTTTAACAATAGTTTGTATAGCCAGTAGAGAAAGTCATATGAGTGCATACATCAGATTTGTTTTTCGTCTCCATCCTGGCGCTCTCCATAAATACTACGCTTCCCTGGGGAATTGAAATCGATTTGAATCGAATTCCATGTGTGTTTATGTTGGTCACTAGTTTATGTTGCCGAACCTGTAAAAATGTTTTCTGCGTATTTTAGTTAGATTTTGAGGTTAGTGAATATATTACGAAACAAAAGTGGCCTTGTGTTTTAGTTGTGTTAGTAGAAGTTAGCATCTTTGGTGGACTCGCATCGATGTGAATCCGGTAGGTGTTTCCATGCAACAAAATTTCGATCGGATCCAAGGTCCATAAATTTATGATTTAATAATGAACACTGAAATGTCGCCTTGCACCTGCACTGAACAAAGCAGACAACTGAGGATCGTAAAACAGTCATTATGCGCTCTGTTTGTAGGAATGGCGATTGCACTGATTCGTGCTGTATCAGATTAACTGGACAATTAGTTTAGAGTTTCCCGGCCTTTGCTTTGAATGTAGAGAGAGACAAACACAAATGAAACTTACATTATCAATCAAATTTCGAGACTAGTTGTGGGACCAGAAAGACTAGGTTCGAGACTGGATGAGACTGCAGCTGGAAGGGGCAGCCGTTGTGCACGCTAAACTAATTACACGCCTGTGGTGGTGGTGTAGGTAACGCAGGCAAGTAAAAAACTGTAGGCCGAGCGAGCGAGCGAGTGAGCGAGGCAGCTATCCCGCCCCACTGATCGCATTACACTGCCAGCCTGCCCGATAAATAATTCGTGCCGTAGCTAGCAACGCGGTTATCGGACGGTCCCCGTCCCGGCCAGTACTTGCTACAGGGCGCTCGTCAACTCGTGTACCGTCCCTTCCTTTCTACTGCAGTGGCGGCTCACAAATCTTAATGACAGCTACGCCAGATTAGTAGCTGATATGGTAGGTACACAAAACGAATTTATTAATAGGCACTGTTTAGGAGCGTCTCTCAGTTTGCAAGGGTGAGGCGTAACTAGTGACCAATGACAGTTGCAATACGAGACTAGAGGCATAACTCTGTAACGAGGACAAAGAAAGGTTGGGGAGGGGGAAGGGTAGATACGACTACCCCCGTACAAGTCACATTTTAATTTTCTTTAGTTTTATTTCCAAATGCTTAGTGCTATTACGGAAAATTTTGCAAATATTCTTATTGGGTTAAATGATTCTGTTATTAGAAAAGCTTTAAGTTTGTTCTTAGAATCAGAAAAAAGTGCGAAACTTTATAGCAAAGATACTGCAATATTATATTGAAAAATATAAAAAAGTTTAACACATTCTCCAGCTTTAAATATGTTTGTCTATTATGTTATACATAATACTGCTGTCATTGGAGAGGGGTAAAGGAAGGGAAAGGCCCATGAGGGCCTCGACTAATAATCATACTCTTCCACTTTACTATATTCGCTTGCTGTACAATCAATGCTAAATATACGCCGGTTATGCACTGCACCACTTCGTCATTCATTCCTTCAACTCTACCTCTTCCTTCATGAAGTCAAAAACATTTATGATTATTTCACTATTTATAGCTCGTGCAATCGTTCTTGAACACTGAAACATTTGAATGAAAGCTTGGATGCGAGTCAGGTTCCTACCTTTAGTAGCACCAATTATAATGAAATCATCCGCTCAAGTATTACTGGAATGCTTTTCTTTTTTTCACATATCTCTTTGCAATGAGTCTGCACAGCCACTAACAAATTATGTACAAAGTGTAATAAACTTCTAAACATGCCACTAAATTCAACAGCGTATTGTTGCAAACGAGAGCAAACACTTGACTATTTTCGGCATAAGACACTGTACTACAACACTCTAAACAAGAGAAGGGCAATGTCTGAAATTACGTCAGTCGTCCACATCATAAAGGACTTCCCTTTCAGTTAGCGAGGGAGCACGTGTAGTGGAGGTCACTCTTTGCAATACATGAATGCAGTTCATTCAAACTGTGTTGTAATATGACAATAAACGAGAGTTTTTGTTAAATTTAAAAATTATAACAAAGAAAAGTGACAAATTATGTGATTTTAGCAAAAAACAAACACATAATTGTTGTTTTCAGTTCTCAGTGAATTACTTTTGTAGACTTTGAGCTCATGCCACACAATTTCATTTTTATGTAGAGACTTTGTGCACCTTGAGCTCATACTTGTGTGCAGATATAGTTGTTTGGCTAACTTTGAGGTCAAATTCTGCTTGAACTGACAGCGTTCGGTCGTTTCACTTTGTAGAGGCATAAAGCAAAGCACGCACCCTTGGGTCTCCACATGGTGTTTGACCTCAAACACTTGCATCGGGACACCCGGTAGGTGCGCTTGACCTCCGCTCCCAGAACGTCGGTTTTGCTGTCGCTATGGGAGAGAACATCGTTTCTAATCCGTGAAAGGCAGGCACACGAGGCGGGCGCCACTCCAGTTGGTGAACGTTTGCAAACATCCCGTTGAGATTGCTGTTTATCCATGTAGAGGGCGGTGCCCGTGCGGTTTGTGGATTTATCACTCCCCCACCCCCAAGAAAACCAAGCAACCAGCCACTGAGCCGTGTTACAGTGCTAGGGTTTTGTATTTTGGTGAAGTACTCGACCCCAACACAGTGTGATCCTCTCTTTCTACCAATATCGCCACCGTCCCGGCGTCTTGAGACTCCGAAACACCGTTAAAGGAACGAGTAAATTTAACGTTTCCGAAAGAGGCATTGCTAAGGTCCAAGGGGATGTTCTTGAACCCAAACTTAGCATTAGGGAGAGGGGAGCATTACGTCATTCTTTGTAACTGGAGCCCGAACCGCCGCACGTGTGTGTTGGGGCACATCGATCGCTGACTCACCCTAATTGTTGCTGGAAGGGGGAGAGGTCCTTACTGACTTCATTGTTGCCCCGGTTCCACACCTATTGCCACTTTCCGAACTCGCAATCTCTTAGAGCAGTGCTGTTCAACTTTCTCTGTGCTCGGGCACATTTAATTTATTCCCAAGGAGGCGCGGGCGCCATCACTACTACTTATATGACCGAGGCGAATTGTATTATTTTTTTCAAAATTCAGGCTTTACTTCTATATTAATATTTCACATCTTACGCTCACTTTGGTATACGTTTCATAGAAGTACGTTAATTGTAAATACATCATCATAAGAACACCAATTTCTGAACTAATAATTTTCTACATATGCCCCATTGTACCTGACATTTATTGGTATAATGTGCGAAATTTTTATCACACATTTGCAGCTAAATAAGCTTTACTTTAATAAAAAGGTATCAGGCATACTAGTTAGTTTTTTTAAATTTTAAACCCCTTATATTTCAATGAAAATCTAGGCGTTGTATTAAAAAATCATAACTTTGCTTCCGATGAAGAAAATGTGTTTTTGTTTCTTCAGTCAACTAAAAATACCACTGAACATGTCTATAAAAATTCAGCTAATTATCCTAAATATTACCTATTCTAGATAATTGGGTCATGTATTAATGTTGGAGACATAGGGCACTTTTGACTCCCTTAAAGACAAATTAAATGTATTAAGGGAAACTTACGATGAAACTTAGCGTTTAAAGTAAGCAGTGCCTTGTACTCTCCAAGTTACGTTATGAAATTTCTGATACAATTTCTAAGATACAAGCTTTAGATTTCCAGAGGTCATTTGGCAATAATTCATGTATAACGGTTGTCAATAGCTTTTTTGTAATTGCTTTTTCTTCCAAACGCCAAATTTTACTAAGAAAATGTACCATTTTATTTGTTTTTTCTAGAAACGGTGGAATTGTCAACAAATATCATTTATAGGTATTATTCTTAATTACAGTCTTGTAAATACTGTCGAGTAGTATTTATCTGAACTACTTCATATATAAAATATGAATTTAAATACTATATCGCAAAGATTTGATCAGAAAATTTTAAATACTATAAAAATAACCTAAAATATATTTCGATTAGTGAGTTCGACTTACTCAGGACTGCCAATGGAGGAAAACGAAACCCATGTACCTACATAGATATTTCGACTTTCTCTTGTTGATATAACAGAAATCCAGTTTATAACCTCAAATGACTCACTTTATTTTTAACTTTAACGAATAAGCTTTCGTCCGTAAAATACATTAAATATTAGAAGAATAATTGTCAAAAACAGTTGTCAAATTCAAATGGAGTTGTGTTTTGATTGTTAATCGAATGTAATGTGTAATAAATGGTTATTCAGCTATTTATGGTAGTACAGTTGGCGACACTGGCTTAAACAAAATAGTGACGAAGTGATAATTTGTACAAAGCAAAAGAATGACCAGGTGATTATTGCTATATAATTTAATGCCTCTGTGTACATATGAAATGGTCAAAATCATTCAATCAAATACGGAAGTGTGTGATAAAGGCCGGAGGGATGTGCGCTCGCATTCGATACAGGTTAGCTGGACGAAGAGTATGAATGACCTCAGAAATACAACACGGCCATCAAATGTGCAAACAACTGCCACTAGAAGCAAGAGTCGAAAACAACGTAATGTAGTTTTCTGCGAACTAGTGGAGCATTGCCTTGCAAGTGTATGCAGATGCCAATAATTACAAGATGGGTACTTGGATAGAGGCCGTTACGTTATTCGGTGCATTACAAGGAAATTGTAAATGTTATTAGCACTCTGTGTGATGCAGATTCATCTGTTATTGTAACTGCAAAGTCTCTGAACTATCTGAAAATCTTCAGTTCATCTTCATTCATATCGAAAAGATGGACGCTAAATTCCAGAAAGTTCTAAACAAAAATATTGGTTATTTATGTGCAAAATTTTGAAAATGAGTAAGAAGGAAAACACGCCAGACGTCATAGTGGAATTCTTTATATTTACACTTGTGATATCGTGTGACGTAGAAATAAGCTTTTCACTGTTTAAAAACTGCTTCAGTGACAGTATAAGGGTTTAAGTGCAATTCAAGAATGCATAGTTTGTAATGTTTGTGCTGCAGTGAGGCGGTTTTCAGGCTGCACCTACCTGCAGTTGTTTACATGCGCGAGCGATAACAGTGAAGTCCATGTGCAGTATACCTATGGGAAAACGCACACGGCTCCGGCCGTTATTGATAAAGAATCTTTGATAAAAGATTTTACAAAAGACTAAAAGTTCCGAAACCTGGTTTTACTCTCCCTGCTGCAAATGCCCTAGAGGTGTAATTTTGAACCAAAACCCAAATCAACAGTGGTCAAATTCTCAGATTCAAATCACTCTCCGCTAGAAGCAACCGTTGTTGGCAGCAAAGTTGACATTAAGAAGTGCGAATTATGGATGGTACAGTAAGAAACTATCCCTAAAGGATATGATCACCTGTTTGTTGACACAGGTATAGGTACCCAAACCTGTTGAGGTCACGCGGAGAGACGCGTGTTGACGGCCTGTATAATTGATACCTGCTACCCGTGGAAGGAGATGGCAAGATAAACACAAGGGCTGGTGGATTTGAGCTGCACAGCAAAAAACGGACATCAGGTGCGTGGTGGTTAAGCCTCTGAATGGAGAAATGTTTCCAAAACGATAATGGGACCCCCAATCCCTACATGAACCACGTGCAACTTACAAAGGGCCATTATCACATTCATGTTACAATGGGATCCATTTCAGTGAAAATAGATCGAAAATAAGAACACCCTGATAAGATAATGCATCTGTGACATATGGAAATTCCATCTATATGCCTATTGTTGAAATGTATGCCAGTATTACACACCATAACTGTAATGTTTTGCTATGTTTCAACCTTTCAGCTTGCATAAATTATATATTAGATATATCTCGGCATCGTATTTGGGAGGACCCGGGTTGCAATCTCGAGGTACGACCAAGTTTCAAGTTTTCTTTATCCATAATTTTGGCCTGGTGCCGGTACAAGGGGCCCGGCTTACAGGCTATAAATTTACATTTATTTACATTTTTTTTACAAGCTTATAGTTTTGGGTATCACCAAAAACCCATACGGTGGCCATCTTTAGGCCACCGAGAATAGTTTTCGTTAGTCTTTTGTTGTCTATTCCAATTATTTGTTGTTGTATTTTTTTCCTTATATACATATATACATCTATATACACACATACACGCACGCATTCACCCACACACTGACATTCACAAGCTTACACACACACGTTCACTGGGCACACCAGAAATATGCGTCCCAGCTCGCGCACTGCACTGTTTACAATATTTACATTTTCCCGCTGTTTTCCTGCGCGGGCAGGGTGTTTTCCGAGGCGAGGGCCTCTGCCGTAACGTGTGTGTGGCCTAAGAGCGAGATTGCATGGACACGCATTAGTCGACGAGCCGTGCCGCGTCTAGAACAATTTTATTCTAGTATGTTTGCGGTGCTTCGGCTCGCCTTTGCCAATGTTGGCGATCACGTAGTTTTCGTGGTTCCTAATGCGCGTCCATGCTGCCGTTGCTGTTTTTGCTATTGCCTCTGGGATGGACGGGATCTGAGTTTCGAGGTGAAGAGTTTGGTTAGTGGAGGTACGACCAATCTGACTGGGTATTTTCGTAATTTCCTTTAGTCGCCAAGGAAAATGTCGGCTTGGATATTTGATACCACGAACCAAAGTTCATCTTAAGTCAAACTTTGTTCGGAGTCTTTTGAGACAGTGGAGGGTTATATTCCCCTCTTCCACTGTCTCAAAAGACTGAACAAAGTATAATAGTGACTGTTGTGTCATTTATCCACATATAATGAAAGCACATAGATACCTAATGCCATCTACCGTCACAGAGACAGATTTACAGTTACCCTGCACTGATCCCTTTTGTATATATGAAGAAGTAGGATACTACGAGTATTTCCTAACAGGCCCGTCGAGCTATAACATAAGGATAGAAGTATATCAGTTAGCTACATAATATCACAATGAACGTTTGGCTTACGTTTCTATTGGCACAACTGTATTTGGTTTCTCAGCACCTTTGTTTTGTATGTCCAGCATGCAATTGTCTGCGTTCATCGTTCTATAAAAGCGTCAAAGTCTGAGAAAGCAAGACGCCCAGCGGTTCAAGTTCATATATCTTTTAGAAGCGACCACCACCCGCCTACAGTTTTTGTCATGCGGCTGGAGGTTCGGAAAGGTTTTCACACGCCATTAAGATGGGAGGTCTGGGATCCTTGGAGATCGCTGGGTATATTATATTCTGTATCCATTAGGAAGGCACAAAGGCACCTTAATAGAAAACATCCCACAGATGACGTAAACACAGCACCCGATGGGATTTTGTCTGGAGACAGATGAAAACGTGCTGCGGTAGAGAACAAAAAATATTTACTTGTCAATGACGTCCCCTTTGCCTCATAAATAAGTTTAATACTCAATAACAAATCCATTACAGCGAGGAGGCCGTGACAGCAAAGAAATCAACTTTTAAACGTTCTCCGATACACATCAATAATCTGAATCCAAAAGACGCTCACCGTACATAACGGATAAGTAGAACGAGTCTACTAAATATGCTTTCTCGTATGTTAACAATTAAACGAGTATAACAAGCGGGTTAGTAAGACATTATTAAAAATCCTCACACAGCAAACTAGTGTACACCATCAGAAGCAATGGCAGCTGCTGAGTACAGCAGTCTACCGTCTCACAACGTCGACACAACCACCATGAACAACAGTGCTACAAGAAACTCCAGCTATGCTACAGTTACTCAGACTTCTCCTAAGAAAGAAGAAGCTATCATCATTGACTCCCATGACGGACTTACCATCAGAGACTACGCTCTCGCAGTAAGTAAATTAACTGAACCAAGTAACATAAAGTTTATCTCACGGATCTCGAACTCCAGAATATGCATATACCTAACGTCATCTAAAGTAGCAGAATCACTGGTTACCAAACATCCTAAAATAAATATAAACAATGTTACTCTTCAGGTCCGTCCTCTAATTACTCCAAACAAAAGAATCGTTCTTTCAAATGTGTGTCCAGTTATACCAAACTCACTCATAGAAACTCAGCTAAATGCATATGGAATTAAACTAATGTCAAACATTACCTACTTAAGAGCTGGCATTTCAGAGCCAGGACTTTCCCATATCCTTAGTTTCAGACGTCAGTTTTATATTCCACCCAATGATGTGGAGAAATTACCTCCAAGCATACAGATCCTATATGAAGGCACTAAATATTGGATATACCTAACAGCGGATACCCCTACCTGCTTCATCTGCAAGCAGGAAGGCCACTTTGCAAAACATTGCCGTGAAGCTGACGGTATACAAGAAACTACTCCTCAGGTCTTAAACAAAGACATGTTTCCTGAATTGCCTACCGCTACCAAAAACCTCCAGGACCGTCCCCCTTCCCCTCCTAAAGGAAAAGATACTGAACAGCAGCAATCACCTAACCTCACTTCTACCCCTGAGCCCATCCTGCCATTTCAAGACGAACGCAACAATTCCCCAGAACCTATGCTAATGGAAACACAAACAAGACCTAAACGACCAATATCAAACAGCACAACTGATTCAGAGGATAATGCTTATGGAAAAGAAGCGCGGCACCTCCTCGCTTCACAGCAGGCTAAGAAGATTAAGAAAGCAAACCTTATTTCGTCAATAGCTGAATCTCTCAGACCAATTAAACATATTATCGACGCCGACACCCACAATTATGCACTAAACTTCAGCCAGTTCCAAAGCTTTATGGAAAACAGTGTTGGAGTAACAAACATTGTTCCCATAGCTTTGGAATACACTTCAGATCTAGAATCTCTAGTGAACACAATGCAAAAAGTCTATCCCTATTATACAGAGCGTAGTATAAAGACCAGAAGTAGTAAAATTCAAAAAAAGCTGCTGGAATACATTAATCAGGTCAACAATGCCTCTGAGCGAACAAAACCGATGTGTCCCGAAAACTAATCGCCATAGATATAACACCTTATCCCATAAACAAAATTAACATATGAATAACTTACTTCAATGGAATATTAATGGTTTCCATGGCAATTTCGAGTTTCTTAAACTCTTGATCAATAAACATAACCCTGCAATTATGTGCATTCAAGAAACTAACTTCAAAGGAAACTATGTTGCATCATTACGAGGTTATACTCAATATCACAAAAACCGCAAGGACTGCCTCCATGCTAGTGGCGGCGTAGTAACCTACGTTAAAGACAGCATCAAACATCAGGCAATACCGCTTACAACTGAACTTGAAGCAATTGCCACTAGAGTAAACCTTCCTACACCTATTTCCATTTGCAACATATATCTACCAAATAAAAGCCCACTTGATTTACATGCACTGCAGGAGTTAACACAACAACTTCCTAAACCATTTATTATACTGGGCGATTTTAATAGCCATAGTACTATATGGGGTTGTAAGCATACCAACGCAAGAGGTAAAATAGTGGAGCAGCTCTTGCACAACGAAAATCTCAATATGCTTAACGATACCTCACAAACTCACTTCAGTACAGCCAACGGTACTTCCAGTGCAATCGACTTAACATTAATCACTCCTGATATCCAAGATAAATTTGAATGGACAGTCGCCAAGCAATTACATGGCAGTGACCATTTCCCAATTTTATTAACTAATGCAAATAACATTCCTTTAAGTTTTAACTGTCAGCCACGATGGAATTTAAAATGCGCAAACTGGAACAAGTTCAGAGCACACGTCTCTGACAATTTATCCTATCTAACATCCCCCATGAATTTCAGTCAGTCAGATACTGACAAACTAGTAAACTCGTTTGCAGAAGTGATTTTCAATTCCGCCGAGGTCACTATTCCTAGGATATACCCTGTTTCTAGGAAGACTGTATGTTGGTGGAACGAAGAATGTAAAACAGCGATAGCATTAAAAAATAAAGCCTATTATAAATACAAAAGGCAACCTACCCCCACACACAAAATCGAGTTTCAAAAAGCCAGAGCTAAAGCACGTCAAGTAGTAAAGCACAGCAAGAAAGAGTCCTGGCTAACATTCGTGTCCACTGTAAACAGAAAAACCCCGTCACGAGTGGTATGGCAAAAAATTCGCAAAATACGGGGATCTTACGATGGAACACATAATATAGTTTTCCACAATTATACAACAAACACTACAAGTACTGACCCCCAAACCATAGCAAACATACTGGCGCATACTTTTGCAGAGGCCTCAAGAGAAGAAGCTTGCGAAAGCAAGGTGACCCACTGCTACCAACCTGACGAAAATAACCAAGAAAACTACAATGATAACATTACTTTCACAGAATTCATGGAGGCACTTGAAAAGAGTAAATGCTCCAGCCCTGGGCCGGATAACATTCCTTACATAATGTTAAAATCCTTACCGCAAGATGGACTGGTTTACTTTCACGAAATCCTTAATTATATATGGAACTCAAGAACTTTTCCTAAACAGTGGCGCACAGCAACTATAGTACCCATCCCCAAACCAAACAAAGATCTTACTTCACCTGAAAGTTTCAGACCTATAGCCCTCACCTGCTCTATGTGTAAAATACTTGAAAAAATTATAAATAAGCGATTGCGTTGGAAACTAGAGAAAATGCAGTTCTTCACCGAACTTCAAAATGGTTTCCGCCAGTTTCGATCCACCACTGACCATCTTTTAATACTTGATTCTGAAATAAAAGCTGCATTTACACAGAAACAACATCTCATGGCAATAAGCCTAGATATAGAAAAAGCGTATGATAAAATTTCACGAGCTTACATACTCAAAACAATACGTAACATCGGTATCCGTGGTAATTTGTATCACTTTATTGACAACTTCCTTCAGGAATGGAAAATTAAAGTTCGCTACAAAGGAACCATGTCAAAAGAAGAATCCATTAATAGAGGTGTTCCACAGGGATCAGTAATCAGTGTCACACTATTTCTCATAGCTATCAACAGTATAGTAAGCAGTATTACACCACCTGTAAAAGGTATACTATTTGCAGATGACCTAACTATCTTTTGTAAGGGGAAAAACCCCTCTACTACTGCAACACTTCTTCAAGAAACACTGGAAAATCTGCACACTTGGACTAATCATGCTGGTCTTAACTTGTCATATCATAAATCGAAATGCATATGCTTCTCCAAATCACCATGTAAAGTCCCAAACCCCACAATCTGCGTGGATAACAAGCTAATCGACTCAGTGAAGGCTATCAAAATTTTAGGTTTAACGTTTGATGCAACTCTAAGCTGGAAACATCACATTGATGATATGAGAAATGAATGCCTCAGAAGATTAAATGTACTAAAAACCCTAAGCTGCAAAAACTGGGGTTTTGATCTCAGTACCCTCAAACGAACGTATCAAGCTCTCATTAGAAGTAAACTCGACTATGGAGCCCAGATCTACAATACAGCTAAATCTTCAGTTTTAAAGAAACTAGATACAATTCAAACAGCAGCTCTAAGAATATGCTTGGGAGCTTACAGAACCAGCCCTGTTTCTGCCTTAACAATGGAAACCGACGAACCACCATTGAACGTCCGCAGAATAGATGTGAGCCTAAAATTCGCCCTTAAAACTTTAGCAAGACCCGAATCAATGATCTACCAGTACGTCCTCCCAGAAACGTCCAACCAACGTTTACAGGCTAATTCACAAAAAGAAATGTCATTTAAATCTAAAATAAGCAAATGCATTGAAGAATATAACATAGAAGTTCCTGCCATAATGTCCAGAAAGTTTCATTGTCTACCACCTTGGAGAATACCAAGTGCTCAACTAAATTTGAATATTACAGCTTACCATAAATCCCATACAGATGCATCTTGCTATAAACAGCTGTTTCAAGAAATAACAAATGCCTACCCTAACCATACATTTATCTACACTGATGGTTCCAAAACGGACAGCGACAATGGATGTGCCATAATTACCCCAGATAAGAAACTTCAGCTGAAACTCCCTAAATATTATTCCATATTCTCCTGCGAACTTTGTGCACTTAAGCAAGCTTTAACATACATCATCCAATCTAGTGAGAGTAAATTTCTTATAATTTCTGATTCATTAAGCTCTCTCCAAAGTCTCAGAGATCGTTCAACTGACCTCCAACTGCTTCAAGATATCCACAGTCTTTATTCCATTGCTCTAAATAAAAAGAAAATAGTTACTTTCACTTGGGTCCCTTCACACTGCGGCATTAAGGGCAATGAAGAAGCGGACAAAGCTGCTAAAGAAGCAAGTCGGCTAACATACACACATGAACACCAAGCAGTACCTTATCGTGATATTACAAAGTACTTCTCCAAACTAATAAAAACAAGATGGAAACAGGCCTGGAATCAATCGCCTCCAGAAAAACTACACATGGTAAGGAAAGGAGACACCAATTCTTCCCCTGTCTATTCTCTTAGCAGGAAAGAGCAGGTGATTATCTCACGTCTCCGCATTGGTCATACAAGGTTAACCCACTCATACCTCCTCAGAAAAGGCCAGCCACCACAGTGTGAAGTCTGCAACACCCGCCTCACAGTAAAACATCTCCTCACAGAATGTAAGCAATACGCTACACAACGACAGCTTCATCACATCACTGGAGACTTATCCACCACTCTGAACACGCCATCCAACTGCAGAAGGGTGTTATCATTTCTCAAAGGTACGGGCTTGCATGCGAAAATATAATATGAAACATACTTGTTGTACTGATTTGATTGTATTCTCATGTTTTTGGTAAAATAATTGTACTAAATTTATTGTATACCGCTGTATTCCATAGAATAGTCGCGATATGACTTAATTGTTAAAGCGACTCTAAATAAATTAAAAAAAAAAAAAAAAAAAAAAAAAAAGTTTAATACTCCGTCATGGACATTTTACTACCAGACAGCTGTTCTCCAGCGATGACTTTGATTCTGCACCAGCGTAGCTAATATAGATTTATTGATTTAATGACCTTAATATACCCAGCATAATATCAAATCAAGTTAATTTATATAGAATCAAGACATAATGGTTTATTACAATGATCCATTACGTTTCTTAACTTCATTCTGAACACTTTCGTGTTTCGTCAGATGCATAAAAAGGGATTTCCTGTGCCAGCTAGGGTTGCCATCTTTCCAATAATGAAATAACGGACACAGGCTAAGAAATACGGAATATTTCAGAAAAACGAGGAAAATATTAAAGAATTCTCAACAATATTTATGTCGTAAAACATAAAGTTACAAATTCAACAGCACACTTGAAGGTTTTTACATCATTAGTAAGAAAAATAAGAAAATAATAACCCAAAAAACAACGTGAAAATTTTTTTATTTTCTTCCCCAAATTAAGATGTTTCCAAGCGTACTTCATGTTATATTTAACTGCTTTCAAAAGAGTTATATCAGTTTTCACCATGTTATAAACTTTTTATATTATTATTATTATTATTATTATTATTATTATTATTATTATTATTATTATTATTATTATTATTATTATTATTATTATTATTATTATTATTATTATTATTATTATTATTATTATTATTATTATTATTATTATTATTATTATTATTATTATTATTATTATTATTATTATTATTATTATTATTATTATTATTATTATTATTATTATTATTATTATTATTATTATTATTATTATTATTATTATTATTATCATTATTATTACTATCATTATTATTACTATCATTATTATTATTATTATTATTATTATTATTATTATTATTATTATTATTACGATCATCATTATTAATGTTAATTATCATTAATACTATACAAATTAGAAGTTTGCTCTTAATTTCTTTTGTTTCAGAAGTTTAAATATTCAACTACAATGATATAAAACAGTAATTTACCGGTTGGCAATATCACCAACTTGATATTATCTTTCATGCAAATCTTTGAATTCATTAATTTTACAGGACGATGCTGTCCTTGCAGAACATCAGGAAATTTCAGACTTTTTTCTCAAATAGGTGTATAAATTTTAGGTGCAAAGACATTTTATCCAGGAAGCACTCGTCGCGAAAAAATGATAGTGAAACAGAGGTTTTGAAGATCAAGCATTTGCAGAAGTTGAAAACCTGTTGTAAAATTAGGTAAAAAAAAAAAAAAAAAAAAAAAAAAAAAAAAAAAAAAAAAAAAAACATACTATGCATTTTTCGAGTCTTAAACTTTTTAAAGCAAAGTCAATTAGTATATTTTAAAAATTACGCTTCCTTAAATGTATTCCGAATACGTATACATTTTTGGAGTTCTATATTGCAAATTGTTTTGGAGAAAAAGGTACTTGTGTATGCTGTTAAAAAATATTTTATTTATATTATTACTTTCTCTACTACGTATAAATGTCGAGGTTTCACCGGAAATACACATTTGGGCTCCCTGAATCTAAAAGAAGCATTTTTATTAAAAAGAAGTTCTGTGTCCATTTATGAACGGCATAATTCAAAAACCAAAAAGTTGGTTAAATATCAAACTTGGTACAATATTGTTTACGTATGCGACACAAAGATTTTCAACCAAATTCCCCCACCCTAGACTAACCTTTACATGTAAATTTTTCAAAAATGTTTATTTTCTCTAAACAAATTTGATTAAAATACCATATGTATTAGATGAACAAAGTCTTACTACAGAAACTATAGATCTCTTTTATACTTCTGTCAAAGGAGAGGCCATTATTCATCTTGTTATCTCTTAGCCATGCAAAGAGAACGAGATTTCAAAGTCATCACATAGCGTCTAGCTCTTAAAACTTTTGACTATCGCTTAAAGTCTACTGTGTACCCATATTCCCCTTGCACCTACAAGAAAATTAGTAATAAGATCACTTTTGCAAATGTTTAACAGAATTGACATCAAATCTGATGTGTTGCACTCACATGACTTTCTCTACTCGTATACTAACCATTCTTACAATCTCTTATTCCTCTATCTTCTTTCCTTGTAGGTACAAGGGGAATATGGGAATACAGTAGGCTTTGAGCTATAGTCAAATGTTTTAAAGCCTTTAAATTGCGTTCTTTGCACGGTTAACTTATCAGAAATGATTAACGATGTTCCATTTGACAGAAGTGGGTATACGTTCTCCAAAACTTACAAATAACAAGCAATATCTCCGAAATGGTTGTTTTAGCAAGATGTATATTTGTGTAGTAAGATTTGCTCTATCTCTTACGGTTTACCAGTTATGCAAAAGTTATCCAGAGTAAGTAGGACTTCATGGGCTATAGCCAGAAAATTCAAGATATACATTTCATTTGTCATAAAATTATCTCAAAGTCAAAATCGTTAGAGCCATTTTCAAGAAAATCAAAATTTTCCATGTAAAGTGGAGAAATTTTCTTCAAAATCTTCGTGTTGCATCCTTGAAAGACATTCAACTTAAATATCAACTTTGGTTTTTAACCGACTTTTCGTTTTTGAGTTATGCTGTCCACAGTCTGAGACATACACACACACACAAATACACACACACACACACACACACACACACACACACACACACACACACACGAACCTTTTTCAAAAAATGCTTTTTAGTGCTGAGTTTATCTTAACATGCTTAGCAATAAATTTTGTGTACCCCTAGGTTGAGGCGTGCACAGCCTTATCATAGAAATTAAAGCGGTTGCTATTTTAATTAGTACTGTTCACACCCAGAGCGCAGCGCAGCGCTGTCACTCGACTCTCCGTATCTTGCACCAAGTGAGGTTCCCCTCGCTGATGTGAGTCACTGAAGCACGTCTAGGCTCGGTCGATCGCCTGTGTCACACCAAACAAGCAGATGCTGGTATCCACCAACCACTCTTTCTGCATACGCTACCAGTCCCGCATTTCTCCAATACGCAGCACTGGAAAACAAATGACCCACGTCCCAAAACTATCATGACTTTCCCTTCCCCTTTATGTAATTCACACATTTGTACACTCACATGACTTTCCCTACGCAAGCTTGTACAAAAACTGTGTGTGTGTGTGTGTGTGTGTGTGTGTGTGTGTGTGTGTGTGTGTGTGTGTGTACTTGGAACACCATAACTGAAAAACAAAAAATCGTTTAAAAAGCAAATTTAATATCTTTCAAGGACGTGACATGATTTTGAAGCAAATTCACCATAGTGCAACATTTTTCAAAAATTTTTATTTTCTCAAAACTGCCACTAAGGATTTTGATTAAAATGCTATAACTTAGATATTTTAAGGGCATATAAAATGTATATTTTGAATTTTCTGGCTATAGACTATGTAATCCTGTTTACTCTTGATGACTTTTGCATAACTGGTAAACCGTAAAAGAAAACCAAATCTTAATATACAACAACGTGGATCTCGTTAAAACCACAAGTTATGTCTAAATGCATTTTTGTAGAGTGAAGCAACTCATTGTTTGTGTGAGTACTTAAATGCAAGGTCGTTATTCACTTTTTATCTCTTGGCCGTGCAAAGAGAACGGAATTTCAAAGCTTTAAAAGATTTGACTATCGCGCAAAGACTACTGTATTGTCATATTGCCCTTGCACCTACAAGGAAATCAGCAATAACGTGATTTCTGCAAATGTTTATCTCAACTAATATGAAGATATAGGAATAAGAGTTTGTAAGAATGGTTAGTACAAGAGTAGAGAAAGTCAGTTTTTAACACTGGCGTTCCCCATAAGAGTCTTCTTAAAGGTACATTTAACGACCTTAACGCTCCTATTTCTTGATGGAATAAATTCTGTGATTTATCTGCCTCTGGACTTCGTGTAGACGCGTACGAAAAAAATAGTCCAGTGGTACTTGAGAGGATAACGACATGATAATGACGTAACACTGCTGCTAAGGTAGGTAATTGACTCGCATGAAGCTTTCATTTAGATATTCTGTGTTCAAAAATTACTGCGTGAGCTATACACCATGTTAATCGAGATAAACGTTTGCTTTCCTAATAGATACAATTAGAATAGAAAAATGAGTGATATGGAGTAACTGATAATTTTTGGTTCCCATGTTTGGCGGTTCAAACTCAATCATGGCTTCTTAGAGAAGGGAGCTAGAGTCTGTGTCATAGATTTACGGTACCTTATAGAGCAGGGGAAGACAACTTCGGGCCGTGTGACGTATTTAAACGAAGAGGCAGCTTGTACGTTCGTGTGACGTCAGGCGAGAGCGGTGTATTGCTGTGCTGCATAGATCAGCGGCGCTACTTGCACGAAACTGAATGAATATGAAAAATGTTATTTGGGCATGTTTACAACATGCCCGGGCTGTTAGGGCCCTCTTCAGCCCAGTGTGCGGGTTTTTACTTGTTGTTTGAGGGATCTTAACGGCGTTAGTGCAAATTTTGGGTTTATTTTGTGTTTTTGTTGACGTTGAGTAGTGTTGTGTATAGTGGTTTTGTGTTTGTGTTCAGTCCCCCGTGTTTCACACCAGTTTCAGACCAGGCTTCAAGATGTAGAAACATTGTCAGCTACGTTTCAGGTCTTTGCGACCCCGTATTCATTGGATGTTAACAATGTTTCTAGCAGGTAGCAAATTGAATTGATAAATTTACAGTGCGACGATTTGCTGAAGGACAAATATAAACACAAGGAAGACTTGGCTAGTTTTTATAAGAATGTTCCTGAAACCAGATTTCTGAGGTTGTATGCCCTTGTTGCACGGCTATTATGTATGTTTGGTTCTACGTATGTGTACGAACAATTCTTTTCTGTTATGAACTTTTCTAAGTCAAAATACCGAAGTATATTGTAAGATCACAATCTAACATGCAGTCTTCGGTTACAAATGTGCCGTACATTACGCCCTAACATTGGCAAACTAGTTAAAGAAAAGCGAAACGACAAATGTCGGAAAATGTCCACCTAATTGTTCTGTATAGCTCACCTCTAGCTCAGGCAAAATAGTTATAATTTCTGTTCTATTTGCGTTATAACATGACTGTTCACATAAACTAGAATTTAAATATATGGCATAAAGCCGAAATGTAATTATTTATAATCGGTGACTATTCCGTAATTGAAACAGTCAGCATTAAGATTACGATGTCCCGTATCCCATTTCCTCTTGCCCGTTGTGACGTCACAAGTTCAACTGGCTTGCTCTGAGAGCATGTGTGCTGAGTGGGCTGACGTCACAGCAGCGTTACCTATCTCCCCCTGTTATAGAGGCATCTGAGCAAAATTAAGCGGTATTTCACGCCCAGTATAGACTGAGACTATTGCATAGAACCATAAATAAAAGCTCAATTAATTAATTGACAGTAAAATATTGTAAAAACTGGTCATTATGTGATTTCTTTAAGATTCCGTTCTCTTTTCATGACCTGGACATAAAAAACTATGACTTTCTATTTCAAAAAAGCAAAAGCATGTGAGAATAGAAACAAATGGATCTGCAAAACAGATGTATTTGAACAAATTGTATGTTTTAAGGAGAGCTACATTTTATGCAGTAAGATTTTGTCTATCTCTTATGTTTTACGAGTTAAGCAAAAGTCATTATAAATTAAATGATTTCAGGGGTTATTCCCAGAAGATTAAAGAAATACATTGGATTTACCATGAAAATATCTTAAACGGGTTGGTATTTAATACAAAATTGTTAGAATTGTTTTTGAGAAAATAAAAATGTTCACAATTTGTTTATGTAAAGCATAGTTTAGGGTGCAGAATTTACTCACAAAGGCACAGGCACATAAGGACAGTCGGAGCTATATCTAATTTATTCAGGGGACGCCAAAACGTGTATTTGTTGCGAAATCTCGGTATCAAATTTTTTGGTAGAATGCAATACCCCTATACTTACTGTGTGCGTGGTAGAGAAAGTAAAATGACGTTTGTTTAACGTGTTCAATATCTCTCATGCTTGTGACATTTTAAATCCAGGCATAAAGCCCCTTTAAGAGGTTTATCTAAGTAGGCGAGTGCAGCTTTTGTTTTAACCTCAGTTTCATAAGGTGTCCCAGTTGAAATATTGTTGAGACAGCGGTGATGTCTCATTATAGGGATGCAGGGAGCAGGGGGGGGGGGAGCTGTGTGACAGTGACCCCACTCAAAGCAGCACGTGCGTTTGCTAGGGGGATGATTGGTTAGGGCGTGTAGAGCAAAACTGTCCCTGCGCTTTCAAAAGGAGAACTTGGGGTATCAGACACTTACACTGTTAATATGAGGGGACTGAAAAACAAATGGAGATACGTGAAATGTTTTTGCCAGTTTCATTTGTAATTCATGATTTTGTCATTTAAGTTATACAGGTGGAACTGAAATTATGCGTCAGACTTTAACAGCGAATTTCTCATGTTCTGAATAACAGAAAGTCTAATACCAAAATGTTGAAATCTTTACTTTTCCAGAAAAAAAATATGTTTATCAAAAATATTTATCATCACCTAGCTGAATTATTGATTGAAGATTCGTGATTTATGGCTATATTTATAGAAATTGAATAAATGACAATTTTTTTCCTTTGGCGTATTTCAACGACTTTTATGTAAATTAAATTTTAAAAACCCACAATTTATTACAGCAAAAAGGCAACAAGGCTCCTTGCAAGGCCAAGAGATAAAAAAGCGAATAACATATTCTTGTTTGAGAAAAGTATAGGTATTGGCAAATTAAACAAATAATGAAGAATGTTCCAAAAATTGTTCACTCAAAAGAAAAAAAGTGACATAAATTGTGTGTTTTAACGAGGTATGCATTTTTACTTTCTCTGCTAAACAGGGAAAGTATTGTATTCCACCCAAAAAATTCGATGTCGAGATTTCACTGGAAATATATTTTTTGAAACCCCCTGAATATAAAAAAAACGTTTTTAGAAAAAGTCCTTGTTTGTGTGTGTGTGTGTGTGTGTGTGTGTGTGTGTGTGTGTGTGTGTGTGTGTGTGTGTGCGTGTGCGTGTGTGTCGTGGACAGCACAACTCAAAAACGGAAAGCAGGTTAAAAGCCAAAGTTAGTATTTAACTTAAGTGTCTTTCAAGGTTGCGACACGAAAATTTTGAAGAAAATAGTCCCACCCTAAACTACCCTTTACATGGAAAAGTTTTCGAAATTTTCGCTTTTCTTGAAAATGTCTCTAACGATTTTGATTAAAATGTCATATGTTTGACATATTTTTATGCCAAATGAAATATACATCTTGAATTTTCTGGCTACAGCCCCTATAGTCGTATTTACTCTGGACGACTTTTGCATAACTGGTAAACCGTTAGAGATAGACCAAATCATACTACACAAAAAATGTAGATCTTGCTAAAAGACACAATTTATGTCTAAATAAATTTTCTTGTAGGGTGAACCATTTGGGAGATATTTTCCTTGTTATGTGTGTGTTTTGGAAAAGTTAAAACTTTCGAGAAATGGAACATGTTTCTTCATTTTAAGTGTGCAAAGAGAACGGGATCTCAAAGCTTTAAAAGATTTGACTATCGCACAAATCATACAGTATTCTAATATTCCCCTTGCACCTACAAGGAAATAAGCAATAAGATAATTTGTGCAAATGTTTATGTCAACTAACACGAAGAAGATATAGGAATAAGAGTTTGTTAGAATGGTTGTACAAGAGTGGAGAAAGTCATGTGAGTGCAAAAATCAGATTTTTTATTTAATAAGCTTTTGTTTGTCTCTTAGTGTTTATCATTTATGCAAAGAGCATACAGAACGAAGAGGTCTTCTGAAGACATTTCTAGAAAATTAAAGGTATGACTCAGAAACTGCCATGGAATCCCTGTGACTGGAGTGGAAAGTGGGAAATAGCCACTCATTACTCAAAGACACAAGGTTGAACACCTGCAAGTTCTTACCCGGCTTTGATGCGCCACCATTAGAGTAGCACAATACTACGATGTCCAAGGAAACGGGACAGAAACGAAGTTTAAAAAGGAAGAGAAATTGTGTAGGACAGCTTAATGGTATCGGCAAGCAAATGAGAGCGTAGCTACGTATAAAAGTTTCTTCAGCGACAGTTCAAAGGGAATTTGGCTTATTTGGTTCAGAGCAAAACACACCAATATGTCGAGCCTTTTAGCTGTATGATACAACAAAGCTGCGATAAAAAGAGACAAACAACTTGTCCACAGTGCGGAGAATCTGAAGAAGCCAACATATTCATTTGTGTGCATGTGTGTGTTCTCTTTTGTGCCGCTGTCACAAAGCAGCTGAGGAGAAGATATTTTTTCTCGATAAAGAGTGCATATATGTCTGACAAACTTGAAAGCACTGGTATAGGATAACAGTTGAGCCTTTGTAATAAAGTTAGGTTAACTTGTGACCAATAAACCGGTACGTGGAAGTTTTAATCATCTCCCTAGCAATTGTTTCTTTGCTTGCCAACCTTTGAAACAGCAAATTCGCTATACAGCTAATCATAACGAATTACTGCCATCTAGCGGAATATTTGTAATGATGAAATGGTACAATAATGCATTTTAAGATGGCGCTAAGTTGTATTACACATGAAATTTGTGAGTTTTTCTTTATTTGTGAATCAGTTAACCAATATAGGTTGTTTTATTGTGATATCTTCATTATGTTTTTAGTTATAAGTTGTTAAATTTGGCATTTCTGAAGTGGATGTAGTGATTTAAATGCCTCTGTACTGTGCACTTCAATATTATCATTTTTCTACATGACACAGGTCACAAATTTGCCTCTCAAAGTATTTCAACTTCAATTATTGTGTGCTAGATGGCATAATGCATAATGGGCCATGTTAAAAAAGAATGGAAAATTTTAGAGCTACAGTGGAGGCAACTGTCCCAGTTATACCAATTTTTTTATACTCAGTTTCTTGCAAATTAAATTTTTCTTTATAAAATGTACCTTTTCTCAGGAATTATTGGACATAATTGCAAGCATTTTTGTAGTTATTATTAGATATATTACTTTGAACCTGAATCTAAAACATTACTGATTCTGGTAAATACTGCATGTAAAAACATTCAAGAAAGGAATAGAGATTTTGCAAGTTAACGCCGCCTGTACTTTAGTAAAGCAATATTTTGCTGTGTTTATTTGTTTTAATCAATCTTCGATTGAATCCTATCCCAGTGTTTATTTAAGTTTTTAATTAACTGGCATGTAAAAGAACTCCGGGACGAAATTTCGGCACAGTGACGGTGCTGATAATGACAGCGCGGTTATCAAGCAAAATAGTTAAATATTATGACAAAACGACAAAAATCCAGTCTGGTTATTTTTATATCACTTTATTATCTTCTAAAATGTTACCATAAATACATATTTTCTTCTCGTCACTAAGACAGTCTATAGTTGTGGGTTATCATAACACAATTCTTCTCGTAACCTTGCTCAGTCCTTTTAGTGGTTTTCTTCACTATCACTGTCAGTGTCACACAGCTGGCTCACACTGACCAACTTATGACCGTGGCTCTAACTCTAAAACTAAACTAACTCCTCTTGCTCGTTGCCTCGCCTCCTTTTATAGAGGGGCTGACGTCACACGGACCTTTCGAGAAGCTCTCCATACACGCGATGACTCAGCTAGAAGTCTCGAGAAGGCGCTGGAAGTCTTTTTCGCTTCCATTATTACAGTCACATACACACAAACAGTTGCGCCTGACCTTGAATGCCTTTTGTTCTCGGCGGCCCGCCATGTGGTGTGAAGCAGCATGGCTCCCGTCCGTCCATTGTTGTGCACCGAGCCCAACGTCACAATATTTTTTTCTAAACTATCATAGTCAATGTGTTGCTTTCAACAATACAAAGAGTGCTGATAGTGTTTCATTAAATAAATGAATGTAAGAGGTCTTGCTATAACAAAAATTGCTTTAAAACAAAATTAAATTTTTATAAAAGTAAAATATTGAACTCTTTATTGATATTACATTGGGGGAAAGGTGT
Organism: Tenodera sinensis; assembly: GCA_030765045.1. Classification (NCBI taxonomy): domain Eukaryota; kingdom Metazoa; phylum Arthropoda; class Insecta; order Mantodea; family Mantidae; genus Tenodera; species Tenodera sinensis. The sequence goes on from CM060972.1 coordinate 56,354,162, forward strand.
CATTTTTCCTTCTTACTTTACGTGACCGTCTACACACGGCAATTGTTTATTTTATATTTCTTAAGAAATATGAAACATACCGAATATATTAGTTATAATTTCAAGTAAAACCGGGTAGATATCTGAAACCACACTACATTAATAACTGACTGTATAACAACAGGTTTTTTGCCCGCCTCGGTAGCGTGATGGTTAGCGTGTCTGCCTCACGTTCAAGAGGTCGCGAGTTCGAATCTCGCTTAGGGTAAGTTATCCGGGTAAGGTTTTTTTCCGAGGTTTTCCCTACCCTGAGAAGACGAATGTCGGGTAACTTAAAGCTCCATGGACCTCGGGCTCATTTGAGCATCATTTCACCCATTTCATTCATTCGTCCGATATGACACAATGTTGGAGGACGTTAATTAAAAAAAAAAAAAAAAAAAAAAAAAAAAAAAAAAAAAAAAAAACAGGTTTTATAAGCTCCAGAGTTGGTGGAAAAACAAATGAACAACGGGAGGAAAAAACGATGTCACTTGTTTTTCTATACAGCATGCTTCGATGGTCAACGGTCAATCGAGCTCGCTGCCAGGCTTATTCAATTATTTACTGAAATGTCTGAGCATTATTGCGGAACATTTACAAGAGATCTTTTTGTTAGTAGCCTAAATCGGCTGTAGATTTTAAGACAATGACAAAAAGAACAAATGCACAGCGGCGAGTGAACAGTTAACGCGATTAAAGACGTATTATGCGAATGAAGCGACCCGAACGGGAAGTAGCGAACACAGATAAAGCACGACAAAAGAGAATGCTCGAAAATAGATTGCAACGATAAACTGGAAAATTGTGTAGAACAATGCCAGCATTATCATCTGGGCTCGAACCCGGTCCAGACAGACTTAGCGGTTAGTTGAGTCCTGAAAATCACCCTCTGTGCGGTTCATGATGACGACAAATTAAATTAGCATTCAACTGTTTTTATTCCCTGGACCCCTCCCACCCCGATAATGAAAAGTGACAGTAAAAAAATTGGTATGGATTGATTGGTAATGGGCTGAACCGACCGCAATGTGGAAACAAAAATGGAAGGGGGCGGAATCCCAACATGTTTGACCTTTTATTTTTTGTAACCAGCGATCAGGTTAGGGTAATTAGTGCGGCTGCACCGAGGTTTCCCGCTGTTTACAAAACAACCAACATGCAGATTGTTATCCACTGGAGCGTTTAGTGAATCATAAGAACGTCCTGGACGATATTTGCTTTCCCGTAAATTGCCACGGGATTAAGGAGACAGTTATTTCACAACATGCCACTTATCAAAATCAGTCATATTAAATACTTAATTCCTCTGTGTGGATCAACCATATAAAATTGCTATTGAGGTCTTAAAAATAATACTTTTATCATGCCATATGATCCCAATTTCAATTTCACAATATTAATTTGGATACTTAATTTAATTATTCAAAATGGTAGCAACTTTTTATACTGGTTTATCTCTAATATACTATTTTTAAATATATTTCAGTTCTGTTGCTTTCATTTTAATAAGCTTTGTTTTATGGTTTCTAACTGCATAAACAATATGAATTTATTTTCAAGTCAGCAAGAATTTTTATAGATTAAATATAGTATTAAATTGGCCTAGATTAAGTATACATTAATAAGTACAAGAAGTTTTATTTAAATTCCTTCAACGGTTTTTGAATTATCAAGACTTAGTGAGAAATGAGCTTTGAAACTTTGATATCAAATTTTAGGTGCCTTTTTAAGATGTCTGACCTAGGAGGTTCAGCCGTCGAATGATATTTATCTGGACTAATTCATAAATAAAATATGAATTGAAATACTATATCGCAGAAAACGTTCAATTCTATAAACATAATCTAAAATATATCAATTTCGATTAGGTCTCACTTTATTCTAAAAATACATAAAAGAACAATTCTTAAAAACACAGTTGTCAAATTTAAATGGAGTGCTATTTTGATTGTTGATAGATTGCCATGCGTAATGAATCGCTTTTCAGCGATTTATGGAATACAGTTGGCGACACTGACTAAACAAAAGAATGATCTAGAGATAATTTTCACAAAACAAAAGAATGACTAGGTAATAATTCCTATATGATAATTTATCGCCTCTATGTATAAAACGGTAACTTTAAAACTAATTTAAATAATTTTTGCAAAATACACTTAAATGTTTGTTGTATCCAGTAATATACATATATCTTTAAAAGCTGATTTTTTTTTAAATTTGTAGGCTGTATCTACCCCTTAATGTCCTATTTAAACATATAGGGAGTTGAATTAAAATATTCATAATTTTCTTCCTTCGTATGCACGCTGAAAATTCTTTACAAACAACTATTTTAAATTTGCATGCACAAAAATAGCACGTAATATGAGTTTTTAAAATCAGGATTATATATTATTATTTTTTGTTACTTTGTTATCCAATTAGAAACCCGAACCTTTGTTTTACTCCGGTATATTGATATGTTAAGAGATATTTAACCTTACGGTTGAATCCACTAATTTAAATTTCATTTTCTTTTCTCTTTTCAGGTAAGTTGATTGAGTAGAACCTCCTAAACTGAATTTGGTACGTACAAAAGGTCCCCTACATTACTTTCTGAGCTGAGGCCACGTAAGATGTGGCTGTTGTTAGGAAATATTATCAGAAACCATTTACTGTTTAAATGTTAATTGAAAACATATGTGGCAACACTGAATAGTTTTATAAAATCAAAGTAGGCAAGCAATGATGCCATTTCCTGGACCACCTGAGAAACCAGATATTTATAATATTCCACTGCTTTATCAAGCAACGAAAAAGTGATTCTACACAGTTTATCTTTATTTTTGGAAACAAAAGGAAATTGCAAGGTGCTAGGGCAGGGCTGTATGGGGGAGAGTACATTGTGAGGTAATGATGTAAACAGAAATTTGTGTAACGGTACGTAAGCTATAGTAGCAATATGGCCTTTTTAGAAACAAAGAAAAAATAGAAACCATTTTCTTAACAACAGTGCGAATTCGTTTCATTTTTGTCGGATTATTATTATTATTATTATTATTATTATTATTATTATTATTATTATTATTATTATTATTATTATTATTATTATTATTATTATTATTATTATTATTATTATTATTATTATTATTATTATTATTATTATTATTATTATTATTATTATTATTATTATTATTATTATTATTATTATTATTATTATTATTATTATTATTATTATTATTGTTGTTATTGTTATTATTATTATTAATTATTATTATTATTATTATTATTATTATTATTATTATTATTATTATTATTATTATTATTATTATTATTATTATTATTATTATTATTATTATTATTATTATTATTATTTAACGACGCTGTCACTGTCTCAAGGACAATAAAGAAAGTTTTGTGTGTGTGTGTGTGTGTGTGTATGTGTGTGTGCGCGTGCGTATGTGTGTGAGAGTATTTAACGTTTAATGGCCTATTTCCTTCATACATAGGGCACCTCTGGTGGTGACAGTGGTGACACATGAAATGAAATAGTATTTGAAAAAGGAGTTTTAAGGATCTATATAAATATTTTAATTATACGCAGTCATTAATGTGCTTTACATTATACATAGTGTTTTAATTCAGTAGGTTTGTTGTGCTTTCAGCGTAAATGAGCGTTATTTTTATTAATAAAATACTTATTAGGCACGTCAGTAGAATAATTAAGTCGTAAGTACATTTTTTAAGTATTATTTTTTGTCGATTAAATGGGATAAAGGAGTTTTGCTTGTGGAAGCAGTTTGGTTAGCATGTCGACCAGATTTCAATTAATTTGTAAGTTCTCTCTTAGATGTGTGTTCTATTCTGCTAAGGAATTGCATTAAAGGGTTCGGTCGTAATATTAAAGGATGTCGATTATACTTTTAAGCAATATTAATCAATTACAAACTGTTAAACTCCGGAGTATTTATCATTGTTGTTAATGTTAGCGGACATCTTTCTTAAGTAAAGAGGGGGCGTGGTCATTGGCTTCAACTGTTTTACATCGTGAAAGCACACCATCTCCCGATATTCACTCCTCCCTGTCATAGTCATTTGTTTGAAACAACAACCGCTCTCTGTACGTCAGATCGGCTACTTCATTTGTTTTTAGCAGCATGGCATTCTAAAATTTCTGTGTCTCTCGCATGTAAACCTCAAATAATTGGTGTATTTGAAGCGTTTGTGCAAATATTCGCGGTTAAGAACAGTGTAACATGCTAAGGAGACATCTATGGCATGTTCTACCCAAGTTATAACAAGCGTATACAATAACTATGCCTTGTTTTCGTGTTGTATGAGACTGTCAACAGATGTCGCTCTTGTCATTCTGCGTCAAAAGCGCATGGATATTCATGTATTGCCTCATGTAGCATGAGCTATGTTTTAGGAACATCATCCATTCACTTCCCCTTGTAGTGCATCTTATATCAAATGTCTCCCCAGCTTTATTGTTCATTTTCCTTCGTCTATCTTTTAAAACAATTTTATTGCAGTCTTCATTCTCTTTCACACTAACATTATAAAAATATGACAAAGTTAAGGCAATTCTGTGACATCCTCGTGACAGTGTGTAAATGTATAAATAATCAAGAAAATTCCACGCACAACAGCAAGACCGAAGTAGAAAAAAAAGTGGTTAAGTAGCGTGTATCCGTCATCAGTTTTCAAAATTAAACAATTAATAGATTCTCAGTTTCTCTGTGATAGAAGAAATATAAATAATGTTTAGGAATAATATAATTAAATCACGCTGGAGTTAGTAAAATTGCTGCGGATTACTGTGTATACGAAGTAAATACGACCAGCACAAGATAACTAACTTAAAGCATCAAAGTTTTTCGATAGTAGATATGCATCATATTGCGTTAACATTCAGCCAATACCTTGCACACCGCTGTAAATTAATGAGGTTATTAGTTTTAATAAAATTCTGGTACGTCCCCTACAAAGCAGCAAATACAGTGGAGGTTAATTGGATTGTTTCAGCAAATCGGATGCGCGTTCGGAAATCAAATATCAACGGCATCTCTTGTTCACTGCTTCAGGAATTCGAAGCCAGACAGTCACTTTTTCAGCCTCTCGTTTTCGCTTGATATCCTGTTTTCACACAATTAGTTGTATCGGTGAAATGTTTGTCACTTTTTCTGCAATTAATGCAGAGATTTAGACCATTAAAAGATAAGTTATTGATGTTTTCACTATGTTTTAACCTTAAAAATATTAATTTTTAGATAGTTATAAATCTATATTAACGCTTATTTTCATCTCGTACCACAAAATCATAAATTTCCCTGGTGAATATTCTGTGTCGATAAAGGTAACTCATTGAAAAAGGTTGAGAACCTGTGACCTAAATCATAATCCCGCCGTGGAGATCAAACATCGGGTAGCAGTAGGAAATGTTATTCAGAAATTAAAACAGAGCGTCCATTAAACGCGTTGACATCGTTTTCTCTTGTGTCTTTGTCACATTCACTCGTGTTTGACCCCAGCTCATGGGTGGAGATTTGTCGATCTGATCCCCTGCTATCCGACGCGAGAAGTGGAGCGCTAGGCAAGGTCGCTCGCTGTGTGGGGCGAATCCCCCCGCCTGGAGCGCTCAAAACTGAAATAATGTTCCGAACATCGTTTGTTGAGGTGTTTGCACGAGTTCAGTTGTGGCTTTTGTTTTGTGTCGCAATAAGGCGTTCCGTTAGACAAATTAGATGTAGTTATCTCAGCAAGCAATCGAGCGGGGTGGCTTAAGCGGTAGCGTCTGTGGTCCACATTCGAGGTCGTGGGTTCGGGTCGTTAGGTGAATACTTGAGAAGGATAATTCATCCCCCAGATGTCCTGTCGGTCAATTTCACCTCACTTTTCATTTCATCCTGGATGACTATTTCAGGGTTCTAAGTGTTGGCGGGAGTTTCAGCGTACATGGCAGGGAATTTGTTGGCGGGGGATGTGGAAGCCGATTGTACAGAAAACAAATTTAGTAAAATGCATTGTTTGGGACCATCTGTCAGTTTGATATCGTCTTACGGGTTCTCGAAAGGGGTGAGGGATAATTACTAACCAATGAACTGCTTCGCAGTTGCAATACGGGGCTTTTACGTTCTCTACCAAGATCCTTTTTTTTTTTTTTTTTTTTTGTATGTGTGTGTGCGCGCATGTGTGTGAATGTTGGTTAAATATCAAATTTCTGTTTAAGTTTTACATTTCCAAGAATGCGTCACGAATATTTTCAAAAAAATAGTTCCCATTCCAAACTACGCTCTAAAGGAAAATGTTTCGTAAGCTTGGATTTTATAAAAAATAGCTCTAAGAATTTTTATGAAAATTGAGATATTTTCATAACAAATGAAATGCATATCTTAAATTTTCTGGGAATAGTCCCTGAATTCCTCTTCATTTTGCATAGCTGGTAAACCGTAAGAGATGGACAAAATCTTACTAGACAAAACATGTAAATCTTATTAAGGCGCACACTTTATGGCAAATAATTTACTTTTTGTGTGAAACTAACAACTTCCAAAATATTCTCTGTTATTGGTTTACATTTTCAAATACATCCTTATATTTTTTTTTCAAATAGGAAATCATTGTTTCTTTTTATCTTCTAGCCATGCAAAAATAATGGAATTTCAAAGCCATCACTTACCGACCAGCTCTTAAAAGTTTTAAGCATTGCTTAAGCTACTCATGGCTACTTATGGATTGTACTTACAGGGAAATGTGTAATAAGACAATTTTATTTGTATAAATGTTTAGTTTTGTTGACATGAAGTAGAAAAGTAACAGTATGTACAACAGTGAGTAGAGAAAGTCATATGAGTGGTGCCTTATATTTGGAGTTAAGCATTTTAGAGATATTTCTTAATATTTCTTTGAATTTTGCAATACTTAATACATACTTTCTTTTTTAAATAAGGTATGCAAAGAGAATGTAAGTTTAAAGCCATCACTTAGGGACCTGCCTTAAAATATTTGACTGTTGCTTAAGGCAACTGTTCCCATTATGGTAAAAAATGTCTATGTTTATTTCGATTAACATGAAGTAGATAGAAGAATATGCGTTTGTACGTATTGTGGCGTTGGCACGGAACACTTATACAATCTAAGCGCCGAGTTTCCGTGCGGGAAGCATTCCTAATGTTTATTGTTCCGTGGGCTGACGTCACGTTGCTAGGCAATTTCTAGCCCGTGTAAATTTTGTGTGTAAAAGCAACGAAAAATAAGTGCATTTATGGTAGGTTGTGTGATTGAGAGCATGTCTGATATAAATAATAGCAACTAACAAAGAAGATAACCGAACAAGTAATTTCGCCACAGTATAGTTTGTTGAAGAATAGTAGAGGAGGTCACGAGAATGTAACGCATTATATGTTTCAAATGGAATGTCAATAGGAAAGGAGGGTGGGAGGGAGGGGGGAGGGAGGGAGGGAGGAAGATGTTTGAAACTCAGGAACTACTACAGACGTGGGCGAGTCCATGTTGAGATTAATTGGCTGCGAGCTGAGTAACGTGATTAAAATACGTCGCGTGGCGCAACAGGTCGACATCAGCTGATGTGCAGCCTCAGTGCAGCTTTGGATATGCACTGTGGAAACTAAAAACATTGTCATCTTCAACAAGTGCGGATTTCTATACCTAATACCTGGAGTAGTCTATTTGCTGGCCTTGTCTTTTCAACACTTGTTCATTATATGCGACGACATCTAGAAACAAGTGACTATTGTCAATTTTTCTTCATCACGGTTTAGGCTGTCAGGACGTTCCAACTCCAAAACCGTGCAGGGTAAAGGTGACTGGCACTGAAAAATGTGGTACCCTTTGAGTTTCATAAAATAAGAAAGTCAGTGTTGGGTTGTTCCATTATAAATGTCAACCGGAATACTCCCAGCGTTCTTCCTTGCTGTCAAATCTATTACGTCTCCAGCTAAGCTGCTAAGGGTAACTAGGAAGGGGGGAAAGCAACCACCCTATTTCCCCTCAATGACCCACTGGCCTATTTTTTTTCTCGCACTTCCTTGCTTGCGTTTTCCTCGAGTTCTGCAATGTAAGCATTCTTTTGGTGTTCTGATATTAGTTTGTTTTCATTACACACGTAAATCATCCGGTCCTTAGTACTTCTACGTGACCCCTGGGAGGTAGGGATGAGAGGAGAGGCCAGACCTCTAGTTTATCCTGCTATTGATCTAAGCAACTTTATTTCTGCTGATTGTATTTTAGAAGCCATTATGGTATAGAAATTCATTATCAAATCCATTCCAGCCTTGGTTTCTGATGTTCTGCTTATTATTTCGTTTACGTAATAAAGTATAATTATATTTTTATATCAGTTTCTTTATCCACTGTTATGGTGCATTCTAGGCAGTTATATTTTAATATTTCTTCAATAATGTTGTTCTGTAACACCATTTTAGGCCAACCTAATGGGCCTTTGAAAGCCATCACTCTATTTCAATATTATGTATGCAGCGTCGTATTTTTAACCAGCTTTAGGATTATTATCTGGTCGTCACCCGAATAAAAATATCTAACTCTGGACACAAGTGTTAGAATAATACCTCGTTTATTTGGGAACAAAAACTTGCACCTATGAAATTTTACGTGCGAATGGATAGGATCTGACAGTCTGCTGTTAAGGGACAAAATAGAAGCGAATGTAACAAAGGAAAGAAAGCGCCATCTAAATAGCTTAAAACCTTACTATTGTATGCTTTTAATTCCTACAAGCTATCGAACTGTGGTCTGTAAAACTCCGACCTTTCTAACCAGAAAGTTGATCTTATTCATTTGTATATTAAATTTATGAAGCTGTAAATGCAAAGAAAAGAAAATACAACAGTAAAAAATGAAACATTAACAGTAGCATACAGGTGTAAATATGTAAACATTAAAATTATATATTCAAGTTTCTTAGAAGTGTTACCACAATTTTACTAAAGTATTAGCTATTTCGCAACGAAATGCTCCATAAACAAAACCCTGAACACTTAACCATATCTCTCACTCTTTCTCTCTCTCTATCACACTGAAAATGTGTATTACATTTTCTATGTGTACCTTTTGCTTAAACATACTCTAAATTAGAACTAATTCCACTGCTCATTTATGAAGATAATGTATGGCAAATAAAATGTCCTAAATCAGTTTCATATATCTTAAGTTTCTTTTCATAAATGTGAAAATGTTTACAAAAAGGAAATCCTCATTAAAATATGTACGTAATTTATGCAAAATAACTTATTCCGTTGTCCAAACAATTTTTATTTTATAAAGATTTGGATGTTGCTTTTGCTTAACGTGTGAGTTAACGTCTTTGTATAGTTAAGGTTTTTTTGAGGTGGTAAGAAAGGGCGCCATTAATGTGAATAGTCAAAAGAATCCTTATGAAGTGCTGATGCGAGAAATATAGTCAAGTGTTCACAGACTTCAGCACTTGGCGCGAAACAGGTTTGATAACATGATGTGTAAGAAGTACTTACGAAATGTATTTCCGAGTTCAGAATTGTTGTTCAGTGCAGGTGCTGGAGGGGATTATACATAATGCTAACTGCCGAACCAGGTCAAGTCTTGTACAATATTAATTAAACATCGGAACACTTTGCGAGAGTGTCGCGCCGCCAGTAGCCGCACCGTGTGGAAACAAAAGACTGCTGCCTGTGAGGGGAGGTAATTGTGCCGGTGGATGTGCGAACAAAAAGCGTGCAAGTAGATGACCCAGTGTGGCCAACCTTAGCGAGCCAGATGCAGCGATAAGAGGAAGGTATGCTCACCTCGCATAAAACTGGCCCATCGCTCCCGAATCTGAGTCACTCTTCAGCTGTTTGTACCTTCTTCAGCCATAATTGTTCTCCATCCTCTCTCGAGTCTAGGAGTATGAATGTGTGTGTGTATGTGTGTGTGTGTGTGTGTGTGTGTGTGTGTGTGTGTGTGTGTGTGAATGGAGTATAATAACCAAAACTAAAACAAATTCTTTGTTCGATCTCTTTAATGCATCCAATTTAATTTCCACTGTCATGTAAACTAGTCTTTCTTCTCGTTCAACATTTTCACTGGCACAAACATAAGCCTGAAATCTTGGACAGTGCACAAGTATGTAACTGAAAATTTAGCTTACCACGCACAGGGGTATTTTGATTGGCCTTGCAAGATCTACACGAATGACATCATGCAAATTGATGATGCGAATAATGTCTCTGTTTCCTTCCTTCAAAATAAACAAGACATTGTTGATAATGCGAGATGGTACCGCATGCATATTGCATTTTATTCTTTCCACAATAGTGAATAATAGAATAATAAAATGATCATTATCGGCTTCGCGAAAGCAGTATCCACATCGACTGCGTAAACCTCTGCGTGATCGATTGATCACGCCTGATAATGTTCACCCAGTCAACAACTGAAGGCGAATGGCTGCTTGCACCGAAAGAAATATATTTAAATGTTGTATGAATTAAACTGTAAGGGAAAGTTAGCAAAGGAAGGGAAGTAAAGACTAAGATTTAAGTGATAAAATTCCATCATCAAATATTATATTACATGTCTAAGGACAGTTCCGTATAGCGTTGCCCCGTATCTCTTAACTGTCACGTGACTAGTCATCTCTTAGATAGGTTGTTTTGTGAAACAAAATAGATGTAAATAAAATATAATAATCATATGAATTAAATACGAGTATATTACGTAACGTGAATTCTTATCAATAAATAGATGGGAGAATCATTCGGTTTAAACCTGTCTCTCAGAATGATAAAGATGAGCACTTTTTTGCAATACTTGATACGCAATTAATCATTGCGAACACATATTTAGTAATGTAAGTTAAATTTATAATTCATGTATCAATTACCATGGTAACAAGGCATGGAGGAAATGACGTCACACCCAACAGCGTATTAACTTAGAATGAGTTATTAATGAGTCCTTAGCAAAATATGTCAATAAAATTGTCTCACTGTTTTTATCAATGCAGCACTTAGGAAAAGGATTGTAAGCTTCAACATAGCTTTGTTTCGACTTCGCTGGTAAAAGTGATGCACATGCTAGATCCGCAGCTTCTTCAATAGCAATGCCGTTCATTTTTATAAAATTTTGCTGTTTGATAATAACTATCAAAAGTCGAAAGGTTCAATTCGAGTACATAACCTAGAAACTAAGACTGTGCTGCTTCAAGTAAAATATATATTCCGAAATGCATAAACAAAAGAGTGCATAAGAAGGCTTTGTTCATATAGCTTTTCATTTGTTCACATAGAGAATTCATTTTTTCTTAATGTTAAATAAAATATGGAAAAGTAATTTTGATTTATTGTTGCTTTTTACGGGGTTTTCAAGTAGTGCAAAAAGTAATTGACTAACTGTAAGTTACTCAGATCTCGAATGCTTGGGAAAACTCGGTCCTGCGGGTCTCGTGTTCCCAAAATGTATTCTCGACCTGATAAGTATCACTTACATTCGAAGACGTACATTAGCTCATCATGGGAAAGGCGGTGTATTTAAATAGAGGATTAAATATACTGTAAAAATGCAAAACCCACGGAGTGCAGGAATTTCAACTTTCCACGCATGAGCGGGAAGAGAGTAAAAAAACACTACTGTCGAACAAAAGAATATCGTTGAACATCGAAAACAAAGAAAGAATATGGCAAAACTAATTATTATTATTATCATCGGTGAGTATTCGTTGATCTATCACCAAAGAGAAGAGATGATCTCTCGGAATGAATAATATCGTATGACGAGAGGATGACGACGGCGATAAAGGTGGTTGTTTTATTACCCCAGAAAAAGTCGTATTCGGAGCGAAAGCTCTCGCAGAACGAAATGACGGCATGAAGAGGGTTGGAACGGGACGGGACGGGACGGGACGGCTGTGATAGCGAGCGACAAGCCAGCCAGACGCTCGTGCGGGAGGAGGGGTGGGGTGGGGTGGGGACGGCGGTTTCAGCTGACACTGTACTGAGGGGGATGGTATATATCGACCGGAACGAGAGGGCGAGAGGGGAGGTCGGGACACGAAAGATGGATGAGTGATCTGCGAAAGACACTAGAAAAAGAGAAGGGTGATGCTGGAGGGGTGATGTAGCTTTATTTTCTTCCCGTTTTCTTCCAGAGAGAGTAATTGAGCTGAAAATTACTGCGTTATCAGTGGTGCTCCCGAAACTAGGCGCCGGGAGACAACATCATCACATCTTGCCGCGAGATGGCACACCAACTGCAGAACAAAGTTTGGAAAGGATAGCATTTCTTCTTCCTAGGAGAAACTCCCTCTAGGCCAGATCAAATTTCCCCATGAGAAGAAAGTATGATCCGAACAAGAAGCGTGCAAGTATTTTCATAAATCGAAAAAAATCATATGTGTAGCAATAATCCAAGTTTCTCTTCCATTGCCATTTCAGTATAAACCTTTTGAAATTACGAAAAATATATCAGTGAAGAAATAAGTAAAGTATTTTTCAAAACACGACGACGTCGGCCCACACCCCTGACCATAGCCTTCCCCTGCTATTGGGCAATAACTATTAGCAAACAAAAGGCAACCCTCATTAGGAGGGGAGAAGCAACGCAGTCAAATGTATGTACAAAAAACTCCGCGAAAAAATAAAAGCAGCTCTATCATTGGAAGAGGTGCTACGGTACACAAAATTTAATGGTGGCTGATGCCTAAGAACTTCAGTATCAGATTGTTCTCTTTCTTGTTGCACAAATAACCTTTAAGGGCGCAAAGAGAATGATAATGGTCAGTTATCAGCCACCATTAAGTTTTGCATCTGTCTTAAATGTACCTACTAAGTAAAAAACATTTGAAGGAAGGTGCGCGATGTTAATGCAGGTTTTAAGTGAAGTGTCACACTGTCAAAAGAAAACCAACAGCTCTCATAAAAGCCTCCCTTAGAGGAAAATAACAGCTATAATTTCCTGCAGAAGGTCGTGATAGGCTCATACGGAATGGATCGTAGAATATGTAACATGAAGCCGGCGATATGATTACTTGCCCTCACGCAAGAAGTCGGCAGTGCAGGAGCACACGTGGCGCATTCATGCGGAGTTTTATGTAGTTAGGGTTCTAACTTTGTCATTCATCCCATGATAACGAGGCATAATAATCTGACGCGACGCTTACGTTCAGTTTCTAGATTCATGTCATTCGAGCACAAAGTAATAATATTTAAAACAAACATACGTTAAAGAGCAATTATAATCTAAGCGCTAATTGCGAACAAAAAAGACACTCTCCATTGGCCTTTGGGTTTACATTTTATTTTCCTCCTCCTCTAGTTCTCCTCCCCTTCTTTTTCTTCATCATTATCATCATCTCCTTCTTCGTCTTCTTTCTTTATTTTTTCCCCTTAATGTCCAATTTCGCTGTTTGATACTTATGTTATTTTAATGTATTACTTTTCTAATACGTATAGTAAATAATGGAAATATTGCATTCCACCCAAAAATTCAATGTCGATATTTCACCGGATATACATGTTTCGGCACCCCCTAAACCTAAAAAAAAGGACTCTTTTAGAGAAAGATCATGTTTATGTGTATCCGTGTGTCACTGTGTCCAACTATGAATAGCATAACCAAATACCTAACTTGGTATTTAAGTTCAATATATTCCAAGAATGGTTTTCAATAAAATTCCCCTAACTCACTCGACATGAAACATTTTTTTAAAAACTTTTATTTTATTTTGATTAAAATACCATATGGCAAATGAAAGGTATATCTTGAATTTTCTAGGAATGTCCTCAAAAGCCCTCCGCCGTCTGTGTAACTTTTGCTTATCTGGTAAACCGTTAAGAGATAGACAAAATTCCGCTTGTACCTACATCAAAATTAGTAATAAGATCATTTCTCCAAATGTTTATCTCGGCGTTTCTTAGAATATTTTGTACAAGAATAGAGCCCAACACATCAGATTTTTTAAATATAGTCTGCTATGTAAAGAGTGTTTAGACCTCGATTGTTTCTAACTTGAAAATACGAACTAAATTCCTCGCGGATTTTCTTTTAGTTTGAATCACTATCCTTTATCCTTTAATGTAAGTTCATTGAATTTTTTCGCACTCGATAATACTTCTATACATAATAACCAGTTCTATAATAATTAGCCCTTTTCGAATGATGAAATATTTAGTTGCTTTGCATCTAAATGTTTCAGTTGACATCGCAATTCTAACCTCAAACTATCAGGAACATCAAATAACGTCAAATGGCAATTGGCAAATAATTGCCAACGATTAGTTGTCTATTATTGACACAGACAGCGCTGCGTTACGCAAACAAAAGTGCATAGGAGCGCATTGAGAAGCCGTACGGGACTGGGAATGCCGCCTTCTCGGAAACTATCGTTCGTACTGTTTTTGCTAACAATTTTCTGGACAAACTTGAAGAAACACAAAAGGTAAACACATTGGATTAACCTTTTCGCTAAATACTAACAAACAAGATGTAAGAGTATGTATTTTAAAATCGGTTGGTGAAAGATAATAGTTAAGTGATAAGTGAGGTTAGAAGATTTGCTGGGATGGTTCCAGAACAAAGCTATGGAGCACAAGGTTGGTTGCTACACGTATTGAATAACCATGACGTATCAGGGAGATACAAGAGGTTCTCACGTAATGGGTAGGCACAGATTTAACCTGCTGAAGCTAACTGGACCATAATCATTTGGGCTACAATGTTTTCAAAATGTGCGCTGAAATGTTTGTAACACTGATACATTATGTGTTGTAACTAAACAAGGGAGTATTTTCCATGTGTTCTGTTTTCTGGCTCTCTCGCGAGCAGGAATGAGGGATGAATATTCGCCACAATTTCTAAGTTCCATTATATGTCGAATTTTAACAAAGAAAAGTACTCTAGTTTCCCTTCATGCATTCTTGTGCTCATGGTCTTTGACTGTAAATAACAGTGGAACTTTGGAACTAACGACAGAAATTTGTGCTAGTTAAAGGATTCACAAAAATGTAAATACATTTAAAGCACATACTTTATGTGACAGAAATGTTTGTAGGGTTAAGTATTTCCTAGTATTTCCTGTTATCAGTTTGAAATACTATATCTTTCAAATAGGAGTCGTTCGTTATGTCCTGGCCAGGCCATTTCAAGTCATCACACAGCAACCAGCTCTTAAAAGATTTAATTATCGCTTTAGCCTGTTGTATTCTTATTGTATCTACGATTAAATACACATTTCTACAAATGTTTATTTCGATTAACTTGTAGTAGATAGAAGAATAGTCTTTTAAAATGAAGTATTTAAAGAATGGGTAGAGAAAGTCATGTGAGTGGAATAAATCAGATATTTTTTACGTTCTCGCATAAATACAGCTGTTCCAAGTGCAAATCACAGTAGCCCTAAAGCACCTTGTATGATTCAAGTAGCCGAATGTCTTCCTACAGATGATAGCTAAGCAGTTGTGCAGTGCAAGGATTCATGTTACTTTCCCCTGCCCCTCGGTCCCTAGAGAGTTTCTCGTGGTTGGAACACAAGTACATTTGGCAGCCCGTGAAGTAGTCTGCAGCTAGTGTTTGTGTAAGGGCATGCAAGTGTTCGGTTACTCCTTACCGGAAATAAGAGCGTCGCGGGCTTTAGTGATTGCCGCGAGGTTGTGTTTTGTTTGAAAACATCGCTAGCCCGACCGACATACGTGGCACCTGAGACGGGATCGAACCAGAGAAGAGCGGTGCGAAGAAGCGAGAGGGTAAATGCGGGGGTGGGAGCAGACCAACCTGTTGATTCTCTCTCGCAGACAAACATTATTCACTCCAAGCGATCATTAGCTTCGCTGCGTCCCGATATTAATAATAAAAATATGTTTATGTTGTATTTATTTAACTCTTTTATTTATGGTTTTATACACTCAAGTGGACATGGTGGTGTATCATTACACACTACATGTTTTATCTCACATCAGCAGTGAAATATGCCACAGCAGTGTGGTCCCCGCTATGCGTCAAATTCGCAGGCTGGCCAACTTGGTTTGCGGCAAACGGTTTTGTGCATTGCTCCGTAAAACGAACGTTTACAAGGGGAATGTAGTTACAGGAATCTGAAAGGCGTGAAACCTTCAATATTTATAACCAGAAGTTTAAAATTCCTTAGTTCCAATACACCTTTAGTTCTATACAAACAGTTTGTTATGAAATAGTTTGTAATGACGTAACAATGGTAAAACATCGTTATCAAGCCTCATTCTAACCTCTTTGCTATAAAGGAAGTTAATGGTTTAACGTTGTTTTAGGAAACGATTTCACTGTAGAATATTATACGAATTACCAGATTGTGGAGTTACTTTTGATCGAGAAAATAACGAGATGTTTTACGAAGTGTTATAAAACACATCACATACGTATATTCTAGAAAAGGTAGGACAAAATACTTAGTGATAAACATTATTTATTTATTTACAATCATTACTAAAAACATCATTACTGAATAGTTTCGAGTATTAAATTCAGTATCGTAAGCTCCTTGAACACGATTTTTTTTTAAAAGTTTAATTCTTCATAAGACTTTCCAAAACTTACAGCTTTTACTGTAAAATTGCCTCCCATAGCATTAAACCCTTGAAAGCAAACAAGAACATGCTATAAACGGTCAAAGAATTGACAATGTTTAAATGATTGGCCAATGAAATGCGATATTTACAACACAACATACCTGAAAGCAAAAAGTAAACAAATATGGCTACCCGGGGAAGAGATAGATACACATCTGCAAGTTGATTAGGTTATGTATACGAAAGCTGGCTATGTTAGCACATTTTAAGCTCCGTGGATTACAATAGAATGTAGAAGGGCATAATTATGAAGAAATTCCCAGGCAGATTTCCGAATTAAGCAGATATATGCATTAATGCAGTGTTATATAGTGCAGTTAACCTATAAATTGGTGTTGTGTCCATCGTATTCTGATTTCATGGGCCGTTAATACATTAAAGTGCTATGCAATTACATAAAGAACAATAATTGCAAATGTTATAGCGTTACGATAATAATAATAATAATAATAATAATAATAATAATAATAATAATAATAATAATAATAATAATAATAATAATAATAATAATAATAATAATAATAATAATAATTAAAAACTAGTAAATACACGTTTATGCCATTGTAAGGTATAGCCAACTCTTGTCAAGTCTTGTAAACTATTTGGCAATTTTCCTTGTAAATCCTTAAATTGAAAAACAAGTTTGATCATGTATATACAATGGGCCTTTGTATAGGAACTTTTTTCCAGATATATGTAACTATCAAAGTAGGTTTTCATTTAGATTTCACAAAACTATTGTTAATTGTTGTTATGGTTTGTAAACAATTAGCCGTTATGGGTGCAAACTAGAAAGCATATGCAGGTGAAGACTTAAAATATATTTATCAGATAACAGACATTCTGAAAATTGGGAATACTAGAGAAAAATAATCTGTGAATAGTTAAACACCCTTTTAAGTTTTGAGAACCAATGTAAACAATTTGGAACCCGATAAATTTCCCTGCATTTTAACAAAAGAACTCTTTGTATTTTTATTGGCACACAACACACCCTTTTTGAGCCAACAAGAATCAGATTATTTATTGTCCATTTTCCTAAGTCGGACAGAAAGTATAGGTCTTCGGCATCATCGTTATTTTGCCCTTTGGGGCGCCATTTTGCCGTACGCTATGTTTTGTTTACGCCCGGAAGCTGGTTCAGATCATGTGACTTATCTCGACCTGTATGGAATGTTGCCGATTTCTACAACCACATTACGCATGCATAAAGATTTCAGAATATCCTTTTAGATGTTTAGGTAATTATTTCATAACTCTGTTATTATATCACAGTTATTACTGAAATTATGTTGGAAATAGGTTACACAACTCATCTTACAAGTAACAAACTATTATCTTCATGCATTTTCGTTGAATAAGACATCTAATTTGAAACAAGAATATTTTCTTTTTTTTACCGAACACGGCTGATTTAACAAGAAAATACTATTGTTCTTTTTTGTAATACTTCTATATTGGAAGATTTAAATATCTACCTTGTTTATTCATATTAACTTCGGGCAAATTAACACCAAATCACTGAGAAAAATCCATACTCAATTTTCTATTTAAATATTAAGATTTTTATAAGTTCACAACCTCACGAGTTATCCGTTATTGAACAAATTGTTCAATAGTTTACGAAACACCTTCTAACAACAGTCTGTATTATGTTTTCTGTTATGCAGTATGGGCGGCGCCGGGGCCGAGCAGTTAGACCGTTCGCCTACCACCTAGGCGGCCGGGGTTCGATCCCAGGGACCCGCATGTGGTATTTGTAGTGGACGAAGCTGGGTTCTCCGGTTTCCCCGCCACTCATTCCACCAATTGTTTCATCATCACCTTTCCATTCATCGATTTCGCCTGCATTTCATATCATCCTCTTCCTCAATATCATAGCTGACCAGGTCTTCACTTTGTCCGGTCCATAGGTTCATCTGCGTCTGACACTAGGCACTGGCTCGTAAGTCCTAGGGGTGTAGGTCTTACATAAGGGGAGAGTAAGCAGGTAAAGAATAAGGAAGTTAGCTGAATATACAACACATGGGGTTGACAAGACAGGCACATAGAGACAAAATACGTAAGCAGGTCATTAAAATAATGTCAGATGAGTCACAAGCAGAAGAGAAATTGTGAAATGTTGCGTAAGAGAAGTGCAGATACCGTGAAAAGCGCGCAGTGCTGCCACAAGAAGGAATTACAAATTCCCTTAAGAAGATTCACGATATATTACTCTTTCGAACCGTAGCCTTTTCAGGAAATAAAACCGCTGTTATTTAAAAACGGGTAATATACTTCAGCAATGGAATAGTTGGTAGTTTTCCTACCTTCCCCCTTTCTTTCTTTAGGTTTAACCCTCACACTGCAATAATGATTTAACTTTTCTGTCTAAATAATTATTACATCTATAAATCATCGATTTATACATGTTTGTATGTCATCTACAAATTGAATTCATTCGGTACATTTTTAAAAGGTACTAAACGCACAGCTTTTATAGAATAAGCGCTATCACTACGCCAGCTGCTACACTGTACCCATTATTAAAGTGAAGTAATCGATTTCTTCGTAACAATAGCGCCAAATATGTTATAGTTTGGTTGATAATTAAATAATTGTATTGTTAATTCAAGTTATATATTTAGTGTAAGGGGAACACTAAAAACCACCCTCTAGTTTTGTTGCCCCCTCCGTAAATGGGAATTAAAGCCGAACTAGGCACATCAAATGATGAGGTCCTTAATTTCATATCTCGATTTCCTATTCATCATTTCCTTTCATTCCCTTTCAAGGCTCGTGGTATATGGAGATGATGGTCAGATGATGCGCATTGTAACTGCTGTTTTCGGCGCTAGGTGGCTTTGGGTGGTCGCTGTTCTCTCCTGAATGGGGACGCTGGAACCGCAGGGTGGGGGCTGGCGCTGGGATGAAGAGTTCCCAGGGACTTCCGCGTGTCTCTGCTACTCTGTGGCTTCTTGGGTTCCCGCACTACATCCCTTCCTACTGGAGGTTGTTAGCAGCAAAATATCTGTGTGGACGTCGCAGGGCGTGAGGTGTCCCGCTACACATATATACATATATCCTTTGTCCTGTTTACCCTCTAGCTCATACAAGTAGCAGGATTTTGGTTTTACATCGCCATGGGATATTAAAAATGTATAATAAAAATGTTTCCCTTGCAATGCCTTTTTTACTGACTTAGTTATAGTGGTAAAACTCCCCTCACCCCTCAGACCTACCACCCAAAAGCTCTGCCCGTATCATTATCGTGTTAAGGATCTGCCCCTCCATAAGCATAAAAGGCATGGATGAACATCAAGTTGAAACGAGTGTGGCACCTAGGTATAGAATGTTAAGAAAGATAGAATGCTGAACCAAAAGTGGTGAGAGCTAGGCTCAAAAACTGTTTTTAATTCTCTGATCTAATA
The DNA here is from genome assembly GCA_030765045.1 of Tenodera sinensis. Classification (NCBI taxonomy): domain Eukaryota; kingdom Metazoa; phylum Arthropoda; class Insecta; order Mantodea; family Mantidae; genus Tenodera; species Tenodera sinensis. The sequence goes on from CM060972.1 coordinate 56,374,167, forward strand.
ACGTATCCTGAAAACAGCATTAGTGCTCGTTATCCATTGTTAACAAGAATGGACCACTGTATTAATTACTTTCTCTACTGGTAAGTAGGGGAAGTATTGTATTCCACCCAAAAATTCTATGTCGAGATTTCACCGCCCCCTGAATCCAAAAAAAGCAGTTTTAGAAAAAGGTCCGTGTGTGTATATGTGTGTCAGTCTGTGGACAGCATAACTCAAAAGCGAAATGTCGGTTAAAAACCAAAGTTGGTATTTAAGTTTATTGTCATTCAAGGATGCGACATGAGGATTTTGAAGAAAATAGCCGCACCCTAAACTACCCTTTACATGGAAAATTTTTCGAAAATTTTGATTTTCTTGAAAATGACTCTAACGATTTTGATTAAAATTTCATATGTTTGAGACATTTTTATGAGAAATGAAATGTATATCTTGAACTTTCTGGTAATAACCCATGTAGTCGTATTTACTCTGGGCTAATTTTGCATAACTGGTAAACCGTTAGATATAGACAAAATCTTGCTGTACAAAAAATGTAGATCTTGCTAAAGTACACAATTTATGTCTCAATAAATTTTCTTGTAGAGTGAACTATTTCGGAGATATTCCTTGTTATGTGTGTGAGTTTCGGAAAACTTGGAACTTTAGCGAAATGCAACAACGTTGTTCATTTTTTTATATGTTAATCGTGCAAAGAGAACAGAATCTCAAAGGTCAAAAAGGTTTGACTGTCGCACAAAGCCTTCTGTATTGTAATATCTCCCTTGCACCTACAAGGAAATAAGCAGTAAGATAATTTGTACGAATGTTTATCTTAATTAACATGGGGATATAGGAATAAGAGTTTGTTAGAATTGTTAGTACAAGAGTAGAGAAAGTGCAACACATCAGATTTTTTTTTAATGCAATAATAACATTATTTGAATCAGAATTCTGATAATACCCTAGAAAATATTAATGTTAACATACATAGCAGATTAATAAGTGAAATTATTATTGTCATCGGCTAAAAGAGTATTTAATATATTGAGAGTATGAATCACGGCAACCAGCCAACTCAGGTACATGTGACGTACAACAGTCGTGTGACGTAACACCGTTCGGGGACTCGTAGGTTGGTATGGGACACAGGAAGGAGGGAAGGGAAGTATGGGCGTTTCGGTACAAAGTACAAGTTATGTGTATTCTGCCCTGCTAACAGAAACTTTGTCTTTTCCTTTGCCTCACCTGCAGTCACTTGCCACTGCGAACAGAAGTGACGTCACAAAGCATTCAATTGTCTGTCACTTAACTATTGCCTTACTTTCCTAGAGGTTTTAGCAGCATGGTTTTCTCAGCAGAGATGCTGTCTGTGACGCCATCGATGTATTTTTGCATATTCGGCCAATGGATCAATAGGTTAGGTGTACAATATCTGCGAGCCTACAAAATCTAATATTCCTGCCATGAACAACACAGTGAGGTTGTCGTTGTGAAGAGTAGATACTCTAATAGATACCGTTCATTGTCAGGTTGGATGACAACTGGTTGGAAAAGCTATGAGTGCCAAAAAGCTTGGTGAGTGCCGACACGCCGCCGCTAAGCCCAGCGCGAGTGTGGACAGTTTAAAGCCTGTAATTCAGCCCGCCTCGATCGACATACAGGACACTAATTACAGCACACAAAGGACTGGAACATCACTGACTAATCCTGCTGGAACAACAATTACACACCATTCCAGGAATGAGAGCTACTGGAAAGAAAGGATAAGAAGTACAAAACTACCACATGCTGTAATCTTTGGATTGTATTTGGGCATGCATTCATAACGAAACATTGTATGTCCCTTGTTACACACGCTGTTTCACACTAATTCGTCATCAAGTGTGAAAACACCTAACTTTTAGGGAACTAATAATAATAATAATAATAATAATAATAATAATAATAATAATAATAATAATAATAATAATAATAATAATAATAATAATAATAATAATAATAATAATAATAATAATAATAATAATAATAATAATAATAATAATAATAATAATAATAATAATAATAATAATAATAATAATAATAATAATAATAATAATAATAATAATAATAATAATAATAATAATAATAATAATAATAATAATAATAATAATAATAATAATAATAATAATAATAATAATAATAATAATAATAATAATAATAATAATAATAATAATAATAACAACAATAGTAACAGTAACAATAACAACAATAATTTCTCTAGTATCAATATTTGTTATTTTTTCTTTTCTTGTTTTTCCCCTTCTCCCTATGTTCATTTATATCAGCAATGTCCAGCGTTGTCTTTTTGGATACGCTTACGTAATTAGCTGCTATTCTCCACCTCCTCTTTCAGTCGGAGCGTGAGTCAGCGGGCGCCTGTGGCGTGTAGTGACGGACACAAACAGGCGTTTCCATGGCAGTTTCTACGTCATACCTTCAATTTTCTGGGAATGTCCTCTTCATTCTAGTTGATTTTTGCATAAATATTAAACAGTAAGACATAGGCAAAAGCTTACGAACTAAAACATGTGAATCTTGTTAAAACACACAATATCTGTAAAACACTTTTTGAGTGAACCATTTTCGCAATATTCTTCATTATTTATTTAAATTTACCATTACTCATACTTTTTCTTAAGTACAAATATGTTGTTCTTTTGTTTTTAACTCCTAGCCTTTCAAATTGAATGGAATTTCAAAGACATCACATAGTAACTTGCGCTTAATAATTTGACATGCACGTCTGAGTGTTAAAGAGTGGCACAGTCCACATAAAGTGGTAGGAGGTAAATCTAACCTCTTCTCTTACGCAAACTTTGGACATCACTGTGCTAGACTCTAGTTCCCAAGCTCGCAGGTTCAAACCCAGCGGAATGCGATTGATTTTTTCGGACGTAAAAATCTTTAGTATGGCTTCCATCGGAGGGTAAGTAAAGCCGGTAGGCCCTATCGTAGATTTACGGCACGCTGAAAATTACAGCAATTAAAGACCGTGCATAAATAAAACTCAAATTTCTCTTCATGACTTTAGCATCTGCGGTCATATCCACGGCGGTTTATCTTTTGGAGAAAATATTCATTAGAAATGATATTCAATCGCTTACAGTGATAATATATGGATTGGTATTATTTTTACTTCCAGCAAAGGAAGAAAGCAAAATATTACTCCCCAATCTATCGAGACCTATCCATTTTTCGTAATACTAAGGAATATATAATGTTACAACTTTCTGATTTGTGTTACTGTTGTTATTATTATTATTATTATTATTATTATTATTATTATTATTATTATTATTATTATTATTATTATTATTATTATTATTATTATTATTATTATTATTATTATTATTATTATTATTATTATTATTATTATTATTATTATTATTATTATTATTATTATTATTATTATTATTATTATTATTATTATTATTATTATTATTATTATTATTATTATTATTATTATTATTATTATTATTATTATTATTATTATTATTATTATTATTATTATTATTATTATTATTATTATTATTATTAATGAACATCAGTAAACTAGTATAAACGTACCAAACATTCGTCAAAAAATTGCAAATACGAAACTGCGCAAACATGTTCTAAAAAGTGTTATTGTTATTAAAGTGTTCCTTTTAAATCAACTATAATCCCTACTAGATAAGGTTTATAAATTATGTTGCGTGCGATCACCAAATCCTATCGTGTAATAAATATAGTGGAAAAGTTAAAAATTACAAGTCGACGTGATTAATTGAAATTCATTGGTTGTGTTTCTTTCTTCTATGTTCAGAATTTATGGTTAAAAGAATTAATAGCATGGTGAAGCTGTGATAAAACGCAGCCGTGTTTGAAATTCCGTATCGAAAAATCTCCTGGGAACCTATTATCTCATGCGGTATGTGTATTTCAGCAACTATTTGTTTGAGTACTGCATAATTATATCACCGCTTATGTGAGCATCACTTCCACCAATAAGCGAAGTTAAAAAACAATTAAATATTCGGCAGCTATATATTTTTGCAATCCTACATTTCATAAATAGCGCGTTATATAACAGCAGAAATCGATAGTTGCCCACCCAGTGTGCCACGAGGCCGGTAGCGCAATGGCTTCAGCAAACACTCGCTAGAGCGAGCTAGCGACGCCATGAGGCTGGCATGCTGAAAGCTGACATCTCACGAGCCATAATGCAACTATCACTTGTCTTCGTGCCGGTTGCCTTGTGATTTGTGGCAGCTCGGGGTCAAACAAATTAATTACGTGCGTACGTGTCTCATTTGCCGACCTGACTAATGATCATAGCAAGTGCAGAGAGGGCCAGGAAACATTCCAGCGTTCAGATGAATCACAGACAAACAATGCTTGAAAAACGTGTAGATATCGCAGGATAAAGGCGACTTGCTGCGGTCTCTTTGCCTGTTTCTTTTTTGTTCTTATTTATGTATATGATTAAAAGCAATTGCCTGCTTGCGGAACAAGCATTCATTTGTTCTACATGAGGTGCTGTCAAATCTAGCTGATGACTGCGGTTACACATGTAAGATCAACAGGTGGCTTTATTTAATCTCTGATAGTAAGATACCAAATTCACACCACTTAAAAGCGTAATGCAGGTTTCACGGCTACGAGACTGAACCCTCTATTACCTAATTTTGTGTTTAATTGCACCTCACATTACCTAATGAATTTGTTTAATACATTCATTTTCTCTTCTTTGGGAAGCTTAATAACCACAAAGCGAGTGTAAAAGGTGTTTATTTGTCTGCATTTTGTCATTTTTTTCTCATAATTATTTTAATGCTCTTTTATTTTAATTTTTACTTGTTCTGCTTAAATTAAATTGAGTTCTTAATTATTGATGGTCTTTAAATGCCATAGATCTCGGCATCCCGTTGTGTATGGGTGTGAAATACCCTAATTTTCCTCGTAAGTTTGAGGTGATGGCGCCTGAAATCTACGTCAGGGACCACCGACTTTACTTCCCTTCCGATCCAGCGCCCTCCATCGGGTTTCAGTCCACTGCATCGAGAATTAGAGCCTAGCATGCTATAAGGCTGTCTCATAAATTCGTTCGTTTTGTTCGCAAGTTCCATCTACAGCGCCTGAAAACCCTAAACCCTCTGTACATTCAAATTATCACAGTTGCCTAACCACCCCTACACTTAGAGGTCAACAACAAGTGTGTGTGTTTGTGGCTGACGTTGGATGGAACAGCGTGAACTTGTGTTTACAAACTACGGAAAGCAAAAAAGAACTTCTCCGACATCTATGATCCTTTAGTAAGGGCAAAACCGCCTCATAATGCGGGCAGAAACTTTGTGCTGTCCATGGGTAAGATGCAGTAACTAATCAAGCATGTTAAAAGTGGTTTAGTCAATTTCGAGCTGGAAATTTCTTCCTAAAACAGAAAATTTGGCAACTACTCTGTCGTAGCTGTGCTGCGGGTGAAACGTAACGAGAAACGAACGAACTTAGAGGCAACCTTATACCACTAGACCACGGAATGTATTGTATTTGCGATATCTACGACAATAGAAATACATGTTTTGATGTCACTAAATTAAAAAATAAGTCTTGTTACCTTCTCTGCAATGTACCTAGTAAGTAAGGAAATTCCATCTAATGTTCCCAAATCCACATGTTACCAGAAATACGTGTTTTGAGGCCCCAAAAAGGTGTCTGTGTGTGTCTGTGTGTGTGTGTGTGTGTGTGTGTGTGTGTGTGTGTGTGTGTGTGTGTGTGTGTGTGTGTGTGTGTGTGATGGTGTAATAACTGTGACCCGAAATGTATCATAAATACCAAACTTGCTGTTTGGTTTAAGTATAGTCTAAGTATACGTCTCGAAGTTTTCCAAGAAAATCAAGTGTCAACATTCCATTTTTAACTTATCAGTTAGAGGAAAAGGCTCCGTACAAGTGTTCCAATCCCATTAAATTTTTGTAGCGTTTACCATTTCCGAAATATTCTTTGTTATTGGTACAGTTTACAAATTCTTTCTTCTTATGGTCACACAAGGAGTATGGGAATTTTTTAAAGTCTGTCCATGGCTTTAACCTACTGTACCATCTTTGCACTGTATATTAAATTTATACAAAACTTAATCTTCTATCTGCTTCTTGTCAGTAGTTAAATCTTCAGTATACATTTATACAACGTACGATAGGGGTATAAGTGCAGATATTTTGCTAATTGACACTTTTATATGCATCCACTTCGGTTGTTAGTTGTTTTTTCTTTTCTTCTAGCAGTTTTCTCACAAACCAATCAGACAGTTTTGTACCTTATATTTTTTGCATACTTGTAATGGACAACGCCAGTCGGATAGACTACTCCTTTTACTTCACATGTGAATGCCCAACTTACTGCTCTTGGCACTGTGAGGTCATTGATCTTGCACAAAGCGTTGAAACTGGGTTCCAATACACCATTAGTTATCACGGGACCGGCCCGCTCTGCGTCGTGTGTTCTGTGCCACTCCTACTTAGAGATAACCAACCTGACAACATACTACTCTTAGTAAGTTCGCAAATGAAGCAAACATTGATGTAATATTGTTCATTATACTGTCCTCAATTATTTTTTATTGCTTCCAAAAACTTTTCTTACAAAATCTTGTTTTTGTATTTTACTTCACGTTAATCCAATTTCCACAATTTTCTATGACTGAAATAGAAATGCAACTTACTACATTCACACGGTTTCCTCTACTCATTTTTTGTTTTATGTAAAATATTCACATGTATTTCTCCTTTCATTCTTCTACAAACAATTCGTGCACTTCTCTATATTATCGTAAAATAAATGCAGCGCAGTACATTCACAGCTTTTCTCTACTCGCTTTTCTTCCTGTGGTATTTGTTGTTGTTCAACTAACTCCGAAAGTTTTAGGGATAAATCGTCGAAGCTCGGGCAATGCCGGGCATTTCAGTTAGTGTATATATATTGTTACCAATTTTACTACACAACATAGCATTCACATGGTTTTCTCTACTCGCTTTTCTTTTACGTATTAAATTCAAATATCCTTCCCTACTTGCCCTTCATACAAGTTTCTATGACTGAAATAGAAATGCCACATATTAAAGTCACGCGGTTTTCTGTACCTACTGTTCTTTTACAAAACACGATCACATTTCTTTCTCTATTCTCTTTAAATATATAATTTTCTATATGATTGACATAGAAATGCAATATCTTACATTGACTCAGTTTTGTCTACTTGCTTTCCAGACTGTGGTATTTGGGGTTATTCAACAGTGCTTTTGCATAGTGTTTTCCTGGTGTTTTTATTAATGTATTTTGTTTATTATGGGTGCTTTATAGTGTCCAATGAAAGTCTAAATTTTGTAGGGATAAAACCGTCAAACCACGAGGTATTTCAGCTACTAGTAGATACATATTCATCAAACGAGACTTTTAAGTTAGTTGATATCCGTTATGCTTCCTTTGGAATGTAAAGCGAAGTTGTTGGTGCATGCAGGTTAGGTCCATGTTGCTCTGACGGCTGGAAAATTCGCAGACTGACGGCTGTGGGACGCGATGCAATCCAACAGTTGGCATTCCATGGGAAAGAGAAACCGGCTGCTTTTTGCTATAGCGGTGCAGCAACTGCACCATCGAGTTATTTAAACCGTGCGTCTCCCGGATCTATCGGCCGGCCAAAATGCATCGCAAAAATAACAGCGTTTGTTGCTTGTTTTTACTTGCATTTGCTGTCTTCACATCTAAATCGCCAGTCCACCGTGAATCCATTAGCACATTTCACAACACAGAAAACAAGAAAACAACGTTTCGCTGTGTCTACCTTATTATTATAATAGCCAGTGCTGGAGATGAAAAATTGTTTTAGAATTCTCACTACGCACTGCGGTCTCCGTTTTGATTCCCGCCCGCGGTATGAACTTTTCTTTAATTGCGATTATTCTCTACCCTATTGAGGTTATGAGAGAGTGAATATCGATGTGAAACTAAAACTCTGATGCGCTGTATTCACATGACCTTCTCTACTATTTATAAACTATTCTTAAAGACTCTTATTCCTCTATCTACTTCACATTATTGGCTATTTCATATATAAGGGCGTTAAATTTTCATATACGAATTATTATCTGATCATTCTTTTGTTTTTTCAGCGTCGCCAGTTGTATTCCATAAATCGCTGGAAAGCAATTCAAATCGATTAACAATCACAGTAGCACCGGATTTCAATTCCACAACTATGTTTTAACAATTGTTCTTTTAATAATTAATGTATTTTTCCAGAAGAGAGGTTATCTATTAACGTTAAAAATTAAGTGAGATTTGTTTGAGGTTATAAACTGGTTTTCTGTTATAAAAAGAGAAAATCGTAATAATGCACTTCTTGGAATTCGTGTTCCTCATGAGTAAGTCGAACTACGCTAATCGAAATGCTGATTTTTTTATAGAATTTAAGATTTTCTGGTCAAATCTGGTCATTTGGCGGTTTGACCATCCCACACAAATTCTCTCGCTCCTCTTGAGAACTTACCAGTTAGCTCAGACGTCTTACGATATTACTTTGATAACTTTAACTTTCGTTAAATACAAGTTTTTGTAGCATTCACCATTTCTGAGATATTTTTTGTTACTGGTTTGAACTATCAAATACACATTTTACAAGCGGTTGAGTCGGTATTATTTTTCCCTGTGATTATGGAAGGAGTATAGTATTTCAAAGACATCTGATAATGCTTTCGTGTGTAGTATTCTGCTTACACCTACAATAAATGTGTAGTGAATGTGATTCTTAAAAGAATCAGCTTTTATAATAATAGCTTGTAGAAAACTGAGCAGAGAAAGTCATTTAAATGCAACATTAGATGTTTATTCTTGAGATAATTAGTTATATGTGTGAATTAAAACTGTCCCATTTGTCAAATGGTTTCTTATACGTTGCTCAGAATTCATTTTGACCTTAACAAATCGTTAAAAGCAATATGGCAATAGAGGTTTTTAAAAGTCGAAGTATTCTTTCTTATCAATATGAAACTATGAATATATTTAGTGAGAAATAAGGCACTTTCAAAACACGAACACCTGGATGTTTTAGTAATCGTCTCCGAAATTTCACTGAAAATTGCCTGCTAATTGCTGAAAAAGTATAAAATCTAGAGTATTTTAACTGAAGAAAAAAGAAGACGATGAAAAGTTATGTTCCAAACTGAAACAAACACAATGTCAGAAGAATTTAAAGACCGAATTTAAAAGAGCCTTAAATATTGCCTAAATAAGGTAATCAGAAGCAGTTTAATCTAATTAAAGGAAAGAATGTAAACATAAGTGCAAAGTTTTCTAATTTTTCAGGATTTTCAGCCAATTTCACAGCTGCAGAGCTTCAATAATGATAACTAAATATTTACTAGACGTAGGTTCAATATAAAAATAATCATAACAACAGCAAAACAGAAAAAGAAACGACGAAAAACTAATTCATGCCGTTTCGCTGGGAGTTTGGCTTTGGCGTTCAGGTTCCACCTCGGCTATAAATTCTTGCGTGGGTGTAAGTGTGTGTGCGTATGTGTAAAATTAAAATAAAAAAGTGGGGAAAAGAAAGTGAAACAAAATATGAAATTTTGTTATAAGCGTACAACAACACACTACTTACTCTTTGCATGAACCAAAGAGAAACAAAAGAACGTGGCATTAATCCCAGAGCCGGTAGACCAACTTGAACTTGTTTATTCGGTATTCGTATTTAAATTGGTGTAGAATTAAAACATCATTTAACATTAACTTGTTTTCTATTTGATTGAATTCTTTATTTCTTACTTGCTGAGATTAACAGATTCTCTACACGTATCAGTATGGGGTTATGATTTTAGATAATGTGTTGTCCATAACCTCAATCGCTTTTAACTGATAAATTCAGAAAGGCAAACACTGAATAAAATAAAACTTCATTTACTACTTTTTGACTAGTCTGATAAACCTCAACCTTGAGTGTACATTTCTCTATAATAGTTTTTTAATTTACAGTCGTTAAAAACATGATTAATATCTTGGAAATATTCGTAAATTCACAAAAATGAAACTGTTGTTGGAGCTACTGGGCGAGTGTAGTGTTTTGTGGACAGCCGCCTGTCATTTGTTTGGGAGGAGTTGCCTTCTCTGGATGCAGCGTGCACAGATGAGGGTCCGGCAGGTTTGCAAAGTGCAGTAGCCAGCAAGACTGCTAGCCTTGTGCATCACATGACCTTGTAGCGGGCCAAAGTTCCTGTAAGAGTGGCACTACTCGCACTTTGTATCTTCCAACTCCACAAGAACAAAGATTCCCAGTAACTCCTGGCACTGTCGACTTGGATACACGGACGATAAAGTGAGGTTAGTTTAACACAGACAGCAGAGTCAAAGCCCAGTCTTTAAGCAATTAAGACCACAATTAAATCTTCTTGATTTGATTGCATTTTTATTACAGCACTAGATGGCCTGATGAACTTCGTACCATTTAAAATTGATTTGATTCTAACTCTTCGTAAGTGATTATCAAACCTAATCAACCTTCCAACCACACTTCATTGAGATCGACAAGATTAAACAGGTTGAGTGTTGTTTATTTATTAAATTAAACTCCTTTGTAATTCAAATGAATTTGATGTCTTTTATTTACATGAAAGATAACATTCAATCCAAGCTTTCTGGTAGACTAATCTTTCGAGTCTCGCTACAAATGCCGTATATTGAAAGCAATATTTCAGCGCGTCCTCTCCTTGGCATTGCAATGGACACTGTAAAACGACACGCGATTGTTTCCACAGTCACTCAAATTTGTTAAAGTTACCTTGAGAACTTTACAATATTGAAATCCTTAAACTAATTCCTTGAGTTTTGCTATCTCTAAGCCTGCCCAAATTTCTCGAATCTCGCTAAAGCAAAATTGAATGTTTGGTTTTGTTTATATCTTAGCCTGCAAGTCAATTTACCTTAACACAATGGCAGATCAAAATGAATGTAGGCAAAATGTAATTAAGTTCGGTTTAACCAAATGTATTCTCAAAATCCACTACCCTTTTTTTACGAAAAAGCTATTTTAAACGCCATAGGTGCACCTGTCAAACGATAGGTCTGCCACAAACGCCATAATATTGAAAGTAAACCGAAGTGGCAATTCCCATTCGAAAATACCAAGTTCGATTTCTTGGCTGTTCCTTTGAATTTTTACTAATGTTCTGTTTTTCTAAACAATCCCATTATTAAGGCAAAAAACAAATTTGCGAGATTAAACCATGGCTATATATAAAATTAATTTTTGTTTTAATTGTCAATATCCTTAGCCCAAAAAACCCTTTAGTTTTGATATTGCTGACCTTCCATTGTTGATTCTACCATTTATATCATCTTCATAGTTTCTAGCTTTCGTTATTTTGACTATAGACAGAAAATTCAAAATATGCATTTCATTTGCCATAAAAATATCTTAAACATATGACTTTTTACTCAAAAAGCAATTTCTGAGAAAATCAAAATTTTTGAAAACTTTTCCACGTAAAGGGTAGCTTAGAGTGGAGGAATTTTCGTCAAAATTTTCGTGTCCCATTCTTAAAAGGCATTAACGTGAAATACCAACTTTGGTTTTTAAGCGACACATGGACCCTTTTACGAAATTTTTTTTATTCAGTGGGCGTCAAAATGTATATCTATTTCCAGTGAAACCTCGACATCGAAATTTTTGATGGAATAATAGTTCCTCTACTTACTATACTTGGTAGAGAAAATACAAATGCTTTTTTTGGGGATTTAAGAGGCCTCAAAGCATATATTTCTGGTGAAATTTCGACATCGACTTACTATACGTGGTAAGAAAGTAAAAATGTCATTCTTCAAGAACTAACGCGCGACCTGCAAAAGCAATATAATTTAATACACAAGCTGTCGCCATTAGAGCTTTTTTATGAAACGAGTAACGAGTATCGATGCTTAAAAATCAGAATCGGCGTGGAGAAATAGTGATATTGTTTCGTGGTTAGCCTATTGCAGTGAAACCTTAGGAGAAACGTTGACTGGTGGAAGTAAAGTTGCTGCTGCTGCCGATGTTGGCAGCGTTGGTGCTGCTGATGGCAGTGATGTCAGGTGGAGAGAAGTGTCCTTGCCAATCCCCGTCAGCTTCCCTCTTTCGTCTCTGCCCTTCTCCCCTGGGACCATACTGCGGGTAACACAAAGAAATGGGATCGCTTCTCCAACCTACATACATAGCTTTCACACTCCTTTCTTTCCCGACTTTGGACTTGTCTGTCTTGCCTTTGATTTCTCAACGAGTTCTCGGCATCTCAGCATGACTCGTTTTCTTACTTAAACAGTCGACAGATATAGCCACTCTTTAAGGCAATGCAATTTTATAATGTGCCCAGCCAATTTGAATCAAAATATATTTTCCATGCTGTCTTATTCAGGTGCCCCAAAATTAGACCGACAAACTTTGGGAGCTGATAGATAACATAATTTTAAACACTTTTTATTAAGGAAAGTTTTTTGCTGCGGTGCTTCGTTTAAGCGCTAGACGAGTTAAACTCATAGATTACTGCCTCTCACCCACTTTAAAGTGTTTATGGCAAAATCAACAATGCAAATTAGTATTGCATTTATCTTAGTAAGCCACACACACCATTTTAATCCAAGAAACAAACACAGAACACATAAACAAAACACAAACATCTCATTGTTTACAGTTCACAGCTTTGCTATTCAAAATTAGACCGACAAACTTTTAAACCAGAGAAATGGCTGCAGTCTTTGCGAGAGTACGACAGAATAGGGCACGCCGATGCACTCTTTGTGTTAATAGCAATGGAGGTGCGGTCCAACATTTACTTTGAATAGTAAAGCTGAAACACTAGCTGAAATACCTGGTGTTGCCCGTGTTTTGACGATTTTATGGCTACAACTTTTAGACGTGCCTTGGATACTATAAAGAATATAAAATAAATAAATAGAAAACCCAGAAAAGCACTATGCAAAAGTAGTGTTGAACTACCTCAATCACCACAGGAAGAAAAGCAAGTAGAGAAAACTGCGTGAATGTAAGATGTTGCATTTCTATGTCAATCGTATAGAAAATTGTGTGAGTTCTTTGCAGAAGATGTAGGAGAGATACAAATTTGATTATTTTTAGTAAAAGAAACGTGAGTTAAGATAACCATGTGAATGTAATGCACTGCATTTCAATTTCAAACATATAAAAAATAGTATGAATTGTTTGTAAAAGGGATATTCATATTTCAGCCCGTCCTCTCCTTGGCATCGTAATGAACACTGTAAAATGAGTTTTTACAGTCACTCAAATTTGTTGAACTTACCTTGAGAATTTTGAGTTTCGCTAAAATACATTTTGTGGTTATGTCTAAGCCTACCCTGATACCTCGAGTTTGGCTAAAACAAAATTGAGTGAATTTTTTGTTTATTTCTAAGCCTCCAAAGTCAATTTAGCTTCTTTTTTTTTTTTTAAATTTACGTACTCCAACATTGTATCATATTGGACGAATGAATGAAATGAAATGGGTGAAATGATGCTCAAATGAGCCCGAGGTCCATGGAGCTTTAAGTTACCCGACATTCGTCTTCTCAGGGTAGGGAAAACCTTGGAAAAAACCTTACCCGGATAACTTACCCTAAGCGAGATTCGAACTCGCGACCTCTTGAACGTGAGGCAGACACGCTAACCATCAATTTAGCTTAATAGAATGACTGATAAAAATAAATGTTCGCAAAATGTCGATTTAACCAAATCTATTCTCAAAATCCACGACTTTTTTATTACCAAAAAACTATTTTAAATGTAATATATGCAGTTGTCAAAGGACAGGTCTGCCACAAACATCATATATTAAAAGTAATTATAAGTGGCAATACTCATACAAAATTACCAATTTGGATATGTTCGAGCAATGTAACCCATAACTTCCCAGCGTGTCCATATGGACACGGTTGTTAAATAGTTTTATTCTTTTTGCATTGTCTGCCTGTTATTATTTTTTGCATTGGCAACCATGCATTCTTGTCTGGGAGGGTTTGAACTCTACACGCATTCTTGTAACAATTCATTATTACCATTATCAGTGTATCTGTGACAGTCTGTATTGTAGGTAGTGCTTTGATTGTGGTAATGGAACACATTGACGCGAAGTAAGTATTGTTTTATGAAGAGATTCCTTGTTATTGCAAGTAAAACTGGGTGTAGTATATCTAGATAAGTTTATCAATTGTTTTGTTACTGAGAAGTGGTTAATCAATTATTCACCTTCTACTTATGACGTCAGTATTTCAGTCGTGTCCATATGGACACACTGGGCAGTTACAGGGTCAAATATTATTTTGTTTCTATTTCTCTTTGATTTCATAACAGAGGCCTCGCTGAATGTTTAGAACCAGGTTTGACTGTGCAGGATGTCTTAGACATCATATTTGAAGAAACCAATGTTCCTCAGGCTGATGGAATTTACATAGCACCCCCGATCCAGCAGTTCTCAGAGACGAGGATTCTGGTGATGAGGATGAAGGAGGAATTCCAGATAATCTTAACGCTCGACAACTCCGGGCTGAAGCTGAAATAAGATTGACAAATTCATAGATTGAAACAGAGCCAAGAAATTTTGATTATAGAAATGGAAATAAGCAGAAAACCTGGGTTCATGGTTCACTAACTTCAAATTTGAAGCCTTTTACTGATTCAAAATTTTGCACATATGTTGATATGTCGCCTGTGGAAATCTTCGAGTTATTTTTTATGATCACCTCGTAAAATTCTTAGTTGAAGAGTCAAACAATTATCACTGTTTAAGAACTGTCCAAGTCGTAATATAACCTGTGAAGAAATGAGATGTTTCCTTGGCATCCTCATCCTAAGTAGTTATAACCCTCTTCCTAATAAGAGATTATATTGGGACTCAAATTCAGACACAAGAAATGAATTTGTATGCAATGCCATGAGAAGGAATCGCTTTGAACAAATTCTCAGATACTTGCATTGTAATGACAATAACAAAATTGATGAAAAAGACAAGATGTGGAAGATTAGACCCTTTATCGAAAGAGTAAGAAACAAATGTAATAAGCTTTATGTTCCTCACCTCTCTTATGATGAATCAATGATAAAATACTTTGGCAGACATTCTTGCAAACAATTTATCAGAGGAAAACCAATACGTCTTGGGTATAAAGCATTGTGTTTATGTAGCACATCTGGATATCTTCTAAATGTTTTTTTCTATCAAGGAAAGTCACCAAATCCAAATACAGCATATGAAGAGCAGTTTGGTAAGGCCACTACTCCTCTTATTCAGATGATAGATGATTTCACAGTGGAAGTAAAGCAATTGCCATTCCATTTCTTCTTTGACAATCTCTTTACAGGACTTGCTGTTCTGTCTTTCCTAAGAGAAGAAGGTTATGGAGGAACAGGCACTATTAGAGAAAACAGGCTTCCTAAATCTTGCAAGGATGATGGTGTTATTGTTACAAAATGGATGGACAATTCTGTGGTTGCTGTAGCATCCACTTGTGAAGGAGTGGAACCTGTAAGAAGATATTCTGCAAAGGAGAGGAAGACAATTCAAGTACAGCGTCCTCAGATTATTGCATCTTATAATAAGCACATGGGGGGAGTGGATAGGATGGATGAAAACATTGCCATGTACAGAATAAATATTAGAAACAAGAAATGGTATTGGGCTTTACTTTCTTGGCTAATTGATGTATCTATCCATAATGCCTGGCAATTGAAGAAGGGAACAGGAGCTAGGACTACTCAGCTGGAATTTAGAAGAGAGATTGTGCAAGTGTACCTAAAGAGGTAGATGAATCCTCTAAAAGGAGCAGGAAGACCTTCTACCAGTCCTCTGTGCGTATACAAATTGCGTGTTCCAAGTGATGTAAGATATGATGGCATCAAACATTATATTCAGAAAATTGAGAAAAAGAGAAGATGTGTAGGACTGTATTGCAAACTGAAGTCATCAGCAGTTCGCATAAAATGTGGGACTAGTGACGTAGGATTATGTCTGGAATGTTTTGAAGTATACCACGAGTGTCACTAAATGAAACTCTTGGTTATTATTTTTGTTTGTTGTTATAAATAACTTTATAATAATTATTTTGTTCAAATGTTGCCTTATCTGTGTTATATACTGCTTCCTGAGAATATTTGTAGTTGAATTTGAGTGATACAGAAAACATTTAAAATATGCATCTAAGTGCCCAGCGTGTCCATATGGACACGTTCTGTTTCAGTCACACTAAAGGTGTTGAATATTAAATAACACATTCTATGCAATATTTAGATGTATAAGAAGGCAATAAACAGCAAATATACAAAAATATCAGATTTTCACAAATTCGGGCAGTTAAGGGACTTTTGCGAGACTAACTCACGGTAATTTATACACATATAAATATCACGGCAAATGTAAGCAATCGATTGAAAGTGGCCTAGGAACAGCAAAAGTTCGTTGTGAAACGATTATAGCTAATCTGTTTTCACGGACGTGGGATTTTATGTTAACCAATGAGGTCAGAAGAAGATTAGGCAGGACAAACCTTGTTGGCTGTCAACTAAAAGACATAGACCTTCAAACCAGCAAACATACTAACAAGAACAAGATCTTAAAAATGCAAAGGCCAAGAAGTTAATGCCAACTGAAATAAAGGACAGGCGTATAAATTACCAACTTGTCCGTAGGAGAGCTAAGCTGTTTATGTAACTGCTTGTTTGTAACATTCAGAATTTACAAACGACTAGGATATCTTACGCGAATGTAATGACGCTTCTCGTATTTTTCATTGTTAGGATGTAAAATAAGAAATTAAAAGTAAATTTTAAAAGTATTATATGTACTGTTACGTGATTTTCTCTACTCACTCTTGTGAAAAATATTTTTAAAACGCCTATTCTTGTTACTCGAATGGTTTTATTACATATTCCCTTGTAGGCACAGTGGGAATAGGAGAATACAGTAGGCTTAAGGTGCAGTCAAATCTTTTAAGAGCTGGCTGCTATGTAATGGCTTTGACATTCATTCTCGTTGCATGTCCAGCACATAAAAAAAAGCGAACAACGAATTCTCATTTGAGAAAACTAAGTTTTGGAAAATTCAAACAAATCACAATGAATATGGTTCACCCCACAAGAAGTTGGAACTGAAATTTATTTATATACAGGGAGTTCCTCAATAACCACAATGACTTTAAATATTGGTCCATTTGCCCCGCGTAACCGCCATTTTGTAGCTGTGAAACTCAAATATTTTTATCAACTTTCTCGATGTATCTCAGGGCGCGGTACGGATCAACAAGAATGATTAAATTCCGTTTCCTCGTTAAAAAACTTGTTTATTGTTCCTTTATATCACAAATAAATAACACAAATATTCTGGATTAGCGTCCTTTCTCTAATGCGCTACGGGGTTCACAGTACCCTAACACGGACTACGTATATTTGTGAGTTCGTAATTATCTTCTATTTTTACCCCACCTAACAATCTATATGTTTATTCTCTACGTTGTTAATTCTGTTATCTTTTACAACACAACGTTCTTTCAGTAAAACACTATACGCAGATAAATTTCCTAATTATACGCGGACTTCGCGATTTCCATATAACGCCAATCCAAGCTGTTGAAGAAGAAGACAATTGAATATCAATTTTTGCCGACTATAATCACTATTTATAACTTTAGGAGGCCTTTCCGCTGCCCCTACAATTTTTCATTTAATCACTCTAAGGGGCTTGCGCAGAAAATATCGCTTCAAAAGTGTACCTGCATAAATTGTGTGTTTTAAGGAGATCTAAGAAATAAGATTTTGTCTGTTTCTTACGGTTTACCAATTATGCAAAAATTCATCCAGAATGACGAGGAAGAATTATCAGGAGTGAGTACGGTTTAAGGGCCCGTCGACAGCTAGGTTATTAGGGCCGAATTATCAGGATATTCCCAGAAAATTCAATATATGAATTTTATTTGTCATGAAGATATATTAAATGTGGCGTTTTAATCAAAATCGTTACAAGTATTTATGAGAAAATCATTTAAAAAATAATCTGGGAGGATTTTCTTGAAAATCTTCGTAGCACTTGCTTGAAAGGTGCTGAACTTAAATGCCAAGATTGGTATTTAAGTGGTTTTCGTTTTTCAGTTATACTCTGTCTCTGTCCTTCTCTCTCTTTCTCTCTCCCTCAGACCTTTTTTAGGTCCAATCTCACAACATGTATATATTTCGGGGTAAATCTCGATATCGATTTTTTCAGTAAAATACAAAACTTCCCCTAATTACTAGAAGAGAAAATAAATGGATGCTACAACACACCAACACAGGGCATCCACTGCTCAACCCCAGCATACATCACAAAAGGGCTTAATGATCGATTAACGGCCTCGTGGGAGAAAGTCCAAATGATAAGTCCCTTGTTTGTTGAATTATTTTACAATTTTCTATCAGTCTGTGAGACCCGATACTGCAATTATTCAATGTTTTGGCAACGTTATGATGTTGTAGCGAATGAAATGAATATAGTGTGGAATACGTGGAGGCTTTTGCAATCACACAATTAGCAGTACTAATCTTCCATGAAGGCCACGGCGACTCAATTTGTTCCAGGGGATTTCAAGTCCAATTTCTTAAGGACAAAGTAGCTTCCTGGATATTAAATCTCTCCGAGCATTAATCCCCCCTGCGCCAACATTCCCCAACAGATATTAATACTGCTCTTTGCTCCATCATGTACTTTAGTAACGTCCTAACCATCATAATAAACTTAGTTTGGGTCACTATTTAACGTAATGTGACAGCTTGTGGTTTACTTCTAAACAAAGCTGCATTAGCTTCAATGGTTACGTCACTTTCGACAATAATGTCAACATCTGCAAGAACCATAGTGTAGACCACACATCTGGAGAGAAACAGGAGAAGAAAAAGAGAAATAAGGTTTAGAGGGCGGAGTAAGACAAGTAGTTGTGAATAAAAGGTCACCTTCTTGGAGGTTATATGGATTTATCTTCGCAATCAGTTAAACTCCTCCCAAAAGAATCTATCTTCCATTATTTTTTCATTGATTAATTGAAGCTTCTCTATTTATGTGGGGAAAAATCCACGCAAAGTTTATTTATTTAAATTTTTAAGCACACTTGAAGGAGGATTCTAAATAAGTTTGAAACTGTGTCTAATTTACTCTATTTCTTTCAATATTTACGTCATTCACACTTGTA
Organism: Tenodera sinensis; assembly: GCA_030765045.1. Classification (NCBI taxonomy): domain Eukaryota; kingdom Metazoa; phylum Arthropoda; class Insecta; order Mantodea; family Mantidae; genus Tenodera; species Tenodera sinensis. The sequence goes on from CM060972.1 coordinate 56,393,412, forward strand.
ATTTCCAAAGACAAACTTTTAACATGGGTTTAATAAAAGTGTATTGCAGTGAACTTGTCTCACAAACAAAAAATAAGGTTATCTTTATCATTAATGCATAAATTGCACTACAATCTAGCTTAGATTCGAAATTTCATTCTATTTCTCACAGTTAATGATTTAATTTTATATTATGCTTACCAAACCTCATAAAACCACCTGCAACAACGATAATAATTGTTGTAGTTGGAACGTTGTCAAAAATAAGAGTAATTACGTTTTCAAGACCTCACAAAATAACAAAGGAGTGCATATAATTCTTTGATCCTCCTTTTGACACCAGAGAGTAATAACAGCGTCGAATTTCGTTTTTCTTTTGTTTTGACTTTCTTGTGTTTTCTTAAGCGAACGTCACGAGTGTCACAATGAAATATTATACGTTTTATGCAATTCTAGCATTGAAATACGTAAAAGTAATTAATAAATTTGCTAAATATAAAATTATAACGTATCAGAGATCAGAAATGTATAACCTAATATGCTTGCTAAGCAAATGTTTCATTTATGTCAACACTTATACAGGAAAATGGAGGGTAGTGATAAAACTATTGAAAATATCTATTTCACTTGATATTTTGAACGAACCCAAGAGTGCTGAGAGTTTATTAATTCTAGAAAAATAAAAGATGTTTACTAAAAGAATGTGAAAAGCTTTGTGGACGGAGAAACGAAAAATGCGTAAGTTTGAGAGAGAGACGATTTCAGGTTTTCTTACAGGCAAATTGGTGAGAATTATGTTGTGGCTGTGATGACGTTATTGATGTGTTGTTGCCATGGTAATTACGTCCTTCATTTTCTGGCAGTGCCAGAAAGAGGATAGTTTCACACGATTTATGCAATCATAATAAGCCGTTTTAATATTATGGTTGCATAAACTACTAGTATTTCTTCCCAATAATATTATCTCTATAACCAGTGACGAGGTAGCCCGAATGCAACAACCTGGTAGTCACTCAGCTGTATTAACCAGGAATAATAATAACTAACCCTGGTATTTGTGGTTGTTCAATAGAGCTTTTGCATACTATTTTCTCGGTATTTTTACTTTCTCTACTGTTTATACTAAGTAGAGGAAGTATTGTATTCCACCCAAATTTCGATGTCCAGATTTCACCGGAAATTTATGTTTGGAGGCCCCCTGAATTAAAAAAAAAAAAAAGCATTTTTAGAAAAAGGTCCGTGTGTGTCTGTCAGTCTGTGGACAGCATAACTCAAAAACGAAAAGTCGGTTAAAAACCTTAATTAGTATTTAAGTTTATCTTTTAATGATGTGATACGAAGATTTCGAAGAAAATTCTTCCACCCTAAACTACCCTTTACATGTAAATTTTTCAAAAACTTCGGTTTTCTCGAAAATGGCTGTAACAATTATGATTAAAATGCCATTGTTTAAGATATTTTTATGTCAAATGAAATGTACATTTTGAATTTTCTGGCTATAGTCCTGTTTACTCTGGATGACTTTTGCATAACTGGTAAACCTTAAGAGATACACCAAATCTTACTATACAAAAGATGTAAATCTTGCTGAAACACACAATTTATGTCTAAATAAATTTTTCTGTGTAGTAAACCATTTCGGAGATATTCCTTGTTATTTGTGAGTTATGAAAAACTTATGGAACATCGTTATTGATTTGTATAGGTTAGCCGTGCAAAGAGAACGGGATTTAAAAGCTTTAAAAGATTTGACTATCGCTCAAAGCCTACTGTAATCTCATATTCCCCTTGCACCTACAAGGAAATAAGCAATAAGATAATTTGTACAAATATTTATCTTAACACGAAGAAGATATAGCAATAAGAGTTTGTAAGAATGGTTAGTACAAGAGTAGAGAAAGTCATGTGAGTGCAACACATCAGATTTTTATTGTATAACTTTTTTCTTTGTAGTGTCCTGAGAGTTTTAATTAATTCTCTAAGCGTTCTTTTTGGACCTCTCAAAACTAAACAAAACTGATGTAGGTAACTATTAATATAGTATAATATTGCCAGCAAAATGTTAGTTTAATTTCCCTTGAGGTGTGCAGCTTCCGGGGATCTCAGTTGCAATTTAAAAAAAATTATGTGTTGCACTCACATGACTTTCTCTACTCTTGTACTAACCATTCTTACAAACTATTATTCCTATATCTTCTTCGTGTTAGTTGAGATAAACATTTGTACAAATTATCTTATTGCTTATTTCCTTGTAGATGCAAGGGGAATATTGGAATACAGTAGGCTTTGAGCGATAGTCAGATCTTTTAAAGCCTTGAGATTCCATTCTCTTTGCACACTTAACATATTAAAAAATGAACAACGATGTTCCATTTCACCAGTTTTAAGTTTTTCCGAAACTCACACACATAACAAGGAATATCTCCGAAATAGTTCACTCTACAAGAAAATTTATTCGGACATAAATTGTGTATTTTAGCAATATCTACATGTTTTGTATAGTATGATTTGGTGTATCTCTAACGGTTTACCAGTTATGCAAAAGTCATCCAGAGTAAATACGACTACAGGGGCTATAGCCGGAAATTCAAGATATACATTTCATTTGTTATCAAAATATCTCAAATATATGACATTTTAATCAAATTCATTAGAGCCATTTACAAGAAAATCAAAATTTTCGAAAACTTTGCCATGTAAAGGGTAGTTTAGCGTGGGGCTATTTTCTTCATAATCTTCATGTCGCATCCTTGAAAGACATTAAATTTAAATACCAAATTTGGTTTTTAACCGACTTTTCGCTTTTGAGTTATGCTGTCCACAGACACACACACGGACCTTTTTCTAAAAGTGCTTTGTTTTTTTTTTAGGGGGTCTCAAAACATGTATTTCCTGTGAAATCTCGATATCGAATTTTTGGGTGGAATACAATACTTCGCCTACTTACCAGTAGAGTGTGCATCTTATCAGTAGATAGTTTTCATTAATGGTATCAGACTTAAATGATAGTAAAACAAAATGATTATAATTTGTCTGACAACTTGTCGCTTTGTTTTGCATTTCATTATTGTATCGTCTACATACAGCGGTTTACATAAGTGGATAGTTAACGCTGAGTACACAGTGCATATATAACAATTACACGAAATGTTTTGCTAACAACAAACAAGGTTATAATTGTCTCTCATTGTTTAAATAACTTAGTTTGCATTAAACCTCAGCGACGCGCACATTGTCATTCGTCAACAAATGGAGTTTTCTCGCGTTTCCTGTTGAAGTATTTTTCAGGAGTAGGGACAGCGGGCGAGGTCAGGCAGTCCCACGGGACAAACGTCCTGAGAGACACTGCTGGCTGTTGATACTGTTGCGTGAGATGCACGCCTCTCAATCAGGTTACGTCACCGTTCGATAATACGCTCAGGTGGCAGCTGACGTCATGTCCACTGTACATAGCAATAGAAATATGCTGGCATGCTTAGCAAGGACGCTGAAAAATCTCCGAGTTTCCTGAAGGTCAGTTTCGCCCAATCAGAGGTTAGTGTTCCCTCTGTCACGACCGAATGTAAATTAGAACACGAACTACAGGGGCATTCAAAACTTAGACACCCTAAATCATTTCTCTAATGCTAACGTATGTCAAATTAGGCTTACTTAATTACAAAGTATATTGCTATAGTTATAAGTATGGTAAATGACTTCTACTGGACTGAGAATTAGCAAAAACGCTTGCATACAATTCTTGGAATATAATTAATAATTTAATGAGTGAATGTAAAATACTAACTTTGAAACATAACTTTGTCTTAATGGTTGAGCTTAATTAGCACAATAGTTAACTACAGCACGGCTCGGGTTCGATCCCAGGCAACCACATGTGGGATTCGTGGTGGACGAAGCGGCGCTGGGGTGGGTTTCCTCCGGGTTCTCCGGTTTCCCCCGCCATCTCATTCTACCGATGCTCCATGCATCATCAGTGTCACCGCCTGTGGTGCCGTATCTACTAAAAGGGGGCGTTAAACACTACAAAAAAATTAACTACAGCATCTTTGTTATCTCTGTTTAGATTTTTCAGGTATGAGAGAAGTACAGCGTATTTTCCAATTTTTTTCGATTTCAGAATCAATACACATGATTACTGACTTGAACACGGACTACTCTGTTTATCTCTGGGAACGTGTATTAAGATTCAGTGACTACGTCGATCGTCACTAAAACGAATGTTGGACTGGTTCCAGTGTTTTATTGCTTTAAATTATAACATATGCAATATAAATAAGAGGACAATTATATATGTGGTAAACATGAACAAATAGGTTTGATTATATTTTATATCTGTGTAAATCAAAATACACCGCATCCGTAGCGCAGTTGGTAGCGCGCCTGTTTCTGGCGCAGAGGACTCGGGGTTCGATCCCCGGTACCGGCATGGGATTTTTTTTACCCCACTGGGAGGTCTGGTACGGGGTGTACTCAGCCTTGTTAGGTCCCTTACGGAACAATCTCGCTCGGTTAATCCAACCTGAACAATTTGGGCGATTTATGTTTATCATTTTGAATTATTTTTTCCTTAAACGCTACAAGCACCTTTTACGCATTGCTGTGTCACTTTGTAATAAATTAAGAATGCGGTGTTTTTAAAACCAGTGAGCAACTCTAGGCAAAATGTCAGATGGTACTGCAGGAAATCGGTGGAAATGACAGGCTTAAAGACCTGTGCAGAAAAAGCGTGCACCAGGAGACCTGGGTATCTAAGTGCACTCTGATGGAGGGAGTTTCCTTGATTACTTGCTCTTCCAAAAATACATACATGCGAGTTTATCATGGAAGGGAGCGCTCGCTTGGCGTTCTTCATGCCTCAGTTAGTTAAGTCTTCGTCCAATAGGGAAGCAAAAACACGGAACCCGCAAGTTCGCATCCTGCTAAGCAAAACCTAAACTGCTTCTAAGCTCTAATTCCGAAAGCTAGTTTTACCCACATTTGACTGTAACTATTTATATTAAAGAATTAAAACCCCCATAAAAACAGTACACATTAACATCATCGAGCTTATCAACAATCAAGCTTTGCCCTTAACCCTTTTATCCAATTTGTTTACTTTTAAAACTTGGTGGTAACAGAATATTGCGATATAGGAAGAGTGGTAAGTGAATTTTACTGAATCGAGGATACATAACATAAATGTATAAGTTTCACAAAATTCATACAAGTAAAAGGAACGTCTCCGAAATGGTTCAATCTATAAACAAATTTATTTGGACATTAATTGTGTGTTTCAGCAAGATCTACATTAAGATTTGGTCTATCTCTTACGGTTTACCTACCAGTTATATAAGTCATCCAGAGTAAAAAGGACAACATAGGCTATAGCCAGAAAATTCAAAACAAACATTTCATTTTTCATAAAAATTTCTTAAAGATACGACATTTTAATCCAAGTAACTAGCGAAAAATTTTCCATGTAAAGAGTAGTTTAGGGTGGAGGAATTTCAAAACCTTCAAAATCTTCGTGTCGCATCCTTAAAGGACGTTAAACTTAAATACCACATTTTGGTTTGTTCACACATACGGACCTTTTTCTAAAAATGCTTTTTTTGATTCAGGGGGTCCCAAAACATATATTTCCGGTGAAATCTCGACATCGAATTTTTGGGTGGAATACAATACCTCCCCTACTTACCAGTAGAGAAAGTAAAAGTAATTACAAAAGCATTGTTAAAATATTCTAACACGTTGAGTAAATATCTTTGTTGCCAAATGCTTTAGAGGGTTAAATAGCCGTTTATCGCCTTCTGAACAAGGAATAGAAGGGGGAGGGAGGAGAGCTGGTGCAAAAAATCGCTGATGAGCGAAATATCTTAAGGAATATGCTGGTGAATGAAAATTGCAAAGTGAGGGGTGCGGTTCAAGAGCTACGAGCGCGCGCGCACGTGCGTGCACAGGACTGTGGTTATTGGAAGATGAAGTCGAGTAGAAAGTGGAAAACCTTAGATCCTACTTGATTAACACCATAAGTAGTGCCACAAACTGTTGTCGGAAGGACATACACGGGAGAACACCGTCAAAGGAAGCGTTTAGTAATCTCTTAACCTTTGATATAGGGAACTGGAGAAGAGATTAGTCAAGGACCTGCTTTGTATGTAGGGTTGGAACGTAAATGTATGAGTTAAAACTACTATAAGGGTTTGCAGTGTGAATATGGAGAAGCTGTTTGAAAAAGAGCACTGAAATAGATCAGAAAGAACTGGGAAATGGATAAAAAGAAACGTTTTAAACAATACATTGTAGTTAAACACACTGGTCTACACATGAAAAATATATCCGTTTTGTAATATATGTGAAAATCAAGTTTATAGCTCTTATTGCAAGTACCCTCCGGTCTAATGAGTTTTAACTTATGGTAAACCAAAACAAAAGAAGTATTTCTAACAATATGAGTGGATTAGATTTTCAACATTTTAATTTTACAGTGAAAATAGCTGTTTGTAAATAATTGTAAAAACTAATTTATAAAAAATCTATATAATGTTTTAGCAGCTGAAAAATTGAGCTTCCTATAATGTTGGAGAAAATTATACCTACATATAAAAAATTATAAGTTACGGGAAAATGAAACAAAAACTAATAAACCCAAAAAGAGCCTGGCAAATGTTTAAATGCTACTTCGACAACTATAAAATGTGACTATATATTATATATAATGGATGAGGAAAAGAATTGACATTATATTGAAACTATAATCTGCCCTAAGAAACTTTTGTGAAGAAGAAAATATCGGGTGATAAATAATGTTGAAATAAACGTTGTATATACAAAGACAAAGAGGCGAGCAAATAATGGAGAAGAATGGAAATTGCGGAGTTTGATTACAATATATTTCTATCAAAAATCAGACATTTGCTTATTTTTTAGAATATGAGATGAAGCGTTACAAAACAAAGTAAAAAGTATTCATTTTCGTGCCTCATTAAGTAATACAGTATGCATTTTAAATTAAGTGTAGGTTAGGTTTAGGGTTTAGAAGTGAACAATGATTTCACCAGGGTATATTTATTACACTTACTAAACTTCCGAAGGAAAGAGATGAGGAGAGAGACTAAGATGGAGGAAAGCACAGCCTAGCCGGGCCCCTAACGTTTCCAGGATGACTCAGCCCTGCAGCCCTGAAAGATGAAACCAATGCCGATTGTTTAATTGGAAAAAGACATAAAAGTCATTTATGTACCGTGTGGTATTGTTGACAGAGGTCGGTGTGCAAGACCATCCTTATGTATATATGACTCTGCCATGGCTCGGTTATAATCGTATGGCCCACAACTACATTGTCAAGCTTCAGAATTACGATCCGCCACAACAGAGCGCGTGCACAAATAAACAGAGAACACCGCGCGGACAGGAGATTCCCAGGCGAAATCTCCGATAGGAACTATCCACCACACCGATTTTCCAAAAACCACCCCTTGCTATATACTCTCTCATTTCGTGAAATTTCAACTAAATTCATTCACTCTTATACAGAGAGCTCCGATTAGTCGTCATTATGGTTATTCAAAACTGACATCTCATCTTATTCAGAGGCCGGTTTACATAAATACCGCTGACTGGAGATCACATTTAATCTAAGGTCAGAAGATGAACTGAGATCAGCGCAAAATCATATTGTATAAAATTAATCGAAGATCATTGAGTCTCAATTTAACTTTGCTCTTAGTTCGTAATATAACATTTGGCAGCTCGTAAAACAGCTGAAAATAGCTGTTTCCGGACAGCAGCAATCATTTGTTTAACAACTTCGGACGTGCACTAATGAGTAGTTGTCAACAGGCCCTTAAACACCACTCACTCAATGAAACAATTCGGAGAAAATATTGGCTAAAGAATTACTGTCACTAATCAGCTGGGAATCGAACCCGGGACCTCTGAATTGGAGTTAGTATGTTAACCACAGGCCACAAAGGCAGTCTTATTTGTTTTGCTTGTAAAAGAAAGAACATATAAATGTAATATGGTCACACTATGCTTTGTAAGAAGTTAATACAAAATCTTGAGGTACTTCCGTACGTCTGCAATGACACAAAAGACAGTAAACGCGGTTGGCTATATGAAAAACTTGGAATGGCCGGGTGACATGAACAAGGGCGTTTTGTTATGTGCTTTAAGGTTCCACAGAGAATACCTACAGGATAATGATTTTGTGCTGAATACAAAATAAACGCCGCGCTGCACAGGCTACGGGCACAATCGCTGAGCTTTGCGGATTGCAGTCTATCACGGGGTTTAAAAATCCACGATTGAATTAACTTTTTACTTTCTCTATGTGTAGCAAGTAGGCAAAGTATTGTGTTCCACCAAAAAATTCGATATCGACATTTCACTGGAAATGCATGTTTTGAGCTGCCTTGAATCCCCCCCAAATAGTATTTTTTTAAAAAAAGTGTGTGTGTGTGTGTGTGTGTGTGTGTGTGTGTGTGTGTGTGTGTGTGTGTGTGTGTGTGTGTGTGTGTGTGTGTGTGTGAACAGTTTAAGTCAAAAACGAAAAGTCGGTCAAATACCAAACTTGGTATTTAAATTCAGTACCTTTGAAGAATGCAACACAAAGATTTTCAAGAAAATCCTTTCACTCTAAGGTCCTCAGAAGTCCTTTACATTCTGAATGGCTTTTGCGTAACGGCAAGGAGATCATACAAAATATTATTCTACAAAAATGTAGATCTCACACAATTTTTCAAATAACCTGTTGTGAAGCGAAACCTTTCCAAGATATTCCTTTTTAAGTAGGTATTTGAATTTTACTTGGTTTTCTGAATGCAAAGTCTTTGTTCGTTCTCTATATCACGGATATCTAAAAATAATGGAATGTCAAAGCCATTACTTAGCGATCAGCTCTTGAAAGATTTGACTAGTTCAGTGTTATGTATAAATTTAACAGTGTTGAAAAGGGCTGTAGAACCATTGAGGAGCTCGTTTTGACCCGAGGAAGTTTGCATTTTAGTCTACAAAGCTTTAAATTGTGAAACCGAAATTAGGTCAATATATATTTGATAATAGGAAGAAACAAAAGGAGATTCTAGTCAATAGTTAAGGGGAAGACGTAATAAAGCTGTATAGATTAAAGTCTCAAGAATGGAAGCCTAGGCAGATTTAAATGAGTGATAAGGTTACAATTGTTGTTTGTACGAAGACATAGTGATCCCGCGGGCTGATTCCTATCTTACCATGACGTGCCCTAAAGTTAGCCAATGGAAATCGCTTCCTTCGTGTTGCTCGCGCAAAAACAAATGCAACGCAAGACACACTCGTCTTGAATCGAGTCGAGATAACGCACGTGCAACTTGGGAGTTGTACGTAAGCTAGCGCGTATACATAATTCGGCGGTTGCTAAAGGGTGACAAAGTTAAAGTGTTATAACGTTGTAGTTGAAGTTACAAAGTTACATTCTATTTAAATATCGTCGGCAGTTCTCTACAAATCTGGAAATTTACCAATAAAGTTAAATGTCGGTTAATTCTTCGTTTGGTTCCATTCCTACCATAACTCACGCATACCCTGTAGATGAGGACCTCTTGCTAGAGCTAGTCCGGACACCAAACACGAGATCTTATAGGTCTTAAAGGCGACGTCTTCGACGGAGAGGACCGTTTGCGTCAATTGTTGCACGTAAATATGTTTCGTTGCAAAGTTTACTTTGCGGAATTCTTATATTAGTTTAAAGTTTATTGTTATTATTATTATTATTATTATTATTATTATTATTATTATTATTATTATTATTATTATTATTATTATTATTATTATTATTATTATTATTATTATTATTACTATTGTATTTATTACTATTGTATTTATTATTAAAGTACAATGCCTTGCGTCACGGGTTGCCAGACACAGTATGTTTGCTCACCCCTGTTCCTACTGACGATTCCCCAGTCCGGAGACAAGCCGCCTCTCTCCTCCATTATTTTACTTTTTTTCTCCCCTTCTTACTTTCCACGAAAACGATGAGCCCGGCCCGTCCCGCAGTGGGTGGGGAAGGGGGAAAAGAGAAGCCTTATGACCCCAGCACTACCATCTCCCTCGCTTTGTGCAAGAAAGCGTCTGATGCAAGGTACTATGTACAGTAGATCAGCGCCAGGCTGAAGTAGAACCCTCCCCTCCCCCCCCCCCCCGCCACTCAACACGACGGTGATGTCTCTACCCTATCTTCCTACAGTGGCGTATCTCTTCTGTGAACTAAACGGAACATCTGTCTTTGCTTATATCGACCGCTGCACTTACATACTGCGCAACTATTCTCATTCATACTTCAAGACTCTATGGAGCATGGGGAATAATCCTGGATAAAGAAAAATTATTGTCCTCAAGCCGGAAATCGAACCTGGGATCCCTGGATTTGGAAACTAGCATGCCAATCACCACACCACAGTCCAGATATCGTTTCAGTGTTAGAAAACGATTCCAGAGCGTTATATATATGTAAATCGAGCGTTTCAGATACTTACTGCCCAACAACAGGAAGAGAAAAACATGTAGAATTCTGCACATGATTCCAATTAGTTGTATTGCTAAATAGTTTCGGTTCGAAAGAAGCGTAGCAGCGATTTTTTACTTGCGCCGTACTCTATGTTATTACTTTCAAATTGCACAGCATGGATTTGTAGCACTAAGAAAAATGCAATCGAAATGATGAGATCGTATTATATTATCATTGGTATCATTGTCATTTCGATATTTCAAGGCAATTTTCGGGATATGAGCTTTCTCCATTGTTGCAGAGGTTCTCTCCAATTTTTTTCATTGTGAAAAATTGTATCACTTATTGCATAAAATTTGAATTCTTCTATATTTTCATTTGGTGCTCTGTTCTTTCTGGTAGATTCTTTTAAGGTAGTACAATTTTCATTTCATTTCTTCAAATTTTATTTATAAGTAAATTGATGTATTTATTTTTCTTCGGTTGACTTGAACTTATTTATATTTTATCTACAGCTCATATGTATTACTTTTTATGAGTGGGATTTTATAATTGCGAAGAAAGTTATGCCAAGGAAAGAAAACATCGACCACCGGGTTTGAACCAATGACCTCGGCTAAGCACTTTACCTCTAGACTACGGAGAATGACTTTTTATTATTCTGAAATTTATAGAAATATTGTTGTAGCTGTTATTATATTCCATAAATTGCGGTTAAATTTATAATTTTGAAAGCGTGTCTAAGATTCACTTCCATATATCATAAACACAACAAAAATTTGGATAGTCTTTTCGTATAATTTTCATATTTCATTTGTTATTTATGCAATGTTGTGTCTTAATTCATAATTAAAGCTAACATTGCGTTCTAATTAGTTTAAATGCTGTACCTGCCATTGTTGGTAGTTTATGCCCTATGAAGGGCATACTTTTTGCTTTTTTATTGAAATAATTAGTTTATATTGCTAACATTGTTGGTTCAGTCTATAAACTAATTGTTGCAGTGTGTCTTCGCTGTCAGTCATAATTATAAGATTGCCTGCATAGGAAAGACCATTTAATCAAAAATTTCTATTAAATCTAATACCTTTTAAACCTTTGTTCTTCTATTTCCTATGGTACCGTCCATATAAATATTAATTCATTATTTTTTGTATCCTTTAAAACTATTTTTGTACCATTGTACTAATTTTAATGCATTCTAACAATATTTTGGATAATATGCTCTTTTAATCATTATATCACATAGTTTCTTGTTATGGTGTGGTGATTTATAGTTGCAGTGAAGCCATAAATAAGTTTTTTCTTCAGTTATCTTACAGCACCTGTCTTTCACGCCAAATCTTTTTCTTGTGAACAGTTAATTTTTCGACTGTGGCGGATTAGCTTGAGATGTACCTCGGTAAGGAAATGTTACACTCGCACTATAGCATAGTGAGTAGACATGGATCCACCACTGGTGCCTACCACCGCCCCACCCATTCACCCACGTTTCCTGCCGCTACTAGCTTGCCCCTGTTACGTTTTGGTTTGGTTTTGTTGCCATAGCTACCGGGGCCAGCAATCGACCCTCCCCTCAGGTCCGGTCCCAATGCCGCTGTTCCCTGCCGTCATAGAGATAGGCCCATAGGCCGGGCCACCTTCCATTTAGGAGCATTGTTGTACTCGGAGGTGCTCGCGACCATCACTTATTTGTGGTCGAGGCCGAAGTCATTCAATTCTAGTAAGATATCTGAATCGCTTTGTTCTCCGTGATTCTGAGCGAGTTACGATCGTCTTCTCTTTGCTGAACTTCGAGCGGCATCTGTGAATTTCTTTGTTTTTCCTTACGTCTTTCTTGTTCTATGATTTCTTCCATCAAATAAGTGACGTTAGAAAAACAGCAGACATCGTCTTTGTGGAGAAAAATAATCTACACAATACCTTATTTAATTTAACGTTGCTTTAGCACTGTGGTTATATCAGGAAGATTATCTGTAGATTCATAACCTTGCTGTGCGGGAGTAGGTAATGCCAACCTGCCAGTGTAATATAATTTTTGTGAATCGACATTTGTGGCTGTGGATGTATAGCCTGGATGAAAAGCCTCGGCAAAACGAATTGCTTGCAGTGCGTGTGCTGACACGCATCTTGCAGTTAACGTTCCAAAGCAGCGCAACGACCCAGCCACCTGTTACTGTCAAGTTAACGTATTGATGTTCCTCTTAACCTCAAATAGGGTTTTGTTATTCGATATATGTAGCGCATGCGTCGTGTGTCAGCTATTTATTGTAATCTTCTGGATTTGTATTTCTTTATATATGTGCGCGCACACTCACACACACACACACACACACACACACACACACACACACACACACACACACACACACACCCGCGTGTTTGTTCCCTAGTACCCTATACAGGGTGTCCCCAAAAAACACTCACAATACTTAGTATATTGTGCGGGATGGCTAACTGATCGGTTTTCAAGAAAAAAGCCCCTCTCCGGAAATACACAGTTTGGGCAGTATTTTGTCAGTCTTTTTTTTTTTTTTTTTTTTTTTTTTTTTTTTTTTTTTTTTCCCGCCTTGTGTATTATTGAATCTCCTGGCTTGTTGGAGCATTTGCATGAAAATGCACTCTACGTTTATTCTATGGCCACAGAGTTATAACAAGTAATGTGCCACGTCTAATGAAACACCCTGTATTGTTAACTTATATACATTATGATTTAACATGTAGCACGTTTAGAAGTAGCAGAAGGGAGGGAAGAAATGTAGCAATGAACCTAGTCAATCTTGATCTTCTAGTTATGCGCAAATACTTGAATGTAATTTAGGAACGCTTATTTAAATACTTTTTTTTCTAACTGGAGCGGTTGGCACTGTTACTAAGAAACAACCACTGTTTCTACTTCTGGTTATCATGTCGCATCGGAAATCGAAAAACCTTGTTTTGCGTTTGAATCGAACAGTCCATACTCCATTTATTGGTGGTATTTACCTAGAACGTGTTTCGTTAGAACCTTCCTAACATTATCACTGTTAGACTTTGACTTAGTAAACTCTAACATCACCTGATAAAATTGAAGTGCGGGTTTTCATCAAATGTAGTGTTGAAATTGACGAGTTTTGTTTCATATTTGTTTATGAAAATTTTTTTCCACGTAAATAATGCTGTTGGACCCTAAACACGTTTTAATATGAGCTCTTTTCACATAGATAATGCTGTTGGACTGATATAACTCTTTTTAGTACCCTTTACGAAAATAAATGCTGTTGGGTCCTAAACATCTTGTAATACTTTTTGTATTTTAATGTTATATTAAGTACTAAGGTCAAAGCGGAACTGAGACTCGATGTACAAATTCTTATTCCTATATCTTCTTCGTGTTAGTTGAGATAAACATTTGTACAGATTATCTTATTGCTTATTTCCTTGTAGGTACAAGGGGAATATTAGAATACAGTAGGCTTTGTGCGATAGTCAAATCTTTTAAAGCGTTGAGATTCTGTTCTCTTTGTACACTTAACATATAAAAAAATGAACAACGATGATCCATTTCACCAAAGTTTTAAGTTTTACAAAACTCACACACATAACAAGGAATATCTCCGAAATGGTTCACCCTACAAGAAAATTTATTCAGACATAAATTGTGTACTTTATCAAGATCTAAATTTTTTGTATAGTATGATTTGGTCTATTTCTAACGGTTTACCAGTTATACAAAAGTCCTCCAGAGTAAATACGACTACAGGGGCTATAGCCAGAAAATTCAAGATATACCTACATTTCATTTGTCATGAAAATATCTCAAACATATGACATTTTAATCAAAATCGTTTGAGCCATTTTCAAGAAAATCAAAGTTTTCGAAAACTTTTCCATGTAAAGGTAGTTTAAGGTGGGGCTATTTTCTTCAAAATATTCTTGTCGTATCTTTGAAAGACAGTAAATTTTAATACCAATTTTGGTTTCTAGCCTCTTGTTGTTCTCACAAATTTATGTTGAATGGTCTTTTTTGTGAAGTGAACCATTATACGTTCTGAAATGTCGTTATTCATTTTTGATCTTTTAGTTGTGCAAAGAGAACGGAATTTTAGTCATCATACTAAAATCAATCTTAAAACGTTTGACTGTCGCTTAAATCCAAATTTGAACAATGTGTTTGTAAGAATTATTTGTGCAACAGTTGGGTGTAACATATCAGATTTTCATTTAGTTGTACTCCCGTATAGGTAGTTGATTGTGAATGCCTTTACCCGACTGTAGTGCGATTTGCTGTAATTTGGCTGCTGCAGCGCGTATTTTGATTGTGTTGTTAGTGTAAGCAATTTGCAGGAACGTGTCCAACTTCTGCCAGAATATGCTGGTCTTTCCTTCGAGAGAGGAGCTGGCGGTATTGACCTGAATGGCTGGCTTTCGACGACGCAAGTTTGGTGTAGTGTTTTATTATGGCTAGGTGTGGGGGTTCGAGCCCCGCCTGTGACCGCAACATGCTCCCCAGGGACACTTGCTAATGAATATTGGCTGCAGACTGTCCCTAACAATTACACGGGCCTGCTGATCACATTACGGACTCGGGTTCGAGCCCTGGAAGGGGAGACTGTGCGGCATTTCCCGTCTTTCACCATTTGGGAGTTTGCTGGCAGCTTAAGCGAACATTTAATAACCGCAATGCAGTCGATTTGTCTTTGTTTATTTAATATTTTGCGGCGCCTGGCCGAGTGTTTAATCTCTCGCCACCCCTCGACATAGACCGGGTTCGACCCAAAATGACACGGGGCGAATTTTTGATGGACGATTACAGATTTTTTACAGGCGATCAATCTCGTCCATATATCTATTTTCACACTTAACTGGCGCAGTTCACCGACAACTGTGTGCTATTAGATCAAGATAATATACATAACAATCATATGACCTTCTCAAACCATTAACGTTTACTTGTAGAGCTTTTATGTAAATATAAAAAAGTCTGATGTGTTGCACTCACATGACTTTCTCTACTCTTGAGTAACCATTCTTACATACTCTTATTCCTCTATCTTCGTGTTACTTAAGGTAAACATTTGTAACAATTATCTTATTGCTTATCTCCTTTTAAAGCTTTGTAATTCTGCCTCTTTGCACGGCTAAAATACAAAAAAAAAGTGAATAACGATCTTCCATTTGACGAAAATTTAAGTATTACAAAACTCACATAAATAGCAAGGAATATCTCCGAAATGGTTTACATCACACAAAATGAATTACCAGTTATGCAAAAGTCATCAAGAGTAAATAGAGCTATCTGGTATATAGCCAGAAATTTTAAAATATACAGTTCATTTTCCATAAAAATATCTTAAACATATGGCATTTTAATCAAAATCGTTAGAGCCCTTTTCGAGAAAATCAACATTTACAAAAAATTTTCCGTGTAAAGGGTAGTTTAGGGTGGAGGAATTTTCTTCAAAATCTTCGTGTCACATCCTTGAAAGATATTAAACTTAAATACAAAATTTAGTTTTTCACAGACTGTTCGTTTTTGAGTTACGTTGTTCACAGGCACACAGACACACACACACACACACACACACACACACACACACACACACACACACACAGATAGAGAGAGAAAGAGAGAGAGAGAAGATCCTTTTCTAGGAATGCTTCTTTTGTGGATTCAGGAGGCCTCAAAATATACATTTCCGGTGAAATCTCGACATCGAATTTTTGGGTGGAATGCAATACTTACTCTATTTACTATACGCAGCACAGGTGTAAATTGTCACTGGCTTATTAGAAAAACAAAGAAATAATCATCTCTTTCTAAGCGTCCCTCTTATGCTTATGCCACCTCGGGTAATTAGAGAAAACAATAGGGCTTTAAAAGGGACTCACCAGTTCAAGAAAGAAACCCAAGGATTTTCCACAGCCCATGCTAGACAAAGATAGTAGAAAAAGTTCCAAGTTAAAACTCTTGCACTATAATAATTGCTGAGATCTCTTCATCACGCACCAAGCAGCTACCATCCTCGGATCAAGTGTCGTATAGGGGTCCCCACCCATAAGAGGACAGCGACCATCCGACGCCACCTAGCGCCGGGAACAGCAGTTACAATGCGCAAGCATCCACGCCATCTGTCCGGTGCCGCAGTACACCACGTGCCTTAAAGCACACCTGGAAGATAAGGAAATACAAATGAAGGGAAATTGCTCCTGTGAAGGGGGAACCACAGAAAAACCCAAGTAAGAGTGTGCGTCGACCGTGAATCAAACCCGGGACCTTTTGAGTGCAAGTCGCACACGTTGCCACGGTTACCTCACTCGGTATCTTGGTGTTTTAGTTCAGAACCTTCCAAGGGCGCGACACGAAGATTTTTAAAACTCTTCCACATCAAACTACCCTTAATACGGCAAAAGTTTTGAAAAATTTTGATCTTCTCAAAATTGCTCTAACAATGTCCATTAAAATAGGATATATTTAATATATTTTCACGACAAGTGAAATACATAATTTTCATTTTTGGGAATGTTCTGTCCATTCTGGGTGACTTTTGCATAAGTGATAAGCCATAAGAAATAGGCAGTCTTACTGACGAAAGGTGAACTCTTAAACCAAGCCATTTCTATCAAGTGCACTTTTGAGATATGCCTTCTTATTGGTTTAATTTTTTAAATGTTTGTATATATATGGGAAGTTAGTTTTTTATATCCAGGCCATGTAAAGAGAATGAAATGTCAAAACCATCACACAGCGACCAGCTATCAGTAAGCCTACTGTATTCTCCCATTTCTCTGTAAGGAAATATATAATAAAACGATTGCTACAACGGTTTGTCTCGAATAATATGAAATAGACAGAAGAATAAGATTATATATTTCTAACATAGGTTTGATCAATTCCTAAAACACTGTGCCCTTTGAGACCACCTGCTCAAAAGGAAATCTTGCTTTGCTGCTTTAAGCAATTTTGTGCCATCCAGACATGCAACAGGTTTGCTATTACCAGGCTCTTCCGCACCTATGTGGAGGGAATTTTTAACCTGAAGCTAACGTTGTGAGTTTGAACTTTGGCAGTGCTCGTTTAAGTTCGTAACGCCAAGTAGCACAGTCAGACATCAATATTACCGATTCATTGATTCCCCACTGAAGTCCAATTGCTTAGGCTTCAAGAAACTATTCATTTTACTGCATATTAATTGAGAAACAAATTTGCATACGTGATTTTATTACATGCCAGCTAAAATACCCAGCGTTGCCATGGTTTAAATATTTATTCCTTCTATATTTAGACTTAGGTTGCACTTGTGTAAAAGCCTTGTGCTTCTTTGGAGAAATTTAAAATACATTACTTAAAAACACCTAAACAAAGAGTTAATCAAAACTCTTACGATACTATAAAGAATAAAAAATAAACAAAATAAATAAATAGATGAATAAAAACACTATGCAAAAGCACTGTTGAACAACCACAAACACTACTTGAAGAAAAGGTAATAGAGAAAGCCGTGTGAATGTAATACGTTGCATTTCTATTTCGATGATATAAAAGCTTATATTAATTGTTTGCAGAAGAGGGAGTAGAGAATGAAAATAATTCTGTTTCATAAAAGTGAGTAGAGAAAGCCGTATGAATGTAATGCGCTGGATGGCGAGTAGAGAAAACTATCTTAATGCAATACCTTAATAGTAAAATGAATGTGTTGGGAGTTTATCAATTTAATACTTACCAACATACATTTATGCATAGATATTTATATATCGTTGGGTGGCTAACTGATGGCTTTGTAATTCCATTCTCTTTGTATGACCACGAGGGGAAAAAAAAAAGAACGAACAGACTTTACGTTTGTAAGAGCATTAAATATTTGGCAATTGAACCAACAATAGAGAATAATGTTGTAAACAATGAATGTCACAAAAGTTTTATAGTGTAAATTGTGTAAAATTGCATTGTTTTTGTATGACTACAGAAAAAAGAAACGAATAAGCATTTCGCAGTTGTGAAAATTTTACTTATTTTGGAGTTAAAACCAACAATAAAGAATATCTCAGAAATGGTGAATGCCATAACATATGAGGAACAAAACAATAACGAACAATTTTTCCATGTAAAGAGTAGATTTTCTTCGTGTGGCATCCTTGGAAGACGAACTTAAATCTCTAGTTTCTAAAAACCAAATCTGTACTTCCGGTAATATCTCAGTATTGAATTTTTGTATGGAAGTACTACACGAAGTAAACATGCTGGAGATTCTTGTGGAGATGAATTGCAGGCGTTAGAGGTTAGGAAGGAGATCCGTCTTTTGCTAGCAACTCTCCTGTTTTAATAGGATTATATTCATTGCTGTCAATCCCTTACTTCCATTATTCTGTTTCCCTAACTCCTTAAGAGGCCGATTTCCTTAATGATATTATTTGCTGTGAAGAGTTAATACCACGTCGAATTTGTGTCAGTAGGTTGTGTATACAATACAGCGATAAATTAATTGATATGATTTTAAAAATCTGACGTGTTGCACTGACATGACTTTCTCTACTGCTATACTAACCATTTTTTCAATTTCTTATACCTAGGCCTTCTTCGGTTAGTTGAGATAAACATTTGCAATGAGAATACAGTAGGCTTTGAGCGATAGTCAAATCTTTTAAAGCTTTAAGATTCCATTCTCTTTGTACGGCTAACATAAGGAAATGAATAACGATGTTCCATTTGACGAAAGCTTAAGTTTTCCAAGACTCACACAAATAACAAGGAATATCTGCGAAATAGTTCCCTCTGGAAAATAAAGGGACAAATTGTGTGTTTGAGCAAGATATACATTTTTTTTTTTTTTTTTTTTTTTTTTTTGTAATACTTGGTCTATCTTTTACGGTTTATCAGTTATGTAAAAGTCATCCAGAGTGAACAGGACTACATGGGCTATAGCCTGAAAATTCAAAAAATACATGTTATTTGTCATAAAAATACTTTAAACATTTTAATGAAAATCGTTAGAGCCAAATTCGAGGAAACCAAACTTTTCCATGTAAAGGGTAGTTTAGGGTGGAGGAATTTTCTTCAAAATCTTCCTGTTGCATATTTAAAAAAATGTTAAACTTAAATACCTACTTTGTTTTTAACCGACTTTCCGTTTTTGAGTTACGCTGTCCACACACACACACACACACACACACACACACACACACACACACACACACACACACACACACACACACGGTCATTTTCCTAAAAATGATTTTTTTTATTCAGGGGACCTCAAAACATATAATTCCGGTAAAATCTCGACATTCTATTTTTGGGTGGAATGGAGTACCTCCTCTACTTCAAAATAGAAAAATGAATTCACAAAATAGAAGAAAGATACGTTTTTGTATGTGATGTTTATATAATGTTCATAATTTCTTATAAAAACTATACGTTTTTTTTTCTAAAGCTACAGAAATAAATGAGTAAATAAGCTTGTATGCAATATTCACCCATGTCAAAGTAGACATTTAAGTTAGTACTTAATTTGCTATTGTATATGTTATAGCTTTGAAAGGAGCTAAAAACCTTAATTGCAGTAAAGCGGAACCAACTCCTAACACGTGATTCACGCTACTGGGGAGGATATTGCGATCTCTGATTGAACAATGTTAGATATGAATCGATTCCTACTGGATGGAAGCGATAGGTAAACATTTTAACGCTTTGTAGTGGTTCCATATATGGTTCCGGTTTCCCCCGCCATCTCATTCCACCGGTGCTCCATCTTCATTCCATTTATCATCAGTGTCACCGCCTGCGGTGCCGTGGTAGTAAAAGCGGGCGTTAAACACTTAAAAAAATACCCCTACCTCAGTGGACACAAGAAACACTTAAATAAGAATAAATAGTCAAACTTAAATGCAATGAAAGACTACTTCTATATTCTTGTGAAGTTCACGTAAAATCTTGGCTCTGGTTAAAACTCGCCCAGCTGGAGAACCTCCACAAGACGTACGAAGCAACGAGAGAAACGCAAGGATGAACATTTGCACAGGACCGCGTGGTTTACATCTGTTTTGTTTGTTCTTCTCCCGTGGAGACATCGCCGAAGCTAGGAATTGTTTCATCTACAGCAGAGAGGTAAATAAGAGGCTACCTAAGATACATTTAAAGGCATTTTGCTTCATAGAAATTGTGACCACTAGTTCGCTTGGGGAGTAAGGTTAGGTCATTCATTTTGTGGACCCAGGTAAGGGAATAAAGTGAGGTTAGTTTGGTATTGAATCATTTTATCGTCACTGGAGGTGTATTAATTCTCATGTTTGTGGCTTTACTAGCAAAATTAAACACCCGGTATAGTTTTTGTGAATTTCAGCAATAATTTAGTTGAGAGTTTATTTATCAACAGAGGGATCTATATAGATAACCACAGACTAGTAGGTATAGTATTTCAAGTTCAGAAAAAGTGATTATCCTTAGGAAGGTGTCATCGAGAGGGTCGAGTGTGAGATGAGGTGGCAGTAGGAGCCCAGTTAGGCAGAATAGGTGAAGTTGAAGTCCACTTGTTCCACAAGCTGCGGTTGGAGGAAACTGGAGGCATGAACCAAAGGTCTGAGAGGATGTACATTGGGAAGCGACCCTCGTGTGGTATAGTGTGAGTGTGTATATATATACAGGGTATATATATCCACGTATCCCATCCCATCCCACCGCAGTGCCTGTTCCTACAGCAGTAGTACCCCGAAGGGCCTTATCACAAAGTGTGGAGAGAGGCAGCGAGAGAGCGAGAGAGAGAGAGAAAGTTTCTTGGTCCCTCTCTCCCCCTTCCCCAACCGCAGCACTACTGCTCCTGCTGCCGGGCTGGCTTTTAATCCTCCAACCCACTCCCACACGAAGCGAGCTGAAGTACCCTTCTTCTCTGCGAGGGTGGGCTGACAAAAACTTTCGGGACAAAAGTTGGCGGCTCGGAATTGGATGGATGGAAGGGAGGGAATAGGGTTGTAGGAGCTAGTTAGCGGATTTGGGAAGCGACTTGCCGCAAGGTGACTGCCTCTTCCGTTTCGTCCTGGACATTAATTATTCAGGTAGCCTCTCAAGGTCTCGCTGACCAAAGAAAACTGGGCTAAAGTGACAATAAGTGATCAAGTTTGTTGCGCCGTGCATGCATTTCCTTCTGAGGAAACAGTTGACATTCTCTCACCTCCGCTGGTCGCAAGATACGACTGTCCTTTGTTATAGTAGCTACGTGAGCTGGAAATTTAAAACTAAAGTAAATAAAACTGTCGAGGTTCCTGTTACGAGAGTTTACAGTCTTGCTCACTTATGGGATATCCTCTAGAATTATCCTTGTGGCGATGTCAAGACAAAATGAATGTAGATTTACTGGCATGTAAAACAACTGCAGAACGAAAAATCGGGACACCGGCAACTCCGGTAATTGACAACAAAATAATATTTTAATTTAGCGGGCCGGGAGGGCTCGGAGCGCTGACCACGTCCCACCTTCCAGTTTTCACCTCATTCATGAGGTCTCTAGTGGACAGAGGTGGGGAACGCAGCGGCTGGGCGGTAAACCTTGGTCCGCGAAGGCTCTTGTGTTAGGAGTTTACCCCTGAAGACCCTAGTTTTGCAGTGTTAAATTAGTTTCAATGTAGGTTTTCTCCTAAACTATTAGGAATATAGTGTTAAAACGTTTACAGAGTAAGACAATGATTTTCGCTACACTTGAACGTATAGTTTGGGGATGTTATTCTTGTAATTAAACACAAATTCTTTCCCTGAATGTGCAGTTTTTCTTCATTTTGTAATATGTTTTTGGGGCAATCTAGGAAATAGTTTATGTTTCATAAAGTCCTCGTGTTAAAATATGCACAATATGCCCTGAAGTTTTCAAAACAATATCTCTTCTGGAAGTATAGAAAAGCTACATTATATACCAAACATTTGTAAACATGGTTTTTTTTTTTTTTTTTTTTTTTTTTTTCTGGAGGGGGGGGGGCCGATTTCCTCGAGTCACTAGGCGAATGCTGATAAGGATAATTACATCCAGTAAACTTTCTGCCCCTCAATTTCACCTCAGTCTTGTTTCACTTCATCTTGTTTGAGGGTTCTAAGTGTCGGCAGGAATTTCGGCGAGCCCGTAGGGGCAAGTGACCTTGTCTACGAGCCGCCACTTAGGAGTTAAAATCTGTAGTTGTAAGGGATACTGCCCTCTGCTGTTGTCTCTCCTCAGGTCCGATCGCCCTTCGCATCCTCTCACCTCACCCCTCCCTCCTTGGGGCGCCCCGTCATGAGCATAGGCACAAAAATATTGGTGGTGCTAAGTCACCCCTCTGAAACTTGTCTATCGTATCTTCTGTCTAGTAAAGGGAATTCTCAGTTCGTGCATGAGTTGGAAATGAACCCGCTTCATGTCGTGGTTATGTGACAGCACAGCACCTGAACAGACCTTATAATTTACAAATGCTGCGGCGAGACAGGAATTTGTGTGGGAGGAACAGGAGGGGGCCTGGCCCTCTTTATGTGAATTTCTTAGTGAACAATTGCCAGGCTGCTGGATTGGGCGTGGTTCAGCAACATCTCTGGCTCCCCTTCGAAGTCCGGACCTCCCTATAACTCATTGTGGGGAGTAATGAAATCCCTTGTCCGTCAACGTCAGTACAAGACAAATGAAGAATTGCGCCAAAGTGCGAAGAGGCGTTCGACACAACTCTTTCGCAACATGTCAAAAAAAAAAAAAAAAAAAAAAAAGACGTGCAGCACAACGGAGCGCACTAGATCCATCATTTGTTTTGCAAGCTTATAAGTATATTGTCTTCTTTTGTCATTTACTGTAACTTGCTTGTTTTAAAAGTTTAGATACACTTTGCTAGAAAGCTATAGAAAACAGTGCTGTGACTTTTCGTGCATATGTAAAACATATTGCTCTAAACACCCGGTGTGATTTTGTGGTCGTTCCAGTTATGTTGACATTGCAGGTAAATTAATTATCCCGTATTCACATCTACCAACTTAATCTACCCTCCTATATTTCCCACTTTTAAGGCCTAGATCACTAGCATTTTCACACTCTTAAACTTAACAATATTTTGATTAATACAGATATAAAATATAATAAAACTTATTTGTTGATTTTTACCACTTCAATAATTGTCCTCTTATTTATATTGTATACGTTATAATTTAAAGCAATAAATCACTAGATTCACTCCAAGTTTCGTTGTAATAGTGATAAAAAATATGTAGTCAGTGAATCTTAATACACGTTCCGCGAGATAAACAGCGTAGGCCGTGCTCAAATCAATAATTACCCATGCTAATCATGGCGGCTAACTTGATTTCAGGCCCTAAAAAATCAAAACAGAGATACGAAAGATGCTATAGCCTTTTTAAAAATTGGTTGAATGGGAAGAAAGCAGGAACAAATGAAAGAGCATTGCTAATTTTGTAAGTAGGAGTGAAATATTGAAATCTTCGGGTAGCTTATAGTCTGAATATTCCATGTTAAAAAGAACGATAAACTTAAATCATAATATTAACGTTGCAAAGTTCTATATTTGATTACTTTCTTAAAGAAAAAAAGTAAGTTCAACCATCAAGACACCAAGGAAAGATGAATGTTATGTTTCAAGGTTGGTATTTCACATTTCATTCATACGCCATATTAAATTACCATAATCTCCCAAAAATTTGTGTTTTTACTAATCCTCGGAAATTAAAAAGACACGACTGCATCTCGTATTTATTTTTTAAATTGGCATTACTGGTTAAAGTGTCTTAATCTTTCAGCAGCTATGTTAAATAACATGTTTGTAAAGTGCCTCGGATGGCTAGACATCCAAAATGGTCTGCAGTGGACCACAGACATTAGCGCCTGAGTCAGCCCGCTGTAAGGCGTGCCAATTATAGCTAGCCATGTGACCTCTCACCACGAACTCTGTCTAGCAAAACTCTGAACTAGGAAGTCCCACTGACAAGTCTGGCTTATTTCTGGCAAGTGGATTAAGTAACTAATAAAATGGAACATCGAATGATTCATACCTTGTACAGGTAAGAAGTATTATTAACACCTGGCAATCTAAATGTAATTAGGAATCTGTTACTGAAATAGCGTGCCCCAACAGCTTCCTCAGTATGGTATACCTACGGAAGTGAACAGTGTTATAACGAAGCGTCGGATTTTTAGGTTATGATCCACTTTATTCATAAATCTCTTACTCTCTAAGTTTCAGTTTATTTAAATGTTTTAGGCACCAATAAAGGCGCGGCCGTGGCCTGGGTTCGATCCCAGGGACCTGCATGTCGTATTCGTGATGGACGATGCGGTGTCTGGGCGAGTTTTCTTCGGGTTCTCCGCCACTCATTCAACCAACTGCTCCATCACCACCTTTTCATTAATTTATTTCGCCTGTATTTCATATCACCTTCTTCCTCACTCTCATACCCTCTTCTAGGGCTTCTCTCCGGTCTACTCCCCAACAGGCAACTGGCCCCAGGCACAGGTTTGTATGTCCTAGAGGGTATAAGTCCGCCATACGGAGAGGGTAGTTAGATAAAAAAGAAGAAGATAATATACCACGATTTTATAGAGCTTATATTGACCTAATTTTACGTTAAGACCCAACAAGACCTATTTTTCTTGACCATGTCATACGTAGAGGCACGAATGATCAGCTGGTCATTCTTTTGTTTTGTACTATTATCACTAGGTCACTGTTTTGTTTAGTCATTGCCAACTATCCCATAAATCGCTGAAAAACACAATTACACATACAATCGATTAACAAAGTAACAGTCCATTTCGATTTGACAACTGCGCTTTTAATAATAATTGTTCTTGTACAATTAGAGTTGTTTTTCTAGAATAACGGTTATTTGTTAATGTTAAAGTGAGATTTGTATCATATTATAAACAAAAGAAGATCGAAATACATGTAATATTCGTTTTCTCCAGTTGGCAGTCATGAGTAAGGGAACTATACTCATTGAAATGAATATATTTTAGGTTATATTTTGTAGATTTTAACATTTTCTGCTCAAATCTTTGCGCTATAGTGTTTAAATGCATATTTTATTTATGAAATACTTCCCATATAAAGAATTTATCGTTTAGGCCTTATGATATTCTTTGGGGTAAAACCTAAATATATTTAATTCGGTTATTTAAACAAATAAAGTGCATTTATTTATATAAAATATGTTCAAAGCGGAAGAAGACCATTCGAATAAGGAAAATGTTCAATAATTATGATTTTATGAAATGTTGTGTAATATTTCGACATAATGATTATATAATAAACGTGATTAAAAGGTCCGCCAAGGCAGTACAGAAAAGTCCACAAGAGGACCCAAAATGAAACTTATTCTGAGCTCTATCGATACTGGAAAAGCAGAAGTTTTTTCAACTTCTGAGCCTTATTAGGTGTAGTTATGGGTAATGAAGAAATGCTAAAAAATGTTCTCAAAATTGAAGGAAAACGAGAATACCGTAGAAAAGGTCGGTCATATCCTGTGAACTAAGGAAATTCTGATTCTGTGGTGATTTATAACATAACGAGAAAAGAGTGACTAAAACAAAACATAAAAAATGAAAGGTATAATCAAACTAATTAATTTTCATGGGGGCAAACCAGATGTATTCTTCTAAAATAAATATTTTTACTCACGCAAAAACAATTTCTTAAAATGTGGCATTGTTGTTGTTGAAGGTGGGAGAGACTACGTATTCTACCAGAATGATATCTGAAACGCAGAGAGCAAAGGACGGACTGCTGTAGAAGCAGCCTGCAAAGGCAAAGAAAAGGGTGAAATAGCTAGCTAGGGAAAAAGAGAAAAGAAAAGCCTTGCTGTCCGTTCCTGTGCTGCCCGAAGGGCTGTGAACTCGGGAGGTGTAAGAGACTTCTGGAGACGCCTACCCTGCACAAAAAGGAAATTTAAAACCAGCAACATCAGAACACTGAAGTAAATAAGTCTGCCTTTCTCCTCCGGACTATTCTTCCATTACTTTGTAAGTAACCTTATGTTAGTAATTAGTGAGATATAATGGTTGACTCTATTATAGGGAGTTCGGAGGAGTTGGAAGGGGGGCCTTGGAATCTCGACTTATAGAAGATCTTTTGTAACTATGTCCCTGACATGGAGGGGAGAGATGAGAGAGGAAGGGAGGTCGAACCCGAGGAGAAACGACAGCAGAGGGCAGGGCCCTAACAGCTACAAATATACAACTGGTTTTCCACCTGGCTGCCAGTTTACACATCCCATGGGGGCCTCGGGTCTCCAAGTTCTCTCCCGATCCGGATGATAAGAATTTACAGGGAAGAATTCTCTGCCATAGCCGACATTGTAACCCTGAAATAGCCAACCAGGATGAAAGGTGAAGTGAAATAAGCTGTGAGACAGGAGGGACACCCGGGGAAACCGTCAAAAGACACATGGCTTAGGAATTTCAGCCACGCGAATCGAACCCACAACCTGCAAAATGTGGGCCACAAACTCCACCACTTGAGTAAAGATAAAGATAATCGTTAAGGGGTTGTTACAGCTTAAGGGATCCATAATATTCAATAATTAATTAATTTCTGTATGGGTCAAGCATACAAAATCAATTTACGACCCTTATCAATGAAAAAACTGAAGTATTGATACTGAAGCAATATTAATCAACACATAATAAATATTTGAAGACTAAACTTCACTTAAAATCGAATTTACTAATAAAAATTTAGTAATCAATTTGTGAAAAGCTTGACTAATTTTATAATAATTTAGTTTTATTTATTTTAATGTTGTTATTTACGTTGTGTTGTACTTTTTGTAGTTTAATTACAATTTCATTTTATTTATCACTTAAGTGTTTGTTACTTCCTATAAAAATTGATTTTCTGAAAACTTGAAGCTGTACATAATGATATTATATCTCAAATCTGAGTCCAGTTGGCAATACTACTTCCTGCCACATATAACATTTGCTGGAGCATTTTTACGTGCGTTCCAAAGAACAATGAAATATTCAGATGCAGAAGGAGTGTGCAAGTCGGACATTTTGGTATTCCGTCCCCGATTGTGTTCATCTCCCGGTCCGGTTCTTTCCCACAGCGTCCATCGCCCTGAGATACGCGTCGCTTTCAGCTTGTGTATTCACTTGCAGTCTTAAAATACATTGTCCTCTGGAACAGCCGCGATTTTTAGGTTCCATACGAGAAACGTAATGCTCGAAATGTGAGCAATTTTCGCCTCAGATACATAAAAAAACTTTAGTCATAATTAATTATCTTCTTCCACATAAGCCATGTGTAACCTACGTTGAAAATCTGTAATTTAATACCATAAGCGGGATTTGAACCATGAATCTTCGGCTTTGTGAACCGTTTCTGGAACCAGACATGGTGACTTGACATTAAATTCTCAATGCATGTAACAGCGTCTTTGGTTTACTGGAGAAAATGCGCGTCAGTTGGGAAATTTAAAGTCATGCCGACTTGTTACCATGGTAGCTCAGTTGGTGATGCGTTGCAATCATTCAGATTTTTCTTACCTAGGTTAGACCGTCCAATGATATTTACCTCGACTATTTCATAAATAAAATGTGAATGTAAATACTTCTATCGCAAAGATTCGACCATATATTGTTCAGTTCTATAAAAATGTCATACAATTAACGCAGTTCAACTTATTCAGTACTGCCAGGAGAGCAAAACGAAATCCAGGAATTACATGTACTTCGATTTTCTCTTGTTGTAACAGAAAACAAGTTGATAATGTCAAATAAATCTCACTTTATTTCTAATATTAACAAATAACATTTCTTCTGTAAAATATATGAATTATTAAAAGAATAATTGTTAAAAATATAATTGTCAAACTGAAATGGAATGCTATTTCGTTTAGAAAGAAGGGACACCGAGTTTGAAGATACAGATATGAAAGTAGAATTTCAGATGGCGGCGTTGTCTAAACAAATGAATGATAATTTGTGCAAAACAAAAGAGTGACCAGGTTGTAAATTATATATGATGAATTAACGCCTCTATGTACGAAATAGTATTTTAATATCATTTATCCTCTATGTGAGTTCTACAAAAATAATTCTTGCACTCTCTTTTTTTTTTCTTTTTTTTTTTTTTTTTTTCTTCGTCCGCCTTGTGACAGTCAGACGTTTTGCATGTGCCATTATGCACTCTTTGCAGTAACTTAAGAACAAAAGCAATAGTATTTGAAAGTGTATTGTTTTCACGAGCTTTTCTAGAGTTCTTGTGTTTGTGTTAACTCTTTTAAAAGTGACTGAGTGAGGTTTAAGGGCCCATCGATAGCTAGGCCACTTTATATAAAGCAATATAAAAGTCAATAACGATGAAAAGAATATCAAAAGTTATTCACAACATGTTTAAGGCATGTTTTATTTGTTATTTTGTGATCAAATATTTTGTTTATGATTGTGAGATGTGACAAGGTTCTGGGGGAACTTAGCAGAATTTATTGAAGGGCATTTGTAACTATACCCTAATGGGGCGCTCTCCAAGAGGGAGGGATGAGGCGAGAGGAGACAGACTGAGGGAGGTTTCCTTAGTTTTCAGTGCTCCCAGGTGGCAGCACTTCCCGCCGCAGTTTTACACATCTATTTCGGGAGCCTGGGAATCGGAGACTGGCCGCGATCTGGATAGCAAAAGTTTACATAGAGCATCCCTTTTCCCTGCCATACAACGCCGTGACCCCCGTCGACACTTACAACCCTTAAAGTCGAGGTATATAATTAACCTTCCCAGAATTCGCC
This sequence comes from Tenodera sinensis, assembly GCA_030765045.1. NCBI lineage: Eukaryota > Metazoa > Arthropoda > Insecta > Mantodea > Mantidae > Tenodera > Tenodera sinensis. The sequence continues at coordinate 56,422,572 of CM060972.1, forward strand.
TAGCGACCAGGGAAAACTATGAAAAACACATGGCACAGGAAGGGCGGCGCCAGGTATCGAAACCACAAACTCCCGAATACGAATCACCAGTGTACTGCCATATGGATTTCTGTTGTTATACCGCTAAAGTATTATTTCTCGGCGTGTTAAAGACCCAACACGTTTCAAAAATAGTTTTTGAGAAAACTGAACTGAAAGTTCGAAGTGTTTAACACGCCTGAGGTGTCTTAAGAGTGGGCATTTATAGAGAATGAAATGAAAGAGGTATCTGGGCGAGGAAATAATAATATCTTCCTTTGTGGCAGAGAATTGACGGTCGACTTATGCAGGTAACCATTACCATGTGAAGTAGGTGTGGCGAGGAGTACAGCAATGAATACCCGTCGTATCTTCTGGTTACCGCACCAGAAAAAAAAAACTTCCTCTAGAATCTTATTTCTTTGTAGTAGGAAGAGGCAGCCGGCCAGAGACGCTCCCATGTTTGTGTTGGCCAGCCCAACATGAAAGGTCTGGTTTCCTACGTATAAGACTTGCTTGCGTATATGAAACTCCCTACTTGTGTGAGGAGAGGGAAGGGGGTTCCTTTATACTGGGTGGGGGCGGCGGTTTGCGGAGGGAGGGGGGAAGAGCGGCGTCGGCAGCGGACGGTGAATGCACGCACACAAAAACTTATCCTCTGCCTACATGTAGCAAGCAGTCAGGTACCTACCTACCTATCTACTGCGGCACAGAGCAGTGGCGTGGCGCTAAATTCAATATCTTCTCCTCACGGCGAGCTTGCAATTGTTTGTTTATGACTAACACAGCACCCCTCAAAACAAGTGCTGTGCAGCTCAAGTGATTCTGTTTAGGTCCTCAGGTAGAGCTGCCATAATCCAACAATCAAAACTAAGGACATAGTCCGAGGATTAACACCCTCGGCAAAGAAATTGTCATTAATGATGAAAATTAATGAAAACTGCTACAAAGGACCGTTCTCAAAGGAACTAAGTTCAGAGAATTTGGTCAAAAAATGACAAAATGAGTTTTTATGTTATTTTTACTTTCTCTATTGGTAAGTAGGGGAAATATTGTAGTCCACCCAAAAATTCGATGTCGAGATTTCACCGAAAATTTGTTTTGAGACCCCCCTTAATCCAAAAAAAAAAGCATTTTTAGAAAAAGGTCCGCGCGCGCGCGTGTGTGTGTGTCAAATTGATAACAGCATAACTCAAAAGCGAAAAGTTGGTTAAAAACCAAAGTTGGTATTTAAGTTTAATGTCATTCAAGGATGCGACACGAAGATTTTGAAGAAAATAGCCCCACCCTAAACTACCCTTTACATGGAAAATTTTTCGAAAAGTTTGATTTTCTTGAAAATGGCTCTAACGATTTTGATTAAAATGTCATATGTTTGAGATATTTCTATGGGAAATGAAACGTATATCTTGAATTTTCTGGCTATAGCTCCTGTAGTCGTATTTACTCTGAACGACTTTTGCATAACTGGTAAACCGTTGGAGACAGACCAAATCGTACTATACAAAAAATGTAGATCTTGGTAAAATACGCAATTTATGTCTCAATAAATTTTCTTGTAGGGTGAACCATTTCGGAGATATTCCTTGTTATGTGGGTGAGTTTCGGAAAACTTAAAACTTTCGTGAAATGGAACATCGTTGTTCATTTTTTTATATGTTAAGCGTACAAAGAGAACGGAATCTCAAAGCTTTAAAAGATTTGACTATCGCTCAAAGTCTACTGTATTCTAACATTCCCCTTGCACGTACAAGGAAATAAGCAATAAGATGATTTGTACAAATGTTTATCTCAACTAACAAGAAGAAGAAGAGGAATAAGAGTTTGTAAGAATGTACAAGAGTAGAGAAAGCCATGTGAGTGCAATACATCAGATTTTTATTCTTTGATATATATGCCAGGCTCCCATTAGGCAAGGTCTACATAAGATATTTGCTGATACTTCTAAATCCCATATCTGAAATACTACTGCAGCTATCTAAAAAAAGCAGCCATATTCCAAAGAGGATTTTGCGCTGATTCTATTGGTAGCGCTGCCAATTGCTCCAGATGTTCCTTTCTCTTTGTAGAGAAGACACAAGCAAATTCTGTGTTTGGGTGGTATGTAACCTTGTGTTGTTTGTAACTTTTAAGTAGTTTTCTCGCAGATTCAGTATTTAATGGTTCTGGTGCAATTTTCTCACAAACTATCACAGATATTAACTTCAAATTTATGGGGATCGTAAAACTAACCATACTATTTAATGTAAACCAAAATTTTTAGTGATAAAATTATTCAAGACACATAAAAATTTTTATTAATACATTTTTAAGACAAAAATTATTGTAAATGAATAAAAAATTGCAATAGATGGCTAAAATCAAATTATATAAGAAGGACTAATTGAACCTTCAGTAAAGTTCCAACGGATTGCACATTTTCTGAGAAAAGAGCACCTAAATTTGGTGAAATTAACACTAGTTCTATAGTTACTCCTCCTAACTAAGAAAATTCATGTTAGTTTACATTAAATAACCTTTTAATTAATACATTAAACGCAAATTACTAAAATATACACAATTGCGTTGCTACAGTTGTTGTTTCGATAACATTTTATTTTAAAATTCCTCGTAATGATGTCACCAGTAACTGTGGACCAGGGTCAGGTTCAGAATTACGTGAATGTTAATTTAACACAAACCACAGGACGTGCAAATATGACGTAGGTACTAGAAATAAGGTACCGAAAACAGCAAAATCACAGAGAATCGATTATAGTATTGCTTCCTTTGTCACTGATAGCGTAGGATCGGCAAAATATCGATAGTGTTGCCATCTGGAAACTTCTATCGTAAGGAATGGTGAAATACTTGAACGGTTTCGCGGTAAAATTCAAGTTAGTAATAAAAACATTTTTAAGCAGTCACTGCTTTCGCGGAATTTTATCTCTTCTAGCATAAAACGGTGGATTTTCCGCGAAATCCACGACGTATGGCCCTCTTGTCCAGGCGAGTTTGTTACGAAAATATTACAAAACAATTTAAAAGGAAAGAAATAGTGACGTTATTATATTGTTAAGTTAATTATAACTTTGTTAAAGAAAATGTTTGATGAATTGCATTTAAATTGCTTGTAAATATTAAGTTATATACAAAGAATTTTGTTAGCGATAGTCATTTGTTAATGTTGACAAAGAAACAGCGATCGTGGAAAGTGACGCTATCAGAGAAACTTTTCTTATAACTAAAATGGCTACTGGCTAACCCCCAGCACCTGCCAACTGCGTGGGAGGTCCAAGGTTCGATTCCCGGCTGGAGGATGGGAATTTTTCTTTAACTAGGATTATTCCCCATCCTTTCTAGAGTCTGGAAATATGAATAGAAGTACCACCGATATGGGCTAGATGCTAAAAGCACCTTTAACATATAAATGTTTACATTTATTGTTGCCGGTGTTTTTTGGGACACCTGTATGTGTCAGAACTGCTACTCAGAAACCTCAGCGAACAAAGAACACCTTCGAAAGTGTAGGGCGAATGTAGATCTAGTAATTGTCTCATGAACTAACTACATCTAGAACAGAGTGAATGTCTTTGAGGTTATTTTTTTGCAAGAGTACATATATGTGTGTCATATAGTTGCGCTGATTAGCCCCATTTTACTGCTGCGATCATATACGCCCTTTAAAGTGCAACATTTTATGTGCCTTTACTCTTTAGTAAGTTTTTATAGTAATTTTTTAGCTTATTTCAACACGCACACAATATTTCACTATTCCAGATTTTATGGAACAGAGAAAATGATACTCATAAAAGAAGTATTCCCACCCAGCTGGGAATCGAGCCCGAAGTACGGAGTCGAATCCTGGCTGGTCTCAACCCACGCCAAGAAAAAAAAAAAAAAAAAAAAAAAAACCTTCATAGTGTGGTCATCGGGGATCGAAACCGGTACCTACCGAATGCGAATCGCAACGCCACCTCGCTCGTTCGTGTCAAGTAGTGGTGAAGAAAGTCATAAAATGGTATCCATACAAAGCAGCACGGCTTAGCCAGTTACAAGAAATTGATTTGCTAGTCCAGATTAACTTCTGCACGCCACAAGGTTTGAAATGGTGTTCTACCTTCCCATTCTCCTGCGCTATATGTTACCCTCCATACTCAGTTCCTCACACTGAGTGGACAAATAAGAAAGTGTGTTACCGAGGGACATGCGTGTAATGTGTAAGACGCGCAATTTAGGAACTCTTGGGTTCGGCTGGCAACCCCTGCCCCCTCCCCCCGGGGTCCATCCTGGCTGCTTGTTCACTAGGTTGGGGTTCAAACCTTTTGGAAGTAAAACAGATGGTCCCATGTCGTTAATTTACGGCACGTAAAAGAGCCTCAATTCTGATAAAGCTATCTCTGACCAAAATTAAGTCATCTTTCACGCCCAGTGTAGAATAGGGTACAACAATTAAAGAGTGTCAATACACAAAGACTTCATTTCAATATTCCTAATCCCTAGGTTTTCCCTTCATCTCATCCTTTACTTCGTGAGGTTACATAATATTAGTCCAAGTGCCAAATCCTCCTGCGCAGCCCTACGTATACTCAAGATTCTGCCTTAAAGAATCATAGACAGCTGGAGATTCTGAATTTGTTTATCAGGAAACTTGCTTTTCTTTAATATTCTTCCGGGGTTTTTCTCACAGCTCTAGAAATTAATCCTTTTCAGCAACAGCATGGCTAGCGGTTTCAGAGAAAATAGACAACGAATCGTATGCACCTACTTTATGCTTGAGAAGCTTACCTGAGTACACAGGAGTCAGTTTTAAAATCCACAGGTTTCTACTGCATAATCTGTCTCAATCTAGAACGATCCTCTTGTAAACATAAGGGTTAGGAGAAAGGAAAAACAGAGGAACTTAACGGAAAGCTCTTAGGCCGCTGATTGGTGGAGGAAAATACATGTGACATTCAAAACTAAGTTTGTAATTAAATTATTCCTGCAAACGTTTGTCAATTACCATAAAATAGGTATAAAAATAAGCTTTTGTATGATTACACGGAGGTATGAAGAATAAACGACACTGTTAGAAAAGCGCTTGTGTTTCTTTCTTTTTTTATAACTTCTCAGAGAAATCAAATGTCATATGCAAAATCATTACACTCTTCTAACCATTTACAAAAGTTAACGGAAGTCAGAACAATGGCTTATGGAGAATAGGTGTTGCAGTGGCGTGGTTGAAGTTCCAGTCAGGTCTCTGTGGTTAAAAGTGCAGTGGTGGGGGAAGCCTCGTTCTTTACCTTAGCATATAGATGCTGCTAAACCAACGAAGGTGCAGTAGTCAAGTACTCAGCCACTGTAAATTGTAGCAGTGGCGTGGTTTAGGGTGTGCTGAAAATTTGATTTTTCTCCCCCAAGGATTCCTCATTTACCTCACTAAAAATATGCTTCAACCAGCCTTATGACATATATCCATCTCCAGCCCTTCGTGGGTTCTTGTGCTGTGTGTGTGTGTGTGTGTGTGTGTGTGTGTGTGTGTGTGTGTGTGTGTGTGTGTGTGTGTGATAGGGGCTTTTGATGATATTAGAATTCAGACAATTGTTCACTTACTAATATAGTTATTAAACTACTACTTTAGTAATTTACAATGTAGGGCTCTATCTTTTGTACTCAATAAAATTAAATTTTTGAATAATGAAAGCATTATGGAGTTTTACATCGGTAAACTACTGTTAGAGTTGAAATGTTGTAAAGGAAGATACTCCATAAATAGCACCAATATATGAACAAGTTGACTATAGTAATTCTAATAATTAAATAATCCGCTAAGGAAGTCTTACCATTGACTTTAGATGGAGGGAATGAGGTACACGCCACTGTCCGCTGAGAGGCAGCACCTGCAGTGTATAGGACGAGGAACTCTGGTCATACGAGGGAGATAAACAGGAAGAGGGCTTCAAAAGGAAGAGACCTGGAGAGGGAGGTCAGGTGTGCAGGCTTTATACATAAAAAAGAAGGGTAAAAAAGAGGGAAGGAGAGTAAAAGGAAACGTCACCATGTGTCGGAGCAAAAAGGATGTAGGTTCGACTCCAGATAGAGAGCACGATAATTGGTTAATGTCAGCATTACGTCAATATGGGCTCATGAAGGAAGTCAGTATTAATTTATAAAGTAAAGATTTGTACTTTTGGAGGGGCAGAGTAGCAATTTTCATACTCAACCTCACTGGAATGAAATGTATGGTTTCTTGAAAAATATACAAAGTACCATAATGACAATTATAAAACAATTTCTTCTGATTCAGAAATCATAGTTAATAATTCTTAACTTACCTATATTTCCATAAACAAGAAAATTGCAAATTTTTTAGCCATCTATCTCAATCAAGTGTCCTTAAGTGAAATGCAAGTAGAAAATAATTGATTGTGATAGAAGGGTTAAAAGTGGGGTTTTATTTCGCAATTCTACAAACAAGATAAAACCCCTTTAATACGTGTGGCATATACAATTTTTATACAATGCCCGAATTTTTAAAATTCAAGAATATTATTTTAATACTTGAAATTAAGAGATATCAGGTTTACAACGAGATTAGCTGACGTCAATAGTGGGATTCTTGAAACAAGAGAAATGACGTGTATAGAGAGATGTCGGATGTTTTTCTGTATTGTTGATTCAAATGTTTTGCCTTGCACCAGGCAATGAAGGAACCAATTAATACTATTTCATATTTCTGTCTAGATTTTTGGAGTAGTAGTTCCAAAGTTATTCGTTGTGTGGCGTGTTTTCTTCTGTTTCATTTTATTCTAAAATCATACTTGCCGCCATTTAATCTTTATGTAGGTTATACAAGACAAAGGCTGCCAATATACCGTATAGGTTAACTTTACAACGAATTTCATAAACTGTAGTATAACGATTTGTATTGTGAGCAGATAATGCGAGAATCACGATGAATTAATCATGTAAAAATACATAATGAAAAGTAAAACCTAATTAAATCAACTCGAATTATTAAATATGTTCAAATACAAAGCATAATTGCCATGTTATTGGATTTAAAACCAAAGTTGGTCATAATGGACTGGTATAAAAACTTGTTCGAACATTAGTTGGTGTGCATTATGTTAAAAATTTTACAATAAAAATTTCTAAAACAATAGTATAGGTTTTGTTACCTATATATGTATATTCAGTAATTTTTTATTGATAAAATGCACTTTAAATGGTTTATAGAGCACGAAAATGGCTTCTATAACTGAAATCTAAATGAATATTTATGCAATCTCAGTGACATTACGTCCCAAACCGAAACTATGACATGAATGCAAGGTGTTTCCTTGCTACTGGCGATTTAATTTGACATAAATTAGTTCTGTCACCAAACGTTATAGGCATTACATTTTTCACGGCCAGGAACACTGGCAAATTTTCCGAACCTAGAGATGGATGCCAAGATACGCACAATTTATTTGTCTAGTTTGTCCTAGATTTTATAGACATAGACTATGAAGCCGTGCGGATGAAAGCAAGACAGAAAATTACTGGGGATATCTATATTTTTGTGTATTACAAGACTAAGTGAAAACGCCGCTCTAATTTGGTTAACTCAATTAGAAGCGCCTGGCTGGGTAGACAACACTTTGGACAGTGCAGTGTGTTGTGTGTGCTACCTTCCGGGTTGTAAATAGGAATATGTACTTCACGATTGGCTCTTTGACTTGCCTTGCTCAACAACCAGTGTTTATTAGGGAAGAAAATAAAAATATATTTATAGTACTAGTTACAAAAGTAGAGGTTTAATAAGGAGAGGCTCCAGTTAGAACACGACCGAAGGCATCTTTTAAGAGCTGCCAGTTAGTAATACTAATTTTCTAACCCGTTGCCTACAATATTTTATCTACGATTAGGTATATGTTGTATTTTTAGTGATAGTTTCATATTTGAATTTAAAGTAAAAATAATTGAAGAAGGTAACAGAAAAGTCAAGGAAAGTTTTTGTAGTTATACGAAATTCAAGGTCTGGTGTTTGGGAAATAAAGCAAACCTTAACGAACATTTCTTGTTGGCGTATTTTTTTAAGTATTAAAACTTCAAGTCTTTGGAGTGAATATTCGAACTCTTGGTTAATGATAATATTTACGTCAGTAAGTGTATTTTAGTTTTGTTGATCCTGTATTTTATGTTTTGATAGCGTGTTAGAATATACAATATAGCTTTTTTTGTCTAGAAACTACGAATTAAAGCGTCATTGATTATTATAGTAGTAGATAAAAGCATATTTCGATCCTTGTATCAATGTTAGTTTAAGATACTCGTGCCTTTCAGTTAACGTGCTGTTCTCGGAGGTATTTACAGTTGTTTATTTAGTATTTTACCCTCCCTTATCTGCATAGTTTTCAAAGTAAGGGAATAATTCGGATGGGGGGAGTTAGGACCTCGATCTGTAGCAGATCTTTTGTGCCTGTGCCCCCTGCAGGGAGGGATGAGATGAGAGGATACGATGGGTGGTCGGAAGGACGATAGTGGAGTCGCTAACAGCTACGGATTTAAACTACCCGGCGGTTTATACCCTGGGTCCTCTCTCCCAGATATCCCCCAAGACATGCACACCGAAACTCTTGCCGACCCTGAAACAGATGAAAGATGAAGTGAAATGAGAAGTAGGGTAAAATTCGGGGGATGTAATTATCTTTCCCAGCATTCGTCTAGTGATCCGAGGAAACCCCCGAAAAAAAACCGGAAGGTCCGCCACGGGAACCGAACCCAAGACTTCCCAAATACAACCTCGTTACTGCGGGCCATCCCGCTCTATTCTTAAGGTGATAATGAAACCTGAAATGATAATTTCAGCATAGATGAGCAGCAATGCATTCTCCCCTCTTTTTATTTCCCCGCAAGAAATTGCCTTATTCATTTATGAGGAGATTTGTGCGACCATTGTATTTTTTGCGTCGTCATAAAGCGTTGTACAATGTGATTCCTTGGCCAGGCCCAGGCGATGGAGGGAGCCGAACTTATTGCCTGTGTACGTAATGCTTCCTCCTTCGAGGTGATCTACAGTACATTTCCCTGAGAGCGCCAGAAGCTCCCTGGAAGGGCCGCGTGTCGCTTATCCGCTGATGGACTGGGATCAGGCTGTTCCTGCCCTATGCAGTGGCGTATGCCCTTCTGCACGTGTCTTGTACATCCGTGCTAGGCTATAGAATAACGCATTGGAAGAATAAGGCGGATCTAAATGGCTTTTACCACAAATATTTATAAACAGCTGCATATCAATTAAGATGGCCGTTTATTAAATTCATAGTTCTATGTGAAACTACTTGATCTATCATCTCTACTTCAAGACTGAATCCCAAGTAGCTTATACAAAAAATATAATGTGCTGCGCTCACATAACTTTCTCTACTGTTGTACTAACTATTCTTACAAACTCTTATTCCTATATCTTCTTCGTGTTAGTTGAGACAAACCTCTGTATAAATTATCTTATTGCTTATTTCCTTGTAGGTACAAGGGGAATATTAGAATACCGTAGGCTTTGTGCGATAGTCAAATATTTTAAAGCTTTGAGATTCCGTTCTCTTTGCATACTTAACATATAAAAAATTGAACACCGATGTTCCATTTCACCAAATTTTTCCGAAACTCACACACATAACAAGAAATATCTCCGAAATGGCTCACCCTACAAGAAAATTTATTCAGACATTAATTGTGCATTTTAGCAAGATCTACAGTTTTTGTATAGTATGATTTGGTCTATCTGTAACGGTTTACCAGTTATGCAAAAGTCGTCCAGAGTAAAAGCGATTACAGGGGCTATAGCCAGAAAATTCAAAATATACATTTCATTTGTCATAAAAATATCTCAAAATATATCTAAAAAATATGGCACTTTAATCAAAATCGTTATAGAGCCATTTTCAAGAAAATAAAAAATTTCGAAAAATTTTCCATGTAAAGGGTAGTTTAGGGTGGAGCTATTTTCTTCAGAATCTTTGTGTCGCATCCTTGAAAGACATTAAACTTAAATAGTAACTTTGGTTTTTAACGTGGTTTTCGTTTTTGAGTAATGCACAGACTGACTGACACACACACACACACACACACACACACACACACACACACACACACACACACACACACACGAACCTTTTTCTACAAATACTTTTTTGGATTTAGGGGGTCTCGAAACATATATTTCTGGTGAAATATCGAGATCGAATTTTTTGGTGGAATAAAATAGTTACCCTACTTACAGTAGAGTAAAATTTAATAACGAAATCATTGATTATGTCAAATTTATTCTCCCAACCCTCGTGATTTAGATTCGTGGTTAAACAAATTAGCTTATTCGACCACTTACATTTCAGATCTATTAAGTATTAGACCATTTCTTTCTTGAGGTAACCTGCAATTGATTTGTATTAAAAAGCATTATTATTTTTTTATTTTTATTCATTCGAATTTTCTCTTTAAGTGGTGTATAATATGATTCTAAAAGTGTTTTAAAATTTTTATTTTGATGTCTGTTCCAAATTTCAACCGCATTTTTCGTTAAGTTTATTTTTTCACGTATGAACTACCTTTCCAAAGCTTTTATTCAACTTAACTTGGTCAGATTTTCAGGACTTACTGAAACAATATTTTTATAAGTAAAGTTTTGGAAGGTTTATGATTGAAAAAGCGTTGCAACATATTTTTCAAAACCACATTGTGCAATAAATATATTTCCCAATCACTAATCACCCTTAATGGGCTTAATCTTGCAAAACGTTTGGTTATGTAACTGTAATAGTTTCAGAGAAAAAACCATTTGAAACACAAACGGAAAAACGCTAGCAAATGAAATGTCTGCAAAGGCACACGATGTAACTATAACTCACAAAAATCAAGAAACATGTATGAAAAATTCTATGTAAAATTCATGGATTGGCGAAAATAAATATACATAACCTCACTTTCACAAAATGTATTGTTGATGTACTTCGAATAATTGTCGCAAAGCGTCACTACTCAAATGTTCAAGGTCGAGACCACAATAAAATCAATACTTTCGCGTCTGCGCACATATCACAACCCTGCCAGCTGTTTCACTGAAAAGGTAAGGTCAATGCGCTTATTAGCTGAGGTAAGTGTAGAATATTAAAATATTTTATAACTGTTTTAAAGTTGGACACATGCTGGAGTATAAATATTCGTATGAAATTTGACTACAACGACAATTAAAATGCTCACATCTTAAGACGGGCTGTACAAACTACGTGAAATGTTATAAAATAGTTGAATACACCTTTTAACTGTGTGCAAGAATCGGCAAGATCGAAACTGCTCTTTCAAACCTGTCATATGCTTGCTTCGCTTGTCTTTCACACAGCAGTCTTAAATTAAAAACATCGGCATAGCAGGAAAAAGAACTGACGGTGTACCTAAATAAAACGCTAGCGGCAACATCGTATTTATTAAGGTTAGACAACTGAACGAAGAGAGAATAAAGGGCATCTGTCTCTCACAAACTATCTTTTCATTCTTCCTTCCTATTCTTTCTTTCCACCTCCTTTCAACTGCAGAAATTTGAGCAGTTCAAATTTTATACCGATACAAGCATGTTGGAGAATTTTAGTAAGAGAATAGCGTTTGCTTAGATCCATGCGCTCCTAAAACCTATAATTTTATTACAAAAAAAAAAAAAAAAAAAAAAAAAAAAAAAAAAAAAAACAATAGCGTGTTTTGGAATTATACAGTGGCGGTTGCAATATGAAAGAAGGTATTGCTTATTAAATAAGAGAATTTGTGTCTCAAAATGACAATATTTCGCAACTGGTATAATATTGGCAGTACAACTTCCTGCTTTAAATTGTTTATTTTTAACTTAGTTGGTGACTTCGACAGTTCTACAGTACACAAATGAATGCTATTTTGATATTAACAAAACGGTGCTGAAATAAATTATTTGTGATTCCTGATTCATGGAATTTTTCCGGGTCGCATTATAACAAGGAATACCTATATCGTTTACACTTAACACAATCGCCTCTGCGTGAAAGACGAGGAGGACCTCGAGCATATTTTAGTGAAATGCACTTCCAACAATTGCTATAGAAACATCCTCAAGTTTTCCCCTTAGATTTGAACCCCTTCAAAGGCGGTCCTACTCTAGACGATAAGGTATTGCTACAAATCATGATAAGAGGTCTGTGTGATAAACTGAATGCACTCACTCTAGTTCTTTCTCTTTCAGCTAATAAGATTGACAGGATAAACAAAGGTACATTTCATTTTTTGCGCCCTTTTGTAAACTTTGTTGTGGTAGTGGCGTAACTATCTACCAGAAGTGTGACCTTTGTCCTGTGGCCTAAAGCAACCAAAGAAATGACTACGGCTTCGTATAACGATAAATGATCTGGTACAGATACGAGGTGCAACGACATTTTCTTTGGTGGTCTTTGTACCTTAGTACGAGTGCACCTAACTCCAGGAAAAATCACATACCAGATCAGCAATATTTATTCTTAACACACAAGCTTCATGATGATACACGAAGAAGACTTGAAACGTTCACATGATTACGTATGCTACCTGCATCTATCAGTTGTCATGACATGTAGGTACATGCACTACAGTGCAAAATCAGTCATGAGTTGCATTAATGTTCGTCCTTTTGCAGTAGGAATTTCACCAGCAATATTCATGTTAAAAATAATCCGTAGTTACATATTGAATTTAAATCTCTTACCCAAGAAACAAAAACTGTTTATAATAAATGAACTTTAAAGCTGAAGTTTCCATAACCTTAAAACGTTTTAACAACTCTATTATTGTAGCCCAATTTATAGGTTATGTAATGTGCTTTGAGGTCTTATATTAAATATGTAAGGAATAAAAAGAAGAGTCTTTAAAAAAACGTATTGTGTGTATCTGTATTTGTTTTCAAGGATAGAGCTGTAGATAAGCATAACAGAGCTCGAGAAGTTGTCTGAGAAGATCAGACCATTTCATTAATAAAATATCAATTTAACTACATCGCAAAGATTTGACCAGAAAACGCTACATTAGATAAAGTTAACTTAAAATATATAAATTACGATTAGTGTATCTCGACTTGCTCAGTACTGCCAACAGAGGAAAACGAGGCCCAAGAATTACAAGTACGAGAATTTTGATCTTCTGCTGTTATAACAAAAAAGATGATCTGAAATAAATGTCACTCTATTTTTAACATTATCAAATAACTTTTCTTCTGGAAAAATGCATTAATTATTAAAATAACAATTGTTAAAACCACAGTTTTCAACTTGGGGTGTTATTTTGATTATTAATCGATGTTAATATGCAAAAAATACTGACGTGGCCAGTGTAGCACCGAAGATAAAGCCTCGGAACCGAAAGGTACAGAGGCACCTGATTGCACCGTCATCTGTTTTATAATACATAGCAAACCCAGGAAACCTGGAATTGCAAGAAGGGAATTTCGGGCTCAAGCAAAAAGACGTGGCAACGCTAATTAAGTGCCAGAATAACAGGTTATAAGGCCACAAACATTACCACAAGTATTTCAAGAACCTCTGCTTGGGAAGAGAAGTTGTGTAAATTCTGTTTAACCTCCTTTATTTGAGCAAGCGAGGATTACCCAAATCTTAGTGCACTGCATTAGTGAACACAGGGCATTAAAGGCAACCAAATGACGGACCATCTAGCCAACGCATGCGCAGTTATAGAAACATTAATTAATACAAATCCATCCTTCTGTCCCTGGTAAAATAATACAAACATCTAGAACGACAGGTACAGAACGTTAGGGGTATAAGTACAGATAATATAATTGGTAGCTTAATATCTATCTACTTGAACGTGTTACTTGTTTTTTCTCTTCTTCTAGCAGTTTTTCCACAAACATACCACGTAATTTACCACCAGATGTTTTTGCACAGTTGTAACTGCGCCACAACGCCTGTCAGTATAGACCATTTGTTTTGCTTCCATGTGATAGCTCACTTGATCACCCAGGTAGTTTGGGGTCATTAGCCTTGCAGAAAACATTCGAATTCAGTTTCAAATCTTTTGGAAGTGCATTCACACTTATATTTGTTTAAGTTTCTCTGTCATTTCTTTCTCCATGAAAGTTTAAGTTGCAGATAACACAAATAATAAATGTTTGGACGCAAGAACAGTGCACCAGCTCATAAAGTGTACTATAGGCATTAAAATCTTTATATTACACAAAAAAGTTTGTCTCAAAGTTTAAAAAACTGAAAAACATTGAAATGTTTATTGTATGTGTGTGTGTTTGAACAATTCTCTAATGTATTTTTATTTCAATTCGAATGAATTTAGCCACAATTTTATGTCAACGTGAAGTTGCCAAATCTCTTTTAGAAATTAAACTTTGCATAACGTTTTAGCATTAAATTGTGACTAAATTCATTCAAATAAAGGTAGAAATGCATTACAGCATTGTTGACACAATGTTTGCGTGAAAGAATAAACCATTTATATCCATTCGTCAAGGAGCTAGAGGGCTCCAAATATTTAACACAATTTTTTTTCTCGGCGACACGGCTCTTTATTGGACATATTTGTGACATTCATGAAGAATCCCTGGTTAACGTACGACCGAAGCAGTACCTTCCACAGGTGTATCTACCAATATACATATATCGTTTAAAATTATGTACAGAATATTTCCCATAGAACTTTTATTTATATATCAATAATATGGTATTATAGTTGCGGAGGTTTAGCTTGTCTATAGGGTCATAAAAGTGGAATGTCAATCCCACCACGTCAGTTAGGGGCAGGGGTAGAAAATACGTTTAGCGGCCAGAAACGTCGGAAGTCTATTCATACTTACCTCTTCAGTCTACAGTCTGTGAGACTTAACTTGCCAAGTTCTAAATGGAAGGAGACAGAAATATTTACCCTCCTGTTGTCTCTGTCTCTCTGTTTACAGTGATGGGTATTTGCAAAGTGCAAGCAGATATTTAAATGACAATAAACGATTGGGAGGGAGTGTGTTCTTTCCAAGAATTGAGGTGTTGAGCGCAACAGTGGCCCAACCACTAAATCTACATAATGGAGATAATGGAGTGTAAAGAATATCTGTGATTTGAAAGTTCAATATTCACTTTAATAACTAAGCAAGAGTCTTGATATTTGGAAATTTTAATCAATATAGCACCGACATTGTGATACATAGTTACATACATGCAGGAAGGTTGGACCACTGTTTCTATCCAGGAAGCCAGATTCAGTTCCATGCAATAACGCACTTCTCATGCCATCTGTCGGTGGTTGTAGAAATGTGGTATAGGCCACTACTGCTCTCCTAGATTTTGATATGGGGAACATGTCTGTGCTAATAACTCAGTTTCTGAATTTTTGTGGGTTGGGCCACTGTTGCGCTAAACGCCTCAATTTAGACAGGACAAGTTAAATTTTATAGACTATAGCACCAACTGGACAGAAGGAGCCGATTTTTCTCCAACCTTCTCCATAACAACAGAGACGGATAAGTATGTAAATTCTTTAGGCGTAAGACAAGATAAACCTAATAACCTATAAAAAGATTCAAGGAAATTATTTAAATATTTTTTACCAAGATTTTTTAAATACAGTTGAATTTAGTTTACTCAAGTATTAAAATAATTAAAACTTAAACTCTGTAAGGTTCCTCCCTTATAGAAGAGCAGCAGTGCGCCTGCGCCGTCTGGAGGTTCTTTCATCTTAGGAGTCTCGCCTCTCCGTTAAATGTTATGCAAGTCTGAGGAGCGGTCACGCATCCAAAATCTGATGAAGTTGAACGCGCATCTTAACCTCATAAATCAGCCGTCAAGGATGCCTAAGAAACTCTCGCTCGCTCGCTCGCTCTCTCGCCACTGACTGGCACGTTGTGCAAGAAGCTACTAACGCCACTGGAAACCGCAGCGCGCTCTATGGGGAAGCTGCACTGTGCAGCTCAATATTCCACCTGCTGTGTGCCGTGCAAATCATCCACAAACCTCTCGCCCAATTCTGTTCAACTCCAAGTGATGGAGGTAGGTACCTATTGTTCAAAGTTCGTACCACGCTGCGTATAACGTCAATTTCTCGTGCTAAACAAAGAGACATTGTCGAGGCTTCTTTCACTCTTGTTAAACTGCCGAGTTAGCCATTTTCACTCTCTTAAACTTGTTGATAGAAGAGTACCACAGCAGATGCTCTTAAATGCCCCTATTAGGGTGATTTGCAGTGATGATAACAATTATAAGGTATGGACAGTGTTGCCAGGTTTCTGGTAGAAAAAATCCTCATATAGGCCTTCAAAATCCTTCAATAACAAAATAATTCCCTAACTGCTCATACTTGCTGACTTGCTCTCATTGGTCGTTTCTGGAAAAGCACAAAAAATCAGCTGTAATATTGAGTCAACATTTTTGGTAAGTTTTCTTTAGAAAATCACATACAAAAAATTGTCTTTGCCTATCATGACATCGCCAAAGTACTAACAGTGTTTTCAATACGCAGACGTAATAGTTTCATTTAATGCTGAAACGTCTGAGGAAAAATTGTTACTTAAAAACAGAAATGCATAGGTAAATGAATTTTAATTTCAAAATTTTACTTAAAAAATTCTGCATTTCCAAAGAATTCCCTCATTCACTTTTGAGTTAAAAATACCTACGTTGAAAAATCCCTCAACCTGGTAACAGTGTATGAATGTGAGCCCTGGATATTAAAATAGGGCAAAAACAAAATAAGTATGCTAGATTCCAAAACCGGAGTTCCCAGTTCAATTCCCAGTTGAAGAATCTGAACTCTCCTTTAGCCATTAGGCAGCCTACAGTCTGGAAGTATGAAAAAGGGTGTGAATCTGTGTGAATTTATTGTTTATAAAGAAAACCTAACCTAAAATACTCAACGTTACACAAATAGTAAACAAATGAACATAAGCCGAATTGTAATTGTTTCAAAGAAAAGCCCACCGATATAGCTTAAAGGTAAAAGAGAGGTTTAAAAGTTAACAAAAAACTACAAAAACAAAAAAATAATACGAGCAGCAGAAATTAGGTTTTTAGAAAAAGTTAAAGAATGCACCAGACGAAATTTAATAAAAAATGAAAGAGTTCGATGCGATTCGCGTACGACATATATTAAATGACCAAAAGCATGCAAAGTGGTAAAAGGAAGATGCATTATCGTAGAAGTGCGCATGAATACTTGGCCATAAAGTAATGCGGTTTGCTCGACAGTTGCCGGGGGCTAATGCTTCTTCCGACTGACCAGAAGACACTGCCTTCTTTTCGAAGCAATTACCACTCCTCCTCGTCCTCCAGGAGTTGGGCCCCGGCTGGCGCTCCTCTATTGATTTATACGTCAGTTTCTTTTTATATAAGAATTCCGTGTTGGCGCCGTAAGGGGTATTAGAGGGCGGGCTGCTGCTGCTGCTGCTGTTGCTGATGATGACGATGATGATGAGGGGAAAGAGACAGAGGAAAAGAAAGTAGGCGATGATGGAAATGATTATGACGGTGTGTAAAAAGAAAATAAGGTCCCGAGACAGCATGACTTCCTGAGCACTGCTGCCTGCTCCGAAACGACCAGGAGGAAAAATAATCCGCGCTCTTTTTTGCTCCTCTTTTCAACCAGTCCGAAAGAAGAAACAGACAGAAGAGCAAGAAGAATCTTTCTGTTGCCAGGTCTCAGAAAAGGGCTGGTCTCCAACGGTACAGTCTGCTACCCAAGTGGTCTGCGCTTGATGTTATTACTGGCATCACAAGAATGTAGCATTCTCTGCTTCCAATGTTCATATTGTCACAGAAGACTTCATTCCGCACTTCTGTAATAGACTCCTTGTTACTCAATTTGTGAGGAAAACAGCGGTTTAAAAATGTGTCATTCTCTCTCGATAATGTCTATTCAAATTTGACTATAGGTGCAGGTTTCATACTACTATTTATGCTAGACAATGTGTCTAATTTAAAACATTCATAAAATATTTTTATGCTTGACCATACCCAAATTTATAAGTCTGATAGCAATCCTTAAATAGACCTCCTAAAGTTCAAACTTTCACCAAAGTACTGGTCTTCATCGAATCGGAAAATTCAATTTTCTGTTCCACCAATCAAAGATTACCCATGCAGCAATGGCAAAGCGCAATATCCATTAATTCTCGAAACGCAACTTGCGCGAGTTTGGAAAACGCTAAAATGTCGAACAAACAGAAATTAATCTCAATACACCATCAACTTCCAAAAACATTGCACAGTCCCGCGAATTAATTTCACTAATTGCACAAAAAATAACTCATACATGAAATAAAGTTTCATCTGAAAACCAATATATTCAATTTACCTTCTATTCTTCAATGTTACGTAGCATTCATTTTCATCATGCAGCTGTGACGTGCTGGGAACGAATCCATCGTTTAGCGCCTGCGCAGAACTCCAAATATCAGCTGATGCAATCCCTAAGCTTCGCTCGTTTCCTAATATATACTCGCGTCTTAATTACTGCCATTATAGTATCGTTGCATACATTTTAATTATGTATTTGTTATTCAGTTGTACATATAAGAGGCGCTAGTTGCACCTTCAACTGCAGAATCATTTATTTGTATTGTTGGCCCTGGCACAGTGATATTGGTATGTATAGCGTTTTCTTCAAAAACTAGAAGACAAGTTGAATTTAATAGAACATTATTTATTGCATATCAGTTCCGCTCATGTCCAACATTTTTAATGTTTCTATATTCCAACTAGTTGTTATTCGATTGAGCATAGAGAATGATAATTTCACTTTCAGCTGCGTGGGAATGTACGTAGACGTCAACGTGTTGATTGCTACATGCGGGTCTTTTGATTGGCGGACAGCATTATCGTTATGAACAGATGCACCTTTGATTGGTGGATAGCAGTATAGTTATGAAGAAGTGGATATAATGAGGTTCATTACAGTGGCGTACATTACGGCATGGTTGAGCATAAAGCACATTATTTTTTCATTAATGTTGAAACGCCACAACCTGTGAACAATTAAGAATTTAAGGGTTTAACTTTTAATATCACAAGCTATTTCAGAGATAAAATCGCATACAAGAAGCAATTTATGTATGAGGAACTGGTGAAAATTATGAAGTGGAAACATAAATAGTTCTAAGCACTAATTCGGATGCAACACAAAGCTTTTGAGGAAAATACCCCGCCTCAGAAACGGCCGTAACAATTTTGATTAAAATAACACAAGTTTAAGATATTTTTACGTCAAATCAAACGTATATCTTGAATTTTCTTTAAGAGTCCTCAGAAGTCCTCCTCTTTCTGGATGACTTTTGCATAACTAATTAACCGTAAGAGATAAGGAAGTCTTCCTGCAAAAGAAATGTAGATCTCATCAAATCATACACATGTCAAATGCATTTGTTTTGGAGTGAACCATTTCCGAGATATTTCTTGTTGCTTACACAAAGTGCTCTAACACATACTTTTCTCACATGTGATCTCTTAAAATGTCTGATTATTACTCAAGTTTACTGTATTCTTATATTCCCACTATGCCGTATGGAAATACCCAATAAGAACGTTTCTGCAAAGGTCTACCTCTATTAGCCCGAAGCAGATGAAGAAAAAACTTTTTAAGAATATTCTGTACAAGAGTGAGTAGAGAAAATAATGAGAGTATACGCATCAGACGTTTTGGAATAAGTCCAGGCTACAATAATAGCACAATTCCTATAGGAATATAATTTTAGAGAACAGTTAATTTGCACTATTAGTTATACGCACGGTAAGAATAATTTAGACATGAATATAATGCGCACGT
Organism: Tenodera sinensis; assembly: GCA_030765045.1. Taxonomy (NCBI): domain Eukaryota; kingdom Metazoa; phylum Arthropoda; class Insecta; order Mantodea; family Mantidae; genus Tenodera; species Tenodera sinensis. Next base: position 56,442,357 of record CM060972.1, read on the forward strand.
TACTTTTTTTATGTTGCAGGACACTCAGGGCAAGGAGAAACAAATGTTCAAGAAGGTAGCAGTGGTGGAGAACTTCTTCGACATCATTTACAGTGTACACGTGGAAATGGAGGGTAGGGCCGGCAAACACGCTGGCCAGAAAAGGACTTATCGCACAGTAAGTAGGCATACTGTTCACTGTTTGTATATTGTCTCAATAGAAATTAATATTTAACCTTCGTTATTTAAAATGCTATCTTGGGTTTGGGGAACAGTACTCCTAAAGTGTCAATCCATTCACCTACTTCCCCTTGCTTCGTGACGAACAGAGCGGAAAACCAGTAGGGAAAACCGGCTCCACTTAATGGGTGTGAGTGTATGCGTTCAAAGAAGCCTTCTCCAGGCCTGTGCTGTTTAATCAGATTGCGCACTAAGTGATACTAATCAAGTCGAGAATGCATTTTAAGAATGCGAGACTCGCAGGGCCGAGATCTGATAAGTAACTTACAGTTCGTGATTAGCAAATTAGTTTCTGCAATATTTAATAAAACCACAAAAAGCAATAATAAATGAAATTGCTCTTCCATATTTTATTACACATTAAGAAAAAATGAATTCTCAATCTGAACAAATGAAAAGCTACATCTTTGTTGTTTCATAAAAGCCTAATAATTTGTATATTTCATGTGAAAATCCAGGTTTCACCTCAAGATGTACTAAAGAAATAAAAAGAATTGAATCGCTTCTTAATGTTAACATGTCCAATTGCATATTTAAGATTTAAGTCAAGAAATTATTCATTACGTTTGTGTATTTCGCTAAGGATTCATTAAGAACTTATTTTTAGGTTAATGTGCTGTTGGGTGTGACGTAATTTCCTGCTGGTACCGCATTAAAGCCTTGTTGCTATGGAAAATTGATAAATGAACTGTAAATTTAGCTTATACTACCAAATATGTGTTAGCCATGATTAACTTACAAAAAACAACTTAACTACCAAAGAATGTGGTTCAAAAAAAGGTCGTGGAATATTTTCATGAGAGTAGCCTAGCCAAGAACTAAAGGCACAGGGTATGAGTGCAGATATTTTGATAAATGGTACATCAATATTATATATATCGGTGTGTTAGTTGTCTATTCTCTTCGTCAAACAATTTGCTCACAGACCAATCATAGTTTATTACCTGATGTGTTTGCATGGTCCTAACTGCGCCACCAAGTGAACAACGACTGAGATATAGACTATCCGTTTTGCTTCACACCTCATTGTGCTATCCGCTGGCCTATATTCACTGTCTTTCAGAAAGCGTTTGAACTCTGCTCCGATATAGCATTCGTTCCGCCCACTATGCGTCATATTTTCTGTGACACGCCTACTTCAAGGTACTAACCAACCTGGCAACAAACTACATTTCAAGTCCTCAAATGAAGCAGATATTGATGTAATTATGTCCGTTACCCTGTCGTCAAATACCAGGAGAAATATCTGCTATACCCTAACAGTGTATTTTGAAGCATCAAGGGCCATAACCCTACTTTGTCTTTGAAATACTTCACAATAAGGAATAAGTAAATGTGAAGAAGGGTTCCTTTAAAATGTATAATAAATCAGGTTGGAGCATACAATTAAAATTGTGATTTTCGAAATGCCGTGCTTGCGCAGTATCTTAAAGGATGCGACATAAAGATTTTGAAGAAAACCTCCCCGTGCTAAAGTATCCTTATGAAAACTTTTTCAAAAAATTTTGATTTTCTTGAAAATGCCTCTAACGATTTTCATTGTAATGGTTATGTACCAAATTAAATGCTTATCACCAATTTTCTATGAATGTCCTCGCAAGTCCTATTCATTCTAAATGGCTTCTGCATAACTGGTAAGCTGTAAGAGATAGACCAAATCTTACTGATAAAAAATGTATACCTCCTTAAAACATACAATTTATCCCAAGTACAATTTTTGGAGTACATATTCTTTGTTACTTGTATGATTTTTTCAATACCTTTACTTTTCTGAAATTTTATTCGTGCTTTTGTCTCTTGATGATGCAAAGAAAACGAACGGAATTTCAAAGCCATCACATAGTGACCAGCTCTTAAAATATTTTAGTATCCCTTAAGCCTACTGTGAAACGATTTTCGACGTTTATCTCGATTAACATAAAGTAGATCGAGTTATAAGTGTTTGCAATAGTCATATGGGTGATGAGTAAGGCTTGTTTTAAATAAAATGGACCCTACGTAATTCTAGATAAAGGCTGCATAGGTGTGAAAATGACCTCGAGACGTTTACGCCGAACAATCCGTCTAAGGAGTAAGTAGGTAAGGCAAACAGGTATAGGAGCTAAGCAGCTGTGACTACCCTTAGTCTTTTTACCTGTAACTAGTCACACATTACGTATATCAAAATGAACACTTGTGTTAACCAGCCGCAATTCTGTTTAAGAAGTCGCAAATTAATTAAATGTTCAAGGTTCCTAATGTATTAAACACGTTTTTCCAGTGTCGGTGCTTTTCTCTGAAAGCAAGAAAAATTAGCAGATTATAAATTACTATCATGACTTAAACGAAATGCAAGAACAGGAATATATAGTTAGTAAAACAGTTGACGGTCAAAGGTCTTCACTGCAATCAGCTGTTGCATTCTCGTGATATCCTTGAACTGCTCATAAATTGACAAGAATTGCGTGTCAAGGTCACCTTGTTGATGTTCCACGCTTCTATTTATGCCTCTTTATTCAGGGCTTTATGTACATCTTATAAAAACACTCCTAAAAATTATATTCCGGGATTTCACTGGAAATATATCTTTTTGGACCCCTGAACTTAAAAATCTGATGTGTTACATTCACATGACTTTCTCTACTCTTGTACTAACCATTCTTACAAAGTATTACCATACTCTCATTATCTTCTTCGTGTTAGTTGAGATAAACATTTGTACAAATTGTCTTATTTCCTATTTCCTTGTAGGTACAAGAGGAATATTAGAATACAGTAAGCTTTGAGCGATAGTCAAATATTTTAAAGCTTTGAGATCGCGTTCTCTTTGCACGCTTAACATATAAAAAATGAAAACGATGTTCCATTTCACCAAAGTTTTAAGTTTTCCGAAACTGATACAAATAATAAGGAATATCTCCGAAATAGTTCACTCTAAAAAAAATTATTTGGACATAAATTGTGTGTTTTAGCGAGATCTACATTTTTGTATAGTAAGATTTGGTCTTTCTATTACAGTTTACGAGTTATTCAAGTCATCCAGAGTATACAGGACTACATAGGCTATAGCCAGAAAATTCAAAATATGCATTTCATTTTTCATACAAATATCTTATACATATGGCATTTTAATCAAAATCGTTAGTCATTTTCAAGAAAATAAAAATTTTCGAAAAATGTTCCATGTAAAAGGTAGGTTAGGGTGGGACTATTTTCTTCAAAATCTTCGTGTCGCATCCTTGAAAGACATTATACTTAAATACCAACCAAGTTTTCGTTTTTGAGTTGTGTTGTCCACAAACTGACACACACACACACACACACACACACACACACACACACACACACACACACACACACACACACACACACACACACACGGACCTTTTTCTGAAAGTGCTTTTCTTTGTGTTCAGGGGGTCTCAAAACATATATTTCCGGTGAAATCTCGATATAAAATTTTTCGGTGGAATACAACACTTTCTCTACTTACTAGTAGAGAAAATAAAATCCACCTTTTTGCATAAAAGTACCTGTGTGTGTGTGTGTGTGTGTGTGTGTGTGTGCGCGCGCGCGAGCGCGCCTATGAACAGCATGATCCAAAAACGAAAGATGGGTTAAATGACAAATTTTGTGTTTAAGTTTAACATCCTCCAAGGATACTACACAAGGACTCTGAAGAATATCCCGCACCTCTAACTACCGTTTTAATTTTCACAAAAACGCAAGTAAGGATTTTGATAAGGATATTTTACGTTTAAGGGAAGGATCAGGGCGCTGACCTCACTCAACCATCTAGTACTGCGCCCCACGCATGACGCCTGTAGTAGGCAGAGGTGGAGAACGCAGAGGCCGGACGGTAGACCTTTGTCCGAAAGGGCTGTTGCAACGGGGAGGTAGTTATATGTTTAAGATACATTCATGATAAATGAAATGATAACTTTCTTGAATTTTCTGAGAATGTTCTCTGAAGTCATTCTGAATTACTTTTGAATAAACCGTAAACCGTAACAGGCAGACGGAATCTTACAATACGAAAAATTTAGGTTTCGTTGAAGTATTCGTCGTTGTATGTTTGAATTTTCAGATACTTACGTTTTTCTCAAATAGAAAGCACTCATCCGCTTCTTTATGTCCTAATCATGCAAAGAAAATGGAATGTCAAAGTCAGCACCTAGCAACCAGCTCTTAAAAGATTTGGCTATCGCTTAAACCTACTAAAACTAAACTCCGTTTGAACATTCCGATGCTGGGTCAAGGTCTATTGCTGCATCCTGCACCTCTGGCTACTACGGGCGTCATTAGTGGGGTGCAATACTGGAGATTGGGACGTGGATAGCAGCCTGGAGGCACTATTTTATCCTGAAGTAGCTTCTCAGTTGGCCCCTCAGAGACCTCACGAAGCTCAGTGTGCCCTAAAAGATAATTATTCTCCTATTGTCATTGTACCTATCAGGAAATATATAATGGTACATTTGTACAAATGTTTATCTTGATTAGCATGAAATAAATAGAAAAATAAGCGTTTTTAAGATACCTACATTTATGCAAGGCTGAGTAGAAAAAGTTAAGTGAGTGCAGCATCCACTTATGAGCATGATAGATTCAAAAAGAAAATATGATTTTATAATGCATTTACAGATATTTCATACCTAAAAGAAAATAAATGTTAAAAGTCGAAAAATAAAAGAAGATCTAAGTTTAATCCTGAATTAGAAGTAAGAATTAGGAATAAGGTTTTAAATGCCAGTGCTAATAATAGTAATAATGATGATAATGACATTAAATGTAAAAGTAACTCCGCCAGAGGTTCGAACCTAGTCTTTCACCAGGCCAGCAAGAGAGCAAGTTGTGGATTCGACTGAAGGCCTGTATATTCTAATACAATATTTAACATTGATCACATGCGTTAAATGAAACATGACCCGGAAAGCTTTCTGTTGGAATTAACCTATGCAGAGCTCGGCAAATTGTAATTTCATCCGTTCGGGGCAGATATTTTGCCGACAAATCCGTTCAGGAAATCATTATTAGAAGCAGATAAAAGGATTTGTAGGAATCCAGCGAACATCGGATGAAGGAAAGTGAAAATTGATAGAATTGACTCTGTGTGTTTAGATTATTCATTGTTTTTCAGATCCGTGCATTTGGGGCGGAAGGCGTTCTGTAATTGAGTGCGATATTATTTTGTTGCGGACAGGAAACATGTGCATTATAATGAGCGACGGAAATGGGCATATCGATCTCTCGCTTGCTTTCGATGCCGGCGATGTTCAACTGTTCTACCTGAAACACCGATCTCTATAATTCATTAGTGTCCACCATGCTGGGATTTCCACACTTCTTTCTTTTTCCTTTTTGTTCTTTTTCGTTTGGAATTCACAGCGTACGATATTGTTTATCTGCATAATACAAATCCAGTTTTGAAAGATAATACAACGCTCTAAAAAAGGCTACTTATCAGCTTGAATTAGTTTTCGATAGTGAAAAGATGAACGCAGTGCGACATTAAAGAATATTTTTTAATTATAAACCTTTTCTTCACCTCCTCTACTGTGTAAAGTACATAGAGGAAGTATTGTATTCCATCCAAAAATTGCATATCGAGATTTCTCTAAAAATACATCTTTTTTTAGATTCTCTGATTCAATAAAAAGATAAAGGTCCATGTGTATGTGTGTGTTCGTGTGTTCCTGTGTCCATCTGTGAACACAAAACTAAAATAAAACTTGTTATTTATGTTCAACATCTTCCAGGAAGCGAATCAAAGATTTTGAAGAAAATCCCTACTCCGCAGACAACCCTTTACAGAGAACATTAAGTTACGCCATTTTTTTAAAAAGAAAATAACAAAACGTTTTAATATTTTAATAAATGTATATTTTGAAAGCTACATTCAGTAACTTTTCTACATAATCTCATTGAATCTCGATACATTTTTCGTGCCGTGATAACAGTTCTTTTTACAATCCAGTGTCAAATCATTCTCCCCCAAATTAGCTAGCCACTTTTCCACTTCTTGTGTTGACTCATCGTCATTTTCGAAGTGTCTTCTCCCGAATTGTGGAAAAAAATGGTAATCACTCGATGCAAGATTAGGTGAGTAAGGTGGATGACTGAAAACATCCCATCGAAACTATTTAAACAGGGCTTGAGTTTTAAGAGCAGTGTTCAGGCGAGCGTTATCGTGGAACAGAAAAACTGTTTTACTGAGCCCTCCACTCTTTTTCTTTAGAATCGCCCTTTTGAGTTTTCTCAGCACCTCAGAAAAGCGAGCAGCTGTCATCATGGTCGCACGGGGCAGGTAATCGATCAACAGTACTCCCTTCGAATCCCAGAATATCGTTGCCATGACCTTGCCAGCCGATACAACAACGTTTGCCTGTTTTGGTGTTGGCTCATCCTTTCGTGAACGATTGACGCCGACGAGAAACCGTTGGTCTCGATATATTTACATTTATTTTTTGACGTCAAAATCAGAAATGGCAATCGGCGAAGTGGAGTCTGCATCCTTGCTGTCGTTTTAATGTCCAAGGGATAAAGATAGGTGGCCAGGAAATTTACAATGTTGCCACTACACCCAGCCCAAGATTCCCTGTGAATCCTGGGCTTTTATCTCCTGCCGCGCGGATTTAAAAAAATAGTCTAACTTACTTTTGAGGCACCCCTAGTATATTGATAGTGCAAAAGCGGTATGAAAATCATGAAACGTGGTCCTATAAATTCACCAATTAAACGAGTGTTCAAAAAATTCCGTATACATGTAACGATAAGCATTTAACCCTCAAGTAGACTCATTTAAACTCATTTCTCATGTCTGTCCCTATGAGGTGGTCTGTTGTGTTTCCCATGTTGTTTCTTTATTTCTTTTCTTTTTATCTCTTAACTGTAAAAGACATCAATCCTTCCAGTGGATATAGTAATTTTAATATTTTATAAAGCTTTATTTTTTTCAGTAGAACCGTCAAATTGTTGTACATTATTTACATCTTGTCATGCTTCGTCCTTCAACAATGAAAATATATTTATATATGTACTGTATTTTTTGTATTTTCCATTTTCCTGCAACTTTATCAGAGCTTCTCCATAAAATCAGATGTGAAAACAACTTAACGAAAATAAACTAGCAAGTTGAGCTAATAAACCCAACTTCAGGTAACAACAGGGGTGATTTTCCCCACTGCCACCTCTTAATTTACGCTCGACCCAAACATTGACAGTGCAACTGTCATTAAGAGCAAGTGTCACACACTCGCCTCGTGAACTTGAGCTACTAACCAACTTAAAAACATGCTACTCTTAAGAATTAAAATTATTAGTCCACAAAGTAAGTATAGTGGAATTTGGATAATTCGAAGCTGAAGGGGCAAGTAAATTAGTAAAAGTTACTTCTAAAATTGAAATATTAGCAACATAGGTACATACATCCATTAGGGTTTTCCGGTTGTCTCATTCTTTTTCGACTTTTGAACAGTAAGAAGCTTTAAAAAAAAAAAAAAAAAAAAAAAAAAAAAAAAAAAAAAAACTTGTTTTAAACAAGGGGATGTGGGAGCAGCTGTAGACGCTCAAGGCCGGCAGCTAAGAAAGTCATTTCACCCCCAAACAACATTCCAACTGCATTTCTAAAAACAAACAATCCCGGAGCGATGGCCCCATTTGCACAAACACATAATTTCCCCGTTTACATCAATTTCCAACGGACATTTCTGAACAAAAACTTCGAGTTACAGATGAGTCTTTTACATTGCGTTAATACAAAATCCAAAGGTTATTGAGTTATAGTTTCCACTGCAGTGTCCTGAATTACCAGTACAAATACATATATGCAGTTATCTCCGTATCCAGCGGTGTACGATCGAGGAAATAAGTTTCAAGGACAAAAGCTGGGAATGTTTTTGTTAATTGTGTTTGGTATTAACTGTTTAATAGAGGAAGTAGGCTTGCAATATACAGGTCACGGCAGTCCATCAGCAACGTGCTTTCGCACTCTCTCTTTTCTGTTTCTCCTCGATCCACTTAACATTCTGACCCCGAACCGACACCTGTTGAATGCCATTCAAAACTTGTTCCGCGCGCACACACATACACATTGATTTGAAAAGTTCGCCACTACTTACTGCAGTGTTTGTTTTGGTCCAGAGGCGATAACACACATCCCCTCTCTGCCGCCGCGAACTGGATTCATGTCTCCATTCATAAAAACCTCCATCGGAGAAGTAATGAGTGGGCCCTTGTCTTATCCGGTACGTTCACCCCCGGCGCGGCACATTGACCCCTCCCACGCGGGGCCCACACCCTACAGACCCCTTTATGTGTAGGTGTGGCGCACGTGTGTGTGTGGGAGTTGCCCCAACCTAAACAAACAACAAAACACGGTGGACAAGGCGATGCTGCACTGTTTAGTTTTGGTTCCAACTGCACTATCTATATAACCTTCACACTGGGAATCTCTCCCACACGTGCAGTTCCAGCTATGCCAAGAGTTGCCACCTTCCAGTTCAAATCATGCTACAACAATGTCTACGTACCGTCCCCAACATCTTTATGCACACTGGTATAATATACAATACACACTGTTGTCAGAAAAATACGTACAGAGGTATTTTAGACGTGGCGAATGGCTTGAAGGTCTCTGATCGAATTCACTTTTGGGCTTTGAAGACCATAGGAGTGCCAGGTTACTATATATTCGACTTTCGTGTTGCAAACATCGCGGGACAGTGCGATTAAGTACAGAGTCCATTCACATTATCAGCAGTATCTTGTTTATTTCAGTTAGAAAACAGAGACGTTACCCGTTATCAATCTGCATGACGTCACTCGTGCAGAGCATTAACTAACGAGAAAGACGGGCTATGGCGCAAACTGTGGTGACTTAATTCTCCTAGTCCAGCCATGGCCCAATGAAGTAAAATCACAATAGCCTAATAAACCCATATTCTATATTCACAAGTGATATACCTCGAGCGATATATCGTGCAATTCCTGTAAACTTAAGTCACCAGTTACATTTATTTCTTAAACCATTAATTTTACCTTGACACAAGGGATTCTTATTGAGATCATGCGTGTATGGGGGCAAGCAAAGCAAATGCCAGTGTGGCCCAATAAAATTAAAATAATAATCTGATGCGTTGCACTCACCATTCTTACAAACTCTTATTCCTATATCTTCTTCGTGTTAGTTGAGATAAACTTTTGCAAAAATTATCTTATTTTTAATCTTCTTGTAGGTACAAGAAGAATATGGGGAATACAGTAGACTTTGAGTGTTAGTGAAATCTTTTAAAGGTTTCAAATTCCGCTCTCTTTGCACGATTAACACACAAAAAATGAATAACGATGTTCCATCTGACAGAAGCATACTCTTGCCGTTTACCAGTTATGCAAAACTCATCCAAAGTAAATAGGACTATAGCCAGAAAATTCAAGATATACATTTCATGTCATAAAAATATCTCAAACATGTGGCATTTTAAACAAAATCGTTAGAACCATTTTCAAGAAAATAAGTTTTCGAAAAATGTTCCATGTAAAGGGTAGTTTAGGATGTGGGAGTTTTCTTCAAAATCTTCGTGTCGCATCCTTGAAAGACATGAAATTTAAATACCAACTTTGGTTTTTAACCAACTTTTCGTTTTTGAGTTATGCTGTTCAAAGAACGACACACAGACACACGCGTACCTTTTTCTAAAAATGCTTTTTTTTGGATTCATGGGGCCTCAAAACATATATTTCTGCTGAAATCTCGACATTGAATTTGTGGGTGGAATACAATACTTACTCTACTTTACTATATGCAGTGGAGAAATTAAAAAAATGCGCTCTTTTTAAGAACCTCTTTAGGTTTGTTTCAGCCATTTGTTTTACGCATAAAACTGTCTCTCTGAACCCCTTTGTTCTGCAACCACAATATTATAGCAGATTCTAAATAAAGTGCCAAAAGTAGATGTGATAAGATGGGAATGAACTGCTAAAGATATGAATATTTACAATGTGTAACAATTACGCCTATAATACCATATACAGTATGTTAGTAAATTTAGATATTTGCGTCAGTTCGTTGTGATGTAATTCAGTGGGCGAAGACAGTGATGGAGATGAAACCCAGAAGGAAAAGAGAGAATAGGTAGGGGCTCTCAAAGGTCTCAGTAATGGCAATCCCTCCCAAGTATGAAGAAGAATAATATTTTGGCAAGAGCGTCTGTAAACAGGTTTCTTTTCTTCTCCAAAATTTGATAGAGCATCCAAGTTGGTAACAGGACGCGGTTGATGCTTTCTTAAAATGTCGCTTCCATTACGTCAACTATTGGCTCGTAGTCTTAAAACACTTCTCTTTGACTTAATTCATATTAATCCAGAATAATAGAAATGGTTTTATTATACATTTCCTTACAGATACAATGGCAATACGAGGATATATTAGACTTAAGGGATAGTCAGTTCTTTTAAGAGCTGGTCGCAATGTGATGACTTTAATATTCCATTCTATTTGCATGTCCAGGACATAAGAAAATAAATAACGACTTCCCAGTTGAGAAAACTATAAGCGTTAGAAAACTCAAACAAATAACAAGGAATATCTCGGAAATTGTTCATTCCATAAAACAAGTATTTGACATAAAGCGTGTATTTAAATGAGATCTACACGTTTGTGTAGTAAGACTTTGTCTATATCTTACGGTTTACCAGTTATGCAAAAGTTATTCACATTGAGAACTTCTTAGGACATTCCTAGAAAATTTGAAGATACGCCTACATTTATTTTGGCGTGAGAAAATAAAAATGGTCGATGAATGTTCCATAGAAAAGGTAGTTTGGGGTAAGGAATGTTCTTGTAAATATTATTGTCGCATCCTTGAAATATATTGAAGTTTGGGCGAGTTCTTGAATTAAGCTGAAACATAACTTCTTCTGACTCTCTACCTGTTCGTGTCTTTTCCAATTGTTGGTTAATTAGTTGCTTAGCCAGAAAATTATATTAAATAATTGGATGGTGTGTTTTGGAACAAATTCGTGCACATATGTTTGACAAGTGGAAGGTTAGGAATGTTGACCGTAAGAACTGTCTGTCTGAATACTGCTCGGAAAGCTTGAAGGATATCAACCTACTTGTAGCACTGTTAAACTCACAGACAAGTGGCGAAAGCAGTTTTCAAACTCCGGCATAGTTTAGACTTTCACTTGTCGTAGGTGTGAACGCATGCTTGATAGCAGTAGTCGTATTTTCTTCAGTTGTCACACTGCAGATTATGTATTCAATAATGTTTAACTACCTCCTTTGTCTTTCACGATAGATGCATTTGTTATTGGCCGTTTTTACACGCCATATTTTAAACTACAATTACGCGAAATCTGCGCGCTCATTAGTGGTACTAGGCAAGAATTTTCGAATCTGTTGGTGTAAATAATAATTAGTATTAAAGATGTTTGTCTCCACGATATCATTTGCAGCCGGCTCGGCTCCCCTTGACAACAAAGAACAACCTGTTAAATTACAAACTGGCATCCCACTCGACTGCCCCATCAAACAACATTCTCTGACTGAAGAGCTGCTCATAAAGAATGCACGTAGTCCCTGTGTTTCGTTCTTCATCTTCGTTGACTGTCAGGTTCCAAAGTATGTTTGTAATACAGTGTTTCCCACTCAATCCCTGCAAACGCCACACAAACACTCGTGCACCTGTTCTAAGCTACTGTCTGCTGACCAGAAGAAGGCAAGTTGGAGGAATGTGTTACCTAAATATCCCTATCACGTTTATGCTCGTTAGTGGTTCTCATATCAGTGTTACCAACTAGTGTTGGCCAAAAGTCACCAAATCTAAAAGTCGCTAGAAGATCGCAACATCAAAATAAATACAATCATGAATTAAAATGTATTTGTATAATATTTAATGACAATTATTATTAAGTGAGAAGTTTCGTCGTTACAGAGGTTTGTCTCCAACAAAACAATATTACAATACAAATGTAAATTCAGTTATATAACCATATAACAAAAATAAATTTGTAGATTAAAGACTACTATACAGAATTCGTCACTTTTTGTGTAATATCTCCATGGATATATGTACATTTTGTATCTTAATCCAAAAAGGCACTTTAAAAAAATCTGATGTGTTGCACTCACATGACTTTCTCTACTCTTGTACTAACCGTTCTTACAAATTGTTATTCCTATATCTTCTTCGTGTTAGTTGAGATAAACATTTGTACAACTTATTGCTTATTTCCTTGTAGCTGCAAAATACAGTAGGCTTTGAACGATAGTCAAATATTTAAAGCTTTCAAATTTCGTTCTCTTTGCACGGCTAAGATTTAAGAAATAAATAACGACCTTCCATTTGACGAAACTTTAAGTATTCCAAAACTCACACAAATAACAAGGAATATCTCCGAAATGGTTCATTCTACAAAAAAAGATTATTTGGACTTAAATTATGTGTTTTAGGAATATTTACATTTTTTGTATAGTATGTTCTGGTCTATCTCTTATGGATTAGCAGTCATTTTGAGTAAACAACACTTTATGGACTATAGACATAAAATTAGAAATATACATTTCATTTGTCATAAAAATATCTTAAACATGTCATTTTAATCAAAATAGAGTCATTTTCGAGAAACTCAAAATTGTTACATGTAAAGGGTAGTTTAGGGCGGAGAAATTTTCTTCAAAATCTTCGTGTTGCATCCTTAAAAGACATTAATCTAAAATACCAATTATGATTGATTTATGCTGTCCACAGACATCCACATACTCAGACACACACAGACCTTTTTCTAAAAAAGTTGTTTTTTAATTCAGGGGGCCTCAAACTTATATTTTCGGTGAAATATCGACATCGAATTTTTGGATGGAATACAACACTGCCTATACTTAGAATACGTAGTATTGAAAGTAAAACTTGGTTAAATAGCAATCGTTCATAAATGCCAATTGGTTTAAGTTGGAAATAATATTCCAAAAGTTTCAATTAATGTCAATAAAAAGGTGAAATGTGAAATAACAGAGGACTGAGAGCTTGTTCAGCTACCACTTGAACGAACTGTGTGTGTGTCTGTTTTTTTTTTTTTTCGATGATAATAATAAGCAGAAAAGAAAGAAGTACTGTTTCATATAAAATTGAAGCAGACGCACATATGGTTTTAATGATTACCCAGCTGGTTACTTGAGTGCTCTCACATTCTGAGCAAGTTTAATGGTTAAAATGCCAAAATGTCATGTTGAAAGCTGTCGGGACGTCCATTGAATGCAGGACACCAACCTGAGATAGCGTGGGAACTGTTTTGTGGCTGGTCAGGGAAACCTGTCCACAGAGACGACAGAATGTCGCGATGCAGTTCTTGTTTTTGCCTCTGAGGTAGAAAAACAAAAGAAGAGCACAGGATGTTGTTGTTGTAGTGTTTAACGCCCGCTTTTACTACTACGGCACCACAGGCGGTGACACTGATGATACATGAAGATGGAGCACCGGTGGAATGAGATGGCGGGGGAAACCGGAGTACCCGGAGAAAACCCGCCCTGACGCCGCTTCGTCCACCACGAATACCACATGCGGGTCCCTGGGATCGAACCCGGGCCGCCTAGGTGGAAGAGCACAGGATGCGCACCTACTACAAGCAACTACAGCTCGGAACTTGAGGAATGTACTCATTTTCCACACAGTCTAAATGTGTCATTTATTTTCACGAAACAAGACAGCAATGTTCTTGCGGAACATCGTTTATATGCATTGTTCATGTAACTCATATTTTCAAAACAGGAACAGTGTTCCTATCCTCATGTGCGTATTTTGGTGCAGAAAACGAACATAACAAAAGATTCAAAATCTCCTACTGCGGTGGAAATGCGTTCCATTAACTCTACCATACTCCATTACATAGAATCCCTCTGTTATATGGGTAATGGATTAGCAAACAGCGTGTTAACGAGACTAAGGCTTTCAATACAAAGAGCTTGCATGTAAATTACTCTTATATTTACTCTGTTTTTTTAGTTCTTATGTTAACATGCGACTGATAATGTTTTGTACCATTCATCTCATTCATGGCGGTTTTGCCCAGAATGTTTGGTCACTCGATTTGACAGTTTTAACAAAATCACTGTATTTCATTGCGAGTCATTCATTCGTTTTGAATCAGTTTATTAGGATCTTTACAATATTAACTAACGTTTTATGGTGTATAGTTTCATTTTTTCTCTTTTTCCTTGTTTATCTTCCTCTCCATTTGTTTACGTTCTCAGAGGTCATCAACTTCTACTCGCTTGCCCTACTCAGGGTCAGAAACATAGAAAAAATTCATACAAGGTTTATTTGTTCTGTTTTGTCTGAAATCATTACGTATATAGCAGATAAAAAATGTATTGCATTCCAGCCTATAATGTCATATCAATATTTCACTAGCAATACATGTTTTAAGGTCCCCCAAATCCAAAAAGGTAGTTTCAGAAAAAGTTCCACGTGTGTGTGTGTGTGTGTGTGTGTGTGTGTGTGTGTGTGTGTGTGTGTGTGTGTGTGTGTGTGTGTGTGTGTGTGTGTAGTCGGTTAAGTACCAAATTTGGCATTTAATTTAATTTTGTTGCATCTTTCAAAGATGCAACACAAAGATTTTCAAGAAAGACCTTCCACCCCAAACTACCCTTTATATGGAAAATTTTTATAATTTCATTTTCTCAAAAATATATCTTTGATTTTCACAAGGCTGCTCGGATTCGATTCCAGGGAACTTGTGGAGCACATTTTATTAAAATGCTATATGTTAAGGTATTTCATAACTAGAACGCAGAGTCGTGTGCAGCCACAAATGATACTTTAATTAGGTGTGTGAGTTTTCTTTCTCACAAACCAATCACACAGTTTACCACATAATGTTTTCTGCATGGTCATAACAGCGCCGTAAAATGAACAATTTCTGAGGGACGAAAGGGAAGGTGATTATGGAGCTGTTGGTGGAAAGAATGGCGGGGATGAAACAGGAGAAGCTTGAGAAACCCCACCCCGTTTTATTTCACACCTCAAAACGTTACCTGTTGGCCTAGTTAAATTCATTGGCCTTGCATTGGCTCCACCCACTCTGCGTCATGTTTTCTCTGGCACGCATACTTGAAGGTACTAGCCAACCCAAAAACATACTGCAAAATGAAGTAAATATTGCTCATTATTCTGTGCTTAATCACCAGCATATGCACTTATACCCTAATAAAATAGAAGTTCCAATATTTTATTTCTTGGTCTGGTAAATATTTTCTTACACTTTAGTTGCTTAAGCCACCAGAAAATGAAGGAATTAAAAAATGTGTTATGTCCTTTAGTTGTATAAATCCATATATTTCCCCTCTGTGAAAGAAACGCAGATTAAACATTTTTTGGGAGATGTTTCTCTTTATTATCAACAGTGCATGAACCCAGGACCCCCATCTCCGCTGCCGCTTGGGTTGGGATCAATGGGCTCGCTGTTGTGTTGTGACATCTTGCTAATGAGCAGCGTTTCCGGGACATGAATTTTAAAACACGATTACTCGCCGCGATGCTCGTAAATAGCTGTGTTTTCACTTGCTTGCATGCAGAGAGATGTATAGGATTGCTCTCTAACACTGGCGTATGACAGAGATGGAGCTTCTTTGCATCTTCGTCATCCAGAAGGGTGCAATAACTTCTAACATTACAACAACGACATATTCTTGTAGGACAGTAGCACGGCGTGTTGCATATACTTACTGCGCATTAACCCTAACATGTGAGGTACTTCTATTGGGATATAGTGTGAGAGGCGAGGTCTATCAAACCTCTTTACTCTGCTTTCTCCACTACGTATAGAAGTAGAGTAAGTATTGTATTTTCCACCTAAAAATTCGATGTCGAGATTTCACCGGAAATATATGTTTTGAGGCCCCATGAATCCAGAAGAAGCATTTTTAATAAAATGTGTGTGTGTGTGTTTGTGTGTGTGTGTGTGTGTGTGTGTGTGTGTGTGTGTGTGTGTGTGTGTGTGTGTGTGTGTGTGTGTGTGTGTCAGACTGTGGACAGTATAACTCAAAAACGAAAAGTCGGTTAAAAACCAAGGTTGGTATTTAAGTTTAATATCTTTTAAGGATGTGACACGAAGATTTTTAAGAAATTCCCTTCACCCTAAACTACCCTTTACATGGACAATTTTTCGAAAATTTTGATTTTCCCGAAAATGACTCTAACGATTTTTATTAAAATGAGATATGTTTAATATATTGTTATGCCAAATTAAATCTATATTTTGAATATAACTTGTGAATATCTGCTAAACCGTAAGAGATAGACTAAATCTTACTGTACAAAAAATGTAGATCTCGTTAAAACACAACAATTTATGTCCAAATGCCTTTTTTTTTTTTTTTCAGAGTGAACCATAACAAGAAATACGTAATTTGTGAAGTACGTCACACAGACCGCACGCGCTAATAATAATGTCCTGGTTTTCGCTCACAAATAGCTGGAGATAAACTGAAACCTCCATAATGCAAAACAAGGTACCAAATTAAAGATTCAGAAATATCGAGCGGTCTAGGAGAACGCACCTCACAAGTTAAGGGTTAAAGGTGTTTTGTGTGTGTGTGTTAACGTCTTCCAACGTAGTGTATATCGGATGGTGAATGAATGAAATGGGCGATACGATGCTCAAATGAACCAGAGGTCCATGGAGCTTTAAGTTACCCGATATTCGTCTTCTCAGGATAAGGAAAAACGTCGGTAAAAAAACCTTACCCGGATAACTTACCCTAAGCGAGATTCGAACTCGCGACCTCTTGAACGTAAGGCAGACACGCTAACCATTACGCTAAAGAGGCGGGCAAGGTTTAAAGGGTAATGGGCAGACTACGAAGGGGGACACCTCGTCCGCTGTAACCTACACAGATATGTTGTGGCTGACATCCCGCATGAGGAAAGGATGAAGTGAGGGAACCACAGGAGATCACATGTTGCAGACAAGGGTGGCAAGGGACTTATCGACCTGGCAGATCTCTGGTATCCACGGGGAATATTCTTTGTATTACGTGTATCCACTCCATCTTTCCGACAAGATCATGAGGAAGTGGAATGAAGGAGAAATTATGGAATGGAAACAGTGAATACCCAAGCATTTGCTTCAGTGAAAAGGGGAAACAACAAAAACCCAAGTCAGGGGATCGAACCTGCGACCTTGAGAATGTGAGTCGCCAACACATTACCGCGAACGCATCCTATACCATCCGAGCCTACCTATAAGACCTTAATCCGCAGTGGTACCCCTTGGTGGGGCTCCATGTAGACAGACAGTCCCACCGATGCCAGAGTACACATCTACCGCCCAGCCGCAACCCGCCAAACACCGTGTCCTCATCCTCCAAACCTGAAACAAATGACAATAAAGGAAATTATGGGACAGAAATGTGGGGCAGGAAGATCGTAGTGGAAGAGGAATCACCACAGCATTCGGATATTGCCCTGGAAACCACGGAAAACCCATGGAGCGAAGTAGGCGGTTACCGAGGATCGAACCCGGGACCCTCTAAGCTTGAGTTCCACTCGTTACCTCGGTCTGTCAGTATAGGGGTTAACAACTTAGTGTAAAAGAATTGGTAACATAAAGCATCGAATCAGATAACCTAGAATGGCGTTCTGAATTTAAAGAAAAACAAGATGAAATTGAGAAGTTTGAAGCACATTTATTTATGCAGAAACCAGCCTCACAAGTGCAAACAAAATCGCATTACTTCCGCATGCTCAGAACATAATGGAGGTATCAATTTTGTGAGTGAAGGTTGTGGTTCTACTGTCGGATGTAAATCAATGAAACCTTCATATCCTGCCCCAACTCGATAAGAACATCTTGCGTGTTGAAACCGCTAATCTTCTTTGCTACGCCTGCAACAGTCAACAGGTGGCAGATTAGCACTGCTGCAGGGAACAAAAACCTTGCCTTTGTCTCTCCGAGTGCTTAATTTATGTTTACATAGCACCCCACTATATAGAAGGCACGAGTTCGCTTCCAGGATAGTTGTTCGCCTCATTTCCGCCGCAAACCATTCATTTTAAACTCTGTCAGCCGTTAAATGCTTTAGAAGTCACATGGGAAGTTAAGTAGAGGGACTTCTCTATGCAGTCTGCTTACAGAAGAGACCTGGCTCTGACAGCAATAGAAGCTATAGCGTGGTTGTATGTCAACACACTGTGACTTTGGTTCAATTTTTAAACTGCCAGTTCATTAATTTTCACTGTCATTCAATGATACAGTTCAACTTTCGCCGAGAGTTCACTCTGTCACTTCACTAATGTGAACTAGTTCCACTGTTCATTATCACTTCACTTTCTTCTGTGACGTAGCTGTGTAAATAAACACGCCCGACGTAGCCTCTTCTTCCGAAAGGTTCACTCGCTGGTGAGTCGAACATAAGACGTCTCTAATCCCGTGCGTTAATAGCCACTGTACGTCACCAACTTGATCAGACAAAAGCGCTTTTCACCTCACGAAACGAACGCAATAACGCACTCACTCATTCCACTCTCCGACACGCAAGATAGCTGTTGAAACTTTCCAGAACGTTCGAGATATCAAATCATTCTGGAGAATATAGTTCTCTGGGGATAAAAAATAAAATAAAAATATGTATATGCAGTCCTAGCACTTAACTTCTTAATCCAGGGTCAGTATTTCAGATTTTTAAATTTATTAAAATTTCTGAATAATTGCATCACATTTATAAATAAAAAATTATACAATAAAAATAAAAATTTAAAATAAAAATTTACAATCTATAAATATTTTAAACAACACCTCAATTCATTCAATTTCATATTATTTAACGTTAGCATAACATTTATAATTCACCTGTTGGGGTGCAGACGAACCTATGGACCGGAGAGAGTAAAGACCTGGAAGCAGGTGGTCAATCCAGCACCAGGTATGATAATGAGGAAGAGGATGATATGAAATGCAGGTGAAATGGATGATTGGAAAGGTGATGGAGCAATTGGTGCAATGAGTGGCGGGGGAAACCTGAGAACCGGAGAAAAGCCGTCCAGACGCCGCTTCGTCCACCACGAATACCACATGTGGGTCCCCCGGGATCGAGCCTTTAGGATAGACGAACGGTTTAATCACTCGGCCACGGTGCCGCGCCATATATATGTGATATCGCTTAACGTCTTTAGCGCGCGTCTTATCTTGTTTACGGTTCCTACTGCCCAATGGAGACTCGTGTCCATAACAAGACAATTGCGACACAGAAGGGAGATTTTACATAAGTTTGCGAAGGTTGGCAACAGAAATGTTTGCTATGCCTTTTTACTGGCTGAGATTGTGCCTTCGTGTACAAACAATAAGCACAGCAGGTTTAAAACTGCGCCAAGTAGATATCGAACATCATTCTTAAATATAGTGATGAACAGAACATAGCCAGCGTGCAACAATATTGATAACCAGTGAACTTGCATTGCAAATCGTCTGAATTAGGATAAAATATAACTTCCCGTTCCTATATATTTCTGGATTTTGTCCATCTGGTGAAATAATGAGCGTATAAGTGTGACTACACTAAGAAAATTTACTTCTTCTGAGGTCAGATGGCTTTCGAGGAGGCGACAAACTCTGGACCAGAGAGAGTAGCCAGGATGGGTGACCATCCTGATGTCTGGTATGAGAGATAATATGAAATGATGGCCAAATTAATTAAAGAGAGGTAATTGCACAACAGTTGGGAAATGAATTGCGGGGAATCCGAAAATCCGGAGAAAACCTGCCAGTACGCCGCTTTGTCCACCAAAAATACCAAATTTACAACTGCATAAACTTCTTGGATCACCGTGACTGCAAGGAAGAAATTGCTTCCGATGTTTTCTGCACGCGTGAACTTCGAAACTGAGTTGCAATTAACTTTTTAAAAACATTGGCGTTACCAATAGATCTTGAATCGATAAGAGTGGTCGATACCTCTTGATTCAATTTCTTCTGATATTTTCAGCACCACTTATTTTGATAATCCGTAGCACGTCGCAAATATTGTCATTCATTATGTAAAATGGTTAATTCTATTGTAGTTATTGATTATCGAAGCCATAGACAACTCGAATTGTCGCAAATTTTAACAGGGGTGGTAGATGTGAAAGTAATACTGTCCCGAGCAGAGGGGTCTGACCTGAAAATTGCAGATAATAAATTAAGCAAATGATTGGAATTTTCAATGACGACTATAAGAAGAAATTAGTTTGTCAATAAAAATTACAAATCGCCTGATGACAGTGCGCATATATTTCAAATTCACATGATTTTCTCTGCTTATTCTTCAAGAAACTATTGCTATAAAATCTTATTTTTCTATTGCATATAAAACCACACACATACTCACACACAGACAGACAGACACACACACACACACACACACACACACACACACACACACACACACACACACACACAGACAAAAGCACGCAGGCACAAACACACCAGACACAAAAACACATAACACACACAAAGATATTCACACATACGGAAGCACACAGACGCAAATACACAGACACAAACACACACACACACTTACAGGCAAAAGTGCACACACACACACACACACACACACACACAAACACACACAGACAAAAGCAGCAGGCACAAACACACCAGACACAAAAACACATAACACACACATATACACAAATACATGCAAAGATATTCACACATATGCGCGCGCGCTCACACACACACACACACACACACACACACACACACACACATACACACACACGAACCTTACAGTTGATAATCATTAACAAAGTGATATCTTCATGCTTCTAAACGATGTAAATTAAATAAATATACATTTCCAGCTTATGTAATGCGAAGGAAGGACATTTTCAGGACTGCCTTAACAAGATGCCAATCGCATGAATTTTGCTTGTTGCAGGCAGATTCACAACCAACACACGAGTACAACAATGCTTGTCCTGACTGTACCTGCTCTTGTTGCAGATAACGGAGACGTATGCGTTCCTGCCGAGGGAGGCGGTGACGCGGTTCCTGCTGGGGTGCACCGAGTGCCAGCGCCGCCCCCGGTCTCCCTCCCCCGGCCCCGATGCCGATAACTCCCCTGCGTTGCCCAGGAAGCTGAGTCACAACAGCCACAGAGCCACGTCCACGCCCCTCACTCTGAAACCCTTCGGCAGTCCCAATCACAATAACCACCATAACCATCATAATAATAACAACCACCTGAAGAAGCTCGTGGAACCTCCGGACATCGACTTCAGTCTTCCTATAACTACCACATACCTCAAGCACATGAGAAGTCTGGGTTACACGGACGAAGATGCGCTTAAAATCGATGTCGAGGTAAGTCACGCTGCTTCTTGTGCTATTTGTTGGTCCTGGAGAACTCTGAAACAGGCCCTATTCACCCCCCAGCAAGGGAGGTTCATCAGAATGCAAGTTCCCGTCTATTTTGGGGGTAACGTAATCTCTCATATCACGGTTTCTCACTGTTTACGGACTTACACCCCTTCGGATTATTTAAATAACTACTGAACAACAGAAACCCGCGACGCACCAAACTCAAATGGATCCATATTCTCTATAAACTATCAAAAACCTGACTTCCGGAACGTAATACACTTGTTTATCCGAAGTTTGCCTCAAAGAAATTTGCCTAACATTTTTCTGAACACTACCGTATGTTAGGAATTCGATATTCAGACAGGAACTTGGCACATCGACGGCGCTGATATGATCCTACCAATTGACAGCATTGTTAAGAAACAAAATAAAAATACTAAAAATAACCATAATTTCCTGGCTAAGCTGAACCTAAAATTTTAGTAGTGTTTTCTTCTCTAAAGTCGCCCTCTGTATTTCATTTTTTGAGTATGCAGGGTTTGATAAATTTTTCAGTATGAAACATTTACTTTATACTTTATGTCTCGTTACATAACCTCGCCGTGAACAGGGCGAGTGAGTCACTACACGTAAACTATGCCGAAACTGAAAGGGGACTCCGCTGTGCCAGGTAAGCACTGCGGCACGGTCTAGATATCGCTGTCACTCCTGTGCACAAAGTCATAACCTTTAGGTTCAGCTAAGGTAATTAATTTACTGCTAAATTCAAGACCACAGTCTTATATGTATTC
Source organism: Tenodera sinensis (assembly GCA_030765045.1). NCBI lineage: Eukaryota > Metazoa > Arthropoda > Insecta > Mantodea > Mantidae > Tenodera > Tenodera sinensis. Next base: position 56,464,685 of record CM060972.1, read on the forward strand.
TTGAAATTAAAACCTAATAATTTATAATTTTTGTAAAGAAAAATATGAATGTGAAAATCAAACGCCTATGTTTCAGAGGTTTCTAGCCATTTAAGTTGTTCTTCACATCTGTTTTAAAAATATCCAGTCACAATTTTATTCCAGTATTTAATGGCACACCAATCCTTAAGAAATTCATTTGTTGTGGAATCGCATTATATTATAAAACTATATCAATTCATAATTTTATTTAAATAGAATTTAATAAATTTCTGAATATTTTCTGGGTATAGCTACGATAGCTTTTAATCATTGAATCCAATAATATTGAACTTGAGATGCCCAGCTATTTAAACATCAAATATTTCTCTGTGCACCTATAGTATTATTTCATATTATATTCGTTAGTTAAATTTTGCATGCCTTTATATGAATTCTTATTTCAGTAAAGTTATTTATATGTAAAACAAATAGACCACTGGTACTTTTTAACAAATTTTGATGAATGTATTATGTAAGAAAGATGTTAACACTTGCAAAATAGGTATATTAAAATATTTTGTGCAAAAACAAAAAGAGGTTTTTAATTATGTGCATACACCTCCCTATGAACGTCAAATTTGATATGCAGTAATATGTTTTAGGTAGTGTTAGCCAATGCAAAGGTAGATAAACTTCTTATTTACTAGTGCTAATAATTTCAGGATTTCATACAAGACAATATTTTAGGAAATAGTATAGATATAAAATTAAGTTCTTATTTTACGTAATGGTCTTATAGTGTTAAGGAATAGGTATAAAAATAATAGCTTAATATGCACTTAAAATTTTAAAAAGTCCACTAATCCCTTCCATTATTGCAGAGAGGCACGTAACTATAGATATTTGTAAAGTAGTGACAGACAAATTTGATATTTAACATTGTTAAATAATATCAAAAAGGCGAGATAGAATTCTGCAATATGATATTCGCTTTGAAATGGGATTTTTGTGAATCTTCTTTCTTTCTAAACTAAATGATTAAATTATAGTACAAACAAAAGTATTTTTAGAGCTACAGGTAAGTTTTTTTAAGTTTTAAGGGTTAAGTAAAATCAAAATATTAAACTGAAATAACTAGAAATTGTCTTCAGTGTCTTAAAGGGTAAATTTTACGTAAAGGTTTATATAGTAGTCTATATAGTAGTTTATTTATAAATATTAAAATTTTGAGGACATAAATAGGAATTAAGATATTTTAAGATGAAATATTTATAATAGCTTGATGTTGTAGTTTTTAATATTCATCCAATGTGATTAATCGATGAAAACGAAAGAATTTTTCATACACAAAGCTAAAATTAATTAGGATGCAGAAAGGGTGGTTTTATAACAGTGTACCAATGTAAAGGAAATTCTTAATACCATAATTGTATTGCCGAAAATGTTTCCTACGGCCAGAACAGCGTTAGTAGTTAGGTTATACAAAACAGGAAACAACCTGTTGTTCTGGAAAATTTCATAAAAGGGGAAACAATATCCATTTTCAAAGTTGATATCTCCTGATTTAGTAATGTTGAAAAACAAGGGAGCAGCGATGTTTTGAAAGGTGTTTCTAATCATGCTGATGAAATATTGACGCCGCAGGGCAGCCCGATACGATAACAAACTTCTTCTGCAGCATCCGGTGAAATTAACGCCGGAAACGGCTACTGCGCTGCAGAAAGCTCGCTCCAACTGAGCAACCCCCATCTACCCCTAAAGCTACCTTCACGCACACTGAAACGAGCGGCTTCAAGACAAACGTGCATTTCTTACTCCTTTCGTTCAAAACGTCAAATATGTCTTCCTGATAAATGTTTAAATTTCATCAAATTTCAAAATGCTAGTTGGCATGAATTAAACTATGTGACTACGATTGTGAACAAAGAGACTTTCCTGTTTAAGCCTGTTTTTACTCTCCTGAAAAATAAATGAAGTACAGCTTACCCAGATATATGTTTTTACTAATGTGACTTCCGCTATCCCATGCACGCGTTCACATCTACGACGAGAGAAGGTCCAAAGCAGACCAGAGCTCGAAAACTGGTCTGTGTTTATGAGCTACCCCAGGCAACGAGGGGTGGGGATGGAAAGAAGCATCTGATACTAATCTATGTGACTCAAAAACCACAATGCGAACAGTAAAAACAACTTTTAAGGTACCATTTACCAAAATATCAGTACTTACACCCTTAACACCTATTAATAAGTATAGTGAAGAAACACTTATGTCCGTTTCTTTGACGTTCTGTATTTCTTTAGGATTCCTAATGTAATTATATAATATTTGCAAGCATGTCAACATAAGTAGAAGTGATTAGTTAGTTATATGTTTATTTAAGCTACTTTTAAGGCTGAATAAAATAGTTTTAACCTTATGGGGACATGATAATTGCAATTCTTACTGTGAACTGAAAAATTGCACAAATCACTGTTCTAAGACTATCGTAGATGGTGCAAGTATTTAGGGGAAGTGAAACTTGATCAATTTTCCTTTTTGTCCCCCTGACCTCTGTTTATCCCGGCAAACTTCAACATCAGTTGGTGCGAGTAATCGATAGCTGGTTTACTATATCTTAAGCTACTTAGCGTATTTTAATGATCTAGACTTCCTCCCTTTCAGAAAGGGAAGTTACCTTCCAATAATACAGTTTCTCCATCAGTTATTTACAGGCTTGGCTCCTTAATGCTCAGCAATATGCGACATAATTCCAGAACTATACTTTACGCATTTTTAGTCCAAATAAACCACAAGTTTTACATTCGCATAATTTTTTTTATGCAGCTTCTTACAAAAACCTATTTTTAAGCAGTTCTAGCATTAAAACGACCTAGTATGACACATAAATCGTGCCAAATTACCCTATTTCTGGCACCAGTGACAGAAAATGACGTCATCACTGCCACAACATAATTTCCTCCAATGTGCCTGTAATAAAACCTGAAATCGTCACTTGCAAGTGCGGCATCACTCAAACACAAGAATCACCACATTAATTTATTTTTCTTAAACACTGTCATCTCTGATAGGTTATAAATTTTATTTAGCAAATTTATTAATTATTTTACGTATTTTAGTGCTAAGAGGAGAGAAAAAAATCGATTTTAAAAGATTTAATATATATATTGGGCTTGAAATCACGTGCTCTTTTCACGCCATTACAAGAAACAACCAAACAGTGAGCACTTTGAGAAAACGTGCTGAAAAAATTGCATGTTTAAAAGAGGACTACATTTTTTGTGCAGTAGTGTTTTGTCTATCTCTTATGGTTTCCTAGTCGTTGTACAAAATTATACAAGGGACGGGTGCTGAGAGTCCGGAGTTCGACTTATAGTTCTAAAATGGCGGATTTAAGTCGTTACTTATCCAAGCTTTCACCTCTATCTCATGTGAAGTATCCTCAAAGCCCAACAAGGTTCGGAGTCCACCGCCATCTTTATTCCTGCCCTTTGGGAGCTTTCACTTCATTAATGGGTCCAGTCGTCGCTTGATGGAATGAGCTAATCTCGAAGATTATCGATCATATTGGGTGTAATGGACACGACAGCCATGACAAAGTTGTATCAAATTCCTTTCGAACGAAGAGAACTTCACAGGAAATTTCCGGAAAATTCAAGATACACAAGACATAAATTTCTTATATATGTATTCTAAACAAAATCGTTTGAGAAAATAAAATTTTTTGAAAAATGTGATGTAAAGGGTAGTTCCGGGTGGCGGGAGTTATGTGGATAATACGAGTATTTATATCCTATCCTTGGAATATATGCCAGTTTTGAAATCTATTCGACATTTCGTTTACAAACACGCGCATACACGCCCAAATGGACTCACATATACGAATATATTTCTAAAAATGTCAATTTTAGGATTCAGGGCGTCTAAAAACATGCACTTTCGGTCGAAATTTCGACTTAATTAGATAACAGAAAGTTAAGCGATCGGCTACAATTACTCTTTGGTGAAAACTGTATTTCTGACAACAGTGGAAAGCACTGAACTTAATGGGAAGTCATGCTCTCCATAGTTGGCTACCCTGTTTATCATTAAGACTACCGTCACCCTGGAAGGTAAGGTTATGCGTTTGCAAACTTTAACCGTGACTGCTTGACGTAATGCTGAAATATAACTTCCTCTATAGCAAGGTTGCATAAATAAAAAAATAAAACTTGTCGACTGTTGATTGTCAATATATACATATATAGTTTCTTTGCACTGGTTGCCAAAGTTAGTCGTTTAGCAACAAAATAATGTTAAATAATTAGATTCTAACTTGTCTACGTGAACATATGCTTGGCAATCACGCAATTTTGGCGTGTGTGTAAAACGGAAGCTCAAGAATGTTGACAGTAAAGGCCATTTGCTCAGGTGTCGTGATGACTGCTCGGAATGAAAACCACCCCTCCACTCCTTACTTGCAATAACTGATAACAAACACACAGACAAGTGGCAAAACTAGTAAACGGAGGGTCTGCAGTTCAAATCCCAGGTGTGGTATTGAATTTTTAAGTTCCAGTTCTACCTCTCAAGTGGCGAAACCAGTTTTCTGGAGGTAGCCTGGTATGGACTCGAGGTGTAAACGCGTGCATGATAGCAGTAGCCGTATTAGTAAACAAAATATTCGCTTCTACTCTGTTATCAGGCTGGGCAGATAATATATTCAATTATCTCCTTTAACTTTCACGATGGATGAATTTGTTATAGGACTTTTTTATTCATCATATTTGTTTCTAGACAGCGCAGAGCTGTTCAACCGTTCGCCTACCACGTAGGCGGCCCGGGTTTGATCCCAGGGAGCCGCATGTGGTATTCGTGGTGGAAGAAGCGGCATCTGGGTGGCTTTTTCCGGTTTCCCGGCCACTCATTCCACCAATTGCTCCATCATTACCTTTCCATTCATGCATTTCGCCTTCATTTCGTAGCATCCTGTTCCTCAATATCATACCTGGTGCTGAACTGACCACCCGCTTCCAGGTCTTCATTCTGGCCGGTCCAGAGGTCCCTCTGCTCCCCGACAGGCGTCTGAACCTAGGCACAGGTTTGTAAGTCCTGCACAAGGGGAGAGTAAGCAGGTAAAGAAATCTGCTCACTCATAGCCCCCACACCCTGTATAAATCATACAGAAATCTGCGCGAGCAACAGAATCCAAATCATCATTCATTTGAAGTAGAGAATCAATGATAGCTGCTGTCTTCAAGGAAGATGATAAATTGCATAAACAAGTGGAAAGAAAGACTCCAAATAGCTGTCTGTGTAGAGTTGTACCTATTCCTTTCAAATTTAACAGAAAGGAGATATTGTAACTCTGAAACTCAACACACGAAATAGCCAAAATAACGAGGAAATAAAGCTATTTGCATAGTGCTTCGCGCACATCGTTATTTAATGTGCTACAATTCACAAACAACACCACAAAATGCCCTCTGTTACTTCTAGTGTAAGAATTGAGTATACGTGGCAGTATACCGGTTTTGGTCTCGCCTCGAGTATGTTATACAATTATTCTGCTGTAACCTTGTAATTAAAGTGCAAGGAATCTACATTTGGTTCAATTTTAAATAATAGCGACTTCATTTCCTATAACATCGTTTGTGTAGTATATGCTTTGGTTAAACACAATGTTCCAGTGACCGTAAATGCATTTCTAGGAAATAAATCGCACAAGCAATCCAATTACTAACTTCAACGGCTTTTAAAACCTTTTTATAAAAATACCTGCCTGTGTTTCAACAAATAATTAGTTCGTAAAAAATTGTGAGAGCACAAATAATCGAGATTTCACCGGAAATATGTTTAGGGGTCCCCCGAATACAAAAAAGCATTTTTAGAAAAATGTCCGTGTGTGTATGTGTGTGCACGTGCGCGCGCGTGTGTGTCTGTCAGTCTGTGGACAACATAACTCAAAATCCAAAAGTCGCTTTAAAACCAAACTTGGTATTTAAATTTAATGTCTTTCAAGTATGCGACACGAAGATTCTGTAGAAAAATCCTCCACCATAAACTACCTTTATATGGAAAATTTTTCGAACATTTTTATTTTCCTAAAAATGACTAACGATTTTGATTAAAATTACATATGTTTGAGATATTTTTATGCCAAATGAAATGTATATCTTGAATTTCAGTCTATCACCCATGTAGTCCTGTTTACTCTGGATGACTTTCGCATAATTGGTAAACCGTAGGGGATAGACAAAATCTTACTGTATAAAAATGTAGATCTTCCTAAACCACACAACTTATGTCTGAATAATTTTTTTTATAGAGTGTACCATTTCGGAGATATGCCTTGTTATTTGTGTCAGTTTCGGTAAACTTAAAACTTTCGTGAAATGGAACATCGTTGTTCATTTTTTTTATATGTTAAGCGTGCAAAGAGAACGGGGTCTCAAAGCTTTAGAAGATGTGTCTATCGCACAAAGCCTACTGTATTCTAATATTCCCCTTGTACCTACAAGGAAATAAGTAATAAGATAATTTGTACAAACGTTTATCTCAACTAACACGAAGAAGATATAGGAATAAGAGTTTGTAAGAATGGTCAGTACAAGAGTAGAGAAAGTCATGTGAGTGCAACACATCAGATATTTATCTTTGGAACATATTGCTATGGGGGATGGTGGTAACCCTTACACTGCTGCTGTTATTGGATTCCTTATTATTCCTTGGCATTCCTTATGCATTATATCTCGTACACGTCCACAAATTCTTGCTGGGTAGGACAGGGGATTAGCTTGGTTAAAGAAAAATTCCCACCCCACCCTGAAATTGAACCCGGGAACCTTCGCACAGCAGACATTTAAGAAGCAAGCAGGAAGAGAATTATCGTAGGTAAAAAGTGCATTAATTAAAATTAGAAATTAGTAAAACTAGGACAAATTTATAAACTGAATAGACTACTGTGTTTATTATTATTATTATTATTATTATTATTATTATTATTATTATTATTATTATTATTATTATTATTATTATTATTATTATTATTATTATTATTATTATTATTATTATTATTATTATTATTATTATTATTTATTATTAATTATTATTATTATTATTATTATTATTATTATTATTATTATTATTATTATTATTATTATTATTATTATTATTATTATTATTATTATTATTATTACTATTATCATCATGATCATCCATCATTATTATTTAAAAATTCTTAGCATGACTTCCTTCAGAACGGAAATAAAGTCGGTGACCTATCAGCAAAATTAAACGATTTTTCACTCCAATACAGAATGAGACGCAGAGAAAAATAGTAGTTCAAGAACGTCTATAAATAAAAACTGCCCAGTTTTTCCCTCCCTCTATTTCTGTTACGTCGCTTTAACTCATAGGATCTGTTAGGAGATACCTCGTAGATCGGCATGTGATGGACAGTTAGTCTTCAAGGTCTCATTCCTGTACCATACCATCTTGCTTCATCACGAGTCCACAGAGGGATCAGCGCGGGGCAACTGCACCTCCGCCTTTGTGACGACAGAGGGCATTTGGGCACCATCCAGTGTATCTACTTACGTTATCTGTGAATACCAGCACGGCGTTCTTTATTGTGCGGTAATGAATATCCAATTGGATGTTTACCTTGACAAATGAGGGAAACTACGGATAAAAAGTCAGTCAGGTTGGTCGGCCCATGGTATTTGAACCCGGAAGATCCCGAATGTGGTGCATAGGCGTTACCGCTTGAGCCATCCCCCTCGGCGCTGCCTCAGTTTAAATGTTCTTCCATTTATATGTTGCCTTTAACATCGAAGATTATATCGATGGCTTTTGGCCTCTTGAAACAATCGCTCAACAGCAATATTGTTCACTCTCTTAACGATAGTTTTGATGTTTGGGTGTCTATTACTTTGGATTTATTACATTAAACACACACACACACACACACACACACACACACACACACACACACACACACACACACACACACTTCCTATCCTTCCAGCCGGGAATCGAACCCAGGGCCCCTTGCACAACAGGCAGGTGATTACCGACTGAGCTGAACGTTTCTGTATGATACAAATAGACAATGTATTTGGCAGCGTCCGATGGCAGATATCGAGCTGTCTCAGCAGACGTTCATGGCCTCACCAGAGCACTGGGAGAATACATTCAACGCAGGAATTCATTCCTCGGCGTGGGATGAACACGTTACACTTTCAACCGTAAATTCCTTCTATAGTTTTTGACCATCATTATCTGGAGTCTACAGGATGCCCCACCTGAGAAATGGCTCTGCACAAGGTCAGCAGAACAGTTAGACAGTTCTATCTCTCTTTTTCCTTTTCGTTCTCTTTCGTTCTCGCTTCCTACTTCGACTCCAGAGTTGGAGGACCATGTTTTCAGGGAAGGGTTTTCCCTCACACGATGTCTAGGGAGTGAACACGTTATGGCTGGCATTTTCTTTTGCGACCCGGGAGCGATAAGCGAGGAGCGCAAGGGAAACGACTACTGTGGGAGGGGGGGGGGGGGGTGCATCCAGGCCACACCGAGCTTACAGCACAGGAAATGGAGGCGCTGGTCACCAAGGGCTGTCCAAGCACAAGCATGAACCTAGGACTCCTCTTTGTTTAGCGTCTCTCTGGCTACTGGCGTACTTGTAAGACTCTACGCAACATTTACCCTCCTCTCTGTTTTTGTCTCGCTCATCTAATTCGAATTTCATTTACCTTATTTAGAAGTCTTTGTTCAGAAATGTCAGTCGAAGATTAATCTAAACGTGAAAATTTAATATAACTGCGTTCATGCGTTACAGGATTGTTTTGTATGAATGCTGTTTGGGGGTGGAATAGCTCTTAGCCGCCGGCCTTGAGCTTCTATATCTGCTTCTACATCCCCTTGTTTAAAACACGTGCACCTTCAGCTATCGCTTGACTCTCCTACAGTTCAGTGTGTTGCAAATTAATGTCACTATGTCTTTTAGTAAACCGCGTGTCCAATGCAACACTTTGAAATTTGCGGAAAAGTCGCCGTCATTCGAGAAGTTGAAAAGGTTAAGAAGAAAAATCCTGAAATCATGAAGAATAAGCAGAGAAATTTAAACAGTACTTCGAGTGAAAATGAAATGAGTTGAAAGGAGTGAGACAGCCGGAAAATCCTGATGGATGGACGTACCTGTATTGCCAAAATGTCAATTTTAGACCAAAATTTTGTAATTCTAATTGTTGGGTATTTCGAATTATCCAAGTTCCACCGTGCTGCTACTACTGTTACCACTACCACTACCACTACCGCTACCTCTACTGCTGTGTTGTATTTGCACCTTAATTCCAATGTATGTAGTCATAATTTAATGTTAAACTGTGATGCAAAGTTTAATTTCTAAGAGAGCTTTGGTAACGTCACGTTAATATTTAATTGTGACTAAATTCATTCAAATTAACGTCGAAATGCATAGCAGCATTGTTCACACAGTGTTTGTACGACAGTGAAATAAACTGGCAATAACCAAATGGCAGGTCTTTGCATCTTAGCTTCTGGCTGCAAGGATTCCTTACACTAGAAAGCACATACATGTTGGACGTACTAATTAATTTTGAACGCAAGTAGCTGTGATTGTCGCATTAATTTACTTCTCCTTTTCGCAGCTAAAATCTTGCGTTAACTTAATTCGCCTATGAAATAATTTTGTTGATGTTCTGGTAACAATACTTGGTGGCACTAATGACAGCACCCAACTAGGGTGAATGAACGGGATGTACAGTCATTCGTAGCTATATTCCTCTTCCGCAGTGTTTTGTCATCAACACAGTGTTGTCATTATCACAAGATGCTAGAAACTCACTAAAGTAGAAATACTCAACTTCTACGTTGCCCAGAGAACACCTCTAACTGATGGAAATGAAATATGACATGTGACCTCTTACATAATTATATACAATCTCTTATTGCAAAAATAAAATTTTGAACTACATCTTGGGATGTTGGAATGACCTTTGGACACGAAGTATAAACGTTGCTTTGACTAAAGAACTCCTTTTTACTTTCTCTATTACGTATAGTAAAGTAGAGGAAGTTTTGTATGCCGCCCAAAAATTTGGTATTGAGATTTTACCGGAAATATATCTTTTTAGGCCCCCTGAATCAAGGGAAAAAAAAAAAAAAAAAAAAAAAAAAGCATTTTTATAAAAAGATTCGTGTGTGTGTGTGTCTGTGGACAGCATAACTCAGAAACAAAAACTCGTTTAAAAACCAAAGTTGGCACTTAAGTTTAATGTCTTTCAAGGATGTGACAGGAAGATATTGAAGAAAATTTCTCTACCCTAAACTGCCCTTTACATGGAACATTTTTCGAAAAATTTTATTTTCTTAAAAATTTCTGTAACGATTTTGATTAATATGCCATGTGTTTGAGATATTTTTATGGCAAATGAAATGTATATCTTGAATTTTCTGGCTATAGTCTATATAGTCCTATTTACTCTGTATGACGTTTGTATAACTGGTAAACCATTAGAGATGGTCCAAATCTTACTGTACAAAAAATGTAGATCTCCCTAAAACACAATTTATGTCTAAATTTGTTTTGTAGAGTGAACCATTTCGAAGATATTCCTTGTTATTTGTGTCAGTTTCGGAAAACTTAAAACTTTCTTAAAATGGAACATCGTTGTTTTTTTTTTTTATATGTTAAGTACGCAAAGATAACGGTACCTAGAAGGAAAAAAGCAATAACAAATTTGTATAAATGTTAATCTCAATTAACACGAAGAAGATATAGGAATAAGAGTTTGTAAGAATGGTTAGTACAAGAGTAGAGAAAGCCATGTGAGTGCAACACATCAAATTTTTTTCTACAGTGCTCTACAACAGGCTAAATGTAAAATATCGCACTCCAAATTTTATTTTAAGTCAATTTATGACAGGACATGGAAACCTTTGAAGTTCTTTGGGGACATTTAATATTAATTTAGACACTGGTTAGCATTGTGTCAGAAATGTATACTAACTGTATAGACTTCGATATTTTAAAAAAATTACTCCAGCTAACTTTAGGATTAGGATTAGCCAGTCTGGTTGTTGAGCTCTTAAGTCTTAGGGGTGGTTAGGCAACTATGATAACTTGAGTGTTCAGGGTTTTCAGGCGCTATAGTAGAACTTGCGAGCAAAACGAACGAATTTCTGAGACAATCGTATAATTAGGCTCATTATCTTAGAAGGATGCAACAAAAATACTTTCCGGAAAATTCCCCACCCTAAACTTCTCTTTACCTGGAAGAATTTTCAAAATTGTCGAGGTTCTCAAATAGGGCTGTTACGGTTTTCATTAAAGTATTATATGTTTAACATATTAAAAAAAATAAAACGTATAGTTTGAATTTTCTATAAATAACCTGTGAGGCCCTCTTTATTTGGAAGGAATTCTCTAAACTTTTATTCAACTGGTAAATAATCAGAGACAGCAAAAGTTTCCTTCACGAAAAACTTAGATCTCTTTAAAACATATAATTTATTTCAAATAACTTTTGCAATGGCATTAAAGTGGTTGCTTAAATATCTAATCAATAAAATCACACACGTTTTTTCTGGCTTGCGCATTTTAATAATTGTTGTTCAACCTCTTCAATTAACTATAATAAGAATACAAATTGCTCGAATTTAACGGTACAGGTTCCATAACCGAGTTAGTGCCACACAGTGTTCCTGCCAGGCTGTGGCAGTGCTTTATATATCAGCGAAGGAATTATAAAAACAAATAATAATTTAAAAGACGGGGCGCGGGAATCGAATCCCGCCCGCTATGTAGCACAGGGGAATAGTGACAATACAACATTGCAAGTTTGTCCAATCAAATGGAAGTTTTCAAAACGAGCATCTGCTATTCATGAAGTGCGGCAGTGTTTATGACACATTTGAATCCATACAGTCGTTTAAATGAAGCAATGAAACTGTGATAAAGCAAAGAATGCGCCCGGGGACCGCGGTTTGGGTTGTATTTTTGTTCTGGGGTCGCATGTCATTGGTTATGACCCTCATTCATCAAAGGCACTAATCATCATTCACACGGGACAACCCACACTGCTGATGAATGCCCAATCATTGCTTTATTTAAACCGAGTAATTAGATATTTTCCCGAAAACAGGATGGCTGTAGGGATTTAAGTCGCTCTGTTCTGTGGTTTGTTCCTGGCATGCGGATGTAGCCGCTGATACCATTTCCGGTATCTCACACCACCGCCAAAATGTACTAGTGAGATATCTTGCTGGAAATTTTACTACGGTCGGGACTCGAACCACGGATCTGCGTCTTTAGCTACCGACGCGCTACCACAGCATTAGGCCAGTTAACCGAATGAGTGCCCAATTTCTTTTACCTGATTCATATATTCTGAGAAACTTCCAAGGTCTCCGTTACCACGATATATCGTACTTTAAAGGCGGACAGACTGAAGACCTGGAAGCGGGTGGTCAGCCAAGCACCAGATATGATGGTGAGGAAGAGGATGACATGAAATACAGGTGAGGTCAATTGTTGGAAAGATGATTATGGAGCAGTTGGTGGAATGAGTGGCGAGGGAACCGGAGAACCCGGAGAAAACCAGCCCTGACGCCGCTTCGTCCACTACAAATACCACATGGGATCGAACCCAGGCCACCTAGGTGGTAGGCAAACGGTCTAACCGCTCGGCCAGGGCTCTGCCCAATCTTACAGTATTTACTTTCCTTTATTTTTTAACATTTATTTACGAGTTAATTCGTGTGGTTAATGTAACTATTTGGCGCAAGCAGCCATGTCACCTCCAATTGTTAACTGTCTCTATCAACACTAGCAGGCATGACTAATCGATTACCAGATCGCAATTGCTATTGATACTGCTTTTGAACAGCTGATAATCATTAATTTAATTTTCACGTAAGCATTTCTGTTATTCACTTTCGTCCAAAATATTGTATATGTTCAGTGTGTTGTAACGTCTTCCTCGTTCTTCAAAGATGCGCTAAGGGGTGGTCCTGCCTTGAAATATTACTTTGTATTGAATTTTATTTTTAAAATTTAGTGAAGTCGTTATCCCTAATGCTCCTCATAGTTTCAGGATTCCTTTAGGATTAATTTTGTTCGACCAAGTGATGACGATGGTGGTAGAATGAGAGGATCGTGGACTCAGAACCACGTTAGACCTATGGGTACTTCTCATGAGCTATTGAGAAATGAAGGTCTGATAAGCCAACATAAAGTCGCCGCATCAGGACCGGGAATCGAAACGCAGATCCTCAGCACAAGAACCGCGAACGAACCACAGTTAATAGGTCCTTATTCTGAACCACAAAATTAATATAATTTGAATCGGTCTAATACTCCATGTTCCATTGATTGCGAATATTTACCTAGAACACATTTTTTTACTTTCTCTACTGGTAAGTAGGGGAAGTATTGTATTCCACCCAAAAATTCGAAGTCGAGATTTCACCGGAAATACATGTTTTGAGGTCCCCTGAATCCAAAAAAGGCATTTTTAGAAAAAGGTCCGTGTGTGTGTCTGTGTGTCTGTCAGTCTGTCAGTCTGTGGACAGCATAGCTCAAAAACGAAAACTCGGTTAAAAACCAAAGTTGGTATTTAAGTTTAATGTCGTTCAAGGATGTGACACGAAGATTTTGAAGAAAATAGTCCCACCCTAAACTGCCCTTTACATGGAAAATGTTTCGAAAATTTTGATTTTCTTGAAAATGGCTCTAACGATTTTGATTAAAATGTCATATGTTTGAGATATTTTTATGAGAAATGAAATGTATATCTTGAATTTTCTGGCTATAGCCCCTGTAGTCGTATTTACTCTGAACGACTTTTGCATAACTGGTAAACCGTTAGAGATAGACCAAATAATACTATAGAAAAAATGTAGATCTTGCTAAAATACACAATTTATGTCTCAATAAATTTTCTTGTAGGGTGAACCATTTCGGAGATATTCCTTGTTATGTGTGTGAGTTTCGGAAAACTTGGAACTTTCGTGAAATGAGTCATCGTTGTTCATTTTTTTTATGTTACGTGTACAAAGAGAACGGAATCTCAAAGCTTTAAAAGATTTGACTATCGCACAAAGCCTACTGTATTCCAATATTCTCCTTGTACCTACAAGGAAATAAGCAATAAGATAATTTGTACAAATGTTTATTTTAACTAACACGAAGAAGATATAGGAATAAGAGTTTGTAAGAATGGTTAGTACAAGAGTAGAGAAAGTCATGTGAGTGCAACACATCAGATTTTTTAGATTCTTCCTAACATCAGGAGGTGTACCTTTTCCTGGAGCATCTTCTAGGAAGTGCTGCTAGTATTGATGCCAACTGAACAGACATCAATGTTACCAATGTTACGCTGGAGACCAAGGCCTCACAGGAGAAGACGATGTGCTGGGCTGTTTAGTTTCTTTCTTGCACAATCTGCAACCTAAGTTACCCTGAAACACTCAGCTCTAACCATAGAGCACTATAGTGGGGAAAATGTGTCAGGGTTGGCTTCTGGTGAATTCTATATCGAGGTCCCAGTCCAAGTTATTTTAATGCTTACTCATATGTTGCTGTTTTATTAATTTTAGTTCTGTAATACCGTGTATTTTCGGAGTTCTGCATTCATTTGCTTTTTATTTGGTCTGTATTTATATGTATGTTTTTGAGATTTTCCTGTTAGGAAAAAAACACTGCTGCGATAGCTTGCTTGCGCAACAGTGCGTGTTTGAAACAGCTGCTCAATCAAGGAGAAGCGTGTATCCCTGCTTCCAGAGTTTGGGAATCTGGGGTTCAAAAATTGCGCGGAGAATTTTTTCTTTAGAAATTGGAGTGAGTGTGAAGGGGGAAAACTAAACCCGTATAAATACGACGTCGGCGTGTGGGAGGAACAGGGAGCGGGAGGAAATTAGAGTTAGAAGTGGAGTAGAGTTGGAGCCGAGTATAACGCACGCAGTGGGGCGGGGGCCTAACGTAACCATCGATCCCGGGGAGGTTGGAGCCTACACAACCAACACCGAGTGGGTGTGGGGAGGTTACTGTAGGTGCCTTTGAGGGAACGCTAGCTGGGTGGGGTAAGGGAGTGAGTTTCAGACAGCCAGAAAGGGTGGAACTGGAAAACAAGACAAGGGTGCCGTGTAGGGGGAGAGAATACTCGAGGGGTGGAGGCGACCGCCTGACTGACGTGGCTCCCTCTGGGCTGCTGAAGAAAGAAATTAGAGAGGAACGGAACGGGATGGGGTGGGCTGGAGAGCCAGCAAGGGGTGTAGATGGATAACTTGGTGGCAAGTACGGTACAGGGGTGTAATCACACTCGAGGCAGGCGTTATCTTTCTTCGTCTCTTCAAGATGCACATTCGAATCCTCTTGGAGTCAAGAACACACTTCTCTTACTGGATTGCTTTACCAGAGCAACTTTAGGAACCTTAATTTGTAGATTATTCAAAATTGTAAAGCTCATATACAAAATTTAAAGAAAAAAAAATCTTGCGTTTATAAGGATCCATGAAGTATGGAAAAGTCACAGGGATATCAAGTGGTTTGGAGCTCGTTTTCCTGAAACCACGTTTTCAGCGAAGTTTCAAACTTTCAGTGTTTTACTGCGGGCCATAACTTTTTCGTCCAGTTTGACCTGAGTCGTTCTTCGTGGTCTAGAGGTATCATGTTAACCTCTACTTCTCGAGGCCGTGGGTTCAAACCCAGCGAAGGGCAATGGATATTTTCGGTGATCCCGTATCGTAGATTTACGGCACGTAAAAGAACCTCAAGCCTGATAAAGAGGCATGTGAGAAAAATTAACTACTATTGCTGCCCAATATAAAATGGGATGCTGAAAAAGCAGTTAGGGTTCATAAATAAAAGCACAGTCTGAATCTTAGTCTGATCTGATCTCTCTTTGACTGTCACTAACTCTCGTAACTCAAATTCGTATTTATTATTTTGAATTAGTGCTTTTTCGTGAAATAAACAACCAGTTTCTCATAACCTGTACATGTCATAACATGAATTCGACAAATAGTTCCCTATTAAGACATCGTTCTATGAGGAATGTTCTGATTGGTTAAATGAGTGATTAAAAACGTGAGAAAGATTAAAGTGATGCCATTCCACATTGGTCATTCAATAATTAGTGGCAAGATTTGAATTAGGAAGAAAACAAAAGCATTTTTGGAACAGTCACATTTTTCCCGTCCTCAGAAATAATCTCCTAAAACAGAAATGAACCACCTCGCTACTTCAGGGAGACGACGGATGCCATCAACAGCGTCTACTAATGTTCCAGTGGACTGATCTACTGTTAATTGCGGTCTGCGATCTTCACGTTTTTGATGAACATCTTCCCTAGCTCTACGAAATGCCAGCACTCGGCACGGTGTGGTGAAGTCTATCTACTATAAACTTCCAGTAATGATGAATGGCACTGTAAAACATTCTTAATTTACTTGCATTTAATTAACTTGCATCAGATGCTCTTTTTTCTCGCTGTTATTATAAATTTACCGCTGATAGTGCCACCTACAAACATAGTTGCACTTAATTACCCAATGACCTGTGTATTTTAACGAAATTTGGGCGACTCCTCGTCATTTGTGATCTTCATATAAAATGGCATCCATAGGAACATAGTAATATAAAATAAATTCTCGAGTGGAGCGAGGGGGAATGTTAGACTGTGGTAGGATATTTATCTAGGCTATTTCATAAATAAAATATGAATTTAAATACTATACCGCAAAGATTTGACCAGAAAATGTTACATTCTATAAAATAAACAACCTAAAATATATCCATTTTGATTTATGTAGTTCGAGTTACGACTTCCGGTCTTCTCTTGTTATAACAGAAAACCAGTTTATAATCTAAAATAAATCTCACTTAGAAATAATCCTTTTTTTTTGCAAAAATACATTGATTATTAAAAGTACAATCGTTAAAATCACAATTGCCAAATTGAAATGGAGTGCATTTTGATTTTTGATCGGTTGTAATGGTAATAAATTGTTTTTCGCGATTTATGGGATAGATGTGGTGACACTACTACACGAAAGAATGACCTATAATCGCTCCTCTCGCTGACTTGATGTAAACACAAGCCGTCAACAACAAACCCGCGATACGCCGAAACCAAAGCACACCATAAAGTATAGTACCTTAAATATTGATGATTATCTGTGAGGTTTCAAGTAACGCTGTTCCTAAAACTCCGGAGTAAATATCGCTCTGTTACAACATAAACACAGGCATGAGTCCACGTGGCGTTTGTGTTAGTCGCAGCTGATATGAACATCGGGTTATCGCGGAGGGATACAACCACCGTACAGTTTGTTCACCTGCTGAAGGTCCCTGGCAGGAATGCAGCCAGCCACTACATCAGTAAATAATTCCCGATAAACTATGATATTGGGAGCAACAGTTCTGCTTCTAATCGCATTTACGATAATGTTGCCTAACTTGGAATGCGTATTCACGCTAGATTGAAGCAGAGAAGTTGCTGAAAATAGCACAATTTAAATGTTATTTTCAGTTCATGCAGTATATTTAGTTTATAAAATGTAAACAATGTTTTCAACTACTCGGTCTTTTTCCCACTGATCACTTTCTGCCTTTTCTATATTTTTAAAAAAACACTGCCAATCATGTACGTGCAGCTCCTGTAAGAATAAGTCAACTGTTGCATTTCTTTAAGTATTCACTTTGAAGCTAGTGAAAAATACGTTCTACAACTGAAATTAAGAGAAATTAGCAGCGAGTAAACATAGTGCGAATAATATTGGAGGTGAGTTGGCATCATGACCAGCAAAACAACGATTACGCGGATGTTTACAAAGCTAAGGTTACACTGCGTAGAATGTCTCTCCCCTGCCCCTCATTCCCCTTAGACCGTGAGGTCACTACCTCAGACAGAGGGGATAGATAGAAAATTCTGTAGTCAACTTGCCTTTTTCGTCAACATCCCTTCTTTCAAAGCCTGATGGAACGTTGCTATGGAAACATTTATTCTCAAGTCTATGTTAGCTATGATTGGAAATACACTAAAAGGCCCTAAAATTACAGCTACAAATTTCTTTTCATGTGTTTTATTGTCAGTTTGACAATTTCGAAGTGATATACAAGACCAGCTGAATTTATTTTTTTAGTAATTCTATTTCTGGAAAGGAAAGGTTCTACCCAATTACAAAACCAGGGATATTCTAGAAGTAAGCAAAAGTTCTTTTCCAGAGACTAAATATATCAGCTTTAATTTTTCGTGTTTTTTTTTAAAGGTCGTGCTATAGGTTCTCAAATAAATAGTATTGTATATCTGAGGCAAATACGCCAGTTATTACAATGATTTTATTAAGTGTATTTTTTAGAGATTTTATTCTAGCAAAATTCTTGTGCAGCATTATGCTAGGTTGAGAGAAAAATCTGCTTTTTGGAAGAGACGTAGAGGTGGAAAGTTTTTCCTTTGACTACAGAAGCTGTGGAGTTTTGAAAACAAGGCGGAAAAAAGTGGCTTTACTTGGGACGATGTTTGATAAAGTCTCGTTCATCTTGCACGCTTCAAAAGGAATACACAGACATGCTCCTTTCATCCGAGCACGTTTCAAAGTTTCTCTTTTAATGAGAAATCTCGGGTTTCCTCGTGGTAACAAAAATACTGCCATGTTTTGGATATGTGGCGACTAATCCCAGCTCTGTGAAAGGACCGTCCAGGAATCGGATGTGCAAATGGGCATCTTGTGACAAATTTCTTCTCTTACTCCTTCCTCTCGTCTTTGTCCTCAAAGGGAAGCTGAGCGGTAGGTCAGTCAGTCAGCCAGCCTTCTCGGCGAGCGGAGGTGGTGACAGGTGCGCCAGGACAGAGTTTGACTCCCGCCGCTATCGACAGCATCTCCTCTGTTGTTTCCTGCTTCTCTACTCAGCATTCTTGAAATAAGGGATGGCAATGATTGTATTTTTTCGTTTTCTATCACAATTTCTACTTTGTCTACCACGAACGTAGTAGACAGAGAAGCTATTGCATTCCACCAAAAATTTGATGAAAGATTTCAATGGAAATAATACATTTTTAGCAAAGACTCCGTGTCGCGTGTCGTGTCGCGTGTGTGTGTGAAAGCAGTGCGCTTCCTATGGCCGCTTTAGAATGCCTCACTTTGGTGTTCATGGCGCAGGAGATCATGGGTTTGAGTCCCACTTCGTCCATGGGTGTTTGTGTCTTTCGAAATCTCTGTATCTATGTGTGAGTAAATACAAAAAACAAGGAAACAACAGAAAAGTAGAAACAAAAATAAATCTACAGATGTGACGCAACGAAAGTTTGCCAACGAGAACTGCGCGAAACTTAGATACAACTCGGATAAAGTCGTATTACCTGGCCTAGTTGAAGGACACATGCCATTTCCACTCTGCGTTTGTATCTGCCAGTTGCACTGTCTCCTCCCCGGCTATTCATTCACTGCGATATGCACACCTCGAGACGTTGTTGGATACTGGAGCCCATAATAGAGATACTTTCGCTCTGCAACAGGCGTGACGATACCGTAAGAAAATATTTTTCTGCGCATCCTGTGGACTGGCAAGCTTTTGTTGCGCCAGCTCTACTAGCAATATGTCCGTTAAAAAAAGAAAGAAAAAAGACAAAGAAAAAACAGCATAGCTCTAAAACGATAAGTTGGTTAAATACCAAACTTGGTATTTAAGCTCAGCATCTTTTAAGGGTGCAATAGGAAGCTTTTCAGAAAATCTCCCACCCCTTTAACCTTCACATGAAGAAATATTGGTACGTTTTGATTTTATAGCTTAAATATTTTGATTAAAATACATGTTTAAGATATTTCCATAACAATGTATCTTGAATCTTCTGTGAATACCCTTTGAAGTCTTCTTCATTAAGATGACTTTTATATAACTTCTAAACCGTAAGAGATAGAACAAATCTTACTACAGACACATCGTGGGATTCAAACTCACGACGCTGGACTTTAAATGAATGGCCAGGTGTTTTATCTCACCTTAACGATCATGATTGGTCGAATCACTTCCGTTAAATAGTGTATGACAGGGAGATGTAAACCGGTTTAGGATTAGAAGAAGAATGGCATATGTCGCAAATTAATTTATTAAAGAGAGTTAATACAGAAGCTTTTAGAAATCTCATATTTTGCTGAACCATCGGTTTTATGTTGATCAATCAGAAGCAAATAATCCTTAAAGCAATTTATGTAAGTATTTATTGTAAGTCCTTCGCAGTATCAACAGCATGTTGAAGGTACTTGCTCTTGAGAAAGGCTTACCCCTTTTGGTGCCTTTGAGAAGCAGTTTGGCAATAAAACGACGGAAGTAAGGGCGATTTGTCACCCTCATTTTTGGTTACTCGCTCTTGGCCTGTTGAAACTGCTATAAATGCAGAGCCTCAGCCCTTCCTTTTCCTTGGCCATAGGCAGCCCCAAAGACTTCACGTATTGTGCTTCAGTAACAGACTTCCATACTTCTGTGCGATATAGTGTTTTCATATACTTCCCTTTCTAAGGCTTCATTTTGTACAACTAATATTCATTATATTTTAAATAATATAACATTATAGTGTATTTAAAAACGACATTTATAAGTCTAACGTCTTGTTGCCATATTTTAGTTAGAATAATTTCAATTTCTCCAGGGTTTAAGCTACAAAATAAAACAATGTCGCAAAAATGCGCAGATCAAAATTTACATTTGTGCAAAATTATGCTAGTAGAAGATTTTATAAATATGTAATACTATTAATGAGGGCTTTAAAAGTGAAATATGTATATTGAATTGAAGTCAACAGTAAAGCCTAAATACAATTTTATTATTTTTTTAAAATTAACTTTTACACGTATAAACCCACATATTCACTATCATATTACACTACAGTAAACTTCATTATTGATTTGTATGTTTTGCATTACATTATATACAGTTTTTTGTGTGTGTATGTGCTGTTTAAGAAACGAAGGAAGAAAAGGGACCGAATTTCTAGTCCAGTGAAACTAAAAAAATGGACATACAAAAGAAAGAAAATGGCATACCAAGTAAAAAATTAGTAGAAAGGTAAAGTGCATTTTTATGGAGAAATTCCATTATTGGTGTGTAATTTGTGCGAGAACACTAAAAAAACTGGTGTCATAATATTAAAATTCACAATAAACGCGAGAACTTTACAGTTTAAAACTGTTTTAATATATAGGTAGATAGCTACGCAAATGATTATGAAATCATTCCTTATATCTGACTCAAATTGGGCACCCCTGAAAAAAATCCAAGTTCAAGTTATAAATGTCGACCTAATTAATATGTTCCATAGTACACGCCTGTGCTCTCTAACGACTGCTCAACGCTTTCGTTGTTGCGTTCCTTGGAAGCAGTTTGAGGGCAACCGCGACGAGTTCATCTTGGATCCTCGTTTTCTAACACTTCCATGCAGATATCTCCATAGGCACGTTGAAGTCTGAGGTAAATTTCAGCAGCAGATTTTTCATACTTAACAGGGAATTCAATGACAGCCAATTGTTGAAACAAAACATATGTCCGTCATTTTGAAAATACTGCCTGTGGTCATGAGGTAGAAGCTAATGACGTCACTTGTGTAAAGTCCGTTGATTATGATCCTACAATGGTTTTTGTTACATTGTTGGAATTGGAATTTCAACAATAAACTGCTAATATTTACTGTATGATCTTCGTATTTTATCAAAGATACCAGAGTATCCATAAGATGAAATGGACTGGGCATCCATACAAAGTCCAAATTTGTGAGTTGGAATCCCGCGACTGCAGTTCAAAGTGCCTGTAGTAAAGGATGGGCAGGGCACACGTAATGTAACTGGTGGGATAGCACACGTTGATGATGACGGGGTTGCACTTGCAGTTGTACGGATTTTATTTTTTGTTAGAGAAAAAACAAATAATACTGAAAATCCTTTCAGTTGCAATAGCTGCTAGATAAATAAATGTTTAAGCCAATTGGTGTAAACTTGAAGAGTGAATGGATATTAATGCATCCCCAGACGAGAACGCAGTACAATGCGCATTATTCCTGCGATCACCCTGGAGATTTTAAAAAATAAGTACCTATGCGATGAAAAAAAGAGGGGGCGATTTTCCACCATCCATCACTCAAAGAAATAAGTACCATGTACATGGAGTAACTAGCTCAGTACGTGCAGTGTGCGGGTTATTATACAATAATGCAATAAATAACAATAATGTGGATGCCCGCATGGCGTGCAGAGCACGGGAAACCCTGGTCATTTAATTCCTCTAATTATTTGCTGTAACCCTTTCATACCCGAGGTGGCAGCTTCCTATACACGGAGCTGCTGGAGAATGTATTGGGCCATGCTTCTGATAAGAACACTTCAATTTATATATTGTAGCACATAAACGCACTGAAAAATATTTCAGTATTGTCATATAAACACCTAAACCATTACAGATATAATCATAACATTTGCACTAGGGTAAAACATGTGTGAAAATTAAGTTTGTAGATATAAAGCAAGGTATATAAATTAATACACAGAAAAAAATAATTTTGATATTCTGATGTTTATTTAAGTGCAGTTATTAGAGGAACCCTCTGCTCTAAAGGGTTTAAACGTATGCTGAACACAGAAAACGGTATTGCTGACAAAATTAGCTTTTCGTTTCTAAAAATTATAATTTTATACTGAAAATTTATGTTTATATATAAATAAAAACAATAAGCCCTACTTTTTCAATATATAACATTAGGCGATACTGTTACACTTATTTTAAAGTACTTATGATGTTTTAGCAACTCATAAAATTTGAGCAATAGTTTTGGATCAAATGGTACTTACATGTAAAAAATCGGATGTGTTGCACTCACATGACTTTCTCTACTCTTGTACTAACCATTCTTGCAAACTCGTATTCCTATATCTTCTTCGTGTTAGTTGAGATAAATATTTATACAAATTATCTTATTGTTTATTTCCTTGTATGTGCAAGGGGAATATTAGAATACAGTAGGCTTTGAGCGATAGTCAAATATTTAAAAGCTTTGAGATTCCGTTCTCTTTGCACGCTTAACATATAAAAAACGAACAACGATGTTTCATTGCACGAAAGTTCTAAGTTTTCCGAAAATAACACACAAAACAAGGAATATCTCCGAAATGGTTCACTCTACAAAAACATTTATTGAGACATAAATTGTGTATTTTAGCAAGATCTACATTTCTTGTATAGTAAGATTTTGTCTATCTCTTACGGTTTACGAGTTATTCAAAACTCATCCAGACTAAACAGGACTACATAGGCTATAGCCAGAAAATTCAAAATATACATTTCATTTGTCATAAAAATATCTCAAATATATGGCATTTTAATCAAAATCGTTAGAGCCATTTTCAAGAAAATCAAAATTTTCGAAAAATTATCCATGTAAAGGGTAGTTTTGGTTGGGGCTATTTTATTCGAAATCTTTGTATCGCATCCTTGAAGGACATTAAATTTAAATAACAACTTTGGTTTTTAACCGACTTTTCATTTTTGAGTTATATGCTGTTCACACACACACACACACACACACACACGGACTTTTTTTTCCCAAAAATGCTTGTTTTGGATTCTGTGTGTCTCAAAACATATATTTCCGGTGAAATCTGGACATCGAACTTTTGGGTGGAATACAATACTTCCTCTACTTACTAGCAGAGAAAATAAAAATTGTAAGTTACAAAAAAATGTAACAAAGTCAAGAATCAGAAAAAGATGTGGCATGTGCAGAATGTTATTTAAATGTGTTTTGACGACTATAAAATGTGTAACAACCTAAATATTATATATCAATGGGTGCGGAAAAGATTGGAAAATCAATGCTGCAAAAAGGGATTCTTTTGACCTCAGAAACTACAATGTGCCCTTAACCCTTTCATGCCTGGTGTGTCTTATAAGATACATTAGCTTTTTTCGTATTTGTACTAGTTTTAAATTTTTTTTCTGCTATATTCTTGTTATACTGTCTGTCACCAATTAAAAATACATATTTGAGACGTTTTACAATTTATATTATAGTGTTTATATATATATAAGGAAAGAAGCAAAATCCATGCAAGCGCAGTCAAATAATTCCCCGTCATCATCCACGCGTGCCATCACACCGACTAGTTTACGTGGGCCCTTCCCGTCCGTTACCACAGGCACATTTGACTGTGGTTGCCAAGACTCGAACTCACGACCTCAGGCTTTGAGTGCATGGTCAGTGTTGCCTTAACGATCATGGCTATCCGAGCCACCAGGCTGAAGGTCTCCCAGACCGTCTAATCTAAACCGGTTTCGAGTTAGAGGAAGAACGGCATATGTAGCAAAATAATTCAGGCATGAAAGGGTTAAGTAGGTAAAATTCTAACGACATGTTTTAATAACTTATGGTGTTGATATATTGCCCTCAGACATACAGCTCTAGTGAAATTACTGGTGGCAATTTCTAGGAAAGAAAAAATGAGCAATATTATGGAACACCGGAAAACAAAAGACTAAAACATTTGACGTGTTGCACTCACATGACTTTAATGTTGCATAAAGTACTCTTACAAACGCTTATTCCTCTATCTTTTTCATCTTAATCGAAACAAGGAATATCTCCCAAACGGTTTACTCTACGAAAAGAATTCCATTTGACATAATTTGTGTATTTCAACGTAGGGACTATAAGTAGAGAAAGTAAAAAAATACCGCATTAACAACTTTGTGGCTTTGCTTGCGTCATATTTTCAAAGAATATTTAAATGGATACAAATAATGCAACTGTTTTGTTTACAGGTGCTAATAAAAGTTTTCTCACGTAGATGTTGTTAACACTGTCTGCCCTAGTCATTACACCTGTAGAAAAAACAACTAAAACTATATTTAATTGCATGGCAAATAAACCATGTAGTAGAACTGACTGTTTTAATGCCACTAGAGTATGCACATACATACATACATGGCGACCAGAACATTCTATCTAACACGTAGAATATTCTGCTTCTGCAGAAAATACCAGGTAGTGGTATCTTACGTTGTTGGTTAAGCTGAATTTAAAATAAATTGCCTGTTTTAAAGTTATAAACATTTTTATGCAGTAACATTTTAAGAATGAAGCTGATTTTAGAGGCAATTTACAGAAAATGTAAGGCATGTATTTTATTAGTCATTAAAATAAGGAATAAGGTAGGGCGACGCAGTGGCCGAGCGGTTAGAACGTTCCCCTACCATGTAGGTGGCCTGGGTTCGATCCCAGGGACCCGCATGTGGTATTCATGTCACAAGTTTGACATATGTTTATGACAAATAAAATGTATATGTTGAACTTTCTGGCTATAACCCATGAAATCCTATTTATTCTGGATGACTTTTGCATAAATGATAAGCCGTAAGAGATAGACCAAATCTTACGCACTATAAAATCTACATCAT
The DNA here is from genome assembly GCA_030765045.1 of Tenodera sinensis. Classification (NCBI taxonomy): domain Eukaryota; kingdom Metazoa; phylum Arthropoda; class Insecta; order Mantodea; family Mantidae; genus Tenodera; species Tenodera sinensis. The sequence continues at coordinate 56,490,085 of CM060972.1, forward strand.
GCTATAACACACAATTTATGTCCAAATAATTTTTTTACTTTCTCTACTGGTAAGTAGGGGAAGTATTGTATTCCACCCAAAAATTCAATGTCAAGATTTCACCGGAAATATATGTTTTGAGGCCTCCTGAATCCAAAAAAAAAAAAAAAAAAAGCATTTTTAGAAAAAGGTTCGTGTGTGTGTCTGTGTGTCAGTCTGTGGACAGCATAGCTCAAAAACGAAAAGTTGGTTAAAAACCAAAGTAGGTATTTAAGTTTAATGTCTTTCAAGGATGCGACACGAAGATTTTGAAGAAAATAGCCCCACCCTAAACTACCCTTTACATGGAAAATTTTTCAAAATGTTTTATTTTCTTGAAAATGGCTCTAACGATTTTGATTAAAATGTCATATGTTTGACATATTTTTATGACATATGAAATGTATATCTTGAATTTTCTGGCTATAGCCACTGTAGTCGTATTTACTCTGGACGACTTTTGCATAACTGGTAAACGGTTAGAGATAGACCAAAGCGTACTATACAAAAAATGTAGATCTTGCTAAAATACACAATTTATGTCTCAATAAATTTTCTTGTAGGGTGAACCATTTCCTTGTTATGTGTGTGAGTTTCGGAAAACTTAGAACTTTCGTGAAACGGATCATCGTTGTTCATTTTTTATATGTTAAGTGTGCAAAGACAACAGAATCTCAAAGCTTTAAAAGATTTGACTATCGCACAAAGCCTACTGTGTTCTAATATTACCCTTGCACCTACAGGGAAATAAGCAATAAGATAATTTGTACAAATGTTTATCTTAACTAACATGAAGAAGATATAGGAATAAGAGTTTGTAAGAATGGTTAGTACAAGAGTAGAGAAAGTCATGTGAGTGTAACACATCGGATTTTTGTTTTACTTTTCTTTTTTCAGTCATATTGTGAGCAGCTTTAAAACATTTGACTATCGCTTAAAGGCTATTCTATTTCCCTTGCACTGTAAGAAAATTAGCAATGCTTATTTCGATTCATATAAAAGAGAGGAGTAAGTGTTCGTAAGAATAGTTTGTACAAGAGTAGAAACGGTCAAGTGAGTGCAGAACACTCATTTTTGTGAGTTTTACACTATATTTCAGCACACACATCTTCGATGACGTATAATGCATGGTGTTCCCGTTTGTTTGTTCGACCTGAAGGTGTCCTATTCTTATTGCAGTGTGAAGGGAAAGGTACTGTTATGATTTAGGGTTAGTACTCAGAGTTGAGGAGGATCTGTGCACAGACTTGCATAACGAATCTATAAGCCCCTCACAACAACAACAACAACAACAACAACAACAACAACAACACTATCTCTCATCGAGACATTTTTCAAGGTGTTGCCAACAATTAGTTACATAAGAGGGGGAGGGTAGGAAAGGAAAATTTGCAGAACAACATCCGCCGACGTGCCCTGCATTACGCTTCTCTCTCTTTCTCTTCCAGATATATTCATTTCAGTTGCCCTGTCTTCCCGATCGTGCTCTCATCCCCCTCTCTGCACGTAATTCCCTTCTTCCCAATACCGCTCCCCCCAAGCCATCTTCCACCCCAAAAAACCACCCCATCCTCATCCGAAAACCTTCTTCTTCTCCTCGTAACGCTGTGCCCATCCCCCTTCGCCTGGAAGCGTATTCTCTCTCTTCCTTTTTTATCCGCTTCCCTCAGCTCCTCTCTTCTCGACAGCAGACGTAATTCCTTTCACTTCCGTTCGTTGGTTCGTTCGTTGGTTCGTTCGCTTCTCTCCCCTAGAGCTCTTTGCTGCGTTACACCTGAACTGTGCTGGATAGACGAGAAACCTCTCTCACCAACAGGGATTTCAACCCGCACACATCAGGCTTTAGGTGCACCAGTAACTCAAACTGATCAAGATAAGCAGCTTTCCAATTTGTCGCATTTGTAAACTTCCTCGCTGGAACCGAAGGAGTGACTCTCGGTTTCAGACTGTGTGTAAATTCCCGGAACATTCAAGCGGCCCTGCTAGTATAGGCTCAATATTATATACAGGGCGTCCTTTTAAAGTAAACTAAGATTTATAAACAAATGTAAATTCTACGTATAGCTTTCTTTTTCCCAAAACATGATACTTCTGCCCCACTCCGCTGTCAAAGACAACATTACTTTAGGTTTCACAAGTTTTGTGGTTTAAAAACATAAAGGAACCACAAAACGGCCACATTGTCTCTCGCCCTGTTTATGAGGGTTGCCTCTTGTTCGCTGATGATGTCAGAGAGAGCGGTCCTTCTTTCGGATATCATGATTTGCAAAAATGTATATCTTAAACTACAGTATGTTTCAAAACATCACGGCCTACCTCACACTCCTGCTCAAATCGGCAGAGGTTTTACAAGGTTTGCGGTTTAAAGCAAACCACATAGTGTTTGGTGGTTCTAAAACTGTGGGGCGCGATTCCCAAATACTAGGAATTGGGCACATGAATCAAGTAGCCAACAAAACTGATTTTAGGCACTGGAGATTATAGTGCAACAGCCCTTCGCGGGCCAATGCTTGCCACCCGGCCGGCCGCTGCGTCCCCCACCTCTGCCCACTACATGAGTGGGTGCAGTACTGGAGGGTGGGACGTAGTCAACACCCCTAGGCCTCCCTACGGCTTTCGCGACCTGGTTCACTATTTCTTTATCAAGTAACTCCTCAACTGGCTCCTCCGGGACGTAACAAGGCTGAGTGCACCCCGTGCCAGAGGAGAAAAAATCCCCACGCCGGTACCGAGGTTCGAACGTGGCAAGCGCGCTACCACTGCGCTACGGGGGCGGTCAATTAAGGGAAGCACAATTTGTGCTGCACATTTCTAGATGAATACAAAATCTTTAAATGACGCTAACCAGAGCCCGGATGTTTAGGACTTAAAAATGTTAGAAAATATTACCATAAATATGATCTAAATTATTTTTGGGTGCATTTTCGAAATCTTCAAATGTTTAATACTGTTTAAATTAACATTATATTGAAAATGTACTTTAAAATCTAGCACATCAGTAATAAATAAATGATATTAATTATACTGTCGCATTTTGAATTTATTAAATTGCTCAATCCAGAGCTAACCCTCAGCTCTATACAATGAAATAAATGTCACATTTTGAAGGGCGATCAAAAAGAATTACAATAGCAAATTACCTACATTTAGAAGTTTTCAAAAAGGAACGATCTTTTATTTCCACGAGACATTGACTTGTGACGAGAAAAAGACATCTCAATACCTCATGCTATTGGGGCATATTTGTAAGTCACATCATTAGAGTTCAACCGTCCGTGCTTTCTTTGTTTCTCTCACTTCCTATGCATCTGTCTCTTTCTATGGAATACAGCTTACCCACCAAACTCGCGGAAACACACAGTTCTAGGAAAAATAATTGTAAGAAATATTACAGGCAAGAATTACATTTAAAAAATCGGTCTTTGGGACGACTACACATACATATGCGACACTGGAATACAAATACAAAAAATATGACAAAAGAAGAACATTTAAGAAAAAAATATGACTTTATATGACCCATCAGGATTGTATAATTTTAATCACCATTGTTATTAAAATTGTGCGATCGCCTACCACCCAGGCGGCCCGGGTTCGATCCCAGGGACGTGCATGATGTATTCGTGATGGACAAAGCGACGTCAGGGCGGGTTTTCTCCGGTTTCCCCCGCCAGTCATTCCACCAATTGCTCCATAATCACCTTGTCATTCATCTATTTCGCCTCCATTTCATATCATCCTCTTCCTCACTGTCATACCTGGTGCTTGACTGACCACTCGCTTCCAGGTCTTCACTCTGTCCGGCCCATAGGTTCGTCTGCTCCTAGACACTGGCCTGTAAGTCCTAGGGAGGTGTAAATCCTACATAAGGTTAGGGAAATCAGATAAAGAAGAAGAGATAAAATAGCTTATATTTTCCATGGAAAAAAAACACAAATAAAAAGTATGACATATCATAAACATCCGTGCCCTGATAATAACTAATAAACTAGTAGACTAAATCGAATAAGCTGCATGACAATAAACTTCCAAAACATTAGGAAGTAGCTGTCGCATGCAAACATCTCATTTATTTTTAGAAAAATTCCATTCTAAAAATGTTTATCTTCGCCGTCGTATAACAGGAACTGAACACGCCAAATCTGTGATTTTAGGAATTCCCGTTAAACAGCATTAGACTTCGCTGAGGAAGCATAATAGAATGTTGCACTTTTAGACTTTGAGACAGAAACCTGAGATTCCTCGCATCATTGCAAAATTTGTGCCACGTTTGTAAACTAATGTCCAGCAACGCAGTATTACAGACTGAAACACACATTTACCATCTCAAATGAAAGATATAAATACCTGATTGTGCACTCACATGACTTTCTCTACTCACTCTTCTACAAACTATTCTTTAAAACGTATACTTCATATTAATCGAAATAAACGTTTGTAGAAATTGTTTAGTATATGTTACTATAAACAGTTCATACAATTTTCTATATGTGTGAAATAGAAATGCAAATTATAACATCCATGCTGTTTTCTTACTCACTTTAACACAGTTATATGTCCTTTACTGGCTCTTCAACGTACAATTTACACAATTTCAAACAGAAATGCGACGTATTACACTCACATTGCCTTTTCTAGTCACTTTTCCAGTGTTTGTGGTTGCTCAACAGTGTCTTTCCAGTGTTTTATTCATTTATTTTGCTTATTTTTTTGTTGTTTATACTACCCCGAGGTTTGAATCGTGTGTTTAAACGTGTTAAATAATATTTTTTAAGCTCTCCAAAGAAATACTAGGCTATTGGGTAAGTGGAAGTCAGCTAGTGTGGAAAAAAAGAAATTTATTCTGACGTTTTATCATTATTTAGTAGGTATATTGGCTTCATTGATATATCAGCTTGTAATTGCAAAGAGAAGGAATGTAACAGTGGTGCACATTCCATTAGTTTGAGTCGTCCATTGACAGGAAGAAAATAAAAATAAAGCTGGAAAATGCTGTCATCCAATAAATTCAGTCGTAATCTACATAAACACAACAAAAAGCGAGAAACAGTTATCACATCTCATGCTATGAGCCGCTCCTGTATCTGACTTGACCAATCAAAGCACGGTTCACTGTCGCTCGCCCGCTAGCCCAGACGGAGACGCTATGCTTTTGTTTTTCCCGTTTCTTACCAGCAATGCTCTCTCTTTATTTCTCTGTGTCTGGCTTGTGTTTTCTTTTCTTTCTCCTTGTAATAGCCCTGCTGTTGTGGTCTGTCGGACCCCCACCCTGCTGCTTCTGGCGTGACGCATTTCCACGCATGTTGATGTTCCTTCACCTGACGTACTACGACATATCCATCCTTCCTTCCTTCACAGACCAAACATGCCGTGCGTGATTGGAAACTCATTCATTAGTTGTAAAGGAAAGCTAGGATTTCTCAGGATACCGAATAGCATGTAAGGAGAATCTTAATGCATCCATTAATAACTGCATTGGAAGCAAATGTTGCAACCAGCGAACAATCAGCGAAAAATACAAGGTATTAAGGGTATGAGTGCGCAAACAAACGGCAAAATCTTGACGTTAATCTGAAACATACGTTCCTCTCAGTGGCGACTCGGAACTTAAACAATAGGTGAAGCTCGTATCACATAAAAATCACATGCAACATACCTATTTCTTATATATTAAGTGGATTCTTCTATATTTACTGTTTCACACTGTCTTTTTACTCCAAGTAATAGGCAGGGCCAACTATTCACTGTACCACGCAACTTTAAAATGCTTTTTGTAACATTTCACACCTTTTTGTCACATAATATCATTTTGCGGATTCATTTCTCCATTAACTTTAAACAAAGTAGAAGTTGTAGCAAAGTTATATATAATTTCCGTCCGTTAGTCTCGCAAAATAGCTCCACCGTTGCTTTACAAAAAAGAACATTAGAAAAACCCAACCAACCAAAAAATCGAAAACTTCGAATTTGGTAGTTTTGTATGCGAATTGCCATTTCAGATTACTTTCAATATATGACATTTGTGGCGGACATGCCGTTTGACATTTAAAGCCTTTTTCGAAAGAAAAGTTAGTGGAATGTGAGAATGGATTTGGTTAAATCGAATTAAATTAGATTTTGCGAACACTCATTTTAATCAGCCACTCTGTTAAGGTAAACTAACGTTACAGGCTTAGAAATAAACAAAAGAATTCATTCAAGTTTGTTTTAGCGAGTCTCAAGAAATTAGGGCAAGCTTAGACATAACCAAAAAATGTTGACGAATTAGTTTGAGGATTTCAATATTGTAAAGTTCTCAAGGTAAGTTCAAAAATTTGAATGACTGAAAATAATCCCATGTCGTTTTACAGTGTTCATTGCAATGCCAAGGAGAGGACGAGCTACTTCACTTATGAATTAGAGTTGGAAGACTGATTAGAATTGATAATCACTTATGAAGAGTTATAACCAAATCATTTTAGGTGGTACGAAGTTCACCGGACCATCTAATAAGGAAAAAAAATGATTGAATTTTGTATTGCCAATATGTCACCTCTTTATCGTTTATTTCGGCAAAGCTTCAAAACATGAGTTATGTATTTGTAAAATAAACTGTTTAGCCAGAAAATAATTGGATACCAGCATGTCTATTGGAATAAATGAGTGGATATATGTTAAGCAATATTGGCATGTCTGTCAGGAAAGTTGAGAGTAAAAACTACCTGCCTGAATGCTGCTCGAAAAGCTTGAAAGAAAACCACCACTCCCCTTATTATTTGCAATAGCTGATAAAAAAAAAACACACACGCGTAATGAAATCAGTTTTTGATGCTAGCCTAGCTTGAACTACCCGTCGTAGGTGTGAACACACGCATAGTCACCTGAGGAAACAAAACATTCGCCTCTTCAGTCCTACTCTGTTACGAAACTGTGCAGATAATGCATTCAATAATGTTCAATATTTCATTTATCTTTAACTAAAAACTGCTCATTCTGCCAGCACTAATATCGGGAACACACACGAAGGCAGGTTGCGCAGTAGCATTGAGCGATCTGCCAGGCGTAGATAGAGTATGAAAACGACAGTGTACCAACTGCACAAAAATTATCGAAGCACGTGATGGACATACGGCATCAGGGGCATAAGCACAAAAGATTTCATTGGCCAAGATGCTAAGTTCATCCTCAAACCTAGTCTATCCTATGTCCTTGGTCATAACCTAAGCTGATATTTCTCGCTCTCTCCTCTACCTTTGCTCTTTCTTTATATTTCTCCCCCTCTCTCCTGACAATATAGGCACATAAATAAAAAAAATTATACATCAAATGATGTCTAAACTTACGCGAAAGAGCGGAGGTTAGATTTGCCTCCACCTACCATTCGTCGAGCTATAACGTATTATCAAAAAAAAAAAAAAAAAAAAAAAAAAAAAAAAAAAAAAAAAAAAAAAAAAAAACCTCTCAAACGCTTGGTTACCTGAATTAATAAAAGGGAAGTGCTTTATGCGCAAAACGAAGGTGACTCATTAGTATTTAGAGGCAAAGTTGGGCATCGCTGGTATATCTTCTGAAGTATTTATATATCGGAATTATCCAAATAATTTAAGTTCTTAGAAACCTTAGTCTATGAAGTGAATAGAAGAGATATTTTAATTATTAGATTTTGCTCTCGACTAGACCTCCGTTTTGGGGAAGTAATTAAGATACCAAGGATGTTGTGTAATGTATGTTAATATGCCGAGATTCATTACAACCAGTTTGGCCATTCTTGCATGAAAGTGCAGCATGTAGGCGCGCTCCCCCACCCTCTCTCTCTCTCTCTCTCTCTGAGTGTGTGAGCTATCTCATAACGTTCGTTCTGCCTTGTTACATTTCATTCTTATCTGAAGCTGAAGTGGTTAGATTTTGATGCACAGATTTTTGGACGAAGTTGTACGTTCCAATGCACATGCGCACGAATCCCACGCTTTCACTTTTTGGTTTGGCAAGGGCGTCGGTTGAAAGAGCGCAGGTTCGAATTCTGCTTAGGTCAAGCCGCTTGGCTGAGGTTTCCCTCAGTCGATATGGGGAGCATAGTGGCTCGCTTTGTAACTTCAAACACATAGTCTACATTTATGGTCCGAATTTCGATTATAGGATGGGGTAACTTGTCTGCACGATGCTTTTTTGCGTGTAACTTCAGGTAACTGCGGGCGCCAAAGGACTCGTTTAATGACTCTTTCATTGTCTAGAAAATCTAGGACACGTTTTCAGAAAGCTTACACTCTCGTGCCGTCCCCCCCCCCCCCCCCCCGGTCGGTTTATGCAAGTTTTAAAATGTCTCCTTTAAAGTCTATTTAACTCTCAGAAGACCCAGATACTGATGCTAAAGATTTTAGGCGGGTGCAAGAGTTTTTGTTTTTAAAGATAAATGAAAAAGTCGTTCAATCACAGAACAAGTTGGTTTGCATGCATTTGACATAGTTTAAAAGTGATGTATGGGACAATGTTTTTTCGCAAATTTTTGTGAATTTATATTTTCGATAATATTGTGTTTTTACGATAAATGAGAAATATCTACTTTAAAATTTTGCTTATTTATTTATTTTTTTGTTTTTGTTTTTTATTTTTGAGGCCATCTTGTAACAATACTAGGAAGTAAATATTATTTGCCCTGATGTCTGATGCACTATATATGTAGTAATTAATGTCATAATAATAATAATAATAATAATAATAATAATAATAATAATAATAATAATAATAATAATAATAATAATAATAATAATAATACTAATACTAATACTAATACTAATACTAATACTAATACTAATACTAATACTAATACTAATACTAATACTAATACTAATACTAATACTAATACTAATACTAATACTAATACTAATACTAATACTAATACTAATAATAATAATAATAATAATAATAATAATAATAATAATAATAATAATAATAATAATAATAATAATAATAATAATAATAATAATAATAATAATAATAATAATAATAATAATAATAATAATAATAATAATAATAATAATAATAATAATAATAATAATAATAATAATAATAATAATAATGTCACCGCGCCCGCCGCATCTAATTGCCGACAACAGCAGTGTCACCCATCGCATTATTGTCGGCACTACCGCAAAGGAGCCGAAGGAAAGAGATAGAGAATGACCGCATTGTTGGGGCGCTTGCCGAAAGAGAGAAAAGGATAGAGGCTACTGGAATCTTCTACTTTGTATATCACCGCAATAAGTGAACGTTCCTGAAGCTTCCAGAATAGTGCCTGGGAGATATAAATAGCGGTAAAGTGTGAGAAGAGGAGTCAGACGTATCTGAAGCGTTGAGTAGTGCCGACGGAGACGGACAGACGATGTGAAGCGTTGTGCCGACGGAGAAGAGTTAGTTCTTTGTGTTACGAATTCGGAGCCGTGCTGTTGGAGAATCGGAAAAGACTTTCTTGCTGTTGCAACGAGTGTACAAGTTACTGTTTACGGAAATAAAAGTGTTTCTTTATCTCGACTACATCTGTCTACTTTACTTTTCAACACAACCAAAGTCACACTGGTGTCAGAAGTGGGATCCGTCGAATTGCTTCTAGTTTCGTTACATCGTCGTTAGAAGTTGCAACGTTAGAACCAAGATGGAGGGAGATTCGGAAACCAGGATGATGGCAATGATGAAAGAATTATTTGCCAAAATGGAAACGTCCTACGACAACCTCGTTGCCAAAATGAAGACAAGAAACGACAACCTCGCTGCCAAAATGAAGACGGCAAACGACAACCTCTTTGCCAAGCTGAAAGAAGAAATGAAGACGAGAAACAACCTCGCTGCCGAGCTGAAAGAGATGAAGACGGCAAACGACAACCTCGTTGCCGAGCTGAAAGAGATGAAGACGGAGCTATCGGCGAAAATTGGCGGCGAACTGATTGGCGTGACGGAAGACGTGGAAGAACTCGGCGAAAAGGTGGAAGACCTCTGCCAGCACGTGGACGTCGTGGAGGACGACGGGGAACGTCTTGGCGCCCTGGTAGTAAGAGTTGACGAGAGCGTCAAAGTACTGGATGCCAGGGGCAGACGGAATAGCGCGGACCTGGGGAGGGAGCACCTAGTGGCCGAGGCGACAGTCGCGCCCGTTTCAGATGATGTGAGGGAAGACGTGGAACAACTCGGCGAACTGATTGGCGTGACGGAAGACGTGGAACAACTCGGCAAACTGATTGGCGTGACGGAAGACGTGGAACAACTCGGCGAACTGATTGGCGTGACGGAAGACGTGGAACAACTCGGCGAACTGATTGGCATGACGGAAGACGTGGAACAACTCGGCGAACTGATTGGCGTGACGGAAGACGTGGAAGAACTCGGCGAAAAGGTGGAAGACCTCTGCCAGCATGTGGACGTCGTGGAGGACGACGGGGAACGTCTTGGCGCCCTGGTAGTTAGAGTTGAGGAGGGCGTCAAAGTACTGGATGCCAGGGACAGACGGAAAAGCGCGGACCCGGGGAGGCAGCACCTAGTGGCCGAGGCGACAGTTGCGCCCGTTTCAGATAACGAAAGTGTACGTCTCGGGGAAGACAAAGGGGCAGTTCAGGGACGTCGTCGAGGATCCCCTGGAGGAGTGTGTCGGGTACGTAACCAACCAGGATATGACGTGGAGGACGATCAGCAGGGAAGCGCACAAGCAGGCGAGCAACACGCGAGAACCGACTTGGCGTGTGACATGGGGGGACCGTCGGAGCCATCCAATCAGCTGACGCATAGTGCCGTGAACGGAAGAATGGTGGACATCATCTTGGACGGCAGGATACAGGAGAGGCCGTGCCAAGCACGAGTGAACACGAGTGCAGCGGTGGACGCGACTCGCGCGGATGTGGTGGGGTTTGTTGCCGGACCCATCGGAAGCAAGGTGGCTGCGAAGGTACGCCAGAGAGGTCGGCGGACATGGTACCCAGTGCGCCGTTTCCAAGTGCGCAGGATGGCCCGTCAACACACCAGGAAGAAGGGCAACTGGACGAGGGACCGTCAAGACCGGCGGTACTGTTGCAGAATTTCGAAGCAGGATGGCATACATCGTCCCACCCGGACCAAGGGACACTATCCAACAGCGACACCTAGGATCGTGCCTCCTGGAGAAGAGGTTCGATGGGTTAGTCCACCGGGGCGCAAGGGAGATGCCGCAGTGATAGTGCTGGTCGGGACGACCAGCTCTGAGGAGGGAGCAGTGTCACCGCGCCCGCCGCATCTAATTGCCGACAACAGCAGTGTCACCCATCGCATTATTGTCGGCACTACCGCAAAGGAGCCGAAGGAAAGAGATAGAGAATGACCGCATTGTTGGGGCGCTTGCCGAAAGAGAGAAAAGGATAGAGGCTACTGGAATCTTCTACTTTGTATATCACCGCAATAAGTGAACGTTCCTGAAGCTTCCAGAATAGTGCCTGGGAGATATAAATAGCGGTAAAGTGTGAGAAGAGGAGTCAGGGGCATCGGTCATCACATCACGCCATTCGTCGAATGGTACTCGCCTCGTACACGTCTACTTTGCACCACTGGTGGAAAACCGTGACGGCACAGCAGGACCTCTCGTCAGGGAGCGGAAACGACGCAGGAGGAGCTACTACTACGCACCGCGCCTACTACATACAGTGTAATAGCCAGGCCGGGCGCCGCTAGTTCGTCGCGGAGTGTCCTATAAGAAATCTGACAGCAGATTTTAGGGCACTCCAAATTGGAGAAGAAGAAACCTACCAGACATCATCGAGAAAGCTCGCAACGCAGCATCGGCCAGGCAAGAGCCTGGCAAAGCACACGGTGTACCCTATAAGAGACTTGGCAAGCAAGTTTTAGGGTGCACCGAGAAGACCTACCAGACACCATCGAGGAGAAGAAACTTTACCGGAGGTCCTCCGGCAAGGGGAAGGCAGAATCTGTCAGTCATCTGCTTGCTTGCCTACTGAAAGAGGCTCGCCGAGCCCTTCCAGTCCAGCAAGCAGGAATGGGCGACCAGCTCCAGAGCAGTGCTTCGTCAAAGACAGACGGACTAACGAGACCGCAGGCCCACACGGCCGCAGCCAAGGGACCAGACTTCGGTCTGGACCCGGGGTTCGTTGGAACCCCAATAGGCACGCCGCAAGGCGATAGGTCCTCTGTGGGACGCCGGTTGGCACCTGCAAAGACTAGGAAAGGACTAGACATGGACACCGACGGACAACAACCAGGGACTAGTTCCCAACCAACACCACCTGAAGTGGCAGAACCCGCCGCAAAGAGGCTCAAGGGGACCAAACGCAAGGGTTTGGCCCCTCAGAAAATTCAACCATCGAAGATACCTGTACCGAACAACCCTCACCTCCCGCTGTCTGAGACAGAATCAGAGGACGAAGCCATGGCGCAAGACGACGACGGCTTCACCGTCGTTGAGCGCAGGAGGAAGAGGAAATCCTCCAATTCAAGTCTGCATCCCCCAGAAGGGGCCGAAGAACCACCCTTACCCGAAAAGGGCCTTAAGATTCCGCCCATCATAGCGGACTCTTTTACAAATCACATAAGGATCATGAAACTTCTTGCGACCAAATTGGTCAAGGGTTTCGAGGCACAAAGGAAGCCAAGAAAGGTTCATATCCGAACCTACACGTCCGAAGATTTCGAACGGGCGAAACAAGTACTAAGAGAGGAGCAGATTCATTTCTACTCCTACTCAATCCAGCGTCCTAACGTTGAAAGACGCATTATTAGGGGACTCTCCTCTGAGTGTACACCAGAGGAAATTACCCAGGCACTCCTAGAGGAGCATAATATCAAAATCTCAGCTGCAGCGCAACTGAGAAAAACTATCTGGACCGAGGAGGGGTCCAAAAAGGTACCTATGCCACTATACCTAGTGGTAGTAGATAAAGTCATGGACTTACAGGTACAACCCATAGACGCCATACGCACCTTGTTCCACACTGTGGTCAAGGTGGAGCGTTTCTATGGGCAAAATGGCCCTGCCCAATGCCGAAGGTGCATGGGCTTTCACCACTCCAGCCAAGCATGCGAACGAAAGCTCGCATGCTTACGCTGTGCTGGGGAGCACCTCGTCGCAAATTGCGTCAAAGAGGAAAAGGAGTGTGCCAATTGCCACAAACCCCACGTAAGTGTTTACAAGGGGTGTGAAGTGCGGCAAAAAATTATAGACAGCCGCCGCCGCGGTCCCAAAAATGTGGCACCAGTCCGTGCTGGGGTGAGCTTTGCCGCCGCCCTTACAGAGGCTGAGCAAATTGTGCAGCAAGTAGAACATGCACAAACCACACCCGCACAGGCACAAACTGTGCAAACTACACAAGACCATAGTGAAAAGGAGAGTGTAGCTCCACCTCCCCGCCCCTCTCGCGAAAAGCGAGAGAGGAAGCAAAGAAAGGCTGAAAGACAACAGTCAGCTCTTCTTGAGCAAATGACTGAGTCTGACGCAGTCACCGCTACTGCCGAGGAACCCACCCCGGCCCCAACCCAACGAGCCCAACCGGCTCGCACCACTCCGGTGGCCCCATTGACCTCACTAGGAGGTGTTATATCCTCGGCTGACCTAGAGGAATTCAGGACCCTGTCCAATTGGTTCGGGGACATGATTAAACGGACACTTCCCATTTTGAGGAAGTGTATGCAGACACTAACGGACGCCAATGTTGACGTCCTACAAAAACACCAGATCCTGCTGCAAACACTAGAGCAGCTGTTCCCTAGATCCTCCCAGTAATGGCCTACAGAGTCGTGCGTAGACCATTACGAGCCGCTTTCTGGAATGCCAACGGCGTCAGGGAACAACGTCCAGGCATTCTAGAATTTGTACAGTCCTACGGGATCGACATCCTCATGGTGACCGAAACACACCTGCATGCTGGTATACACTTCTCGCTGCCAAGTTACGTCGCCCATCGGTCTGATCGGGTCGGCCGACAGGGCGGAGGTACAGCAATCTTCATCAAAAGCATCATCACCCATACACCCTTCCCTCTTCCTGCCCTTCAACATGTGGAAGCTACTGCCATTAGGCTTGCCATTGGTGGTGTGGACACTTTGTTGATTGCGGCTTACGACCCTCCAGATCATCGCTTCTATGAAGCAGATTACACCACACTCCTCAACCTACACCCAGTAGTCTGCATCGCTGGAGATCTCAACGCGAAGCATGGGCTCTGGCACAGTCGCATTAGCAACCAGAGGGGGCGAGGGCTCTACCGCCTCATCAGCGGAGACCCAAACCTCGTCGCGCACGGGCCGAGAGGTCCTACATTCCATCCGGCCCGCGGCAGGCCTGACGTTTTAGACATCATGATCACCAAGAACATGCCACTACATTTTGACCTCTCGGCAGTAAATGAGCTGGATTCTGACCATGACCCTGTTATGGTAGATTCCACAGTAGCCATGCCAGCTCTGTTAAACTCAGACTGGACATTTGAGACCGACTGGGATGCAGCAGTCCTAGAACTAAACCGTTCCGTCGACCCTCGACCTCGCATCGATGATATCGAGGCGCTGGAAGAGGCAGCGTCGGACTTTTCCCACCAGATCCTAAATGCGGTACGCGCACACACCCATCGCATTCCCACCAACACCCCAGACCCTAGAACCATACCAATAGAACTCCGACAGTTGATAAAAGCCAAGGCAACTGTTCGGAAGCTATGGCAGCGTTTCCGCCATCCCAGGATAGGAGCAGTCTACCAGAGGTTCAAATCCCTGGTAAGGCGACTGCTCCGTGCGCATAGAACATCAGCCTGGGAAAATACAATGCAAACTGTAAATCTACAGGAAAAGAAACCCTGGCGGATTATAAAGGCCTTGAGGAAGGACAAGGCCCTATACCAGCATCCTCTGCACGGCACTCGTGGGAGACTCGCTTTTGAGCCCGACGAGAAGGCCACTGTGTTCGCGGATCACCTTGAGGTACAGTTTGAACCCCGGGAGGACCCGCAAGACGAAGACTTTACCGAACTCGTGGATGCAACCGTGGATTACCTCTATGAAGAACCACGGCGGCTACATGAGAGGATCCATCTCCCTATAATCACCCCGAAAGCGGTGATTTCTGAAATCCTAAGTCTGAACCCAAACAAATCCCCTGGACATGACGGCGTCACGGCGCTCATGCTTCAGCACCTACCCAAAAAGGCTGTGGTTCGTTTGACTCGGATCTTCAATGCATGCCTCCGTCTCCGCTACTTTCCGGTTTTCTGGAAGGAAGCGAGGGTGGTATGTCTATTGAAGCCGACCAAAAACCCAGTCTTTCCTAACAACTACCGTTCCATCAGCATTCTCCCAATCGTCTCAAAAGTTTTTGAGCGGTTGCTCCACACCCGCCTATTACCTCTGTTTGAGGAGAGGCAACTCCTACCGGATCACCAGTTTGGTTTTCGTCGGGGTCATTCCACGTCCATGCAGTTGCTGCGTGTGGCCGAGATGGTATCCCTGGGATTCCAGGGAAACATCAAGACCGTAGCGGTGCTGCTGGATGTGGAAAAGGCTTTCGCCACAACTTGGCACCAGGGCCTTCTGTACAAACTTAAGCAGGCAAATATCCCTCCACCATATCTCACTATCCTTAGCAGTTTCCTTCAGGACCGCACTTTCAGAGTGAAAGTGGAAGGAAAACTGTCTACCAAAAGACAAATAGCGGCCGGAGTCCCAGAGGGCAGTGTACTCTCCCCGCTACTCTTCGCAGCTTACATGTCCGATTTCCCCACGGAACAACACACTGCGACATGCCAGTATGCGGACGACGTCCTCATCATGGCACAGAACAAAAATGTGAGATATTGCCTCCCTCCCCTTCAACGACAACTCGACGCCGTCGACCGTTGGAGTGAAAAGTGGAGAATGGCTATTAGTCCGGGGAAAAGCTCCGCTCTCCTCCTTGGTAAGGTTCGCAATTGGCGACCGGATCGGTCACTTCGGCTCAGGCGGAGAAATATCCCATGGGTAACCTCTGCCAAATACTTAGGCGTCGTCCTCGATCGCGGGCTAACTTACGCCCCACACGTCCGCGCCAAGGCCAAAGTTGGTCACGCTGCGCTCAGACAGCTCTACCCTATCCTCAAATCTACTATGCCAAACCACCTTAAATTAAGGATTTACCGGGCCATCATTCCGCCCATGATCCTTTATGGCTGCGAAGCCTGGGGATCAGCTGCACCTTCACACATCATCAAACTTCAGTCGGTGCAGAACAGGGCACTTAGAATGATCTTCAATACCGGACGTAGATTCTCGTCTCACATCCTACATACCCAAACAGGACTTCCCTACATCGAGGACTTGGTAAAGGAGCGATCCCGAACCATGTACTCGAAAATCAACTCCCACACCAATCAGCTGGTACGGGTATTAGGTCAATACGACCACTTAGCACCTAGAAGGAAGAAAAGCTACCGCTTACCCAAGGACGTCCTTGGATAAGGGTAACGCCACTCCCATCCTCCAACACATCATTACCCACCACCTATTCCTGCCCCCTTTCTGTATCCTAAATTAGGTATGCAGAAAGAAACCTTTGCCCAGAACAACACGCACGACAATACACGGACAACCTCCCATATCGCACAGATAAAGCCGCTGAAGCGGCTAGGTGCTGTGCGAAAAGACACACCGTACAGGAGTACCTGTACGACCTGATAATGGTTCTGGTTCTGGTAAGAGGAGTCAGACGTATCTGAAGCGTTGAGTAGTGCCGACGGAGACGGACAGACGATGTGAAGCGTTGTGCCGACGGAGAAGAGTTAGTTCTTTGTGTTACGAATTCGGAGCCGTGCTGTTGGAGAATCGGAAAAGACTTTCTTGCTGTTGCAACGAGTGTACAAGTTACTGTTTACGGAAATAAAAGTGTTTCTTTATCTCGACTACATCTGTCTACTTTACTTTTCAACACAACCAAAGTCACAATAAACACAGTACAATAAACGTTTCAATTCGGAGACATTTTGAACAATAATGTCACAGTAACATAACTTACCTGTTAATTTTAATTTCAATAATGTCTGTGTGTATTAATTTTACCCGAAACTTTGTGCGAAATTAATGCGGATTTTAGGAATAATATTCAACACAAAACACTACTAATTTAAATTATTATTGCGAATTTTTCATATAATTATCACCACAAAAATCTTGCCTTCGATTATAAGCCAATGTAAGGTATTTTCATAGTTCAGGTAATTTCGCAGAATACCTTTAAGTTTTCTTAGCAGGTAGAATGACATCTTTCATTCAAACTGGTCCACATTTCAGATCCTCACGTCCACGGAACAAACATTTTCCCATTTAGTGTCGAGTTTACTGATGAAAAGGAACTTATTGTGTCCTTACCCAGTTTTAAATGTAGTTTAAAACCATTCAAAACAAATTATGCATGTTTTATTAACACGAAATAAGTATATATGGTGTATAGTGTTGTATAAACGTATTGGTGAATTTATTTTGTGACGCATAAGCACACAAGAACCTTGGGAAATCAGTCTACAATCTGTCTACATTGCAGATCATTAAATTTCTCAGCTCTTAAAGTTGTTACGCAAAGCAATATATTTGGACTTATAAAATTAATATTTAATTTTTATTACTTTTTCAGAATTTCGCTCAACTTTACTCCTAAAAAGAGAAAGACTACTAAAAAGGAAGTGAAAAAGTTTATAGAAATTATGAATTTTTTTTTAGTATAATGACACCAATCTCTGTTTCGTCGAAAATGCTGTAAGATTTTATTATACTAGACCGCCAATATTTAACAGACATAAGCCTAGAACAATCTGGAAATGTTAGATAAGTAACAAACGTTTCAAAAGTGTCTCTGTATGCATTTTTATTTGGGCATCCACTTAAAAAATAATAAAATTTAATTTATGTATTATAGTATAAACAGCATAGTTGTTTCAAATCGCATTACAATATCTTAAATGTGAAATAAACGAAGTTTCACCGAATTTTAAAGAACTCCTGTGGGTCAAAATTCCGGCACACCAGTGGGACTGATATGATCCTCGCAATTAATAACATCGTTAACAAATAACATATTTTTTCTCCATTAAATGTACCAGCTAACTTAACTGTTGTTTTTCATTTTCACACTTACCCATGAGGGAAAGGATGGCACCACTAGAGCAGCCTGAAGCAAATCGCAGACTGTGATATTAGAATCGGTGACGCACAAACATAACGTAAGCATGTGGTAGAGAAAGTGAACAACTCTTGTACAGACTATTCTAAAAGCACTCCTATATCTACTTCATGTTATGGATATAAACATTTATAAAAATTAACCTATTGGTAATTTTCTTGTAATTACAAGAGGAATAGTAAAACACAGTAGGCTTAAGTGATAGTCAGTCAAATGTTTTAAGAGCTCGTCGCTGTGTGACAGCTTAGAAATTCCGTCATCTTTGCATAGCCAATGAAAAAAAAATAACTTCCCATTTGAGAAAAATATAAATATTGGGAAATTCAAACATGTAACAAGGAATATATTTAATGTGAATCGCTCCAGAAAAAATTCAGGTATTTGACACAAATTGTTTGTTTCAGACAAATAGACTTTGTCTATTTCTTACGGTTTATCAGTTATACAAAAGTCATTCAGAATTTTGAGGACATTCCCATAGAAATAAAGCTGTATGTGTAATTAAAATATCTTCAATATGATATTTTAAGCAAAATTGTTAGAGCTATTATTTAGAAAATAAAAATTTTGAAAAATATTCCATAAAGAATGGTTTAGAGTGGCGAAATTTTCTTGAAAATCTTCACATTTTAAGAGACTGAACTTAAATACCAACACACACACACACACACACACACACACACACACACACACACACACACACACACACACAGAGAGAGAGAGAGAGAGAGAGAGAGAGAGAGAGAGGCGCGCAGAGAGCTTTTTTATTTATTTTTTTTTATTATTTTTTTTTTTTGTGAATATAAGGACATCGAAACATGTATTTCCAGTGAAATATCAGTAATGAATGTTTGGATAAATGCGATACCTTCTCTGCTTACAGAGTATGCACAAAAAGTTCGGCGAAGTTTGACCCCTTGTTGATACAAACATAACCTAAATGTTACTACCAATACTATTTTATCTATTTTCCTAACGACTAATGTTGTTGCTGTTGGACGTGAAGATTTGTAAAAGATGTTCGCAACCGCAGCGGCTGCTAACTGCAAACGAATTGTGTACCAAATCCTATTTACTCAACAGCCGCGCGCTGGTTAACTCTGAGTTAATGCCTGCTGTGATGTAATAAAACATTCAGTATAAGCTGCCTTTTGTTACTGTACCTGTAAAGGAAAACGTATTAAAGGAATAAAAAAGCGCGTTTCTGTGGCGACCGCGGAGCGGCGGGCACTTGAATCAGATACGGCAAAAGTGTGCATTGCGGTAGGCTGGATGTAACACCCAGCCAAGTACCCCACCATCTTTGTTCCGCAGCAGCACTTACGTTCCTACTGCAGCGTAATAGCTCGTCTTTCTCAAACAGAAGACTATCATTTGTTTCCTCATCCGCACTTCTACACTTTCCTCCGCCATTTATTAGGCACAGATACTTTCTGTCATTTTAGTACTATATCAATATCATAGAAACGTTGTAGTGATGTAACGTGAAGAATTCAGGTATTTTGGGGTAAACCAGATAAACAAGATAAACAGAAAAATAACATTAAGAACAGAATCAATAAAGGTAAAACATAACCTCAAAGCTGAATAGTTCCTTTGGAACAGACGATTAAGTAGGAAAACTAAATTGCGAATATATAATACAATAGTGAAAATGTCTGTCACATATGGAGCGATTCAATTGTTTTTATTTCTTCAGTACATCTTAAGATGAAACCTGGTTTTTCGCATAAAATATACAAATTATTAGGATCTATCTGAGACATCATAAATGTAGCTTTTCATTTGTTCACATTGAGATTTCATTTTTCTTAATATCCAATAAAATATTCAAAAGCAATTATGATTTATTATTGCTTTTTGCGGTTTTTCCAAGTATTGCACGAACTGTAAGTTACTTATCAGATATCGAACACTTGAGAAAACTCGGCCTTGTGGGCATCTTATTCCCAAAATGCGTTCTTGACCTGATAAGCATCACTTACAGTTCTTAGTGCTCAATATATGTACTCAGGTATTTGAGAAAACTAAGAATTTTTGTTTCATAAAATAGGATATCTGAGTCAATTTGTACGTGCCCTAGACAAGTGTTGATTTTGTTAAATACATATGCAGTCTTTATCACAGAATGACTCTAAATAAACTGAATCGTGTTTCACTGGTCCTCAGATCAGGAAACTGTGACACCAATTTTGAGGATGCAATGATCCAAGCAAGCCTGGCATAGCTATTATAGAAGTCGTAAAAATTCCTAAGAAACAGAAATTTACAAACTCATTGTGAATGCCATGTTAGATTATAACACGAGCTTGAAGTTACAGTTCCTACATGCTTATATTGACTATTTTTCGTATTGTTCTCTTTCCTTTCTCGACTTCTATACACACAGGTACCGGAAATGACTCATCTATAAGTTTCGAGAACGTTCCCGAAACCCCTTTGTTTCTGCTGCTTCGATTGTTACAGTCACGTTCACACACCAGTCGTCCGATGCAGCTTGTCCCTACAGGTCTTTGCCCGCTCGCCGGCTCGCCACGTGATGTGAAGTAGTTTGGCCCCGTGTCTCCTTTGTTGAGTGCCGAGCCCGACGTCACAATAGCATAAAGGACCAGATGGTCTATATGCATGCTCTGCCCCGCTTGTAGCGGGGGTCTCCGTAGTACATCTTGCATAAGATAGGCTACCCTATAAGTACTTCAAGCTATTTTGTGGATGGAAAAAATATTAAATATCTTTACACAGTTTTGGAAACATAATTAAAATCCAAAAACCAAGCGTTAAATGCACAATTAATATAGAAATGAAGCTTTGACGTATTTATTTGCATTCATTTGCTCAGATAATCCAATAACTACTAATATATTCAACACAAAGTCATAACTATTTTATTACTTGAACAATAAGTCACGTGGAGTCCATTCAACCTCTATCGAGCTAAGGAGCAGAAGTCATACAAAAGTCGAACAGAAAGCTACGTGAGTTAGGGCCATTGTCCATCACTGCTTACATCTTAAACTTGAGTTACTTTTAATCAAGTTTGATAGCAAATTACCTATCTATATATGCATTTTACGCGTAATTTACATGTAATAAGTAGTGTAGACTGTTTTCTAGATGACAAAAGGTCAGGCGATTACATCCCGCCCTTACAACTACAGTTCACAAAGTTTCCACACAGCAGCACCAAACTCGCTTATCGTCAATTATCCGAATTAAAATGAAGGGAAGGGAAATTCGTAGATATAAGTTTTTTTCCCAGCACTTACCTGCTGAGCCGGGAAAACACCGAAAAATCCCGTAGGTCAGAAAGGTCGGCCACAGGAATCGAACACAGGACCTCCCTAATGCAAGTCTCACGTGTTACCACTGAGCCATCCCACTCAGCGAATGGGGTTTAACTCTAAAAAAAAATATACTTAGGACTTCGAGGTTATAGCTGATAAATAAACGATATTTAAAATTTTTAGCACAATTACCTATATCTATAATGCTGGCAGGAAATGTGCTGTTGATTTTAACATAATAACCTGTTGAAAAAAAATTGGTGGAAATCAAATTTGCTTAAGAGTCCTTTTTGGTGGGCTGGTCGTTCTGGGGCAGTTCCCTCAAATAAGCAAAGTTTTTATGTGTGCCTCTGCCAACCCCTTCTTTTGAGGTTTTATTATGGGTTGTTATTACAACAGAGTTTCTGCTTTAATCTCCACATCAAAGTGAACATGGCGCTCTAAAATCTTGTAACACGTAGAAGAGGAGGAGGAGGAGAAATGGCACACTCACGCGCACGCACATACAGACCTTGTTTTTACCTGCCCACATTGGACAACGTTCTGCTTCAGCTTTGCTCAATATCTACTTATTTATAACAAAATTTTCGTCCTCCGTACAGGGCTAATTACCCTGCTCTACTTCTCATGATCCTGAGTTCAAAACCAGTAGAGGACAATAGAAGTTTTTATTTTCTCTACTTCGTTCAGTAGAGGTCATGAGGTCACCTGAATAAAAAAGCATTTTTAGAAAAAGGTCCTTGTATGTCTCTGTCAGTCTGTGGACAGCCTAACTCAAAAATGAAAACTCGCATGAAAACCAAAGTTGGTATTTAAGTTTAATGTCTATCAAGGATGCGATACGAAGATTTTGAAGAAAATAGACTCACCCTAAACTACCCTTTGTATGGAAAATGTTTCGAAAATTTTTATTTTCTTGAAAATGGCTCTAACGATTTTGATTAAAATGTCATATGTTTGAGGTATCTTTATGACAAATAAAATGTATATCTTGAATTTTCTGGCTATAGCCCCTGTAGTCGTATTTACTCTGGACAACTTTTGCATAACTGGTAAATCGTTTTAGATAGAACAAATCATACTATACAAAAAATGTGAATCTTGCTAAAATTCACAATTTATGTCCAAATAAATTTTCTTGTAGGGTGAACCATTTCGGAGATATTCCTTGTTATGTGTGTGAGTTTCGGAAAACTTAAAACTTTCGTGAAATTGAACATTTTTGTCCATTTTTTATATGTTAACTGTGCAAAGAGAACGGAATCTCAAAGCTTTAAAATATTCGACTGTGGCACAGAGCCTACTGTATTCTAATATTCCCCTTGTACCTACAAGGAAATAAGCAATAAGATAATTTGTACAAGGGGTTATCTCAACTAACACGAAGAAGATATAGGAATAAGAGTTTGTAAGAATGGTTAGTACAAGAGTAGAGAAAGTCATGTGAGTTTAACACATCAGATTTTTCATATATAAAATCCTTGACGTGTGTTACTTTGTAAGGAATATAAGGGCGTTGGTCTCGTGTACTGTTTATTAGCATGTAAACGAAGATCATATACATGTGTTAAGACTATAAATGCATATAATTTAATAATTAATACCTTAATATTTATCGCTTAATCTTTATCGTTAAAGAGCTGATCGAAAAACATAGAGAATTTAATAAAGAAATGCATATGGCGTTTATTGATTTTGAAAAAGCCTTTGATAGAGTAAACCAATACAAAATGTCGCAAATATTGGAAGAAAGAGGTTACCCACAACAATTTATTGGAATGAAACAATGCTTCTACTCTTAAACAAAAATAAATGTCAGCTAAAATGTCAGCAAAAATGGTTACTAATCAGGGTGTCACACAAGGGTGCACTTTATCACCTACACTTTTTAGTACCTATTTATATTGAGGAAATGGAATCCACCACTGAATGTAGGTTTTAAAATTTCAAACAACTTTTTAAATATTTTATTGTTTACCGACGATTTGGTTGTTATGCAAAACAGCGAGTCTACCCTGCAAAAATCTATTTTTAAACTTAATAAACTTTGTGAATAGTACATTATGAACATTTCTTTTACAATATGACGTGGAAAATAAAACTTGCAAATTTCAAATAGTGAATGGGACAATTGATAGGGCGTTTAGAAACAAAATATGTAAAAAAAAAAACAAAATTAAAGAGTTATAAACTTATGGCTGCATCTATACTGGTGTACCGAAGTGAGACTTGGACACTAATTAAAAAGCAACAGAGCAAAATACATGCTTCAGAAATGAAATTCTTAAGAAGTGTGAAGGGATGTACCTGATAACAAATGAAAGTATAAGAGAAGAGTTATAAATATAAATAAAAGGTTAAAAGATTTCAAACAAAAGTGGAAGGAACATGTTAAAGGAATGTCAGAGATCAGACTTCCCAAACAAATAATGAAATATCCTAAAGGTAGAAGATCGGTTGGCAGAACTAGGAGACGATGGCTGGAGAGCTTTGAAGGTTAACGGCACTTGATTGCCTATGCCATAAAGTGAAGAATAAGAGGAAGTATATTGTGACAAAATGACAATGTGACAAATCACACTTCTGACACCAGTGACAAATAACCTCACAGTTACTTTTTCTTCTCACTTTATTTCTCTTCTAAAACTGAATCACAAATTACATTTCTGTTTTATCGTTAATCTATAGTTCATCATCTTACAACTCACCGCTGTTCTGTCCTCTCGTAATATTGACACCCACTTTTCTATCTTTCAGTTCTCTCTGTCTAACAAACAGCTGACTTCGACGGCCACACTCACTAAAACTGCTTCACATAATAACAACTCCGACGCAGCGATTAAATGTCCCAAAACCGCCTCTGACAACATACTCACACACCTCTCAATGACAGCTGCACAACGACTCGCTTCTCTCGCTGCCGCACTCTCTTATATAGACGATAACTACGTAGCACGTATTTTTCTTGAAATGCACTTTTTCTCGAACCTCTAGCCGGTTGTAGAAAGCTCGTGAACAGTCTGGAAACACTTTGTTCTGCGGTTCCATTAGAAGCCACGCAGTGGTGTGAGGTAGATTCGCCTTGAAAGTCAGACGCCCGGCGTCACAATATATATATCCAGCTCAATGTGTTAGTTTTTTTTTTTTTTTTTTTTTTTTTTTTCCGTTTATGTTTAAGGGAGAGAGAGTTAGTTTAAAAATGAATAATTCATAGTAAACATGCTTGATAATTACCTAGACTATAGCATGCATTTATTTTGGTTGAAATGTCAAGTTTGTATAACTGTAACACAAGGCACAAATGGGAATTTCCACAGAGGATAAAAGATCACTCTTGCGGATGAAGCATTTCGACCTCGACCCTTACTTTTTTCAAATTCCCGACCTTCAGTCTCTCTTGGGTAACGATCCAGGCCAATCGATTATGGCAATTCTCAGCTCTCGTCCGTCCTCTTTCACATCAACCAATATCAGATGATATTTCACACGAAAGGGCATACTGCAGATACAAAACTTGAAATCCTTTTCAGAATATGGCAACAGTTTTGTTTTCCAACATCAACTTGCACCTTAATGCAAAGACAGACTGTTTCATCTTATTTTCATCGACTACGTCACTTCTCGCATCTGCCCTATATTGTTCCCTTTTTATTATCCATTCTACATACTAGTAGGTAGAGAAATTATTGTAGATAGGGATGTGTCACAAAGATTTTCAAGAAAATTCCCCACTCACACTATCCTTTACATGAAACAGTTTTCAAAAGCGTTCATTTTTTTTTTCAAAAATGTTTAACAATTTTAATCAAAGATTCTATAACATATTTTCATGAAAAATTACATTTCTATCTTTAATGAGAAAGTGGAGAAAGTATTTGAGTATAACACACCAGATGTTTCAACTTAGTCTTTTGCAACACAAGTACTGTAAGGGCATCTTTGCAAGAGAGGAAGAATTTTGAAAATTCGATTAAAATGTGCTATTTTACAAGTTTTTAAATCAATTGAAGTGTCTGTGGGTATCTTTTTAATACTTAACAATGATTTAGACATTTCTTGTGTGAAAAGGACCATTCAGACATACAAAAATAGGTTTTTAAAATTCATCAATTGCTTCAAGGTGTCTTCACGAGTAACAGAATTACTCAGAAAAAGATCGGTTGTGGTTATATAGGGTATATGTATTCTGCAAGACAAGATTAAAGCATAAATATAGTCCTACATTATCGGTTTTTAATTATTGATTATAGAACTGTATAAAATGTACATCACTTTTACATATAATCGTTTTATTTGCAAATTAGCTGATACAAATTAACTTAGAACTTGCAGCTTTTGGCTTAAATTGGGCTATATTTACTTTCTCTACTCGTAAGTAGGGGAAGTATTGTATTCCACCCAAAAATTCGATTTCGAGATTTCACCGGAAATATATGTTTTGAGACCCCCTCAATAAAAAAAAATTTTTTTAGAAAAAATGTCCGTGTGTGTGTGTGTGTGTGTGTGTGTGTGTGTGTGTGTGTGTGTGTGTGTGTGTGTGTGTGTGTGTCTGTGTGTCTATCCGTGGACAACATAACTAAAAAACGAAAAGTCGGTTAAAAACCAAAGTTGGTATTTAAGTTTAATGTCTTTCAAGGATGCGACACGAAGATTTTGAAGAAAATAGTCCCACCCTAAACTTTCCTTTACATACATGCCATATGTTTAAGATATTTGTATGACAAATGAAATGTATATTTTGAATTTTCTGGCTATAGTCTATGTAGTCCTGTTTACTCTGAATGACTTTTGAATAACTCGTAAACCGTAAGAGAGAGACAAGTTCTTAAAATACAAAAAATGTAGATCTCACTAAAACACACAATTTATGTCTAAATAAATTTTCTTGTAGGGTGAACCATTTCGGAAATATATTTATGTGTGTGAGTTTCGGCAAAAAAACTGGAAAAATGCAACATCGTTGTTTCATTTTTTTATATGTGCAAAGAGAACGGGATCTCAAAGCTTTAAAAGATTTGACTATCGCTCATAGCCTGCTGTATTCCAATATTCCCCTTGTATCTACAGGAAATAAGCAATAAGATAATTTGTACAAATGTTTATCTCAACTAACACGAAGAAGATATAGGAATAAGAGTTTGTAAGAATGGTTAGTACAGGAGTAGAGAAAGTCATGTGAGTGCAAAGCATCAGATTTTTTTTTTGTATACGTTTAGCAAGTTAAAGGACTGATGCAGCCGGAGTGATTATTGAGGTCAGGAGAGTGTTCCCGTGCCTAAATAAAAGTGTAATTAAGACTAAAGCAAACAAATACCATGATTAGATTATTCAGGTACTTAAATACACTGGCACTTCGTGATCAACACATTTAATGAATGCTAACTGTATGGTTCTAAATGGTATTTATCAATACAATTTCCGGTTATTTCACGCATGTTCTTGGCAAGGAGTATACAGTTATATCTTACAGGTTTGTTCATTATAATCATGCCAAGAAGAACCTTAAATATTGAAGTTCACGCCAGTGCACGCCACGAAAACAAAGATCTTTTTTGTTGCAAGGCTCCGTTCTTCATGCTCTTTGGCACCCGAGGTGGCATGGTCTTCCTTTTTGGCAAAACTTATTCCCACGGTAACATAGATAGCGTCTTTGCTTCCTTGTGACTAATCTGCACATCAGTTCCAGAAGAGCATGGCTGGCCTTTTTAGGTTTTGGTGATACGTGCAACGCTATATCAACAGGCGCATAAAACATTAAACAATAACGTTTCATAGGGAACATGACAGCGATAGCAATCACCTACGTGACTCTGTGAGGAGGGTAAAACCAGTGTTATAATTTAATAAACAAGAAGAGAGAGACAGAGACAGAGAAAGAACTGAAGTAAAGCACCAATTTCAACCTGCCAACATGACGTACTTTGCTTAACAGTAATCTCTTCTGGTTAAGTTCAACACAGTAGTCACAAATAATTACAATGAGCAAACATTGCTGCTCCGTAGTGCATATGTTTGTTTACTGAAGCCAGAAACAATATAAAAAGTAGTAGAAAATCTTACGAAATATTTATGTAACTAGACACGAGTAGGTCTGTATTTTTAGGAGTATCACACCAAAAAGATTACACAGGTTTTATGCAGTTTTTGCATTAAAATACGTAAAAATAATTAATAAATGTGTTAAACGAAGAATTATAATGCATCATATGTATGACTAATATGGTTGCTAAGCAGATGTTTCATTTGTTTCAACATTTATAGAGAAAAATTGAAGGTAATGATAAAACTATTGAAAATATGAATTGTTTTCTGCTTGACATTTCGAAAGATATCAAAACATGTTTAAGGAAAAGAATATGAAATATTTTAGGATGCAGAAACGAAAAATGCGTTTTTCTTACACGCACATTGGAGAAAATTACGGCGTGGTGGTGATTACGTCATTGCTGTCGTGTTGTCATGCTAATTACGCCATTCATTTTATGGCACTGGTGCCAGAAATAGAGTAATTTCGCACGATTCATGCCGTCATAATAATCCGTTTTAATGCTAGAATTGCATAAACATTTTATTGATAAAAATCAATATATTAATGATTTCACAATATCCAGAGCTAAGTCCTCTAATGCTAAACCTTTATACTAACGTAGTATTAACCATTAAAAACATAGTCTACAGCGAGTGTGGAGTTTGGCTGCACCGATTGAATTAGTCTTGGGCTGGGCAAAATGTCCAAATTAGATACACATCTCCGGCATATCACGGGCAACTTTGGCTCAAATTCAGACACACACACGCGCGCGCGTGCGCACACACACATCCTAAGTGTTATCTCCAGATAACCAGAATCATCTAGAAGGTCCGTCTTCTCGAACGCTATAGAACTGTGTGAAAATTCCAATGGCGTAATAGAGATTCAATTTGACCTGAATGTCTTTTGTACATAACCTTTGGTGCTATTTATCAAATGTATGTCCCAAATGGTTCTTAATAACTTTCCATATTCCATCTTGGAATCTTCAGCACGCGATGCTGAACATTTTGGTAACAGAATTCATTATGGCTGTTGGCCGCTTCATTTCCTGACGTGTTTTTTTCACTCTCTACTAATTCTTAGATGTCCTTAACCGATTATAAAACACTACAATTATTATAATTTGTTATGCTCTTATTTCCTCTGCCATTCCACCCAAAAAATCCATACTGAAGTTCCACAAGGGATGCACTATTTTGCATAAAAATTTCGGTGTGTGTATGTGTGTGTGAACAACATAATTTTTTTGTTCTCAAAATCATCTCCAACTATTTTTTATTTTTATTAAAATGCTGTATGTTTAAGATATTTACATTGCTAACGAAATGTATATCCTAAATTTGCAATACTTTAAAAATTGCTAAGTAGCAAAATATTCGTTTTTTCCCCTTATGCCCTGGCCGAACAAATAGAATGAAACGTCAAAGCCATCACGTAGCGACCAGCTTTTGAACGATGTAACTAACGCTTAAAGTCTCATATTCCCATTGTACCTATGTAATAAATCCATTTGCATAAACTTTATCTCGATTAATATGAAGTAGATAGAATAATTGCTTTAAGAATAGTTTATGCAAGAATGAATAGTGTACACATTGTTTTTTACTAGTAAGTAGGGGAAGTATTGTATTTCACCCAAAAATTCGATGTCGAGATTAAACCAGAAATATATGTTTTGAGACCCCCTGAATCCAAAAAAAGCATTTTTAGAAAAACGTCCGTGTGTGTGTGTCTGTGTGTCAGTCTGTGGACAGCATAACTCAAAAACGAAAAGTAGGCTAAAAACCAAAGTAGGTATTTAAGTTTAATGTCTTTAAATGATGTGACACGAAGATTTTGAAGAAAATAGCACTGCCCTAAACTACCCTTTAAATGGAAAATTTTTCGAAAATGTTTATTTTCTTGAAAATGGCTCTAACGATTTTGATTAAAATGTCATATGTTTGAGATATTTTTATGGCAAATGAAATGTATATCTTGAATTGTCTGGCTGTAGCCCCTGTAGTCGTATTTACTCTGGACGACTTTTGCATAACTGGTAAACCGTTAGAAATAAACCAAATGATGCTGTACAAAAAATGTAGATCTTACTAAAATACACAATTTATGTCTCAATAAATTTTCTTGTAGGGCTGACCATTTCGGAGATATTCCTTGTTATGTGTGTGAGTTTCGGAAAACTTAAGGCTTTCGTGAAATGGAGCATCGTTGTTCATTGTTTTATATTTTAAGTGTGCAAAGAGAAGAGAATCTCAAAGCTTTAAAATATTTGACTATCGCACAAAGCCTACTGCATTCTAATATCCCCCTTGCACCTACAAGGAAATAACCAATAAGATAATTTGTAGAAATGTTTATTTTAACTAACACGAAGATATAGGAATAAGAGTTTGTAAGAATGGTTAGTACAAGAGTAGAGAAAGTCTAACACACCAGATTTTTCTGATAGTGTTGCCTGGAGCACGGAGACTGAGTTTATCGCAATAGCATTAATAGCAGATTGAGAATCGGTATATATACTTATACATGCAGCATAGTCATAATTGGTAATCCAGTTTACAGCCTGTTGAATAGTAAATAATTCTGCTTAGAGCATAAAGGGGCCAACTCGCGAATGGATTGCAAATAGTGCGCCGTTATTTTGGTATATCATCATCGTAATCAGAGCAGTGCTGCTGTCGAAAGCCCCTTCTTTGTGACGTCATCTGAGGGTTTTACTGCCCTGCAGGGAACAGTACTACGAAAAGATGTATGACAATAGGTCAAACGTAACAACCGTGAAGGGATTGGGAAGGGGAGCCCTTAATCCATTGCAATATTAAATCAGGTAGAGTAGTTAAATGGAGCGCACAAAGAGATGAAAAAAAGTGTGTTAAATACTCCTGTATTCTCCCCTCTTACTGTGTTTTCCTTCAAACGTTGTATCATTTTAATTAATTTAATAGATGCTTAGATGTTGCCTATTAACTGTCACTGTGAAAAGTGCACCATTTATACTTGTATTATCAAACGTATTGGCTTCCGAGAGAAACTGTTTTAATGTTTAATTAAAAATAAAACTTGGATTGCTTGTGACAGGATTAAAATACTTAAAATCCTTATACAAGATTTTTATTTTAATATTTCTTCTCCTTTTGACCTACAGGAATGACGTCAATTGCTCTGTCTGGGCATCCAATTACTGCAGGAGTTGATTTATTAATTCGATTTAGAAGCATTGAAATTGAGCTTTTATGTATTTGTAAATGCTGTGCCCCATGGGCATAAAAGACAGTTTAATTTTGCTCAGAGGCCTCATTATCAGGCTTGAGGTCCTTTTACGTGCCTTATACGACACGGTATCAAGGACTTTACTTCCCTGTTAAAGGAAGCCATGAAGCCATGAGACACGTTCGTCAGTTTTTAGTGAATTAGGGTTAATATTAAAAAATTTATGAATATGTTTGCTGATTTACATAGTCTAGATGTTTCCGTATTTCTGCTGCAGGTCTCTAGTATAGTTCCCCTTACTGGAATCCTTGAGTTGTCATTCTCAATTTTCGTCTATCCATCGTTTTATACTTTATTCTAAATATGTTCTAACCTTGCCAGTCTTGATAGATTCCTTTCAAAACTTCCCAGTCTAAATATTTTTATTTTTACTAATTTTCACAAAAACTACATCGATTTAGACATTGAAGAAGATTTTAAAACCATGGTTAAGTTCAGTTTAGCATTCATCCCCTCATTACATTCTCTTTATACTTTCAAATGACATATTTTTATATTCATTTTTGAAAGATTGTTCATTATACGTCATTTCTTCTCATAGTTTTTGCTTTCTATTGTCTTGGAAATGTGAAATGTTGTTTTCTGTTCCTCAGAGCTTGATAGAATAAAATCACAGACTATTGTCAAGAAAGAATTCAAATGGTTTTCGTAGAGTTGAATACAGTTGTGGAATTTTACGACTCTAAAATAGGTCTTCATCGAATTAAAATTATTTTAGGTTGGCAAGCTATAGTAAACAAAAGATCTAAGAAAAAATGAATGAGTTGTAGGTACTAACAAATGAATCTTCTATCAAAGTAAAAAATACATAAGTTAATTTTAATTTGTTTTTAATTGAAGCCCTTAATCCTTGTTTTTTCTTTCTTTTCTATTTTCATGCAGCAATGAGAGATAGTTTTGATTCAAGGACTTTGTAACAGCAGTTTAGCTATGATTTATAAAAAAGTGTATCCTAAACACATTGGATTCGGTTTGCATTAGTCTAATGAAACGAGCTCCATACTTTATTTTTCAAGCTGATAAAATATTCTTATCTACTCGTATTATTAAGTTAGACAATATCAAAGTTGAAAAAATCTTATCGTCTTATTCTACATATATCTGTCCAATATTCTGAGCAAATTGTCAGTTGCAGATTTCTAGACGGAAAGGGAAATGAGGAGAGAATTAGGTATTTTTAAATATACGGATATAATTGGACACTTCCTAGAGAGATTTAAAGATCGTGTTGAGAGAATGACCATTAAAACTTTGCAGACGGCGAGGAAGAAGCAGCCTTGATTGGCCACAGAGGAGATAGGCTGAACAAAACTTCCACGAGATTGGACGGCTAACTGGCCTAATCCTTGAAGAGGATAGTGAAAAAACTAATATTTCAGGAGTAGTTGTAATTGTTAATACTTTATTATATGCCTTGATCGGCTATTATTAAAATTTCCTACCCGGATTTGCACTTTTAGTTTCCTTCTCTGTTCAAAAGGTGTTGTCCACGGAGGGAAGCGAAGTCCGAACATCCCTGTATTGGGAACACAACCTGCTGGGTAATGACATCTTACACTGCAGGCCACCCGAGAGTATACCTTGTGGCTATATCCCTCTCGACGCTACTCCAAGTCTAGTGTACTGGGACTCAGCATTCCCAGCGGGTCACTATTCGAATCCCGGGCGGTTGTCATCCTTCTCAGAAAGCTAATACCAGCAACTTGCTAAGCGATCCTGGTCACTGCCATGTGAACGAATTACCGGCTTGAATCCCAACGGAAGTTCCAAAGAAACAGCGACCTTAAACCTCTAGGGTTTGCCGAACTATGGTCCGGTTCGCAAGCTTCGCCCTACTGCAGCTTAAAAAATAAACGAAAAGATGCGGTGTGCCTGTGTTAGATTAATTAAACCACGCATTTTGAAATATTAAATAAATTTAAGCGCTCAGATTTTTAATAGCGTAATTATCTACTGAAGGAAAAATACAAGGACGATAATTTTGTGATTCTACAACCCTAAACTTTACATGTGGTCTAATATCAGCGTTAGTGTTAAAGCACAAGTGTGGAACATTTTCAGAAATAAAACATGTCCTATTTACTCTTGATGATTTTTGCATAACTGGTAAACCGTATAAAATAGACCAAATCTTACTATACGAATGATGCAATTCTTGCTGGGACACACAGTTTATACCTTTTTGGCGGAGTGAACCATTTCGGAGATATTCCTTGTTATCTGTGTTAGTTTTACAATACTTATACTTTCCACAAATGGAAGATCGTTATTCGTTTTTTATATGTCAGTCGTGCAAAGAGAACGTAATTTTAAAGCTTTAAAAATTTTTACTGTTGCTCAAAGCCTACTATATCCCCATATTCTCCTTGTACTTACAAGAAAATAAACAATAAGACAATTTCTGCAAATATTTATCTTGACTAACACGAAGAAGATCTAGGAATAAGAGTTTGTAAGAATTGTTTAATACAAGAGTGGAGAAAGTCATGTGAGTTCAACACATTCGATTTTTTCATATATTTTCAATATAATTTGACCGTTCATATATTTGTAGAGTTTTGCGTTAATTGTCTATTAATTGAATTCATTTTTAATATATGCATTATAAATTGTAATTGTAAAAGGGCCTATTCGTTAATTAGTACTATATCACAAATAAACCAACCACGTAAAACAAATATTCACAACATACTGAACAGCGGCACATTGCTCTTTACTGCCCTGCCAGTGGCCACAGCGCAAACTATTTTCATGATTTCGGAGTGAATTCCAGGGATTCCAACCTGCATGTCGGTATAACTTACTGTACTGGAAAATATACCATATTCTTTAGCTTTTCTATATATAATATAATCCCTAGGGCGTCTCCTCTATGCAGAGGTGCCGGGCCGCTGCGTCCTCCAACCGCAGCCAAGGCCACGAAGGAGTGTGGGTTGAGGGGGCGGGGGTCAGCACGCCGACTCCCCCAACCATAAAGCGACGCTACCTTTCTATCAGGATAGCTGTTCAATTGGCCCCTCAGGGACCTAACGAGGCTGAGTGCACCCCGTACCAGACTTCTCAGTGGGGGATCGGTACCGGGGATCGAACCGAGGTCCTCCGCGCCAGAGGCAGGCGCGCTACCAACTACGCCAGGGAGGCGGTGCGCTTTATTATAACTATAAAACACTACTGGTAGAGAGAAGTCTGCAAGTTTCCATGGTACCTCAGTTAGTTAGAGCAGCCGGACGGAAACCAGAAGACTCGTGGTTCAAATCCTGCCTATGGTATTCAATTATTCAGTTTTGTATACCTTTCCAACCTCATCGAATACGAAAGTAGCACAGAATAATTATCATAGGACCTAAAGTATATTAAATTGATGACTTAATGATCTTAAAATGCATTAAAAGTGACCTAAACGATATATAAACTGGGCAGAAGAGTTCATGAGAAAGGACCAAGTATTGAATCTACGAGGTAGCACCAGGGTCCGAGAATAAGCGCACCAGAGATAGGAAGGCAGAAAGAATCTGAAGAAATACTTTGGCAGCCGATAGCGAAGAAGGGATAAAGTAGAAACATATCAATCATAGGATCACCCCTTCAATAAGCAGGATGATCCCTCCCCGTGTAGCTGGGGGTTTTGTTCTCAGTTAACGAAGGCTCTTACTCTTAGGGGTGATATAGATTGTATCTAAAGGCTAGTATAAATTTAATAATGAGTGTAGACGGCCAACATATTGAATATTCGGGGGAGGGAGATTAGTTTAACTCATACAAATTGAAACAGCTTCATTCAAGAAATTGAGATCCCATCTTAGGAATACATTTTGTTCTACATTTCGATTGTGCGCACCATCTCAGAAATTCATTTAGATAGAAACAAAGTATAGTAGGAAATAAATTATTCCAACCGATATTTAAATTTTAAATTTTAGACACAGTTGTGGCCACTTGTCACAATTCCATTGTTTTCACGGTTTTTGAATACTGTAACACAAAGAAACATAACCTATAAAGTTCGTAATATAAGTACTTGTTGATTCATATTGGTTTTTATTTGTATTATTATTTTCATATTTGCTTTTTATTACAACTTCAGGTGTTTTGACAATACAGAAAATTATGCCTGGGAAGTACGTCTTCTTTCCTGTGCAAGGGGGGACGACTTCTTTCATATTATTAAATCTGTTCTTTGGGGACCGAAATTTAAAAGTGGAGATAATTATAAAATGTACACTAACATTTTGAGAGACTTTTTATATATTATTCATAGCCTTTATATAATATTACATAGCGTTTATAATTTGCATTAAGCTTTATATTGCTTCATTGGTGTATCTCGAAATTTCATTTATGCACTCTGATACATTTTGAATATTATTTTGATGCTATACTTGTATTCTGCAGCCATATGATCAGCCGTAGACGTCCACTACAATTTACATATTTTTGGTAATAGGTAAATGGAATAAAAAAGTCCTAAAATTATTCTTAGTTTAATCAATTCTGTGTTGCATAGGCCTTCATTGATTAAAATACGATGTTTTCATCCGTTGAGAAAAAGTTATGATCAAATTTTCTGGACCACCTAGATAGTCTCGATCGAATTCTCTAGTCAGCTGTTTCAAGAGTAGCTCAGACGGTTCACCTTTACTTTAGAAACGAAATATTATTTCAAAGAATGGTCATTTTTCCACAATTTTGGAAAACTGCATCTTATATATGTGGAGATGTAGATGGAGGGCTGATCATAAAACTGGTGCAGATTTACTTAATCAGAAACCTTATTCAACCTGCTATAAAGTATAATTTGCAATAAAATCTAAGCAGTGTTCGGAATTTAAAGGCACCCAGTCCCTCTCATCGATACAAACCGTTCAGTTCAAAGCTCTGGCGCATCGTAAGTAAAAAACCCAGACATTGTTGAACAACCAAAGCCGAGGATGTTTATTCTCACCAAAAGAATTTTGTTTCGAGGACTTCTTGCTTTTATTAAATCTATTGGCTTGTTTCTGTGAACTCAGTGGTTCTCTATCATGTGTTAGATGCTGTGTCGGAAAGTTTTTCCATAACTTGTCTCTTTCTTAATGAGAAAACCCTGTGTGGTGTGTGGATTCCTTACGAAAAATAGCGAACTGAAAATAGAAAGCATTTACCGCTTCTTATTCTTTCTAATACGTAAATAATTAGTATAGAAGATATTGCAATCCATCGAAAAATTCGATTTAAACATTTAATTAAAGATAACACCAAATCTGATGTGCTGCACTCACATGACCTTCTCTACTCTTGTACTAACCATTCTTACAAACTCTTATTCCTATATCTTTTTAGTGTTAGTTGAGATAAACATTTGCAGAAATTATATTATTTTATCTTCTTGTAGGTACAAGGGGAGTATGGGCTTACAGTAGGCTTTGACCGATAGTCAAATATTTTAAAACTTTCAAATTCCGTTCTCTTTGCACGGCTAAGACATAAGAAAGAATAATGATGTTCCATTTGACAGAAGTATAAGTTCTCCAAAACTCACACTAATAACAAGGAATATCTACGAAATAGTTCACTCTACAAAAAATATGTTTAGACATAAATTGTGTGTTTAGCAAGATCTACATGTTTTGTACAGTAAGATTTGGTCTATCTCTTACAGTTTACCATTTATGCAAAAGTCATCCAGAGTAAACAGGACTACTGGGCTATAGCTAGAAAATTCAAGATCTACATTTCATTTGCCATAAAATATCACAAGCATATGGTATTTTAAACAAACTCGTTAGTCATTTTCAAGAAAATCAAAATTTTCGAAAAAATTTTTTATGTAAAGAATAGTATAGAGTGGAGGAATTTTCTTCAAAATCTTTGTGCCGCATCCTTGAAGGACATTAAACTTAAATACCAACTTTGGTTTTTAACCGACTTTTCGTTTTTGAGTTGTGCTCTCCATAGACTTTCACAGGACCTTTTTCTAAAAATGACTTTTCTTTTGGATTCAGAGGGCCTCAAAACATGAAATCTCGACATCGAATTTTTGGGTAGAGTACAATAGTTCCTCTACTTTGCCATACGTAGTAGAGAAAGTAAAAAATCACTTTCACAAAAGGGTACGTGTGTCTGTGAACAGTATAACTCAAGAGTGAAAAATCAGTCAAATACCAAACTTAGTAATTAAATTCAGTGTCTTTCAAGGATGCGACATGAAGCTTTTCTACAAAATACCCCAACTCTAAACTACCCTTTACATAAAAAATGTGCGAAAATTGTATGTTCTTAAAAAGGGCTCTTAAAGTTTATGCATAAAACATCAAATGCTTAAGATGTTTTCATGATAAATTAAATGTAAAACTTGTTTTTACGTTTGTGATGATGGTATAGTGCTGGTAGCTGTTAAATAGTATTATTTAACATTATTAATATTCTAAGCTTTTTCTCATCTATAATCTAAACGTTCTACTTTTCGTCTTGCGTTGTTGTTCAACTGTCTTGATATCCACAAAGAAAGACGTACTAAAGCTTTGCTAGGTCAAATTCGAACCGCGAACCTTGCTCATGTTGAGCACAGCGAAGCGAAACAGTGACGAAGCCATAATAGACCTCTAGCAATGGGGTAAGGGCACGAAACCAGTTTACTCCCATTTCAGAAATCCTTGAGCAACACAAAAAGCGGATGGAAGCACCCGAATAATTCTTTCATTTATCATTAGACTGGAAGACCGCGCAGGAAAAAACAAAATGAGGGGCTCATTTCTGTTGCTGTGCCGGGGGCAAGACGCCGCCTGGCTAATGTTCTCTGCGTTCTGTGCATGTATAGTTGTGGAGTCTATGCTGCTACATGAGGGATGCTGGGAAATTAACCTTTTGTTGTAACCGGAATGCGAACCTGGAACACTTGTTCTGAATAAGAACATTACAATAAGTCATTCCTCATGCTTCAGTAGCGGAACATTTTACAAAGAAGATATACCAGACCAGAAGAAGTCAAAAGTGTCTTCGTTCGCCAAATGTGAAATATGCGCAACACCACTCAACAACATAAAAATATTGGGTCAAACATACAGCCAAACGCTGCTTAGCTTCCCTGCCCTGTATTCAAAAGTTTGCTAAAACAATCTGATGTGTTGCACTCACATAATTTTCTTAACTTTTGTGCAAGTTATTCTTACAATAATTTGCAGAAATTATCTTATTGCTAAAGGGTTAAAGGGGAATGTGAGAATATAGTAGGCTTTGAGCGACCGTCAAATCTTTTAAAGTTGGCCGCTAGATGGAGCTTTTGAAATTCCATTCTCTTTGCATGGTCATATTAGTAGTCAAAAAATCTGATGTGTTGCACTCACATGACTTTCTCTACTCTTGTACTAACCATTCTTATTCCTATATCTTCTTCGTGTTAGTTAACAGAAACATTTGTACAACTTATCTTATTGCTTATTTCCTTGTAGGTGCAAGGGGAACATTAGAATACAGTAGGCTTTGTGCGACAGTCAAATGTTTTAAAGCTTTGAGATTATGTTGTCTTTGCTCACTTAACATATAAAAAAATGAACAACGATGATCCATTTCACGAAAGTTCTAAGTTTTTCGAAACTCACACAAATAACAAGGAATATCTCCGAAATGGTCCACCCTAGAAGAAAATTTATTCAGACATAAATTGTGTATTTTAGCAAGATCTACATTTTTTGTATAGTACGATTTGGTCTATCTCTAACGGTTTACCAGTTATGCAAAAGTCGTCCAGAGTAAATACGACTACAGGGGCTATAGCCAGAAAATTCAAGATATACATTTCATTTGCCATACAAGTATCTAAAACATATGACATTTTAATCAAAATTGTTAGAGCCATTTTCAAGAAAATCAAAATTTTCGAAAAATATTCCATATAAAGGGTAGTTTAGGGTGGGGCTATTTTCTTCAAAATCTTCGTGTCGCATCCTTGAAAGTCATTAAACTTAAATACCAACTTTGGTTTTTAATCGACTTTTCGTTTTTGAGTTATGCTGTCCACAGACTGACAGACGCACAGACTGACAGACGCACAGACTGACACACACACACACACACACACACACACACACACACACACACACACACACACACACACACACACACACACACACACACACATTGACCTTTTTCTAAAAATGCTTTTTTTGTATTCAGGGCCCTCAAAACATATTACCGGTGAGATCTCGACATCGAATTTTTGGGTGGAATACATTACTTCCCCTACTTACCAGTAGAGAAAGTAAAAAGTATAAGTATTGCAAACCTTACACAAATAACAAGGAATATCTCTGAAAATTGGTCAATCTCTTATGCTTTACTAGTAATCAACAGTAAGCAGGACTACATGGGCTACAACGAGAAAATTCAAAATATACATTTTATTTGTCATAAAATATCTTAAACAAATTTTAATCAAAATCGTTAGGGCCT
Organism: Tenodera sinensis; assembly: GCA_030765045.1. NCBI lineage: Eukaryota > Metazoa > Arthropoda > Insecta > Mantodea > Mantidae > Tenodera > Tenodera sinensis. Next base: position 56,529,260 of record CM060972.1, read on the forward strand.
TTTGAGAAAATCAAAATTTTCTGTGCAAAGGGTAGCTAAGGGTAGAGCAATTTTCTTCAAAATGTTCGTGTCGCTTCCTTGAAAAATATTAAACATACCGATTTTGGTTGTTAACCTATTTTTTGTTTATTTAGCAGTCACAGACAGAAACATATACAGACATACAAACACGCACCTTTCTCTAAAATGATTCTTTTTTTATTCAGGGGGGGGGGCCTCAAAACATATTTTAGGTGAAATCCCGACACCGATTTTTTGGATCGAATACAATACTTCCGCTATTTCCTATAAGTAGTAGAAAAAGTAAAAAGAGAATCAGGTATTCCTATTTGAGAGTATTGAAAAAAAAAAAAAAACGACAACGAATATCTCGGAAATGGTTCATTCCACTAAAAATTTGTATGACGAATTATGTATTTCAACGTCATCTAGATTTATAGTTCAACAAGATTTTGTCTTTCTTTTATGGTTTTCCACTTATATAAGTCATTCAGAATGGCTTACGAGTACATTCCCAGACAATTCACGATATATATTTAATGCATAATGAAATTATCTTAAACATACTATTTTTGGAACATGGTGTTTTAATAGAGCCGTTTTTGATAAAATCAAAATTATATATAGGGTGCGAGGATTTTCCGAAAATCTTCGCTTGGCATCCTTACGAGATACTAAACTTAAATATCAAATTTGTGCATTTAACTGAATTTTCGTTTTTAAGTTATACTGTTCACACACGCCTGCTCTCTCTCTCTCTCTCTCTCTCTCTCTCACACACACACACACACACACACACACACACACATACATACCTTTTTTATTCAGGGGGCCTCAAAACATGTATTTTCGGTGTAATCTGGATATCGAATTTTTCGTTGAAATGCAGTACTCCCCTTACATACTGTAAGTACGTAGTAGAGAAAGTAATAAGAGTGTACATTGATGATTTTGACACGTCAAAGGTCAAAGTTCTCTAGCTGTATTCTGTAGCATTGAGAAAAGCTTGAAGTCGACGTTAGGGGCTAATGATGGTTCAAGAATAGCGAGGAGGCGAACATTCGCTCAAAGATGTAACAGTACTGCCAGTGGCTGGTCAAGGCACTGCTGGCTGGCTAGCTGGCTGGCTATCTGTTATGAAAATGATGCTGCAAACAGAGTCCATTCACTCCACCGCAGGTGCACCACAACAAAAATAAAAGATCGCCTGGTCACGATGCCTGCCGAAATTCCTAATAGCCTGTTCCCAGGACAATGCTAAGCTGCAAATCTTACCGCAACACAAAGCGATTTAAAAAGAGGAGCAATTAATCGATTTTATGGTCGCAAGTGGCGTTAAAAGGAATGTCAGTGCATTTCTAACACTCGGGCGCTAGGGCCTTGCTTTAAATAGAATATGTAATAGCATTTGCCATGGAGTAATAAAACAAAAATCTGCAAGAGTGACATCTATCAATGTATATAAAAATGGATGTTGGTATTTATGAAGTTGATAAACAGTTGACCGATTATCATGAAAATTGGCACATCTAAGTGCTTTTTCATCGAGGTTTCATACTATCCATTTTACTATGCAATGTATTACATTCACATGGTTCTCTCTACTAGCTTTCCTTTTACATAGGACATTCACATATGCTTCTCTACTCGCTCTTCTACATATAATTTTCTAGAATTGAAAAAAAAAACACCAACGTATTACATTCATATGGTTTTCTCTACTCATTTTTATTTCGCGTAACACATGTGTACATGTCTTTCTCTACTCACTCTTCTACAAACAATTCATACAATTTTCTATATGACTGAAATAGAAATGAAACGTATTACTTCACACGGTTTTCTCTACTCGCTTTTTTACGTAACACACGTACGTCTTTCTCTACTCACTCTTCTACAAACAATTGATATAATTTTCAACTATGACTGGCATAGAAATGCAACGTTTTACATTCACATAGCTTTCTCGACTTGCTTTTCCTCCTGTGATATTTGGAGTTGTTGCATTTTCCTGGTGTTTATATTTGTTTATTTTTGGGCTCTTTGTAATATCCAACGTAAAATTAAAAGTATAAAATGTCAAACCATGAGCAACGCTGTGTATTTCAGCTAATAGCTTATAAATATGAAAATTTGTCATCTTGTAACAATATAAAGCAAAATTTCGGAGTGATTTTTGTTTTTCGGAAAAACTATCGGCAGATAAACATAATTGTAATTCGTTTCTTAGGTTATGTGTGCAGTAACAAGCACAAAAAGTTTCATTTAAACCTCTTCAATTGTTTTTGAATTGTCAAGGTTAAAGTTTAGAAAATATGATTTGTGGTAAACGAACTTTAAAAATGTTATATGAAACTTTAGGTGCCGTTTTATCTTGCCTTGTAAATCATTATGCTGATATTTAAATGATTATGTTTGCAAAATACATTAAATGTTTGAAAAGCAATAACATATGTTTTAAAAATCGACATTTTTAAAAATGTAAGCTTTAACTACCCTCTAGAGGAAAATGTGATATAAATACGAACATACATCACTTTTACCTTTATGAGCGATAAAGCAGCGTATTTTCGAGGCATCTGGAAAGGGAGATCATGCAGAATAAATCACTGATTTCCCTCGAACATCGAAAGAAAAAGGAAATCAAAAGAAGCTGAGAAAAGGACAGCACACTGCGGTACAGGAATGTGCCAAACAAGAGGAATTTCTTAGAAAACGTGGGAAGAACTAATTGATATAGTGAATGAAGGTTCTACTTTGTAGATAAAGTAGCACAGCGCTCACTTACCTCCGCTTTTTGCTTTCGATTGATCGATATCTTCACTGCAGGCTAAAGGTTTGTTTACAGTCCGATACATTTCTCAGAAACCTTGGCCTATCTTCTATTGTGCAAGTTAACCCTTATCCGGAAACGCTTATAACCTTTTTAAAAGTTCTGGAAAAAATGTGTTTGAAATGCTTATTTTCATTTCTGTTTTCCAGTTTAATCTCTCAACAAATATGCCAAATCTTGATGATTTGGAGGCAGAATTAGAGGAGGAAAAATCCGCTAAAAATTTAACATGCGCAATCATATGACTTTCTCTACAAATAGTAATTTAAAAAGCTTATTCTTTATCATCCTAAGGTTAAATAAAGATAAACGTTTGTAGAAATTGTCTTATTGCATATATCTTACAGGTGCAATGGAAATAAAATACTGTAGGCTTAAGATATAGTCAAATCTTTTAAGAGCTGGTCGCCATATGATGGCTTTGATACTCCATTCTCTTCACATGGACAAGACATAAAATAAGAATAACGACTTCCTGTATAAGTGAATTATAGATATTTGAAACTTTAAACCAATAATAAGGAATATCTCGAGTATGGGTAACTGCACAAAAAATGTATTTGACATATGTTGTGTGGTTTAACGAATCCAAATATTTTGTATATTATGATTTTGATTATCTTACTAGTTTACCAGCTATGCAACACATTCAAAATGAAGAGTACTTCAGAGATTAATCAAAGAAAATTTAAGACTTCCATTTCATTTGTCAGGAAAATATTAAACATGTCTTAACGAGCAATTCTTCTATTTAATATATTTATTCCGGGCAACTTGGAAACGGCTCTAACGATTTTCATCAAATTTTGTATTCAGATAGGGTTTTGCTTTTTAAGTTCAGCTATATAGGTGTAATTCCCGAAAAAACGTGATTTTACATAAAAAATAATATTTTTTATTTCCGCTTTTACAGTGCAATTCTTGTATATATATTCCCGGTATTTCAGAAACGACTAAAGATTTGGTTAAATTTTTGTATACATGCATATTATATGCACAGTGTATTCTAGACTCACTTTTAGGTAACACATTCACATCTCTTTCTCTACACACTCTTCTATAAACAATTTTCCATAAAAAACGTGATTTTAAACAAACACACACACACAAAACATTTTTATCCCCAGTTTTAAAATAACTCATACCATGTTCTGTATGTTTGAAATATAAATGCTATTACATTCACACTGTTTTCTCCTCGCACTTTTAGGCAACACATTCACATCTCTTTCTCTACGTATTCTCCTACAAATCATACACTTTTCTGTATCTTTGAAATAGAGATGCTGCATATTACATTCACAGTGGTTTCTCTACTTAAGTACTTTTAGGTAACATATTCACATCTCTTTCTCTACTCACTCTCCTATAAACAGTTTTCCATAAAAACATGATTTCACACCAAAAATCATTTTTACCCCCACTTTTAAAATAAGTCATACCATATTCTGTATGTTTGAAATAGAAATGCTATTACATTCACACTGCTTTCTCCTCTCACTTTAAGGTAATACATTCACATCTCTTTCTCTACTCACTCTTCTACAAAGAAGCCATACAATCTTCCGTATGTCTGAAATAGAAATGCTACATATTATATTCATACTGTTGTCTCTACTCACTTTTAGGTAACACATTCACATCTCTTTCTACTCAAAAACAGAGGAAACGCGTCGAGCGAAGCTCGGTCGCCCAGATACTGGTATTTTAATAAACGTCGTTCAACTTTCAGAAAAACATAACTTTTGAAACATTTTCCATGTAAAGGGTAGTTTTTGGGCTGTGGGGATTCTCTTGAAAATCTTTAGGTGCATCCTTGGAAAGTGCTAACCTTAAATACCAAGTTTGGTATTTAACCAATTTTTCATCTTTCAGTTATGCTGTCGACTCACGCACGTGCGCGTGCGCACACACACACACACACACACACACACACACACACACACACACACGTATACATAGAATACACGCCATAAAAGCACGTAACTAACATTTGTGTTCGAATGTGCGCCATAAGCTACAATAATTGAGGTTTAATATAAGAAACTTCTTTAGTATGAAAACTGAAATGTTAAAATGAATATTAAAAGTTCATCGCGGGGAACATTTTTATTAGAAGAATGAATTTATACAATAAAAAATTAATATTTCAAGAACCATGTTAGCTAGAGTTTTGAAAATAACTAAACAATCACTATTATGTATATAGCATATTATTTTATAGTATAATATAAATATATAAAAATCTCAATTTTTTGCGAGATTTAATTTTAGTGTAGCGTCCTCTTTTAGGTTTAATATCTTCAAGTTTAAGAAATTTTCAGTGTTGTTTTCTCAGCTAAGCTGGAATGATTTAAATCACCTTTACTTACATGAAAATTTTGCAACCTCGCACGTGCTAACATGCCCCTTGATCGAACTTTTCGCTCAAGTTAGGTCTTTTCCCTGCAGATGATTTTATCCAAGGCACTGTAAATTCCCGCACAAATATCCAAAAGGCTGGTTTGAACAGGGTCCTGGCGGTGACCGCACCCAATTTGCCATTTTCCGAGTATAGTTGCTAATAGAATCTTATGGAGATGAAGAAGAAGGGGTGCGGAGGGTTAAGGAAACAGAATTTTGCTGCTAAACCCCTCTGCAGGAACCCCTTATGGTTGTAGTTGCTGATACAGGCTATGCACACGCAAACATCAAATTTTGATACAACTCCCGTAGGCATCGATAGCATAAAATTGCATTACAGTTTGATAAGTATCTATATAATTTTGTTCTGTATGGCTCTCTTATAATTTCCACAGAAAATCGCATTATATTGTGTCCTATTTACTTTATAACTGTCCTTCACATAAACTAGAATTGTTATTCATTTTCTCATAACGTAGAGCCGAAATATAATTGTTTATATCATAAGTGATTAATAGTGTAATTAAAACAGCATTAATATTACAACATTCAAGATGTTAGTTGTGATATTAGCGCCAGATATGTTTCCTGTCTTTCCTAAATTGTTGCATCCCGTATGCCTCTATTTCCCCTTCCCCTGCGGAGCTCGGTGACGTCACACGCTGAACTGGTCTTCAATTTGGCATGTTCAGCGCTGTGACCTGACGTCACCAGCACTACTTATCCTATCCTATACTAGATGAACTAGATAACCAATAAAATTTATATTTTTAATTTTCTGCCAATGCCTTTGACATTCTGATCATTCTGTGCTGAATACATTTTGTATTTTTGTGTATCAAGAAAACCATGAGTAGACAAGAACTTACCGCAGAAAAAATGCAGATCTGTAAAAAATGTCAATCTCATTAAAACACGCAATTTCTTTCCTTCTTTTTTAGCATTAATCGTTTTCCGCATACTCTTAGATATTGGTTTGAATTTTACGATAATTGTAATACACTTCAAATTGCTAAATCACCGCTCGGGGATTTTAAGACCGGCAAGATGTGATTATCGCTTCAATTTGCTGTCTACGCCTTGAAATGAAATGCTTCCCAAACGTTTACCTCGATTAATATTGATAGAAGAAAGTTTGCAGAAGAAATACAAAAATTAAATTATATTGGTGAGAGAAAGTCGTGTGAACGTAACACATCGAACTTTTTCTTATTTCTTCCATCGCACAGTATTCTTTGAATGCTCGTTTGTTTTTTAAATCGTAATCTAGTGTAGATTAGTGAGGCTGAGAACGATGATAGCACGTTAGAAATTAAAATTTACACTCCTATTAGGGAAGTAATTCTAAAGGCCACACTGCATATATTACAACTATATACATAGGCAGGAATTAAGTTGAAATTTCCACAACATTTATATCATATTATATTCCACTGTGTGTGTGTGTCCAAATTCTCCAGGCTAAGATAATAGTTGGTAGTTAAAAAAATTAATTTGCTGCATTCACAAGACTTTCTCTCGTTAATTTTCTTGTAGATGCAAGAGAAATGGATTTACAGTTGGCTTTAAGTGAATGTCAAATCTTTTAAGAATTGGTCGCTGTGTGAAGGCTTTGAAATTCCTTTCTTTTTGCAAGTCAAGGGATCAAAAAATGAATAACGACTTCTTACGTAAGAGAAGTAGGCATAAGTATTAGAAACTTCAGACAAATAACAAGATATATCTCCGAAATGGTTCACTCTACAAAAAATACATCGACATAAATTGTGTTTTAACAGATCTACATTTTTTGTAAGATTTTGTCTATCTGTTACGGTTTATCAGTTATGCAAAAGTCAAGAAAAATCAAGTTGTACCTTTCATTTGTCATAAAAGTATCTTAAACATATGGTATTTTAATCAAAACTGTTAAAGGCATTTTCGAAAAATGTTCAATGTAATGGTTAGTCTGGGGTGCGGAGGGTTTTCTTCAGAAACTTCGTGTCGCATTCTTGGAAGACGATGAACTTGAATAGCAAGTTTGATATTTAACTGACTTTTGATTTTTGAATTATGCTGTTCACAGACGGACCACACACAAACACGCACATGGACCTTTTACTTAAAATGGCGAAAGTAAAAAAATGTTAATGTATGTTGATTAATCAATATTACAAATGCAAGCGAGCTTCACTTGATTGCTGTACCAGTTGTGTCGTAGTATAGTATTTAACGCCCACTTTTACTACTTACGGCACCGCAGGCGGTGACACTGATGATACATGGAATGAAGATAGAGCACCGGTGGAGTGAGATGGCGAGGAAACCCGGATAACCCGGAAGAAACTCGTCCCAGCGCCGCTTTGTCCACCACAAAGCCTGCCTGGATTCAAACCCGGGCAGATAAACATTAGAATGTGTTATCAGCATCAACTAAACAAGATTCCTTGTTGATACTCCAAGCTAGTGACATAATTAACTCTCAGAAAATGTGGAAAAGGTGACATAGAAACAAATAATTAGTTTTCAAAGATATTTTGAGTGTTATTTTATGCTTGCAGTCAATGTTTTCATGAAAGTTGATAGTGCAAGCTGGGGGATTTACGCAACATTTATCCATCGACGACCTCAAGGTAGATGTACATATTAATCTGGTAAGTAACGAAGAGTCAGAAGCGATAAGTTGGCGATGTTACCATCCAAGAGACTCGACGAAGCCAGCTGCATGAGGAGGTACCTGTCTCTTTCTCGTTCCATGATCCCACTTTTTGTTCTTCTTCTTCTTCTTCAGGTTGCACTCCCCAGCCCTCCAGTACTACCATTATTCTTTCCTCGCTGTGCCTTCCTGCCGTAGATCGATAGACGTACCGTCCCCCGAGGAAAACTGAAGAATACTGGACACTGCACACACTGGCCGGCCGGCTTCTTCTCTTCCTTCTGGTTGCCTTCTTTTCCTCTTCTACTGTTAAACTTCTCCTAAACCTCTCTGTTTGTTTAGAATTATCTCTATATTCCTTCTTAACCCATTTGGCAACAAAGATATTCAACGCTTTACAATATTCTAACAGTATTTTTTGTATTTTTCTCATTTATATTGGTCTTTAACCATACAAAAATGTATTGGTAGCTGTTTATTTCATAAAAGTATAAATTTATTTCAGTATTATTGTAACTCCGTGGCAGAATAGCCCATCCGGGCCAAGGCCTACCTTCTGACCGCTGCGTCCCCCGCCTCTACCCATGAGTAGGGTACAGTGCTGGAGGTGAGATGTGGTCAGCGCATCGGTCCATCCCGACCGGTTCAAGTAGCTCCTCTATTGGGCCCTCAAGGACCTAAAAGGCTGAGTGCACCCCGTGCCAGATCTCCCAGTGGGGAAAAAGATCCCCTTGCCAGTACCAGGGATTGAACTCGGGTCCTCTGCGCCAGTGGCAGGCGCGCTACCACTGTACTAGTTTCTCTTTTTTTCCCCCTTCTTCCTTTTTCAAAAACCAGAATCTATGCACTTTTACTCTAATGTAATAATCCCGCCATCATATGCATACCATCTCACCGGTTATTTTACGTGGGCCCTCCTCATCCTTCACTAAAGTCACATTTTATTGCAGTCGCTGGGATTAAACTCACAACGTTCTGCCTTGAATGGACAAGTCCATTTCGTCTGTCTTTAACAATCATGTCTACTCGAACTACTTCATTTAAACTACCTTTGACAGGGCTATGTAACAAAATAGTTCATGGAATAGGTTAAACATTGGTATCTAATTTCTGTTGAAGAACTAATGATAATCTCTTATTGGAATCCACTCTCCCAAACCTGATTTTTTCCAACATTCTGTTTTCTAAGCGGCTGAAATAATACAGCAATTTCAACAATAGAATTCTATCTAAAACAGATCGCATTTCACGTCAGTCAATAAACACATTTATACATTTTGAGGGTCTCAGAACATGCTATGAATGACAACACGGAAGTCTTTACATGTTAAATTATACTGCGCATGTTAATACTTTAAACTTATTTAAGGATTTCTCCAAAAAATAAAATTCTATAAATACCTACCCTTCTCCAGAGATAAATTGATTGGACAAACTTAATTCAAAATTAAAAGATTTCGGCTTTTCTACATGCAGGTGGCAGAAACATCTAGTTCTCTTACCCCATTTAATTACCTATAACAATTTTCTACGTCAGATGTTAAAAGTTGTGTAATCTAACACCTGATAATGTAGATAATTTTACATAACCAATGAAATATCTGACAGAATAGAAATATCTTTGCGGAAAACATAAATAAAACACATACAAATTTATCTCTTTGACATTCAAGACGAAAAGCAAACTGACGAGCAATCGCGAGATGAAAAATATTACAAAAATAGTCAATCTAAACTTCAGAATTGCTTTAGAATTCCCTTGATATGCCTAAATAAGGTGAATGATTATGAAAGAATTGTGAAACTATTGCAAAAGTTCACACAGAAACACAAATACCAGAAGCAAGACAAAGTTGGTGAAAATTCCGCTAATACGACGTGCATAGACACAGTCAGAGATTATAAATCTTTCCGTAACCTTAGTCCCCGGCTGTATGGATTTCTGAGGCGAATTCTTACTACAGTTTCTGTAATCTACAGTTTCAAACCCCGAATTTGCTTACAAAGGCTGCAATTAAATCGCGAATAATTTGCATTTCTCCATAATTTGCAGTAACAGTGTTTATTTCGAAAGGATTTCGAAGAATATTCTTTAAAGACCACAAGATCCCGATTTATTTAGCTTGTTCATTGTGTTCCAGAGTTATCTAGGTGCTCTATTTGGAAAATAAAATTCCACATTCAAACTTGGAGACGAAATCTTCAACCTCGCTAATTGTACAGCCCGGAAAATTTGCTTTTCCACAATAGAAACCTTGAAACTGAAATATTTTATTTGTTAATATTGTTCTTGTGAGTGAATGAGTGATTAAGAGAGAGAGAGAGAGAGAGAGAGAGAGAGAGAGTGTGTGTGTGTGTGTGTGTGTGTGTGTGTGTGCGTGTGTGTGTGAGAGGAAATCGTGGATTTTCAGGTTTTTTACACGTGCATCGTCTTAATTTCCATATCGTAATTCACCTTCATCATAGCATAGTAATCATCCGAATTTCTCTGACATCGCTTGTGTTTATATTCCGTTTATATGTTTAACCCTCTATTGCATGAATTATTTTGTTCCATATGCCACTATTCTTCTAATTCCGGAACCCGTTTCGACATCCCTGTTACCGGCGCCTTAAAGGAAGTAATTTGAATAGCCATGATTGTTAAAGGCCAGACAAAATGGACTGGCCATACATTCAAAGCCGAACGTCGTCAGGATGGGGAGGGCCCACGTAAAATAACCGGTGATAAGGTACTCGCAGATGATGGCGGAATTAAATTAGACTACAACTGCATGGATTTTGATTTTGGAAAGAGTAAAATTACAGAAATTACAATTATACTGAAATAAAGTAATTTATGTCCGATTTAAATAGCTACCAATGCGTTTATGTTATTGTTAAATGTCAATATAATATTAAAATAACAAAAAATGCTAAAATGTTTACTAAAATCTTTGTTGCAATACTTTCTCTGCAATCTTTAGTAGCAATGTAGCTTACTCCTTGGTGTTTTGCATGTCGTATGTTCCTCACAAGACGATATGTCGTTAATTAACAGCATTAATGAGTGAGTCAGGGCTGTTGTGGCTGGGTTTTCAACCACTAGGAGCGTTAACGCTGAGCGATTTCAGCGTCAAACTTAGCTAAGAGTGACTGGGAGGCAGTGCAGTTTTTGAGACAAACTTTAATGTTAGGAGTCTCGATACGTCGGTGGTGGGTAACCCTGTGTGTTAGAGGAAGGATCCGGTTCACGTGGCCAGGCAGAAGTTGGAGTTGTGATATGAGGGCTCCACTGGACCGAACCGGACTTTGGGGAAAAGCACCCTCCCACCACCCACGTCAATCCAATGGAACGTTGGCGGACGTGGAGAGGATGGGGGATGATAAAGAAGGAAGGAAGGATATTGCGAGAGAGGTTGGGGTGGGACGCTCTCATCAGCGTGGCTTGCGAGAGAGAGAAGGGAAGTTGGGGTTGGAAAGGAATTGTGAAGCCCGGGGTTGGGGGAAAGGAAAGGAACGGAACCGAAGAGCTTTGTAAGTCGCCTGCCTGCGTCGCCGTAGTTCTACCCCACCCACTTCGCAGTAGAAGAAGCCTTACCCTACCTTCCTTCTCCAGCACTCGGAGAATATTACGCCGAGTCTCGAACCTGTAAAGCCACAGTTCATTTACCAACTTGTACTAGCAGCGTTGGCAGTGGTGATGGCAGTAATCGTAGAGTTTCCTTCTTCTGCTTCTTCTTCTTCTTCTTCCTCCTCCTCACTTCCATTTCACCGTATTAATCTGCAAACTAAGTACAGCTGCCGACAAAAGTCATGCCCTTCTCTAGAAGATTATCCTAATTCTATACGTGTCACTTGTAGCACAAAGGAAGAATGCCTTGCCCATACTATGTAAAAATAAAGTCTTCAAGATATGATTATACAACGATTTACAAAACCAATTTCGAGAAACACAGAAAGAACTTTTGCAATTTGCAACTAAAGTATTTTAGTGAACACGGGTGCAGTTGCTTCACAACTATCTTTTGTCATAAATCTATGTCCAGGCTTCAGAAAACAGAAACTTCTATCCCTGTCCTCAAAGAACCAATAGTAACCCTGATTTTAAGAGAATGACAATCGCGTTTTAACTCCACGTGGATCCTCACTTGCCAAAATTCTGAATTCCATGTTTAATTAGGTGCAAAAGTTCATGTTTAGAGATTACAACTCTGCAGAAAGGACTGTATCGTAAAACAATTATAAGCGTTTCTTAAAGGAGGCGGCCGAGTTAACGGCGACGCCGTGGCCGAGCGGTTAGCGCGCTCGCCTACCACCTAGGCGGCCCGAGTTTGATCCCAGGGACCCGCATGTGCTATTCGTGGTGGACGAAGCGGCGTCAGGGCGGGTTTTCTCCGGGTACTCCGGTTTCCCCCGCCATCCCATTCCACCGGTGCTCCATCTTCATTCCATGTATCATCAGTGTCACCGCCTGCGGTGCCGTAGTAGTAAAAGCGGGCGTTAAACACTACAACAACGGCCGAGTTAACATAGCTTTATTGTTCTACATCATCGTCTGCTTCATGAACTACGCCTCAAAACCATTGTTGCGGTCTCATTTTCAATACTGTTGAACCCATCTCGTTTTCGGTCTACCAACATTTCGTCTATCCCTTGGGTTATAGTTCATAATCAGCTTTACAATGCGGTCGTTATTTATTCTTTGTCTTTATTGTTTCCATTTATTTCCAGCTTACTTTACTGTGTTAATTTAAAGATGTTTAGTTCCTTCCTTATTTATTCACCTTTTCACCTATATTCTATATATGTAGTAAGATTTTGTCTATCTCTTACTGTTTATCACTTATACAAAAGCCATTGAGAATGAAGGCGACTTCTGAGGACATTCGCAGAAAATTTAAGATAAGCATTTCATTTGGTACAGCCATGTAAGAAATTATTGAGCACATTACGTGTCCATAAACTCCACGTCGTGTGGTGGCGCAGTTTACACAAGTCGCTATTGCAACATGCAGCTGAGTTTATTGATAGTCTGTTAGACACAGCCTAGAATGAGTATCCCACAGACGATAACATGGATCAGAGACTATAAATCAACTCAACTCAGCTACATGTTGGAATATCGACTTGTGTAATCCGCACTACCACACGACGTGGAAGATAAACATATTCTGCTCTCAATCATTTTTCCATGGCTCTACAAAAATATCTTAAACTGGATTCAGGGGATCTCAAAACGTGTATTTCCGGCGAAATTTCGACGTTGAATTTTTGGGTGGCATACAATATTTTCCCTGCTTACATTATGTCGTAGAGAAAGTAAAAATGAATGAATGAAATAAAAAGTAGAGCTTACTTCTTCTGTGGCCATGGATTCGTTCAGAAATACAATACCTATGTACTTATAAGGAGAAGATCAAAGCAAGGCTACAACACGTTCAGTTTACGAATGCAATAGGCCACGTGCTGTTAAAGTTATTCACTTCTTCTAAGTTTATAAAATTCCGCTCTAGGTGATCAATGCCAGGACGTAATATAAGTAACTGATGAAGGGAAGGGGTGGGGCACACAGAGGGGAGGGAAATCAGTGGTAACCAGAGCCTCAGGTTCGGTTCCCGGCTTTGATCAATAACGTTCAACTGCATGTTCACACTGGCGTAAATGTGTGTGTAACTGTGCGTGCGTATGTGAGACAGATAGAGACAGAGAGACAAAACAACCATTAATTCCTCCGTTTTACAAATCTTTCAGAAATAGATTACTAAAATCACGAATCTGCAAATTTGCCTGATTTCAGATATTTCAGATTTACTATTACTTTGTTTGAAATACTCATTTGTGAATAATCACCAGATATATTAGAAATAAATTTAGAGGAAAATAAGATTCAGTAAGTAAAATGAATCAACGGTAACACAGAAACAACCATTTAATCTAGTGAAATTAAAACAGTTAACGATCAACAACAGAAAAATAAAACATAACCTCAATAGGCAATTTAAGGCTATCTGTTTGGTATGAGCGCACTATTTCCCACAAGCACAGTCGAAAAAAAGATGTTCTATATGCATTCACATGACTTTCTCTACGCACTCTTGTACAAAATAGTCTTTAAAACGTTTATTCTTCCATCTACTTAGTGTTAATCGAAATATAAGTTTGTAGAAATTCACTTATTACACATTTTATGATAGTTAAAATGTGAATAAGAGAATACATGAGGCTACGTTAGCTCTTTTAAGAGCTGAACGCTACATGATGGCTTTGATATTCCATTCACTTTGCATGTCAGAACATTAGGAATCGAAAGACTTCTTATTTGAGAAAAATATAGGTATGGAAAATTCAAATGTAGGTATAACAAGGAATATCTAGGAAATGATTCACATCGCAAAAAAAATGTGTTTCACATAAATTGTGTGTTTTAACGAGAGTCAACCAGAATGAAAAGGGCTTTTGACTGCATTCTCAGAAAGTTCATATGATAGTTTAATCAAGATTGTTAGAGCCATTTTTGAAAAAAATCAAACAAACATTTTCCAATTAAAGGGTAGTCAAGGGTGGGGGGGGGGGGGGGGAGATTTTCATGAAAACCTCTGTGCGGCATCCTTGGAAAACGCTGAAGTTGAATACCAACTTTACACAGGCCCACAGACACACATGTTTTTTGGATTCAGGGGACCTCAAAACAGAATTTCTATAAAATCTTGCTAGATAATTTTTCGGTGAAATGCGAAACATTCTTTGGCTGCATAGTATAAAAAATGAAAACGCCTAAGTTGTAGCAATATAACCATATCAATTAAAGTGACATAAACAAACAGAAAACTGCAGATTCTTGATTGGAAGTCCCCTAAGCATTGGAAGGTTTAAATTACAAATTTAATTTTTTTCCTAATTGCCGCTAATATACGTAACCAAGAAAAGACAAATGGAAAAATAAGTTAGATACAGTTTATTGAACACTTTCCTCGACATTTGTTAAAGATTACTAATATCTTTGTGTATCGTTTATTTACAAGACTTTGACACGTACAGGACGAAACTTATCGCGGGAAGTATTTTTTTTTTCAGAATGACTATGTGTTGACTCATCACAGAGATATCTCTAGATGCAGTTATTATACCTAGGCCTAAGAACCGAGCTGCGAACTTACTTCCTTAATTATAGACATACAAACAGTCTTAAGGTTTGATCTAATCTTTGCTCACCAAACATTGCATTTACAGATCGTTCAATATCCCCATATAAGTTAAAGAAATAAACATAGAATTTTTTAAGTTATCAATTCGGTTAGCACGAAATCACTTATACTCAAAAAAATTTATTTGAAACTCTTTTAATTGTATTATAAAAAGGATTTGAACGAATAGAAATTTTACATTTTATTAGTCTTCCAGACACCATTGTTGTAATTTATCTATAACCTTTTCATTCGCTGTATCTTGATTATTTTCTTCTTTTAGTACTGTTTTTACTGTATATAATGCTGGACATTGTTGACAACATGAAAAGTAAGAAAATTCAATATGTGCATTTTATTTTGCGGTTAAATATATTAAATATGTAGTATTTAATTGAAATCGTTATAGCCATTCTTGAGAAAATCAAAGATTTCCAAACCGGTTCCACGTAAAGGGCAGCAGTTTTCTTTTTCACCGGAAATATGTGTTTTGAGGTCCCATGAATCTAACAAAAAGCATTTTTAGGAAAAGGTCCTGTATGTACGGTAGTCTGTGGACAGCAGAACTCAAAAACAAAAGTCGGTTAAAAGCCAAGTTGGTATTTAAGTTTAATTGTCTTTTAAGGAAGCGACACGAAGATTTTGAAGAAAATTCCTCTACCTTAAACTGCTCATTGCATGGAAAGTGTTTCGAAAATTTTTATTTTCTCAAAAATGGCTCTAACGGTTTTGATAAAATTGACGTATGTTTAAGATATTTCTATGACAAATGAAATTATATTTTTAATTTTCTGGCTATAGCCTATGTAGTCCTGGATGACTTTTGAATAACTCGTAAACCGTAAGAGATACACCAAATCTTACTATAATAAATGTAGATCTTGCTAAAACACACAATTTATGTCCAAATAAAATTTTTGTAGTGTGAACCATTTCGGAGATATTCCTTGTTATTTGTGTCAGTTTCGCAAAACTTAAAACTTTCGTGAAATGGAACATCGTTTTTCATTTTTGTATGTTAGTCGTGCATAGAGAACGGGATCTCAAAGCTTTAAAATACTTTACTATCAATCAAAGTCTACTGTATTCTCACATTCCCCTTGTAATGGAAATAAAGAATAAGATAATTTCTGTAAATGTTTATCTTAACTAATACGAAGAAGATATAGGAATAAGAGTTTGTAATAATGGTTAATATAAGAGTAGAGAAAGTCATGTGAGTGAAACACATCAGATTTTTTCTTTTCTTCTTCCAAACATAGGACATGAACATTATCAAATCCCATTCATATGGAAATTTTGTAATTTTCTCATGTACAACTATTTCAATATGCAAATTAATAACAATGAATATCTCTGAAATGATTAATTCCACAAAAATTGTGTATGTACTTTAACAAGACAGATACATTTTTTAGGTAGTAAGATGTAGTCTGTCTCTTATGGTTTATGAGGTATGCAAAATTCATAAACAAAATCGTAGAGCTGGTTTTTGTTAAAGTCATCGAAAATTTTTCCATGTAAGGAGTTCGGGGGGCGGAGCATTATCTTGAAAACCTTTGTGTCGCATCCTAGGAAGATGGAGAGCTTGAATACCAAGGTTAGTATTTAACTGAATTTTCGTTTTTGAGCTATGCTGTCATGCAGACACACAAACACACACACACACACACACACACACACACACACACACACACACACACACACACACACACACACACACACACACAAAAGTGCTTTTTTTTTTGGATTCAGAAGACTTCAAAACGTGTATTGATAGTGCAATCTCAGTACCGATTTCTGAAATGAATAATACAATAAGTTGATTCTCGCCTTCTTTCGTGCTCCCGACTCTAATTCTGTTAACATGTTAACACCTCCCCAGTTGAGTTTCTGTGAATGCTGGAAGAACAAACAGAAAGTGCATCGCTCAATCCACTGTTTTCTGCATATCCTGTTGTTCCGCCCAATATATTCACAGATCCTCATAATCAATCGGAATCATGCTTAGATCTAATCTACATCTCGAAAGGCAACATGCAGAATGTAGAGGTGTCATGGGGAAACACGAAATCAAACTTAATCGCAAAAACCATGAAGGAAGACAATGCTACAGGGTTATCTGAGCTTGTGACTGCGAAACGATAAATTCGTTTACTCGGCTCCGCTTTCCGATTCCTTTTAATCCTGATCGTGAACATAGACACCTGTATGGACGACTCTATGACAAGGTTTGCAGGGAGGCTTAGCACCTCGACCTATGGAAAATATGACCTTGATGGGGCGCCCCACGAGAGGGAGGGGAAGGTGAGAGGACACTAAGGGTGGCCGGACCTGCGGAGAGAGACGGCAGAGGGCAGGGTCCTCCCCGCTGCCCGGTAGCGGCTCGTAATTCCCCTGCGGGCTCACACATTTCCTGGGGTACCTGGGAGAGACCTCCCCGATCCAGAAAAGAGAAAAGTGCCTGCCATACACACTGAAACTCCCGCCAACACTTAGATCCCTGAAATAGTCAACCAGGGTGACCCCGGAATGAAGGAATGAAGGGTCCCTAACGAGTGCTAGAAATTCTTCACCTTGACACCAGGTTTCACCAAGCAGCCACTGGTCAGGCGACCACAACGCCACCCAGGCGAGGACAGCAGTTACAGTTCGCAAAGTTCCCGCACACCAGCGCCAAACTCGCTCATCGCCAACACCTCCGATCTTGAAAGACCGAATTGAAATGAACATGAAATGAACTAAAGGGATGGGAAATTCGGGAGATTAACTATTTATCCTTCCCAATGTTTGCCTGTTGACCTCAAGAAGCACCGAGAAAACAGGGTCAGAAGGGTCGCCATGGAATCGAAGCCAAAACCTCGCGAATGCGGGCCACAGACGCTATCGACAGAGCCATCCCGCTTGGTGTGTGTAATTATTACCTTAAGAATGTCCCTCTTGGATAGATTTACGTAAGGTAACCCTGTGGTATAACAGTCCATCCGGGAGAAACCCAACAGCCCGACCGCTGCGTCCTCCACCTCCGCCCACTACAGACGCTCAGTAAGCAACACCGTGCTAAGGAGACAGCCGGATAGATTTACATGCTGTATTATTGTAGAACAGATTTAACATGTAAATGAACAGGTAAGAAACTAAAGAGGGGATTGATTTATCGGGCGTTGAGTGGGACTCTGACCGTTGTGGTTTCACTTCATTTGCTGCTGCAGCAGTGGTACGCCTGGATCCACTCCATTTCATATTCTCATAACGGTGGTAAAAACCTTGACATCAGCGCGGTCTCCATCGATGCCTGAATTATGGGAACCGCTTCGGAAGCTCAGCATTTGCTAACAAAGGATGCAAAATGGAGCAAGACAACTCATCAGCTTGCGGTATCTTCCGGAAATGCGGAAGATTCCCTTGCAAATTTTAGTATCGAAATTTTAATGATGGCAGCTACAAACGGAACGAACCTCTGCGTCACTTTCCTTTGTCACGAGTCCCCGATGAATCATTGACACAGTGCGCACAGCACACTTAGTGTATGCACCTTCATTTGTTTACTTTCTCTACTACAGTGTTGTAATGTACCCAAAAATACGATATCGATATTTCATCAGAAATACATATTTTGATACTCTGAATACTTTCTCTACTCTTGCACAAACTATTCCTATAACACTTTACTTATTCCCCTATCTACTTTACATTAATCGAAATAAAATTTTGTAGAAATTATCTTATTGCTAATTTCCTTGTGGGTGCAGTGGAAATACAGTAGGCTTTAAGCGATAGTCAAATATTTTAAGAGTGGTCGCTATGTGATGACTTTGATATTCCGTTGTCATTGCATGAGCATGAGATAAAAAGAATAATGTCCAGTTATGCAAGTAATCAAGCGTAAATAGGACTACATGGGCTATAGCCCGAAAATTCAAAATATATATTTCATTTGGCATAAAAATATCTTAAACATATCGAGTTTTAATCAAAATAGAGCTTTTTTTGGGAAAATAAAATTTTTCGAAAAGTTTTCCATGTAGTTTACGGTGAAGGAATTTTCTTCGAAATCTTTCAGCCGCATCCGTAAGAGATATTTTTAACTTATATACCAACTTTGGTTTTTAACCGATTTCTCGTGGAGATTTTTCTAAAACTGCTTTTTTGGATTCAGAGGGCCTCAAAGTATATAGTCCGATGAAATCACGACATCGAATTTTTGAGTTAAATACAATATTTCTACTTACTAAACGTAGTAGAAAAATTAAAGATATCTGTGTATTTGTAAACAGCATAACTCAGAAACGAAAGATCGTTAAATACCAAACTTAGTATTTTAAGTTTAGTATTTCCTAAGGATACGATCCGAAGATTTTCAAGACTCCTTTACATGAAACATTTTTGAACATTTAAATTTTTTTAAAAATAACAGTAACGATTTTAATTAAAATGCTATATGTAAAGGATATTTTCAAGACAAATGAAATGTATATCTTGTAATTTCTGGGAATGTCCTTAGAAGTGTTCATTCTGGGTGACTTCTGCATAGCTGGCAAACTGTAAGAGATAAGACAAAGTATTTACTTTACACAAACTATAGTCAAATCTTTAAGAACCGTTCGCCATGGGATAGTTTTAGCATTCCATTCTCTTTTCATGCCCAGGACATTAATAAAAAACGAGTAACAACTTCTTATTTAGTTATGGATATTCCTCGTAATAATTGTACAAACTTTCAGTTTAGTTAATTAATCTTCCACTATATTTAAACATTAATTCAGTTTGAAGAAATATTCAGTTTTTGTTAATATAATACTATCACTAACAACAGAAATGTCGTATTAAATTTTCTAAACATATTTTTAAAATTTAAATAGGTATTCAAAAACCAAGTGATGAAAGAAAAGTTCGGTGAATGTACAATTACCCTGAAAAGTATAGTAAAAATCTGAGTCATAGTATTTTCAATCCTGGTTGAATCCTGGATGTTGGTTCATGATAGAATCAGTCAACAACCAGAGTTTACACAAAGTATGCAGATTCTAAACTTTCACCATCTTAACGTTATGGTAGCAGAGAAAGACTGACTAAACAAAATCGATGAGCCTAGTGTAGCTGGAGAGCTTGAGCAAGAATCGAACCGCGACCCTCCACCTGCAATGTGTTTGTAAATAATTGCTAGTCAATTAACTCATAGTGCGCTATGCGAGCGAGTGGGGCTCCAGGCAGTTCGACTCTCCCTCCCCCCTTTTATCTTGTAGATCTAGTTTTTCATCTCGGTGATTATCGTCTCTCAGCTTCTCGTTCACCTAAGAAAGGATTTAAAGAGCACATGAAGCAGTGGAGAGAATCTGCCACTGACCTTCCTTAAGTCAATCACGTCAGATATACGTACTTACATATTTACTTACGAGAGTCATGCTGAAAATTGTGATCAACAATTTGGGGACAAGGTAGTGACTCAAAAAATATTTATTTTTTGTTTTGAATAAAAAGTGGAAATCTTACTCTTTAAAATTATATATGTATTGTAAAGTTATCTGCACAGCGAATATGTGAAAAGCGCTTTAACGATTATCAACAAACATTGACTCTCAGAAGTCCATAAAAGGGCAGAACAAATGAAAAAAAAACCAATAAATACAATGCTTAAGAGAAACACAGAATCACAGGAGGAGGAAAACCAATTAATTATTTCCATAACTTGAAATTTATCAAACTTATGTGCACTTTTCTTCAAAATTACAGAACCCATTTTAGACAAAATTAGTATACTTCCTGAAATATGTATTCTACAAATATAATCTATTATTATAAGAAAAACCCAAAATATAAAATTAAAAAAATATATTTGTGTAAAACAAAACTTTAAAAAAGTTACAAAAATTCAGAATTTTTTTCTGAACATATTTAAGTAAATTTAGGTTGAGATTCTTTAGTGCCCTAAAAATAATCAAGGAATATGCTTGAATATTGTTGAAGTAAAATGCACCGAAGTATTAGATGCTGCCCCCCCCCCCCTCTCGCCTGCGCCACTGCGCTTGGTACAAAAAATCATAACTAAAACAGAATGTATCAAAATCATGTCTTTCTCATCTAAGGTAATATAAACGGCGTTTCCCTTGGAACAAATAGTTTATGACAATGATATTCACTCGTTTACTGTTGGTGTTAATCTTTGGGCTGTCTTTATTGTCTCTCTCTCACTCACACTTCCAGACTCTAGCGAGCATTGCGAATAATCCTAGCTAAAGAAAAACTCTTACTCTGCAGCAGGGAATCGAACCCAGTACCCATAGTTTTGAAGCTAGCATACTAACCACCAGAACACAGAGACGCTATAATGTTCTTTGTTTTAATGTTGTTGCGTTCAGACAAAAGAAAGTTGACGCTATAATGCAATTCGTATTTGAGGTTAGTGGACTTTTAATAGACTCATAAATGATAAAGTTCTTTAAAAGTTCTTATTGTATTTAGTTTCTCTTATATTTGTAACAAATACGGACGATGATTCACTTCAATCCACTCATTTGAAACTATGTATAGCTCCTTAGTTTATTTTATGTTCGTTGTATGTTCTCCCATAGAGTAATAATTTGGTATGTTTGTATGTGGTAAAGTGCTACTTTTTTACCTTTGTTTCTAAGGCAGGATCTTAGTTCCTTATCTTCTTGCTGTTTGTTGTACCTTAGTCGATTGCAGGCGTTGGTGACGAAAAAGCTACTATTCCTATACAATGACAAGAAAATCGTTATATATCACTGTTTTTTTTTTAACTTTTTTGTTTAATTTACAATGATTTATAGCGCTCTGGAATTACACATGCACTGAATAAGTTTAAATAATTCTTTTCTCATGTATTTCGCAGTTTTTCGAAGCGTTGTCATTTTTTCTTATCATAAGACTATCGTGTTCCCTAAACCTCTATGTTACATTTTCTTATGAGAGGCTACAAAGGAAAACTGTCTCATATTAATGGATAATAGGTGGTCACTAATACATATTGTTGAAATATTGCAGTGAGTTTGTATTTTCCCCCGTATTTGCAATATATTGAACTAAGGCAAACTTCAAAGAAGATTTTCTTTAGCACCCTATAACATTTTGTCATTTAGCTTCCACTTCAGTTGCATCCCTGTTCTTTAAAAGGTGAACTAATGTACCATAAATTTCCGTGTTTGGAATGTGTAACTCTAGTAAGGTCGAGAAGATCCAAAGGGTAACCTTCCACGAGACACATCTGCTCTATTGCCTCGAGCAGGTCCTGGCAATCCGCGTGTAACATTCGCGTCCTCAGTGCGGACCTAGACGACACGAAAACACTCGCTTAAAGATCACATCTTACAACAAAGATAAAATAACTACTTATGCTGCTGATTAAGGAGATCCAGTTTCACTTAAGATATTTGCAAAGCGGCTTTAGGTGCAGGAATAGAGTTTGGCTGCTAGGTGGCGTGAATTTCGTGGTTAGCAAAAGAAGCCCAATGTGTACAGCAAGGGGAACAATCAGGGAGGGTGGCGAGAGTGAAATCGTACATGTGCGTGCGGCGAGGTCAAACCCGGGGTGTGGCCGCCTGCAGCTATCAGCATCATCGTCATCGGCTTCCTAACTGTGTGGTCAGCTCACAGCAGGTACACTACCTCTATGGAACTCTAAAATTGAGAAAAGAAACACAAAGACAAGGTCCTTAAGGACTCGCGATGAACAAGCACTTGAAGAAATCAGAGTTTCTAAATGCCGAGGAGGGAAAAACCACTGAATTTTTTTCTACTCCGGCCCAAAAGATATATTCTTCCTTATTTTAGAGACAGTTCTCGCTGTGAGAAGTTCCATTTGTTCTAGAAAACACAGCATCACTTAAATGCAAGTTATTTTCAAATCAAAATGCACATATTGGCGAAGGATTTCCAGTTCAAGGCTCTAAAGAAAAGAATTAGAGAATAATGTTCAGAAATTGATTAAAATCTAAAATCGTAGGAGTTTTTTTTTTATTGTTCCATTTGTACCCCACCTTTAACTTCAATTGTCACGTCGGCGACTTTTCCCTTTGGAAGATATTGCATATAGGCAATGTGTTAAGCTGTCTATAGTGTTTTTTTTGGATATTTGTACATTAGGTATGTCTCTCTCTCTCTCACTCTCTCTCTCACACACTCACACATACTCTCTCTCTCTCTCTCTCTCTCTCTCTCTCATTCATACTTCCAGACTCTGGGGAGCATAAAGAACAATGTTGACTAAAGAAAAAGTCCCATTCCGCTGTCGAGTGTCGAATCTGGGACCCCGCACAGTAGGAGAGTGCTCTAAGGAAATGAAATAGACTTGTTTTTGGGACTCTAAAACTGCTGAAGTTCTCAGCGTTCCATTCAATATTGGGCGAGGAAAGACCGCTTAATTTTGCTCAGAAGCCTCATTATCAGGCTCTTTTACGTGCCGTAAATCTACGGCATGGGCTTCCAAAGGAAGCCTCGCTAAAGATTTTTATTCCCTAAAATGATCCATCGCCCTCCGCCGGGTTTGAGCCCGCGACCTCGAGGGCTAAGCCAGAGAGGGATATTGCTTTTGTCAATGCTAATTAGAATATTATCCCTTCGGTTTAGAAAAGGTTCAAACGATATACCGCTTGAAAGAAATAATAAAGTTGTTATTCCTTCCTGACCTTATAGATTTATGAGTTATTTTGACTAGGATCCTATCTTAGACAGAAAGACACGTCCGTACTTAAAGTCTCTAACAAAATACCCCCCCCCCCCCCAACCGTCCTTTTCAAAACAGGCCTTGTGGTCATCCGGATTCTATTTCCAGCTGGAGGGTGGAAATTTTACTTTAGCCAAGTTTATTCCCCATCCTCTCTAGGGCCTGCAAGTGTGTGTGTGTGTGTGTGTGTGTGTGTGTGTGTGTGTGAGAGAGAGAGAGAGAGAGAGAGAGAGAGAGAGAGAGATAGAATTTAATGTACATAATAATCAAAGGTAAAACGAGCCCTAAGACAAACACCACTGTAAGGGAACGAACATCATTTCTGATTAGGGAGCGAACCTTCATACAGGGAACAAAATGTTGTGGAATGTGGACTATAGAAAGTGGGAGAGGGTCAGTCTGACACATGATCACAATACAGAGAAGGCGAGGTGCAGTCGACGTACGACCGTTATCGATAACGCCGCTGAACAACTTACATTCAATGATGACACCATTTGCAGTAAAATCACTTCCAAATTATTGTAAAAGTTCACCAATACGCGAATATTTCGATTTTCTTGCTGCAGGCATTCTACTTTGTGTGGAGCTAGTGAATACATTCGAGAGGCACTATGCACTAAAGGCAGTATGTTTTGTGCTGTCACTGTATTCGCTCAATGACGTCACGCTCTGCCCATGTGTCAGGTAACTTGCGATCGCCTCATTTCGCGATAGGTGTATAAAATTTTGAACCCTACTGATGAGCAATTGTTCCCAAAGTAAATAACGGAATATGAAAAAAGGAGAAAAGAGTGTGGATTGTCGAAAGTTTGCGTTTATAGCTTCTTACAAAGAAGTGGCATATTTCTAAATCTTGCACAAAGTTTACCAAGGTAGACAGACTTTTCCGCCCCACATTTGTTTTGCATGTGTACATTCTGTTATAAAAGCGGATAGAATGTTGTATTAGGATCGTGTACATGACATAAACAGTTAACGTTTTCAAATTTGTAAGGCATTGTTGTGACAGGGAGTTTACGTATAACAGTTTGATTGTATTCTTAGTCAGGTTATTCTTCTCGGAATGTTTTTTATAACAGATCTGTAAGGTGATTATCGCAAAATTCTCAGTCGGCAACTCAATTGCCTAGGGAGCGTGTATTACAGAAATTATTCTCTTGTTTAACGACGCTGTCAATTGCCAGTGTCACCGGTGTGCCGGAATTTCGTTCCGCAGAAGTTCTTTTACATGCCACTAAATCTACTGGCACACTTAAAAACCATCGGTTTGGGCCGGATTTGAACCCATTACCTTGGAATCAGTACCCTAACGTGGCATCTCATCTCAGAGTTCTTTGGAATTTCTTTTACTCCTCTGAGCTGTAGACAATTAAGCTTGTAGGAATGAATATTAATTTATTTTAATATCTGATTCTGGCGATACACGGTAGAATATCGCATCGAGGTTCAAAGACAGGTCCTTTGAACATAAGACCGCCAGTGGTGGACAGTAGAACCAGTTCTGGAAGGATAGAAGGGGAGAGAAAATATATATTTCGTGAAGGTTATTAACAGTTAGTGGTGAACCTCGAAGTATTCATGTTTGTGGTTTGAAAGTAGCCTGCGAGACTTTAAAATTTTGCATTACTGTTGTATTTAACGTATACTAAATAAAGAGTAAGACTTCACGTTTTTGCCTCGCATTTGAGCCTAAGGAGTTGTTGGACTATAGTTCCTGATAGACCTAGATTTTCGAGTAAATGCTACATTCCATAGACTTGTGTCAAAATCAAAACATGCAAAACAATGGGGGAAACATTAGAAATATTCCTGTAACATTCAGCGTTAACTGAGTTTATGCAATAGCCTGGCTTGATGACTCACTGTTGGCCCTTACCTACTGTACCTACTTCGGTGAATCCAGCTGAAACAAATGAGAACTTAAGACGTCAGATAATGCAGCACATGGCAATATTGGTTTTTTCCTTCCATCAGTTAGTTTGGGTTTCGCAAGACAAACTCGAATAATGACTAACCTTATACTGCTAATTTCTATAAATATTTTGTTTTACCAACGTACAACAGTGTGGAATTATTTTGAAGATGATAAAGCAGTGTGTAAAATATACAGCAAAAGATATTTATGAGATGTTAAGTGACTAGAGTTGTAAAATCACCGTTGGCTATCATAAGTAAGTTTATACTATGGTAGTTTTCCTAGTAGAATTGGTCAGTTAAGAACTTACCCGCATTACTTGGGCGTTACTTCATATCGATAGCGTTGTTTACGTTTTTGATCATGTTTTACTAGATTCCTCTAAACCGGAAGCGTTGAATTTTGAACCTTCTCGAAACTGAGAAAGGGTATATAAAGGGCCGCTTAACCTACGGAACTATAGTGTCTTCAAAAACATTTGGAAGCTCCTCTAAATATACTATAGTTCAGATCGCAGACACTGATAGTTCAAACTCACTATCACAGTTATGTTATGTTTACAGATTCTCTATTCAGAAAGCAATATACGAGTTTCCCGTCGCTATCAGAACATGATGCTGGGACATCTGAAAATTATGAGCGAAAACAAAATTGGTTACATGTGTTTATACATACAAAAGATCGTCTTTATAGGTTTGGCAGCTACTGTTTCCAGGTTTACTTTTTGTAGAGTGCTGCGTAAACAACACGCTCACTGAAAAATGGATTAGCTTCGGTGAATCCATAGTTTGAGTTTTTATCCTTC
This sequence comes from Tenodera sinensis, assembly GCA_030765045.1. Lineage (NCBI taxonomy): Eukaryota > Metazoa > Arthropoda > Insecta > Mantodea > Mantidae > Tenodera > Tenodera sinensis. Next base: position 56,555,703 of record CM060972.1, read on the forward strand.
AGAAGAATCTGGCACATACTTTTTTGAGGTTTTGTGAAGTGCTTTAGGAGTTATTTGATGGTGCATGACTTCATATTTCTGCACACTCAGGTTAGGAATGGAAGCAGAGATTGCAGCGACCGTGCGCTCGGCCTTGACCCCTTAATCACACGGCAACGGTAACCATAACGACAACGGGTAGAAGGGCAGCACTCAATACTTTGTTACACAACAGTCCGGCAACAGAATTGCAAAATAAATATCGATCAGCTTACCTATAGAAAGTTAAGGTCGATTGGAAATTCATTTGTCTCTAACTGACAATATTTTTTCTACCTTGCGACTAGAGAGCTCTAGCATTTATTTCATGGCACTGTCATCTTGAATAATTTCTGCAGCAAAAAGGCTAATCTAACATACCGTGCCCGGTAACGAAACAGAAAGCTAATACTTGGCACGAAAAAGCTTCCCGTCGAAACACTCCCATTTGAATACATGCACTTGTACTTTCTCGTTCCCGTTCTTGGTACCGTTGCCTGTGGTTATGGCCAGTGCGCCAGGAATTACCATTTTACAAGTTAGGCATAGATTCAATTCGCTTTCTTTATGAGCTGTTCATGTGAATTATATGTTTTCACGGAGAATTGAGATTGATTTGAGTCCGACCTCACATTGACAACGGTTCACGTTTCCATGTTAAATTCAATACGTACTGAGATCGATTTAATACACAAGGTTTGAAAATAATTCAATCGTTTATCTTGATCGACTGGATTAACGTTGGCGAACCTGTGAAACATATGTTGCTTTGTTGTTCTATGTATTTTGAGCATGTTTTGAGCTTAGTCAATACTTTTGAGGCATCATGGAGTCGACAAACGTACATCGTTTTATTACACCAGTTCCGCAATAAAACAAAATGACGAGCGTATTCAAATCGATTTGAATACGGTGGGTGTTTTCATGCAGCAAAATTTCGATCCGATTCTACTTTCTAAGCGGATTGGATCAAAGATTCACTATGATCTACAGTCGCTGGGAAATAACCTGGCACTTGACAGTTAACTGACTTACTTATCTACGAATGAGGCTAGCGCTATCGTGTTACAAACACCTCGTTCGCAGGTGAGTGAATCAGCTAACTGTCGGCGAGAAGTAATGACATTAACTTTCTTTTGTTTTGCTCCAAAAGAAGCTTACGGGCAACTCCGTACCTTATTTGCCGTTTAAAAACGTTTCTTAATCCACATTTTCGTACTATTTCTTTTCATTTATGGAAAAAAAATTCAATGATTACAAGAAGAGGGTGCATTGAATATCTCTCATGTTTGCCGAGTATAATGATAACTAATAGAATCATTCCCATTCCGTTGATTATCTATTTTAGCGATATTTCTTGCTTCATGTTATGTCCCGTCCTATTAAGTAGGTTCATCGTAATCCAGGAATAAATCCGTGCATTATTCAAATCGATTTCATTTCCGTATAAAACATGCTAAGGAGTACCAGCCTTAGATCCAGATCTTGTATCCCTCCGCGGTAATCTTGTGCTCGCATGAGTTGCGACTAGCACAAATAAACAAACGCCACGTGGACATTATTGTTATCAATATTAATCACTTTGTTATATAAATTAAAAGCTTCAAACTATGTTTGACTATTATTCATCTCGAAAACTCAGAGTTAATCGTCAATATTAAAGTACTATATTTTGTGGTGTGCTTTGGTTTCGCGTGTATCGTGAGTTAGTTGTTGACGGCTTGTGTTTACATCAAGTTGGGAACTAAGACTATATATATATATATATATATATATATATATATATATATATATATACACGTGTTACATGCAATATTTTATGCAACTGTAGCATTAAAAATAACTAATACATTTCCTAAATGTAAAATTGTGTATCAGAGAACACATATAAAGTGGAAAATGGAAGGTAATGATAAAACTAGTGAAAATATGGATTCTATTCCGCTTGACATTTTGAATGAAGTCACGAAGTTTATTAATTCCCGAAAGTCAAAATATGTTTACGAAAAATAATATGAAAAGTTTTGTGGCTAGAGATAGTTTGACTATGGCATTCTTTTCAGAGCTGGCAATTATGTAGGTTTTCTTATGTTTTGACGGTGATGACGTCACTGTTTTGTTGCCATGATAATTGCGTCATTCACTTTCTGGCACTGGGGGTAGAAGTAGAGTAATTTCGCACGGTTTATCCCGTCATGATAAGTTGTTTTAATGCTGTTTAATGTGCACAACGCAGGAAAAATGGTATTAGAGTTGTGTTGAAAACAAACTCTGCAAGTTCTGTGTTAACGATTGAGATGATACGTCCGTTGCCTGTTTTCAGGAATGAAAAGCTGCTCGGGATAGGGTTTTGTCATGAAAGGTGGACTATAGCTAGGTACCTTTCCGTCGTATGAAAGGTAGAGACATTTCAGTTGAGCCACACTGTACAAGAGACTTTTGGCGTGATCAGGGCGGCATACCCACCCTACCCTAGCGACCCACTCCGGCTGGATGTGAAAAGGGTGTGTGACAAGAGCGAGGGGTGGGGTGGGGAAGGAACGCCGGAGCGCACTACTCTCTCCACCCCAACCCAACCCAACCCAACCCTCTCCCATTTATACACCGTGCAGTCCTAGCCTAGCTGCCAGAGTACGGCACGCAATATCTCCAACCCACCCCACAGGGAGAGACTTTCCTCGGCGGTGGCGCCCCCCGAAACCATTCCCTTCCTCGCTTTACTAAACCCGCCCCCTCCCCAAAAAAACAGGCACCACATTACGTGGCTGGTAGGCAGAGAAGGGGGATCACCAGCACTATAGTGCTGCTGCTACAGTCTTGCCAACATGCAGTGTGTTCTCCTGTTTAATGACGACGGCGACGGTGATGAGCAAATCTCCATTCAAAATGTTTGTCCTTTTCTCTTCTTGTTGCGTTTATATCCTAAGATTGGCTTTCGAGAAAACTGCAAGACTTTGCCGAAGATTTTCTCGACCTCGTCGCTGTTGCCATGCACGATTCTTTCCAAATTTTGTCAACGTACACAACGCCATTGATGTTTTTGTATCATTTTTTACTTTACGTATAGCAAGTAGGAGAAGTATTGCATTACACCCAAAATTTTGATGTCGAAATTTCACCGGACATATATGTTTTAAGGCTCCCTGAATCCAAAAATTAAAAAGCATTTTTAGAAAATGGTCCTTGTGTGTGTGTGTCTATGAATAGCACAACTCAAAAACGAAAAGTCGCTCAAAACCAAGTTGGTATTTAAATTTAATATCCTTCAAGAACGCGACACGAAGATTATGAAGAAAATTCCTCTACCGTAAATTACCTTTACATGAAAATTTTTCCAAAATTTTTATTTTTACAAAAATGGCTCTAACGATTTTGAGTAAAATATCAAATGTTTAAGATATTTTTATGGCAAATGAATTGTATATTTTGAATTTTTTGCTTATAGCCTATGTAGTCCTGTTTACTCAGGATTACTTTTGCATCGTAAGAGAATAGACCAAATCTTACTATACAAAAACTCGAAGATATACCTTATTATTTGTGTGAGTTTTGCAATTTCTTCGCTGTGCATAGAGAACAAAATTTCTGGACCTTCATATGGCCATTTTACCATAATCCTACTGTATTCCCCTTGCACGTAAAAGCAAATAAGCAATAAGACAATTTCAGCAAATGTTATCTTCACTAACATTAAGAAGATAGATGAATAAGAGTTTTTAATTGTAGTACCTGAGTAGAGAGAGTCATGTGAGTGCAACTCATCAGTTCTTTTTTATAGAAACCCTGTTTTTGTATTCTTTACTCTCTCACTTTACTTCTGTTTTGCGAATTATGTCCCTTATCGACTTGGCTTATATATTAAGATCTTCCTACACGTTCAGCGTCGTTTAGACCTGGCTTTCTAGTTCTTCGGCGGGAATATAACAAATGACTGTCAAAGATTAAAGTATAGGCTCACATTCGAGGCCTATCCATCTAGTACTATGGAATCAGTCATGTCCAAATTCTGAGTCGGTTTTGATACTTCCCGCATTATATGTTATATTTGAAAGCAGGGAGAGGGGTAAATCGACCTTTGCACTGTGTTATCTTTAGTTAAACTAAACATTGTGCATAAGAAAGGCCCGCAGGATCAAGAAATTTAAGACATGTTTATATAATAAGGGCTAATCTTAAGTAAAATGTAAATTAAGCTTCCAAATTCGGCATAATACCTGTTATAGATATTTTTATCTGTCGAGAGATGGGAATCTGATATTCTAGTTCTATTTTTACGTATCATTTCTTCATCTCAGAAAAAAGCTGCTCGCAAATGTATGTGGAAACATTGTCAATATAGAAGATAAGGTAAGTATATTTATTTCTATCGCAAGCCTCGGTTACGATCCATCTCTGTTTCTTACGAGTGGGATGACATTCAATGCAAGTGAAGGGGTGTGTCGGTAGGTACTAAGTCCACATGAGACACAGCAACGGTGAGCCAAAGTTAGCTCATGAGCCTGCGTTTGGGCAAGGCTGGGTTAAACTGAGAGAGTATTCAGTGAAATTATATAGCTACATTTTCAACTTTGCTTTAAAAAAGGTTATTTTGTATACCGTGATTTTTATTTTATTTTATTTTTTCGCTTTTAAACGTTGACGTAGACCTGCTTATAATAGAAATGTAGTGAAATGTGAAATAGGTCACCATAATAAGTTTCGATTACTCGTTCTCTATTCGGGTGTTCATTTCTTTGTGCAATATGTTGCAAGTTTGAACAATGCCTAGAATTTACTTCCTCGCTAGTAATAATTGCTTACATACATAAAAACTTTCCGTGCATAAAATTAGCAAGGAAATAGACAACAGCTGTTCTTCTCTTAAGCAAATGGAACTTGCCTGTTTCTCCTTTTTTTCCATTCCTCAAGTCACTCTCTTTTGGCCGAGCTATGATGCATTCGTGGGATTCAAAGACAAACCTCTCTAATGCTTGGTTACTTGAATGAGTAAAGGGGAATGCTTCATGACCTTATGGTGTTGATAGTTCCCCGCGGTTACACTTTCGGGTACCAAGTGAGATGATTCAAGTGGCAGCATTACTTTTAGGAAATCCCAAGCTCCAATTCCAACTGATAAATGTGACTGGAACTTTTTATGACTTCCTTCAGTTGCCAATTAAATATTCGATTTGGTTTTGTAATTCAAAACAATTTTATTATCAGCACGTTACTCTGGAAGGTGGTACAGGACGTAAATGAGGCCACTAACACCACCTATATTCACCCATTGAGGTAACGCGAGGTGAAATAAGTGCAATGAAAGGCGATTTTCGTTCAAATATGTCCAAATTTACGTTCTACTCCTTGCTGTGTTATTGAAGAGTGCTATTACTGAGCCCCTTGCAAGAAACAAATGAAGGATGCCTTATCTAACATAACCTAACACTGTCTCTAGAAGTAACGTGTGCACAAGTTGCTTGGATTTCACGCCCATGGCTGAGGCGGAAGGTGCTGCAGCACATGGTTATTAATGACGTGCTTTCATCGACGACAGGCGGTCTCCTTTACTTTCAAATTTATGACAGACTCCATTCGTAAACTTTTTCCACACAATGGGCTCATTTCACGAATAATTTGAACGCTTAAACCCAACCCATAAAAGACGCTCTTATTGATGAAAACATGTTGACATGATTGTCAATATGTGTGGTGTCAGTATCTGGGAGATTGTGTTCGGATACAAGGTAGTGAGCTTTGGGCACGGTGTAAGACTCGCAAATGTCACATGCGGCTATGCTAGTAAAGATAAATATAATGGTAACTTGTTCCAGCGTGACGCAATTTACGAGAGCATCCTTTTACTCTGCCATGCAACCCCAAGACTCCCGCCAATACTTGCAACCCTAAAACAACCAAACAGATGAACTGGGAAGTGAGAAGCGATCTGAAATGGAATTACAGAAAATTCGGGGAAACTCCGCAAAATCCATGGGTTCCTGCCACAGAAATCGAAACCGCGACCTCCCGAACACCTCTAACTCTAAACCAGCGAACACGAAAAAAAAAAAAAAAAAAAAAAAAGGTTTTGCATTCATATGACTTTCTCTGCTCATTCTTCTTACATAAACATATCGTTGTTAACTGAGATGAACTTTAATCGCACATTTACAATTCCGTTACAGAAATAGGCAAGAAGAATACAACAGGCTAATGCGATAATCATTTTTAAAAAAGCAAGTCGGATTTGTTGAAATTCTATAACCCCGTTGTGTATATCGAGAACACATGCTTGCTCAAAAAATCGAATATATACTCCTCGTGGAGGCTAGTGGTCTGCCTGGTTGAACGGGTCGCTTATTGTTCTCTCTGGACAGCTCTGGTACTAGGGCGGGTCTTCCAGTCATACGTGATTTTTTTTTTTTTTTTTTTTTTTTTTTTGTGGATGGTCGTAACTGCACTGCCAAGTGAACAACGCCTACTGTATAGACTATCCGTTTTACTCACACCTCGATGCGTGATCTACTGGCCTAGATATTGTGAGGTCATTGGCCTTACAGAAAGCATTCGAACTCAGTTCCGGTACATCATTCATTATCACGAGACCGTCATGCCACCCTTCCCACGCCTGCTTGAAGGTACTAACCAATCTGAAAACATACTACTCTTAAGTAAAATTATAAGTCCGTAAATGAAGCAAATATTGAAGTACTATTGTTCATTAACCTATCCTTCATTATTAATAAAATTTCTGCACGTATACTACCCTTAAGAGTCTGTATATACAATGGAATGTTAAACATAAAGGATAGAAGTAAAAATGAGAAACTCCGAGACGGAATAACACTTCATGTAAATTGTGTGCAAATGTTTAAGATCAATAATCAAAGGTGTTTCCTCCGAGTAGGAAATTTCATTGTTCCATTTGATTCATTAGATCATCATTGTTGCGACGGTAAGAAAGGAACGTAGGTTCGTTGCATGATTCATTCATTCTTTCATGTTTTTCATTCATTGCTTCGTTCATTCGGTCATTCTTGCTATTTTCTATCCTCTGAAATACTCCTATTGAACTGCATAAGGGTTTGTTGAGGTGGGTCAGTTACAAACCGTGAAATAGAGAACAATGACATGAACTACCCTTTCTCGAAACACAAAAGAAACCCTCATTATTGTTTATGTCTTTTCCTGAAATCTTCTATATTGTAGCAAGCGATTTTTCTTAGTGTTAACAAAACTAGGGAAAGAAATTGCTATGATGATGACTACTGCGCGAGGTGGCGGAGTATGTGACACTCATTTGGGAGGTATTGAGTTCGACCCCGCGGCCAACCTTCGCAATGCATGCTCTTTTCGGAAGTTTTCCCGGTCAAGCTATAAGGCGTTAAGTGCATCTTGACAAAACAAAAACCACTTCCGTGTCGGTCTGAGTGGCTCAGTTGGTTAGACGCTGATCCTATGGTCGCGGGTTCAAATCTGGTCCAGACAGTGTGCTTAAAAACGTCAGCGCCATGTCAGTAGATTTACTGGCATGTAAAAGAACTCCTGCGGGCCAAATTCGGGCACACCGGTGACGTTGATGTGATTCTGGCAGTTCACAGCGTCGATAAACAACAAAATAATTTTTAAATAAAGCACTTCCAAGTGCGCAAGGGCCTTAACCTGTCAACCTGTTGACTAAACCCATCAACATCTGAAGGTGAGGTACCTGCCATCTCCGAAAGAATTACATTTATATGCTGCTTGAGTAAACGTTAACAGATAGGAAGTATGGGCAATAAGATTTAAATGTTAAAATTCAACTATCAAATATGGCTATATTCCATACCTACAATAAACATATACAGAGTATAATTACAAATATTTTGATAAATGAGACATTATGCATTCACTTTGGTGCGGCAGTTGTTTTTCTCTTCACCTAACAGTTTTACAAAACCAATCATAAAGTTTACCACCTGATGTGTTTTGCATGGTAGTAACTGCGTCCCGAAATGAACGGCTGGTACTCTAGATAATGTGACGTCATTGATCTTGAAGAAAACATTCGAACTTAGTTCCGGTCGTTACCGCATTTGTTTCGCCCACTCTGCGTTATGTTTTCTGTGGCACGCTCGGTTGAAGTTGCTAACCAACCTGAAGATAAATTATAAGTCCGCAAATGAAGCAAATATTGATGTGATATTGTTCATTAACCTGTCCTCAATTTCCAGTACAGATGTCGGCACTTGTACGTCTTCTAGAGGATTAAATACATCTTACGAAATACAGGACTTTCAACTTCCTACGGTGACAGCGTAAATGGGAAGCGTACGAAAATTGTTATCCTAAAAAAATAGGTTTGAGCAATAATCTGTTTTCCGAAGGCTGCAAGTCTAACCTCAATTTCGTTATTTCCACCTCCAGATGAAGTGATGACATTTCGTTCTAGTAAGCACGCCATTTCTGGCGGCTTCTATTCTTAAACTACACGATGCTGACTGTTTCTCCTCGTTGTTTACTTAAGTTGGACTAATGAGGTCAGGGGCGACAGCGGGAGAGGCTGGCGAACTACACAAATTCCTAATGTGCTCCTGAACTTGAGTAACAGGTGACCAATTAGTACTTGACAACTTTCAGCCAAAATAAGCTACGCGGACCAAGAATGAATACACGTCTCTGCAAAGGGAAATTGGAAATGTAAAATGCAAAACTTTGGCATTTTCTGCTTTAATAGGAAAATGCTGGATTCTTTCCGAATCAGAATATACCTGATTTATTCGTCATTGAAAACAATGAACCATCTAAAGTAAATTAAATGGGCTACTTCAAACTTTATTCTATGCCCAATTTGCTAAGACTTCTGTTATCTGCTAAAAAGGCATGTAAGGAACCACTGAGGCAGGTCAGAATGCAGAATGATTGTTGCATAAACCTGTGAACTTAAACTTCAACTGTTATTATTTCAAAACTTTATTTTTCCAAACATATATTCCCAATCTGGAAGCTTCAAGACTTAAAATTTCCACACTTAGTGAGATAAATAACCTATTATATAGTTCAACTAGAGCTATTTTTAAGTGAGCTACATATTTTAAAATGTAATGTTTTGCTCATATATGTTAAGCATAACTTTTGATTAATTTTTTCACAGAGAAAAATCTCTTGTACAAATTTTTCATACAAACCTTAGTCCTTTACGTCCCGTTGATCCAGATAAACATGTGCAGAAATTATCCTATCGGTAATTTTCTTGTGTACGCAAGGGGAATGTGGGAATACAGTACCCTTTAAGCGATAGTCAACTCTTTTAAGAACAGGTCGCTATGTGATGAATTTGAAATTCTGTTCTCTGTATATGACCAAGGGATAAAAACAAAACAAATAAGGTTTTCCTGTTGGAGAAGTAATTGAAAATTTAAACCAATAACAAGGAATATCTCAGAAATAGTTTGATCTACAAAAAAGGGCCTAAATTGCATTCTTTAATGAGATCTGCACTTTTTGTGTCATAAGATTGTGGTTTACCAGTTATATAAGTAACCCAGAATAAAAAGAATTTCTTCAGAGACTATTCCAAGAAAATTAATCATACATTTCATTGATTATGAAAACATCTTCAGCATATGGTATTTTAATCGTAATCTTTAATGTCATTTTTGAGAAAATCAAATTTATTAAACAAAATGCTTCATGTGGGATTTTCTTGAAAATCTTCGTGTAGCATTCTTAAACACCAAGTTTGTTTTAACCGACTTTTCGTTTCTGAGTTATGCTGTTCATAAGGCGCACAGACTTCTTTAAAAATGTTTTTTTTTTTTTTTTTTTTTTTTTTTTTTAGTGTATTCAGGGAGTCTCAAAACATATATTTCCCGTGAAACCTCAACATCAGATTTTTCAGTGAAATACCAAGGTACTTTCCTTGTAGCAGAGAAACAATTGAAACCAGAAATACCACTGGCGACTTGATTTTATTTGTTCAGACTTCAGTGCATGAGGAATTCTGTCTTGGTATTATGCAGCAAACCTGAGAAAAAGTAACTTAAAAATATGAAAGTGTGCTCTTTATCTAGCAACTTGTTCTAGAAGTTAATAATTTTTGAGGCAAAACTAAAAAGCATATAATTGTAAAACTTTAACGAAGATATGGAGAAATATATACCAACAATGCAGTGTTTGTCTTATGTTGATCTGTGAGTTACAGTCAGGGTTAACCACATGTCCCTACGTATGACTGAAACAACAGTAAAACCTTTAAAAGGGGTTCGTTATGTGCTGATGTTGAATGTCATACTCTTTTTCATAACAGCACGAGAAATAACTGAAATTTAAGGTCGATACACAAAATTTAAACTTATAATAATGATGGAGTATATGACTTAAGAAATTGAAATAAATAATATATTTTAATGATATCTGCGCTTTCTGTGGTGTTTATTTTTATACCAGTTATTAAGCAAAATTATACAAAATTCATTAGGAAAGAAGAATGCGTAGAAAATTGAAATTACATTTTATTAATTATATAAATATGTTCAACACGTAGTATTTTAATCAAAAAAGAGTAATTTTTAGAGAATAAAAAGTAAAAAACATTTCCATTAAAGAGTGATTTGGGATGCAAGGATTTATGGAGCTAACTTGTGCAAAATTAAAAATTATTTTTAAAATAATTTTGTTGTTTAACGACGCTTTCAACTGCCAGGATTGCATCAGCGTCGTCGGTGTGTCGAAATTTTGTCCCGCAGGAGTTATTTTACATGCCAGTAAATCTATTAACATGGGGCTGTCGTTTTTAAGCACACTTAAAAACCATCGGTCTGGGCCGGGTTTGAACTCCTGACCTTGGAATCAGTAGGCCACTAACTGTAGTACATACTGTATAATCAAGAAATATCCCATTCATATTTCATGTCCATTTTTGTTTTCTCAAAAATTCGATACAGAAATTTCACTGAAAATATACGTTTTAAGGTCCCCTGAATTAAAAAACTAACTTTTAGAGAAAGATCTGTGCGCGTATTTGTGTGTGTGTTTTGTGTGTGTGTGTGTGTGTGTGTGTGTGTGTGTCTGTGTGTGTGTGTGTGTGTGTGTGTGTCTGTGAACAGCGCAACTCAAAAACAAAATTAAACACTAAAGTTGGTATCTGAGTTCACCATCTTCCACAACACGAAGATGCTTCAAGAAAATCCCCTAACCTCAATTTTTTTTTAATTTTTAATTTTCTCAAAAATAGCTCTAACGTTTCGATCAAAATATCATATGTTTCAGTTATTTTCGTGACAAATGAAATGTTTATCTTGAATTTTCTGGAAATATCCTCTGGGGCCCTCTTCATACTGGATGACTTTTGCATAACTGGTAAACAGTAAGAGATAGACAAAATCTTACTACACAAAAAAACTAGGTCTCCTTATTGGACACAATTTATGTTAAATACATTTTGAATGTGTGAAATAGTTTGTTATTGCTTAACATTTTCAAATTCTTATACTTTTTTTCAAATCGAAAGCCGGTATTCTTTTTCATCTCGTAGCTATGCAAAGAGTATGTGAGTAGAGAAAGTCGTGTGTGTGTGCAACGGGTCAGATTTTTGTTGTTTGTAATGTTGACACTTGCAGGCCTACGTTTGATTTGTTTCAATGAAGTGGTTATGAGATGGATGAGACATGAAGGCATATAATCAAATTTATTACCTCGCAATTACAAGGTTAATGTAAGTCGGGGCGAGCATACGAACCGATGTTATTGCAAGGGTCCGTATTGCTGGCTTGGCTCTTCATGTTCACGAGCAGCGGGGTGGGTAGACAGCAGAAACCTCGTGAGCCCCGCTACACTGCGCATGTCCAGGGAGAGAGAGGAATGGATAAACAGAGGGAGAAAGGAGGAGGTAGTGTTTGAAAGATAACGTTGTATATGAAAGAGACGGAGGGCATGTACATGGGATGGGGGACTGTTCCAAATTTGAGCGCCGAGTCGAGCGTGTGTCCCCCTCTACGGGAAGAGCGGTAGCGGGGCGAAGGGAGACGAGGCGAGGCCCTCCTCCTCTCAGTGTCCCTACGAACCTTGGTCAGAGAGGAACAGAGCGAAGTACGAGAGTATAGAGTGGACCCGGCCCAGCCCGCAGGTGTGTGCGTGTCTGTCGGACATGGGCGAGGGACTTCGCCCCAACATGGCGGTGCGAGCGTGTTCCTCAGTGCTGTTTACGTGAATGAAAAAAAGGGGGCGTTGGTTGGCAGCAGTGTCGATGGACAGGAACAACTGAAAGGACATTGTGATATATTCCCAAGAAATAACTTCTATCAACGACAGAATGTCACACAAAAGGAAACCTAACCTCCACAAGGTAAGTCACGTGAACATTTAACCTCCACTATTACGAAACATAAACTACGTGCTGAACTAGTATTAGTAACTTTAACTGAGATAACTACTTAGCCCTCTAGTTGATTTATTGGAACTGTTAATTAAAAAACAAATGCCTAAAACAGCTGAAATTTGTGTTTAAGACTAATAATACATAAGGGTTTAGCAACTTCCGAATCAGTTGCAACAAGATTTCTACCTCCTACAGTTTCCTCAACGTATACGAACAATACAACTATTTTTTTACTAAATGTGTAGTTCAAAACTGCCCGAGTCGCGGGAATAACTCTTGTTTTGATCTGGTGGTGCCACACATGGCGGCGCAAAGAAAGAAAGAGATGGAGAATATGCGCACGCGATATCTCGAAGTGTCAACAGGTGAATTTTATATCAGCAGCTCCCTCTCTACGCTGCGTCCGTAAACAGGGTAAAAAAAAAAAGAGGTTAACGAAATTACGGTCTGGGTGGGAGATCGAACGTCGTTAGCATGTGTTAAGCTTTTTTTAATTCTCTTTGTTAAAATTAACTGGATGTTGTGTCATATCTATGTCAGTGGTGCAGTTAACCTTGGAATTGTCTATAAACAAAACACCTGGTTGGTAAGTTAACCAGTGTGAGCGTGTGTTTTAAATGCCTTAAAAGTGGAAGCACCGGGTGCGTTGCCCAAGATTTCCGAACGTTACCGAAGTCCCAGGTTACACCCACCAGCGCATACGTCAGAATTAGGCATTTTAAATGTCCTTAAAATCTGATAACGCGCTTGTTATGTTGTTAGTAACTACCCAAATTATGTATCAAAATAATAGTTAATATGAACATTATGAGTTCGCGGGTTCACGTAAGATTAAGTCGAAGTTTTAGTAATATTTATATTTAAATAGTATTGTCACTGCTTTTATGTGATTTACCTTTAAGATGACTTAGTTGTTTTTTCTTTTTTTCCGCTTCGCTACAAACTGTAGATTGGAGCGATATAACGTGTTTTGTTTATTCCTCTATGTAGCGTTCTGTGTGTGTGCGTGTGTGCGTGCGTGCGTGCGTGCGTGTGTGTGTGTGTGTGTGTGTGTGTGTGTGTGTGTGTGTGTGTGTGTGTGTGTGTGTATTATGTTGCTCTTCTTTCCTATTACATAGACAGCATAACATTAACGACATTGTTATTGCCAACAAAAGTTAAACCATGTCTCAGAATTCCTTTAAACTATCAGAACAGCTCAGCAGGTTAAAACCCTGCTTGATAAAAGTGGGGTTCGAACTCGCTGCCAGTAGGGTTTTTTTTTTTTTTTTTTTTTTTTTTAATTAACGTCCTCCAACGCTGTGTCATATCGGACGAATGAATGAAATGAAATGGGTGAAATGATGCTCAAATGAGCCCGAGGTCCATGGAGCTTTAAGTTACCCGACATTCGTCTTCTCAGGGTAGGGAAAACCTCGGAAAAAAACCTTACCCGGATAACTTACCCTAAGCGAGATTCGAACTCGCGACCTCTTGAACGCGAGGCAGACAAGCCAGTAGGGTGGGATAAACTCTCCCTTAGTAGGGGTGAAAAGGATATCCGTTAAACAGAAAGTTCGTTGACCACCGCAAATCACAAGACGTAACTTTTCTTTTCCAAGGAAACTCTTTTCGAAAGATAAACATTTTACAACTTTAACCTATTGAGCTGAATTATTAAGTAGGTATGTGTACTTATAAGTAATAATATCCAAACATTTAACTTGCTTGCGGAATTTATTATCAAAACGAGACAATTTCTTTGCTATAATACAATCATAGTATTGAAAAAAGAAACTGCTAATGATTTTACTTTCTGAGAAACAATGTTATTCATATTTTCCTTTACCTACTCATATTTATGACGACAAAAGGATTATAGGCATGTATGTTGTTTCCTGGTACTACAGTGAATTTAAGGGATAATTTTAAATAACTTAAAAGTTTTCTCTTGCGGTACTTTGTAAACAATAAATGCAAACAAAACAGCAAAAATAGAGATTGTTTTTAATCTCTTTATTTGGAAGATTCTCCTTCAACCGAATGGTAGCATCATATCTATTTACAATCTTAACACAACACTTATTTAATTAAAATAAACAAAATTAAATTTCCAAAGAATCAAAATGTTCACAGATCAAAAAAGTGCAATGTATAAAATTGCACATTTTATGTGACACTTAAATTGGCATCCATGTAGCGCAGATCTGTTAACTTATTTGGTATCTTGATATGTTACAAACAAATGCAATTGCCAACAAAGGGAGGGGGAGGGGGAGAATCCTACCTTTGTAACTCTAAACTCTGCAAACCTCTGTTTACCGCCCACCAGCCATGATTCTAGTCTAAGAAGCTTCAGCAGTTGTGTTTCGCTGCTTGGGGGAGAAAAAGAGCATCGCGTGACCGGAATTCATTTGTTCAAGAACGAGAAAGAAAAAAGGTTTTTAAGAATACAGTTTAACATTATCATTGAATATTTGCCAAATTTACTTTTTAAGTGGAATTTAAAGTGTAATAGCTCGCAGAATAAAAACAAGTAAATCGAATCACTTCAACGACCTTTGGTGCACATAAATTTCATTATTTATCCCATTCGACTAACTCTGAAAACCTTCGCTTAAGAATGTGGGAATGAAGCCGGTGAAGTTATATTTTTTCGTGATCTACTTTTAGTTTTTAGTTATAATATGTATGTACTAACGCACTGTTAACTTGCGTATTCGTGATAATATGATTAAACTTGAAAATAAAGTTGCGATTGTAATCTTTTTTATATGTTATTTGAATCTAAATAAAATGCCACGGAGCTCCAAATGTTTCGTCAGGTAGGTAGGTTCCTGAGAATTTTGTAAGTTTTAAGTTTAAAAAGCACGTGTAAACGTCAGTTAAGAGTTTATCTGTATAAAATAAAATGCACCATGACGTTAAACGTTTAGTAGTTAAATCTATTCCACACGTATAGATAAATAAATAACATAAAGTGACACAAAATACTTAAAACTGTGCTTTTATTATTTATTCGTATTAAAGAAACATAATTTAATTGCCAAACGAACTTTTCTTCTTGTTTATACTACATTTGCTCTTAGAAAAAAATAATAAACATTATTTTTAAAAATAAAGGACCTACTATGCTGTAAACCGAAGTGTTGTAGAAAAAAAAATATTTTTCTTGTATTTTAAGTTTATTTACGCATAAGCATAGACTTTAGAAGCGCACGAAACTGTTCAAAGCATAAACAGTAAATTATTAAGCATTAAAATAAATGTTATTAACGATTACAGCATTTTTATCATTGGATTTGGCATTATGTTAGAGGGGGGACACTTTCATTTTACATTTAAATCGTCATTTGTCTATTTGGGAATGCTAGATCTTTGGAGGTCAGAAAGTTATATTATTTATTCGAGGAAAAGTTATATCTGGACTCATAAAATGCTTAACGCCACAGTATTTAAGGTACAGTCGAAAAAAACTGCCTCTTCTGACAGCAGGCCGTTGAGACGAGGGATGTGACGTCACATCTCTGATGCGTTACCTCCCCTTGCACGGAATACTGGCTAAATACTGCTAGTCGCAAGAAGCACACTTCTCGGAAGTTTAAATATCCATACTATCTGAAAGAACAACTCTGAAAGCTCCGGACCCGTTTCCACCTGCATTAGCATTGACCCTGGACAGTGTGTACGGTTAGGCTTTGTTGTGAATGGTCGAATCAACCCCTGATTATAGGTTATATTTATTTTATAGGTAAATTATAACCAAACTCAATGTTTTATTAGGTTAGTTTTATTTTAAAAGCTCATTTACAAAAGTTGCATTTTTTTACAGAACAGTATTTTTTCTGTATAACTATCAAAGTTCCAAATCTCACATTTACACAAATAATTCGTAAGTATTAGATACAAGTGCGTCGTTTTAAAATATTTAATATGATAAAAGGTTATACGGTGATTAACTAGATTTATTTAGATTAAAAAGAGCTTAATTTAAAAAACTTGTGAACTATATGATATTTTAAAAAAGAACCATGTGTAGAAAGGTGTATCTAGTAAGTGTTAAATATTCATTGTGAAATTTTATGTAGTTTCAGGGAAAAATCCACCTACATTTTATGATTTTAGTATTGTTCGTATCTACAGAGCATACCACGTCCCCACCCCATTTTGGCGAATTTGTCTCCCAAAATACGCCATTCTTGGGCGATCAATCTCTGTTATTATGGTGTTTCTGATTTTAGCATTATTTAAACTCATTTAGGTACAATTAATTCAACAGCTCATTTGACGTTTTTAGTACAAATAAAGGCGAATGGTACATTTTGTCTCAAGTGACAGTTGATAGTGACAACACGCTATTGGTTTATTGGTACCAGGTGATGCTCTTCTGTTTATACTAACACCATACATGGTTTATAGAAATAAAAGTATAGAATTGACATTGTTGCATACAATATTTATCATTACTCTGTCAACATAGTTAACAATTGGAGAACAAACAAATAATACATTTAATTAAAATCATGATTCATTGATACAAAGATTATTGACTGTGTTCCCAAGTTTTATAATACATTATTTTAACAAATTAAATGAATTTATGCATATTTATATATTTTTATAAATGCTCAATGAAAGAAACAAATGATCTCAAGTGATGCTGCGATGTGCTTGTTCCATAGTGGAAAAGCGAGAAGAAATACAGGGAACAATGGGAAAGTCTTTCAGTATTTAACCCTTGAATACTAACGCGTCGTAATTTTGAGACGACAGTTGGTAAACGTGGGTGCGAAACGGTCTCCCGCGCTTTCTAGTCACTCTAGCCTGATAGGCGTGAACAGTCGATTCGAGTGATGTATGTTGTGACGTAATTCAGTAATCAATTTTACGAGGTAATAGTAACTTCATATAGGAAAGACTTCTCCAACTCTATATTTTAAAAGAAATTGTAAGTAATTATTACGATGATGTCCACTACAGATCCAGAATTTGCTAAACATGCAAGTGAAGCAAGTTCCCTAGACGTTGAGGATGGTGAATATAAAGATTGAACCAAAGCAGGAACCTTTTCTTCTAACTCTGTTAGTGAGAGAGAGTGTTCCAAAATGAAGCCCGTCGCAACTGAATGAAATAAAAACAAATGTAAATTCATTTGCCTTTTTATTTTAAAACTGATTGTTATTATTAGTGTCGGCAGACTTTTTTCCAGGAGGGCCACATATTGGAAATTTGCAATCATATAATATTAAATCATTATTTTATTGTCAAAATTGATAATATTTGTTGCAGATAACCGTATTAATTTGTACTAAATAAAAACTGTTCTTTACATCAAAATTAAAATAATAGTTTAATAGTCCGTAACTGACTGCACATTAAGTTCACCAGTGCCCCCCCCCCCCTGCCCCCGTTTCACGACGCCCATGATTGTTGTTGCTAAATGTAAAACTCACGAGTGAACCTCGTTACATGCGTTAGCGTTCTAGGGTTAAAGGTAACAAATATATTACACTTTTATCTTGAGCTCTCAAATGGCTTTGTTGTCGAACAGGTCAAGAGCACTTTTCGTATCTTTTACGCAGTCGTACTTTAAATTATATCATAGAAGGCCGTGAGTTGTAGATCCGCAATTGTTTTTTCCTGGAGCCAACGGTTAAAGTGAAATGCTAAACACGTGGCTTCTTCGTTTACTATTTACAGGAGTTTGCGGTGTCGATGCTGGATCTGCTTTTAGTGCTTAAAATTAGTGTTTCAGTCGGTTAAACTAAAGTAAACCGGTATGATAGTGCAAGAGAATAGCAATAAAGGTAAAGCGTCACAGCGAAATGCACAAGTGGTAACGCTGGAGTATGGACAACGATGTTCTGTTGTTACCTTGGAAAAGCGCCTTCTTGAATTGGACCGTTCGTAGCACTAGATTCTAGGGCTCAGAATTAAGTTACAGATAGTGTACTCTCATTGCCAAAATGAGATACATTTAATTGTGAATTTGTTCTAGTACGTATAGAACATGCAAACTTAATGTCATTCATTATGCAATATATGGTCTAACATTCGTAAATCAGCAGAAAATATGCACGTTTAAGAATTGGCGACATTGGGCTACAGTAGCGGCATCAAACGGCGACTTCGCTTATTAGCAATCTGGCCACTGATCATAGGAGCATTTTTTTTATAAAATTTGTATTTTAAAATGCATAATCCCCGAATGATTTAATATGTATGCAACAAATTTTGCAACCGCAAAATCAAAAGATGTAAACTGTTCATTTGGAAAATGCCTGTATGAGCCCTCTTACGACAAACTTTTATTTTAAAATTGTGGCTTTATCTGTAAAATGCAGTGGTTCTGAGTGCCTCAACTGTGTTCATTAACACCTTAACTTTCTCAGAGTTGGTCAAACTGGAACTAGTAAATAGGGAGGAGATCGGCCATTGCAGGTAAGTATATCGTTATGTGCTGTATTCAAAACTAGTTTTTTTCTACGAAATAAAGCTCAGTAGGCAAATAATGTGGCAGAGAAAGTTTGTATTTGCATGCTAAGCGATGGAGTGAAAATGTTAGGTATTTTCCATGCTCCATGAAGAATTTAAAACGTCTCGTGACCATAACTTATAAACAAAAGGTAGGTATGAAAGTGATTGTATATTTACTGCATTAAAATAGAGATTTTAAATGTTTATTCATATTATTTTTTTAAGTCTAACGCAGTTCAAACAGGTACATTTTATTCTACAAGTTGATGAAAAGAACCCACAAACGAGCTTGTAGACAGGCGTAAGGACCTTATGCAATTAAGTGAACCTGACTCAAGTGGCATTCGAACCCAGATGAAGGACCGAGAGGCCAAACTTTCTTTTACTCGCGTCGCAGCTTTTTATTTAAGCACTGCTGTCATTAGGATTTAGAGTATGAGAAATATAGCACAAGAAACAATACCTAAATTAATATATTTACATAAGTAATATGATTTATGTTTTGATTACTTATAGGTGGGGTCACTGTTTAAGTTTCCACTTCGGCCTCCGTTCCTAACCTTGACAAATTTATGACACTTGTGACTCTGTTTTGGGCCATTTCACTTTAGGAGGTGGTTGTTTCCACATGGGCATGTTTGATTCTAGTGTTGGGGTAAGTTGATACATTTATGACACGGCTGCCGAACTAAAAGCAATATACATATTTCTTAAAAAGAGGACAATATAGATTACGTAGTAAACTTTCATCACGAGAAGGGCATAATCGCCCGGTTATGTGGAACTTGCAAATGCGATGTGTCCTGGCCATACCAGTTTTGTATTGTTGCTCTATTTAAACTTACTTGTGATAAAATAGGACTAAATAAAATCGTTATCATTGCTTGCTTTAATCGTTCTCAGGGGGAAATTCAAAACATCCCAATCTTCTGCGACTCAAATTGAAATTGAGTTTTTTATTTATGGATGCCCTTCAATTGCTATGGTTCTCAGCGCCCCCTTCTATACTGAAGGTGAAAGACAGCTTAGTTTTGCTCAGAGGCCTCTTTATCAGAGTTTAGCTGCTTTTACTTGCCGCAAATATATAACCTCCGGCTTTACTTCCCTTCCGAAGGATACTTCTTCTTTATCTGATTACCCTCCCCGTTATATAGAACTGACACCCTCTAGGACTTACAAGCCTGTGCCTAGAGTCAGACGCCTGTCGGGGAGCAGACGAACCTATGGACCGGACAGAGGGAAGACCTAGAAGCGGTGGTCAGCCCAGCACTAGGTATGAGAGTGAGCAAGAGGATGATATGAAATGCAGGCAAAGAGAGGAATGCAAAGATGATGGAGCAACTGGAGGAATAAGTGGCGAGGGAAACTAGAGGACCTAGAGAAAACCTTCCCAGACGCCACTTCATCCACCACAAATATCACATGCGGGTTCCTGGGATGGAACCCAGGGTCTTGGTGGTAGGCGAACGGCGTAACCGCTCGACCACGGCGTTTTTATGCCAGAAAAATGTCCATCGTCCTCCGTGGGGTTTGAACTGGCGACCTACAGCCCGGTTTCGATCCCAGGGACCCGCATGTGGTATTCGCGGTGGATGAAGCGAAGTCTGGATGGGTTTTCTCCGGGTTCTCCAGTTTCCCCTGCCACTCATTCCACCAATTTCTCCATCATCACCTTTCCATTCATCGATTTCGTCTGCATTTCATTTCATCTTCATCACTCTCATAGCTGGTACTGGGCTGACCACCTGCTTCCAGTCGGTCTGGGTGGCTCAGTTGGTTAGACGCTGGCCTACTGATCCCAAGGTCGCGGGTTCAAACCCGGCCCAGGTCGATGGTTTTTAAGTGTGCTTAAAAACGACAGCTCCATGTCAGTAGATTTACTGGCATGTAAAAGAACTCCTGCGGGACAAAATTTCGGCACACCGGCGACGCTGATGTGATCCTGGCAATTGACAGCGTCGTTAAACAACAAAATAATAATTTTACCTGCTTCCAGGTCTTCACTCTGTCTGATCCATAGGTTTATCTGCTCTCGACAGGCATCTGACCCTAGGCACGGGCTTGTGAGTCCTAGGGGGTGTAAGTCCTACATAAGGGGAGGGTAATCAGATAAAGAAGACCTCAAAAACCAGAGGCTAACATGTTCCCTCTGGACCACAGAGGAGGGCCTGCGCCTGAAAGTGGAGGCAGAACTTTCTCTGAAGGAAATCACAATTTAAATGGAATGACGATTAGGTATAACTAAATAGTATTTTTGAAAATGTTTTGTGAAATAACAGAAGACATATTTTGTAAAACTTAAACCTATTCTTATTGAAAACATTTAATTTTAAAAAATTCAACATTTTAGAGTGCTTTTTAAAAAAAGCCATCTCCAAAAGCAGGGTCGAACCCACTTCCTTATAAGTTGAAACATCTGATCGTGATTCCCTAACTCTACAGTGGTGTGTTGCTTTCCTTGAAATGTCCCGGCCTTGCTACTGTTTCCCTCACAACCGGTTCAGTTAATGCTTGGGTCAAGGATTCGAGCTCCGCTCGATGCTCCTGCGGTCGAGTGATATTTCCGATCATCTACCTATACAAACGTCGCCAAATGCAGTCTTCTATAACACAGTTTCTTTTGAGGTCTTAACATTATGATATAAGCCTAAGCCATTTATGTATAAAAGTGTAAAATTGTTATTGTACAAATACCACTAAAATAAGATAAGGCTCAGATGTGCGGGTGGCTCAGGTGGTAACGTTTATGGCCCGCATTTGGGAGGTTGCGGTTCGATCCCCATGAGGGACCCTGCTGATCTATGGATTTTTTCGGAGGTTTCACTGGGTCACTTGGGGAGTAAAGGGAAGGATTTCCATGTCCTCCCTCTATTTCATTACTTAAATCGTGTCATTTCACCCTTCATGTTTCTATGGCAGGGGAATAAATACCCTCTGGAATGCTCGTCCCCCAGATTGGAAGGCGAGCTAGTGGTTTCCATGGGATGGTACAAGCTCGAGGGGGGAGGGGAGCTAAGCCAGCCTCCGCCGGGATGCTTCTAATTTGGAAAATGTACGACCTTCTCTGTCGTGGCAATGTTCCAGCCGCCCTTAGGATCCATTCACCCTCATCCATCCTACAGGGGGTGTCCTGTCAGGAGCACAGGCACAAAACATCTTTCAGTCGATTCCTGAATTGGCCGCCCTATGTCTCCTCTCATCTCAGCCTTCACTCCCGGGATGTCCCCTTGTTGGGTATAGGTACAAAAGGCCACAGGTGTCAAAGTCAGAAACTAAGCTTGCAATTATTAACCTCAACGTCCATCAAAATATGACCAAAACCTAAATAGTATATTCAGCTTTCTTCTTCACCTGACCTCCAACCTTCCTTGTGATAAGTTGCCTGCATAAGAATGTCTCAAGTAGTAGAAAATAATTACCGGGGCTTGTGGACTGTTGTCTAGTGGAAAATCAATATCTCAAATGTTTTCACTTATTCTCATAAAACAATCCAATGGACTCCTCCCACAGTTCATCATCTCTGCAAACTGGTCAAACAAAAAGAAGAAATGATTCTATCCAGTGGAATCATTCATGGTAACTCAAAATAATGTACTGTTATGACTTATTTGTAAACTACTGCAGTTGAATTAAGGAAAAAAAAAACACTTTATGGATGGAATAATGCAAAAAATATACAATGTAAATACAATTTCTCTTAATATGTTCGTCTTTTATGGCATCCAAAGACTTTTCTTGGTTGTTTTCCGTTGAAATGTTGATTGTATTTTGATATTAATGAAGGAAGTGAAAAAAATAATTGTGGAGGTACATCTACGCATCTATATCTGCGCATATTTACGGAAATAGCTGTGATAGGCAAGGAATTAATAATTAACTTCATTTGTTTGTAGCATTACACAAACATTAGAGGTCACATGTATAAACATAATGTTTTTGAAATTGATAATACGCTACCTTACCGGAATGAATTTAGAGCGGCTTCCGCTTGCCTCCTCCGTGATAAAAGGGCGGAAGCAGAAGGGGGTCCCTGTATAATACGTCCTAAAATGTGTGACCCATTTAAATCCATATGTGGCACTAAACAAAAGCGCATTAAACTAAACTTGTTTTTCGCTAGCGGCTGTCATAGCATCCTTCATATGAAGAAAATTGCTCAAATGAATTAAAAAGTAAAAATCTGATGTGCTGCACTCACATGACTTTCTCTACTCTTGTACTAACCATTCTTACAAACTCTTATTCCTATATCTTCTTTCTTGATAGTTGAAATACACATTTGTACAAATTATCTTATTGCTTATTTCCTTGTAGGGGAATGTTAGAATACGGTAGGCTTTGTGCGATAGTCAAATGTTTGAGGTTCTGTTGTCTTTGCACACTTAACATATAAAAAAATGAACAACGATGATCCATTTCACGAAAGTTCTAAGTTTTCCGAAACTCACACACATAACAAGGAATATCTCCGAAATGGTTCACCCTAAAAGAAAATTTATTGAGACATAAGTTGTGTATTTTAGCAAGATCTACATTTTTTGTATAGTAATTTGGTCTATCTCTAACGGTTTACCAGTTATGCAAAAGTCGTCCAGAGTAAATACGACTACAGGGGCTTAGCCAGAAAATTCAAGATATACATTTCATTTTTCATCAAAATATCTCAAACATATGACATTTTAATCAAAATCGTTAGAGCCATTTTCAAGAAAATCAAAATTTTCGAAAAATGTTCCATGTAAAGGGTAGTTTAGGGTGGGGATATTTTCTTCAAAATCTTCGTGTCGCATCCTTGAAAGACATTAAACTTAAATACCAACTTTGGTTTTTAGCCGACTTTTCGTTTTTGAGCTATGCCGTCCATAGACTGACAGACACACAGACACACACACGGGCCTTTTTCTAAAAATGCTTTTTTTGGATTCAGGGGGTCTCAAAACATATATTTCCGGTGAAACCTCGACATCGAATTTTTGGGTGGAATACTTCCCCTACTTACCAGTAGAGAAAGTAAAAAATCTGTTAAAAGTCAAAGCAAAGAGGACGAAAAGAGTGTACGGGCAGCAGTAACACTTTGGGATTCGAAACCCAAAGAGAAAGGCATCGATCAGAGTAAAAGGTCAGGCTGTCCTTTCTCTTTGAGCTACGCCACTGGTAGGAAGGCAGGCAGGCAGGTCCTCCGAGATTCACCACAAGGTTGCCGCGGGGCTTCTTGCACTTCTAGTCGGTCGGGTTCCCCAGACCACAGCGGTGGGTATCGGCTTTCTTATGTAATGGAGGAAGCGAAGTAGCCAGACAGGCTGGGCAATAAAGGTCATTGTCTGGGTGAGAAGAACCCAGCCCGATTGTTTGGGTTCACTTTCAGGGCTGCAGGTAGCCTAAATCTTATCAGCAAAGACCAGAACTCTCTTTGAATACCACGTGTCCTTTTCAAGAAGTTGCAATCCTCGTTTCTATTTCCAAGAAGGTCACTCATTACCTCTAGAAAGAGAGAGAAAGAAAGAAAACAAACAAAACAAGACAAAACGCGTATTCCTCTATCAAACTTAATATTAACCGAGATCAGCATTTCCAGAAACTGTCGTATCGCTAATTTTCTTGTAGGTACAAGGAAATTTGGGAATACAGTAGCTTTAAGCAGGTAGTTTTGAAATTCCGTTCTCTTTGCACGGTCAAGAGATAAAAAAGGAAACGACCTCACCTACCATTTGAGAAAAGCATAAATATTGCAACATTGCAATATCCCCGAAATGATTCATTCCACAAACAAATGCTTGGGCATTGATCTCCATTTTAGTGCAGTAAGAGTTCGTCTATATCTTACGGCTTACTAGATTTGCAAAAGTCCTCCATTAGAAAAATTCAGATTTGTTATAAAGACATCTTAAATAAATGGTATTTTAATCAAAATTGTTTAAGCCATTTTAGAGGTAATCAGTATTTTTGAAATATGTTCCATGTAAAGAATAATCTGGGGCGGGGGGTGGGGGGGGGGATTTTCTTGAAGACCATCGCATCCTTGGAAGATACTAAAATACCAAGTTTTGTATTTAACCAAATTTTCATTTTTTGAGCTGAGGACACATACGTACATGGACCTTTTTCCTAAAATATGTCTTCGGCGAAATCTTGATATGGAATTTAAAAACGGAATGCAATACTTAAGTACCTATATAGTAAACAGAAGAACACACAAAAAGAACAAAACATAACAGGAGATTTGACCTGTTGAATTGACACAAAACTGTACTTTTTTGAGAGTTAATTCACAAGGTTCCACTACATTTTGTACATGCCGTCATGCGCAAACGGAATTTTGAAGTGTCGCCCGTAAACAAGCGAGAGATTATTAAGGAAGTTGAATTTTTTTTTCTTTTTTTCTTTTTTTTTTTTTTAAACTAGAACATGCAGCAACGCTTCAATTATTAGGTTAACTGCGGTGTTTCTTTCCCTCTCTCACCCTCTCTATCTCTTCCACCCTAGGCCACCCTCTCTTCCTTGCTTTTTTTCGCCCTTTTCGATCTGCTTCCCCTCTAGCTGTGACTGCACATCAATCATATTTTGAAATGTGGCAATAAAACTAATTTATTTGAGAATTTTAACAAAAAGTAATTGCGTAAGGTTTTTAATAATATACAAACTTTTAGTTTAATCTGATAACCCCCTTTAACTTTGGCCACACCGGGGCTTTGACTTGAGAAACAACTGATGGTGTTATGACTCGCTGAACTATAGGGTTTTTGACATTGATGTTTATAATCTAAACACACTCACATTCGCTTCCACATTCATACTTCCAGACTCTGTCGGGGATAAGGAATTATTCTGATTAAAAAGTTTCCTAACCGCAGACGGAAGTCGAACCCGGGATACACAAACTTGTGCCTGTTCCTTGTGCGATCGTTTACATCCATGAGTAAAGAATATTAGCATAAACTCTTCGACATTTATAAGTAAAACAGACTAGGTAGGTATTCTTAGATATAAGCCTTTCGTTGTCTGACAGAACAAACCCAATCGCTGAAATATGTCCTGTAATCTTTGGGAAAATAATTAAAGATACCACAATGGCTATTTGGTAAATCAGAGTTAATGCAAAACTTAACACATAAAGAGGGAGGGGGGGTACTTATAACCACCACTGGTAAGAACATGTCATATTTATTACGGCAATATTTAACATGGTTGATTATTTATTTTTACATGAATTACATTATACCAACTTTATAACCACCTTGACATTTCATCCTTTCTCAAAAAAACCAACAATGAAAGATTTGAAACAACTACGCAATTCAATAATAGAAACAGTGATTGACAATAACTATTAACCGCAGGCCTTTATTAAAAAAAATTAAAAGACAGATTTTAAAAAAAATTACAGAAGGTGGGCATAAAGATTGGTATTGCTTGGGTGAACATGACTGCAGTGCGGTATATGAACCGGTTCACCCCTGACTACTAAATTATTTTGCTCTGTTGGTTTCAAATATTGCAAACCTGCCCTAACATTGTCAGGCTATTCTGGAATGAAAACGTAACCCATACCTAACAAGAAAAGAAAAACTGTTTTCAAAACATTTCAGTATTGAGAAGAGAAGGAAAATTGTTGGAAATTTTACAGCAGGCACGTTTGCATATCATTATTACTATAAAGTGAAGTAAGGGAAGTCCAACAGAGGCTGATTCATCACAAAAAGTGTTCATAGATTTCGAGAGTAGAACTTTTTATCCTTTTCCTCGCCCCCACACCCAAAAGTTTAATCTGAGAAGGTGCAAGAAGTGGCGCCAAGCTAGTCGCTTGACTATCGCGTGAGTAAGAAACACTTAGGCATTCCATTTCGGGTATGAGTAATAAAATTGATGGATTTCGGGAAATGTTTTTATGTAGTATCTTCTTTTGGTGCAGGCTTTTGTGTCGAGTTTCTATTCATAAACCCTCTGGATGCAGGAGGGAGTAGGGGATGCGGGAAGTTCGCCCCCTCTACCTCTTCCGGAAGGGTAGCACAGAGGCGCTGACGTCGTGCATTGCAATGCCCCTGCTCTGGAAACAGTGCCTGCCTGCCTGCCAAAGCTTTTGCCAAAATTTTGTTGAGAATGTATGTTCACAAAATGTATGTTGCATTGACTTTGCTGGATTTCAGATATTGTTTCCTTTGCTTTTTAAACTTGTTTATAAAGAGAAATTAATCAAGTTCTATAACTTTAAGACTTCCGCTGTTTCCTAATCAATAAAATTTGCACAGATTTTGCCACAGAAACTGTTTTATGAGTCTATTATTCATTTTTACGTATAACTAGCTGAAATATTCAAGCTTAAAATGAATTCTTGTCTTGTTCTTCAGCGAGCCATAACCAGAGTAAACAGACCAAAGTATAATTTGTTTATAGTCCTTAATATGCACGAGTTCTGATCGATTGATGGCGTTCATTTGTTTTTAATTTTATTGGTAGCGTGATATTTTCCACTTTACCTTGAGTGTGTGTGTGTGTGTGTGTGTATGTGTGTGTGTGTGTGTGTGTGTGTGTGTGTGTGTGTGTGTGTGTGTGTGTGTGTGTGTCTGTGTGTATGTAAACAACCTAAAGATTAACTCTTAACATTAAACAAGTGAACATAATTACAATAAGCAATTGTTTCAAAGGCAAAGCCGCCATTACATACGTATGTCCTAAATCAGTGATGTCCAACTTTGTCTCTTTGGAGACGCTTACGTAATTAGCTGCTATACCCCACCTCCTCTTTCAGTCGCAGGGTGAATCACGCCTGTGGCGTTTAGACTCACAAGCAGTCAGTATCCAGTGACGGACACAAACAGGCGATTCCATGGCAGTTTCTAAGCCATATCTTGAATTTTCTGGGAATGTTTTCAGAACACTTCTTCGTTCTGGATGACTTTTGCATAAATTGTGAACAGAAAGAGACAGAACCTTCCTAAATAAAAATGTGTCTCGTTAAAACATACAATTTATATCAAGTACTTAGTTTTTCTTTTGACTGAATGGTTTCCGAGATATTTATATTATTTTTTTTTTCTTTTTATTGTTCCATTTATATCCCGCCTTTAACTGCAGAGGTCATATCGGCGGCCTTGCCTATTGATGGGTTTTTCTATCTTTGGGGGTTTTATTCTTTGAATTCCCACACACATTCACACTTTCATACTCAGGGAAGGATGAGGAATAATCCTGGTTGGAGAAAAATTTCTACCCCCCCTGCCGGGAATCGAACCCGGTACCCCTAGCACAGCAGGCAGGTGCTCTACCAACTGCGCCACAGGGCCAGCCTTTTGTTGTTATTTGTTTCAATTTATCAACACATACTTTTCTCAAACAGGAATATGTTATTCGTTTTTCTTTAATTTATTTATTTTTTTTATTTATTTATTTCTTGGCCTTGGAAAGAGAACAGAAATTCAAAGTATTGAAAGTCTGTATAGCAACAGGTTACGCGACGATCACTTCGACTTTGTTGCCAAAGATTGATACAGTTCTTAAATGTAAACAGTACCAAAGAAGTCACTAATGAACAGGTGTTTATCGCATAAGATTTTAAAGTGCTTTGGTAAATCAAACGCAACGTATATACGCGTAACCAAACCGCCACTGCAACACAATGCACGTCCGAGTGTTAAAGAGTCCACGTATATTGCAAGGAGGAAAATCTAACCTCCCCTCTTTCGCAAACGTTGGACATCGCTGTCCTAGATGTTAAAAGGAAAATAAACAAAAGTATCGCGTTTTATTGCTACATTAACCCTGCGACAAATGCTAGTGGAAGCAGTCCGGACTTGTTGCTGGAGATATGCTGCCCTTGTGCCTTACTTCTTGAAGACCCGGCTTCATTCCTGAGCGTAGCTCTGCGCGTTCGACCGTTTCATGTCGCTTGAAATCGGGTCTGTCTACTTTATCCTTCCTTGTCTGGAAGAGCCTCTCACGCTTCAACTATCCGTCACACACCTGTCGTTCTTTCTCAACTTTTCGCGTTGCCTGCCCCTTGGGGAGATGCCGTGTTTTTAGCTTGCCTTCTCTAACAGACAATGCTCTTACCGTGATGTAACAATTATTTTAACAAAAGTAGACGTCTTTTTAATATAAACCACTTAAGATAGACATTCACTTTGTAAACAAAAGTCTACATTTCAGCCAGGACTTTTTAAAACTTTGATTGGCATAATAAACTTGAAAAATCTGATGTATTGCACTCACACGAATTTCTCTACTCTTGTACTAACAATTCTTATAGTCTTATCTTCATGTTAAGTGAGATAAAAATTTTCACAAATTATATTATTGCAGATTTTCTCGTAGGTGCAAAGGGAATACAGGCTTTGAGCGTTAGTCGAATCTTTTAAACCTTTAAGATTCCGTTCTCTTTTCACGGCCAAAAGATAAAAAGGTGAATAACGACCTTCCATTTGAGAAAAGTTTAAGTATTGCAAAACTCGCGCAAATGACAAATTATTCCTTAATGCTTATGTAGCTTTGTAAGTAGTTTCAAACTCATTTTATTCTGTATAAGATTATTTAAATGACAAATTGTTCGAGTTAATGCTTATGTAATTATTATTATTATTATTATTATTATTATTATTATTATTATTATTATTATTATTATTATTATTATTATTATTATTATTATTATTATTATTATTATTATTATTATTATTATTATTATTATTATTATTATTATTATATTACAACTAAACAGTAGAATATGGGTGAAAATGCCTAGTGTAAATCTAACACAAAATTCAATTCTTATCTGACAAATTCAGGTACGCTTTGATTGTGTTTCCATTATTCCCTTTGCTGTTGTTTGTTTGTTTCTTTTTTGTTCCTGTATATAATGAGTTTTTTATGTGCCCATTCTGTATATTTATTGACAATGTTTTGTACATCACAATTGACATGTTCAATGTTCACCAGCCTCCATGGCTACTTGTGAACTCGCTGAACGCAATCTAATCTAATCTAACAAGGAATATCTCCGAAACGGTTCACTCCTCAAAAAAATGCATTTGAACATAAATTGTGTGTTATAATGAAATCTACATTTTTGCATAAGATTTGGTCTATCTCTTACGGCTTACCATTTATACAAAAGTCATCAAGAGTAAACAGGACTACGTGGGCTATAGATAGAAAATGCGAAACGTACATTTCATTTGGCATAAAAATATCTTAAACTTATGGCGTTTTAATCAAAATGGTTGGCCATTTTTGAGAAAATCTAAATTTTAGAAAAAGTTTTCACGTAAAGGGTAGTTTATGATGGAAGAATTTTCTTCAAAATCTTCATGTCGCATCTTTTAAAGATATTAATATTATATACCAACTTTGGTTTCTAATCGACTTTTCGTTTTTGAGTTATGCTATTCGTAGACCCGCGCACGCGCGCTCGAAGTTTTTCTAAAACGGTTTTTTTTATTCAGGGGACCTCAAAACATGCATTTCCGGTGAAATCTCGACATCAAAATTTTGGATCGAGTACAGTACTTTTCCTGCTTGCTATATGTAGTAGAGAAAGTAAAAATGGGTGAACAAAATGTGGAAATCTTTAGACTTCCCTTAAAAGTGCAGTTCAACTTCTTAAAATTGACTTTCCAAGCACAAGGTACTACCTCCCCTTAAATAGGCTGGAGAATAAGAGGAGAGTCGACTCTAGCTAAGATGCCTGGAGACGAAGGAAGCGGTCAATGGCTTCTGGTCTTGCAAACATGCCGCCCACCCTTCTCTTCCTCTCTCTCTCTCTCTCTCCCAAGTCTCCTAAGTGGGCTTCTTATCTGATTCAACTACGGTCTCTCTCACACATTGACGTGGGTGTGTATGTGTGTGAGGGTAATGTGCGTCGTGAGAGACACAGCAACCTGGGTGATCACGACCTCAGCGGTTGTCCTTCTTACCAGGAGGTCCTGTGTAACGTTTCTCTAGTCAATTCGTCGTAAAGGCAGTGCCATTCATAAGTCAGTCACTCGATATGGACCAACCCAAACACTCCTAGCCCTAATTCCTTGAAAGAAAGACTTGCAAATGTTTCTTCATTCTTACTTGATGCTAGTTTGTTTCTCACCTGTGCTTCAGTTGTTTTATACCTATCAGTAGTATCAACTTCTGCTCTCAGATTTGGTGTCTCAGGGGATTTACTAATCTACTGCAGTAATTTTGTTTTCTTAAGCGATTTGTTAAAGTTCTAGCTGAAATGTTCTGTTAGACAATTTTAAATGTCAGCAAGATATCTTTTAGTTTCCCAGCTACTACATTTTAAAGCTGAATTTTATAATCATATTACAAATGCCCACAACATTTTTTTTTTTATAAATTCTATATTTGTTAGATTATAACGCAGAAAACTGTCATACCATTTTGGTTTAAAATATAATTAAATCCTGTCATTTGAAATTTTGTTTTTGTGACGTTTTAATATCGTCTTAGAAGTAATTACTCAAAGCTGTTCTAAGAAAGAAACATATGACAAATTTTATTGTTCGTGTTTTGAGGGTTAAATTTCAATTGGATAAAAACTAACGTGTGAAATATTTTGAAAAAGTTAATGTGTTGGAAAATGAATTTCCAAAACGACGAATGTATTTTAATCTACGTGATAAAATGCAAAACGCCAAGTATATTTTGAATTTAACGGTCGTAGGTATTTTTTAATAATTGAATTATTTTTCATTTATACTCCACCTTTAACTTCAACGGTCCTTTTTCTAAATTTTTAATCTACATGATATAAATATAGGTATTTATATTATAAAAGTCAAAATAGATTTTGTATTTGAGGATCCTAAATGTTTTTGTTCCATTTACACCCCACCTTTAACTTCATTGGTCATATCGGCATTCTTGGAACATATTAACTCAGAGGAAGAGAGAATAATCTTGGCTAGAGAAGAATGCCCGCTCCCCAGCCGGGATTTGAACCCGAAACCTTCGCACAGCAGGCATGTGCTCTACCGACTGGTAGACAGGTCACACATTTAAAAAGCTTTTATTAAAATACTTTAGTTTTATTTATTTAAATAGTCGTTATCCATTGAAATCGTGCTGGAGTATTTTGGATATTTTCATCTACGAGATGAAAAATAGAGAAAGCAGATTGTGGCCAGCGTTGCCTTAATAACAATAATTGGATTTTATCACGTCTTAAAGCAAGTCTACCGGTAATTCAACGGGAAAGTAAGGGAATGTGGTTTAGAAATATTCGACATAAATCAGTAGGACGTTTGCAGGGTACGAATCGCGTCCCTCCAGCTCTACACGAGAAAGAGGGACAGGCTACGTTAAATTAAAGGCCGGAAGGGAAGCGGGGCCGGGGGAGAGGAAGGAAGGTTCAGTGGACCTCGCACCATGCGGTTTTCCCCTTCCTGAATTAAATTTTTACAAGACGGCGAAGGGGCGGAGCGGAGTAGAACGAGAGGGGACAGGAACAAAAAACACTTAATGTGAAGAATAGCAGGAGACACTCGGCTATTGTGTGTGTGTTGCTCTGTCATTAGGAGAAACTCTTCTCACCACGTCGTCAAATTGAGGAAATCGATCATTTTTGGCGATGAACTCGAGGTCATGGGGTTGAAAAATTTAGTTCTGTATTACAGTGTCAGTTGGATGCTAAATGAGAAGTTGGACAAGTTTAATTCCCGGTAGAATTGCCACAATGGTGTGTACCATACAATACAAATTGGATACCTATAGGACTTTTCTATTATTATTTACATGATTCTTCTATCCATTTTACTTTTACTGCTGACAATATCTACAACTAAGTGCTAGAGAAAAGAAAAAAAGGAAATAGTGGCTTCATCTAATTAATTCTACATTGTTTTAGGCGATCACAACCAAAATATATGTTGAAGGAATGCAAAGACGTCGCTGGTATACATTTTTGGTGCTATATCTGCAGTTAAAACGTCGACAACGATGTTAGCTCAAGACTACGAGGTTAAACTGCAGTCTGTTATAGTGCTCGGCGCAGAATGTCAAATTCGATCGAGATATCGACCTCTGGTATGTTGTTTCTCAGCTGGAAGGTCACTAGAAGGGTCATTTGGTAAATTGAGGCTTACGGAAACTTGAGTTTTTACTTACGGGGATTCTCGGTTCTGAGCGTCCGATTGAGTGTGAAAGCCCTTGACCGCCTCCGTAGCGCAGTTGATAGCGCGCTTGCCTCTGGCACGAAGGACCCGGGTTCGATCCCCGGTACCAGCATGGGGATTTTATCCCCTCTGGGAGGTCTGGCACGAAGTGCACTCAGCTTCGTTAGGTCCTAGGGGACCAATTGAGGAGCTACTTGATGGAGAAGTAGCGGCCCCAGGTCTAGAAGACCGCATAACTGGCCGGGAGGGCTCGGGGCGCTGACCACGTCCCACCCTCCAGTACTGCACCTCACCAATGACGCCTGTAGTGGGCAGAGGTGGGGGACGCAGTGGCTGGGCAGTAGGCCTTCGCCCCTCGTGGGCTGTCGCGCCGGGGTTTAGTTTAGAAAGCCCTTAATTTTGCTCAGAGGCTTCTAAGAATTGTTATGTCCCAAAAAGATCCATTGTCCACCGCTGGGTTTGAACTCGCGACCTCGGGAACTGTTACTCCTAGACCAGGGAGGACGACTCAGGCTCGTGCTGTCCATAGGGTCCAGTTGATAGAAAGGTAGGAGTTCTCTATAGCACAAACCACCAAACAGATGCCTTTGGCATACTTTCAAGAATGGATGATTCTGTTGCAGTGATCAGCAGCAATTCTGGAATAGAATACCTACTTCCTGTCTCTATAGGTAGGTACTTGTTTATTTTCCTTTACATACCATCTTCGACCATAACTATGGATCGATGTTTGCATTCTACCAAAAGCAGCATAGTGGTATAAATCAAACGTGCAAACTCCACATGTAACCAAAGGCTTGTGGATTTCTGGGATAGGTCTGTGGCGTCACTGACGGACTTCTTCTAGCGACTGAATTACATAGGTTGACCTTTCTGCTTGACTGGCAGTATTTGTGCTCCCTTGTCTGCAGCACGTGGGGGTTAGCCCGGTTTTACTCGTCAACTGGACCTAATTGAAATGTTATCCAAATATTCAGGCAGGACAGCTACCATGGAGCGGCTCGCACTGCTAATTTCCCTCCGACATCAGCTTGTTAAAACCCTCCGATCTATCTCGTTTCCCGGGGGTTTCTCGTTCGAATCCCGTTCCCCCTCTGCGTGTGTGTTTGTGGCTTCCGTCATCACATTACCGTCGTTCTCTCTCTCTCTCCCTCTGTGCCTAGCTTCTCGTTAAAACAACGGAATCAATAAGCGTAGGAATTAAACCCGGTTCCACTGCAAGGTAATCGTCCCCTGCTGACGCCTTTGTCCATTACGTTTTGCTGCTTTTCATGCAGTTAGTTGCGTGCCTCATTCGGACCATTACACCAATTGGTCCCCGAACTTCGGAACGGAAAAGAGCAGCAACATTCTTGCACAGATTGTTGTGACGTTAGAGGAATTCACTGCCTACTCCAGCAATAGCATGACCTGAGACATGCTCTTCACATGAACAAGTTGAAGAAAACCACTGAATCTAAGCGAAATACAGGGTGTTTGGAAAACCTCAGCATCAGAGGCGAAACGTGGATTTGTGTGATGGGTAGGCTGAAATTCTTGTAAATGTAAAATTAACAACCTTAGTCACTCGGAGGCATGTGTGAACAAGGCAAGCTATTTTGCCTTGACAAGATGCTGCTTTTATATAAGTTACACGGAACTCAGAAATTGCATTTAGAGACAAAAATGGTGATGATTAGGCTTAGTAGTCTAGCTACACTAAAGAGGAATCAAGTTATGCGCGGTCGTAGTGCATGTGAAGGCTA
Organism: Tenodera sinensis; assembly: GCA_030765045.1. Taxonomy (NCBI): domain Eukaryota; kingdom Metazoa; phylum Arthropoda; class Insecta; order Mantodea; family Mantidae; genus Tenodera; species Tenodera sinensis. The sequence goes on from CM060972.1 coordinate 56,590,352, forward strand.
GAGTGTGGGGAACCGGTTCTGCCCGTCTGCTGTACAGACAAAATGTACATAACTTAATTTTTTTGGTAGCTGACCTACTAAGCCTAGTGATGGTATTTTACAATAGACTCAACGTTGCAGCCTAAATGCACGTTTCGCCTATGCTGAGCGTGGAGGAAGACCCTCGGTAGCCAAGAGGAATTCAGTGTTTGTTAAGGAAGAGCGTAACAGTTTAACAGTTTCCTCTGAAATTTCTTCATTCACATCTACCAAACGCTTTGTCCTTTCTCTCGAAAATGAAAGCTCTTGGTAATTTTTAAGTGCTTTCGTAGATTTCTCTGGTAAGTACAGCAAGTATTGTATTCCACCCAAAATTTCGATTTCGAGATTTCACCGCAAATATGTTTTGAGACCCCCTGAATCCAAAATAAGCATTTTTAGAAAAAGGTCCGTGTGTGTCAGTTTCTGGACAGCATAACTCAAAAACGAAAAGTCGGTTATAAACCAAAGTTGGTATTTAAGGATACGATGCGAAGATTTTGAAGAAAATAGGCCCACCCAGAACTACCTTTTGAATGGAAAATTTTTCGAAAATTTTGATTTTCTTGAAAACGGCTCTAAAGATTTTGATTAAAATCCCATATGTTTTAGATATTTGTATGACAAATGAAATGTATATTTTGAATTTTCTGGCTATAACCCATGAACTCCTATTTACTCTGGATGACTTTTGCATAACTGGTAAACCCTAAGATATAGACCAAATCTTACTGTACAAAAAATGTAGTTCTTGCTAAAACACACAATTTAAATCTAAATAAATTTTTATGTAGGTAGAGTAAACCATCCCAGAGATATTCCTTGTTATTTGTGTCAGTTTCGAAAAACTTAAAACTTTCCTGAAATGGTACGTCGTTGTTCATTTTCTTATATGTTAAGTGTGCAAAGAGAACGGAATTTGAAAGCTTTAAAAGATTTGACTATCGCTGTAAGCCTACTGTATTATAATATTCCCCTTGTACCTACAAGGAAATAAGCAGTAAGATAATTTGTACAAATGTTTATCTCAATTAACACTAAGAAGATATAGGAATAAAAGTTTGTAAGAATGATTAGTACAAGAGTAGAGAAAGTCATGTGAGTGCAACACATCAGATTTTTAAGGTTAAAGTTCTGGGCGGTTACAGTAACTCCTAAAAGATTGCTTTCTTATTTCCACGTGTGTGTGAGAGAGCAGGCTGGGCATTTGATGAGTTCACTGAGGTAAAATAAATAAGGAAACTGCTTTTATATACTATAATTTCTATATCGTAAACATATTACAGTTGACGGAAATGAAGAGAAGGGTAGGAAAAGAAATTTATAATTCTGTTTCCATTTATCTAATATCAAAAAAGGAGCTAAGAAGTTGAATTCTCATTTTGTAATTCAAGATTTATGGAACACGTGTATTCGGTGAACTCGAAAATGTAAATTTTAAACAAAATGTTCAATAATAATTATTATTTAAACAAAGAGATTTTAACTTGTAATTCTACTTTATCTGGCACCTAAGAGAACTACGGATGAGGTTAGAAAACATGTTTTGCGGTCACAAATGTCGGACTACTGCAGTGTGTGCGCTTGTGTGTATATTATTTGAAATTAAAGTTCAACATTATATTATTTTGCAATAGAAAGCGGTATGGGAACCTGGTATATACTTTTAAGTGTATTTGTTCTATCTATAATTGTTGTGGAAGTACTGCTAGTTTTTCACAATCCACCACTGATTGCATGGAAGGGGTCTAACCTCTCCCGCCTTCTTCATAACAACAGAGAGGCGAATACTTGCTTTTGTTTTCAACATGTCTCTTCGCTTTCTTTAGGACAGAAACAAGATAAACTAAACGAGGTGTAACGTGAAGAAGAAAGAGTAATAAGTGTTTGTAAGATGGACATTGCTCAGGAATATTGCGTGTATAATCCGAATGTGTACAAATAAGTAAGTTTAACTACGGTCAGCTAAGGTCACAAATCAAGTCTGCCACGCCGCCGCGCCGCACCGCACCGCGCCGGTTTAACTGAAAGCGTGAAGTAGACACTCAGGCGATCGAGCGTGCGATGTTTTTGGTATGAGGGGAGTATGTAGCCCAATTAGCAGTGCCACTGACCCCTTCTAGTGAGCTCCAGAACTCACTCACTCACATGACATACAATAAGTGAAGGGAGGGTCACTACCGGTATTGATCTCACCGTGTGTATGTGTACTACTACGGTTTGACGAGCCCTAGGCGCAACAATATGCCCCCACCCCATCCCACCGTGTTCCTGCTGCTCTGCACCACACAGGTGAGTGGAATAATGTTCCAAATGACATCCTTCTCTTCTTTTTTAATCCGCAAGCGAGCAAAAGCCTATTTAATATTCATTTTTGTGTTGGTGTGTATGTGTGTGAAGGTGGAAGGCAGTTTTTATGTTGTATAATTTACAAAATTGACTGCAAGCACGCGGAGGTAGATCACCCGAGGGACCCGTATCTCGTCGCATCTCGCACTCGACGAGAGGATGGGGCTATTGGGACGTGACCTATACCGTATGTCAGCTGGCTGGCTCTCCACAGTCGCTGCACAACACTGCATGGAAATTGGGGAGCGTGCACCGCTCGCAAGATGAAGGGTTTCAATTCCACTGACTCAGCGCAAGTCACATCCTCAAGAAATCATTACTAACGTTTTACAAACCCATTCCTACCTACGGATTAAAAAACACTGAAACTGTAAGCACTTTAGGACTGCTTCTGCGGTCAGTGTTCTGACTTCCCAGCCCAGAGGCCCCTGTTCCTTTCCCAATTAAGAATTATTCTTTAACCAGTACAATTCCCTATGAATGGCGTCAGTACAGCACGGCCATCAAATGTTTAAACAACTGCCACTATAGAAAGAAGATTCGAAAACAACAAACTAGTGAAGCATTGCTTTGCAAGTGTTTGCAGACGCAAGACGCAACTCTTTTGTTTCTTCTCGCATTGAGCTGCAGACGTGGTAGTGTTCTTTGTTGGTCAGGCTGTACCTACCTGCAGTTGTTTACATGCGCGAGCCATAACGTGCAGTGTACCTATGGAAAAACGCGCACATCTCCGGCCTTTACTAATAAAATATAAAACAATTCAACGCCCCCAAAGTATAAAGTAAGAATTAACACTGCTGTGTACAAGGAAATTATAACTCTACAATATTTTATAAGCGGATATCTGTATGGTTTATGGTCGTTCTCTTAAAATGCTCCGGGAATCTTTTACAGTAAAGAGTTCTGCTGATTGATGAATGATGTAAACAGCTGAGTATAGGAGGGCTGGGGATTCAACTGTAGGAGTGCAAAGATCTTTATGAAGTGCAGAATTGCGTATTTACACAGAGCATCCGCTCTGATCCGAAGAACCTCATTTTGGAAATGTATTGTTTTGAGTTGTGAATTTGAAGCGAAGCCTCAAATTGAGCATCCCTACATCCAGATAGCTTTGATTAGACTTTTGGTTTGCAGTTTATATTACATACCTTTAATTTATTTATTGTTTATGTCACATAATCTTGTTTACTGACATGCAGCTGTAAAAACTAGGACTTTATTTTGCATAATTCCAAAGAAATTTAACAGTAGAGATATATTTTATCCATTCAACTTCAAAAGACCTTGATTATTTAAGTAGTTAGTTTTTAGAGGCAACTGGTACTCTCTGAGCGCAGCCCGCTCACAGCCTTGCACTGATAACACAAATGAAGGTCGCTCATTGAGTTGCCCGCCCTGCCCTACGCCCTATCATAACGAAACGCTGACCCCATTCTTTATTGCAAATTATGACAAATTCAGCGCTGTACAAAGTCTGTTGGCTTAAATTTTCATAAAAGTAGGTGCATGGTGTGTAATTAGGAATTATTAAAAAAAGAAAAACAAGGGAACTGGTAATTAGGATGTTAATGGGAGACAGAAGCGTGTCCATGGCAACGAAAGGATGAAGTTCCAAGTTTCCCACATTCCTGTTACCCGCAGTGCCTGTTGCATAACTTGCAAAATGTTCAAGCTTACTTGTGGAATTGATACCATTCACTTTTTCTCCGAATATTTTGCTAGACATACAGCAGAAAATGTTCTAAACCTAATGCCTGGCGTAGATGAAGGAACCCTACTGCATTTCCGCGTCACATGTTTGTTTTGATTTCACTTACAGTAGTCAAAGGAAAATTCTGCAAAAAGAAAGAAAAATAAATCTGATTTGTGCACTTATATGGCTTTCTCTACTCACTCATTGACAGGCAATATATTCCAAAGGCAATAGGCCATCGAAACTATCATTGGAGACACATAGTAGAGATTTAGGATGAAAAAAATTGATTTTTACTTTCTATACTGGTAAGTAGGGGAAGTATTGCATTCCACCCAAAAATTCGATGTCGAGATTTCACCGGAAATATATGTTTTGAGACCCCCTGAATCCAAAAAAGCATTTTTAGAAAAAGGTCCATGTGTGTGTCTGTGTCTGTGGACAGCATAACTCAAAAACGAAAAGTAGGTTAAAAACCAAAATTGCTATTGAAGTTTAATGTCTTTCAAGGATGCGACACGAAGATTTTGAAAAAAATTTCCTCATCCTAAACTACTCTTTACATGGAAAATGTTTCGAAAATTTTGATTTTCTTGAAAATGTCTCTAACGATTTTGATTAAAATGTCATGTTTGAGATATTTTTATGACAAATGAAATGCATATCTTGAATTTTCTGGCTATAACCCCTGTAGTCGTATTTACTCTGGACGACTTTTGCATAATTGGTAAACCGTTAGAGTTAGACCAAATCATACTATACAAAAAATGTAGATCTTGCTAAAATAAACAATTTATGTCTCAATAAATTTTCTTGTAGAGCGAACCATTTCGGAGATATTCCTTGTTATGTGTGTGAGTTTCGGAAAACTTGGAACCTTCGTGAAACGGAACATCGTTTTTCATTTTTTTGTATGTTGACTATCGCACAAAGCCTACAAGCAATAAGATAATTTGTACAAATGTTTATTTTAACTAACACGAAGATATAGGAATAAGAGTTTGTAAGAAAGGTTAGTACGAGAGTAGAGGAAGTCATGTGAGTGCTACACATCAGATTTTTTCGGTTTGTTTTCCCCCATGTTCCCTCCGTTCTTGTTATTTTCCGTTTATTTAGTCGAACCCGCAGTCCCTTGTGCCTCGAAACACCAAAGCTAGTCACTTGCAGAGTGCACCAGGGGAGCAGTGTATACAGGCTCGCCCTGTGAACGTTAGTCATCTTGCCACGGAGGTGGATTTCCGGTCCCATGCGCGATTATCATTAATAAAATTGTTCATAGTCATAATAAACAGGTATTGTAGAACAAGGTAGAAGGCAAGGTGGGGGAAGGTGTTTCTGCTAGTCAGCTGATGCTTCAAGGCTAGCCCTAGAACTCACTGGGTCTTTCCAGTACATCTAAAATGTCAAACGCGAAAGGCGAGAAGCAAAAATGTCGCTCATTTGAGCAATTATTACCTTCGACGATCGCTAAAATTATCATGCTACGCTCCATAAGGAAGTTTACTCGGTTAAACTTCAGTGGTCAGCCCAAAAATAAAGCAGTTGTTTCGAAAATTTCAAAAAGTTTACGTAGTGATGGTTATAGGAGTACCGAGGTCGTGGGTTCCATCCCTGCGGCCGTCTTTCTCAACACTTGGGTTTTTTGGAGATTTTCCGGAAGATTCGAAAGCTGGGAAAGTCACTTATATCCTCCGAAGCTATTCCAGGGTTGCAAGAGTCGGCGTGAATCTCTGCGTTGTATGGCAGGGAAAAACGATGCTCTCAGTAACTCTCGTCCTACAGATCAGGGGTTAATGTTTCATGAATACATTAAATTATTTCAGTATTACTATAACTAAGGTTATTTTCCTAGTAAAGCCTGCATTTATAAAACAATAGACTAATCCTAACCTATGCAGCAGAAACTAGACCAAATACAGTCAAAACAAAACTAATATTAAGCACATGCGAATTGAAAATATTGAGAACAACTCAAGAATTTAAAGCTTTATTAGATAAAATACTCAATACAAAAATCAAAGAAAATTGTCAAACTCAGGATATAATAACATTTATTAATGAGCGACCGAAATACCGGAAGAGACACGTTAACAGCATGGAAAATAACCATCCTACACACAAAAATCTTATGTGTTACACTCACATGACATTTGCAGAAATTCTTTTACTTATTTTCTTGTCGATGCAAGCGGAATATGTGCTTTGAGCGATAGTCAAATCTTTTACAGCTTTGAAGCTCCGATCTCTTTGCACTGTTCACATATAAACAAATGAATAACGATGTTCCATTTGACAGAAGTATAAGTTCTCCAAAACTTACACAAATAACAAGGAATATCTATGAAATGGTTCACTGTACAAAAAAATTTAGTCAGACATAAATTGCGTGTTTTAGCTAGATCTACATTTTGTGTATAGTAAGATTTTGTCTATCTCTTACCGTTTACGAGTTATTCAAAAGTCATCCAGAGTAAACAGGGCTACATAGGCTATAGCCAGAAAATTTAAAATATACATTTCATTTGTCATACAAATATCTTAAACATATGACATTTTAATCAAAATCGTTAGAGCCATTTTGAAGAAAATCAAAATTTTCGAAATATTTTCCATGTAAAGGGTAGTTTAGGGTGGGACTATTTTCTTCAAAATCTTTGTATCGCATCCTTGAAAGACGTTAAACTTAAATACTAAATTTGGTTTTTAACCGACTTTTCGTATTTGAGTTATGCTGTCCACAGACTGATAGACACACACGGACCTTTTTCTAAAAATGCTTATTTTTGAACAAGGGCTCTCAAAACATATTTCCGGTGAATCTAATCCCGGTTTGTTTTTCTAAAACCGTTCAGTCATCGTTGTATCCGCATTAACTCTGTGTTTAATGAACGTTGTTCAGTGTTGTATGTAAATATGCATTAACCCGCATATTTATTATACGCTGAATGAGTTATAAATAGGTGGCGATGCCTCCTTAACTCACAAGTGACATATTGAAGACTTGCGAGATGATATCGATATACATTCATTTAACTGGCCTAATGAGTCACGTCAGTCCTGGATGATTGGTTGTGACTTGCAGCGGCTCCAGGCGTTAAATGGACGAGTCTGTTTAAATGGTCTTATAGGCAACCCTTCCATGTGGAGGAAGCATCTAGGCCGGCGCCAAAGTGAAGGAGGAGGGTTCCTTAAGTTAGGCGACGGGTTCACGCCCAGCAGCGGAGTTGCCAAGTGTACACTCGAGGTCATGCGGAAGGTCGTCATGTCCTCCTCTATGGAAGTCCCGGACTCGTTTCTCGTTGGGCCCGATCGCAAAAATGATCGCGGTCAAGGTGAAGAATCGTTTCTATCTGACATTTTGCAAGGAAATACAGCATTCAGATGTGGTATTATAGTTGCTGTTTAATTCAATTGTTGTAAACTAAGTAATTATTTAATTTCATGCGCCTACAGTTCGCTTATTTTTAAAACGCATTTTGCACGTTGTGATTATTGGCCAACCATTTACCACTCTAATGCTCCCGTTGTATAAAACATTTTCTGTACAGTTGTTGCCAATAATTACAGACCCGGGCAATTCCCGAAATGTTTATTGCTATAGCCACCTGGTTTCGTACATCACGTAAACATAATTACAAAAGTAGGAAATTGTTATAAATCTTTTTAACACTTTGGATGTTCTTAGAAAAGATTTCCTCCACTTTGAGTGTGCTAATAAAATAGCAGCTTATTTTTCACATTTTCAACTCCTTCCGTCCGGAACAACACCGGAACTTAAGTCAGCTCCCTAAGGAACTCCCATTGTATGGAAAACATTGGAGAAGGAAGTCTTGCGGATTAACCTACCAAACGTCAAGACAGGCTTAGGTATATTTTATGAGCATTTTAATATAATGTAGTGCTGGAATGAATTTCTAATATGAACTTAATAAAAAGAAACAGTAAACGAATTTTACCAATTTAGAAAGGAAGTTGAATCATCTGAGTTTGTCACACACATTTATCTGAAATTTACCAAGAATAACACCTATGTATCGGGTGGAAGGTGTAACAAATACCTATGTTAAAATGTCATGCAAAGTTTAATTTCTAAGAGAAATGTGGCAACGTCACGTTGGCATTAAATTGTGGCTAAATTCATTCGAATTAAGGTAGAAATGCGTTATACCATTGTTTTTATTGTTCCATTTATATCCCGCCTTTAACTGCAGAGGACATATCGGCGGCCTTGCCTATTGGCGTTACACGTTTTACACGTTTTCTATCTTTGGGGGTTTTATTCTTTGAATTCACACACACATTCACACTTTCACACTTTCATTCATACTTCCAGACTCAGGGAAGGATGAGGAATAATCCTGGCTGGAGAAAAATTCCTACCCCCCTGCCGGGAATCGAACCCGGGACCCCTAGCACAGCAGGCAGGTGCTCTATCAACTGCGCCACAGAGCCACAAGGTTTGTTCGAGAGTTATTATAAAACCATGTATATCCATTGGTCAAGAAGGTTCAAATATTTGATACAAATTTTCGTCGAAACTGTTTTTTATTCACAATAATTGTACTGGATATATTTGTTATGCTCATCATGTAGAATCTCTGGTAACGTATGACAGGTATATATAATTATTGATTAGCAATCTTTTCTCTGATTTTGTATTTGAAAAGCTAACACTTAAATACCTTTCTCTAATTACCCTCCTTGTGTGGAGTAGTTACACCCAAAAGCCCAACAGGAGATGACATGAAATGAGGACGACATTAATGAAAGGAAAGATGATAATGGAGCAGTTGTGGGAAGAATGGCGGAGAAAGGCCAACCAAAGGCCGCTTTCTGCACCAATGGTCCCCTTAGTTCGAACCTGGGCCACCATTTAACAATTAACCTGTTAAATTTGTTTACAATGAATGTTGAGATTCGTTTACATGGAAGGCCCCGGTAAATTAACCAACATAGATGGTTATTAATGGCGTCTGCTTGTATCCTATCCTGAAAAGGCGGATATGAACAAAAAAATTGGGCATTGAAAACCAAAAGCACTTAAACTTATGTCTTGCTCTGTTTGGTATATGACTGACAGTGTTGATAACCAAAACTGGATTGGGAGACGAAGGGAGGAATATTAATACTTCCAAACGACTTACTCAAGGTTACCGTCTATACCCTCGAGCCCATCTTAAGGCCAGCCGTGCTATTTGCTCCTTGCACATAATTGCGGATAACATTTATATGTTCTTTCTTGTTTGTTATGGACTACGTAGAAATCCATTTTAACATACGCGGCAGTGTCACCTGCCCCCCCCCCCCCCCCCCGTTCCTCTCTAGGGCCCTTTTGTACATAAAGACCACCGCAATACCCTCATATCTCTGGTATTCCTTCCTCTTCTCAGGGAAGCACTAAAGTTTATATTCATACTCCAGTAGAATTAATTATACGAGGTTATTGCTCTACCTAAAATAAATAAAATTAGATTTCAGCTCTTCCAAATGATATACCAAAGGATATTTTTATTTGAGAGCTCGACTTTGTTTTTCTAGTAATACTAGATAATATCTAATAAATTCCTAGATAATTATTTATGCAACACGTTTTTTGCTTAAACTCATTACGTAGAAATTTCACGAGCACAGATGAAAGATAAAAGCTCGGTTAACTATTTTAAAATATAGAATTCTATCAATGTTTATGTAATCCTATCACATGACTTTTTCTACTCTTGTACTAACCATTCTTACAAACTCTTATTCCTATATTTTCTTTGTGTTAGTTGAGATAAATATTTGTAAAAATTATCTTATTGCTTATTTCCTTGTAGGTGAAAGGGGAATATTAGAATACAGTAGGCTTTGAGCGATAGTCAAATATTTCTAAGCTTTGAGATCCCGTTCTCTTTGCACGCTTAACATACAAAATATGAACAACGATGTTCCATTTCACGAAGATCAGCAAGATCTACAATTTTGTATAGTAAGATTTTTTCTATCTCTTACGATTTACGAGTTATTCAAAAGTCATCCACAGTAAACAGGACTACACAGGCTATAGTCAAAAAATTCAAAATTAGATTTCGTTTGCCATAAGAATATCTCAGACGTAGGGTATTTTGAGAAAATAATCGAAAAATTTTCCATGTAAAGGGTAGCTTAGGTTAGAGACATTTTTTTCAAAATTTTCGTGTCACATGCTTGAAAAACAGTAAACTTAAATATCAAGTTTAGTTTCTAACCGACTTTTCGGTTTTAAGGTAGTGCGCGCGCGCACACACACACACACACACACACACACACACACACACACTGACACAATGAAAAGTAAGAATAGCTATGCGTAACTTTGGAATGGAGGGGATGTCTCCAAAGACATTTGATTAAATATTTGTCGCCTAAAAGAAAAGAAAATAGTTCCTTCGGAAGGGAAGTGAAGCCGGTGGCTCAGTATCGTAGATTAGGCGCGTAAAATAACCTCAGGCCTAATAAAGAGGCCTGTGGGCAAAATTAAATGAACTTTCACGCCCAATATATAACGGGACTTTGCTAAATTTAAAGTGCAAACTAATTTCATTTCTGAGACAAAGTTTTCGTGGAGGCACCGAATAATGCACACAGAAAATATCAAGCTTAGCAAGAACATTTCGACAAAATTGCATGATTAGAGTATTGCTGCAATAAATATTAGACATGTTTATCGATCGGTTAGTATCAATGAAAAATTAGGTGATTCCAAGTTGCATTGGTATAAAGAATCTCTGCCTGGGCTCGAACACTGTACCTCACTCGCATTGCGACAGAACACCGGGTGACCTCTTGCAGGCTGGCTAGTGAATCCCCCCCCCTCCCTCTCCTCTACAAGAGCCTCACCTCTCGCCAACATGCAACTGGGGAACACATGACAGGTGTGACGGGTCCATGGTTCGATTTCCGGAACGTGCCTTGAGACTTTAAATTGAAGACTATCGCAGTTCTAGATCGATATGTTTGCCTTTCAGTCGTCACGCGTTTGTTATGAAACCTCTCTTATGAATCATGAAGTCATGATAGTGGTTTTAAAGTAATGTATAAATCGAATAATGGATTAAAATTAACTTTATTTACTATGTCTTGTTACTAAAATATAATTTGAAGCGCGAACCTCTGACCATATCAAATAACCATATCATAAACTTCAACCTTCCAAACACGTGATCCTTGCAGCATTATCTGAACGCTGCTATTACTATTAGTGACTTTATTACACAAGAAAAGGTTAAAATACATATATCTGGATTCAATCGAAATCCATCAGCATCCAACAGTGGTATCTCACCGATTGTTTTAGCGGCGCCCTCCCCATCCTTCCGCACAGCTTATCTTGAATTAGTATATAGATTTTACCGGGGTACGATCCTACGATTGGATGAGTTAGCTAATCCTATTGTGTCTTAGACCGATGGTCGTAAATTCCAGTATGGAAGCCAAGCAGCATTGGCATTTTTACCCAATTAGACAACACAGTTGATTGAAAGTAAAGCTAGAACGAAGAAAAGGAAAAATCTAGATGAGCAAAAATACAGAACAGTGATGTTTTGGGTAAAAAAAAATGGTAGCTTATCTTTAATCTCGATTCTCCACAACATCGATTTTTCATATATAATTTGAATAGGCATGATTGTTAAAGACCATCTATTCAAAGCAGAACGTCATGAGTTTAATCCCAGCGACTGCAATCAAATGTGGCTGGAGTAAAGGATGGGGAGGGCCCACGTAAAATAAATGGTGAGGTGATACGCGTGAATGATGGCTGAGTTACATTAGACTACTTTGAAAAAGAAAAGGAAATAAAAGAGACTACAATAATACTGAAACAGATTGACACATTTATAAAATAAATAGCTACCAGTACCTTTATTTTATTGTTAAATGCCAAAAACAGTTACGATATTCTAAACTTTGACTAAACAGCTTTGTTACCAAAAGCTCATATTGTGCATTAAACAGTTAACTTTATTTACTATGGCTGGTTTCTAAATTATAATTTGAAGATGGCTTTTATATATTTTTATTAATATAATTACAATTAACATAAGAATATAAACAATACAATACACAGTTTCAAACTTCAACATTACTTGTGGTATATATCACTTAATACTACAAGGATCATATTGAAACTCGTGAGGTACTTTTAAAAGCTTAATCTTTATTTTTTAGACAAATCAAGCACAGACTTTTTTGTCACTTCTAAACATGCTCTATTTTTGCACACATTTTGTCCCATCATTCTCCAAGTTTGAAAAGGCCCTTAAAATAGAATTCCCTTCCAGGTGCTGCCATTCCGTACTCTTAAATTTTGTTTCAGACTCGCAATGATGAAATCAGCCTTCATCGCTAGTCAAAATACTTGTCAAAGGATCATCACCATTTTGACATCGGACATACGCTTTTTGATAACCTAAGCTTTCAATAATTTCTTCCACTGGACTGTGTCCTACTGCAAGTTTTACAGCAATTTCACCCGCAGTAATACGCCTGTACTCTCTTTCCTGTTGCGTTCCGTGGAGGCAGTTCGATGGCGTCCGCTATACAAAAGAGGCTTTCTCCGCAGCCTTCGTGAATGATCCAGCTGCGTCATGCCGGCGTGTTTGATGAAGTTCGCGAAATGTCCGTGTGACGTCATCCCCACTATATAAGGAGGCCAGAAAACAGCAGTACATGGGTTTTTACGGTTACAGACATGAGTCGGTAAGTGGATCAGTGAGTGTGAGACAGCTGTGTCTGTGTGTGTCGTCATGAAAGGTGCTTCGGTCGTCGTAAAGAAGATTCAACAAGTGTCGAGTGATTGTAACGCCGTAGTTAGAGTATGAGAGACTGAGAAACTGAAGAAAGACACTGAAAAAACTGAGCAAGGTTACGAGAAGCAAACATTGTGAATTGTGATATCACAAAAGATTGCAGACTGTATTAACGACGAGAGAACTAATTTTGTGATACAATTTTAAAAGGTAATAAAGTTATAGAAAAGTAACTGGGCTTGATTTTGTCATGTTGCTACAATTTTAATTATATTTTTATGTTTTATAGGTTGGTAACGCTTCCCTCTCAACAATAGACTGAACTTTGTATTGCTGCAATGCGTTAGAGACAGTGAGATTTGTCCCAGAATGACACAACGTTCTGTAACTGGAAGAGGAAATTCGGTGGTTAGTTTCGCGAAAGCCAGTTCTCCCTTGCGTTTTGAATCTGTTTCCGTTTCTATGTTCCCGAGGTTTATATCGACTTTTATTTTCGCTTCACGTGCATGTTCTACCCTTCCTGTTTCCCTCTGCCCAATGCTACCAATTTTTTAAACCGAAAATAGCGACATCTCTTTTCGCTTTATTTAATTTGAAATGTGTTTTGCAATTACCCTAAGGAAAATCGACAAGTTTATTTTGTATGGACATCTTTGCTGGAAATAAAAGCGACAAGTGCCAGTGTTTTTTAATGCACTCTAAATGATCTGGTTGACCTATAACAGAGAGTGTCACTTATCAGGCATCGCATTTATGCATAGTGGGAACAAATCTGTGTGCGCTCACATGACTTTCTCAACTCAGTCTTGTACAAACGCTTCTATCTATTTCATGTGAATCGAGATCAAAGCTTGTAGAAATGGTTTAGTTACGTATTTTCTTATAGGTACAATGGAAGTAGGAAAATAAGGAAACTTGGGCGATAATCAAATCTTTTAAGAGCTGGTCGCTATGTGATAAAAAGGGAGTAACGATTCCCTGTTTGAGAAAAGTATTAGTAATATTTGAAAATTCAAACCAATAATAAGGAATATTGTGGAAATGATTAGTCAACGCAACAAAAATGTATTGGACATAAGATTATCAATTTTGACGCTATGACAACTTGCAGAGGGCACTCCAATGAAAGGCGACCTTCATTTTTGCAGTTAGAAGCACCCCAGCGGAGGCTGGCTCAAACCGGTTCCTCTCTCATTCCTCGGGTTCGTATTCCTAAAGGAAGCGCAAGACTCAGAAAGCAACCCCCCTCCCCCCACGGTCTTACACCATCCCATTGGGGGGGGGGGGATCAGTAGGCTCATCTTCAAATCTGGCGACCCGGAGAGACTTCCAAAAAAAAAAATATGGGTCAGGAACGTCGGCCGCGGGGATGGAACCCGCGACCTCCCGAATGCGGGCCAAGGCGTTATAGCCTGAACCATCCCGCTCGGCAATTGTCTACATTTTTGGTGTATTAAGATTTTGTCTGTCTTTTGCGATTTACCAGTTATCCAGAAGTCATCAAGAATGAAGAGGAATTCAGAGACTGTTCTTAGAAAATTCATGATTGTTATGAACACATCTTAAAACATGTTATTTTAATCAAAATCATTACAGTCATTTTTGACAAATAAAAATGTTTGAAAGTTCTTCCATGTAAAGGGTAATTTGCCAAGGAGGCACTTTCCTTTATCAATCGTTTACAATATAGAGTGGAAATTTGTGAATAAATGTATCGTGTTAATGTAAATTATAAGCTGGAATAAGTACAATAAATACATTCTTTCTTTCAAATCTATGATACGTACGTACACACGACAGATGGAGAAAGAGTCGATCATACATGCTCTTCAGAAGCTAACACAATATCGCATCTATTCAACGTATCGCTTACGTTTTCTAAGAGCAGAAAAAAGTCCATTCTATTTTCAGAGTTGCAAATCAAGTATTTCCGGATTTCTGGATAAGTAAGTAAAACAACAAAACATGCAAAACGAGGTAAGGCAACATGTGAGACGAGATTGTCTAGAAAATGCGAACCTTTACGTTCAATATCTGCTGAACCCACAATTAGTTGCATTTCTGTTGAAATAAATTGTGGGTTTTTTAAATTTAGTTTACACAAAAACCGTTGAATCTATTGAAATACGCTAAAGGAAAAAGTTGTCATTTATGCAGTTTTCTATGAATATAGCCATAAACCAGGAACCTTCAATCAATAATAATTCAGTCAGGTGATGATAAATTTTTTTTGATAAAAATATTTTTTTTTCTAGAAAACTATAAACTTTTCTACATTTTGGTATTAGACTTTCTTGTTATTCACAAGATGAGAAATTCGCTGTTAAAGTCTGACGGATCATTTCACTTCGATCCTGTAGATATATGTGATGTGTTTGACCCATCCTAGCTCCTGGTTTGTTATGATTCCGAAATAAAAACTGATGTATGCACTCACATGATTTTCTCTTCTCGCTCTTGTACAAACTAAAAGATGCCTGATCTAACTACTTCATTTTAGGTAAGTACAATGGCAATATGTAATACAGTAGGCTTAAGTGAGTCAAATATTTTAAGAACTGGTCGCTGTATGATGGCTTTGAAATTCTATTATCTTCGCATGGCACGGGCATAAAAAACGAACAATGGCTTCCTATTTGGGAAAGCATAAGCATTTAAAAATCTAACCCAATAGCAAAGAATACATCGATAAAAGTTATGTACCTATATGAAAAGGCTATTTGATATAAATTGCATACTTTAACGAAGTTTACATTTTTGTGCAGCAAGATTTTGTCTATTTTTTGTGATTCACCAAAGACATCCAGAATGAAAAGGCCATCAGAGGTACCGTACTCGCAGAAAATTTAAGATATACATTTAATTTTTCATGAAAGTTACTTCAACCATAGTATATTAATCAAAATCGTTAGAGACATTTTTGAGAAAATCAACGTTTTCGAAAATTTGTCCACCTAAAGCGTAGTTTGGGGTACTGTTCGTGTTGCATCCTTGGAAAATACTAACTTAACCGACACACATACAGCACCTGGACCTTTTTCTAACAATCTCTTTAGATTCAGGGATTCTCAAAGCATGTAAATATTTTCGCTGAAATCTTTGTATCGAATTTTTGGAGAATGTAATATTTCCTCTACTTACTATACGTATTTTACAGATTCGTTTCGGAATTCGGGCCAAGGAGACCTCATTTTTTGGTTCTGTAATATAAATTGCTATTTTGATTAGATTTTTGGTTGTCTGGTGACAAACCATTTGTCTCTGTCTGTGTGAAAAATAAAAGTGTGACTTATTTTCTTGTGAACGAGTTACAGTAGTTCCTAGGCAACTCGACAATCATGAGTTGAATCCCACTGGTTACCAATTAACGGGGCACGTTTCTGGAGGTCAAGTTGTAGGCACATAGATTTAAATGGCAGGTTGAAGATCCCCGGGGTAGTTCAGGATCTCCCAGCAGTAAGGCAGCAAGGCAAGGGAGCCCTCTGTCTTTGTCGGGGCGGTTCCCCTTGTGTCCAGCCAGGAGAGAGATTGCAACCCTGTGCTGGACTTGACCCTTCAGTGCGTGCGTCTTACCATTTGTCTTCTTCCGCTCCTCTTCACCGGACACTGTATACCGTCCTCAGCAGACACATATCCTGCGCTGTTGCGCTTTTCTATTGTTTTCACCCTTTCGCAATAACGCACAGAAAATGTATTTAAATGTATGTACACTTGGTTCCATACATACTGCTTCTGATGTCAGTTTGAGTGGGGTGTATTAGCGACCCTGAAGTTTTTAGGCGACAATTACAAAATATTCAGTTTTGGGCTGGTACTATATCAATTTTCTACACACACATATAATTTAGTTCAAATACTTTTCTCAACCCTCCAGTTTTAAAAGCCCAGCGACATGTTTAAGTCACTCGTGTGCACCCTTTTAAATCCAACTTTTCCTTCTTTTATGTTTTTTCCTCAGTTTTGCATTTTTAGTATGAAATTTATTCCTAACATTTCAGTTTTGCTCTGATTTGCACGTGAAATGGGCTATCTAAAGATTTAACTATGCATTTCATGATTGGTTTATTCATTAGTTCACAAAAAGTTAATTTACATATATATTTATATTATATATTATACATGTGTATATTATTTTTATATATTATATGAATTTTAACAACAATAACTTCACAAAATTAAAAATGTATTTCTCTGTAAGTAATAATATCAACTTTAATAAAATACATTTATTTCTACTTTATTAAGAAAATGTCCCTATCATACTTTTTTGAAGAAAAAAAAATGTGAATGTATAGAGCAGGGTAGCGTTGGATGCACTGCTGGAAACGATAGGGACCCCGTCCATGCTTCATCCGGTCCTGTTACCCTTCGATTCTCTTCCTTCATCCTTCCCTCCTAGGAGTGGCGGTGGTACCCCAAAGGGTCTACTGGCTTAAGTAAACGACCCTGTCTTCGTAAGTGAAGGGTCCCTTCGTTGTATGTTTATCCTTTTACTCGTAGCGAGGACGAATTTTCATTCCGTAGCGCTGCCAGAACCCAACTGATAAAATACGCAACGTGTGCCTGAGACGAAACAAAAGGCAAACGAGGTAACAGTCGCTGAGAAGTTGGTCTACTCCGCACCTGAGTCGTTGATGCACGTCGAGTATAGAACTAAAGCACATCTGTTGCTTAGCAGGTTACATAAGTTAAGGGGCAACAAGGAGCGGTAGATCACCTGGTGTACGAGTATAATACGATATCATAGGAGACAAACTTGTGCTCAGGCTCTAGGCAGAGTTTTAGTAATTGCACTAAAATTAATAAAGTATAGTAAAAGTATTATTGCCATGCATTGTTCGGAAACCAGCATTCACCTAAGTTCCCTTTACATGGAAAATGTTTTGTAAATTTTAACTTTCTCAAAAGTGGTGCTCACTATTTTGATTAAAATGCAATATGTTTAAGATATTTTATGGCAAATCAAGCGTATATTTTGAATTTTCTAGCTATAGCCCATGTAGTGCTGTTTACCTTGAAGATTTTTGCATAAGTGATAAACCGTAAGAGATAGACCAATTCTTACTGTACAAAAAATGTAGATCTTGTTAAAATACACAAATTATGTTCAAATGATTTTTTTGTGGAGTGAACCATTTCGGAGATATTCCTTGTTATTTGTGTGTTTTGCAATAATTGTACTTTTCTCAAATGGAAGGTCGTTATTCAATTTTGTTATCTGTTGGACGTGCAAAGAGAACCGAATTTGAACGCCTTCATATAGTGACCAGCTTTGAAAGATTTGGATATTGAATATTCCAATATTCCTCTTGCGCCTATAAGAAAATTAGCAATAATTTCTCCAAATGAAGAAGATACAGGAATAAGAGTTTAAAAGATATGTTAGTATAGGAGTAGAGAAAATCATGTGTCAACACATCAGATGTTTTAACTATTAACTTATTACAGAATGAACGTGTTTGAAAAGTTTTATTAAATGCGTTTGACATAACATTGCTTTCAGAATCACCCATAATTTGAATATTCATTGGCAAAATTCATTGGAATGTACTTAACACGCACCTTGAAGGCACTGACGCGTGGTGCATGTTTCTCCATATCTCACAGATTGCTGTTATGACGTCATGATAGCAGGCTCATGAGAATACTTCAGCGCCTCACTTAGGCTATTAGAAGAACTAAATCGGCACGAGCACGCCATTTGTAGCTTTCGAACAGAATTCTTGTTTTTCTCTCTTAGTTCGTGGCTCAATGTTGATTCCTCTGGCATTTAAATGTTAGTATTTTAATTATTGATGGATGATGGTCATTTTGTTATTCTACAACGCATGTGGTGCATGTAGTGGATATTAAATGCGCGAGGTAGTTAAAGTTTGCATGTGAGGTTGTGATCGAAGCAGAGTTTTTAAGGTGTAACTGACCTAATTTCTTTCCCTGAGAAAAGGCAATCCTGAATGCATCGTTACGATCATAATACTATTTACGTACGAAGATTATCACAGTTCGTTGTTCCGCTGTAAGCTGTCATTAGTACGTTCCTATTCCAATATGTCACGTGGATGTCCAGAATTTGAATCTCCACCGGAGAGAAACTTATTTATCGATCTAGTGAGTTCGCGAGGGGGGAAGGGGAAGGGGTTCGATGTGTCACACTGCACAACTTTCTCTATCTAGAAATAACCTCTAAGCAATGCACATTAAGGAAAACAAAACACAACTTCACATATCGTAAGTCTATTTTTGTCACTGGTGACCCCATGAGGGAGAAAGGAGGAATCTAATAGACGCCGCTTGACATTCAACGTGTGAAAAGTTGGATGCAACAACGAATATTTCGAAAACGGCTAATGCTACAGAAAAAAAAACTGCTTAACATAAACTGGACATTTCTATGAGCTCTACACAGTTGTGTAATAAAAGGTTCTGTATTTCTTATAGTTTACCAGTTGTACAAAATCATAAATGCTTAGTTATATATTTTATTGGCCATGCAGATATCTTAATAGTGTATCATATCTCAAATCGTTTGAGCCATTTTTAGGAAAACACACACACACGAAGAAACAAATAAGCTCTTATCTGCTTCGTGTTGATCGAGATAAACGTTTGCAGAAAAAGTTTTCCTTTACATTTCCTTGTAGGTATAAAGGAAATTTAAATGCTGAAGTGATATAACCAAATCTTTAAAAAACACGTCAATATATGCTGGCTTTAAAATTCCATACTTTTTCTATGACATTGCGAGAAACAAATGAGGAGGGTCAGCACTTAAAATGTCGAAGTATTGAAACATTTAGACAAATAAGACCGAATACCTCGCGAGTTATGCAACAAAAAGTTGCATCCTGTGTTTTAATAAGCCCTACCTTTTTTAATAACTTTTGTCTTTAACTACGCTCCGTGTCTCTTAGCTGTCACGTGATTAGTCTAGTCTCCTCTCATTGGTCGCTGTCGTGGAAAAGTTGTTTTTGATGCAAAATAGTTCCTTATTTAACATTATCATTATATTTTTAATTATAACTATATGAATTAAATATATTACATAACGGAGGTAACACATCAGGATGACGAAAGTACGTGAATCTATCATAATAGAATTTTTATATTTCCTATCTTTGCATGCATACAGATTTTTTGACATAGTTCGAAGGCGTAAATTAGCCAATTATGGGAAAGGGGAAGGAAACGCAACGCAGAAGAATACATTTCAGCGGCGCAATGTTTAGAGCATGCCTGTGGAACAGTACTCCCAAGGTGTCAAGCAATTTGCCTACTTCTCCACCCTTCCAAAGCGGAAAACCGGTTCCACCGAACGCACGCGTGTTTGTGTGCTACTAACACTGCAGGTAAGCAAAGGAGAAACTACTCTGTTCACACCTTCGCAGTACTCTTCCCCAGGCCTGGATTATAATGAATACTACCTAAAAACATTAACCGCAGAGAGCTTACTGCAATGCACGACATTAATACGCATAATTACATCAACTTTTTCCTATTATGCACGATGTGCTGCGTCTATAAACACTAAATATAATTAAACATTCTAAGGATTTACGCTGTGTATAGAGATTCAATTAGTAAAAGTCGTAATTAGTTAGAGAAATGTAGGAATGCTGCTGTATAAAATATCTAAGATCAATATTTCCACCGCTAGCGGCAAGAGCAAACCAAATAATTGCGAATCATGACTCGTGAGACGGGTGATGAAATTATTCACCGCAGTAGTTAACTCTGCAGGGAGCATGTTTTGCCTGGATGGTCAGAATCTCGCTTTAAAAGGACTACGTAACACATTGCTAAAGCTCAAAAAAACCCTTGACCTGGTTTCCGTTCTCAAAACATGCCTTCGCATATACAAGAAGCTCTGCTCTTGGACCCCGTGGAATAAGCAAGGTGACGAGTTGCACAGAATATAGAGCTTCCTTCTGCATCGTATTTGTCTGCATTAGAGACGCAAATCTCTTAATTATAGGTATGGGACAAATATTTTACCCTAGAAAGTATATCTGAGAGCAAACGTTAGCTTTTGTCGACAGAAATGTTATAGAATTATCTCACGAATGAATAATTTTGAGGATTGCACTGTAGTCCATTTTTTAAAACTATTCCATTATGTTTTAATCACACGACAGAAAGTTATTTCATATTATACAGGGTGTCCCAAAAACACCGATAACGCTTAGTATATTGTGCGGGACAGCACACTAATCAGTTCTGAGATAGGAATACCTGTCTGGAAATGCACGGTTTGGACGCTGTAGCGCATTGAAATGTGAGGTGGTTGTATGCTCATATTTCATCAATAAATCCAACATCGATCTGTCTACATTCGAACTATGTACCTCCTACGTCATTGCAGAGCCTATATTGGTGGTGATGAGCCTTTTGCACATGACCCAATGCATGTGGTTGTCTTTGAAGATTTGCAATCGCTCCGTGGACTCGAGCTATGAAGTTCTCCGCTGACGTTACAGGGGCAGCATAAACCATAATCTTCATACAACTCCACAGAAAATAGACCAGAGGCAGATCTGGCGACTGTACTGGCCATAGAACTGGTCCTCCTCTACCAATCCATCGATTTGAATATGCGACGTTGAGGTGATTCCGCACATTTACTTCAAAGTGTGCTGGAGCTCAAGTCGGCCATTTCAGCTACTGCGTACTGGCACGAGTCGCACTGCTGTTATAAAACGTCACTGTACTGGTAACTACACAAGTAACGCAGTAGGATGGGCACTCTAGGACTCTATACGTATGCGCAGGAATGTTATGCTCAGGTCTTTCATCCCGGTACACAGATTGCTAAAGGGTTGCATATCTTTTAAAAATGTATTTTTTGGTAGTGTTTAACGCCCACTTTTACTACATGCGGCACCGCAGGCGGTGACACTAATGATATATGGAATGTAGATTCAGCACCAGTGGAATGAGACGGTGGGAGAAATCGGAGAACCCTGGGGAAACCCGCCCAACGCCGCTTTGTCTACCACAAATTCCAGATGCGGTCGCCTGGGATGGAACCCAGGCCTCTTTGATGAGAGGCGAAGGTATAGTCAAAAAAATATCTTATTCCTATTTGAGAAAAGTATATTCAAGTATCCCGAATTTTAGACAAATAACAAGGGGTACCTTAGGAATGGTTGCTTCACAAAAAAATTGTATTTGACATAAGTTTTGCGGAGTAAGTTTTTATCTATTCGCTTAGTTTGCCAGTTTTGCAGAAGCCATTGAGGAAGAAGAGGACTTCTGGGGACATTCCTAGAAAATTCAAGATTTGGCATGACATCTTAAACATATGGCATATTAATCATAGTCATTAAAACATTCTTGAAAAAATCAAACTTTTCTAAAAAAATTTTCCTTGTAAAGGGTGGTTTGGATTGGTGAGATATTCTTTAAGATCTTAGAATCGCATCCCCGGATGTTAAATTTAAATAGCTACCAAGTTTGATATTTAATCGACTTTTCGTTTTTGAGTTATTCTGTTCATAGACGCGCCGCGGATCTTCTAAAAACGCCGTTTTTCCAGAAGACCTCAAAACATGCATTTCTGGTGAAATTTCGACATCGAATTTTTGGGTGGATACAGTACTTTCCATATTTACTATACGTAGTAGAGAAAGTAAACAAATAATAATAATAATAATAATAATAATAATAATAATAATAATAATAATAATAATAATAATAATAATAATAATAATAATAATAATAATAATAATAATAATAATAATAATAATAATAATAATAATAATAATAATAATAATAATAATAATAATAATAATAATAATAATAATAATAATAATAATAATAATAATAATAATAATAATAATAATAATAATAATAATAATAATAATAATAATAATAATAATAATAATAATAATAATAATAATAATAATAATAATAATAATAATAATAATAATAATAATAATAATAATAATAATAATAATAATAATAATAATAATAATAATAACGAATAATCCAATCTTTATTGGAAGGAAAGTATTTCCTTGGCACTTTTCCGTTTGCATAATAGATACTGAATTCTTGAACGTCACCAGCAAGGGCCTAGATCACTACTGATACGAGCTGTTGTTGCTTCTACAGACTGTTTACAATTGTATTACAAAGGGACCATGGACCTTGACAAACATGTGCCCATGCTGCTATCTGATAGGAAATTGTTTTGACTGCACGCCATACCATTTCCAGCAACAAATGAGTCATACAGCCCCCAAGCTGTGGATTATTTAACGAGGCCTTCCTAAGGTCGCACAGTTGCTTCAACTGTTTCACTTGCAGATCTGCGCAGGTACATTAATTTCTTATGGGAATATTTATGCAGACTATATGGACTATTATATGAGTAAATAATACAAACCTTTTAAAGAAAAAAAAGTCAGCGCTTGTTTTGCTTCCAATGGGTTACGTTAGAGTGCTTCAGAAATGACTACTGTAGTGAAAAGAAAGAAGAAAGTAAGAGAAAGAGAAAAGAGAAAAAAAAAAAAAAAAAAGATGGGAGGAAGGAAAGAAAGAAGGAAAGAAACAAAGGCAGCAGAGCCTTCATGCGTGTGTCGACTGTACCTGGCCTCCTCTGTGTTGTGATCATGTGACAGACTGACCCCCTCTCGCTTGCTATAAAAAATAAAAATAAAAAAAATCATATCAATAGTCCTGGCATCTAGAGTCCACACCAAGTCACGGTATCCAGATATTTTATTTTTATTCAATTTGTTTTCAATTTTATAGCTATGAGCACATTTGTAGATCAAATTACTACTAGATAGGAAAACAAATTCTGCAAACCCTGCAAATTTTCGTTCTCTGTATGAAGGTTCGTTCATTCCCGAGTGAGTATAATACTAACCTTCAGGTTCAGCGGTCCCAGGTTCGATTCCCAGTTGGAGGTGAGACATTTTTCTTTACCAGGTTTATTTCCCATCTTTCCTAGAATGTGGAAGTATGAATGAGATTCGTGTGTGTGTGTGTGTGTGTGTGTGTGTGTGTGTGTGTGTGTGTGTGTGTGTGTGTGTGTGTGTGAATTTAATGTAATAACCAAAATTAATACCAATTCAATGATTAACACTCTGAAAACGAGTAAAGAATTGTTCCAAAGGTAATGGGAGGTAATGAAACTTTAAAAAAAGCAATTCAAAATAGAAATTGAGCAAGGGTTGACAATAAGGATATTCTGGAGTACGAGTTGCATTAACCTTAAGAAAGCCGAGCCACCAGAGTAGAGTGATGACTCTTGGATGGGTAGTTTGGCAGTTGGCTGCTGTTATAATACCAATAAATGAGGGGAGGTTTTACAGTGGGCCATCAGCAAAGCGTCAATATTTTTCTTGAGCGTAGAGCTATAAATAACCAACTGGCTCTACGTCACGCTGAGGAACATTTGTTTTCAACTAGAGCGAGTGAGGGAAGGGGTTCCGTGCGTGCATGTATATATATGTACTCACTAAAAATGGCGTATCCACTGCATGTATATATGTATTATCGAGTGTGGTGGAAAGGAAGTGACGTGAAAAGCTAGGTTTGGGGGGAGAGACCCGAATATCGTGTGTATGTGCATGCTCCCCCTAATACACCTGCCCGCCTGTTTCCCTGGATACAGGTGCAGGCCCACTACAAACTGCTGGGAACAAAGGCCTGACAACCCCCTCCCCACACCCTCCCGGATAAACAGGCCTATACGTGGGGCCTCCCACCACACCCCGTTCTGCGGTGTTCTACGTCAACAGGATTCAGCGGAGAGATGCAGCTACACAGCAAAATCCAAATACACGTTTAGGTTTCAAATTTAATTATCAGGTGAATCTATAGCAACATTATAAACAGGTTAACTCAACCCCCTTAATTCCACATTTTAAAAATAAAGCGTTTAAGTTTACATAACTTCTTTGTTTGGTTAATAGTAACGAATATGTAAAGCATTTTTTATATTTTTCATACCGTTTGGCATTCTTCTTTCTCATCCTCTTTTATTTGATTTTTTATATTACGAATATTTCATTATTTATACCTATATAAATAGCATTTCCTGTTTTAAGGTTGTTAAAACTGAACAAAATACATGTTATTAAAATACACACCAAACCATAAAAGGCATTTCTTAAGAACTTATATCCCAGTTATTATAAATGTGTGGTTAAAACTGAATTTTAAGTAATTGTATGAAGAAAACAGCCTTTTGGGAAACGTAAAAGTGGGTCTATGATTACCTGCATAGGGTGCCTTAAAACCACGACCTATAGGAGATCTTTTATATCTATGCCCCTTGCGGGGCACCCCACGGAAGGCAAGGGTGTTGTGGAAGAATATAGAGGACGTCCGAAACAGGAGTCACGGCAGCAGAGGGCAGGATCCCTGCGATTGGTGCAACCGCCCCTTCTGCAGTCTTGCATATCCCTTCGGGCTGCCGGGAACCCGGAGACTACCCCGCCGGGGATGAAAGTTTACACAGAACGTCGTTTTTCCCTGCCATGCAGCGCCGAAAATCCCGCCAATACTTGTAACCCTGAAACATGCAAACAGATGAAAGGTGAAATGAAATGAGAAAGGAGGTGAATTGAAGGGACAGGAAATTCGGAGGATGTAAGGAACCGTACCAGCATTGTCCTAGCGAACTGTGGATTCGAACACACGACCTTTAGAATGCGGCCAGAGATTTTATCGCCTAAGCCATTCTTCTCGCTTGAAAATACTTCAATGATATATATTTGCTACTAGAGCTACCCTGCGTGGTATATTACGATGAGTTCGACATTTAAAAATCTGATAGAAAATTACATAATGTCTAAATACAAGAGCGAATGAAAACATGTTTCAGTATAAACCACCAATTTATAACAAAGTGGCCTCAAAACTCTGCAAATAATCACATTTGCCATTTTAAAAAGGTGTACTTTGGTTTTTCTGTTGTAAATTGACGGTGCAACTATATGACATCGATGAATATCGATCAATTTGAATTATCCACTCCCTTGATAAATTTCTGTAACGTGAGGTAACACTCAACACATTGGACTCCAAGTTTGCTCATTCGAATGTTGACAACTCGTCACTAAAAGGAAACAAAACATAATAAATTTACTCATCTCTGTAGGTGATAAAACTGAAAACAAACGAAAGCTTGCAATGACTCAGTAATGGGGAAGAGGAAATATCTCGTAATATAGGTCTTCAGTATTCTACAAAATGCGGCCTTGCAGCGGTATAAAACGTTGCACTTTCCATGGGTCACTTTAATGTAGCACGCCGGGAAGATACCCCTTCTGTCTCTCTTTATGCTTTTATGTTTTCTGTCTCTCTCGCTCCACGCCATGTACCTCTCTCCCTCTCTATGTGTGTAGAGGGTGCGGCGACCCACCCATTCTCTTACCTTTCCTCCCGCACCCCTCTCTACGTAAGCACCCTACCTACCTTTAGTTCTTGTATTTTTTGTAACTTTTTTTTCTCTCCTCGCGCCTTCCCACCCACCTGGATATTGCCGGAGTGAGCCAGGATGGCGTAAGAAGAAGGGGGCCTCAACGAGAAAGGAATGGGGAAGGTATTTTAGCCCAGAAAAGGAACGAAAGAAAAAAAAACGAAATAATAATAATAAAAAGAGAAGATTGGGGTCTGGTCCCTGTGTCCAACTCGTGCAGGCTGCCCCACACGCAAGGGTTGCTGGAGGAAGGGTACATAAAAGTGACTATTGCCTGAAGCACAACCCTTTCTGGTCAAGTCTTTCTTTGTCTCATTTCTTGACGTAGGTTAAAAAAAATATATCGACAGTTTATGATGAGCTGGAAGTTAAAGAAGGGATAATTGTGGTTCATGACAAGTTAAGACTACAGCTGTGAACCTTTGTGATGTTCTCACAGACTAAGCAGGACTTCTGTTAATCTCTAGAAACTTGGGAATAATGAACAGTAAATCAAATTTTGGAAGATTCGTAAATAAATGTAACTGTTCTTTGTGTTCTAACATATGAGCACGGTTTTTCCATTTGTAGGTACGCACGCACGCACTTCTGAAATTATAAATTTCAATTGCGCGCGCGCGCGCACACACACACACACACACACACACACACACACACACACACACACACACACACACACACACACACACACATATGCAGTGTTAAAAGAGTATTAAGTGCAAATGTTTTGATAAATGCTTCCTTAATATGTAACCACTTCGGTATATTAGTCTCTCTCTCTCTTTCTATCTCTTGTTATCTTTATCACTTTTTTCCCTTTCTCGTTCACTCTGTTTGTATTTCTCTATCCTCTCTTTCTTTCTCTCCCTCTTTCTCTATTTCCCTCCCTCAAACCACTCACATGTCTTATTACCTGTTGTTTTAGCACGGTCGTTTTGCCACACACCTCAATGCGTGACCTACAGGCCTAGATAATGTGAGGTCATTGGCCTCGCAGAAAGCATTGGAACTCAGTTTGTTCCACCCACTCTGCGTCATGTTTTTGTGGTGCGCCTGCTTGAAGTTACTAACCAATCTGCAACTTTATAAGTCGACAAATGAAACAAATATTGATGTGATATTGTTCACTGCACTGTCCTTAAATACCAATAATATATCTGCACTTATACCTCTAACAGCCTGTATGACATTTTATATGCTATTTTACATTACTCAAAATCAGCTCGTTTTCACAAAATCAAAAAATATTCTGTGTAAATAGTAATTTGGGGTGAGGTGATTTTCTTGATCATCTTTGCGTCACATCTTTGCACACACGCTCGCGTGCAGACGTATTTCTAAAACGGGCTTTAAAACATGGAACCTTCAGTACGCAAAGTAAAAAGTTAGGTTAAAAAAGAACTGCCGAAATACGCCAATATATGGCAAGGACCACACGAATTTCAGGTGCATCATTTTGGGGATCTAATGAATGTGCAGCATTGAGATAAATGACAGTTTTTTGATGTCAGTAGTAGAATGTCCTGTGTGACCCTTGAACTGGATGCTGTTAGCGGCATCCTGTTACCTCCCACCAAGCTCCACCCATTGAAGATAAGATACAACAGCTATGTCAATCTGCTTCAGGCTTTCCATTTCCAAGTACCATAGTTCAGACCTCATCGAATGGTGGAGATTCGTAAGCCCTCAGCATAGGTATATCTCACTAATTACAATGAGGACAGTAATTAGATCCCGGATTAGTCTGCCTAATCAAATAGTAAAATATGCATGCAAAATGCACAGTAACATGCAAAAACAAATGAGCAAAATCAAATAAACTATTTGTATTGCAGGCAATCGCAATGTTTGCTTCAGTTGTGTTTTATATCGGCGTAAGCACAGGCCTGTACCGCGATGGTAAGTTGACTGCATTTAAACTGCATACACGTTCTTATGAGGCATACGAAATAAGAGCAAACACATCTTATGCCGATTGTCCACAGTCCAAAAGCATTGGTCAAAAGCATTGCATACAACAAAAGTGCATTGTGTGACATTGAGAGTTTGTGCATACAATTTCTGTTCTACTTTTTGTATCCAACGCGGCTGAGTTGCATTTTTTATCCATAGTCAACGTCAGTAGCGTAACAATATGTCGGACTTCGCATGCTTATCTATGTGTGAGAAAATTGCGATAGTTTTTGGGTCCTCTAACCTCAATTTGTTTTGTAGTAGACCCAATATATGTACCTCGACGCATTCTCTGTTCTCTTCTTTGTAACCATGATAACCTTTTTTACTCCTACTTCACGTTTTCTTGAAAATATACCCCAAAACTATACATAATATAATAGTCGCCATAATAATATTTGCGTCCGCCATGTATATTTCTCACGCTTGCTTCGTAAACTGTCATTTGTTTTTAGAACAGATGCATCATAGTGTGACAGATGCCGTTTCTTTTGTGTGTAAATTCTATTGGGTACGAAAAGTGTGGTCAGAAAGATTGGACTGGGGACACCGACTTTAATATAATAGAAGTGACTGCACGGTAATCAATGTCTGAATCAGTATTCAGTTAGAAGCCTAGAATTACTTTGTTCCGAAAGAGCCTTATCGTATAAGAATAAAACTTATACGTGGTTCGTTATGATACTACTGCCTGCATTTGTTTCATTATATCTCTATGTTGTAAATATTCCTTGTAGAATTTACGAGGCTGGAACAGAATATTTATCTGTGGTGCATATGCAGGATGTAGAGAAGGAAAATAAATATTTGTAAACTTTCTCTCCCTGAAATCAGGGAGAATTGCCCTCAGCAGTGATTATAGCACTGCTTAGAGTACTGTACTTTTAGATATCCTTAATTCAGGATTAAAAATACAAGAAAACACTCACGAACTTCCGTCCACCAATCTACGGTCTAAGAACTTCCGTATAGGAATCTGTCTGTCTCCCCTCCCATATGTTTACAACAGGATCGTTCTTGAGTGAGACAGATTATTCAACTACTACTGTTTGCAGAAGAGCCCAGAGGTGTAGTGGAGTGAGAAAACCAGAAACGAACTATGCGTTGCCATATTCCCACATCATTAATTCGTTTCTGCAAAGACTAATAAACTGCACCGCAAAAACGAACAACGCCTGTGATATAGATTATCCATTTTGCTTCACAGTACAATGCGCGACGTACTGGCCTAGATAATGTGAGGTTATTGGCCTTGCAAACAGCATTCGAATTCAGTTCAGATACAGCATTCGTTACCACGTTAGATCATTCGTTCCACCCATGTTTTCGTGGCACGACTACTTGACGATAGTAACTAACCTGAAAACATACTACTTTTGATAAATAGTATTATAAATCCGCAAATTAAGGAAATATTCATGTAAAATTGTTCATTACCCTGTCCTCTATTATCAGTATATCTGGACTTAAACTCGTAACATTCTCTATATTTGGGCCTTATTCTTGTTCCTTCGATAGCCGTAACGTGTGATAAACACATTCATTTGTTTATTTCAGGTAAGAGGGTCGTTAAACTACGAGAATGGAGACGAACCCAACCTCCAAAAGGTAAGTTACTTCCACAACAGTGGACATATCAGCAGGCAGTCAAACATTGGTGAAATTACCGAGAAAAAGGAAACACAGGTAACAATACTCATGCATATTTGGTCCATGTAATAACGAAGCATGTTCCGTAGCGTACTGTAGAAAACTACCTTCCTAATGCAGAAAAATTGTTATCAAGGTTTGCCTGTGTTTTTCTGTTTCTTTGCTTCACCTTTGTAGCATGTACTTGGGCTAGACTGTAAGGTCTTGCAGGCCGACTGCAGCGCGATAACGGGGCTGACCTTTTTGGCAAAGCAGATACAAGTCCACTCAGGGCTGGTCAAAGTATTTCTTCCCACAGTCTCCTGCCTCTTGTTAAGTTCAGCCAGCGATCATAAGAAAGGCAAGTCCTTAGAGCAAAGACTCGCAGTAACTCTGACGTCAGAGGTCGTTATTCTCGAGAAACAAACGAATAATAGGCACAAATGATCTATTTATGCAATATTTTGCCTCATTAATTACTTCATGTACATTCAAAACAACAATAAAGGCAAAGTGCTAAACTTTTGTGTTTAAATTAAAAGTGCGAAATAATAAATTATACTTTGTTTAAACAAAATGTTAGTTTTGGAAATTAATGATAAGTTCTTTTGTTTGATCTTTTAAAAGGAGTGTTTATTTGTTGTTTAAAAGATCAAGTTTTATTTTAAACTATTAAAGCGTTAATTTAATAATATTTTATTTTGTAATTTTGTGGTTTATGGTTTGTTTTCTTCTAAACGAAAGCATTTATTAAAGTTAACCCGTATTCAAATATTATAAAAAATCACGTGACTTTTATGTAAAAACATATATCAGGGTAATATCAATGCAGGATTGTATATGTTTCTTTTTGTTTAAATTAGGTGTCCATGCTTAAGTTTTGTGTTTTTAGTACTTTTAATACTTATTACTGACCCTAAGGCACTCCATTCTCGTGAACAAAAAGGTTGGAAAAAACAAAGACGACCCTTTTACGGAAAATGCGGTCCTTCATTGTTTCTGTCCACATTCTGATTCCTGCCTATTTGCAAATTTTGGCTTTGAAATATTTGTTAGCATTGTAAGAAATGAAATAGACATTTCCTCCGTATTAAGAATACATTAGCCAATTGCAAATAATTGTTTTCATTCTTCCATACATAGTTAATTGATTATCGATTAGAAGTCATCAAAGGCAAGATTTTTTGGTGATAATTATTTGAAAAAATCGCATTAATAATTTAAGGTAGTGGTGTTTTGTGTTGAATATTATACTAAAAGTTCGCACAAATTTTCTGGTAAAATTAATACGCATAGACGTTATTAAAAATAAAATTAACAGGTAAGTAATGTTACTGTAATATTATTGTTCAAAATTTCTCTAAATTAAAACATTTATTTTATTACCATCATGACATGAATCACTACATATATCATGTATCAGACATCAGGGTCATTGCCCATCAATCAGCATCACCAACAGGTTGTGACACTTTCATTTTTCATAGTTGCCCTTCTGTCTGTTATAACCTAGTTATAGGTATGTAGAAAAAAAGTACATTGTTGGGCAGCTTTCTTTGTCTCTGCCAATAATATTTATTCTGTAGTAATTTTAGAAGTTGATCTCAAAAGAATCTGGGTTATTAAATTCGTAAGAATTAGATGTGAGTTGTTTCATTGTTATTAAACCCAAAGCTAAAACACCAGCAACAATGAGTAAAAGAACTTATTTTTCTAAACAAAATTTAAAAAAAAAAGTGGATTTCTTATTTATCGCTAAAAATACAATATTCTCGAGAATATGAAAAATTTGCAAAAATTTGTGAAAAACAGTCCCATATATATCTAAACTATGTCAAATTTATCGTTAAAAACAAAATCTCTTGCCTCTGGATATCATATCGCCCATAAAATCTTCATGTTTTCAGTTGATTCTGTTTTTATACCATCATTTATCATAGCCAGAACATTTAACTACATTTTTAGAACGTTTCTTTGGAGAATGTATTGGTGTGTAGCAAGTTTTCTCAAAAATACTAAATTACACATCTTCTCAGATGCGCATCGACGTCTTATGCCTTTTAAATGGGTGTATTTATGGCTGTTATATTCAAGAAACTTTAAACGGTGCCCTTTTTTCATTTTCCCCTCCTTTTTATCACATGCGGCAATAAAACTGAACAATGTAGTTAATCTAGCGTTTCTAACAAGGGTAACATTCGTTCACAGAGGCGTAATGCCCGAGTAAATCGATAACACAGCTGATTGGCAAGGTCGCCTTTTATATTGTATTATTTTGTATCATTGGTCCACAGTCGTGATGCACGAACATCTACTGAGTGGCACTGTGACACCCACACAGGATGTCGTAGCACTTGCTTATCGCCTCATCATGTTCATATATACACTGGAGCATAGCTCTTATAATCAAGGCTTTACGACTTAGAGAGGGCGTCTTCAGAAATCACATCACTGGAGCTACATTGGCTGTTTTCAGCAGAGCTCACATTTTCTCAAGAATTTGCCGTAAGCTGTGTAGGCAACGTGTGAGGCTCGCATTCGGGAGGTCGCGAGTTCAAGTCCCTTGGGCCGACCAATTCGACTGGATTGGGTTTAAATACCACGACCACCTTAAGTCTAAAACAATAATGTAAATGAAAAATAGATGGTAATAGTGAATGCTGTGCTATAACTCACAGTAATGTATACAGATAGACTAGAGGGCACCCCAATGCCATCTGCCCGTCACAGAGGCGGAGGTACAGTTACCCTGCACTGATCCCTCTGTCTACTCCTGACGAAGCAGGATGGTTGGCGTAGGGACGAGACCTTGAAGACCGCCCCACACCAATCTACAAGTATCTCCTAACAGATCCGTCGTGGTATGGCTAAAGAAACGTAAAATTAATAGAGGGAAAAATAATAATCAATGGAAGCCTAATGGAAATAAACAGCTATTCAATAAAATAAAATCTGTTTCAGTTAACAAAACAAAAGTTTTAGCATTTAGAGGAGCAGATACCGTTACAGAACAAGTTGCCTGGGAAGAAAACGCAATACAGCAAATTAATTGCTTTAGTTACCTCGGCTGAAATATTTTCTATATCAGGACTGATGACATTCAAAACAAAATCAATAGATTTGTTCACGTATGCGGCGTTATTAATAGATATCTAACAATACCGAAACTAGAATTTCATTTTACAAACAATGGCGGTACAAATTCTGCTCGGAGTTTTGGGTTCTGACAAAAAAGGCATCACATAACTTTCTCTACTCTTGTACTAACTATTCTTATATACCGCTATTCCTATATCTTCTTCGTGTTAGTTGAGATAAACATTTGCAGAAATTATCTTATTGCTTATTTCCTTGTAGGTGCAAGGGAAATATGGGAATACAGTAGGCTTTGCGCGATAGTCAAAATTGTTAAAGCTTTGAAATTCCGTTCTCTTTGCACGGCCAAGATATAAAAAAAAATGAATTTTCCATTTGACGAAAGTTTAAGTATTCCAAAACTCCTCAAATAACAAGGAATATCTCCGAAGTGTTCACTACACAAAAATTCATTTGGACGTAAATTGTGTTTTAACTAGTAAGATTTTGTATTTCTCTTACGCTTAACGAGTTATTCCAAACTCATCTAGAGTAAACAGGAGTAAACGTGGCATAGGGGTAACATACTAGCATATAATCCCCGAGCTCGCGGGTTGAAACCCGGCGGAGGGCGATGGTCCTTATCGAGCGTATTGATCCTTAGTATAGCTTCCTTCGAAAGGGAAGCAAAGGCCATGATCCCATGACGTAGATCTACGTCAGGTAACAGACTTAGCACTATGTCTGGAACCTTCTGAAGTTACGTAAGGACAGAATTCTAGTGACTAGTGACTTTTCTGGTGATTCTAGATTACATATAGAGATCATTCTGGAGGATTGAAATTTTTGGCTTCATAGCTTGACTAGGTGAGGAATAATTAGGTTTTTAAATATCAAGTAAAATAAATGCACTGTAAAAGTTCTTTTAAATCTTACAAAACGTCAAAACATATCCACCACAACGAGTTCTGGATTTGGCAATCGCAGTTCTACATTACAAACATGATAGGGAAGTTTACGTAGCACATTTCTCCAGCTTACCCTCTTCTGGTGAGCAGACCACATTTCGTAATAAACAAATGGACGACGTGAGCAGATAAACAGTTGAACCTCGCATCTCGTCTTCTTTTGATGGTCGGACAATACTTTTCTGCACTTCAAGGAGTGACATGACTTCCAAAGGTTTGCGAAGAAGCACGCTGCGGAAAGCTTACCCCGGAAGATGTCCAGTACAAAGTAAGAACATTGTTGGTACATTCTGTGTATGCTTACGCGGCTAAGGACATTTCGTGTATTACACGTGCAGAAGTTAAAAGGCGAAACAAGCTTGTGCCCAGGTCCAGTTGGGACGCCTGGACTCCCTGCAAGGCGAGGCCGTAACACTAGCACCAGAGATTACGTCACTCTCTAGAAACAACAGGACGTCCTTAGAGATTACATAAGCCTCAAGGTTCACTTTGTATGCAACCGCAGTGTCCATCCAAAACTTGGTGCTAATCCCCTCCCTTGCTTACGTCTGCATTACCTTAATTTGTCCCGCTCCTGCAGGTCTCTCGTCCCACGTGCTGGTCATAGATTCCCGCACCTGTTGCAAAAAATTGGAAGATACTGCGTGTTTCTTTCCTTTTATTTTTCTCTCTTGGTTTATAAATTGGCTGAACTATATGAATTGCTACGTTTAGTAAATGTTAGGTTATGGTATATAAGAATCCGTAGCAGTTGGGCACATAAGTAAAGAAAAAAAACGGTTTCACTGGGAATTAAGGGAGGCCAAGAGGTTAATTGAATTACGATTACCAAGCTCCAAAATCACAAACTCAGATGTTCATATTTTTATAAAACTGTCAATAAAATCAACGTAATAGCTATACTGGAAGAGTTTTAACTTGGCAGCTTTTCTGCTATCCTTGTCTAGCACGGGCTGTGGGTTTCTTTCATTGAAATGGTCATTTCCTTTTAAAACCACATTGTATTCCCTAATTACCTGCCGTGGTATGAGGAATAGGCTCGCCATTAATGATGGACGGCTTAGAAGAACATGGTGAGTATTTCTTTATTTTCCTAACAAACAACTGCCACGTGACACTTCGTCCAGTATATATTTAAAACAGCTGCCATGCGTATTGGAGCTAGTGCTTGGATATTTTTTCCCAGACTAGAATGCACTTGTCCAGAACCAGTGAAGTGGTAATCTCACTATGGCTGACGCAAAATTTAATGGCGGGTGACTCAACACAAAACCCAATCATATGCCACATCTTGCGTTGTTGTGCAGTTAAACACGCTATGAAATCACGCCGTAAAGCCGGTGATGTAAATATCATTTGGACCCACAAAATTTATTTGCGCAACAGGAAAGAGAATAGTAACAGTCAGCTGTCAGCCGCCATTAAATTTTACGTCTACCATACTTCCATTTTGGCGTTTGCACCACTGTTGCTAATCGCAGTTCGATTGTTTACGGTCATATTTGTTATTATTTTATTGAACAAATAATATTTTTAAGAGATTCTTAGCCAACTATGCGAATTTAAAGCAGTTTCCAGATCATACCACTTGGAGGCGATCTCCTTCTTCTTCTTCTTCTTCTTCTTCTTCTTCTTCTTATTCTTATTATTATTATTATTATTATTATTATTATTATTATTATTATTATTATTATTATTATTATTATTATTATTATTATTATTATTATTATTATTACGAGAATACTTTCGTTTTGTCATTCATTTACAAGTTCATTCTGCGAAAATTCGTCATTTTTCTTTTTTTTTTTTTTTCTTCTTGTAAAGCACACAAGGTTATCCTTTTCTGTTTCTGTGAATTCCACGCCAGGAACGGAAAGAAAATAAAATACCTATAGATATCTTCCTGAGTTGTAAACGGGAAGTCACTTTTAAAATGAAATCGTAAGGAAAAACCCCTGCATTCCACGTACGCTGAAGTGTAGATATTTATGTATATGCCCAATTGCTAATGTGCCCAACATTAAAACACGTTTAGTTGTATTTCTCACTGAAATTCTGTAGTGTTATCTAGCTTTTCCTAGGGTAGTATTGTGATTTTCAGGTTATATGACGAACAGTAAGATTGTGATTTCTGTTGTCATCAT
This sequence comes from Tenodera sinensis, assembly GCA_030765045.1. Classification (NCBI taxonomy): domain Eukaryota; kingdom Metazoa; phylum Arthropoda; class Insecta; order Mantodea; family Mantidae; genus Tenodera; species Tenodera sinensis. Next base: position 56,626,381 of record CM060972.1, read on the forward strand.
AGGTTTGTACTTGGATGAGAACTTTCTAGACTTTTTCTACTCACTCTTACATATTTCCTTATAGGTGTAAAGGGAATTGGAGAGTAGGTACAGTAGACTTAAGCGATAGTCAAATCAGTTATGCAAAAGTCATCCAAAATGAAGAGGCCGTTCCAAAGTTCAAGATATACACTTAATTTGTCATAAAAATCTTAAGACGCTAAACTTAAATTATCAAGTTTGATTTTTAACCCAATTTTCGTTTTTGAGTTATGCTGTTCACAGATTCACGGACACACATCGACATTTTTCTATTTTTATTGTTCAGGGGATCTCAAAGCTTTTATTTCCAGTGAAATCCCAATATAGAAGCATGAAATAGTGGAATCAATTTGCAACTGTGTTCTTCAAATTCAAGGTAAATATGAATGTTCTTTTTTTGCAATAGTTGTTAAAATATACAAATAAACACGATTAATAAACTACATAACCACGAATTAAATCCCCCAGCGACTTGCTTCCATGCAGTTTCTTTTTGCGTCGTATTTTATTCCACTATATGTTTGTACTATTCAACAATCTGTTGTTCATTCGCGGGTGAAATTTGACTATTTCTCTAGTTTCTTGTTTTGCGCCATTTTCCTACCTATCCCCGACGAATGCCTCCGAAGCTGATTGCGGCTGGCCGGAAGCGGTGATCTTCAGCTGTTTTACGATGTTGCCAAAGTTGAAACTAGACTCGATGATCTTAGATTAGACTCCATTTACACTGATCTCAGTTCATGTTCTGACCTTAGTTCAAATCTGATCTCCAGTCAGTGATATGCAACAGGCCCTTGCTCTGCCAGTTTTGTGGCTCGTTATTAAATATTTACAAGAGTTTTCGTAACTGAGCTTCGTGCTTCTTCACGAGCCATCATAGCAGATGACATGGAAGATGGTCCCATTGATCAGTGCTTAACAAAGCCTTGTTTACGCTGAAGAAAAAACTTAATTGTTATTTTGCTGCTTATACTTATCAGCCATCATTTTTAAAAGTTACATCTCAAGGACTTTTTGTATGGACAGAAAAGACTTTTGATTGCTGCAGTTCTGGGATGCCTTCCATTATTGTCTGTACTTTGACAGTTGTCGGAGCTACATTTTCCTGAAACCAAGGCATCCGGTGAATCAAGCGCACATGATACAGCAGTGGTACCACCCTCAGTGATGGAGTGCAGCGTCTGTCCATAGGAAATTGTCAATTATTATAAATAGGTGGTTACGAATGGGATGGGCAGCACTGGGTGACACTGGGTATACTGGGTTGGTCGCTCTGAATAGCGACTTCGATCTGTTGACGTCACAACCCCACCCCTACGCCACATACTACACGTTCCTTCCCTCGCTGATTCATACGGCCCCGCTGCCACCACCCTAGCCGGTTTGATGTAGTGGGCCCACTGACCCCCACATCAATACCCCCAGCCCATCAGCGTGATCACACCACCCCACCCCCACCGCGGTGTTCTCCTCCAGCCATAATAATAATCATCATCAGCCTGGCTGCAAGACACAGGGTGGTCCGCAACTGCTGATCTTCTCTTCTTGAGATAGTCAACACTTCCTCATTCTCAGACTAGATTACAAGTAAACCTCTTATCTGAAGAATATTGTAGAAAGCACATATTGCAATATAAACATCAGCCTGGTTACCAAGATAATGCAGTAAAATGACACTCACAACACAGTACACTCAGAAAAAACTGCCATAATACACTTTCTTTTGAAAGTATTTTGCGTGTTAATCGTCTACGCACAAAAATGTATTAATAATAGCACAGAATGCACTGAATAAAATGTTTCATTGAAAACCTCCATTCTTCTGAATTTCTGTCAAACCTACAACAAAAAAGCCACACAAGTGCACAAAAATATCCTGCAGATAAGTGTATTAACCTTGGATAAATCAAAACTCCAAATGTTTTGTTTTAATATCTAGCCTATGTAAATTTTCATTGTTCATTTCCTGGAATTTGACATAACAAACTATACCAAGGATTTAATATAAAAATTGCAGCGATTAGAAAGGTAAAGTTGTAGAATTAAAAATACAGGCTTCATTATCGTGTGATAGATAACTGTAAATATATGTAAAGATCGGCTTATAAATGCAGAATCACCATCGAAAACAATTTCTATAACAATTGGTACATCGAATACAAAATAGATCAGCTTTTTCTTAGTAATTAATTTCGTGAAGGACACCCAAGAACTTTTGTTATTAATGAAAATACTACCCTGTTCGAGCAATGCTTGAAGAAGATCAACGGAGATTTTATGATTCATTCGGACGAAATTGGGCATTAAAATGAATCAAATCCACAACATTCTAGATCAGCAGTTAGGCGTGAGGAAACTTTGTTGGTGCATTTCACGTAAACTGACTCTTGGTCATTACAACAATGCATTGATTGGTGCAGAAAAGGTATCCTTTATGACGTTTATAGCCTCAAAAACTATATACACAGTTATGTGCGATAGAATTAAACATGCTGGCAGACTTTTGAGCCTGGCCCACTCCTTCCTCCACCAAGAAGCAATGCAAAGAGATCATTCCATGCGCACAGTGTGACATCTCCAGCGCTGGTGTAATGAAGGAATTGTGGACAACGCTTCCGGAGCTGGAAAAAGAGTAAAAGGGAGGAATGAAATGCAACTCTGGTTTCCATGATAACCAAGTGTCTAGCGTGCTGCACATCATTTTGCAGGTTATTTCAGAAAACCGCCATAGTAGCAGGAATACCGGTATTTCCAGTTTGCGAGGCAGTATCGGTGCACATTCTGTGAAACAAAAAACACCATCTGGGGGAAGCAAGTTGCATCCGTTTCTCCCTGTATCTTGCACGTCGTTATTGTCATCCGGACGGCATAGGGCTCTATGAAAAACTGTACTCCTCCTTCAGAAAAGCTCTGCAGGCAAGGAAATGGTTAATAGGTTAAAAGAAACACTGCATGAATACAATTAATGACTGAGCAAATCAATATCTTTCATTATTTAGGATGTTTAATTTCACATGATAAAGAGTGTGATTTAGGCGGAAAAAAGTCCGATATGCTGCACTTACATGACTTTCTCTACTCTTGCACATGCGTTACAAAAATTACTTTCAAGAGGAATATGGGAATACAGTAAGCTAGTCAAATATTTAAGGCTAGTCGCTATGTGATGACTTTAAAATTCCATTCTCTTTGCATGGCCAAAATATAACAAATAAATAGCTACTGCCTGTTTGAGAGTAGTAAAACAATTGGAAAATTCAGGCAAATAACAAGCAATACCTCCGAAATAGCTCACTCCATAAAAAAATGTATTTTACACAAGTTGTGTGTTTTAACAAGATCTCCATTTCTTGTTCAGGAAGATTTTGTCTAACGGTGTACCAGATATACGAAAGTCACTCAGACTACAGAGTACTTGTGAGGATATTTCCAGAAAATCAAGATATACATTTCATTTGTAGTAAATATCTTAAATATATGGTATCTTAAAACTATGAAAATATGGGACGATTTTCGTGAAAATCTTTGTGGTGCATCCTTGAAAGATACTAAATTTAAATACCAAGTTTGATATTTAACCGACTTTTACGTTTATGGATTATGCACACGGATTTTTTCTAAAAATGATTTTTTTAAAGATCCAGGGGTCTCAATTCTATCGCGAGATGGCGCCGCAGTAACTTGGGGAATCGCACTCGAAAGACCTGGGTTTGATCCCCGGCAACCGCTGACTCTGAACCTCGAGTTTTTCATGATTTCTCCGGGTCGGTAGGCGAATCCTGGGAAGGATAATGACATTCCCCGAATTTTCTGTCTACCTTTGATCCTGGTTGGCTGTTTCAGGGTTATAAGTGTTGGCGGGAGTATCGGTGTTGCATGAGGGAATTTTCTTTCCGTAAACCTTCGTCCTCCGGATCAGGGGTGTCTCTGAGATCCGGAAACCCCCCGGGGACGTGTGAGCCCACAGAAACCAGTTGTAGAGCGGCCACCGGGGTGCTTAAATCTGAAACTGTTAGGGGCCCTGCGCTTCACTGTCGTGTCTCCCAGGTGTCATCTTGGTATCCTCTCACCTCAACCATCTTCAGGGGCACAAAAGGTTTTCAGCAGATCGAGGTGCAAAGTCCCCCTCCGAAACTCATGTTGTGCGACAAGTCGGGTGAAATATTATTCCACTTGTAAACGCTCTGCTACCGCCAAAAGGCTTACTCGAAAAACAAAAAGCGCATGAAATATAAAGAGAATGTGTAATTTTGTTGGCATGTTTGCTGAAGGACGTGTGGGCATCACTTGACGGTGCCAGTAGCCAGAGGTCCCGCCTTATGTAACACTCCCAAGTTTCCTAATTACTGTTTACAAGCAGTACGACCTCGGGACAACTTGTCTACCATGTGGGGGTTCGAATGCCGTTGGAGCACACACATGATACACAGAGATAAAATGTTGCCTTCCAAACCTCACTCAGCACCAAACCATTCACAATTGCAGCGAACATACTTCAAGAAATGTTAATGTGAATGCAGGAGCTCTAACTAAGAAACAAAAATATGGAATTCAGATGGTAGAGATGAAGTACTTATGCCTTGTACCATGGTCCAACTTTTTGGATACGATTTTTATCCTTTTTGTATCCAACGCGATTGAGCTGCATCTAATTTTTTCATCCAATTACATGAAAACAGCCAATACGGCGGACTGTGTGTGCAACATGGTCAACTGTTGAATATAAACGAGTTTGTTTGAGGCAGTGGTTCTGTAATCTTTTGCACATGGTTTTGCCTTCAACACTATGTAAGAAATAAATCAATTCATTAAAACTGCGTATCCTCTAACCTCAATTCGTTTTGAGGTAGACCCAATATACCCCGGTTCATTCCCTATTCTCTTTGTAACCATGACAATGTGTTTTATTCCTAAAATATATTTTCTTACTTCCGAGAGTTGTTTAATACATATATCCCAAACCTATATTTAACACAGCATATCAATATTTGCGTCCGTAATGCTTATTTTTCAGGCTTGCTACCAAAATGTATCATAATATAAGAGGTGGTGTTTTTTTCGTGTGCAATTCTATTGGTACAAAACAAATTGGTCAAAAAATTTGGAACCTGGAACATCGGCTTTAAGCAACTATGGGATTGCACCAAACTCGTCATGATTAAAAATGGAGAAACGACGACGACGATGATGATGATAGAGGAAAATTCTGGATCTAAGTTTAGGATATAAGTGAGATCTGAGGAAGAGCTGCAAAAATCTTCCAGGAGGGACAGTCTTGGCAGAATTTGAACCCCCGACCTCCCATTTAGGGTCCGCGCCTGACGACTTCGATCTCCCATTATCGCTATCTATTCTTGGGGAAGTCTAGCCAACGTCGTTAAAAGCAACGGGTTTCTCACACGAATTCTTACTATCCTCCATGCTGCCTAAGAAAGGCTCCTAGTGTAAATAAACGCACATGCCAACACCGCAGCACACCTTTCAAATGAATGAAAATAGTCCGTTACTGCACTGCATGCATTATCACCCTTTTTGTATTTCAGATAAAAAAACTGTAAATAATGCCAAAATTTTAATAATAGTTTAATTTAAAAATAACCTGAATAAGCGGCCTCTAAGTATTATCACGGCCAAGCACACAACTGCATCCCCGTGATACAAGCAGGCGAAGGGATTATAAACCAAAAGGACAAGATATATAGGAAGACCTGTGTTTGAGATGGACCTAAGACCTTAGTATCAACCTCCTAAACCGTGAAAGGGAAAAGATACTCCTCAATGTATTACATTAAGCATTAATTGCTGAAAAATGGTGTACTTTATCGGATTTGAACTCTTCAGGCATATTGCTCTCAGAATTTCCTTTCTGAGGAAAGATAGCAAGTGTAAACTTCCTCGTTGAAAGAGATAAGAAAAAAAGAAGAGTCTGAAAAGGCGTATTTCCCAAACATCGCTCAAAGTACACATCACCACAGGATATACTGACCTATTTGTGAAACGACCTGCGTAATAACAGTGGTGGTATTTTAGTTTCCATTGTCTGTATTTACATTTTGAACGCTTGCGACAAATATTTCGATCGATCAAATTTTTTTTTAAATTGTTTTAAAATACAAACTGATTATATGAACTGAGGAAATAATGACAGAAGAAGAGGGAAGGAGAAAAAGGGAAAGAAAGATAGGAACAGATAGGAGAGCTGAAAGAAGAATAAGACGATGAACAAGCGGAGGAAAAGAAAGAGGAATAAGAGAAACGAGGGGCAGAAAAAGAAGAAAATGCAAAGGAATTACGATACCTACCTATTTATCTGTCTGTCTGTCTGTCTGTCTGTCTGTCTGTCTGTCTGTCTATAAGTTGACCGAGGCATAAGAAGTAGAAGATAATGAAGAGAAGGAAATGGGGACAAAGAAGTAGAGATGGGTATGAGCAGGAAGGCTATGAACATGAGGAAAGGGGTAGGGTGAATAAAGCTAGAAGTCATTTTGGGTCGCGGGCGTAAGACCGAAGCTTCCCGCGGTCATAAAAATAGCCCCTAAGCCTCCCGGACCCTTGAAGGTCCCTAATTACATAGCCCCCAAGCCTCCCGGTCAAAGCAGGTAGCAGTTCCAGTTTGATGTTTATAATATTTGATGAAACATTACATACTTCTAGTGGATGAGCACATTTTTATTAGTTTCATGTGTGGAAGACCTTTCCTTTTTGTTGTTTATTGAAGAATTGATTACAGTTTCAGTATTCAGCTGAATTTGCTTCAGTACTTCAAGAAATCTAATAGTATATAGACCTGGGCTGCAGGAGAAAAACTGATAATTGTATTTGTTGTGGAAACTTTCGCAAGCATTGGTAGTTCTCTGTCTATTGCAACTTAGTTCTGCCCACACGGAAGGACAAAAGAGTGCATTTTCGTCGATGTAAGTTTCCACTAAATAGTTGCAAAACAGCTGTAGTTTTTCCGAGACAGGCATCACTGCCATAAAGACCTCAGCAAAACAGTCACAAGCTATCAGGATCCAGCATTCGTATACATATTTTGTATACTAAGATTTAGTCTGTCTCTAAGGACTTACCAGTTATGCAAAAGTCGTCCAGAGTAAATACGACTACATGGGCTATAGCCAGAAAGTTCAAGATATACATTTCATTTGTCATAAAAATATCTCAAACATATGGCATTTTAATCAAAATCGTTAGAGCAGAAAATCAAAATTTTCGAAAAATTTTCCATGTAAAGGGTAGTTTAGGGTGGGGCTATTTTCTTCAAAATTTTCGTGTCGCATCCTTGAAAGACATTAAACTTAAATACCAACTTTAGTTTTTAACCGACTTATCTTTTTTGAGTTATGCTGTCCACAGACTGACAGACACACACATATGGACCTTTTTCAAAAATGCCTTTTTTTTTGTATTCAGGGGGTCTCAAAACATATTTTCCAGTGAAGTCTCGACATCGAATTTTAGGGTGGAATAACTTACCAGTAGAGAAAGTAATAGGAAGACTTACTTTTTTCTTAGTAATTTTACTTTCTCGCCATTTCTGAGGTGTTTGGTGTATGCATTTCCAAAAGTCTGGTCAGGTCCTCTTGGACACTCCCTGTTTCGCTAGAGAGCGGACTCGGCGTAACGGCCAGGGTGTCGCTGAGCGTGAAGAAGACGCAAGCAATCTTGGCGAGCAGCAAGGCGGGGAACACGTATCCGGGGCCTGACCCTTTCAGGTTCCCTTCCATTTCCGGTGCCTGATGGGAAAACAATGCCTCTGTTCCCCTCCTTCCTCCCACCGTGTCTGATTGTGGGGTATTTCCTTCCTCTAGATATTTCTCTGGGATACGTGCCCCTGTAATCGGTTACTCTGTATTATTATTATTATTATTATTATTATTATTATTATTATTATTATTATTATTATTATTATTATTATTATTATTATTATTATTATTATTATTACTATTATTATTATTATTATTATTATTATTATTATTATTATTATTATTATTATTATTATTATTATTATTATTATTATTATTATTATTATTATTATTATTATTATTATTAATTATTATTAATTTTGCTCAGAGGCTTCTTTATCAGGCTTGAGGTTCTTTTACGTGCCGTAAATCTACAACACGGGACAAACGGTTTTACTTTCCTTCCGAAGGAAGCCATGCTAAGGATTTTAACGTCTCAAAAAATCGACTGTCCTTCACCGGGTTTGAACCCGCGACCTTGGGAACCAGAGGAGGACGACAACCAATTTTGAGAAAATCATCTTCAAAACATTCCACACATGGGGTGGTTTATAATAATCCCAAAGCGCTAGAGCCCTTTCCGGGCCAAGGCCTACTGCCCGATCGCTGCATCCACCATCTCTGCCCATCACGGGCGTAATGAGTAGGGTGCAGTACTGAAGATGGGATGTGATCCAGTCCCTCCCGGCCAGTTACGCGGTCTTCGCAACCAGAGATCGCTACTATTCAATCAAGTAGCTCCTCAACTGACCCCTCACGGATCTAATGAGACTGAGTGCACCCGGAACTGGTATCCCAGTAGGAGAAAATTCCGGGAATCGAACCAGGGTCTCCCGCTTGGTAAGCAGCAACGCTACCACTACGCTAAGTAGACAACCATAGGGTAGTTTGGGATGGAGAATTTTTTTTTAATATTTGTCTCATATTTTTGGAAGATCTGATCTTAAATATAAAGCCTTTTCTTTTCTTTGTGTTATGTTGTTCGTTTTGTAAAACAGAAAATGATTTTTCTAGACTCATGGAGTCTCAAAACATATTTCTATGAAATCTCAATATCAACCATTTGGGTGGAATACCATCGTTACTAACACGGCCTGAAGATGTCTTTTTTATTTTAATACGAAACTACTTGTGTTATAACCATTGTGCAGATATTGGAACACTTAATGAGCTGTTAATAAAGCTGGAACTCTGGCAGATGTTTGCGTTTACCTTACTCTGCCATCATTACAGCAACGCAAGACCGGACATCCGATGTTATCGCAAAGGAGTTATCCGGATGGGTTGAACTGGGTGGAGCATTACACGTATGCTGATGGGAAGCACGTTGCCAGATGAGGAAGATTTGGGGAGAAGCCAGTTTGTCACCTCAGGACTGTAATTTATATCCGAATAGCAATGCTGTTTTGCGTATACCAAACGTGAGGTCACTGCCCTTCAACCTGGTCATATTCTTTTGCTACAGCCTCAGGATGGGTTGGGCTCGCAAGCTTACGTCCAACCGGTCTGTGAATTTGAGCATCTAGAAACAGTGATTCCACCAGGTTTCGGCGAAGAAGAGAAGATGTGATGTCATCCTTCTTGGCACTGATAGAGTTAGGGTCTAGGTCTACGTAGGTCCATTGCGGCTACAACTCCCAAGAGACTACAGGCCACAGAGGAGTGCAGAATTCCCCAACAATTCCAGACTCGAAGACCCGTCCCAGTGCTGCAACGACCCGTCGACCAAGCAGCCTTCCAGCGTCCACGGGAAGTAATTTTTTCAGTTGAGCAAGCATCTGTGCCATCCGTCCGCCACCGCCATACGCCACGAAACCGACAAACATACCTGAAAGATGAGAAAGTAAGAAATGATAGTGAAATTATGGAGAGGGAATTGTAGTAGTGAGAAATCACTCCAGAATTTGCCTATTGAGCGGAAAAACACTACGAAAAGCCCGAGATTAGAGTGGACGATCAACGAGAATCGAAGCAGGATCTCCCTAATGCGAGCCTGGGCGTTTTCTTCTATTTTTTATTGTACAATAACCAGCCATGAATTTCCCTCCACAGTTTTCGTTACAGTCTGTCTCTCCCTTTCTCCCCTCCCTTATGTTTACAACAGGATCGCTCTAGTTTGAGACAAATTAGTACGTTTAAAGCCCAATGAGTAATCACATTTAGGCATCGAATCTAATGAAGACATGGTGTGCTATCGCCTTGATGCATCTCTTCTGGAAGAAAAGAAATTAAAAGTGAATTTTGGAAGTGGCTTTTTTCACTTGAGATGGTAAAGGCGTGTGATGATTTTGTAATTGAGGAGATCAATCAAGGGTGGCAACGTGGTTTCCGGTTACCCACCAAACCTGCCCTGACCCAGAGTTTGGTCCATGAATATGCATGAGGCGGCGATACGAGGGTGACAACTGACTGCAGGTTGATAGAGCTGGAAAATTAAAGCGCGCGGTGCGTGTAGCTGGTCGGTCATTGAGCAGGGTGTCTCAAGTTCTGAGAGCACATGCCTGAATAAATCTCCACTCACTTGTTACTCTCCGCGCGCGCGGCACAACTTCTGATAAAATCTGTTATTTCACCGTGAGCGTCAGTCGGCTGAGAAATTGTTCCGCTCTATCTCAAATGTTTGTCTATGCCCTTATTTGTATCTTTCTAGGAATATTCAGCTACTATTCTATTCTATTTTAGAATGTTTATTTTCTCTGTTACATAAGTAGAGGACGTATTACTTTCCACTCAAAAATTCGATATCGAGATTTGATCGGAAATCACATTTTCGGACTCCCTAAATATAAACAAAGTATTTTTGCTTTCTCTACTACGTATAGTGAGTAGGGGAAGTATCGTATTCGACCCAAAATTTCGATATCGAGATTCCACCTCTGTGTGTGTGTGTGTGTGTGTGTGTGTGTGTGTCTGTGAAGAGTATAACTCAAAAAAGTGGGTTAAAAACCAAATCTTTCAAGGATGCGACACGAAGATTTCGAAGAAAATTCCTCCACTCTAAACTACCCTTTAGATGGAAAATTTTTTCGTAAATTTTTATTTTCTTGAAAATGGCTTTAACGATTTTGATTAAAACGCCACATGTTTGAGATTTTTTATGGCAAATGAAACGTATATCTTGAACTTTCTGGCTATAGCTCATGTAGTCCTGTTTACCCTTGATGACTTTTGTATAACTGGTAAACCGTAAGAGATAGACCAAATCTTACTATACAAAACATGTAGACCTTGCTAAAACATAGGATTTAGGTCCAAATTAATTTTTTGTAGAGTGAACCATTTCAGAGATATTCCTTGTTATTTATGTGAGTTTTGCAATACTTATAAGAGTCAATAAGAATGGTTTGTATACAAGTAGAGAAAATGATGTGAGTGAAAAATATCTGTCTGTGTCTGTGACAAAACTCAAAAACGAGAAGTCGGTTAAATACCAAATTTGGTATTTAAGTTCAGCATCTTCCAAGGATGCGAATTTTCAATATTTTCAAGAATTCCCCCCACCCCAAACTAGTCTGTATCTGGAACTTTTCGAAAATTTTGATTTTTCAAAAATTACTCTAATGGTTTTGATCAAACTTTTTAAGATATTTTTATGACAAATGACATGCATATCTTAAATTTTCTGGGAATGTCCTTGGATGACTTTTGCATATAGTCTTACTCTACAAAAAATGTAGATCTTAAAACACACAACTTTTATGAAACACATTTCTTGTGGAGTAAATAATTTCGGACATATGTGTCCGAATTTTGCTATATTTTTTCTCAAATGGGAGGTCTTTATTCATGTTTTATCTCTTGCCAGTGCAAACAAGCTATTTTATATGAAGTTAGATTAGCTTTAATTTTACTATCTTTTATTATTTTTAATCAGTACGATGAAAACTAGGAGCTCCAAATATAGATTTCTCTGGAATAAATATCTAATAAAGCTTCTGAATTCCCCCACTCTCAATTTTACTATTATTAGAAGTACAGTAGGAAAAGGAATAGGGACAAATTTTTATCTTCCTTTATCATCCCTGGAATGGTGCCGAATTCTGCTTCCCTTTAAGAAAAATTCTAGTGACAACTAAAAACAGTGTTTTATGTGTAATTTGTTGAAATAGGCATGTGCGCATATGTTCTACGCACGCCATAACTCGTGCTGGGAAACGAATAGCAATATGCACTTGAATGAAGTGTTAAAAGAACGCGAGCGACTGTAAGCTGTGGCCATGGGAGAAGTTCAGCATGAGCAGAGGAATGAAGAAGGCACACTCATTCCTATGACTTTATGATGCGTGGGCAATAAACCGTTTGATCGCTGTTGCGCATGCCTCAAGGGAGAGGGGTGTTAATCCAAAGACGTTATTGTTTATGATGCGTTCACTGCGATCCAGGCGGCAACTTCAATGAGTGATAAAACTTTGTGTTAAAGTAATAAAATGTGATTTTCTGTAGTTAAGTCAGGACGATGCAATATTTCAGATCACTTGGTACAAACATTCTAATGTGTTACATTCACATGACCTTCCTTACCCATTCCTCAGTTGGTTAGGCTCTAGTCTACTGATCCCAAGGTCGCGGGTTCATACCCAGCCCAAATCGATGCTTTTAAAATCGACAGCCCCTTGTCAGTAGATTAACTGGCGTGCAAAAGAACACCTTTAAGACGAAATTCCGGCACACCGGTGGCGTTGGTATGATCCTGGCAATTGATAGCACCGTTAACAAACAATAAATTTATTTTTCTACCCATTCTTCAACAAATTGTTCTTATTAAAGATTATTCTTCCATGTACTTCTCGCTAATCGAGATAACCATTTGTAGAAATTGTTTTACTATATATATATATATATATATATATTTCCTTGTAGGTACAAAGGCAATAGGGAAATATGGGAATATGGCTTAAGGGAGTCAAACCTTTTAAGTTAAGCTTAGACCTGGGGCGACTCGCGCAATACCTTGAGCGACCTTCAGTTATCAGTATATAGTTATCAGTCAAGGTCGTGAGAAATCTGCGTTCTCTGAGCACCAGTTGCCCAGCCCTGACTAGTCGATACGTAATGATTTTTAAATTTCGTTCTCTTTGCGTGGCCAGGAGAAAAAAATGATTTCTTATTTGAGGAAAAAAGAAAAACTGTGTACATTAACGAGCTCTAACTCTTTTTTAGAGAATAACTTGTCAATTATGCAAAAATCAGCCAGAATTAGGACTTCAGAGGCCATTCTCAGAGTATTTTATGATCCACATTTTATTTGTCATGAAAATATATTTAAATTATATTTTTTAAAATAATTGTTAGCGAAGTTTTGAAAAAATGGAAACATTTCCGAAACCTTTTCCATGTCAAGGATAGTCTGGGGTGAAAATCTTGGTATCGCACCCTTAGAAGACGCTGAACTTAAATACCAAGTGCCGCTTAACCAACAGTACACAGACACACATACATACACACACGCGCGCGCGCTCGGACGTTTTTCTAAAAATAATTTTTTTTTTATTCAGGGAGTGTATGAAACGTGTAATTCTGGTGAAATCTGCATATTTAGTTTTTGGTCACTATGCACGTTATAGAGAAAGTAAAAACATAATTTAAATAAAAACAAATCTTTAACTTTGTGCCGCAAATTGCCCAAAGAAGACCATCTTCTCCAGGCGAACCTTGACGTTCTGCAGTATTATGCTGAAGTTCCCCTCGAACTAGTGAATATGGTTAATTTGGTCTGAAGAGCCCTCCAATTATGTTTCTGCCGAACGTAGAACATTTTATGTTTAGCTTACACGGAGTAAGCGATATGATACCTTTGCTTACTCACAGCACGCAAGACAAAGTTTGCATCGAAAGTATTCCGCATCTGGTTGTATTTTCAAAGACGGTATAAATATTGCTTATTTTACATTCGTTTTTAAAGTTAGCTGTTAAGGTATTACTAGCCATAGCAGTGAAATAATTGCATGTATCTTAGACGTAATGAACCAAGAGGTAAGTTTGAAGGAATGAAGATGTGGTGCAGTACATAACCGGTATACGAATATTTGTTATTGATTATTTCATGCACTGTAGCATCCAGTCTACCTGCTGATCTGGTAACTAACTCACCTCGTAGCCGCCATTAAGGTTTTCAGATGTTTGAATTTGTTGCGCCAATTATACCTGTTTTCTGTACATCCCAGAAGTGCTGTTCTTCCTCATGACCTCGTCTAATGAACGTTAATTTGGGCTGAAGAAGCCTCCGATTGCAAAACATCCTTCCTTTCTCCTCCTTGTGGGTAAGGCACACCTAAACCCGTCCCCAAGGTCTGACTCACGTTTCTGGCAGATAGCTGCTGCGCACTGGCTCATACAGGTGTATCAGCATCCTATAATCTGTTTTCATTTGTTAACATGGGCGTATGGCAAGGGGGAGCAGGGAGAGGCACATGCATCGCTGGAATCTCTAGTTTATTATCATCTGTTGCCATCTCCACTACTTTTTAATTAATCATTTTAATCTGAAATACAAACTTATCTTAATTCCGGTGAATATTGTTAATGAAGTGGGCACGGAGAGAAAACGGATCTTGTAAGTTCTTAAGGATGCTTGACAACCACTCGGCAATGGTAACCAGAACGACAACGGCAACGAGAAGCAAGGCAACACTGTATTTTGGTTCACAACAGCCCGGCAATAAGAACGCCAAGATACTCTATCGATCAACTTATCAATAAAAAGTGGAGGTCGATCTTGCTCTTTGGGAATTTATTTGTTTCTAACTGACCAATGATATTTTTTCTAGCTTGGGATTGAACAAAGGCATGTGTCCGGTAACGGGAACAGAACTTGGCCAAGTCTTCTTTCCCGTTGTTTACACTCCCATTTGAATATATGTATTTCAACTTTCTCGTTCTGGTTCCAGTCTTTACTCTCAGAACCGAAATTTCTTTCTCATTGACCGTCTACTTGGGGCATGTAAATTTCATTTATGATGATAATTGCAGCAATGGTTTCCTTCTCAAAATGTCGAATGTCATAATTATGTGAAATATATCGTAGTCGCATAACATACTTTGACGTCGGGCTCAGCGCACAACAATGGACGGACAGAGCCAAGCTACTTCACACCACATACCGTACCGGCGAGCGGGCAAAGACGTTCTGGGCCGGGCTGCCTCGTGCGACAGCTGTGTACGTAGCTGTCAACAATCGAAGCGGCAGAAACAGAAAGTGTTTCGAGAACGTTCGCGAGACTTCTAGCTGTGTCATTTCCAGAGAACAGGGCAGTGAGTTTTAGAATTGAGTTGGTCAGTGTGTGTGTGTGTGTGTGTGCGCGCGCGCGGTACAGCTGTGCGCGTGTGTCGTCGTATTGGTACGTCGTAAGAAGATTCAACGAGAGTCGCGAGTGATTACATTAGTACATGAGAGGCAGAGGATGTGAAGTACGACACTAAAAGGCCTGAGCAAGGTTATGGGTAGAAAAACATTGTGACTTGCGATAGCCAAGAGAAACTATGTATTTGTAGTAAAATTTTAGAAGATAATAAAGTGATAGAAAAGTAACCGGACTGGTTTTGTTATTTTGTCACATTATTTTGGAGTTTACGTATAAAAGAGAGAGAAACAAACGCAAATCCATCATTGTGTTTGGTTACCATGAAAAACAGATCACGCACGCTTCGTCTGCCTTAATGAATTGATGTAATGTTTCCACACTATTTGCTGATATTGCTTAATTCAGTGTTAGCCTTTGATGACCAAATAGAGCTAAGGTTTCGACGTGTACGATTATTTTGGTGGAAGAGAGCAGCCAGATGCATACGTTGTAAAAGTCCATGGTCCATATAGCATTCCGATACAGAGAGAGGTTCTACATGTAGACCTGGACCATAAAAACGCTGTCATTGGAAACTGGGAGTGGCTGGTTCATGTCGCCATTGCTACTGCTGTGGCCGTGAACATCTTTGCTGGCCTCTGTCCTCTTCTAAAGCGATGTAATGGCAATGGACAAAAGCACGGGATTGCTCAATGTGGAATTCACTCACACATACACACACAGCAGCGTTTCAGGACAACTGGTCGTGCAGAAGTCCAATCTTGATAGCGAGTCTTCGGTGGTATTCAAATTAGTAGTGCTCGTAGACCTGCTGATGAGATAGGCAATGTCCCTGCTGCACAAATTGAACCTGTTGATACATCTTACCTATCTAAGTGCTAAATGACGTATCGTATTTGTAGCTTTCAACTATCCAAAGAAAACCTTGGATTCGTTAATGCGTATTCTATCCGATGTTACTTCTTCCTTCACCTTGGATTGACAAATTCTGGCGTTGCCAACACCATTTGAACCCACGTAACAAAGTCCTGGATTAAAATAATCTAATTTCCGTCATTGCTGCTTCTAAACGTCGAATTTGATTCTAAAGTCTGCGACATATTTTATATATTATACCTAATGTATTGAAGAAATTAGCTGATCACACAATTTAAAAACCTATACACAAATACATTAAATATACAATGACTATTTCATACAAAGAGGTTAAATTATCACCTGGTCATTCTTTTGTTTTGTTCAAGTTAACACTAGGCCGTTCTTTTGTTTAGCCAGTGTCGCCAACTGCATCCTATAAATCTCTGAGAAACAATTTACAATCGATGAACAATCAAAATAACACTCCATTTCAGTTTGACAACTGTATTTTTAACACTTGTTCTTTTAATAATTAATGTATTTTTCCAGAAGCAGGGTTATTTGTGTAATGTTAAAAGTCAAGTGAAATTCATTTGAGATTTTAAGTTGATTTTCTTTTATAACAAGAGAATATCGAAATACACGTTGTGTTTTATTTTCATCAGTTGGCAGTGCTAAGTCGAACTACGCTAATCAAAATCGTTACTTTTTATAAAATTTAATATTTTCTGGTAAAATCTTTGCGGTAGAGTATTTAAGTTTATATTTTATTTATGAAATAGTCCAGATAAACATCATTCGACAGTGTGATTTTCCTCCGCTCGAGGTTATCGGTTATATCATGTCTTATGATATTACTTGTGAAAATATTTAATAAAACTATTCGCAATAGAAGAAAATATAAGCGATTACTAGCAAAATCGAAAACCCCCGTGTTGATGGATGTTATTTCTAAAATTGATTTTTATAAACGAGTAGACAGTTAATTTCGGCAAATGTTGGAACGAGAAATGCAACAAACCTAATATCTTTTTATTAATGGTCCATTTATACGCTGCTTTTAACATCGAAGATCATATTGGCGGCTTTTAACCTCAACAATCGCTCAACAACAATGGTGGTCACTCGCTTAACGGTGGTTTTAACATTGGTTTCTATTACTTTGTTTTTTTAATTTAAATTCACACACACACACACACACACACACACACACACACACACACACACACACACACACACACACACACACACACAAACACTCTCTCTCTTTCTCTCCCCCATTCATACTTCCAGACTCTAGGGAGGATGGTGAATAATCCTAGTTAAAGAAAAATTCACACCCTCCCAGTCGGGAATCGAACCCGGGACCCCTTACACAGAAGGCAGGTGCTCTACGTAATGAGCTACCAAAGCTAATACTCGCATGTCATCATCAGTGACTATGTTTGCTGTAGCTTTTCTGTTGTTCTGGAAAATAGTCGCAGGTGGTTGCGCAGAAGTCAAATATCCAACGTCACAGTCAGGTGTTTTCTAGCCAATCAGGCGTAGTCTGTTTCAGAGCGCGAGTGAGAGCACTTGCCTTCAGTTTAACAGTGAAATTAAATAATTCCGAGCAAGTCCACTCCTTTTTGTGGTAGTAAGTTTGTTAATAGTTCCGACGACTGCAGTAGCAAAAAGAACGTTGCGTAATTCACAGTCAAGCCAGAGAAATGGTGTACAATGTGCACAAATACTTCCTGAGAAAGATGGGAAACAGTTGCAATGCAGCACTTCCGTCTGTTTGTGCGTTCGAAAGAAAGAATATTTAAACCACATAGAGTTTGAAGACAGAGTTTTTGGAGAAAAAATGCAAGGGTTTATTGGAATAAACATCAAAACCTTTTAATGTTTATACATCCAGCTGCATATAGGGAGTTAAAATTTGCAGTCGCCTTTGTATAGGGCACAATTGGAAAGCAACTTCTGTACTAGTAACCAGAGAACAGATAACCGCGTTGACTGCAGCGTTATATCGGGCTGCGGCTTATTTGACGGAAGTTGGCACCCCTGTCTCTCACTAATGACCTGTGAAATAGCCAGCTCGTGGTTTAACCTAATGACCACCCTGAATAGCATCTTGTGGCACGTTTTAAAAGGCGACCTTCGTGCATATCGACCAGTGCCGACATTGGCCAGTGAACTGCGTGCATGACAGTCAGAGGGGTGTGCTTTTTGCATTAATAATCGTAACAATACACGCTGATCGGTATTTCGTTAGAATATCGGTCAGCCATCGCAGACAATTGTCTGAACTGAACAAAATTGATAATCGGAGAAACTATTCGTATTGTATTGCATTTATTGTTTAGATAAATATTTGTTACATATTGTGACAAAAGTCTACTCCAGCTTTATCTTTTTTTCTTTTTTTGTAACTTTATTTTCTTCTAACTGAATACGCAAATATACAGCTTTAACTGCTTCACTATCTTCCTTTCAACCCGACAGCGCACACACGGTTATCTCATTCCGCACTCACTGAGAGACTAAAAACTGAAAAACTCTGGATCTTTTTAGAACTTCACCTTTTCTGGAACTTCTGTAAATACGCCGGCCGCCCGACACTTCGCAAATAATCTCGAAAACCCTTTTGTTTTGCCGCTCTGATTATCACGTGTTCATAAACAGTGGCGCTAGGTAGCCTGACCTTGAGCGTCTTAGATGCATGTACCATCCCGAGCTTCCTTTGATGTTCGCCGCCGCGGTTGGCCGTAGTCACAATATTAAATGACGACGAATACAAGACATGTCTAGCATTACCCTTATGGTTAAAGGAATATAATTTTGTGCACATTTTCTAAACAATTCTGTGTAGGTCTGTTGCTATAACTTTGGCTCGTATCTCTTAACTGTCACGTGACTAATCGCCCCATATTGACTGCTACAGTTTGCTCTGCGATGCAAAATATTTCCGTATGTGACATGAGCCTCAATATATTCAAACATAATTGTTAGATTTAATTATAATAACCTATGAATTAAATATGTTACTTAATGGAGATAGCATCTGGAGTGTATGTATATTCTTATCGCAAATAAATGGGAGGGTTTTTTTCTGTTTTAACCTCACTTTTAGGATGACGAAAACTCGTGCATCTATTATGACCGTGTGTTTATATAGCTTTTATCGTCTATCCTTACATTGCACACGGCTTGTTTGACTCGATTTATAGGCGTACATTAGCCAATCATGGGAATATATCAGCGAGGCATGTTATAACTTAGAGGGAACAGGTTTTATGACAAATATGTCAAATATGTGTGGCCGAATGTTGTTTCGTTTGTTGCCATAAGGTCCTCTAGTGATACAAGAGCAAAATAACACATTCTTAGAAGACTTTGATGCACCACAGCCTCCAAACCATGCTGGATATGGGTCAGATTGCTGTCTGGTACAATATCCTAGAGGTTTTAAGTGTAGTTTTTAATCATCATCCATGTGCAATATTTTTAAAACTACAGACAATTACTCGTGCAACACTTTTTGAAGTTATTTTTCATTTAACCATAGTTTTTACATGTTCTTCAAGTCCTTGGATGCTCTGCCCAGCATCAACATCAGAACATTGAGGTGCGGAGCCCTACACTCGAAGTGGGACAGACGGGTGGGCGGGGGTCCTGACATTTCAGCAATGCCTGAAACTGAATGCCGCATCCTCCCCGAAAATTGCATCGCCTTATCAGTAACTTGCAGAACCTTCCAGATTTAGGATTGGAGCTTTACGAATCCGGAAACATACCCACAAATATTCGGAGAAACTCGCAAAAAAGTGGCAACACTTGACAAAAATTCTCCATATATTTAAAGAACTGGGAACACAGATTTGGGCATAGGTTATATTTACTTACAATTAAACCTTTTGGCGTTAGACCATCCATAAATTATTAGTATTTGTCTCAAACAAGAGATGGTAGGACTAACTTTTGGGTTTTGAGGGTTAGAACGCACATGCCTTCAATTTTACCTTCCTATATTCTATTCTCTTGAGCTAAATGTATGGTTGGCATTCTCTAGATTTTGTCTCGGAAGTCTTTGACATTTTTGGCAGCCCTGTATGTGAACGCTTGTCGTCATAACGGAAGGACGAACACACTCTATACCTCCACATACGCTGCTTGCGGAGATCATCGAGTGGTTTTTTTCTGAAAGTGCAAATAAAAATTACAGTTTCTGTGCTGTACATGGGGAGTGCTTGCACAACCCTCACAGTTGTCACAGCGATGTATTGGTGAAATATTCAAACCCCACCACTTCATGTCACTAACACGAATCCATTGATCTAACGCTGTGACCCCTTACAACAGGTCCTCCAACTTAATAAACGCAGCAGATAATGTGAACTGAGGTTTAGATCGGTTGCTATGACAACATTTAGGATTAAAAACCGATGCCTGTCTCACTAAGAATGCCTTTGAAAAGTTAGGCTTTCCAAATTTAACTTAACGATGTAAGAGATTTCATTACACGCTAAACTTCTCATTTTGTAACTGAAGTAGCAATGAGTTTGATCAGCAGTCCTTTGTCAGTAACAAAGCAGCGATATAGCATATTGTCGAGTTTTGCAAGTATGTTTGATCTCTGGCTAAAGCTGCTTTTTTGTCATACAGATTATAACAAAATGTATGACACAAATGTATATAACACGCTCTCCCCATTGGAAGAAAATATATATCATAGCTACAACCGTGCACCAAAACAATCAATTCTGTTCACAACAGAACAATAACAGGACTGAGTTAGGTGGTATGGTGCACAAATCGTACTTCGTAGGTTCATTATCCATGCTTTCTTTTCTTATTTCATCTCTTACAGATGCCTTACGACGGTTATTTACTAACGAAGAGACAATACGGCATTCTCCAGGGTTACATCAGCACATACGGGGTTCAATGTGACAGCGGGTGAATCAAGCATCCCTGCTACAGGGGATACGATTTAATGGTGGCTCTCGAAAGTTCACGATGGTCGAGGTACTGCCAAATTTATAATATAATTTACTAGTATCAGACTAGTCCTAAAACACTGTGCAAATCTTGTTTTGAAACAACACCTTCCAGATACTGCATTTGCTAATACGAATTGTGTTGCAAGCCAGAAATGAGAACGTTGAAACAGTTATTTTAGGCACTAAAACAATACCACAACAGCATCTGCACAACCATTTAAATCGAACAGTTTACCTGTATCGCCAACTTAAGAACTGCAAGTAATACCAATTACGGCCATATCTGGAGTATCTTCTACGAACAGTTGCTGGTATTGATGTCAATTGAACAAATGGAATGTCACCAAAACTTAACCACAGAGTACTATAATGGGGTAAATGCGTCACAGTTGGCTTTTATGCAATAATGTTAAGGCCAAACCTGCATTTTTGTTATGTTCTTAACACCTCTGCATATGTTTAGACATGGCAACCCATATTTCTGACAATTTAGATGCCTACGTTTCCTTGACTATGAACGACATTGCTAAGTTAGATAACAGTGTCATTATCTCAAACTTCTTGCTTGGATTTAAACAAATATTGTCGAAAATATCTGCCACGGTCCAACGTTTTGGTTAAAGGCGTTGTATGTAACAAAAGTACGACTTGAGACATCGAGAATTAGATACGGGTTTGTTAAATCTAATTTTTTCATCCGACATAAAAGCGGCCTCAGTAACGTAACAATATGGCGGACTGCGCATGCAACATGTAGTCAGCTGCTATTTATGTACGAGTTTGTTTGAGTTTGTGCTATTTGTACATGGCTCTGCAATGTTTTGCATGTAATTTTGCCTTCAACACTATGTAAGAGGTTGAGGAAAACACAAATCTTTGTCAATTCGTAGAAAATTCGATAGTTTTCCGAGTCCTCTAACCTCAATTCGTTTTGTAGTAGACGCACATACCTCGGTCCGCCATTCTGTGAGCCTTCATTTGTTTTTGAACCAAAATGAACGATAGTGTGACAGACTCTTTCCTTGTGTGCAATTTCATTGGATACGAAAAGTTTGGTCAAACAAGTTGGACTGTGGGACGCCAGCTTTAGAGTCTATTGTTTAAAATATTCATGGCGGTTAGAAATTTTCTAAAATACCAAAGGGGAATTAGAAATAAGATAAACGACTCGAGTATGAGAATGATGCAGCGGGCGGATGGTTCTTGGTTAAAGAGAGAGGTGTACAAGTGTGCCAAGGCAGGCTGGTGGGACCTTCATCACAAAAGTGCATCTACAGGTTTCATTGCCAGCACGGGGCCCTGGTGCAGGTGCTCCTCGAGGAAGACACTGTCGTCCTTGTCCGAGATGTAAGCCTAGGCCCCACCCGGCGTCTCCCACTCTTGCTCAACAAACGTGCCTGAGATTCGGTTAAGACTTGTTTCCTGGTACTGTATATGAAGGTGCGGCAAACACAACACCTAAGTAATTGAGACAGACGCTTGGATGAAGTAATTTATATCAATAGAAGCACTAATTCGTATTTAATCACTCCATAAAACTCTTTAAAGCAGTTTATGTGCATCAGGAATCTTTAAGTTCTGTAGTTCATTTGGAATCGTATAAATATTCAGCAGAACCGGCAGAGTTATCAGCAAACTGCAAAAGTATAACTTGCGCAAATTACGCAATGTTTCAAAGCCTAACTTATCTTTTTATAACGCTTAGAGTTATAAGTTTGTACATAGATCCCCACTTGGTTTCTTGTCTTTAATTTTTTTTTAAAATCGGGAATAAACTAATTTCGGGAGTAAACTAATTTTAACTTGAAAAGGTTTCTAAATGTGCTTAATGTATTATCACTTTCAGAATCACCCATAATTTGAATGTTCAACTGCAAAATTCACTGAAGGCATTCAACAAGCACTTCGCACCTTGAATGCACTGACACGGGGACATATGTTTTTTTTTTTTTTTTCGAATCTCACAGTTGCTGTTATGACGTCATTATAACAAGCTATATGATGAGAATACCTCTGCACCTCAGCTAGGCTGTTACAAGAAGTATGAGGTACACAGTTTAATGGCGGATAGCACGAAAAGCTGGTCAACACAATATCCAAAGACTTGCCACGCCTTGTTGTGTTGTGGGCTGTGAAATCACCCTGTAAAACCAGTGATATAAATATCATTTTGCCTACAAAATTTATTTGCACAGCAGGAAAGAGAATATTAGTGGTCAGCTAAATTTTGTGTTTGGCATAGTAACAATGAGACCGCCTCCGTAGCGCAGTTGGTAGCGCGCTTGCCTCTGGCGCGGAGGACCCGGGTTCGATCCCCGGTACCAGCATGGGGATTTTATTCCCTCTGGGAGATCTGGCACGGGGTGCACTCAGCCTCGTTAGGTCCTGGGGGGGACCAATTGAGGAGCTACTTGATGGAGAAGTAGCGGCCCCAGGTCTAGAAGACCGCATAACTGGCCGGGAGGGCTCGGGGCGCTCCTTCCAGTACTGCACCTTAGTGGGCAGAGGTGGAGGACGCAGCGGCTGGACGGTAGGCCTTGGCCCCTCGTGGGCTGTCGCACCGGAGTTTAGTTTATAATAACAATGACCCGCACAAGCACGCCATCCGCTTTACAGGGTAGTAAATGCTTCTTAGGAACAGAATTATTCATTCTTTTCTCTCTTAGATTGATTCCTGTGACATTGGTGCTGTTTCAATTATGGGTGAATGTTAGCCATTTCATTGTTCTACGACGCATGCAGTGCATTCATGGAGAATACGCCATAGATGATCCCAGCTCTTAGCTTCAAAACTAGTTTGAAAATAAAACCAAAGATGGTGCGAGCCTGCATTTCAAGACGTCGGGGAGCCAAAGGAGAGTTTCTTCTCCCTTGAGTTGTCAACATAAATATGGAAAGCCACGCCAAGAGCACATCCGAGGACCTTGGGCAGTGCATTATGCAGCATGACTTCTCACTTAGCCGTGACCCAACTTGGCTCCCACTGGTCATGATTTGCTCTTCATTTATTACTTCTTCTCTGCTAACACAACTGCCTAAGCTCAAACAAAATTACCTGATAGTCAAAACTATTCCTTTCCTTTTCATTTCGTATTGCATTTCACCCAAAAATTAGATAGAGATTTCAATGTATCTCCTAAATCCTAAAATCTGTTAAATACCAAATTTGGTATTTAAACTCAGCATCTTTCAAGGACAAGAATTTCAAGAATATCCCCTTTATATAAAAAGAGTTTTGAAAATTTTTATTTTCTCAAAAACGGATCTAACGATTTTTGTATGTTTAGAATATTCTCAGGACAATTGAAATGTACTCGTATATCTTAAATTTTTGGGGAATAGCCTCTGAAATGCTTTTCATTCCGAATGACTTGCGTAACTGGTAAAACGTAAGAGAGGCAAAATCTTACTACATAAACAATGTAGATCTTGTTAAGTACACAATTTATGACAAATACTTTTCTTAATGACAATTATTATCGAGATATTCCTTGTAATTGGTCTGAATTTTAAAGTACTTTTCAAATGGAAGTCTTTCGTTTTTTTATTCTCAGGTAGTTCCTCAATTGGCCCCTCAGAGACGTTATTAGGCTGAGTGTACCCTGTTTTCCAGTGGAACTGGAACTTACTCGGAATAAAACTTGCAGGTAGCAGGGCTACCACTGCGCCAAGGAGACAACCGAATAATTCCTCCAAGTGTTATTAAAATAATGTCGGTTTAATACAGTAAATCTTTTATTTTTTGCATTTTCTGTGTAAAGTTATATAAATCTCTTCATCCTTATTGAATTTTATAGTTCTATATAAACTGGAAGTCATAATAACCATAAGAAATACCCAAAAAATTACTTCAGCATGTTGCATCATGCAGTTCGCATTAAGAGGTTTATTCATAGCATTAGTATTTACAATAACTTATAAAAGTTGTTTCTTTTTTGTTTCTCTTGTAATATCAAGGCAGCCATAAAAAAGTTGACTGTCGTATCAGCGTTCTACTAGCCTTCTGTGTATTGACATTGGTTGTGGAAACATTTATCGTATTTCAAAAGAGAAAATGGTAATTTGTGTATTAATATTTACTTGTTTAAAAATAAAAATTAAAACCGGGAAAGAATAAATTATCTCTCAGATTTTGGTAAAATCCAGATGAAATAATGTCAAAAGCAGTATGTAATATTTAGCCAGCATCTGTGTTCAGTTCTTTATAGATTTATAGCAAGCCAAGGTAATGAAGATAATGCATTAAAATGTTAATTATACTCCACCAATTTCAGTTATTAGCTAATTAAAATCATATTGCGTTCTCGAATGAAATGGCTTCTCTCATCAATTTACCAGTGCAGTGAAGAATTAGTTGCTGTTAGTAACGCTGGTAGGTAATGTAATTTATTTAGAAAGAGCTACCCTAGCAGTAATCAAGTTTTGAAATCGCGAGCTTCATTGTTGATCCATAATCCTACTGAAGTTGTGCCACTCACCAGCTCTTGAAGATAACGCATTATTCCCTCTGAGCCCCAATAATATGTAGCTAGGTACGTAATAAAATGTGAAGGGGAGAAAAAGGGCACCTGTTGCGCGTCTGGCTGCCCTCCGGCGAAAACAACTTTACTACACTGGATATTTACGAATTGTGAGGCATGCGCCTGTTTGTCCATTAATAGACCGGAAGAGGCGCTGCGAGCCGTCTCCACCTCAAAACAGCAGAAAACTGCACCGCGTTCGATTCAAGACGATAACTTTAAGTGCTATAACGCGGGCGAAGGTACAAAGTGCGAACAACGTAAACTGATTACTCAACGAAAAGCAAAACACATATTTCTTGACCAAAATGTCGTATATTAAAACTTGAGGCAATGCACCTCTGAAATATCTAATGTAATATAACAATCAGAAATCAGCATCTATTCAACACATATTAATGCTCTTATGCTGGAATTAATTAGTTTAATTGTGTTAATTGAAATGCCCCAGGTGTTAAACATTTTTGTATCCCTCTTACATTTTTACTTTCTCTACTGGTAAGTAGGCGAAGTATTGTATTCCAACCAAAAATTCTATGTTGAGATTTCACCGGAAATGTATGTTTTGAAACCCTCAGAATCGAAAAAAAAAAGCATTTTTAGAAAAAGGTCCGCGTGTATCTGTGTGTCTGTGGACAGCATAACTCAAAAACGAAAAGTCGGTTAAAAACCAAAGTTGGTATTTAAGTTTAATACTTTTCAAGGATGCGACACGAAGCCCCACCCTAAACTACCCTTTATATGGAAAATTTTTCGACCATTTTTATTTTCTTGAAAATGGTTCTAACGATTTTGATTAAAATGTCATATGTTTGGGGTATTCTTGTATCAAATGAACTGTATATCTTGATTTTTCTGGCTATATCCCCTGTAGTCGTATTTACTCTGGACGACTTCTGCATAATTGGTAAACCGTTAGAGATAGACCAAATCGTACTATACAAAAAAATGTAGATCTTGCTAAAATATACAATTTATGTCCCAATAAAGTTTATTGCAGGGTGAACCATTTCGGAGATATTGCTTGTTATGTGTTTGAGTTTCGGAAAACTTAAAACTTTCGTGAAATGGATCATCGTTGTTCATTTTTCTATATGTTAAGTGTGCAAACAGAACAGAATCTTAAAGCTTTAAAACATTTGACTATCGCTCAAAGCCTACTGTATTCTAATATTCCCCTTGCACCTACAAGGAAATAAGCAATAAGATAATTTGCACAAATGTTTATCTTAACTAACACGAAGAAGATATAGGAATAAGAATTTGTAAGAATGGTTAGTACAAGAGTAGAGAAAGTCATGTGAGTGCAACACATCAGATTTTTATTTTTATTTAAGAATATGTAGGATTGAAAATTTGAAATTGTGAACTAATAATGCTACTCTTTTCTTTAAATTTATACCATAGATGTAATGTAATCCAACCATATTTTCGCATATCACCACTTTTGCTCTGATAGTTTAAAAATTATGATCAGGTTTATTCATTTTTACGTCACTAAAAAGACCCTCGCGACCAAAAGGTATTTAAGTTTTAGTTTAATATTTTAACCCTAACTTTAAAATGCCTACTTCTACGTTTTAAAATTTCCCTTGTAACTTTTGTGTTTTGAAAATTACAAATATATGCTCAGATACATGTGGCAATAAAACCTGAGGAAAAAACATGTGTTTCTGAACATATGCAGCAACATTTATTAGTGCAATACAAAAACTGCTCCGCAAGAAACATTTTACGGGAAGAAAAATGGTGAAAATATCATTAGACTTAAAATATTTAAATCCGACATACCTATGAGTAACAAATCAGCAAAAATGTTGACAAATTTAAGTTTTAGCTATGCTAAAACTCTTTTAGCAAAGTTTTCTTATTTGTTTTGATTTATCACTTTAACATCAGCAATAAGATTACTTCCCAAAGCACAGTCACGGCCTGTTAGACCAGCGAATTGCTCAGTAGACTGTTATCGGTAGCAATAAAATCTTCCATATCACTTGAGTATTTATAGTTGCTCTTTCAAGGTTAGCTGTAGCTCCTCCTTAGAAGGTGAGGTATTTGCGGGACTTGTTCCATGGTTTTAGTGGGCAGTAGATGCCGGTAAATAAGTTGCTTCATTTTCTCCTTTCTGGAAACTCCATTATCTGTCAGCTTGTTCTTGTATGTATTGATCAGCAAGCCATGAAAAACCATAGCAACAAACGAATGCTTATCAGTAGAGGCCTGAGGGAAACTGCTGATACGGCACATATTTGTTTCTTAATAGCTTACCCTTGACAGAATGTAGGACTCAAATAGCTAGTTTAGCAAATAAATTGGTTAGGAATAATTCCGAAACAGTTTATCGGATGTAAAAGAACACGACTCAAAAGACAAAGTTAGCAAATAACATAGAGGAAGTTTAAGCAAGAAGAAATAGTGGTAGAATTTAGGCATAAGCCAAAATAAGGCTCTCAAAATGGCGGACACTACAGTACTACCAACCAATCACTTGAGAACATTCATTAAACAAAGGAAAGCGCTTATTCTTACAGAGAAAATAACAAAGCCTTAATTGCTTAAAAAAATTGAACAAACTAAAAGTTTCGATAGTATTTAGGGGTAAATTTGGATTGACAGATTTATTGTTAAAATTATTGAAAATAAATAATATAATGCCCTAATTAGGGCAGACTTTACGAATAGCGACAATTTTTCCTATTGTTTTGGTTTATGTAAACCCAAACGCCGAGACACAGAAGCATATTTCATCATGAAGATGCAAATTCAAGTAAAGAAATAGTACGAGTGTGTTGGTGTATGCGCGTTATACGAACCAGGAATTTCTGATATATAACTAGCGAAAACTTTCCCCACTGCTTTCGGTTGCTGCCTTCTCCTCGAAAATTAGAACGACACTTTTTTAATAACACTTGATTTTTTTACTTATTTTTCCTGCTGTCCGTTTTTTACGCATATATATATATATATATATATATATATATATATATATATATATATATATATATATATATATAGAACCCGTACCCTAAACGGGACTCCCACCCACGACCTTCTGCGCAGAGGAGCGCCAAAGGACATACGCTCCGGCAACCGCAGCTCGAAGTGCAGGCAAATAAATGTTTTCTGCTTTCGAATCTCTGTTGTTTTGAAACCACTAAAATGAAGTAAATGTTATCTCTCGGTCTGAAATTTCACCTTAATGCATATGAAATAATTGAGATGCATCTAATTCTCTTTCTGTTCAGAAAATTATAGCGGTCACACAGTATGTTATGTAAGTACAATGATATAAGTATAACTGGTAGTTATTTCCGGTCTGTTACACCGAGTTCTGCTGAAGATAGATGTCCCAGATGTTTCGTTGCGCAGTGGACATCTTCAGTGGCGGATATGTAATTTCTTTCCAGTTATATTGACGCCGGTCTACGTTCTCAAATGGCATACATACTTTGGCTGTGTAAAGCAAGAGAAGTGAAGGAAAGTGAAAACTTCGCTTATATTTTATTGCACCCAAAAGTTTCCAGAATGGACACTGTATACAAAAATGTGTGACCTGTAAAACGCAGGAGTGGCAATACATCATGCAATAGAGAAATATTTTTTTCGTAAATACTGTAGCCAACATAACAAATATATCTGCAACATCACACAATTTAAGCAGCCAGTGTAGTAAGTTTCGAAAAAGCTTTAAAGTTTTTTGCTTTTTAGCTTGTCGCGAACAATAAAGTGAGCAGTTGAGTAGGGTTTTTCCCGGCCAAGTAGTCAGTTTACCCTGGGTCAGCACGGCGAAATTCTATGGCCAATTGCCAGGATGCGTTTGGACACATGCAGCGAGAATAGAAGGTACCAGATGCAGTTTGAATACGATTCTTGCCCAGCCTGCGAGGTGTGTCCTGTCGAGGCATGAAATATGCGTCTCCGTTACCTACCTGGCTGATGGAACAAATTATATCTATTATTAGAAGACAACGTTAGTCTATATTTGAAAGGGAATTTTCTTGTTTATTTCAGGAGAACGTGTCCACCCCGGAGCCTGACGTCACAGAAGACGAGCACTTTCCAGGTAGGACAACAACATTCCTTATATTTGTTGTTAATCTGGACTTATAAACACACTAGCTAAAATACCTTGCCCGTGGTTTCACCAATTATCCTACAACTTTTAACTTTAGGTTTCGCTTGTCCAATAGCCCATGTTTATTTGGAGACATTTAAAAGAATTACTTAAAACATTTAAACAAAGATTTAATAAATTTTAACTTTTAAAATACTTTAAAGGACAAAAATAAATGAAAACACAGGAAAGACATTGCAAAAGCACTATTGAAAAATTGAAAATACCACAGGAAGAAAAACTAGTAGAGAAAACCGTGCTTGCATTTGTATTTCAATCTTATAGAAAATTGTTTATAGAGAAGTGAGTAGAGAAAGGCATATTAATATGTTACGTAAAAGAAAAGCAAGCAGAGAAAACTATGTAAATGTTATACGTTGCATTTGTATTTCATCATATTGAAAATTGTATGTTGAAGAGCCAGTAGAAAAGGATATGTGAATGTGTTACCCGTAAAAGAGAAGTGAGTCGAAAAAAGTGTGAATGTAATACGATGCGTTTCTATTTCATGCTTACAGAAAATTATATAAATTGTTCGTAGAAATGTATTACGTAAACAAAACTGAGCAAAGAAAACTATGTGAACGTAATAACATTGCATGTATATTTCAAACGTATACAAAATTGTAAGAATCGAAAGACATGTTATTGTGTTCGTAAAAGTAAAGTAAGTGGAGAAACCCATGTGAATGTAACACGTTGCTATTTATGTTTCCATAGAAAAGTGTATAATTGTATATTGAAAAGCGAGTAGAGAAGATGTGAATGTTTTGCGTAAAAGAAAAGTGAGTAGAGAAAACCTGTGAATGTAATAGTCACATAATAAAATTGCATAAAAACCATCTCCATCAAAACATACCTAGATGTGCCAATTTTCATTATGATTGGTGAACAGGTGTTGGAATTTATCACGCTCATACATACTGACATCCATTTTATATAGTATTACAAATAATGCACTAATTTGTTGAAACTACTCGAGTTCTACTTATTTTAAAATGGCTTGACCAACTCAGAAAGCTTCGCGGGAATGTCTCAACTTACCGAAGTTTAATCGCAATCGGATGAATGGTATAGGAATGTATTGGGGACGTACAAGCATGTGCGCGTGCGCATGCGTCTGCCCTGCGCCTGCGCGGAGTTTGTTTCTTTCGCAAACGTGTGAGAGATTCATTTGTTCACGTTTATTTGTGATGGAAGCAGACATTAATACTCTAGCTCAACTGTCGTAAGTCCGTGGATAAATTTGGGGACCATTCTTTCTAAGAACTGGGAAGATTCAAATAAATATTTAGGCTTGGCCCATTGGGATTTGGTTTAGGTACAGGCGATGCATTTCTTATTCAAGATTTCTGTTCCACGTTTTATTTTTCACCGAATCTGCGAAACTATGATGAAAGTGACCTTGGCTGTGCTGACATCAAAGTCAGGGCTGAAGAATTCTTCAAAAGCAGTCAAGTAAGGTAGGTCTGGTTAGCTGATGGAGGGGGGAGGGTAGAAAAAAGTGACAGCTGTAAATCTATGAAAGTTCCTCTAAAGAAGTTTAAATGCCCAGACTGTTTACGGCCAGTAGTTCCTCAGATGCTCTTTTTTTTTTTTTTTCTTTTCTCTCTTGTCTTCCCCCTCCGTGTTTAACCTTCAAAATCCTATAAATTCAGTAGGTCATGTGCTACCTAAGGAATTAAAATAAATAAGGGATACAGAAAGGGAACCAAACAGGAGTAATGTATCGGTTGTAAAGATGAAAATATTGTTAAGTAGCCGTTAACAAAAGTGACTGGGCAATAAAAGGGTGCTAAATGTAGATGAGGGAGCTCGTGGCAAGATTTTAACTGCCGGCCGCGGCACTGCAGTACACAAAGAAACGGCTCCTTCTGTAATGGACCATAAATTGCGTCCCAAAATGTTGTGTTTACATGGCATTATAATAGCGTGCAAACAATAACAACGACAGCTCCGTGATTTATGTACCGCTGACGGACAACTCTCGCCATTCAAGTGAGTCGAAAGAAACGGACTTGTCCATAGTGAATTGAGTAGTTTTTTCTTACCTTTTCAGAGGTAATGGCACGCACCGTTAACAAACGTGGCGGCCATTAAAGAGATTCGATTCCCTAATGACACATACCATGAAGAGTGACAGACAAAACTTTACGTCGTAAATGTATACAAAGAATACTTAAATGAAAACAAAAAGTCATGTTAAATTCACACGACTTTATCTACCCATTCTGTGATAAATTATTGTTAGATAAGCTTATTCTGCTTCAGTTAACCTAGATAAACATTAATAGAAAGGCTTTTGTGGCATTTTCCTTTTATAAACGATAGGGATTAAAAAGGAACAATTTCCTGTTTGAAAACAAATTGTGTGTGTATGTTATTATAAGTAAATACCCTTACGCTATGCTAGATTACATTTTCAAATTTGAAAGTGGAGGGTAGTTATGTGGTTGTAATAAAGGCTCAGAGCTCAAAATGTGATGTTCATTTTGAAAAATCTGATATGTTGCACTCACATGACTTTCTCTACTCTTGTACTTATTCTAATATCTTCGTGTTAGTTGAGATAAACATTTGTACAAATTATCTTATTGCTTATTTCCTTGTAGGTGCAAGGGGAATATGGGAATACAGCAGGCTTTCAGCGACAGTCAAATCTTTGAGATCCCGTTCTCTTTGCACACTTAAC
This sequence comes from Tenodera sinensis, assembly GCA_030765045.1. Lineage (NCBI taxonomy): Eukaryota > Metazoa > Arthropoda > Insecta > Mantodea > Mantidae > Tenodera > Tenodera sinensis. The sequence continues at coordinate 56,658,617 of CM060972.1, forward strand.
ATATAAAAAAATGAACAACGATGTTCCATTTCACGAAAGTGTGTTCCGAAACTGGCCCAAATAACAAGGAATATCGCCGAAATGGTTCACTCTACAAAAAATTTTATTCAGACACAGATTGTGTATTTTAGCCAGATCTACGTTTTCTGTACAGTAAGATTTTGTCTATCTCTTATGGTTTATGAGTTATTCAAAAGTCATCCAGAGTAAACAGGACTACATAGGCTATAGCCAGAAAATTCAAAATATACATTTCATTTGTCATCAAAATATCTTAAATATGTCATTTTAATCAAAATCGTTGGAGCCATTTTCAAGAAAATCAACATTTTCCATGTAAAGGGTAGTTTAGGGTGGGGTTATTTTCTTCACAATCTTCGTGTCGCATCATTGAAATACATTAAACTTAAATACTAACTTTGGTTTTTAATTGACTTTTCGTTTTTGAGTTATGCGGTTCACAGACTGACAGACACACACACACACACACACACACACACACACACACACACACACACACACACACACACACACACACACACACACACGGACCTTCTTCTAAAAATGTTTTTTTTTGGGGGGGGGGGATTCAGAAAGTAAAATTAGCTGCCTTGCTACGTCTCTAGGTTAAATAAAACAAACTGCGCGAATATAATAAGAATAAAGTAATTCAGCTGAAAGACTGGATGCGTTCAACGATAATTTCCCCACGCTAAGGGGGCCAGAAAACTATTATTCTAAGGTGACAGTACATAGGACATTGATGTCGCTGAGTAAGCGGCCAAGCTGACGCTCCGATATTCAATACCCGGCTGACTAGGCGAGCATGGGCCGGATGTTGGCTTGGGAACGAGGCAAGCATAGTGGGAAACTAGAATGTTCTTTACCTAACTCTCAACACTAGCTGATTTTTGTCGAAGCCCCACGGTGATGCATCTATTATAAACGTAATCGCCAACATAACAGCAATAGGTGCAAAGTAATAACGTTTATTCACATTGTGCGGCGTAAGAAGCCCAAGAATTTCCCCACAGGTTAAAAGTGTGACCAGAAATATAGACGCATCCTCTGTAGGTCAAATTTTTCCCAAGCAAATGTTGCTTGCTATCAGATCTTGAGTTTGGCAGTGTGTGGCCGAGCATTGTCACTCGTTTCCCCATAAACCTCACACAATTAGAGTTGAATGTTTACTAACACAACATTTCTCGTACTCAAAAATGAATCACTTATCTGATTTCACGCTTAAACAATAGGAAAAAATAAAAGACGGTCGCTCACAGCTGCATCTGGCTTCCTAATGAACAAACGAAGAGATCGCGCGTGCTCAAAATCTCGACTGCAGCGCTGCTGCGGCAAAATATTTAAACGGTACATAATTTAAAATCACGCCTCGTATGTGATAAGTATTATATACATAAGTAATAGGTATATATACATTTATCTGACAACACTGTATATAGTACATAATACTCGCGTGTATAAACTTGATGGGTACGGTGGAAAATGTTAATATAGCACATTCCTCTGCGTCGACACCACTGGCGTAACCACGTGTGCACTTGGGTATGCACTTCGAACTCGTGTTAAGGGTACGCATAGCTGACATTTCTATAGTCTACAATAAATTAGCGTATTTTATTCAAACTCACATCAGTCATAATTAAAGGCCGGAGGCGTGTGCGTTTTTCCATAGGTATACTGCACATGGACTTCACTGTTATCGCTCGCGCATGTAAACAACTGCAGGTAGGTACAGCCTAGCCATGAAAATCGCCTCACTGCAGCACAACCTACAAGCATCATATTAACACTATTACTTCACGTCTGCAGCTCAGTGCAAGAAGAAAGAAAACAGTCGCGTTATACCACATCTTGAAATTGCGTCTGCACGCACTTACAAGGCAGAGTAGTTCGCAGAGTACTACGTTACATTGTTTTCGACTCTTGCTTCTACACCGGCAATTGTTTTCATATTTGATGGCCGTGTTGTACTTCTGACGTCATTCATACTCTTCGTCCAGCTAACCTGTATCGCATGCGAGCGCACATCTCTCCGGCCTTTAGTCATAATACATATGAGAGATAATGTACATTCAAATTTTCATTGTAATATCTTCAACACCTTTAAATTTATCTTTTCTAGCTATTGTTTTGGTAGCGTATCTAAACTGCTTCACACAATAAAGATTTCAAAACCTTGATAATTTTAAATATTATTCTCAAAAGGAAGTTGGGAACAGAAAATTCTTTTGTTTATTTGAAAAATTAGCTTTTGAAAAATAACATTATTAACAATTTTTATAGTTAATAATTCACCGACTGGTAAATATTAAAGTTACAGGAAAATCACTCCCACCATTTTTTCTGCATTCTCAGTTTGTTGATTACAGCACTCTGATTCCATATTAGGAGTTGTATGTTTCCAGCAAATGCAGCGTTCTCTTTACAACACGTGTTTTCCTCGTAGTGAACCACGTGGAAGCACATGAGCAGTGTGCATACCCTGCCTTCGGTTTCCTGGCGTATTTTTCTCTTACACATTCACACACATTACTGTATAAAATTCTACTTGTAATCTGATACTACAGAAGAAGTTATAGATATGAAATTAACATTCACTACCAAACAAAATACCAAAAAACTTAGCTTATTAACACTAACAAGCAAGATGCACCTTTCTGCGATGCATCCGCTGCGCGCGCACGTCGTTTGGCGTGACTGGTTTGAGGCTAGTACAAGCTGCTCTGTTTCAATGCTTGGCGTCATGGGCTAACAATACTAATTCAGCAAGCATTACGCAATTGGATTAGTATATAGATAACAGGAAAAGTTAACTAAGGAAAACTGGCAGGCTATGCAACATATCAGCCACATCCATTGACGCTACGCCCCTGCTCGCCATGTTCTGTTGGTCAGGCTGTACAAGGAGCTTTAAGAAGAAGCGAGTCTGTTATCTGTGAACGTGTGTTACCGACCACAGCTTCCGTTGCTAGGTGGAAGATCTCTTTCACAGGTTCAAAGTTCTAATCGTGTATAACCAGCTTAGCAAATGCTGCTAACATGAAAGATTAGCAAGCGAGTAAAGAAACTGAAGGGAATACGGTTATGGGAAGTGCAGCCAAAACAGATAATCAAGCACATTTTACGTCTGCTCCTGGCTAAATGCTGTTTATTCAGCTGAAAATGTAAACAGTCATTGATCACTAGCCAATTACTGCATGCCGATAGCTGTTGGTTGTACATGCGAATCCTATTTGAGTCACCACCACATTTCTTCGTGATGAAGAACAAACTCATAGGAGATTTTTATAAATTTAAAATAAATATTAATTATGTAATGTTAACTTCTGCTTTCGAATGGTAGCTATACAAGTGAGTTATTATACATTTTATATTAGATTTCAGATAACCCGACGTTTTATGAAAAAACGTGAATCCATACCAGTATTTTAAATACCTACATAAATATGTGTGTGTCATAAATTGGTGATAAAATTGTTTTAAGCAAATAGTGGAAGTAGTCCACTGTAAGTATGATATGGAATGTGTTAATCTAAACGTGTAAAGGTTAATTTTAACCCTTTACCGGTCGCGCGGGGTGTTCAGAACACCCCAGTCAATATTATCGATGTATTATTACATAATGGATGCGAGTATACCTTCAAGATATTTGGTACCTTTCTAGGAAGTAATTTGCGAGCCTTGAGTAAAAATTGAATCAATAGTGGAAGCCTGAATTCCAAGAAAATACGCAACCGCGACTTTTGCGATATTGTGCGCTCAGAAAGCTTACAGTTGACTGTTGTGACTGCGTGTGTTTAATTCAGCAATGGATCCTTATGAAGAAGAATAAGAAACAATGCGGAAGCTTTTACAAGAGGTATTAAATGAGTAAAGACATAAAAGGTAAATTGCACTGTGCCCGATGATGTAAACTTTTGTACGAGTTGGCAGTAAATTTTAGTGGCATGTATAATTGCTTAAATCAGTAGCACAGGACAAAGAATACCAGAAACAAATGCTTATAACAAAAGTTTGTAAGCAAATAGGAAATATTGTATGTGTTGCAAGAAAAAGTAATTTGATACTTTATTAATATAAAAATTACAGTCATAAAATTATTCTGAAGTCATTTATTCAGTCAACATATTTATATTAATGAAATGCTGCACAAATATGAAATTAGAGCCGCTTTTGTTTAGGGTGTCAGGCACGATTACGTAAGGGTTAAAAATGTTTCATTTATCAGATGATTGTTGGATTCAATTCAATCTAAGCATATTTCACTTTTAAAACCCTCATTATTAGAATTTTGGACAAACATATTTTGCACAAATTTTAATCTTGATTTGTGCATTGGGAGGGCGTTCTCTGTATTATCTTATTCACCGGGAACCTGCTCTAGTTGAACTTTGACCGGGTGCAAAGTTAAGAGTCAGCTACATTTATGGTTTATGCGTAGCCAACCTCGCGTCCATTGAAGTAATTGTTTCATCTTTAATAACTATAATTTAAACTGTTGTTAAAGTATAATTGCTATTTATTTACAATTAAAAATCCGGAGTTTATTTAGAGAAGTATAACACGCAGTTATCCTATCGAGCGGAGTGTCACCGCGATTACATCTATGACTCGCATTCCGGAGGTCCTGGGTTCGATACTCGTTGGACGCCCACCCACTCTGACCCGTGGGTTTTTCGCAGTTTCCCCGGGCCGATAGGCGAATACTGGAGTATTTCCTCTTCTACCAGACGTTCCTATCCCTCTGTCCTTGATTATCCTCTATTTCAGGGTTGTAGGACCAAGTGACGGTGGTCGGCTCGTTGCGGCTGCGCGGTGGACGTGCGCTGTGTAATATTTCTTCCGTGGCATTGTTGAGACCGCCCAGTCAGGGCTCGCTTCTTTGTAGGGTACCCAAGAAGGGACCACTGGAGGTTAGGATATGGACGCGTTCGAACTGGAAAGGTTAGGGACCCTGCTCATGATTACCCCCGTCATAATCTGGATCTGTTCGCCCTTCGGGTCTCTCCCCCACCCCTGCCTCCCAAGGGTCATGGTATAACCACAAAGGGCCTTGGTTGTAATGTGTACCCTTAACTTTATCCTTCCTGCCCCTACTGTTCAACTGACGAATTTAAAATATCAATTTATTTGCTCAAATGTACTATCTGGCCAAGAGAAATATTTATACATCACACTTCGGTGCGCAGGGTAGGTTAGCGCGTGTGAGACGTGCAAACCCAGAACTATAGTAACGCACATATTCCACATTTGAAATACGCGACGGTGCTGCCAGCCGTAAACATCCGCCCAGCAGAATTAAGAAACCTTTGGCGCAAAAAATCTATGCCGCACCTCGACAGCAACAGGTGTTCTTCCATAAGGTTATCAGAAATGGGTTGATTTATACTCCCTTTCTGACAACAACGGGGGTTGATAGGATTTTTTATTGCTTTAAAAATGTAGTCTTTGTATTCCCTCTGCTAGACTATGAAAGAGTGGCGTTTCTCCCCTTGATCGAACTTTTCTAGCCTGACACCCCACAAAATTAACAATGGTCTTTTGTCCGAAAATTTCTTTCACCGCGTTAGTAGTTCTTTCTGGCAGTCATTGTATCAGGACATATGTTCATTTCACTAAAATTTGCGTTTTCTATGAAATAGTGCACAGAAGGTAGTGTAAAAATTAAACACTTAAGTATATATGTGTATATGTATGTTTCTGATATTTCAGTTCTATACCGGTTTTAACTACTTGTATCATATGGTGTTTTAACTCTGAGCTTTTAGGTTAGGTTACATTTTCATCGTTTTTAACTTACTTTCAAACGTAAATTCTCTCTCTCATCCCAACTTCCAGATTCTATGTAGGCTATGTGGGTTTTTGTTATAACAAGAGAATGTCAAAATACATGTAATTCTTGGGTTTCGTTTTCCTCAGTTGGTAGTGCTGAGTAAGTCGAATTACAATAATCGAATTGAATATATTTTAGGTTATTTTTTTTATAAAATTGAACATTTTTTGGTCAAATCTTTGGGATGTGGTATTTAAATTCATATTTTATTTAAGAAATAATCGAGATAAATATCATTCGACGGTCTGAACTTTCCATATAAATTCTGTTACTCCACTCGAGAATTTATTGGTTAGGTCAGACATCTTTTACAGTTCTTTGAATAAATTATCATTTTGTTCTGAAGAAGTTCAGACTGTAAGCAGACGTTAATGATATTGTCCAATCTTGTCAAATATTTTCCAACCTTTGACAATTTTTTGTGAACTCTTGACTTGAAAAGCAAATTTGATAATATAGCTACAAAGGCTTAAGATGCATTCCCTTCACTTTATGGCAGTGTTGTGTTTCCTAAGTGTAACAAACAAATGAGAAACTGCTTGACCAGCAAACAAAAGAAGGCTATACATGCAGAAGACGAAGCTCAATATACCGAAGCTGTCATTTGTTTGCATTTGGAACTATTGAATACGCACGGTCATTATGTGTGGAAGCATTAGTGCAAGTGTTAGTGTGGCAACACTGCCGACGAGTTTATGTGTCGCAGTGTCTCCACGTGGACACACATGCAGTCCAAGGCCAACGAAAGCGAGAACCAAGTCGTCTCACCTCAGTACCTTCGGCACGGCTCCTGCAGGTCGGAGTTCGCCCCGCCCTACACATCCTCAGAGGGCACACCACACCTTCCATTTGTCACAAATGGATACTTGGATGCCTTTCCTACTTCACGATTCCATTCCGAGATTGAAAAATCACATGGAAACCGAACCTAGGAACGACAAAACAATGTTCTGCAATTTTCAATCAACCCTCTTCATTTTTTTTTTAGTTCTTCCATTTATTTAAATGAGCTTATAAATTTAATGGAGGCTAATGATGCTGTGTTTGAACTGGGTTGCCAATCTGCTGTGAAGAATTCAACTGTTTTTAATGTTATCTCTTTACTAAATTATTTCTGCTAACTTCTAACGTAACCAGAGTCTCGCGAGTTGCAGAATATGCACAACTGAAGGTTCCTTGACGGTCACACTGCTAGAGTCTGTGCGGAATAAGTTGTCAGAAAGAGATAGCGATATTGATTGGAAATGACCTGAGTCCGCTCCCGAACCCTCATTAAGGGAATAGCTTTTCCGGTCAAAATCCTTCTTGTTGTCAAATTTCTTTCACTGTGACACCTCTCACTCAGTATTGCCTAGTTAGCAGGAGAGGATCGTCACAACACTGTGTGCGAGCGAGAGGGTGAGTATTGCTTTATCTTTCCAAATGCTACCAACTTATTCCGCACAGAATATAAGTCTATAAACGAGTATGTACCCAAACAGCTGCCAGTAATAAACCTCAGTGTACACTTCTATAAAGCTGTAGCACTCGACGGGAAAGACGCAAATTTTAGAAATACACGCTATTCTATTAACTTAGGTCCGGCCTATACGGCTACCCATTCCAACGTCACTACATAATTTTGCCACGTCTTAAGGCTGCTAATTTGCATCTGAAACACAATTTTTACTCTTATGACCTTGCACAATAGTACAGAGGTGTTTTTTAGACGTAGGGAATGACTTTGCTAGCATCTGCGTGAGTGACGTCACGTAAATTAATGGTGGGGCAACTATTCTTCTCTTATTGGCTGCTGTCGTGGAATACGTTGTTCTGCAATGCAAAATAGTTCCTTGTTTGACATCGTTTACTATCTTAATATACTTGAAGATAATTGTTACAGTTGCTTTATAATAATTAATAATAGTACAATTAATTAGATATATTACGTAACGGAGTTAATATATCTGGAATGTACGTAAACTCTAAACAAGTAATTGGAAGGATCCTTCCTCTATCAGGTAGGGTGTTTATATAGTCTTTATCGCCTATTTCTGCATTGCACAAGGCTTGTTTGACACAATTCAAAGGCGTACATTAGCCATTCATAGAAAAGGAAGGAAATGCAACTGGGGCAGGAGTTTAGCTATCTGGAATTGCAAACTAAAAGTTGAAAGTTGCATATCATCTTATCTCACAGTGATACAATTTTTAAATATTAGTTTTGAAAGATTCGTTAGTGTCATGCGCAGAGAAACTTATTGCAAAATGTTGCTTACGTTATTTTATGAATAGTTTTATATATTTTAAAGATGAAATATTTGTGTACAGTACAGGAGTCACTTAGAGTGTAGATCGTTATCGTTGGTTCGTTTCCTTTTCTTTTCCCCTGTTTCTTACCTTCTCCACTGTGTGCAGAGAACGCAAGAAAGAGCGAGAGAGAGAGGCAAGACTTCGCCCGCTTCACTGCTACCAACTCCGGTAATTAATTTTTCCATCCAGCCTCTTTCTTTTCCCCACGCCTTCTCCGTCCTTCGTACTTTTCCCTTCATTTTTCCCCCCATCCTTTCGTTTGCTTCTCCTCCATCTCGTTACGAAAAAAGGAACGTTGGGGTGGGTGGGAGGCTGGCTGGGTGGGTGGGTTTCAATGTTTCTTCCTACAGTCTGTTAAAAATACATTCCCGTTATCAGTCGCCTGCCCTTCTGTCCGGTAGGGTAGGGCATAACCTTCCTTTAACAAAACCTTCCGTTATAGTCAGGTGCTATATAGACAATAACGACATTCTTAAAGTGAAGACTTTCAAATAATTCACAGCCACTCCGAGTGCATTTCTGATATCAAATAAAACATATTTCCGAAACTTATTTGTGAGAGACAGACATTCTATATAACAATTCAGATCTACAGACAGGGAGTTACATAAACTGCCTTGCGTTTATTTTGCCAACATTCATTTTCGTCAGTCATTTCATTAAGATAAATTAACTTTAAAGGTTTAGAAATAAACAACAAAATAATTTAATTTTGTTGTAGCGAGACTTGAGGAAGAGCTTAGGCTTAGACAACCACAAAATGTTTCTTAGCGAAACTCGAGAAATTAGTTTGAGAATTTTGTAAAATTTTCAAGGTAAGTTTGACAAATTTGAGTGACTGAAGGCAATTCTGTGTCATTTTACAGTGTTCATTACAATGCCAAGGAGAGGACGAGCTAACATAGGTCGTCGAAGTCAGTTAAATGTGCGGCGATTCCAAGGGACTTGCCATTCGATTTCAAACGGCTGCAATTCCCCGTGCGTCCGGCCTTCGTGATGTTGGAAGTTTGGAGAATTAACTTGAAGTATCCGTGTTTCACGCATGGACAACTGCATGTCGCGTGTTCACGTGTCGGAAAGCCATCATCTTTGTTTATTTACGCACCGGAAAATAAAAAACGTAAACGTAAAAGGTAAAGGGTGCAGACACAGAGGGGACACCTCGCTCACTGCGACTTACACAGATCTATTGCGGTTACCATCCCCAGGAGGTAAGGACGAAATGAGGGAACCGAAGGTACCACACAGGGTCTCAGCTAGAGAGGCCACAGAGACGCGCGGAAGTCCCTAACAAGTGCTGAGATCTCTTCATCCTGGCGCCAGGCCCCACCAAGCATCTGCACAGTTGGCAGTTATTGACATTGGATCTTCAGTACTCTGAGGAGGCAAAATTAGGCGAGTTATGACCTTGAAACCCGCTTTACATACACAACAGACCGATAAATATAAGCGCGACAATAAAGATAGGAAGAAAGAAAATACCAACTTGTTTACAGATCGTTAAAATAAGTTTACGTTTGCCTCCTACCGCAACAGTTGACATAGTTTAGTGACCATAAACAAAACTTGCAATGATCATTTGTTAAAGAAATATGCCTAAGTGTTGCATTACATAAGACTTTCCCTACTCATTTTTCTACTGACTACTTTTACACAAGTTATTCTTCTTAATCGATATAGCACATCTTACATTTTGCATGGGCACGCTCAAGCGATTGTCAGACTTTTAAAACTCAGATGCCTTTGAAATTCCCTACTACGTGAATAAAAAATCTGATGTATTGCACTCACATGACTTTCTCTACTCTTGTACTAACCATTCTTACAAATTCTTATTCCTACATCTTCTTCGTATTAGTTAAGATAAACATTTGTACAGTTTATCTAATTGCTAATTTCCTTGTAGGTACAAGGGGAATACAGTAGCCTTTGTGCGATAGTCAAATGTTTTAAAGCTTTGAGATTCTGTTGTCTGCACACTTAACATATAAAAAAATGAACAGCGATGACCCATTTCACGAAAGTTCTAAGTTTTCCAAAACTCACACACATAACAAGGAATATCTCCGAAATGGTTCACCCTACAAGAAAATTTCTTGAGACATAAATTATGTATTTTAGAAACATCTACATTTTTTGTAGAGTATGATTTGGTCTATCTCTAACGGTTTACCAGTTATGCAAAAGTCGTCCAGAGTAAATACGACTACAGGGGATATAGCCAGAAAATTCAAGATATATATTTCATTTTTCATAAAACTATCTCAAACATATGACATTTTAATCAAAATCGTTAGAGCCATTTTCAAGAAAATCAAAATTTTCGAAAATGTTTCCATGTAAAGGGTAGTTTAAGGTGGGGCTATTTTCTTCAAAATATTCGTGTCGCATCCTTGAAATACATTAAACTTAAACACCAATTTTGGTTTTTAACCGACTTTTCGTTTTTGAGTTATGCTGTCCACAGACTGACAGACACAGACACAGACACACACACGGACCTTTTTCTAAAAATGCTTTTTTTGGATTCAGGGGGCCTCAAAACATATATTTACGGTGAAATCTCGACATCGAATTTTTGGGTGAATACAATACTTCCCCTACTTAACAGTAGAGAAAGTAAAAAAAGAACGAACAGCAGTTAACGACTTTAAAAAATCTGATTTATTACATTCACATGCTTTTCTCTACCCATTATGGTTTACTTTATATAGTTTCTACAAGCTATTTAAGAATGCTTATTACTTTCTCTATGAAGTAAATAATAGGTAAATTAATATATTCCATTCAAAAATTAAATATCGAGTTTTCACCGGAAATGCATGTTTTGAGATCCCGTGAATCTATAACAAGCATTTTAAAAAAATCCGCGCGCGTGTGCTAGTGAGCTGCGAAATTTAACACAAATTTGTTTAAATACTAATTTGATATTTAATCGACTTATTATTTTTGAGTTAATCTATTTTTGCTATAAATGCATTTTTTCGATACAGATGCCGCAAAACAAGCATTTCTACTGTCGCAATAATGCAATAACATAGATATTTACTTTTGAATAGTAGCTGTGTGGTTTGAACTTTCACAGAGAAATTACGCTGTTTAAAAAAACACCAGTAATCTCATAGTGAAGAACGATACGAGAGTGTATCTAATCTCAAAATTAAGAGAAGCTATAACTCACAAGAAAATAAAATGCAAAAGATTTTGGATATCAACTGCAACTAAGATCTGTTCCACATAACTTCGCCCCATTACTCTCAAGTACAGCCTAAGTTTCACTTGCTTTACCCTATTAGTTACAAATTATGATAAAATTTGTTTATTTTTTGTTACATCACTAAAAACGCCCTCACGATAACAGCTTTAAATTTAGATCTAATATTTAATCCCATATTCAAAATATATCTGCTTTTTAAAATTTCCCCAAGCTTCTATGTGTCTCCAAAATGTTAAAACTTACAAATGTTTTCCTTTTTGCCTAAAATATTGTAATTTTTGTGTCTAAAAATAAAAATATACGCTTAGATATATTAGACAATAAAACCTAGGGAAATTGTTATTTGTTATGTCTTTGTAAACACGTGTGTCAAATTTCTTTAGTGCAATACCAAAACTGCTGAAAACATCTATAGCGAGAAAATATTTGAGTGCAAAGCTTACGATAAAATCCTCACGAAATTTGAACATGTAGTTGGGCATTTAAAATAGCGTCCGGATGTACTTTTCTTATTGACGATTGTCTCAATTATCTTTTTGGATTAAAATGAAAAAAGTGAGGTTTTCTTGATTTTCATGGAATTTTAGTCATACATATTAACTGTCACGTGACGAATTATTTCTTATTGGGTGCTGTTGTGGAATAGGTTGTTCTGCGACACAAAATAGTTCCTTGCTTGACATGATCATTTATCTTAATATATTCTAAAGATATTGTCAGATTGACATAATAACCGTGTGAATAAAACCTTTTCCTTGCATTGCACAGGGATTGTTTGACATTCGAAGGTATACATTAGTTTGGGTATGGGCGAGCCGTGTCTCACATCTAGGCGGGAGAGTCATGGAGAAATACTGTGACGTCACCTCTTTATCGGAGCAGTGGCGTAACGCGATTTTTTGAAACCTTGAAATACATATTTATTAAAATACAAGGCATGCTTAAATAACAAAACAAAATCAATTACTTTATTTATTAGTACTATTCATACAATAAAGGCTCGATACTCAAAATGTCTTACACTTTTTATACAATTGATGAAATAAATGTAATATAACCTATAAATATGTAAGAAAAATGCACAAATAATACACAATACTTACAAATTTTAAAGTAAATATATATCATCTTGTTTCGATGGACATTGTTGGTTAATAATTGGAGCCATAGGTACTCTCGTATTTTTTGTCACAACATAAATTAATGCATTGTTATTAAAGGGTCACTAGCTTTATTGAAAAGTCATTTGTATGGTACTTAAACTAATTTTATTCTTATACATAAACTTGTTTGACAGTTGCTTGTATTTTTACAATTTCAGTTACGTGTTTATATTCTTTTGTTGTTCACTATGCTTTGTTTGTGATTGATTGGGGGAAGTACCTATAAAATATGAGAGTTCATTCTTCCTTAAATGTCAGACCAACTCTTTTGGAATGTATTTCATAATTTCGTACATCATTGGATTAGAAGACTGCTTGCGTGTTGTAAACAGCAAACGAGAAGGGGAGATGTGGAGGGCGCTGGGCACACGATGACACGCAGGGTCAAGAATGCCCTATCTGTATTAGCTAATCATGGCTTAGGTGAAGAAGAAAAATACATGGCAGATTAGTGTTGTTGCTTTCAAAAATATATCCAATGTATGATATCATTGCGATCACAGTAGAGATTACACTACAAAATTAACTAAAGCTAAAATAAACGAGAACCTCCACATCTGTCATGGGCAGGCAGGCAGGCAGGCAGGTAATTGCTATTGAAGACTAGCGATGTACCGGACAAAGAATTGCTGATATAGCTTCAGGTAGGTTTACTGTGTACTCATGTTAGCTTTTTATCACTTTTGTAACGAACATGTTTGTTACCATGTGTTACATTTCTAGACTGATGACACAAAAAATTGGTTTCATAGTAACGAAACAACTTGCACTACAAAAACATGCAAATAAAACATCTAATTTATCTCTCCATAGTGCGCTATCCTCTCATAAATAGTAGTAGCAATAAACGTGACACAGTGTTTTATATGCAATTATTTTTCATACCTGCTTGTTCGACAGGACCGAATTGTTTTTGATAGCTCAAAGCTTAAAACAAATATATTCTAATTTCAAATGTCTTGAATGCATGCGTTGTTAGTATGAAATTACCAACATTCATCTATAATTAAAATAGCACCATTTAAAGGTCACAATAACCATTAATTCTGTTCCAAAGAAGTATTTACTATGCTGGATAACCGATGATTGTTTATTAGTTCTTCTAACTGCCTAGGTGAGGTGCTGAGGTATTCTCACCACATAATCTGCTGTCATGACGTAACAGCAATCTCTGAGATACGGAGAAATCATTCACCACGTGTCAGTGCATTCAAGGTGCCTTTGATAAATTTGCTACTGTTCTGTGGATGATAGTGAAAGTGATATTATATCAAGGTTATTGAAACCTTTTCAATCACGTTCGTTGTATGAAAAGTTGGAGTTAGTTTAAAAAAATACCGGAGACCTACCCTCATTATAAAAGCAAAGTGAAGAACTTCATAGAACTTTATAGAAATATAATTTGGTTATGCAACTCTGAACATTTTCTGGTGCCATATTGGTTGCTTGTGAAGGATAAATCTCTTTGGAGCAGTGAAGTTCGGCGTGTTTCGTGCATTATGTACGTAATTTCTATGTTTCATGCCTTTGCAAAAATTTCAGGATTCGCCACAGGTTGTGAAACTAAAGTCCAGGCATGGAGTTTGTGAAAACCAGTTAGAAGTTCACCATTAAATTATATAATTGCTAATTTATGGTATACAATAGAACCCGCAGCTCTGCTCGCGTTATTGCGATAAATGTGATTAATTTTCACCCTGTCTTACCGCCTCTTTTTTTTAACCTCTCTCCCCATATGTACCTCTCTTTCCCCTCGAAAACGAGCGGAGTGACTCAGGCGATAATGCATTAGGGAAGTCCTCGGTTTGATCCCCATTGACTGACCAATCTGACCGAGGGATTTTTCACGGTTTTCTCATGTTATTAGGTGAATGCTAATATGGCTAACTCCTCCCGAGGGGTGGGTTTGTCGAGACCCGGGATCCATGGTGTTGGCGGACCCTGGCGACGGGATGAAGAACTTCCAGAACCTGTTAGAGACCCACGGCAGTGGCTTTCTGCGCCTCGTTTGTGACACACCCTAGGACGCTCTTATCTCCTCCCTCCCGAGGTTTGGCGAACAATTAAGCGCTGAATCCCTTCCGTTGACTCCCCTTTATCCTCTTACCCCTCTCAATCTGTCTCTCAGTAGCCCATTTAGTCATTCAAAATTCAAAATCACCAGAAAACTTTCGGTTACACTTTAATTAAATATACTTATAGAAATACAAGCGGTATTTCTTAGCTACTCAATGTTAAACTGGGCTTTGAATTTTTCTTTTTCCCTGAAACTATTGAAGGTACATATCCTAATGTAATTGATTCTAATCTATGACCAGTTGTGTGATTAAAACAGTCAGCATCAATATTACAGCATCCAAGACGTTAGTTGTGTTATTAATACCAAATATTTTTGCAGTCTTTCCTACATTGCTAACGTCACACCGGCATTGCCACGGCTAACGAAAAGGACAGGCTACGGCGCGAAGTGCAGTGACGTAATTCTACTAGTCCAGTCATGGCCCAGTGAAGTAAATCCACAACCGCCTAATACATCATATTGTAAACAACAACAAAAATTGCTCGTCGAATGTTAACAAAAGATATAGTTTTATGATGATGGTACACAGTTTTATCCATGCAACACACTACCATTACTACGTGAATCAGATTGACTGTCATTTTCGTTTGAAAATGAACAAATGATATGCAGTTTCTTTGTTAGAGGCTAAAATTACGGACGTGTCTTTGTTGCATAGGATGGAACTGCAGTCAAAATGTAACTCAGTGTGGTCAGGAAATAACTTTTATTTCAAGCGATGGATAGGTCGTTTGAATGTTTTCTAAATCAGCAACTATGTACAATATTTTTTGCCTCGACATGAATAAGGAAATGCGTAACGTTCCCGCCATACAACCGTGCCAGAAAAGTTGCCTAAAACACGGCACTACCCCCTGCGTGCCTTTGGCTTCCCTATATTTAGATTCAGTTGAAGAGACCAGGTGTTGCTACAACCCCTAATCTGGGGACCATTAAGGGCAGAAATACAGCCTTAGAAAAGGAAAACCACGTTCCAAATTGTTGTAGGTAACTCTTGGGATATCCTGAATTTTAAAACCAAGATATGCGTCCTCGCTCTGTAAAGAAAGGTGCTAAGAGGGTTCGGCTTTTGTTTTAAAACCGAAGTACGAAATACCACTCTAATTATTTAGTTAACAACAAAATAAAAGTTCGTAAAACTGATAGGCATTACTGCTAACCCTCATAACGTGAATTGTTCATGAACAAGCATCATTATCAACGCATTTATTGATCAATTTTCGGAAATATATATCGCAATTTAATATCTAATATAAGTTAATATTAAAGATCTTACCGTTAAGAAAAATATTATGTGATCTGTTGCATTCAAGTCTCTTAGTTTGCTTACTGTTGCACAAAAAATTCAAAATGCTTATTCTTCTCTTTACTTTATGTTAATTGACATAAACATTTGTAGAAATTATTTTATTGCATATTTTCTCATAGATAGAATGGGATTCGTGAAATACAGTAAGTTTTAAGTGATAGTCAAATCTTTTTAACAGCTGATTTACATATAATGTCTTTGAAAGTCCGTTCTCTTCACATGGCTAAGAAAGAAAGAACGAAATAAAGAAAACACAACGGATAACGACTTCCTGCTTGAGAAAAGGTGTATGTATTTTAAAATTGAAAAAAAAAAAAAAAATATGGTCTCTTAAGTGCAATCGTAGCGCTGCTGAAGGTTCGGGTTCGATTCCTAGGTGCACAGTCCTTGAGTGGCCAATGATTAAGAAGTAGCGGCCCCTGATTGCGATGAGCGCATCACCGGCCGGGAGGTACCGGAGCACTGACCACGTCCCACCTCCAATTATGACGCCTGTGGTGGGCGGAGATGGAGGACGCAGCGGCAGGGCGGTAGGCCTTGGCTCGGAAGGGCTGTTGCGCCCCAGGGTTAATTTTTAAATAAAGAAATAAAATTATTTGACATGATTGTGTACTTTAATTAAATATACTGTTCATATTTCAATTATCCTAAAAATATGTTAAACGTATGTTTATTCAAAATCGCTAGAGTATTTTTGAGAAAATGAACATTTTGTAATTTTTATATAAATAGTTTTAAAGATGGGGAGGGGCGGCGCCGTGGCCGAGTGGTTAGCGCGCTCGCCTACCACCTAGGCGGCCCGGGTTCGATCCCAGGGACCCGCATGTGGTATTCGTGGTGGACGAAGCGGCGTCAGGGCGGGTTTTCTCCGGGTGCTTCGGTTTCCCCTGCTATCTCATTCCACCGGTGCTCCATCTTCATTCCATGTATCATCAGTGTCACCGCCTGCGGTGCCATAGGAGTAAAAGCGGGCGTTAAACACTACAACAAAGATGGGGAGGATTTTGTTAAAAATGTTTTGGTCGCATACTTGGAACACGCTGAACTTAAATATCAAATTTGGTTCCTAATCCTCTTTTCGTTTTGTAATTATGCTGTTGAATTAAGCTGTTCAGACATACACAAATGCTTCTTTTGGGGGGGGGGGGTCGTTTAGGGTCTCTTAAAATCCGGAAAGTCTTGACAATGAATTTTATATTTCCTCTACTTACTATGCGTACTAGAAAAAGTAACAACTTCTCGCTGTAAATGGCTTTTTAATCAATTAGGAGACTAAAGTTATTTTACTCTGCACTACTTATGCACTACTGGTCGTTTTCGTTTATGATAGACTAATGATAATAATTTATTGCAAATGTGTTTCATTTGAAGACATTCAGTGCATATAGGGAGTCTGTTGATGTATTTCCCTGTTTATAAAATGCATCATCGTGGGTTTTTGAACAGGAAGGCATCGTGTAATGCGGTGCGAGTGTACCGGGGGCCTCTAGCTTTTGCCGCGACGTTACTTGCGGACCTTACGCCCTCTCATTCCCATCCCAGGGCCAGAGAGAGCGAGAGAGAGAGAGAGGATAGAGTAAGATTGAAGACGCCTGCCTCCTGTACAAGCCGGCTACGCTAACAGCCACGAGGCTGGTCTCTCCTAATCGCACCGGGAGAACCAGTGGTCCGTGATGTAGGTATCTGCCAGGGAACAGAGGCTGACGTGAAAAAGGAGATAAAGGAGATGACCTGAGCCGCATCTATAACAGTAGTAAGAAGGAGAAAGAATGCAAACAGTAGAAATTGTTACAATAAAAAGACTTTGGAAATACTGTGTTGAAAGAACGAAGTGGAAAATGAGAGAAGTGGGGGGAGGTGAGTGGGGGAGGGGGGGTCCAAAAAACAAGAAAGAAGTAGTGGGCGATGTGGGTATTAATCATGGAGTCCTAGTTCTCTGGAGCCCAAATGCTGAAAGCATGACCTCGTTCTTGTGTCGTAGGATCGAACCCGGTGTGTAGACTCGCACTAGGTTCGCATCTCATTCAATTCCTTTTCCGCAATACCAATACCGACGCAGTCCATCCAAGAGGGAATACTCGTACATGTTTGTGCAATGTAAAGCAGTAACCCTATCGGTCGTAAGGGATTACAGCCTGTCTAAATTCATAGCACTACAAGCTTGATCATGGCTAGGAGCGAATATTTACTGAATGTGATGATATCAGATCACTTTTCATTAAGCCAGATAATGCAGATAACTTCGTCTTGTGCTACTAATTCCAATTCCTCGAAACGATAACACACTTGTAACTTTTTAGTAGTTGAAGGTCACCGTCTTCTGTTCTTCTGAAATGCCACAATCAAGGCACCACTCAACGAAATGACTCATTTGGTCAAAGTGGAACATAAGTGCAGAAATACATCACTACAACTGTTGAGTTCGTAGACAATTTATCCTACATATATGGAATATACAATTGTCTCAAGTTGTTTGGCCATACTTACCGAAAATAACATAACTTTTGTTGATGGGTTGCATCTTAGCATCGTGCCAAACCTGAGAAATGTGAAAGATGCAACATCTTTTATATCCCCTGCTAGCTGCAAACTCTCATTTATCTTGAGCAGGCAGTACTTCAACTGTTACACTTACTGCTTAAAGCTGGCTCAGTTCTGATTCTTTGGTTTTCTTTGATACTCATTTATATTGGATTTGCATTGTTTTGTAGTCCACAGTGGATGTGTTTGTTATTCTTCCATTTATATCCCGCCTTTAACTGCAGAGGTCATATCGGCGGCCTTGGTGTTAGGGTTTTTATTTTTTGAATTCACACACACATTCACACTTTCATTTATACTTCCAGACTCAGGGAAGGATGAGGAATAATCTTAGCTGGAGAAAAATTTCTACCCCCCTGCCGGGAATCGAACCCGGGACCCCTAGCACAGCAGGCAGTTGCTCTACCAACTGCGCCACGGATCATTAGGAAAAGATACACTTAAACTGTGGTAATAAACAAACCGAATTTATACTCCTAATACTCTGTAGAAAAAAATCAATGGCATTTTTATCCGCATCAGTGTATATCCCTCTCCACCCCTACACCAATCTGTGCGAGTTACCATTGTTGTAGGCAGTACTGCGGACCATCTTGTGTTACGCTGTTCAATTGTTGTATCGCTTTTGATTTCATTCAGCCACTGACTTGAACCTGGTTCTTTGATGCCAGACTTGATTTTGGGAAGACAAAAAACTCGCAGAGAGCTACATTACTGAAACATTTTTTTCTACCAAATAACTCTTCCCAGACAGCATTGCCTTGGTAGAGGATCTGTGAGGTTTTCCCAGGGTCTTTAAAATATTTTATAATAAACCTGACGGACAGTTTGATCTGCAACCACCCAATCAATAGACAACCACCAATATCTCGTGGATTTAGAGGTTCGTCCAATGCACGGTTTTGAAGAAATGAGAATTATTTTCAATGTGTTTAAGAATGTCAATAGAGCAATTCACTTGACGTTCGTTTTGCGCTTTTGGTTGTAGGGTTGTTGACATGCCCAGGTCGTCGTGCAAAATCTAGCACTTTTCTTATGATGTTGATAAGTTTAGCAACTGCTCGAATGTTCAATTATCGGTCTTCTCAAATAATGTTAGCTACTTTAGCCGCACTCTCCTCAGTTTTTGTAGAGGAAGAACTACCCAAAGGCCTTCTCAAGTTGCTTAAACCACTCGAAAAATTGCACACAAGATAGACAATCATCACGATAAACGTCTGTTAATTTGTAAGTTTTTTTTTTTTTTTTTTTTTGGCAGAATTATTAGGAATTTAATGTTAACACACTATTCTTAGCATTATTTCGACAGAGGTCGCTCCGTTTCTAGCACTGGCCACAGCCGGACTAACCATTGCATGTGATAGAAGCATCAAGTGACCTCAGAGAGTCTTCACAGGTCCTCAAACTAGTGGAAAATGAGTAAAAAGTTAGGTACGGTTTCTTTATTGCCACACCTCGTACACTGCTAAAAACTGGACTCCTTTAACCTAGAAGGGTTAAGCTGGAGGAGAAAGTGGCCTTATGCTAGTATAAGTATTCGCAAGAAGTGTAAAGGACATGAATTATCTGGTTAGTGCACACAAAGGGGAAAGAATTGAAGTTATCGGAGAAAGCGCAAACACGTGATCAAACGAGGTGTCTGTTGAGACACATGCTATTTGAGGATCTGGCTAGGTTAAATTTTGATTCCCGGAAAATTCATTTGGTGCGTGGTCCATACAGATAAGCAGCATCATTTCCTCTTGTTTTCGTTTTGTTTTTCATACAGTCAGTGTCAGTTTAGATCTATAAGCAGGCTTCTGAATCACATCACACGTGTCTAGTTCATTTCAGTAGATTTTTCGCGTCTTCTGAGAATCCTCACTTTTGTTAAATTATTTCCAAATTACGCACTCGTATTAAAAATAGACTCTACACACAGACGTCAACTTTTTTTTTTTTTTTTTTGAGCTAACCATTTCTGAGATATTTATTGTTATTTGCTTAAATTTTTAAACACTTAGACTTTTTTTTTAAATGGGAAGTCGTTTATCTTTGTTTATCTCTTGGCTATGTAAAGAGAACTGAATTTCAAAGACATCGCTTAAGCTTACAGTATTCTTTTGTTCCCTTTGTAACCAGTGTTTAGAACCGACGGGAAGCTCTCCCAGGCCCCGAGAACGGTAAAGAAGACTTGGTCAAACCTTAACTTGCTGTTCCCGTTACCCGGCATGGCATGCTAGATGATTCAAATTAGATTTTTCGGTGTAGGAATTATTCAAGTCAGCCGTGGCATGAAACAGCCGCTAGAGTTCTCTCTAATCACAAGCTGGAAAAAATATCGTTGGTCAGTTGGAAACAAATGAATTCCCAATTCGCATTAACGACCGATAATATGCCTTCCTATTCTCGTTGCCGGTTGTTGTGAACCAAAATATTGAGTGTTTGAGACTCGAATTTCCTTTTCATATTTCAATAGAAGTTAATAATAACATTTGTGAAGTTTAATGTGATCGGATGGTGAAAAGGTGTACTGTCGCAATTTATCATTGTGAATGTAATAGAGTCAATATAACTGGCTTCTTTGGCACATATTTAGACTGATACTGTCATTCGCAAAGAAAGGCACACATTTGGTAAAGGAAGAGACTGTACACGCCTTCCTTTCTCGGCTGCGGGGTTTGGGGTGGGTGGTTGTAAGAGGGTGTACACGAGAGGGCGTGGGAGGGAGACAGAAGAGGTGAAGTTTTATACTGGGAGAGTGGGAATGGGTTGCTATGGCAACGGATCACATACACACCCTTCTCGGAAGAAGAAGAGGTACGTAGTAGCGAAGAAGGGTAAAAAAAAAAAGCAAGAGAAGAAATAAAAAAAGGAAGGTACGGAAAAAAGAAGAAAATAAAGAGGTAGGAATCTAAAACTGCTGAAGCACTGAGGCAAGGAGTGTAGTATACCGCTGGCATCAGCAGCTACAGGGTGTCAAATAATTTCGGCAAATTGCGTGAACTTATCCAAACGCACCTATTTTGCTCTTTCCTCTCTCATTCTACTGTTTTCTCTTTCATTCTATTTTCTCTCTCATTCTACTGTTGGCTCTCTCATTCTACTATTTTCTCTTTCATTCTGTTACTTTTTCTCTCATTCTGTTGTTTCCTCTCTCATTCTATTTTCTCTCTCGTTCAATTGTTTCTCTCTCATTCTATTATTTTCTATCTCATTCTGCTGTTTTGTCTCTCATTCTGCTGTTTTCTCTCTTATTCGACTTTTTTTCTCTCATTCTATATTTTCTCTCTCATTCTGCTATTTTCTATCTCATTCGACTGTTTTCTCTCTCATTTGACTGTTTTTCTCTTATTCTGCTATTTTCTCTGTCATTCTACTGTTTTTTCTCTCATTCTGTTGTTTCCTCTCACATTCTATTTTCTCTCTTTCAATTGTTTCTCTTTCATTCTACTACTTTCTCTCTCATTCTGCTGTTTTCTCTCTCATTCGACTGTTTTTTTCTCTCGTTCTGCTATTTTCTCTGTCATTCTACTGTTTTTTCTTTCATTCTGTTAGTTTTCCCCCTCATTCTATTGTTTTTTTTTCTCTCATTCTGCTGTTTTCTCTCTTGTTTGCTTTATCATTCTGCTGTTTTCTCTCTCATTCTATTTTCTCTCATTCAACTGTTTCTCTCTCATTCTACTATTTTCTCTCTCATTCTGCTGTTTTTTCCTCATTCTGCTGTTTTTTCCTCATTCTGCTGTTTTCTCTCTCATTCTGCTGTTTTTTCCTCATTCTGCTGTTTTCTCTCTCATTCGACTGTTTTTTTCTCTCGTTCTGCTATTTTCTCTGTCATTCTACTGTTTTTTCTTTCATTCTGTTAGTTTTCCCCCTCATTCTATTGTTTTTTTTTTCTCTCATTCTGCTGTTTTCTCTCTTGTTTGCTTTATCATTCTGCTGTTTTCTCTCTCATTCTATTTTCTCTCATTCAACTGTTTCTCTCTCATTCTACTATTTTCTCTCTCATTCTGCTGTTTTTTCCTCATTCTGCTGTTTTCTCTCTCATTCTATTTTCTCTCATTCAACTGTTTCTCTCTCATTCTACTATTTTCTCTCTCATTCTGCTGTTTTTTCCTCATTCTGCTGTTTTCTCTCTCATTCTGCTGTTTTCTCTCTCATCAACTGTTTTTTCTCTCATTCTGCTGTTTTCTCATTCTACTGTTTTCTCTTTCATTCTGTTAGTTTTCTCTCTCATTCTATTGTTTTTTCTCTCATTCTAGTGTTTTCTCTCTCACTCTGTTGTTTTTCTATCATTCTGCTGCTTTTCTTTCATTCTGTTAGTTTTCTCTCACATTTCACTGTTTTCTATCTCATTCTGTTAGTTTTCTTGAAGCATTGGTTTTGTCATAAGTAAATTCCCACGCGTGGAGTGCGAACGCTTACTTGGAGAAAACGTGACAACGTGGCTTTTCGCGACACTGAATACCTTCATCTCCTCATCCGGCGTTGACGTGCCGCATGTTAACCATTAGAGTTAGATGAAAGATGTAAAGTACAAGGAAGTAGGCAACGGTTATGAGACAGCCCTGGAAGTCAGCTCCTGGTGGTCCGGAGGATACGCTCATGAGTCCCCCACTGGGCATAGGTTCATTCGTACAATGTGCCACCCACTACGATAAATTTTGAGAACCGTGAATGACGAGAGAGATCCTTGAAGTGCGATACTTTGTTGTCAGGCATGGTCGATATAACCTTATTCTCATAGTGGCGGCAACATACTTTTGGCTTTCAGGTAGATGCTCAGATGTTACAGTTTTGTGTATTCAGAACTGCCAATCTAATGCACACCAACTATTGTGTTTATTGCATTAGAGGTCCTTTTCTACGTATCGTAAGGGAAATATTACATTGCATCCAAAAAAAAAAAAAAAAAAAGCATTTTAGAAAAATTTCCGCGCGCATGCGCGCGTGTGTAAATGTGTGTGTATGTGTGTGTGTGTGTGTGTGTGTGTGTGTGTGTGTATGTGTGTGTGTGTGTGTGACAGCATAACTCAAAAACGAAAAATTACTTAAATACCAAACTTGGTATTTAAATTCTGCGTCTTTCAAGGATATGACACGAAGATTTTGAAGAAATTACCCCACCCCAGACTACCCTACATGGAACATTTTCGAAGTTTTTTATTTTCTCAACAATCGCTCTAACGATTTTGATTAAAATACCACATGTTTAAGATATTTTTATGACAAATGAAATGTGCATCTTGAATTTTCTGGGGAGTCCTCAGAAGCCCTCTGTAGTCTGGGTGGCTTTTGTACATGTGCTAAACCGTAAGAGATAGACAAAATCTTACTTCACAAAAAATGAAGATCTTGTTAAAGCACACAATTTATGTCTAATGCATTTTTATGAAGTGAACCATTTCGGAGATACTCCTTGTTATTTGTCTGAATTATACAATACACTGTCCTCAAATTGGAGGCCGTTATTCATTTTGTTATCTCTTGGCCATATAAAAAGAAAGGCATTTCAAAGCAATCACGTAGCGACGAGATTTAAAAGATTTGACTATCCCTTAATGCCTACTGTATTCCCATATTCCCGTTACATCTGCAAGAAAATTAGCAATAAAATAATTTCTGCAAATTTTTATCTCGTTTGAAAGAATAGTTTGTACAAGAGTAGAGAAAGTCATGTGGGTGCAACATATCAGATAATATTTTTGGTGGGTATTACGAAAGAGATTAGTTAGTTAGATTTTCCCATTTCACTGTCATCCGTGTTTACACCACTTACATAATTTCTATTAAATGTTTATGTAGATGTTACGATATGAATGTATCCATTAAGTGTCCATTTAAATCATTGCCAGCGAGGGAAATGAAAATACGGTTATGAATCGTGTGAAGGTTGCAGTAGGTATTATGAATAAATATTAATTAATGATGAATGAAAGCGAATATATATGACTCATATTAGCAAAAATGTATATCAGTGTAGTAATAAACCGACTGCATATGAATGAAATCGAAAATCCACGCCACATTTATTCTGAAAGCTTGAGTTTTGTTTCAGCTGCTGTGTTTTGTTTATGTGCACCTAACAAGTTTGAGGGCAAATTGAAACTTCAGGATAACAGAAGTTGCTTTAGAACTATCACCGTAAGTCAGCTCATTAACTGTTCTGCCTCCCATTGTGAAATGGACGATATAAAGGAGAAAAACATTATTTCACCGTCTGATAGGCAAGAACTTTGATTATTTTTGGGGTAAAATAGCCCCAAAACATAGTGATGAGACTTAAATCATTTATCCACGTGTTTAACAAACAAAATTTAGGGAGGCTTGCCCCGTAGCTCAGTCCTGCTGTGCAAGGGGTCCCGGGTTCGATTCCCGGTTAGAGGGTCGCAATTTTTCTTTAACTATGACTATTTTCCCGTCCTCCCTAGACCGGTGTGAGAGAGAGAGAGAGAGAGTTTAATGAAATAACTTAATAAAAACCTAAAGTTCAAAACCACCGCTAAGCGAGTGCACACCATTCCTGTTGAGATGCTGTTCCAAGAGATGAAAAGCCGTCGCGATATACTAAAAAAATCTAGGTTCTCTAAGACGAGCTGGTGAACAGACAGTACAAGGCCCACGTGACGCCTTGTGCGTGTTGTAATATAGGGGGGACACCTCGAACCACTGCGACTATTGCGGGCTACCGCCCTCCAGGGGGAAGGGATGAGGCGAAGTGAGACCGGAGGCTTGTCAGAGAGCGGAGTCAGCGAATTCCCTAACAGTTGCAGATATTGTCACCTGGCGCACAACCGAAGTGGTCGTCCACCCAGGGAGAGGGTGACGAGGTGACCCGGCCAGGAACTTCCAGGGAAGTGTCCCAGAGCGCAAGCAACTATGTCATCTGTCCGCAATCGCATCTGTCCAGACGCCTGTCTGGGAGCAGAGGGACCTCTGGAGGGAGTGAAGACTTGGAAGCAGGTGGTCAGCCCAGCACCAGGTATGATAGTGAGGAAGAGGATGATATGGCGAAATGGATGAATGGTGACAATGGAGCAATTGGTGGAACCGGTGGAACCCGCCCAGACGCCGCTTCGTCCACCACGAATACCACATGCGCCGCCATTATACTTCCAGACTCAAAGAAGGATGAGGAATAATCCTAGCTGGAGAAAAATTCCTATCACCCTGCCGGGAATCGAACCCGGGACCCCTTGCACGGCAGGCAGGTGCTCTACCAACTGAGCTACGGGGCCAGCCAGAGCTAATTCTTTCAGTGGAATATTACATTTGATAACATAACACAAAAAGAAGAGTATTGCAGTAATGTTATCTCTGTCACTGTCATGGATCAGCAATCCTCAAAGCTAGGTGCAGTGTCGGTGGATATTGTTTTTTGTTGTCATAAATACTTTTGGTGTAGCTGGAGGGGAATGTATCTGTTACGGCCCATCACTCTCTGTCACCAGAATTAATTATCCCATTGGCATCAATACTAATAGGCCACGTTCTTTGTCTGGAGCGCCAGACCAAATTACCAGTAGTAGATTACAATTTTATCACCAGCACGTTGTTGCATAACAGCTGTCCATGCATTTGGGACTCAGCACTTCATGTCTGGCTTATTTATAACACCTTCTTTACTGGTTGAAGAAAATATGGTATTCTTGATCGTTTCTTCAAGAAGAGCATGCAAGCTTCCTAAAGGCAACATCGCGGCAACAGCACCGCAGGGCATAAAGTGCGTTCTGGAAATCTCGTCCCCAGATTGGAAGGCGAGTCTACTGGTTTACAGACCCTCCATTAGATTGGTACAAGCGCAAGGGGGAGAGAGGGCGCCCGTTTCGGAGTCCTGGTAACAACCCGAAGGGATGGGAGAGGAACCGGGCTGAGCAAGCCTCCGCCGGGATGATTCTAACTGCTCTGTCGTGGCAACGTTCCGGCCGCCCTTAAGATCCATTCGTCTCATCCATCCTCCCGGTGGTTCGCATTTCAGTCGAGGTGCTAAGCGCCCTCTGCTAGTTGTCATAGAGTCGTAGTTCCGGAGGAGCAGAAAAATGGTTTACATTTTTATGCAAAAGAATTAAAACTTCATATTTAAAATTTATTTTCTTCCAAACTAACAGTAGGATAACTATTAACAACTTACCTCTACAATCTACCATTCTACTATCAAAGAATATAGTTATAAAACTTATAATATTCTTCTGTTTCCTCTCACATGGAGAGAGTGAGGATCAAACCCGCACAGGTGCCGCTTTGTCCACCACTCCACATACGGCCCCTGGGATCGAACTCGGGCCGCCTTGGTGAGAGACGAGGGGTATAAGTGATACATAAGTAATACTTATTGGTTCCAGAGTTGTCATTTGAACGCAAATAAGTGAATTTCAAGTAAATTTAGGCAATGGAAGGCTTTCTGTTCTTTTAAGTCGTTTTAATTAGTTTTAATGTTTTAAAATTAACTGCAAAGTCTCAAGAATCATATTTAAAATACTATAACATTCTGGACTCTTATACAAAGTAAAGGAAGAAAATGTATTTTTCTACCTTTCATGCATTTCCTTCCGATAGTTAACTATAACTTTTCTCCATTCTTTCCTCCTTGAAGGTATATGTGAGTATAAATATTTATTGTATAGAGCACTGCTACAAAATTAATTCACCCTGCCATTCTTAAAGGAGAATAAACACCCCGAGAGTTTTCATCCCTTTCCGTGAGGTGTAGTGTTTTCTTTTAAAGCCCTCAAAGATCGCAGCAGCTCCCTTCAAAGAAAAAAAGAAACATCTTTGATACCCGTTCATTTTCTCTAAATAAATAGCAATAAAAATATGGGAACGTTATTTTAAAACCCCACAAATGTTGTTTTAATTCTCTTTGTTATTCCTCGTCGATTGCACGTTAGGGATATATAAATACCCGCATCCTTCGAAACCCATAATAAGATCGTGCAATGCTCAGCTCAGTATTTGTTTATCGACTGTTAATTCATTTATTGATATTATTTGCGGCGGAGAAACATTTGTTGTGTGGTTGTTTATCCTACTGCCGGTAGAGAGGGAAAATAGCCTGGAATTAATTACCTTTCGGTGCGTACGGCCTGCCTAGGGCCACATAGCCTTCTCCTCAAATTATCAATAGCTCGCATAAATCACGTATCATTTCCACCGGGCAATTAATTATTATTTCATATCAGGCAGCGGTCCTACGATATTATGATTGGGAAGATCGATTCTTTTACCCTGGGTTGCTTCATCTTGATGAATGATGCTGCCCTTCAGGCTACTTATGTTGAATGTATAAACCGCTGACCTGATAGATACCTTCGCCCGCTCAACCTTTTCTCTGTGCAAAAATTATCCTTCATTAGCGAGTGCTTCTTTCGTAATTACCGATACGGAAGCATAGCAATGGGATCTCAAGTTAGCCAATATTTACCTAAAAATCTGACGTGTTGCACTCACATGACTTTCTCCACTCTTGTACTAACCATTCTTACAAACTCTTATTCCTATATCTTCTTCGTGTTAGTTAAGATAAACATTTGTACAAATTATATTATTGCTTATTTCCTTGTAGGTACAAGAGGAATATTAGAATACAGTAGGCTTTGTGCGATAGTCAAATCTTCAAAAGCTTTGAGATTCCGTTCTCTTTGCACACTTAACATATAAAAAAATGAACAACGATGTTCCATTTCACGAAAGTTTTAAGTTTTCCGAAACTCACACACATAACAAGGAATATCTCCGAAATGGTGCACTCTACAAACAAATTTATTGAGAGATAAATTGTGTATTTTAGCAAGATGTACATTTCTTGTATAGTATGATTTGGTCTATCTCTAACGGTTTACCAGTCATGCAAAAGTCGTCCAGAGTAAATACGACTACAGAGGCTATAGCCAGAAAGTTCAAAATATACATTTAATTTGTCATAAAAATATCTGAAACATATGTCATTTTAATCAGAATTGGAGAGCCATTTTCAAGAAAATAAAAATGTTCGAAAAATTTTTCATGTAAAGGGAAGTTTAGGATGAAGGAATTTTCTTCAAAATCTGCGTGTCGCATGCTTGAAAGACATTAAACTTAAATACCAACTTTGGTTTTTAACCGACTTTTCGTTTTTGAGTTATGCTGTCTACAGACTGACACACAGACACACACACGGACCTTTGTCTAAAAATGTTTTTTTTTTTTTTTTTTTTTTTTTTTTTTTTTTTTTTTTTTTTTTTTTTATTCAGGAGGTCTTAAAACATATGTTTCCGGTGAAATCTCGATATTGAATTTTTGGATGGAATACAAAACTTCCCCTACTTTACTACACGTAGTAGAGAAAGTAAAAAGGAAAACCTACTCATGATTTGAAAAACTTAGACGGGGAACCAAGTGAAGAGCTAATTTAACTCTCAACTTTGTAAACAAATAGTTTGGTTATGTAGTTCTGCTCGCCGTGTTTGTTGCTTCGGTTATTCGTGTATAGTGCATAGGTTTAATGTCTATGTTTCATATTGCATAACTTTGCAAAATTTTTAGGATACGCTCCTAAGAGGTATTTAAATGCATTGACCTCGAACCTTGTACTGTTCATCTGTAACCAATACGAACATATCGACACTGTTGCAATCTAGGGAATTGTGTTTGTGAATAATCCATATTAGTTATGGGAAGGAAGTTAAAGAAATAAACAAAAGAAGCACGTAGCCATAGCTATAGTAGATATTAAAACTCGAAATATTTTTCCATGTGATGAGAAATGATGTCGAGGTTTTATGGCTGGGAACATCAGTATCATTCGTGCGGAAGTTGCACATTAATTTTGAGAACTGGTTCTGCCAGTTAATTAATAATAGAGTTTCCTACCCTTTCCTCCCCACCCTTCAAGTTAAAAAAAATACACGGCATTGCTGAACTAATTTAGCACCCCTTACCTTCATAATATACAAGTATTTTTCCTGCCTTTTATCTAATTAACGTTCGGATTTTTTGATTGTATTGTTTTTATTTTGTTACCCGCAATTTTCAGTCGAAGCGACTTCAAACTATTTTGTTTATTTTCGTGTTCGCGTAAGTTTTCTTTGCTTCTCATTTTATTTTGCATATAAACGCAGGAAGATTAACTTACCTTTATTATTGTTTCGCATTAATTGATATCGCCAGTGACTTACAGTATTGGGAATCGATTGTGTAACTGAGTTCAAAGGTTAGTCCATTCTTTGGTGCGTGGGGAACAAATCTTTTGTGCACTCACATGACTTCCATTACTCACTCTTGCACAAATTATTCTTACAAACGCTCATTACTCTATCTACTTGAGACTGATGGACGTAACATTGGCTTGTTGCTAACTTTCTTGTAGGTGAAATGGGAATATGAGAATACAGTAGGTTTAAGCGATAGTCAAATATTTTAAGAGCTGGTCGATATGTGATGGCTTTGACATTCCATTCTCTTCGCATGGCTAGAAGATACAAAATAAATGACGAATTTCTATTGAGAAAAGTATACGTTTTGAAAATTCAAACTAATAACACGAAATACCTCAAAATGGTTATCTCCAAAACAAATTATTTGACATACACCGCGTGCTTTAATGTTTACATTTCTTGAGCATTGTTTATCGATCTCTTCCGATTTATCAGAAGAAGAGACTTCAGGGACTGTTCCTAGAAAATTTGAATCAATTTTTTCCAACAAAGTATAGTTTGGGTTTTGGGAATTTTCTTCAAAATCTTCGTGACAAATCCTTAAAAGATTCTGGACTTAAATACCAAGTTTTATATTTAAACTACTTTTCATTTGTGAGTTATGCTGTTCATAATCACGCGGACACACACATGAACCTTTTTCTATTTTTATTCAGGGACCTCAAAACGTGTCTTTCTAGTAAAATCTCGATATCGACATTTTGGGTGGACTGTAATAGAGAAAGTAAAGGAATTATAAGTAATTCATTCATTTTGGAGTCATTTCTTTCAAAAATATGTTTCCTTTCTTAGTGCAAGAAGTTTATGACGTCATTAAATAATGAAATTAACCTATTTCAAAAGATTTCCGCTGCAGTTAGAATGACGCAACATGAATTTCCTTCGTTTTCCTTCTCCCCAATTTCTCTTTCGTTTCTTTCTTCCTTACGTAATGCGTGTGAAAATATGCTCCAATAGCTGATTTCTGTTTCTGCAGCCACTGTGAAAATTTGACGCACATGCGTGCAACACCAAAGCAGGATAGATTTTAATTAGAATACCGCAGTGAGAGGCAAACAGTCTCTTTTGTTTATGATAGGATTAGCCTTTTTATAATATTCAGTTCATTAATCTGGAAGCTTTCGTACAACAAAGTAGAAAGAAAGTAATTAAGTGCGCATATAATTTATTTATTCCACATTAACAAAATTATGAGCAACGAAAGGGGGCGCTGTTGAAAATATTAACATGTAAACACCAACATTATATGCAGGTTTCCCCGTAACGAGTTAAATTATTCAATCATCAATTTTATTGAATCTTACGAATATTTACCTGTTTTTTATAAATGAATTTCCTCATTTTTTCAACAGAATTTTAGTAAAATGAATATCACGTGGCACTTATGTCCAGTACCGATGCAACCCTGATTTTCAAACAGACTTGTGTTAAGGAATGTGGGGGCAGATCTACCTGCTACTTTTGAGGGTCGCACTATCCCTATTATTACATGACTATTCCACTCATACATGAAATCAACCAATCATGTGCATAACAATTTAAAATTTCAACCAATGACAGCCTTCTTTCACGAAAAGTTTATCAAATTTCATTTTCACCTCTGCTTTTCTTATGTTGTGATCAGCTTAGAGAATCTAGCTGTACTGTGCTACAGATGCGCAACAGCTTACTTAATTTGACGCAACAGAGCCGCTAGGTTTAAGTGTCAGAAACCAGTGACTCGCTTCGGTGAAGCATCTAATGTTGAAATAGATGGAATAATTAGAAGAGGGATATCTCAGAGTAAAGCAGGAAATATGTTTGGAATCAGTTTGACAAATTTTGTATTGAACGAATTATAAATTAACAGTAGATACTCCTATCTACTGACATTACTAACAGTTTTTTATGCTGAAAGTAAAAACAAGTAAGCAATCTTGAGTCGCGTGGAAGGTGAAGTTGGCAAACTTGTCAACTAAAATGACAAGTGAATGTGACACAATTGAAAATTGGTGATGTACTATCAGATAAGGATTGCTTGAAAACCCGCAATATTTGTTGCTTTAAGCATGGCCCAGTATCTTCTGTTGATATGCAAAGAAGCTTATCAATGTCTAAGTCCATATTAGTTGACAATAGACAATCCTTCAGTTTTAAAAACTTACAAAAGCTGTTTGCAATGTATTATAATCCAGTATGCAGTAATAAAGTATACGTGAAATGTGTACGACATCAACAAATGAAGGTAGTTTTTAAGTCATTCTTTGTACTTTTACATCATTTAATACATTTTAAGGTGTTTTTTCTTAATATTCTTTGGATAATGAAAATCAGGGTCTAATGATCACAAATAATATTTAATAGCAGATGTAGCTTTTCTCAAAACTATCAAATTTACTTCCAAGTTGATGGTCGCCTTTGGTTCTTTACTGACTAAAGTAGTCACAGCATAATAAAAAAGCGACAGTCGAGAGCGGACATTTTACGAAAGCAGGGGGCTTTGTTTTTCAGGTTTATTGACTTTCTTGCACCAGTAATCATATGAAGAATCTGCACACCAATTAACGCTATAGAATACTCAGTGTAACAAGTTCATTAAAATTGCAGTCACACATGTCCTAATTTTAAATCCGTTTCTCACGAAAATGACGTTGCTACCTTCAGAATGCACACACTCACGTAAGGAGTTCATCTCAACATCTTTTTAACCTTCTATCTTCCATTCAGAATGTGCGGGCGCACACACACATTTCTTTCAGGAGCGAGATTCATTGATTCCTTCTAATGGAGGCAACTCTGCAACACCAAAACATCCTCATTAATAAAACAGAAATGCAAACAGTTTTTAAAAGTGCACGCCGCTCTATGTATTAAAAAAGGAAGAAAGTAAATAGAGGGAAAAAAGGTAGGGGATCGTGCGAGAAGCGGAGAGTGGGAAAATGTGCCATTGAGTAAGAGGGTGAATACAAAATGTGCCACTAATCCGGAATTAGGACGTGGCGGTATTGTCTGCCAACACGTAGCTAGGTAGGTCTAATGATGCTAAAGCAGGATTAGTCAATTCTTGGTCACAGTGAAATTATTACAGCAACTGGTGTTACTTCTACTTTCCCTACCTCTGCATTCCACCCAGAAATTCTATACTTACCAACATTTCACTGGAAATCATGTTTTGAGGCCCCCTTCAATCTAAAAAAAGCCTTAAAAAGGTCGAATAAATATCAAACTTGGTGTTTAAGCTCAAAGGTTGTCTCCTTAGCACACTGGTAGCGCAGCTGCCTACCGGCGGGAGGCCCGGGTTCGATTCCCGGTATCGGCGTGAGGATTTTCCACTGCTGGGAGACTTGTTATGGAGTGCAGTCAGCCCTGAGAGGTCCCTGAGGGGGCCAATAGAGAAAAGTAGCGGCTCCAGATTGCAAAGATGGGTTCGCTGGCTGACGTCCCACCCTCCAATACTGCACCCCACACATGACGCCCGTTGATTTGCTGTAGTGTTTAACGCCCGCTTTTACTACTACGGCACCGCAGGCGGTGACACTGATGATACATGGAATGAAGATGGAGCACCGGTGGAATGAGATGGCGGGGGAAACCGGAGCACCCGGAGAAAACCCGCCCTGACGCCGCTTCGTCCACCACGAATACCACATGCACGCCCGTTGAGGACAGCAGCGGTCGGGAAATAGGCCTTGACCCCATATCCCAAATATACGAAACAAAGATTCTCACCCTAAAAAAACTATCCTTTCGAACAGTTTTCGATTTTTTTAACTCTACGATTTTCTCTAAATTACATAACAAATAAAATTAATGTCTTAAATTTTCTGCTAATAGTTTGTCAAGTCCGCTTTATTCGGAAATAATTTTGTATAATCTTGTATAACTGGTAAGTGCTCAGCAATGGAGGAAAATGTATTACACAACAATTCTAGATCTGTTTAAAGCATACAAATTGTTTCAAATAACTTGTTTATCTCATAAGCCATTTTCGAGAAATTCGTTATCAATGATTCGATTTGTAAATGATTTGTCATTCTTTTTAAGTCTGACGATTTTCAACGTGTGAAAACAGTGGGGTGGGGAGCTTTTTAGGAAACCAGGTATTGCCATAAGGAAAAATCCGCGGAGGGAGGGACATTTGATAGATAGGGGAGGAGCAGGCCTGGGGAAGAGTGCTCCCGAAGTGTCAAGCCATTCCTTTGTTTCCCCTCCTTTCGTGACCACCAAAGCGGAACACCTGTGTCTATGTGCGTGTACTGGAGTGGACTGTTATTTCACACCTACGAAGCACTGTTCCCCGGGCCTGGGGTAGATATTCACTTCCAAGATTGTTTCTCAGAATTGCAAGGAAACAGTGTGGAACTTAAAGACCACAGCACATAACGGCGACACTGAGGATATTAAGAAAACCAAACAAGAATTAAGTTTTAAAAATTTAAATGGTTTTATTGTTTTTAAACTCATTCGTGTTTAACACCAATACACTTTTGCATTCCATGAAACTAGTGCTTAAAGCTATGACACCATTTCCTGAAACAAAAATATTAAATTGAGTATTTATAGCAATTTTCATTTTTGCTAACGGACATATGCACAAAGCCTTTTCTTGTTTTCATTTCATTAGTCTATCCAATCAGAGTTTTTCTAATAAGTAACACGTGCTAGCCTTTAAAGAAACATTTGAGCTCGAGCTAATACAGACATTGTGATAAATTTTGGTTCTGTTACGTGAGCATGACATAATTTATTAACGCTTCCAGATTCCTCCCTGCCGCAAGAAAAGCGGAAGCCGAACTGTAACAGTGACCCAATTTTCTTGACGCGTGTGGTGACCTTGTACGTTCTTATTGTTATCAATGTTGATAACACGTGATGGATAAATGCTCTGAGAACGGAAATAAATGTCTTATTTTGGTTGAGACCTCTGACACTGTTTGGTAGAACAGTGATGGTAATTAATGCCTCTGTTCTCACATTCGCCAACCAACCTGTTGATTTAATAGCTCAATATCAGTTTCTACAAGGAATACTTAATGTTATCTCTATGCAGTTTATGTAGAGGGGGCTTTGTACTGAATTGGCTTTTCCATAATTACCTCTTAGCTTATACTGAACACAATAATCAGGTTAGACACACTGAGTCTAGAATGTGTTGTCGAATTGGATCCATCTATTTGAATATCTCTGAATGTGCCTTCCACATTTAATCATCAAACGACATAAAAGAAAAGGAAGACTAAGACACTTTTGCCAAAATTAGTTCAAACTTGCCATACACAACCTGAAAACCATTTATTACGTATGCTACCCAAAATGCTGCCAGATTTTCTGGGTGTAAAGAATTATCGCTGTCAAATATTCCATTTTTCTCTCGTTTGTTTTCTTATGAATGATTGGGTTTACACATTATTGTCACAATTTCTAATGATTACGATAGTAAGACATTATTGTATTAGAAGAGTGTTAGTATACTGAGTAAATCTTGTGTCGAAGTGGTTTGAACCAATCTAATAAAACGACATTGTTTGTCATAACATAACAATTTTAAAATAGCTTCTGGATAATCCCCTTAGCGTGGTGGCAGTGCAGTTTATCAAGTGATAGTCCGGGTTCAATTCCCGGTAGCGGTGTGGGGATTTTCTCCCGCTGGCGTGTAATCAACCTCGTGAGGTTCCTGGAAGTCAAAAGACCGCATTCACCAGGCGGGAGGGACTAGGGGATGCCAACCACGTCCCACCCTGCAGTGCTGCACCCTAGTCGTGACGCCCGTTGTGAACAAAATTGGGGATACAATTCCGTTGTGCGGAATTTTTAGTTTTTTTTTCTTCTTCTTTGAATATAGTTCAGATTGTGAAGTAATTTTTGGCCGAAATTTCTATTTTTACCATCTTTTTCCAGACATCTGCCAAAGCTAGAGTAATATATTTTATTTCTTCTTCTTTAGTTTATTACCCTCCCCTTCTGTAGGACTTACACCCCCTAGAACTTACAAGCCAGTGCCTAGGGTCAGGCGCCTGTCAGGGAGCAAAGGAACCTATGGATCAGAGAGAATGAAGACCTGGAAGCGGGTGGTTAGCCAAGCACCGGGAATGATAGTGAGGAAGAGGATGATATTAAATGCAGGCGGAATTGATAGATGGAAAGGTGATAATGGAGCAATTGGTGGAATGAGTGGCGGGGGAAAAGCCTTAGAAGATCCACCAAGCGATCGTCGTGTAATCTATTGTGTTACAGGCTTTTAATATAGTTCAGTTTGGAGAAACTGCTCGCAAATATATGTATATCCTTATGCAAACTATTCTCGCAAATGTTTATTTCCCTATCTACCGCATTCTAATCGACAAGCATTTTCAGAAAATACCTTATTGTTAATTTTCTTGTAGGTGCAAGGAGAATATGGGAATACAGTAGGCTTTAAGTGATAGTGAAATGTTTTATGAGCTGGTTGCTTTGAAATTTCGTTCTCTTTGCAAGGCCAAGAGCTAAAAAAACGAATAACTTTCCTATTTAAGAAAACTATAAGTATCAGCAAATTCACACAAATAACAAAAAATATCTCGGAAATGGTTCTCTAAAATGTATCT
Source organism: Tenodera sinensis (assembly GCA_030765045.1). NCBI lineage: Eukaryota > Metazoa > Arthropoda > Insecta > Mantodea > Mantidae > Tenodera > Tenodera sinensis. Next base: position 56,694,807 of record CM060972.1, read on the forward strand.
TATGTTTACCCTTTATGCTAAAGTCATCCAGATTAAAGTGGTCTTCTGAGGACATGTTATGGCTTAGATTATGCCATGATTCACCCTCCGACTGAAAGAGTGGAGGGGAAATGGTCACTAATCACGTAAACGTCTACAGAGATAAGGTTGGGCATCGCTGATTTAGGAAATCTGAAAATAAGTATTTTGGAGTGTTGGAGGGCACATAGTTGGAATTTTGCATCAGGAAGAAGAGGATGGGGGAATTATGACGATGATGTCATTTGTTTTCTTTGGTTTATAACTCATTGCTAAAATCTGCTGATCATGGAGTACATTCACGACCAAAATGAAACTGGTGTTTGTCCTCTCGTATAGGACTGTTGTTTAACTTTGCATTTGGGGTGTAGGATCTACTAAAACCTTTCCCAAGGACTGAGTATAATGAAACTTGCGGCTTAACATGGCATTACTAGCGATGCAAACTGTCGACCAAGTGATCGTCATATAATTGGGTAGGAAAACAAAAATGAACGCGCTGGCATAAAACTGGAGGTAAACAATGCGTACCAGCAAACACCGAAGTGTCAGGATGCGTTCTCTCGCATGTTTCACATGATTCCGCCCGGGGCGGGCAGCACACACAAAACCCGGAATATTCTCTGTTAATTACTTGTAAACAATTTCAGAATAACGCACACACAGTTGCCCGTAGCAGTGAAAACTCAATCCCCTACCTCGTCCAAATAGACAACCTGGAAACATGATTTGCTTCCAGCAAGATGGCGCGCCTCCTCTTTTACTTCATTAGCCTCACAGACACACATCCATTATTGATTATTAGAGTTATTAAACAAGTGAGCAACGTCATGCTGAATACGTGGGTGCACATTCTGTAAAGCGATGCATGTTGTGATATGAGCATTAGTAGAAAGGATGCCAGTCTACCAGGAATGACAAAAGAAAGGAGAAAGTTGCATACAAAACATTAATGTAGAAAAACAAATTCTTATTTTTCAAACTCCACTTTCAGAGAAAGCAATGTGCGTAAAATCAAATTTTGAGTGATCGCCAGAAAAGTAACTATGTTACATAATTATTAACAAAGGAGATTAAAAGCATTGACTGCGTTTATCGAATATAGGTTTATAATGCTCTGTGGAAATCATTTGGTGATACAAACATGTGCATTTTAATTGTGCCCTTGGGGCTTCAGAAAAACAATAACGGCTCTATTACAGGATGAAAGTAAATACCTGCATAGCAATCACTTTAGGTATTAAGTATGCGTTTAAACCATTACCTACTTACTTCCTGCATTTCGGTTTAGGATCTGTTTTCAGGTAGTTTGAAATAATTCGGCGGTATTTCTTTCCAGCTTTTAGTGTTCACTCAATAAATGCTTTACAGTGGTAGTAGTTTTATTTATTATACACTTAATATTACATAAATTGCATAAAACAGTCGCATGGATCTGAAGGCTGTAAAAGTATACTCACTACAAAAATACCTACTTTGATAATTGCTACACACAACGAAAAATACTCTGAATCTCTCTCACTGCCTCCCGCCCTCTCTCTCCCTCTCTCTCACTGTCTCCCACCCTCTCACTGTCTCCCGCCTTCTCTCTCACTGTCTCCCGCCTTCTCTCTCACTGTCTCCCGCCTTCTCTCTCACTGCCTCCCGCCTTCTCTCTCGCTGTCTCCCGCCCTCTCTCACTGTCTCCCGCCTTCTCTCTCACTGTCTCCCGCCCTCTCTCTGTCTTCCGCCCTCTCTCACAGTCTCCCGCCCTCTCACTGTCTCCCGCCTTCTCTCTCAGTGTCTCCCGCCTTCTCTCTCGCTGTCTTCCACCCTCTCTCACTGTCTCCCGCCTTCTCTCTCACTGTCTCCCGCCTTCTCTCTCAGTCTCCCGCCTTCTCTCTCACTGTCTCCCACCTTCTCTCTCACTGTCTCCCGCCTTCTCTCTCACTGTCTTCCGCCTTCTCTCTCACTGTCTCCCGCCTTCTCTCTCACTGTCTTCCACCCTCTCTCACTGTCTCCCGCCTTCTCTCTCACTGTCTCCCGCCTTCTCTCTCGCTGTCTTCCACCCTCTCTCACTGTCTCCCGCCTTCTCTCTCACTGTCTCCCGCCCTCTCTCACTGCCTCCCGCCTTCTCTCTCGCTGTCTCCCGCCCTCTCTCACTGTCTCCCGCCTTCTCTCTCACTGTCTTCCACCCTCTCTCACTGTCTCCCGCCTTCTCTCTCACTGTCTCCCGCCCTCTCTCTGTCTTCCGCCCTCTCTCACAGTCTCCCGCCCTCTCACTGTCTCCCGCCTTCTCTCTCAGTGTCTCCCGCCTTCTCTCTCGCTGTCTTCCACCCTCTCTCACTGTCTCCCGCCTTCTCTCTCACTGTCTCCCGCCTTCTCTCTCAGTCTCCCGCCTTCTCTCTCACTGTCTCCCACCTTCTCTCTCACTGTCTCCCGCCTTCTCTCTCACTGTCTTCCGCCTTCTCTCTCACTGTCTCCCGCCTTCTCTCTCACTGTCTTCCACCCTCTCTCACTGTCTCCCGCCTTCTCTCTCACTGTCTCCCGCCTTCTCTCTCGCTGTCTTCCACCCTCTCTCACTGTCTCCCGCCTTCTCTCTCACTGTCTCCCGCCCTCTCTCACTGTCTCCCGCCTTCTCTCTCACTGTCTCCCGCCTTCTCTCTCACTGTCTTCCGCCTTCACTCTCACTGTCTCCCGCCCTCTCTCACTGTCTCCCGCCTTCTCTCTCACTGTCTCCCGCCTTCTCTCTCACTGTCTCCCGCCTTCTCTCTCACTGTCTCCCGCCCTCTCTCACTGTCTCCCGCCTTCTCTCTCACTGTCTTCCACCCTCTCTCACTGTCTCCCGCCTTCTCTCTCACTGTCTTCCACCCTCTCTTACTGTCTCCCGCCTTCTCTCTCACTGTCTTCCACCCTCTCTCACTGTCTCCCGCCTTCTCTCTCACTGTCTTCCACCCTCTCTCTCTTCTACACTCATATGCACTCACACATATGTACACATACCTTCGGTAATAATTTTGTCCAACTTTTTACCGTCTGCACGCATGCTGCCAAAATATGGCACTGTCTTCTGGTTCGCCGCATCTCACGAGTTTTCTACCTTCCCAACATAAGCCATGCTATTCCCGACCTCTGTTCCAGTTCCTGGGCTCCAAAATTTGTTTCTTTACCCCACACAATTTTGTATTTAATTCTTTAGTTCTAATGATGTTCTATTGTGTTTGCAAAGAAATGCATTAAATTAGCTCATTTTGTTACTTCCAACTTAGTTAACGCTTTGATATTTATAAATCGAAGTCATCTCCAAAATAACTGTTTAACAATGACGTAATTGCTATATTCGTTTTAATTTATTAACGTTTTTTGTCATTCTAAATTAACTTTCATTATAAAGCCTCCAGTTGAGTTATTTATATTTGTTTATGGAAAGTTTTAACTTACGGAGGTTAAAGCAAATAATTTGAGCGAATAGAATGCCTCATAAAGCAATGGCCTGAAATTAATGGAGCAATTTATTGGCAACTAGAGGTAAGGTAATCGATCTTTGCTTTCTCTGCCACGTATCTTGTAGGTGAAGGATGTATCAAATTCAACTATTGAATTCATTTTTCTCAGTGTATTTTTTTCAACGCATGCAAATGTTCAGAATGTTTTTCTCACTTATCTGTTGATAGTATTTATCCAACATTTCGTTATGTTTTGTCGAGCAAGTGATTTCCGAGATATGCCTTGTTATTGGTTTGGCCTCAGTAAGTTTAGTTTGCATTGGGCTTTATTGAATTGATATTTCACCGAAAATATACGTTTTAAACCCAAATAAATTTTAACTACTATCTTCCAAATGTGTGACATGACGATTTAAATTGTACGCTTTTTTATCGCGCATGTAGATATAAGTGAACAATGTAATTCTAAAACGTTTGTGACGTGATCACATTTCGGAGGTTCCGGGTTCAAATCCCATGGGTCGGCCAATCTGACTGGGTTTTTTCGTGGTTTCCCTCAGTCAGCAGGGTAAATATCTGATTGAATAGTTAATACCACAACCCGAAGTTCCACTTTCAGCCTAAAACAATAGTAAACATGAAAAACAGATGATATTAGCGAATGCTGGGCCATCTGTCCACAGATAATGAAAACAGGTAGACTGAATGACACCTTAATGCCATCTGTCCGTCACAGTGGCGGATGTACAGTTGCCCTGCACTGATTTCTGACGAAGCAGGATGGTATGGTACAGGAGTGAGTCCTTGAAGACTAACTGTCCACCACACACCGATCTACGAGGTATCTCCTAACAGCTCCGACGTGATATGACCACGTAGTTAAAGCTATGTAAAATAAATAGAAAAAAAGAAAAGAACCAACATTTTTACTAGCGCAAATATCCAAAAATCAATAGTTTCACGAATTTTCGTTCATGTTCACAGATCTGTCATGTTCTAATTAACGCAGCTCGTTTTCAATGTAACAGGTAACAAAAAACCATGTCACTGTACGTAAACTTGCTGAGTTTACCTAAAAATGCTGAAATTTAAGAGAAAGGAATCTGCGGCTTTTGCATTTTTACACGACAAGCAAATGAGGAAGCTCGTTCGATTGGGCAAGCATAGCACCGTACACCTTGCAGTGAACTACAATACAAAGAAACGTTTAAAAATACTGATTTCAATACTTCCTGAAACAAAGAAAATTAAATATAATAATGAATAGAACGTCTTTAACATAGGCTAAGGACAATTAATGATTTGTTTAAAATGAGTCTCTCAATTGCTCCATTCAAATAATTAATATTTTCGCAGCCATCAAACCTTGACAAGGCAAAATGTATACAGTCTATAAATAGAGCCAGACTTATATCAAGCATGCATTAGAGACAAAGCCTCTGGTATATACATAATGTTGTAGAGGTTAACAAGTTCCTCCGCACCGTGCCTCTCAAGTTAACGTTGGTATCCTCTTTATCTGCATTACCTTTCATGAATTACGTACGTGAATTTATCATATGCTTTATTTCGTGGAAGGTTATAAATAACCATAGGCTAACGGCAGCCAGTGCTGCCACTGGTATTCCCGCCTCTAGGGGAATTTTGGTTACACGAGACTGCGGAGCGACTTTTTGATAACCCTGTATAAGCATAATTCGATTTAACTGCAGGAAGGGAGTATGTGTTTGTGATAATGTTATTACTTTCTCTATTACGTTTAGTAAGCAGGGGAAGCATTGTATTCCACCGAAAATTTTGATAGCGAGATTTCACCGGAAATATATGTTTTGAGGACACCTGAATTAAAAAAAAAAAAACATTTTTAGAAAAATGTGTGTGTCAGTGAACAGCATAACTCAAAAATGAAAATTTGGTTAAAAACCAAAACTGGTATTTAAGTTTAATGCCTTTCAAGCATTCCATACGAAAATTTTGAAGAAAATTCCGCCACCCTATACTACCCTTTACATGGAAAACTTTTAGAAAATTTTTTTCTCAAAAATGGCTAACAATTTTGATTAAAATGCCACATGTTTAAGACATGCTTATGGTAAATGAAATGTAGGTATATGTTGAATTTTCTGGCTATGGCCGCTGTAGTCCTATATACTCCTGATGTTTGTATAACTGGTAAACCGTAAGAAATAAGAGCAAATCTTACTGTTACAAAAATGTAGATCTCTTTAAAACACACAAGTTACCTTCGTTTGCATTTTTTGTGGATTGAACTATTTCGGAGATATTCCTTGTTATTTGTGTAAGGTTTGCAGTATTTAAAACTTTTCTCAAATGAAGGTCGTTATTCAATTTTTTATGTCTTGGTCGTGCAAAGAAAACGGAATTTGAAAGCTTTAAAAGAGTTGACTATCGCTCAAAGCCACTGTATTCCCATATTCCACTTGCACTTACAAGAAATTCAGCAGTAAAATAATTTGTGCACATGTTTATCTTATCTAACATGAAGATATAGGAATAAGAGTTTGTAAGAATGGTTAGTATAAGAGCAGAGAAAGTAATATGAGTGCACCACATCAGATATTTATTCTTCTTGTAACATTGAGTTCTCGGAAGAAGAATGAAAACATTAAATGAATGTCAAATTATATGTAGCATTTAATGATGCTTAATATCGTAACGATCAGAAAATGTAAATAAAAACCTCACAATCAGCCATGCAATTGGATCCAACCTGAATCCAAAGCTGGACCCCGTAGTTAGAGGCAAGAACATAACTCCTACATTGGTATAGTTGTTTGTTTTGTAACGTAATTGTTAGCCCACAAAATATAGAAGTGTAAAAGAGATATGAGCCGAAAGTTGCTCACATGCCAGGGATGTAATTATGGTATTTTATACCATAAGTGGTTCTAGGGAACTTATTTCTGGACATTGCTTATAGTGAACATCTGAGTAATTAAGGAGGAAGGGGAGAGGCAATCAGATCTCTCTAAATCAAGCCTGTGGAACCGTACTCCCAACGTGTCAAGCCTACTTCTGTTCCCTTCGTGACTATCGAAGCGGAAAACCCGTAGGGAAAACCAGTTCCACGTAATACGCATGCATGTGTGCTAGTAGCTAACCTAGGTAATAAGGAGAGGGATTGCTGTGTTCACACCTTCTAAGTACTCTTCCCCAGGCCTGTTTTAAAGCTTCCTATACTCGTATATGTTATTCTTATAGAAATTTTGTTTCATATTGCAGGTCGGAATGGTGATCTTAGGATAGGAGGTGGAGTAGAAGAACGAGAGATGTCCGGAGATGACGTTTCAGGGATATGGTCAGGGTACCACAACGCCCTAGGCCTCAAGAAGTCCACACCACCTGGCACAAGGGAGCAGTCGGTAAGACAAAAACATTTCACAGAGTCAGTTACAATTAAAATCGCATATTTTGTACTAAACATCCCTTCCAAATAGAGATAATAAAACTGAATGGTCTGGATAAATATTCTCCTTAGCTAGTCACAATGGAAGCTATGTTTGTTATTTCAATGTATTTTAAATTATATTTTTCTATTGAAAAGCCTGCTAGTTATTTTCGCAAATGGGCTCCACACTGATGACATTGTTGCCAGTGGCGTGTGATGACAATCTATGGCATGGAAGCAGTAGACATTCTTGCCTTTGTGTTGCTAAATGGAGAGAAAACTCAATTCAAAATTTACACACAATACAGCACTCTTCCATAAGTCATATTTCACTGCTATCATACTCACACAAGCAGTTTGCAGTTTCAAAATTGCTTCCAGTAGATATTATTTCTAATTACCAAAACGTGTGCAATTCTGTCTTTTAGTAATGAAACTTGTCAAACAAGCGTTCCATTAAAAAAATCTATAACATTGCGTAACACTAAACTGCTGTTGTTATTTATAAAGAAAACATAAATTGGCTTGATTTTCTTTCTTATCCTGTAACCTGGATTATCCAAAGAGAGGTAATAAGCAAGAAATATCTTGCTTCCGCAAAACGGGATCATATCGACCATCAGCGAACACTCTATGCCATCTGTTGGGGCTCCAGAAAGCTACTTGCAAAAGTGTCTCCTTTGTTTCAGTTTGCACGTGTTGTTTCAAAATTGAATCGCTAAACTTTTCATAAGGTTGACTTTTCTAAGAATATAGTGATTATTACTAACAGTTGAAGCAAAGCAATGCTTCCTTTGTTTCCATAGGCTGTTGCATAAACCAGTTTTCATGTTTCATCAGACAGTTTTGGGAGCGATTTGCACTTGTGTGGAATGAGGAATCGGTTTATCATTGGTGTTGTGTTGTTACTTTCAGAGTCCGTTGCTGCTGGCACAGGAGACGGGGTCGGTTCACGACGAGACATCGTCCAGCGGAAACAAAGAGGACGAAGACGATGATGAGGACGATGGGGAGGATAAGATCGATCCACAGCAATACGACCCAGAGCGTCTCAAGGCCTTCAACGTAAGTATTTTGGGCATACACACTCTGGAACTGTAAAAGGAGCAGATCTAGGTTTCTTCTTGCCATACTTATAACAAGGATGGCTTCTCTCTACCAGGCCACACTCTCCTATACTCAAGCAAAGGTTCCTCAACCTAGGAGCATAATAAAATTGATTTTTTTCGCCTCTTATTTACAGTTTACAGCATGTAAACACCGACTGTAATGCTCCATCTTCCCAATATCCAGTACATTTCAAAATATGCTTGTTAAGGATACCCATCTGTGAAATTTTGAAAATCTACAGTTTTCATTGGATTGATTTGAAATTTTAACACAACAATCACTGTATAGTGAGGAGTAACTATGCTAAATTTCATACATTTAGGCAGATTAGTTGCAAACATATTAATATTTTATTATATTTTTTTTTAATATTTGTATAAATGGTTCCCCATGATGCAATTTTGATTTGAAAAACTTGATAATTTTCAGTTCTGTCCTGTAATAGAATGTTAGAAAATTGATGAGATAATTTTTTAATCTTGTTATTAGTTTGGATAAAAAGAAATTTTGAAGTTTGAATTCATTATTTTTTTCATTTAAATTTTGAAATGTAAATTTTAATATTTAATTATTCAGCGGTTACTCACTTTATGAGAAAATTATCTCATCATTTCTTTTTAATGTTATTTCTAAGCAGGTACACCAAATTTCATGCATAAGTACTGAAAATTGCATCGTGTGGAGCATTTTAAAAAGCAAACGGTGCTAAAAATAAAAACGTAGAAAAACTAAGTTTGAACTCATAGCAAGAATGATGGAACTGTATGGATTTAAATGGACACGACCACTTACAGGCAATCAGTTAGACGGCCATGTGACATAGATAAAAAGGCCGTAAGGCTGTAAAAAGCATAGAAAAATAAAGCAGACGATTTATACTATTTGATAAAACAAAAATCCATTTTTGGCAATTTTGGAAATTTTTAGCCTTTTTTTCACAGATGAGTATCCTTAATATGCAATTCTCTTTAGCTGTAGCATTCCTGTATTCACTATTGCTCAGTTTGTATTTTTGTGTTGCAGATGTTTGTTCGCCTGTTTGTGGACGAAAACTTGGACCGCATTGTGCCAATATCTAAGCAGCCCAAGGAAAAGATCCAGGCCATCATAGACTCCTGCACACGACAGTTCCCAGAGTTTGCTGAAAGAGCTCGCAAACGAATCAGAACATACCTCAAGTCTTGCCGGCGGAACAAGAGATCCAGGGAAACCAATGGAGGCTGGGATGCTGTAAGGACTGTGAGGATCAAAAGCTTCCTTCCTGACAGGCAGACATATTCCCTCTGCACCCAGCCATAATCCCACATTAACTGCATGTTAAACTGCTTGCAAAACCTTCCTTTCCTTGCAACTGCAGAATTATTATATATAAAGCTAAGCTTTTCTTCTATACTGTACAATAAAACACTATCAAGCTCTCAATTATTCTGTTACTGTCCATTAATGTCTGTCTTAATTAGGATTGCATGTTCAACAGTACATATTTGTGCATGAATCAGAGTGATATACACACAATGAACAGAACAAGGGTTGCCATAATTCTCTTCCATAAAACTGAGATGAAATTACACAGAAGCAGAATGCATGAACTATGGCAAAAACAGATATTAGTTGACCTTAAGTGGCATAGGAATTTCCTGGGTGTTGCCGGTTTGAGTATTACTCATTCAAGAAGATGAATTCTTTTAATAATTCTATTAACAAACAAACAAAAATAATAACAACAACAAAATACAGCCTTTCAAAAACAATTAGTGTATAGAATTATATGGACAATAATATGATGATAATTATCCATTAAAGTGTCTTTCTCAACCTCCGTGCTCTTTAGTTTTTCACTTGTGTAATTTAATCGGTGGTAACAGAGCGTGGTATGTTATTCCTTTAAATATGTCAATTCGTGTACCCAGGCCCGAATTTAGGACCTCTGATGCCCCCCCCCCCCCTCAACTTGCAATGCATATATTACTTAAATTTTCACAACATGGAGAATGGTTTCACTAGTTTGGATACTTAAGTATGAGTGGCAAACATCATAAGCGAGGTTACTAAAATTTAAGTAGAAACATCTTAATAGAAAGAACTTACACCAAAGAGTCATCAGCCCCTATTAGATGTCAAAACATATACTGTGTAAATAACAAGAGGCTTCCTCCTTGCCCTGTCATTTGCAAACAAGTTTATGAGTTCGTTATAGTCCATTTTCACTGTTAAGTCAGATTCAATTGCAAGAACACCAAGATAACTAAGACGATCCTTCACTTGTGATGTTCTTAAATAATTATTTATGCGTCTTAGAGCAGAAAATGATTTCTCAGTTGAGCAGTTGGAAGAAGCAGGAGTGCTCAAGTATATTTGTAGAGCTATGTTTAAGTTTAAATAAACACTCTCTAGACAGTTACCTTACAGCTGTGTAGGAGAGTGCATCACATTTTCATTCTTTTCTATGTAGCTTTTGAAGTGTAAGCATTCAAGTACAAATGCCGAATCTTCAAGATCCGAACTGTAGACTTTCTGAAGTCTGGATGATGCTTCCGAATTTCAAGTGGACTAAGCATCTTCAGATTTGTCAAAAACATAAATGGTTCACTGAATTCCTTGTAGGAAGAAACTCTGTTGTTCAGTTCTTCAATCAATTTATCCAGAATCAAAAGGAACTTGATGTTTTATGTCTATGCTTTTTTTTTTCTTTGGTGCAGCTTTCTAGTAATTTTGCTGCCCCCTAAAATGTGCCGCCCTGGGCAGTTGCCCGGTTTGTCCTTACGTAAATACGGCCCTGCGTGTACCTCTGGATTATGGGCCTAGCATGCTGCCATATAGTTCTGTCTCCCCTTAAACCTCCAGCATATCTTTTCTCATCAGAGGCCTAAGTAGTCTATTTTCAATTCGGAAGTTTCTGGGTACTAAGCCTACAAGAATCTTTGTAAAAAGCTAACACAGACTTTAAAAAATGCTATTTTTGACTTCAAGGTAACCCATTGCACAAGCTTGCATCAGTTATTTAATAAAATTTTTAAAGTACAGAAATATTTCCTTATATGTATGAAATATGGCAACCCTACACTAAACTAACATATAAAATACAATAATTGTATAAAATAAGAAATTATTAAAGTAAACCTTATTGAAGCTGTTATGCATTTTTCTTTTAAGTGATTAGAAATTAAAATTATACTTTGATTCTGAGGTGTGGTACAAAATTAACTTGCAACTTTATAAAAGCTTCCTTCAAATATGGTCATGATATTGAATTTTTCAACTATGATGAAACTTTCCAACTTTTTCAAAGGTTTCTTCAAACAAGACAGTTAACTTTAAAAACAGTATACAACAGACTTATTTAAATGTCTGTTCCAATGATATAGATAGCAATCAAGCACTCGACTGGCAGTCCTAGTTTTGAAATTCCATGGGGTATTTACCAAGATAATGTTTTATTTTTTTTCAAAAATTGCTCTCACCCAGCCAATTTCAAATGAAGTGGCTGAAAAATACTTATTCCTATTCTGGAAAAAACAGAGCTGTGTTTGTCACTGTCTCAAAATTCAAATTAAATAAAGCATTCAAAGATCGACAAAATGCATTCATTTCTACAAGATATAAAAAACTATCTAACCCCATGGCGCAGCAGTCCTTTCTGGGCTAAGACCTACCACCCAACCTCTGCATCCTCCACCTCTGCCCACTACAGGTCTCATGGAGGGTGGGACGTGGTCACTGTCCTGTTCCCTCTCGGTCTTTGTAACCATGGACTACAACTTCTCATTCAAGTAGCTCCTCAATTAGCCCCACTGGCGAGGCTGAGTGCTTACCAAACCAAGTCTCGTAGTGGGAGAAAATCCCCACACTGGTAGTGAAGTTCGAATCTGGATATCTTCTCTGTAGGCAGCAGTACTACTACCATGCTAAGGAAATGACGGTACTGCAGGTTATAGCAGGTTGGTTATCTTCTTTTCAGAAGTGCAAATTGTATTAGAAATGTGTTGTTTCTAATGCTCCAAATATATGATATATGATCTTCCACATAACCTCATTCCATCAAGCAATGACAAGACCCATTTCTGAGATGCAGGCATCCATTACCTCTAATTGTGGGGTGGAATGAGGGGACCTATAGCAGTATCTCCATACCAGATTGGGTTTTGGGGATGCTTCACAAGTTTGAGCTGACTTAAAATTGCCACTCCAGTGATGGGAATAGAACTACAGATTCCAACACGAAAGCTGCAAAGAAGCACTGAACCTACCCCAGCGAGAGGTGTAACTTAGTTGTAAATTATGTAAAAGAAAAATGCATTGGTTTCATTGTTTCAGTACATAGCATAAGCAGAACTGTTATATTATGTAACAAATTCATGTGTGGAATAAGTTTAATCATTGACCCAAGTTTCAGTTTGTTTCAATAACAGTAGTACGTAAATGCAAAAATGAAAAGAAAGAAAAGAAAATTTTTTAAAGCTTTGTCAATATTTTTAATTACCTGTATTACTTGCCAATAAACAGTTTTCTGGTAAAACTATGCTAAAATTTGGTAAAATATTCTTTATTAAGAACAATGCATATGAGTCATGTACACATAAACATAATTGTGGTTGTTTCTTTGGCAGACGCGGCCTACTCCTGCTCATCTTACTTCAGTACAAGCAGAACAAATTCTAGCACAGGCCTGTGAAAATGAGAGCCATAATGCCAAGCGAATGCGGCTGGGACTTGAACCAGTTAGCCAACCACTGCCTCTTCTACCTTCAACAACAGTAAGTTGCCTCTGAGTTCTAAATACTGCTTCATCATACTGCAGTTATTTCTTGGTGCTACGTTGGAATCATTTAAGTGCTAAGTAGTTGCAGAGAAGCAATATTGAAAATTAATTTTGAAATTATCCTTGCAAATTGCAGAGCTTAATGGAAAATTTTAATCCTCTAAAAGGTAGAATCAGAACTGACAAATTCAATACCATAGCATTTCTAGATTACTGTATTTTATTGCATAAGGCCCCCCTCTCGCATATTTCCCTCCCCTATGATTTTTCATCACTAAAAATTATTTACCTATTAAACATTGCATAATTCCCTCTCCTGGTTCGTTCTTATTGGAGCGACCTTCAAATGACTTGATAATGGACAACAATCGATGCAGTGGTGCCTGTCACGGACAACAATGAATGCAGTGCTTGCTACAAAAATACTCGTGTTGCCACTGTCACAACGTATCGTAAAATTGAAATGTGAAGTTGCAGACATGTTTCGAAGTCAGTTTGTTACAAGTCGTCATATTGTTAAGAAGAGTTTAAAAAAAACTGGTATTTCTTGTGCCATTAATGGTTCTGACGACATGTTGTGGAATAGTGAAAATGAAGATGTGTTATCTGAGCCAGATATAAATGAAAATAGTGATGATAGTGATGAAAGTGAGACCATAGAATAGTCAGAGAAAAGAAACAATGAAACAATACATTGAAGGCCAATGAAACCGTGGTATGTATTCAGTTCATTCACAAATTACTGAATACCTACATATATAACTTTCACATAATACTACATGATTTCCCTTCCTTTCCGAATTCCTAGAAGCACCACTCACATAATTCCCTCCCCAGTGTTTTCAAGAAAAACAGGGAGGGAATTACACAATAAAATATTGTATGTGTGTAAAAGCCTTAAAGCTTCAGACTAGGATTGTAAGTCGTCATTGGGGTACATGGTCTCAAATTGTGGTTTACAGGGAAAATGTGTATCAGTTGGGAAATTTAAGGCCATACTGGCATGTTATAGGGGACACAGCTTGTCGGCAGTTCCCAAGAATTCAACATGGCCGACATTACACTAAACAGAACATGAAAGTATCCCAAAAAGCAGTCCTGCTAATGTACATAATAAAGGCATTTCTAATCTCAAATATCACAGAGTTAAAGTAACGTGCTTTCATTCTTGAACATCGTTACCACACAACACAAGAACCTACTTACCTTTGGCAGATCTTGTTCTGTAATAACCCTTATGCATAAAAGCACTTCAGAACACTAAATATTATACCTAATATATGTTTAATGCACTACTGTGTAGCAAACACAAAAATAACAACAGTAACTATAACTGCATATACTGCTCTAAAGCAGTTCAAGACAAAATCATGCAAACACGAGCAGTACATCCACAGATTAATTAATTAGTTAAGCATCTAAATAGAATCGTGTTTTAAAAATCTATCGGTTGGCCTCTCAGTAATGTGGTCATAAACAAGGCGTTCTGTGGCAACATAACAGATGCAATAACACCAGCTATGACTGTAGCTTTACCATGGAATATTACCAAATATAACCAGACTGCACCATAATGGGCTGTGTTTTGGGGTATCTCAATAAGCTGTGCCTAGTATAACATGATAGCTCAATGGTTAAGAGCAGCTACATGTAGAGTGGAAGGTCCGTGGTTCAAATCCTGTCATTGAATTTTTCAGTTCTGAATCTACCTTTCAAATTATTCCACTTAACATATACAAAGTGATATAAACCGTGAAACTTTTCAAATGATTTATAGAAGTATTTGAGTCAATGTATAGCACTTTTTGTTTCAGTTAACTCTTTATCCGGATGCGTCTCAAAGACCATGGTCTTCATTATCAATGGTTTCTCGACTGGCATTTAAGAGGAAGAATCACAACATAACTACAATAGATTCTTCCTCTTCAAATGCCAGTTGAGAAACCATTGATGAGGATGATGGTGCTTGAAACGCATCCGGATGAAAAATAAGTTAGGTGAAACTGAAAGTGTCTATAGGTGGACAACCAGAACAATCGTTATCACTGATTGGCCTGATATATGGAAACTATTTTTACACCTTTTTAAATAGTTTTAGGGAAGAAACAAGAACATTTTTAAATTATTTGTTCTTAATGATAGTTATTTCATTTTTCACTTTGATACAAGCTGAGATGTAAAATGGATGATTGTATTGCTTGCAGACTGACAGTAGGCCAGCTTCAATGGAGCATTACTCTGCTCCTGCTGTAGTTTCCAGTGAGTCAGCTACAAAACCTGCTATTTCCACCACCACAAACATCACTATTAAATCTGAGCCTCCCTCGTTGCATACTGTAGAGGCTGGCATGTCACCAGCTTTCACTCCTGCAGCATCTGTTACCATCAAGAACACAGTATCTCCTGTCGAGGCTATGGTAGGTATTTTGCTCTTAAATATGGTTATTTATTTGTGCTACAACAGAGCAAACCTCCAATTACAGTAGCTACATGTAATTTATTTATACAAGCTTAACTAAATCCACTAATGTTGGTTTATTAATTCACTCATGCTATAAAATGTTAATATCATATTTCATCGCATAATCGCCACACTTTTTATGCTTTCCTCTTAAAGCACAACCCATTTATTCAGTTAGACATATTGTTTTAATAAAGCACAATTTTAATAACTTCAACTGTGTGGAATTTCTTGATTATATTTCAAACAAACTAGACCTTTTTCCGCAAGATTACTTCTTCAGAGAAGTATAACTGACTGTTTGTGATCACATTTAACACTTTTAAGTTTCAGTGTTTTAAGAAAATATAAGTGTATGTGCCTATGCATTTAAATTATAAATTTACATTATTTTTGCATTGACTGACAATGTCCTACATTTTTACCATTCTGTCCTGCATTTTCATAAAACAATCTGGTAACCTTACTTATTCATGTCTGCTAATTCCCATGCTGTAGGTACATAAACCAATCAGATTATTGATGGTTTAGCCACCATCTCGACAGGCAGCAAACTGATGGCATTGACAAAGAGGAATATATTACAATATTAAAATATGAATTTTGAGTCAATTAATAACACTAAACAACACTCATTTTTAAATTACTAATAATGTTTCATGTTGTTTCACTTATTTGAAGATAATACAAGTAAATATTCTGTTATTATGTTTAATCAAAATAACTAAGAATATTCATTTAAGGTATAACAGGATTTGAAAGCTGCTATTTACTTTTTATATAAATATAGATTATATCTAATAGAAGTTCGTATTAAAAGCACTATTATTAATACCGTGTAATTATTCTCTTATTTATTTATTAATTCATTCAAAATAGATGGACATTTTTACATGTGGGATTGAAAAGTAATAAAAACATCTATCTTTAAGAGGCATGTAAGTGCATAAGTGGTGTACTTTCCAGTTTGAGAAAATGTTCCCGGTTCATGTTTCGAAGGTTAGCTTTCTTTCATTATCAACCGGAAATTGACTGAACTGTATAGGCTGGTTCCCAGAGCTGGTGTTTCCTGTGGACTGCACTGGTGGTGGTTTTAAGAACTTGTATAATGGATCACTTTGTGGTATATCAAAATTGAAAACTCAGTCTTTGTTTTTCCAGATGAAGATCTGTTCCGATGTTGACAATAATTGGTTTCCTGATATGTGCTTTAATAATTTTGGATCCGGATTAATGTCGTGATTTTCTTTCCAAAAATGGGTAGCAACTGCTGATTTTTCTAAATGTTTGTGTTTTATACGTCTGAAATGTTCTTTTGTTCTCGTTTCCAAATTCCTCTTAGTTTTTCCTATATACACCTGGTTGCAGTTATTGCATTCTATTTGGTAGATATAGGAGACACCAGCCCTGGGAACCAGCCTCTACAGTTTGTCGATATCCAGTTGATAATGGAGGAAAGCTAACCTCTGAAACATGTACCAGACAATTTAAAAGTGAGTGTTTAGTGTTATTAATCGACTTAAAATTCATATTTTAATGTGATTCCAACAACACCGTCATCAAGCTATAGTATTTATTGTTATATTACAATATGCTGCATACCAATTACTCTCTCCTATAAACCTAACAGGTTGCAGTGGTGGCACATTATTTTTCAATAGTTATCAATAGTGAACATCTGGAATATTAATGTGGCAATTATGTGATGCAATGCTTAAGTCCTTATTGCTTATCTATAAATCGAGGTGCGACCATAATGCAATGGTAAGGATTATGTGATGAAATATGTAGTCATCGTTTTAATGCACTAATGGATAACCTGTAATGATGGTGTTATTCTGTAAAATACTTTGTATAAAGTTAATGTAAATGTCTTCTACACCACATCCACATCAAGCAATGTTGTAATATTAGTAAATCTGTCAAACTTTCACTAATGTTGTTACCATTAAAAAAACTTTGAAATTGATCAACAATAATTTTGAATTAACACTTCACGGGTTACCAGTCTTGTAATATCTATAAAATTTTTTGACGTTTTGGGCAAGTAAACTCTATGGCCATCATGTGTAATCAAGAAGCAAACCATCCTCACTGCCTTGTTTCATTGATCTTATGAAATAGCGGACAAAGACCCATTAAATAAATTATTTTATAAACATGTTTAAAAAGAATGTTTACAGAAACGCAAGCATTCATCAAGAACAGAGGATGGAAAATCCAAAAGAAAGGTGTTTATCCCCTTCTACAGTGCAGTCTCAAATAAAATTGCATTGATACTCAAAAAACATAACATTAAAACGATATTCCTGCCACCAAAAAAGCTGAGACAGTATATGCGACTGGTTAAGGACAATCTTTGTTTTAAAACTTCTGGTGTTTACAAAATTCCTTGACAATGTGTAAAGACATATATGGAACAGTCAGTTGTACGATTGAAAAGAGATATGATGAACACAAATGCAATCTACGACTACTACAACCAGAAAAATCAGCAATAACATAGCATAGTCTTTCACAATAATCACAACATTTTGTTTGATAAGGTTGCTGTTTTACACTGCAGAACTGACATTACGACAGACTTGTAAAAGAGGCGACTGAAATTAAATTAGAGGCAAATAATTTTATTAGGGACAACGGCCTACAACTGAGCACAGCTTGAACAGGAATATTTAAAAGAAGGCCATGAGTTTTGAGATGGCCGTTTATTTCTTTTGTATTTCCCAATGGATACAATCCGTTAAGTTGGCCATTATTTATTAATTATTCATTCCTGATAATAGCCATGTAGCTTAGTATGGCCAAAAATGTTATAGATATTACACGGTTGGTAGCCCATGAAGTGCTAATTAATAATTATCGCTGTGAAATCTTCAAATCCTACAATAACTTTAAAGTTGCTAATATTTTCAGTATAATTAATGTGAAACTTTTCTGTATAATTATTTAGTCCTATGCTCATTAAAAGACAAGAAAGAACAATGGTCTCTTTTAATAAAAATTAAACACTCATAAAAATATTCACAGAAACACCTTATTGTAAAATTTTAACTTTCATTTTTAACTCGCTGATTATTTTACTTTTATAAATATATTTGCATCTTTTAATAGAAAATAGTTTTATCAGTTTATTTATAATCAAAATAAAACTTTTCCCCAGTAAATTTATGTGTAATGTATCTGGAAAGTGTTAAATATGTAATGGTGCATTTTAGAAAATAACTTATTGAAGCCTTTAGTTAGATAAAGTTCGCTTCAAAGATGGATATAAGATATATCTTATAACTGGTGATCCAAAAGACTGCGAACCGGCTGCGCTGTGTTTTGTCTGTACAGGTCCTTTGCACTTGTCGCCGACTGCCGCTGTTATAGAACAGCACGGATAAAACCATATAGTATTTTTAAAACTACTTTTAAAGGTTTTACTTACTAACATAATTATAGCAGATGTTGAAACTGGCCACCGTCATTGTCCATGCATTTTTGGCACCTCTTTAGGAAATTATCCATCACTCCCTGTAGTTCATGTTGAGAAATGCTGGCAATTTCCTGACGGATATTTTGTATTAATTCTTCCAGGGTGTGTGGGTTTGTCTTGTACACTTTATGGCTTAAGTTACCCCAGAGGTAGAAATTGCAGGGCATTAGGTAGGGGGATTGAGAGGACCACAAATTTCTAGTAATAATTCTGCCTTGAAACACACTTTCAATTCTAACAGAATCTTCTGGGCTGATTTGCCGTGATCCGCTGGAGTAATTTGGTCCAGACGTTTTGTCCACTACAGCGGTGGACATCATCGGTGGCGTGGTCGAAGTCTTCTTAGTGAAGGCACAGTTGCATCTGAGGCGTTGACTGTCTGGGATGCGGTATTTATACACGGGGGTGTCTTCTCTTATTGGCTCGGGGCTCGCTGAGGTGGTGCGGTTGGTGGGAGGGGCCTAACTGCATCTTGGGCGCTACTAGATTCTGATTGGTTTGTGTTGCTTGACTGTCTGTGTTGTTTAATGTCATCGATGATGGGGTACCAAGTTTTGTTGAGCTTAAGGGTTTCTTCCTTCCTATTAAGATTCTGTTAGAATTACGAACACCGGTCGTGAAAGCCTACGCTTACTCACACTTTCAATTGTTTTTATCGAAAGATTGGCCAAATGAGCTGTTACAGGGTCTTGTAGAAAAAAGGAAAATCATGCTCCCTGTCAGTTAATTCTTTAAAAAAAACGAGGCAAAATTGTATTCACGTATGTATGGGGGTCAACTGTTGACTTGAAAAGAATTGGGCCTATAACTCTTTCTCCACTAATGGCGCACCATACACCTGGTGAGCTGACTGAGTTAGCACATACAAATCATAAATAAATGCATGCTGTGCAGTAGAAAACAAATGCTGAGCCATAATTCACTTTGTGACTGAGTACAGGACTAAATAATAAAGCACACTGGTAATAATGCAGTTGCACAGTATCGTGTCAACTCAATACTGATTGTGAGCAGAGCACAGAAAAACAAGTGATTCTCGTGACCTTGTGTATATCAGCTGCTTGTGACGTATTTCTGTGTGTGCAGTGGAAAACACAGCATAGCGGTTCACATGTATTTGGATCTCTCTGCATATTTAAGACTATTTTCTGGGAACCTCTCCTCCATCATCATTTGTGCAGTTGGCTGACATTTCTGTGGAAGGTTTCTCCTGCTTGGCCTTGTGCTGTCCTCTGTACTTCTGGTTAAACAAATGATGTAATGTATGTGAAGATTTCAAAGCTCATTACTTTTTCTTTGCCCTTCATGATACAAATTTTTTCTCAAGCTCTAATGGTTTCTTGACATGTTTCAACAATTTTATCTCCTGTTTTATGTTGTGATTTAAATACCAAACACAACGTGCTACAGCAGACTTGTCCATGTACTCAAATGTGAATCTTTCTAATGAAATAACATCGGAGAAACATCAAATTCAAGTAGATATGTTGCACACAGTTTTTGGTCTTCAAATCACAATGTTAAATATCAAATAAAATTGTTGAAACATGTCAAGAAACTACCAGCACTAAGCACTCAGGAAAGCATCTTTATCATCAAGGATAAAAAAAGAAAGGTCATGAATTTTGAAGTGACATCCCCAGAAATGTTAGTCGACTGCACAAATGATGATGGAGAAAAGGTTCCCAGAAACTAGCCTAGAATAAATAAGACTTAAGTTGAGCAAAGTGTTTTAAATAATATGTGAACTGATCCCAACATTAACTGTCCGTTTCAAAACTTCTACTGTGAGTATGGCTAGTGAAGCTGTGCATTGTTCATGCACATTCATTCATTCATTTCCTCTCAATAGAGAATATAAGACATATTTAAAAGTTTACTTATGTACATAGTTTAACACACATGTATGCTTTGTACAGCAGGCAAAAAGTGTAAACACTACAGCGTCGATTGGAACAGCAGTGAATGGAAATGCAACATCATCTGCAGCACCGACGGCCCTCTACAGACCGAACTTCACTCAGGCCTTCCAGCGAGCTGCAGCCACTGCCCCATACCCAACACCACTGTTTCCTACACAGCCTTTTGGTTCCACAGGAATGATGAGCAATGGTAGGTAGCCTCTATTGGCCAAAAGATTCTACAACAGTTTTATGGTAGATACCACTTAGTTCAAAACTCAGTAATCTAAAAATGAAGTGCATTGAATCAAAAAGCATGAAGTACATACAGTAAACTCTCAGTTTAGCTGACCTAAAGGGGCCAGGAGTTGTCCGGAAAATTGAAAGTCCATTAAATCGCAAAATGAATGAAAATGAAGCAAAAACAATTGAAACTGTTTTATTGGCACATACCATTTACTTTACATGATTTACTCTTGGTTAGAAGTCGTTCCCTGTGAAGTTGTGGGTTTGAAAAAAGTGTCAGTTACCCATTTGCCTCGCACTTGAATATTGCTTCTTTGTGATTAAGGAGCGAAATTGACTGAAATGTTCATAGTAGGTTAGCACTTGTGGGTCTGAAGATCTTTCCATGTAAGAAATCACATCATCCATGTGGTCTCTTATTTATTACAGATAATTTAGGTACACACTTCAAAGATTCATCATCACTGTCGTCGTGTTCATCTTCATCCTCTTGTACAACACTTATCTCTTCCTGACTCTTCATGACTCAGAATCTGGTAACCTGGGAATGCCCAGAGATTTCCCAATTCAGAGTGAAGTTAAGAGTCAAGTGAGCTCTTGAGTGCATGACACGTACACAAACCTTCACAATGTAGCCGAAGACGCGTGAACTAGCCTTCTCAAACAGACAAACAGCGGAATGCCACAATTTAATCATCGCAGATCTTCTATAAGGTGCGTTCAAAAAGAAACGAGCTGGAGACATAATTACAGAAACCAGTACCTGTATGTTAAAAGTATTGGTCTTGGCTGTTGAGACACTTGCCCCACTGTGACACAAGATGGTGAATGGATGTCTCATAAAAGTCCCGGGGCTGCGATGTGAGCCAGTTCCACACGTATAGCTGGACGTCATCATCCAAGGTGAACCGTTTGCCCCTCAGAGCCATTTTAAGGGGACCAAAAATGGCGTAATCACAGGGAGAGAGGTCTGGACTGTATGGAGGGTGGCCAAGAATCTCCCATTTGAATTTCTGCAGGACTGCCATGACTGCGTTGGCCGTATCAGGCTTTGCATTGTCATGGAGCAGAATGACCCCACGGGTGAGATTGCCTGGTCGTTTTGATTTGATCGCTTGGCGAAAGTTGGTCAAGGATTCTCAGTAATGCTGGGCATTCACTGTTGTCCCATGCTGCAGGAAGTATATCAGAAAGGGGCATCTTGGTCAAAGAAGAACGTCAGCATAACCTTTCCTGCATTTGTGTGGATGGCCTTGGCTTTTTTGGGTGGTGGTGACCCTGGATGCTTCCACTGGAGACTTTGTCATTTTGATTCTGGTTCGAAGTGATGACACCATGACTCATCTCCAGCCACCAATCATGCCAGGAACTCATTCCCTTCCCTAGCATAGTGCTGCAAATGACCAAAACAGTGGGCCATTTGACATGCTTCCTGGTGTGGTTGAAGACTGTGGGGCACCCATTGGGCACACACTTTGCGCAAGAGCAGTTGTTCCTTCATGATGGTTGGACGATTGATGCATGCTGCTGCTAGCTTTGTATAGTCACGTGTGCCCTATAGTGACGGGCTGTGAACTTCCATGCTCTGATCGGAACAGCACTTCGTTACACACGCCATGGTATTACCATCCTGTCACAGGTTTACACATACCGGACTCCGGCTCATTTCTTTTTGAACGCCCTTTATACATTTAATTTAAATTCATTTTATAACCAACGCCAAATTTAGTCTGTTAAATCCGAAGTCCGTTGAATAGAGGTCCGTTAAACTGAGAGTTTACTGTAACTAAAAAGTTTTCAGAAGAGAACTGTTATCTTCTGAACTTATTGACATTTTTTTAAGTTCTTTATACCTATTTGTTTTTGAGTCACTTTTCTACACTCGTCATTACTTTAATATGTTGGAAATACTAAACTATTGAGAAATCCCTAAACCAATTAGAAATCAGAACAGAAAAGCCCCTCCCACTTAGCAGACACCTTCCGCTCAAGCTGAGCCAATCCCCCATGGGTATCCCAGATATAAATACGGCATCTCCAGCCAGCAAGACTGTTGTAACTGAACCTTTGCCAAGAAGACCAAGACCATGCCACCAATGATGTCCACAGCAGTTGTGGACGAAACATTGGACTTCTAAACTCCAGCAGACCATGGCTTCTAAGCCCGGAAGTAATTTGTAGCTATAATTCTGACTCTGGCCATGAAAGCTTCCGACTACGCAAATACTAAACTATTTTCAAGATCATTCGATCTCACACTCAGAAGTTGAGTGGCTAACCATACCTTCCTCATATACCCTTTCTCTGCTGCTAAGATCCTGTTGCCATCTTGTGCTACAGGGAGAACATCTAATGTCAAGATTTTGAAGTTTAGTTCTTTATTACTGTTTTTGATGACACTCAAAGAAGTAACCGATTTTAACAATTTATACTATGGCCAATGTTGTGGTTTTCTATCCAAAAATCGTATGACACAGCAGACTTTTCTGTTGTTTCACTTTTATGTCACATTTTTGGTCATGTTTAAAAGGAACTATAACATTATATGTAGATATGTAAATGTCCAGACTGAATTGTGTTTCTTATTTTCTGTTAAAGACCAAATGAAGCAGCTGTGGCACATATAATATGCATAAACACCAAACAATAAGTTGTTAAGACAGTATGAGAAAAAGAATATAATAGGTACTTCACATTAACCTTCATGCCAAAGAGTAGTAAAATTATTTATTTTTAAATAATTGATTTACATATCATCTTCCCAGTTTCCATTTTAATTAAATCTTAAAGACATCAAGCTGCCATCCTTAGTTGAAGGTTGTAGCAGTTTTTGTATACAAAATAGAATCATCCCTGTTTATTATTTAGTCTTGCCCCACTTTAAGGCTCCAAATGTAGTGGTTTTAGATGTGTTGCTACTTACGCATCAGAGCAAGATCTGGGACATCCCAAACATTGATTATGCATATAAATAATTAGAAAAATAATTGTTGCTAGGCTTCGTAATCAACGCAAATAGTCTTATCTTTTTTGCTGCAGTTATGATCTTAGTGTCACATAGGGAAGACATGAATTTGTGCAGTATCAGTGGTAGATGGGCATCACAATAGAAAAGAAAATGCATAAATAATTCTAGAATAACATGTAGATAGAGTGAGCAATCTGCTAATGATCGCACATAGAAGAAACAATGTGTGGTTGATTTCCATGGATACAAATGCACATTAGAAAAAAGTTAAATTGTAGTATGTCATGAATGTGATGCACATTTATGCTTTGGGCTAGGAGCAATTGGTAGTAAAAGCGGGCATTAAACACTACAACAACAATAGGAGCAATTGGAAAAAAACTTTTCCATGGGGAATGATCCTAACAGTTTCAGACAGCAGTCTCAGAAGCTTGTTAAATAATGAACTGATTTGTTATAGAAT
Organism: Tenodera sinensis; assembly: GCA_030765045.1. Classification (NCBI taxonomy): domain Eukaryota; kingdom Metazoa; phylum Arthropoda; class Insecta; order Mantodea; family Mantidae; genus Tenodera; species Tenodera sinensis. The sequence goes on from CM060972.1 coordinate 56,719,048, forward strand.
TCAAATTAAATTTAAATAAAGCAAATTTTTTAAGAAATCTGGATTTCATTTGAAGAAAATTACTGCCCATGCAATTTGTTGAACTTTGTCTGTTACACACAACCTAGAAACGAAGAACTCATTGTTCTAATGTGTGAGCAGCAATGCATTTTCTAACACTACAGTAGAGCCTCGATTATCCAAAGTAAGGTAGACTGACAGTACCTTGGATAATCAAAAACTGAGATAACACAGTCTGTCAAAAATTGAGAGGGAAATGTATAGTAAACTGGTGAAATGAATGAAAACATTATCAAAGATGTGAAGAAAAGGTATCCACTCTACTATTGAACGAAAAAATTCGGTAAACACAAATAAAAATAAAATAAAAATACAAAATGAAAAAAAGGCCTATAGTATATACATGTTCCAGTCAAAAATGTCATTTCTTCAAGAAGTCCATAAGTATTTTCTGTTTAATGGAACTCGCTCACTTCTTTGCTGCCATATCATGTAATCAACATAGCAATAGAAGTTTTGTTGAAGTTGTCTCTGATTGTTGCTCTAGGTACTTAATAGTCTTTTCTAACACTTTGTGTCCTCCAGTGTGGCTGATTTTCTCATTCTCCATTTCAGTGTCCTCATTGTCACTTTCACTTTCTTCAGCTTCTACTGTCATCTCATTTGTCACTTGCAAGTGTTCATCTACGTTGATCCATTTGGCTACACTGTTTTCAATGACTGTTTCATCTGTCAGTCTTAAAGGTAGCTGTGCAAGGCCAAGGTCGTTGTACTCTATGGGCAAAGTTTCATGATTTTCCATGACATTTAATTACTTTGCACTGTGCGCTTCATAAAACGGGGTTTTGGTTAACCCAGAGCTCAGTTAGTCAGAGCTTGGATAACTGCTGCTCTACTGTACTACATTTGGAGTGTCAATGTGGGGCAAGATTAAATAATAAAGAGGTTTGATTCTATTCTACATACAAAAACTGCTATAATGTTGATTTTAGGAATTTGTAACATCCTAAAATGGGCCACATTGCCATTTTATGGTATTACAGTTAATGTGAATAAAGAAGCTAATGTTTTAAATATGTTTATTGTTGCAGGTCCTACAGATCTCAGCATGAAGACGAAACCTCTACTGAGTCACAAACTGAATACAGCAGAAATGGCAGCTGTGCGACAACTTATCACTGGCTACCGCGAATCTGCAGCATTTCTCCTGCGTTCAGCCGATGAACTAGAGCAGCTCCTTCTTCAGCAGCAGTGAGTCATTGGGAATATGCCCTTTTCATGTCAATTTAATGCATATAGCAGTGACATGCAAATCCCATAAAGACAAGTAAGCAGTTTTGAGCTTAGCAAGCATGTTGTCATAAACAGAGTTCGACTACAGTGAAGTGTGGACGTAAGACGTTCAAGTTGGCAAACATGCTTTAAAACATTTCTGTGGATTGTGAGGACTGGAATGTGAATGTGAGGATGCATCGAGAGGGACTTGCATATGGCTCCTGTTATATATGAACTAAATGTCATGAATACTTGCAGATCTCAAGTCCGGATTGTTCTTAAAGTGAAATGCCCAACATTTCCCATTTCACTTTTGACTGGACTAAGAACTTTGGGTTCCTTTTACCCAATTTAGTAGATACTTGTTAATTCCAACATGGTGTACATGTTTTTTCCTTCAAGTCAAATGGTTCATTACAACACAATAGAATGCATGTTGTTACTTCCAGAAACAAATTTTTTATGAAATACAAAGCACACATATTTCATTTTGATATTTAACTGTTTCCTTCAAATTTTTCTTCACATTAATTGTAATTCTAGAGTAATGACAGTACTGCACGAGTACAATCTTTTGTTTTGTTTTGCTTAATATTCTAACATGTTAAGAAAAGAAAGTAAACATCTCACTGTTCTTCTAAATGTTTCAGATTAAAGATGCAACTTTATGTGTCTCTTTTGAGAAAATTCAAATTGGTTCCACTTTTCTATAAAGTCGTAAACTGTAAATAACTGAAGCATGAAGCTACGTCTATCGTTGTATGAGTTGCATCTGTACATTAAGGGCACCTAATTTCCTATAAACAGAGCTTGAAACTGGATTTCAAACATGGTTCCTTCTGGTATATAACTACAGATGCATCTCGTAAATGATTGGAAAAATTGCATAGAAAGCAAGTCATATACTGTTATTTAAATTTTATTGGTGGAGCCTTGAGGGAAAATGAAAAATATAAAAATGAATAAAAAAAGCTGACGAATTATATATCGGTAGAAAATTTAACATTTATAAATCAAGTGAATTTAAGAAAAAAGTTTTTTCATATATATTATATAAATATATATATATTTCAAATCGTATTTTTTTCCTCCTCTCACTATCGTGTTAAAATGTGTAAGTTTTGTAGTGAAAGTTAATCGTACCAAAGAGGATGTACATAATATTATTAATACTATTAGCAATGTTTTATAATTAATTGGACCACATCCATAATTATATCTGTATATCTCTGTCCATGTAATGTAATGTTCTTTTTTATAAGAAAAAATATTCTTCACAAATGAATGTATTCTAGTTTTTAAGAACAAAACTTGAGAATGAAATATAATCTTGTTTATGAGAGGTATGAGTGTGAGCGTGAGAGAAGAATGAGAGAGAATGTGTGAAAGACAGTGTGAATGTACAGGCAGGCAAGGGACAGCAAGAAAGGGAGAGAGAGTATATGCAAGAGCAGATCCTAGTGCCCAGTGCAGCTGAACAGTTCTTTAAGTACTTAAATTATTTCTTACGTTTAATCATTTAATGTTTATCAGCAGTAAGCAATTTTGTTTCTTTCTGTAGAGCACTGCAAGAGAATGTTTCAGGAGAACTAAAGAGTTTAATGGTAAGCTTTAAAGGTGCTACATTGATTAGCAGCAAGAATATATTGTTTTGAACAACATTGGGACCTAAAATAAAGAGAAAGTTCTGCACTGGATATTGCATTTTTATATTATCTATAACCTTTCACTTTCATGATACCACCTTCCGTTATTTGGTCCTCTTTCCTTGTTAATTGAAGTCTTTGTTATGAGGTCTATCCAGAAACTAAGTTCCGATGACTTCACTAGGCTTGAAATATTTAGTGCAAGATTTACAGAAATTCCTAGCTACTTTTCAACATAGTCACACTATTATTGAGGCAAATGGTGCACCAACATTTATATACCCAAGTCATAAGTGTCTTCCAGGGCCGGGGCTGCACCATGGCCAAGTGGTTACACCATTCGCCTCTCACCAAAGCAGCCTGGGTTTGTTGCCAGGCAATCGCATGTGGGATTTGCGGTGGACAAAGCAGCACAGGGGCAGGTTTCCTCTGGATTCTCCAGTTCCCCCACTATCTCATTCCCCTGGAGCTCCATCTTCATTCCATATATCATCAGTGTGCTGCGGTGCCACATGTAGTAATAGTGGGTGTTAAACACTACCAAAGAAAGAACAAAAGAGTCGGCCCACAATGTCTGGAACCATGAAGTCACTGCCCTCTGTACCTCAATATCATCTTGGAAACATTTACCTACGGAAAATGCCTAATGAGACAGAAGAAATTAGTCACTTGGCACAAGAATTGGCCAGAAAGTTCTGAAATTATGGAGTGCTGGTTCTGTGTAACTGCTTGCTGCACTGCGCTCGCCTACCACCTAGGCGGCCTGGGTTCGATCCCAGGGACCTGCATGTGGTATTCATGGTGGACGAAGCTGCATTAGGGCGGGTTTTCTCCGCGTGCTCCGATTTCCCCCGCCATCTCATTCCACCGGTGCTCCATCTTCATTCCATGTATCATCAGTGTCACCGCCTGCAGTGCCGTAGTAGTAAAAGTGGGCGTCAAACACTACAACAACAACAACTGCTTGCTGCACAATTTCCAGAGATGGGCAGCTACTACAGTCCTTGTTGTGCACTCAATGACCTGCCTGGTCCATTGTCTGAGCATATTGTTGCTGATAATGTCATGTCCATACACATGGCACAATTGGCAGTGCATCTTTGCTGGAGAATGCTTCTGAGTGTGCAGAAATCTGATAACTGCACAGGGCACCTAGTTGGCAGGAGATATCAGTGCAGTCATTTTCTCCTAGTGCAATAACCATTGCTGTCACTAGATGAAACTGCACTGCATTATTACCATATGTCCCTTCTCTACTATGTGTGCACATCCTGTCTGACTACTCCTGCCATCTCTGGTCATGATCAGAACTTAATTTCTGGATGGACCTCATATAATTAATACTATTTATCTATTTTATTTAAAATTCTTTATGTGTACATTTGATAATCTTTCTATTATTTATGTTAGTTTCTTTCAGGAGTAACCCAAATGTTAGGTTACACTACACACTCCCACCCTAGTGACAGCAGTGGTCTCCAAGAAACATGGTAAATGAACCTTGCATCCTGACCTGACAAACTCCATCTCCTGACCTCCATTCATACCTTATTGGCACAAAGCTGTACTGTTTATGCAAACTTAACCCTTGAAAAGTTAGGGTGCCATTCATATCTGTTATCTTGTCTTATGCTCATTTGCAAATATACAACTTGCATCTGTAGCCGCAAGACATTTTATTATGCAGCGATGCAAACTTTTACTGGTATTTTACTGGCATTAACATTGTGTAGGTCTACTAATATTGTTTCCTTAGCATATAATTCAGTTTCAATCATCATCACTCTCATTCATCACTCTCATTCCACCATTTTCTTCATAGATATTGGTAAGAAAGTCTGATTTATCTAACATGAATGACCATTTAAAGTGAAAAGCATCATCAAGCCAAGAAATTCAGTGCACTTACAATCTAAGCTTCAAACTTACAGTTGTACGTTATGCCAAAATATGGTACGGGTAGTTAGGTGCCAATGTGTTATGTCATATGTTCCCCCCCTTATCACCCTGTTGCTGTGTCCTCCAGGTGCAGATATCATATGTTTAAATAAACATTTACACTTTACGTGGAAGTACAAGTAAGTTTATGATAATTTCTCTTCTCATTCAATGCACAGCTTGTTTTCATGCAGAGTATTATTTTTTTCTTATTTCTTCCTTGAAATTAGGGGTGCAGCTATATCGAGAAGCAGGTTATTATTGGGCCAGTATGAATTTGCTGTTCCATATTAGTGATGTACTTCCAGTACTTCTTGAGTTTTAACTTCCAAGTTTTAATGTATATACATTAATGGTAGTTCCTTCAGTCTGTGCTCCTCAAATACGTCAAATCTGTGGTTCATGGTGCGCCTCAAATAGGTCTTCAGATACTGTAATCTTGAGAACAAATGTTCAGGTGTTGCTGTAGTTACCGGTATACTACAGAAAATCTTCAGCACCTTATGTATGAATGGGGAAATAATTTCATTACACCTACAGAGATGAAGCCCTTCCATTGCTACTACCCTGGGCCCAAATGACCTAGCTGTTGATGGGCCCTTAAACTCTGCTCAGTCACTCACTTTCACTACCAAAGCAATCTAGGAATTTAAACCAAAAAGATGGGCCGATTAATAGCACAACCTAATACTTGCTTATATCTTCTTTCTTGGAAGTTTGAAAACAGTGTTGTAATAATCAATTACTTATATAAGTAAGTGTTCTGTAGTGTAATTGGCTCACCTTTTTGGTTTAAATTGATTATTAAAACACTGTTTTCAAACTTCCAAGAAAGTAGATAATCTAGGAGTTTTCTGAAACTGCAGAGCAATTTGTGTTATTGTAGGAATTAGATTATGGTAAATATATTTTATCGTTAACCACTTGAAATCTCTCTGCTCTGAATTACGATGGCAGGACATTATTATAATATATTTAGATATTTCATTAGACCTACATTTATTATTTTAATGAAAACAACTAACATAGAAAATGATAAGATGCTTTGAATTTATTTGTGAATTAATGTGAATACATTTTAATTTAGTTATGTCCTTAATAGTTTCCAAATTTTTGGGGCAGATAAAACCCCCTCTATGCCCCCCTGCACACAGACTCTAGACGGCAGTTGTGAAGAGAGTATATCGTAAAAGAACAGTGCTTCGTTGTTAAGTAAACAAAGCCATGGACAACATGGAAGGTGATGATCATGGGTTGCATGGTTTTTATGGAAGGAAAGAGTAAAAATAGCATATATTCTTGAACGTTTTGCTGTTTACAATTGCATTGCTTGGTTTGCCAGTGGAAGGGAATCTGCATTCAAGAATGTGAGTCTGGTTGTTTGTCAACATCACAGTCTCCGAAGAACATTAAGCTTATGTCGGGATTGATTGTGGCTGATAGGTGTTTAAGCTTTGATGAACTGGAATGGCAAATAGGCTGTGTAACCCTGCATACCATTATTCATAATGATTTAGATATGAAAAATGTGAACACTGGATTCCACGGGACTTCACACAAGCGCAGAAGAAGAGCAGGATTGAAGTGTGTTGTCAACTGTTATCAACGAAGAACCAGATTTTTTGGAGAAACTGCATACAAATCATGGTGTGTCTATTATAAATCTCAGAAGAAAGTGTTTGTTCAGTAACATGAAGGACGTGCTTAACTAAAAGCTTTGACAACAATGAGGAATTGCAGGTAGTTGTCCACGAGTGGGTGCATAGTACCTCCAAATAATGGTTCTATGATGCAATAATGAAGATGTCTGGAAATTAGTTTAATGTCGACACTGCAGAGTATACTAAAAGATCCCATGTACATTGAATCATGTTAGTTAACAAGGTACAAAATACTATTATTGTAAATAATTTCCTGACGCCATTCATATATAATCCTTGACAGCCATTAACACAATGTAAATAGTTATTCAGAACACTCAGAGTGAGGTCTATTATTTATGCCTGTTTCTTTTGGAAGTAACCCAAATGTTAGGTTATGCTATGTTAATCAACAAAACTAAATAAAACTTTAACATTAATACTAAAAATGGTGTAATAAAGTCTAGTCTTAGTAAATACACACAAGAGTCATATGTTAACCCTCTTATGCTCTTTCTCTCCACTTTCAGGACCAGCGATTCTCTGTCAAAGTTGCATCTGTTACTGTTACGTCAGGTGCTTCTGTTGCTACTGTGAAAATGGTATGTAACTTATCTGTACAAGAACATGTGCTTATTTGCAAATTTATGTTTTATTTGTTTTCATAACAGGCCTGATAGACATCTCATTGATTTAGTAGTTTGCTTCTGGGTAATCCAAATGTTCATTGATTTAGATTACCTCTGGTCCCACCTAATCCACATACAAAAGGCCCTTGTGTACTGACAGACTGTCATTGAGTCAGTTTAATCCTCTCCCTCTCTCTCCCCGCTCTCACAATGACTGCTTCACATCTAGACTTGTGCGCTGTTCGGCTCCAACCAGCTCGCCTGAACAATTGGTTGATGTTAGCTGTGTACCAGTTTGGACTCCCATTCCCTTTTGTTTCAACAGAGTTCACTGGTTGGAATCACTCTGTTGATGACAATGAGTCGACCACGCACTTCCTACCAGCTCAACTCAAGTATCTCAGGCTTGTGCAGAAGAATACAGGTTTCCTTGTGCTCGCGTGATCAGCCAGGGTCAGTTAGTGCTGTGAATCTGAGCTGAGATCCTTCTCGGCAAGCCAATTGCTGTTTCTTGGTCAGGCTTTCTGACTCCTTTGTGGGCGTGCTCGATATTTGTTTAAAGGTTATATTCCTATATTGACAAATTGAGAGGAACCAAAGGGTATTTTCTTGTTAGGCATTACTGCCATGTTATGTGAATTATTTGTCCTTTTAACAGGATGGGTTTATTGTTACGATTTGTCTAATTCTGTAGAGTTACCATTTTACTGTGTTAATTCTTGAAGATTTACATCTGTTATATATAAATGCAGATACTTTTATTAGTAACTGAGGCCAGTGTAATGAGCAATATTACATGAATATTTGCTTCATTTACCAACTTATAATTTATTAAGAGTAGTATATTTTCAGGTCGGTTAGTACTTCTAAGTAGGGCAGGCACACAAGCCATGACAGTCTCGTGATAACGAACGGTGAACCGGAACCCCGTTCCAACGCTTTCTTCAAAACCAATGACTTCGCGCTACCTAGGCCACGCCTCGAGTTGTCAACAAAAACGGATAGCATATACCTCAGGCGTTGTTCATTTCACGACACAGTTATGACCATGCAATGTTTTTGTATTAACGTTCTCCAACGTAGTGTCATATCGGACGGTGAATGAATGAAATGGATGAAATGATGCTCGAATTAATCCAGGTCCATAGAGCTTAGGGTTACGCGATATTCGTCTTCTCAGGATAAGGGAGAACCTCGGAAAAAAGCTCACCCTAATCGGAATGGCTCAGACGGTAACGTCTATGGCCCGCATTCGGGAGGTTGCGAGTTCGATCTTCGTAGCCGAACTTCCTGTCCTATGGGTTTTTTCGGAGCTTACCCCGGGTCGCCAGGCGAATGCTGGGAAGGATTTCCGCATCCCCCGAATTTCCTGTTTATCCATTTCGTTACATAAATCATTCCATTTCACCCTTCATCCCGTTAGGTTTCTTTCAGGGTTGGAAGTGTCGGCGAGCGTCGCAGCAGCACGACAGGGGGAACAAATGAGCTCTGGAAATTTCGCCCCTGGATTGGACGGCGAGTCACTGATTTCCGGGCTCCCCATTGGATGGCGCAAGCCCGAGGCGGGAGGGGGACTAAGCGAGCCTACGCCGGGGTGCTTCTAACTGGGAAAATGTAGGGACCCTGCCATCTGTTCTATCCTGGCAGGGCATAGGAGCAAAAGATCGCCTTTTGGTCGAGGTGCAAGTCCCCGTCCGCAAGTTGTCACTGAGTCATTGTTATTGGTTTGTGTTGTGTTGTGTTAGACGAAGAGAAAAAACAACTAACTCACCGAAGTGGATACATACTAAGCTACCAATCATCAAAATATCTGCACCCTGGGCCAAAGTTTTCCTTATCTGAGTGTGTATACCCCAGGTCTCATATTTTTACTTTCTCTACTATGTATAGTAAAGTAATGGAAGCATTGTAATCTACCCAAAAATTCAATGTCGAGATTTCACCGGAAACATGTGTTTAGAGGCACCCTGAATCAAAAAAAAAAAAAAAAAGAAAAAAAAAAGCACTTTCAGAAAGAGATCCGCGCGCGCGCGTGTCTGTCTGTGTGTCAGCCTATGGACAGGATAACTTAAAAATGAAAAGTCAGTTAAAAACCACAGTTGACATTTATGTCTTTCGAGGATGCGATACGAAGATTTTAAAGAAAATTGCTCCACCCTAAACTACGCCTTACATGGAACATTTTCTGTCATGTTTGGAACACTGCTTATCTACTGCGCATGCTCAGATAACAACTGAATCTGGATCGCGTCGGAACAACCCTCGTACTCAGGCTATAAAGAATCACAGATTAATAATGACTCAAGGAATGTTGCAACCGTACAAACTTCCAAACTAATTCTGAGAGCGTGCTCGATTGTGCATGTGCGTAAGAAAATGTGGGTATTAGTTCGGAAGGCGTTCAGAACGTGCTCAGAACCGCTTGTTGGAACAAACCTAACGTCAGCTCATGTCAGACAGCACATCGCTAGTCACATGTCTACTGCGAGCTGGTGGTGCAAATTAACCTGCAATGCGACAGTCGGTGACAAATGAGCGATATCTTCCTTTACATCGCACATAGGTGAGATCATCAGTTGTTTCTAAAACATATTTCTGTCGCTGTAGTATGTGAGTTAGAAATTATTTGCCGCTAAGCATTTAGATTTCCGAAATTGAGAGTTAAAGGTGAAGTTTTAAATTGTACGAAGTTTTATAGGGAATGCTTGTTAAACACGCGAATTATATACGACACTGCGTAGTGATAGTTAAACATACTCTTGTACAGAATTCCTGGTAAATGTTTGTAAAACATGAAACAAACATTTCAACTCATTTGATATGTTGTACTCAAGACTTTCTTAGCTCTTGCACAACCGATTTGTTTCATGATAATTCAGATAAACGTTTGCAGCAATTATCTTACTGCTAATTTACGTGTAGGTGAAAGGGAAATGTCTTTAATGATAGTCAAATGTTTTCTGTACTACGTACAGTAAAGTAGAGGAAGTATTGTATTCTACTCAAACATTTGATGTCGAGATTTCACTGGAAATATATGTTTTGAGGCCCCTAAATAAAAAAAAAAAAAAAGCATTTTAGAAAAAGATGTGTGTGTGTGTGTGGGTGTGGGTGTGGGTGTGTGGGTGTGGGTGGGGGTGGGGGTGTGGGGGCGTGGGCAGTATAATTCAGAAAGGAAAAGTCGGTTAAAAACCAAAATTGGTATTTAAGTTTAACATCTTTCAAGGATGCGACACGAAGATTTTGAAGAAAATTGCTCCACCTTAAACTACTCTTTAAATTGAAAATTTTTATTTTTTTGAAAGTGGCTCCAACGATTTTGATTAAAATGTCATATGTTTGAGATAATGACAAATGAAATGTGTATCTTGAATTTTCTGGGTGTAGTCCATGTAGTCCTATTAACGCTAGAAGACTTTCGAATAACTTGTAAACCTAAGAGATAGACCAAATCTTACTATACAAAAATATAGATCTCACTGAAACACACAATTTATGTTCAAATAATTTTTATTTTTTGTACAGTGAACCATTTCGGTGATAGTGCTAGTTATTTATGTCATTTTCGGAAAAGTGTAGCTCTCCTCAAATCAATATTATTATTAATTTTGTTACGTTATGTGTGCAAAGAGAACGGAATCTCAAAGCTTTAAAAGATTTGACTATCGCTCAAAGCCTACTGTATTCTAATATTTCCCTTGCACCTACAAGGAAATAAGCAATAAGATAATTTCTGCAAATGTTTATCTCAACTAACACGAAGAAGATATAAAGAATAGGATTTTGTAAGAATGGTTAGTACAAGAGTAGGGAAAATCATATGAGTTCAACACATCAGATTTTTTATCTGAAGTTGCAAACCCGTTTTTCTCCTAACTAGGCGAGTATTCGATGACGTTTTTTCAGCAGAAGAACTAGACGCTAATTTCACTGTGATTCGTGTTTGCCTGCTCCAAACAACTGCATGGAGATGTGCATTTTTCTGGTTTGCAGCGTTGTTGAAATCTAAAATCTGGTAGCAGTATTTCCCTTGCGGGTTGTACCTACTCCAAGATTTGCTACGGCTTTTGTTGCGATTGTGTATCTCGAGATTTATCGCCACGAAACGACAGGGCTGCAATTTGTTGCTCCAATCCTGCTATTTAGCCAGAAGGTCGATTACAGCAGATTGCAGTTTTCCTGCATCGTGTTTTAGAGAAATAACTCAAGATAAATATTCATATTTTAGCGATAATTTTAACTGCACGGAAACAAAGTGTCAACTAAGGTAGTACATGTATGGCAAGTTTAATGAAAAAAGACTACCTTATTTCTGTTGACATTTGTAAATGCGAAAAATGCATAATTTGTCTCCGGGCGCAATTTTTAAATGTGTCACGTGGGTTTGAATGTAACCTATGCATTTAAATCCTTTATAGCTGATTTTTCGCTATTGATATTCTCAGCATTTTAACTTTCTTTACTACGTATAGTAAGTAGAGGATGTATTGTATTGCACCAAAAATTCTATGTCGAAATTTCACCGGAAATATACAGGATGGAAGGCAAGTCATTACATTCCTTCTAACATATGCTTCACAGACAAAAAGTCTAATGGTATTTTGTTCTTAGATCAGTCAATTTTGAAAAAGAAAATAGTTTTTTATCCCAATTGGATGCGTAATTCCACAAGAATGTACGAAGATAACAGTTTACTTCTAAGATGCGTAGAGTAACTTATTTCTGACATAGCTTCTGTAGTAATTGTGGGACATTACACAGGGTTACGAAATAATTAATCACTTAAAAGACATGAAGGAATACTACAAGCTGCTCTCTCACGCGTTATGTAAGTCGACAACGTTGCGTTGAGGTTGGTCAGGGAATTCACTTTTTGTGAATGTAAACAGGCCGGGCGCTTTCGCTTTCGCTGGGAGCTAACATTTGTGATTGACCTACACTCGCACAGTAAACTCGGAAGGACAAGGCAGGGCATCAGTTTGTTTTCAAGAAGCACCGTTACTGTGTTTGTTTATCCACTGAGCTAGGGAAAGTGTCACCCACACAATCTGCAGTGTTGCCAGCTTGTTTACGACAAAACTAAAATATCTCCGTAGAAAAAGGTCAGAGACAAAAACGTAAGATGCAAAATGTGTTCCAAATATCGAGATCTACCACTGGTTTAAACTAATGTAATGGCTTCCCTTCCACCCGAATGTTTTAAGGCCCGTAAATACTTAAACTGTATGGGAGGCAGTAATCTATGACATTACTCGTCTAGCGCTTAAACGAAGCACCGCAGCAAAAAGTATCTAAAATAATGTTATCTATCAGCTTCTATAGTTTAACGGTCTAATTTTGGGACAACTATATACTTTTCTGCGAATAGCTTGTGAAGTCCTATATGTCTGGAAGGGATTCTGTGTGATTTTGCACAACTAGTAAAGTTTGAGATATAGCCGAACATATACTAGAGAAAAGGGTGAAACTCTTCAAAACATTTATTTCAAATAGCCTTTTGTAGCATCAGGTGTTTGAGATATACTTTATTATCAAGCACTGTGCTATTTAGTCCTTTCTCGGGATGTCACGGAATTTTTAGGCCAGTATATATTTAAACATTTGACTATCGATTTGGTTTCCTTTGTCCACCTTGTACCTTTAATAAAATGTCTATACTAAGTTCAGTCTTAGGTTTGTCCGCGTCTAAACAAACCCATGTGACCAGTGCACCGTGGTACGACAGGGTAGCAATGCGTGCAGGGAAGTAGTCCCATCCTAGTAATCTGAGTTTTATAATGAATTTGTCGTTGCATGATGTAATATTCTACACAAATACCTAAGTGGTTAATTAATGCTGATGTATGCTGATAAACAGAGCTACAAGTCCCAACATGCAACTCGTGTGAGTACATGATATCAGAGTATTGCTTACAGCCAGCAGTTTCTATTTAGAATCATGGCGGACGGCCGCGGTGAATTTGCTCTTGTATCTTCGTCGACTTATGCAAAGCATAACGCGGGAAAACCATTGACTAGTGGTGAAAAAACAATAGTGTTTAACGTTTATTATAAGTTGTGTGAGAAATATCCAACTGTTCCCGTCAAAGAAGTAGCGAAATTACCTTCTGAGTTCACCGGTTTTTTGAGTACCAGTATAAACAGTGCTTGCAAAGAAAAATAGTAATTATGACGTGTGCATCGTTTATTTTGTTGTGACTATCAATCTTATCGTCTCTAGTTACATGTTAGTCACTCTTTAAATTGACGGAATAAGGGATCGTATCCTTTCTGTTACGTATCGCATGCACTCAACACATGGTTGTGACAGTGTTTCTGGCGCGAATGGCGGAAGGATACATTATAACTGTGCACTGGCCACTTGGGTTCAGTTTCGCGCGGATCAACCTTAGAATGAATAGATAGTAGTGACTAAGCTCTCTCTCTCTCACATACACACACACACACACACACACCTTTTTCTAAAACTGATGTTTTTTAGATTCAGGTGTCCTCAAAACATGCATTTCCGTGGTCGAGCGGTTAGCGCGCTCGCCTACCACCTAAGCGGCTCGGGTTCGATCCCAGGGACCCGCATGTGGTATTCGTGGTGGACGAAGCGGCGTCAGAGCGGGTTTTCTCCGGGTGCTCCGGTTTCCCCCGCCATCTCATTCCACCGGTGCTCCATCTTCATTCCATGTATCATCAGTGTCACCACCTGCGGTGCCGTAGTAGCAAAAGCGGGTGTTAAACACTACAACAACAAAACATGTATTTGCAGTAAAATATTGACATCGAAATTTTGGGGTGAATACAATAAATACTTCCCTTACCTACTATGTATATGTAGTAGAGAAAATAATAGGTTCTATGAGTGCAACAGTTTTTTGATTACTCCACAGATTGCACCATTGCTAGTTCCTTAAGTTCGAGAACAGACTTGAAGTTGATTTCGGGAAACTGATGACAATTTCTGCTTCAGCGATTAGTACCCGCATTTCTTGAGCTTCAACCACGCCCTTTACGATTAACCCATATTTTCTGAGAAAAACCGCTTAGCCCCACCATTCAGTCGTAGCACACTTAGCTATGACATTGCTGAAAAATCATCACGTTAAGAACCGATTATAAGATATTAGCTGAAATAACCTGCGGCGCACGTGGTTTCACGATTTATCCCTAAAACCTTCGCACTTAAGCTGCACTTGTCCAATAGCCTTGTATTTCTTTGGAGACATTTAAAAGTACTACTTAAACGCTTAAACAAATATTTTATTAAAACTCTTGGGATACCAGAAGAAATAAAGCTAAACTAAATACATGAATAAAAACACCGGGAAGACTGTGCAAAAGCACTGTTGAACTGTCAGAAGTACCACAGGAAGGAAAGCGAGTAGAGAAAAGCATGTGAATGTAATATGTTGCATTTGATCTCGATAATATAGTAAAGGGTATGAATTGCTTGAAGAAGAGTGATGAGAGAAATGCATGTGAATGTATTATGTATAAAAAAAGTGAGTAGAGTTGTCCAAAACTCACAAATAACAAGCAATATCTCAGAAATGGTTCACTTCACAAAAAACTCATTTAGATATAAATTGTGTGTTTTAGCAAGATTTACATTTTTTGTACTGTAAAGTTTGGTCTATCTCTTACGGTTTAACAGTTATGCAAAAGTCATTCAGAGTAAGTAGGACTTCATGGGCTATAGCAAGAAAATTCAAAATATACATTTCATTTGTCATCAAAATATCTCAAACATATGACATTTTAATCAAAATCGTTAGGCATTTTCAAGAAAATCAAAATTTTCGAAAAATGTTCCATGTAAAGGGTAGTTTAGGGTGGGGCTATTTGCTTCAAAATCTTCGTGTCGCATCCTTGAAAGACATTAAACTTAAATACCAACTTTGGTTTTTAACCGACTTTTCGTTTTTGAGTTATGCTGTCCACAGACTGACACACAGACACACACGGACCTTTTTCTAAAAATGCTCTTTTTTTGGACACAGGGGGCCTCAAAACATATATTTCTGGTGAAATCACGACATCGAATTTTTGGGTGGGTTACAATATTTCTTTACTTTACTATATATAGTAGAGAAGGTAAAAACCTCTATGAAAAAACATTTAGGTTTGCCAGTTTTAATGTATTCGGATGAATGATATAGCAGTCCTTAAGGAACGAACGTTCTTTTTATATAATAGGTACATAGTATAACCTTGATAACATTGGCTCAAATTCCCAAACATATCCCCAGCATACTTCCAATACAAATTCCGCTTAACAGTTAAATGTTTCATGGTGCTTGAAATTCTACTTTTTTGAAGCAGTGCAGTAAGTTCTCTGACCACTTTTTGCATCGTTCCGCGTTAATGGCACATATCTGTCCGCATTCTTGAAGTGTCAATGTACAACCGGAACTGCTGCAATTAGTGGCTAACGACAGATTGATTGATTGATTCATTGTTTAGACTTAAACGTTATTTCCAGAGTGCAAGCTGCACTCTATAATTAATTATTTGACTCGAAAGTTAATGCTTTTCTAACCACTTCTAGAAGCTGTTGTGTATACGACTATTACATATAGGGTTCTAAAGACAGTGGAAGATGGATAATTCGAAGCTTTTCAACTTTTCGAATGATGGCAACCTTTTTCGTAAAAGGTATAGTTATGTACTGAACATACGGTTTACTAAGAGAAATAATGGCATTGATCTGCAACACACTGCAAACAGTAGAAAGCTCAAACGACAACTGAAGGTGCACGTGTTTTAAACAAGGGATGTAGAAGCTCAAGGCCGGCAGCGAGGAAAGCTTTACCACCCCCAAACTGCATTCCAACTGCATTGTGGCAAAACAACCCCGTAGCGGTGATTTCTTTTGCAGAAACACCTGAACGAAGTTATATTCAATTTCCGCGTTTAGATTAATTTTCCATTGACATATCTGAACAAAAACTTCGAATAAAAGAAAATGAAATTAGAATTACATGTTATTCTTAATTTCTCTACTACTTTTAGTAAAGTAGAAGTATTGTACTCCACCCAAAAATTCGATGTCGAGGTTTCACCAGAAATATAGGTTCTGAGGCCCCCTGAATTCAAAAAAGAAATATTTTTACTTTCTCTACTGGTAGGTAGAAGGAAGGATTACATTCCACCCAAAAATTCGATGTCGAGATTTCACCAGAAATATGTTTTCAGACACCCTGAATAAAAAAAGCATTTTTAGAAAAAGGTCCTTGTTTCTGTTTCTGTCTGTCAGTCTGTGTGCCTATCAGTCTGTGGACAGCATAACTCAAAAACGAAAAGTCGGTTAAAAACCAAAGTTGGTATTTAAGTTTAATGCCTTTCAAGGATGCGACACGAAGATTTTGAAGAAAATAGCCCAACGCTAAACTACCCTTCACATGGAAGATTTTTCGAAAATTTTGATTTTCTTGAAAATGGCTCTAACGATTTTGATCAAAATGCCATATGTTTAAAATATTTGACAAATGAAATGTATATTTTGAATTTTCTGGCTATAGCCTATGTAGTCCTGTTTCTCTGGATGACTTTGGAATAACTCGTAAACCGTAAGAGATAGACTAAATCTTAGTGTACAAAAAATGTAGATCTCGCTGAAGCACATTTTGTCTATTTTTTTTTTTTTATTTTGAAGGGAACCATTTTGGAGATATTGCTTGTTATTTGTCAGTTTCGGAAAGCTTAACACTTTCGTGAAATGGAACATCGTTCATTTTTTTATATGTTAAGCGTGCAAAGAGAACGGGATCTCAAAGCTTTAAAACATTTGACTATCGCACAAAGCCTACTGTATTCTAATATTCCTCTGGCACCAACAAGAAATAAGAAAAGATAATTTCTGCAAATGTTTATCTCAACTAATACGAAGAAGATATAGGAATAAGAGTTTGTAAGAATTCTTACTACAAGAGTAGAGAAAGTCATGTGAGTGCAACACATCAGAATTTTTCATATGTTAACCGTGCAAAGAGAACGGAATTTGAAAGCTTTAAAAGATTTGCTATCGCACAAAGCCTACTGTATTCTAATATTCCTCTTGCACCAACAAGAAATAAGCAAAGATAATTTCTGCAAATGTTTATTTCAACTAACACGAAGAAGAAATAGGAATAAGAGTTTGTAAAGAGTAGAGAAAGTCATGTGAGTACAACACATCAGATTTTTTTTAATTGCAATGAAATTTACATTCTGCTTCAGAATCTCGAAATGAATAGTTATCTTGAAATTTGTTAATTAAATATAGGAAAATATGGTTAAAACCTACAAATGTGGGCCCTACACATATGGAAGATCATTATGTCTGTTACCGTCATTATTTGCAACCAATGGTGGCACGTGTAGCAAGGGTAGAGCATGACTTTGCACTTGGAAAGCTGGCGTTCTAATTGAGTTAAGTATGTGAATGAAATCATAGACAGAGATACCTACTTAATACTTATAATTTTGCAGCTTGCGATCCTTAACTGAGCCTCGATAAACTCCTCAGCAAGGGCAGGCATAGTTGAAAGCCCTCGCCATCAGCAAAACCCTGTACCGGATTTTTGTGGCTAGAGTCAGACGACCTCGGTTCGAACACCGAGTGAGCCAATCTTTGCTTACTCAGGATAGCCTCAGGAAATTGCCAGGTTTTTCCCCCTCCACCTGGGCCTAGCAGCACGAAAACAAAGCAATGCATCACCACTTTTTGTAAACCTGGAATGCTTCGAAAACTTCAGCCCTGATCTAGGGGAAACCTGTGTGTGTGTGTGACGTCATGTAACGCATCATCTCAAACAGCAAAACTAAGAGAGTACGTGCTTGCCCTAAAGGTCATGGGCTCTCTACCATAAAGTCCTTCTGAAGCGTCGTAAAATTGGCATCATTGCTTTAAGGATTGGTTTCTTCGAATGCAGAAATATATTGATGTTACAGGAGAATATTCTGAAGAACAATAAAATAATGTAAGTTTTTAAAACTAATCCTGGTTTCATTTTCTAAGCATCTTGTGTCACCCTCGTGTGTAGCTTTGTGGGTGGAACTGACCTGTATATATTTACTTCAGAGTTGCTTTTACTTTAGAGGGGAAAAAAGACTGCGTCATGAAGGATGGTCCCCAACACACGGTAACGGTAACCAGAACGGCAATGGCAAGCAAGACAGCACACGCACACAAGAACCTTTATGTAAAACTGCTTTCCACTATTTTGTGTTCAGGGAAAATTAAAGAAATTGGGTAAATGTGATACTTCCTCTATCACAGAACACTGAAAAAGAAAAAAAAGTATATACTGGGAAGCAACGTGTTATTGAGCTTATGCTGAAAGATTGTTTCGTTATTAATTTCTTCTGCCATTGTTTTGATTACAAAAACTGTTTTTTCCACCGTACATCCTGTAAGTGGTACTTGCAACATTGTATGTGGAAGAGTTTCAAAATTATGACAATTATAGATGTAAGGTGAGATATGAGCAATTCCCTTAGATGCGCAGTGGTACTCTTCACCTGAAAGGCTGATGGTGGGGGAAGTTGCGCGGTCGTGTATGCGCAGAAGTCATAACGTTTCTAGTATAGGTTTAGTGCATATTGCTGTTGACATTATATACGTATAGCAATTAGCTTTATAACGAACAAAGCGATTTTGCTGTAATTATGGCCATGTGCCAACAATAACTTTCATTTGAACTGCAACTGTTTCAGCTACGCGCTGTTGTAGTGTTTAGCGGCAAACTGACGCGTCTATGCCCACCCCCTCTCAGCCGTTGCAAAGAGGGAGGGAAGGAAAGCAACTTCCCCTATGCGCAAGATTTGTTCATGTCTTACCTCACCTTACCTATACAATCATTTTATAGAGTAAAAAGTAGACTGAGAGAAACGGTAGGGACCCCCTCAACCGGGACAGAAGGTCCGGCCCTGTGGTTCTCCCGTGATGCCTGGGAGAGAGATGAGGAGAGTTGCAAAGGACAACCAGATCCTTATGACGATGTCCGCAAGCATGTACGGGGTCCCTAATGTTTCCAGTTCGAACACATCCGACACCGTTCAAGCCCACTAATCCCAAGGCTGCCCCGGCTGCACGAGAACTCCTGGAGGTGGCTCCTTACCGAGCAGCCTCGGATGGCGTCAGGAAGAAACCTCTACGTGCAAATCCACCGTCCAGTTGCAACACACCGAACACCGTCCCCTGAAGATAATGGGTACAGGAAATCATGGTAGAAGAGGGAACACTTCAGCGTTCGCCTATCGACTTAGAAAAACCATGAAAGTTGACATCTGCCGAGAATCGAAACTGAAACCTCCCGAATGCTAGTCTCTCACTTTACCGTGGAGCCATCTCTAGTTTTGTGGAGTAAATCAACAATGTACCTTAACTGATTACAACAAAGTAGCTCAGAGGTAAGAAAGGGGGGGGGGGGGGGGGAGCTTCCTTTCACGACTGTGGTTTTACGCTGTTGGGAACTACAAACCAATCTTGTATGGTTCTTAGTAAACGTCAAAGAGACAAATTACTTCCGTTCTGAAGAAGCCAGACTAGAGAAAATATATTTTACCGGAGGATAACTGTTGACAGAATTATAGAGAAACACTGAACTGTTGAAGTTTCACCCATTATCAATGTTAATATTTTGCCTTCTAATCCAAGACCGGTTTGTAGCCTAATACTGAGTGATTTTCATCTTGTCGATAATAACCAGGCTGAAGAATGAGATAAATAAAATAATCAGAGTGCTAAGACACTTTCAGGAAGACTGTTCCAAATACTAACGCTTATTCTGCAGTATCTCTGGTTTAACTGGGTAAATACAGATAAATAAAGAAACTATAGTTATATTCACTATACTTTTCCTCAGTATATTCAAAACACGAAAACCTACCAGTTTTATTGGGGGCCACTGTACTGTTGGTTAGATTTCAGGTTTTGTTTAGTAAAGGACTAAATAAATTCCTATCATGCATGTGTTTGTGCGCACTCGAGTACGTGTTGTATCATGCACGGACTTTCCATTACAGTTTGTATAATTCTGAAAACACAAGGATTCTAAGTGAAATTATCTAACTGATGCATATTAATTCTAAAATAACAATGAAAATTCGAAATTTCGAAATTTATTTACTTATACTTATTGCTTTATCTTTCATACTTTGCATTGATTTCCTTATTTTCAGTCATTTTAATGGCTAAATTACCGATGCACATCGTTTACGAAAGAGGGGAGGTTAGATTTACCTCCTTCCATTTTACTCGGACTTTGCCACTGCATTGTATTGGAGTGGCGGTTCGTTGCGTTTGATTTACGAAAGCACTTACAAATTTTATGCGATAAGCATCTGTTCATTAGTGACTTCTTTGGTGTGCGTACGTGTGTGTTACCGGCAACGAGGAGGCGGATGCTGCTGCTAAGTCTGCATGAGGTTTGCCTGAGTTATCCACACAGAAACCACCTCCTAGGGAAATGCAGCGGTACTTCCGTCACCATCTCTTTCCGGTTTGGCAGCAATTTTGGGAAGCTTTAGCACTCAATTGCGGACAACCAAGGACACCTTGCAGGGATTCCCGGCGGTCGGAGATTATTTTAATTCGCTGGCGAATAGGTCACACATGCGCCACACTATATTTTGCGTGGTTACCCGGCCTCTGTGTATTCGACGTGCGGCATAAGCCTTTCTGTGTCGCATATACTGCTAGATTGTCCGCTATACGCTCGCGAGTGCCAGTTCCTTGGCCTGGGTGTCAAACTGCGGTCAATTCTTGGCGATCTGAAGCTCAAGTGCTGCGGTTCGTCGCCAAAATTGATTTTGCGAAGCAAGTTTAGCTTGTGTTTTAGAATGTGAACTGTTATTTGTATTATTTAGCGCTTTAATTTTACTGTTTTACCATTCACCTTTTTAAGATTTTAACTGTTTTCACACTTTTTTCATTTTTAACTGTTTTCACACTCACTTTTCACTATTGTATGTGGACTTGGGTATGTACTTTGAACTCGTGTTAAGGACACACATATGCGACATTTCTAAATTCTACAATTATTGACGAATTTTGTGCAAACTCGTGTCAGACATAATACATATAAGGAATAATTTACATTCAAATTTTCATTGTAATATCTTAAACACATTTAAATGTATTATCTTTACTAGCTATTGTTTTGGCAGGGCATCTAAAATGCTCCACACGTTGAAGATTTTTAAATTTTGATAATTTTAAATATTGTTATAGACAGTGCTCTCAAAGGAATGTTGGAAATAGAAAGTTTTATGTCTTAGTTTATTAAATAAAAATATACTTCGAAAAAATGTTTCACAATTTGTATAGTTTTTATACGAGTACAACGTTATAATTCACCAACTGGTAACTATTAATGTTACAGGAAAATCACTCCCACTATTTTTCTGCATTCTCCGTTTGTTGATTACAAGTACTGCGATTCCATACTCGGAGCAGTAAGTTTCCAGGAAATGTGGCGTTCTCTCTACAACACGTAGTGAACCGCGCGGAAGCACTTGGGCAGTGTGCATACCCTGCCTTCGGGTTTCTGGCGCATTTTTCTCTTACACGTTCACACACATTACAATAAAAAATGCTGCTTGTTGTACTCTAAAAATACAGAAGTTAAAAATGTGAAATTGACCTTCACTGCCAAACAAAACTGTAAAAAGACTTAGCTTTAAACCTCATTATATTAACAAGTAAAATGCACCTTCGTGCGTTATATCCTCTGCGCGGGCACATCGTTTGACGCGATGGCGTGAGGTAAGCACAACCACCAGCCGCTCTTTCAAGGCTTGGCATGATACGCTAACAGTACTAATTCATAGCGATTGTTATTCGAAACATACTTTTTAGCAAGCATCGCGCCAATTGGATTAGTATATAGATAATATGAAAACTGGCAGAATATGCATCACCCACATCCATTGAGCTACGCCCCTGGTTTTAATACTCACTTTTTTCCTGTTTGAAGTGAACTTTCAGTTTATTCATTTACATCTAAATTATTTATCGTGTTTTCAGATGAGGTGAAACAGTTGAAAGGAAATGAGGCAGAAAATAATGGACAGAAAATTCGTAGCAGAAGGGAACCATCCCAGCATTTGCATACCGACTGGGGAAAGCATAAAAGTGAAGGGAATCGAACCTAGGGAAATTCGAATGGCAGCCTCACACCTACCGCATCTCACTCGGTGATAGGTAAGTAATGAATTTTCTTGGTTAGGCTCACTGTAGATAGTAAGGTGAAGACTATCTGTGAGACAACGTGGAGGACCTTCTCTGAACCTGTAGACATGCATCGTATTTATTATGAAGCAATAAATGAGGTATGAGCGGGGATTTATCATCTCGACCTATGAAAGATCTTTTGTACCCACGTCCCTGGCTAAGAAGCCCCCGGAAGGAAGGGATGAAGTGAGAGGAGACAGAGGGTAGCCGGGCTTAGGAGATACTACAGGAGAGGGTAAGGCCTCTAGTTTTCAGATTGAGACTCCCGTTGGCAGCTCATACATTGGCTCCCCTCCACCCTGCACTTGCACATCCTCTGAAGGGGGGGGGCACCCAGAGACTGGAGGACGAAGAGTATAGAGCAGAGCATATTCTCTGCTCTCATTCCCGCTTACGCTTTTACCCTAAGCCCCGGCACTACAGCCCACAAAGAGCCAAACCTTACCGCCCAGCCGCTGCGTCCCCCACCTCCGCCTACTACAGGCGTCATTGGTGGAGTGCAGTATGGGAGGGTGGTACGTAGTCAGCGTCCCGATCCCTCCCGGCCAATTATGCGACCTGGGGCCGCTACTTTTCTGTCAACTAGCTCCTCAATTGGTCCCCCGGGACCTAACGAGACCTCCCAGAGGGGTACCGGGGATTGAATCCGGGTCCTCCGCGCAAGCGCGCTACCAACTGCGCTACGGAGGCGGTCACACTTTTACACTAAAGCAGTTAAGTACAATGAAAGGTGAAATGAGAAGTGAGGTGATATGGGGGAACAGGAAATTCGAGGGATGTGATTGATCTTCCCAACGTTCACGTAATGACGCAAGAAAATCCATGGTTCAGGAAGGTCGTCCGAGGGAATTGAATTCGCGACCTTCCGAATGCCAATCGCATACTTGCTGCAGCGCCATCTCGCACGCTAAGCGACAACTAATGGTTTAGTAGTTGCAGCACTGTACCGGGAAACATACCTATCGCACCACTCCACTTTCCAGTCCATCGACAGACGTTTGCAAGAACATTGTATCTTCTAGGTAAACAGGGGCAATGCGGATACTAGACGCACAGTGTCTTTGAAGAAAACCTGACATGAGTCATGTACACTCGTTTCCATTAATGCTGTTCCATCAGCTTCGCGAGGAATTCTACTGACCCTTACAAATAGAGTATATATGCAAGGTGGAGGTTTGTGTTTTTGTTTACCTTTTTACACATGCAGTGGTATCGTGTTTACATGCACAGTTCTATTAACAGGAATATATAACATGAGCAATATCTTTGAATGCCAAATTGAATTCCCATATACCCATAATTCTTCCTCGATACACCTCCGTAATACTCGAATACCCCACGTCAGCTACACTTCAGGGACACTGGGACTGGATTTTCAAATTTTTTTTTTTTTTAATTTTACATCGGTTTGCCTGAAAATTGGCACACTTAATATGACTAAATAAAGAAATGATATACAAAAGCTCAATGTTCTAGGTCCAACAGTTTCTCGCATGATAAAATTAGATAATTTTAACTAGCGAAAAAATGATTTTTTTTAAAAAAACTGGCCATAATTTTACTTTCTCTACTGGTAAAGTAGGGGAAGTATTGTATTCCACCCAAAAATTCGATGTGGAGATTTCACCGGAAATATGTTTTGAGACCCCCTGAATAAAAAAAAAAAAAAAAAAAAAAAAAACATTTTTAGAAAAAGGTCTGTGTGTGTGTGTGTCTGTGTGTCAGTCTGTGGACAGCATAACTCAAAGAACGAAAAGTCGGTTAAAAACCAAAGTTGGTATTTAAGTTTAATGTATTTCAAGGATGCGACACGAAGATTTTGAAGAAAATAACCCCACCCTAAACTACCCTTTACATGGAAAATTTTTCGAAAATTTTGATTTTCTTGAAAATGGCTCTAACGATTTTGATTAAAATGTCATATGTTTGAGATATTTTTATGACAAATGAAATGAATATCTTGAATTTTCTGGCTATAGTCCCTGTAGTCGTATTTACTCTGAACGACTTTTGCATAACTGGTAAAGTGTTAAAGATAGACCAAATCATACTATACAAAAAATGTAGATCTTGCTAAAATACACAATTTATGTCTCAATGAATTTTCTTGTAGGGTTAGCCATTTCGAGATATTAATTGTTATGTGTGCGAGTTTCGGAAAACTTAGAACTTTAGTGAAATGCAACATCGTTGTTCATTTTTTATATGTTAAGTGTGCAAAGAGAACGTAATCTCAAAGGTTTAAAAGATTTGACTATCACTCAAGGCCTACTGTATTCTAATATTCCCCTTGCACCTACAAGGAAATAAACAATAAGATATTTTGTACAAATGTTTATCTCAACTAACACGAAGAAGATACAGGAATAAGAATTTGTACAAATGGTTTGTACAAGAGTAGAGAAAGTCATATGAGTGCAGCACATCAGATTTTTAAGAGAAGTATGCTAGTGGCATTTTCTGATACTTAAATAGACTGAAAATAAATTGAAGTATTTGACTGAAGTCAATAGCATTACCTGCAGAGAAATGCATTTTTGTTTTTATGAAGTTGTTGGTGTTAAAATTGCTGTTCTTTTCAGCATAAATTATATTTTGTGAGCCAATGAATAAAGCAATCAAATGCATATTTAAATTTTTAGATAACACGTTTGAAATTATGTATGCAAATTTACGTTAAAATGAAGTTCATGTCGTCTTACTTGTAAAACTAGCGGGCAGGAAAAAATGTGACAAATTATTTAGTGTCTATAGAAAATTTGTCACTTTAACCTAAAAATTTAGTCCCAGGGTGCTAACATACAGCCCTGCTTGGTCGAGCAACAAAGGCAAAACCTTCATACACACACCCCCTTCCCTGCTATGTACGCGTCGGATGATAAGGTTGGTGAAATATCCCGTGAAGTATATATGAAATACAGGGTACCAACACCCGAGTTATTGCCCGTCCGCTGGGCACTGCTATGTTAGTGGCTAGTCTTGCACGAACAACTTCATACCTTCCAAAAGTTTTAAATGTCATTTGAATTTTAAACTCTCACGGTTACGCCCTCTTTTGCTCGCATCCACATTCTTTGGCTGTTTTCTGTTCTTCAACCCAAGTTTTCGGATTATGCCATGATTGTTGAATGTAGAATCGTATCTATGTATATAAAAGATCTTTTCTTAGACTTTGAAGAGACCATACAGCACATGATGTATTTAGGAACTGAAAACAAATTGCCTGAATTTTCTCAGTATGTATTTATCGATGTTGCAGATAATGAAAGCAACATTTCTCAAACTGAATATATACTTTAACACAATGTGTGGGAATAACTGCTACAAAATTCATGTGTAGTGTGTGAAAGTGTGCTCCTGTGAAGCTTGAAGTGAAAATTTGGGTTTCTGCTCCAAATTAATTCTGAAATGCAATGCATGTGAGCATCTAATCAGAAATGTATATATCACCCAGAATAAAAGATGAAACTTCTAAGCAACCTCCTTTTGAAGTATATGTGATTTATGCCTTAATCTTTTATCGCTGTTTTCTCACTATTCATATTATTTTTCAGAACTTTTCTTCCTGTAAAATGCTCCTTCCGGAGCAGTTTTTGATTTGCACTAATGAAATTTGCTATACACGTTCAGTAACACAAAGAAAAAAAATTGCCCTAAGTTTTGATGTGAGATGTGTCTATTTTTGTTTTTAATTTTCAAGCCCAAAAAAATGACAAATTTTTTATGCCAAAAATATGTTTGTAAATTTAATTTTTCTTAGCCTAAACGGAAGGAGCCACAGAGAAACCCAGGGAAATTTTAAAAAGTACATGTTCTGTGAACCTAGGGTTAAAATATTGGACCAGAATTTAAATTTTTATGGGGTAACAAAAAATAGAAATTGGACCATAACTTCTAAACTATCAGAGCAAAATGGATGAAATTTAATCTGAGATATTTGCATTGCACTATATCTATGGTATAAATGTATACAATCTAGCGTTATTAGTTCAGAATTTCAAAATTTCAGTCATATATATCCTTAACCGAAAATCTCCATATTCACGAAGTTCTTTACCATGCTACAAAAACAGGGGTTTGGTGCACAGTGAGTGCACGTAGAATTATCGGTTCCATATTTTACGACACAACAGTTTATTTAACAGATTATGTAAATTCTATTTTAAATGTTTTTCCCGCAACTAACAAGAAATGAAAGATTGTATGATTGATTTCAGTTGGATTCAGCTATAGCGTATGAATTGGGAAATGTGTATGGTGACAGAATAATTAATCAAGGATTGTGGCCACCTCGTTCCCCTGATCTATCTCCATGCAAGTTTTACTTATGGGGACCGTTAATGGATCAAGTGTAACCATCAAATCCGCACACGTTACAAGAATTGAAGTACAAAATCACGAGAGACTGGCAATCAGTCAACCTGAAGCTTTGCGAGTTGTTTTCAGAGATATAGGAGATATGTTCAAGTTGAAGGTCACCAATCTCAACATCTGTTGTGATGCAGGTATAGTTAATGTTCCGTACCCATCACTTGCCGGTCCTTTACGTGTAACTCTGGCGGAGAGCGCGCCGGTCCTCGCCCGCTCCAGTGCCGCTGTAGGGCGGTACGGCCGATCTACGAACGCACTGGAACAGTTTTCCTTAATTTTCTCAAAAACTGCTAATGCTTTTTAATGAAGTAATAACACACCTTTGATATTAATATAATGAATAAAATGCATATGTTTAATGTGGGAGACATTTATTTTCAAGCCCGAGGCCGTGAAGTGATGAACATATCCAAATGACAGAAGCGGTTCATTTGTGGCCAGTTCTATCACTAGAACTTACCCTCTCAATTGTTTTGCCCGGTATTATGAAGAGTGTGGTGTAAGGGATTTTTATAACTTCAGAGAATGATTCAGCCGAATCCATACAGACACTAGTAACACACAACCGCAAGTCCTTAACCATGAGCACTAAGTGCCAATGCACCATGTGAAACTGGAGGTCGCAGAACGCATTTTGCAACTAATGCACTGAGATGAACTTACCTTGGTGAAGGTTAGTTGACAAGATGAGGACTGCGTGCCTATCACCTCTGTGAACCGTCCCACAGCTGCTAAATGACGCATTTTCACTTAAGGGTAGCTCTAGCGTAAAACTGTGAATTCAATGTGCTGGACTGTGTTGTATTTTGTCAGATGTTTCATATACTAGAGCAGGATTTGCCAAATTACGTCCCAGAGGCCGAACTCAACCCCCAAGCTGCTTTGGATTGGTCACCTTACAAACTGCAAACTCCCCAGTTTGATTATATTAATTTACTCCGAATTTCGAAGGAATAAATAAAATTAAGCTCTCGGATGTTAAATTGTTACTGTAATGATCCTCCAAAGAACAAATACAAGACACTAACTTTCATTTATTACAAATGTCTGCCGATTGGCACATTTCCTGTTTTGAAAGTCTTTGTATAAGGAATGATATCAGTATTCACATAGAGGTATATCTGTGAAGATATTGTAACACCGGGCGCGGCGGAAAACAAAGGACTGTCGGGGCTAAGCTTGCCCACATCACTCACGCGAGCGAACACGTGACTAACAATCAAGCGGCGACATAAAGGTTTTCCAGAGTCTTCGGGAAAGATCTGACTGCGTCATCACCGGCGTGTTTGTGGAAGTTAAGATACTGTGACGTCATTGCTTCTATATAACGAGGTGATGAAACAGCAGGAGAGAGTTAGTTACATATGAGTCGCTCAGTGTGTCAGTGAATGAGACAGCTGTGTGTGCGTGTACGTAGTGAAGGATTTAATGAGCGTCGAATGACTGTATCGTCGGAGACATTGTATGAGAGACAAAGTGAAGAGAGACACAGAAAGGACTGAGTCAATATTACGAGAAATAAACAGTTGAGTTGTGATATCACGAAAGACTTACTGTGTTAACGACGAACAGAAAACTATTTGTGCAAAAGTTTAGAACAAAAAGTGATACAAAAGAAACCGAACGGATTTTATCGTTTTGTCAATATTTTAAACAGTGAAATGTGCGAAATTAAGATAAAGATCTGCTTTGACTGATGGACATTTAGGATCCATTTTGATCATAGGCAGCACACAATTAAAACCACAAATGTCTGCAATTATAACACAACTTCAGTTTGATACTATGAACTGCTATTAATAAAAAAAACTGTCCCTCTTTCTGTTGTTCAATTTACACAGTACACATTCTTTCTGCAATTCCACGCACAGCATTTTACAGATGTCTTGGAATATTAGCAATTTCTTGCAAGGTAAATCTTTCAGTTGCGTCAGGAAAAAGCATGAAAAAACTAGGTAACCCCATCACCAAAAGTGGGTTGGATTGAGATCTGGAGATCGTGGCGCCACATTGTTGGAAAGTGCCTAATGGTATGTCGCCAAAGATCTGGATAATTGTTTGTAGGATGTGGGGCGGAGCTCCATCTTGCATGGGGATTGCTTTTCATATCGTGATTCTACTCTAGGAATGCCGAAGATTTTGTAGTATGTCATAATAGTGCTCACCATTTACAGTAACACTGTTATTCCACTGTTGTATTCTTCAAGAAATAAAGGACAGTGGTCAATTGTAAATTGAAGCCACAGCACTACACACTTTTATATCATAAAGACCTTAAAATCTGACACACATTTTCAGACCAAATTCTACAGCTATGCGTGTTAACTCCACCATTAAGACAGAAGTGTATTTAGTCTGTGCAACCGATCATTAAAATGAATCTCTTTATTTGATTACCCTCCTCGTATGGAGGACTGACACCCCCTAGAACTTACAAGCCAGTGCCTAGGGTCGGATGCCTGTCGTGGAGCAGAGGGACCTATATATCGGACAGAGTGAAGACCGAAGCGGGTGGTTAGCCAAGCACCAGGTATGAGAATGAGGAAGAAAATGATATAAAATGAAGACGAAATGGATGAATGGAAAGGTGATGGAGCAGTTGTTCGAATGAGTGGCGGGGGAAAGCGGAGAACCCGCATGGACGCAGTCTCGTCCTCTACGAATACCACATGCGGTTCCCTAGGGTCGAACCTGGGCCGCCTTGGTGACAGGTGAACGCTCTACCCATTCGACTACAGCGCCATCTCAATTTGAATCTCTGCTAGCACAAATAAAACAAAAACCTACCTGTCCCACTTGTCACTTTGTTTGAGTGCAAACGTTGGTTTCAGTTTATATGGATATAGGCTAAAGTTTTCTTACAGTTCTCCAAACTGTGATATTACTCATCTGCAGTTACCTTGATACCCGTGCAATACTACTAATTCCATAATTATTTCTACGAGTACTTACCTCATTATTTGCATGAAACACCTCGGTGACGTCATAGATTGCCTTTTACTTTTCAGATTTCTTATCAGCAACAGAACCAGTTTTCTCAAACTTCCCGATTAAATCCCCATAATTACGACTGAAACATGGACCTGCTCTTAAATTATGTCATAAATTTCCTCAGACCTTTCTTTCATAATAACATTGAATCAACTGTATTATATCATTTAGTGATAGAGCCATGGTTTCTTATGACAGTGTGAATAAAATTACTGCAGTTTTATTCAACAAAACTGTACCCATGGTGAACTGAAAGAAAAGTAGAAAACCAAACTGCACTGTTTGTAGAATGTGATTTCTTTTGCTTTTATCCTATCTTAAATATTATAATTTTATATTTATATCCCTTTAAGGTTTGGAGTGACTTTTGAAGGACCTTATATATTGCTTAAGAATTGTACATACATTTTTGGCACCTCTGGGAAACTATCCATCACTCGCCGTAGTTCACGTTAAGAAATGCTGGTCATTTCCTGGCGGATATTGTTTTAACTATTCCGGAGTGTGTGGTTGTTTGTTGTTGTTGTACATTTTAAGTTACCCCAGAGATAGAAATTGCAGGGCGATCGAGGGACCGGAGAGGACCGAGGGGACTACAAATCTCTACTAGTAATTCTGTCCCGAAACACTTAATTGTTCTCATCGAAAGATTGGACATGTGAGGTTTTTTTTTTAAGGTTTAAGGGCGCTCAACTTCTGGGTCATTAGCGTCCTTCTAAAATTCATGGCAATAGCCAGATATAAACTTGAATCAAAAATAAAATACTAGTATCAAAGAAAAAATACACATAAACGTAAAAACAGCGGCAATAACCGGATATAAAACAGTGTAATAAATATATCAAAAGGCATAAACAAATATCTAAAATTTTAAATCCTCAAATTGATATTACAATCCGCTAAAAACTTAAAAACTCTATCAACCGCTGTTTTGTCGTCCGCTAGGAGCTCTGCAAGTCTGGCAGGCAGCTGCAGGGAATCCCGAAGGTGCGCTAGAGAGCAACACTCTAACAGTACGTGGCGCCATGTGAGTTGTTGCAGTGGTATTGAAAAAGACACCACGCTCCCAGTCTGTCAATTCTCTAAAACAGATACAACATTTTATTCGCGTATGCACGGGCGTCAATTGTTGACTGGAAAAAATTAGCCCTATAACTCGGAACCTAATATATTTCATGACGAAAAAATTGGTGTATGGTGTGTATTAGCGGAGAAGGATTCCTCAGAGCTCCAATAAGTGACGGTGGCCTGTTTCAGCATCTCCTTTCATGAAATTGGTAAGCAAAGCCTTTAAAAGTAGTTTTAAAATGTTGTATGGCTTCGTCCGCATCTTTCTATGATAGCGGGAGGCGGCAACGAGCGCCAAGGATGCGGACGGGCAAAACACCGTGCAGCTGGTTCGTAAGCTTTTTGTTCTCCCATTAGAATGAAACTTTTGAACTTATTTCCAAGCTACATAGAAAGGGTAAAGGTAAAGGGCACGGGTACAGAGGGGTACACCTCACTCACGTCGACCTACACAGATCTATTGTGACTACCACCCCCCCAGGAGGTAGGGATGAAATGAGGGAACCGAAGGGGTGTCATCAGACTCGCAGCTAGACAGGCCCACCAGAGACGCGTGGAAGTTCCTAACAGGTGTTGAGATGTCTTCATCCCGATACCAGGCCCCGCCAAGCAGCCATCACACCGCGAGTCCGGGGCGGTATCGCACGAAGCCACCCAGCGCCGAGAACAGCAGTTACCATGCGCAGTCATCCATGCCATCTGCCCTACACTGCCCACACTACATGCCTGGAACTGCACCACTTGAACGATAAGGAAATGATGGAAAGGAAACCGTGGTATGAAATAATGCACCCCAGCATTCGCCTGGGTGACATGGGAAAACCACGGAAAAACCCATATCAGAGTGCACGGCCACGGGGATCTAACTCGCGACCTTTCGAATGCGGGCCACAGACATCCCGCTCGGTAGTCCAAGCTACAAAAGTGCCATATTCTTAGTATACTGTGACAAATTGTAAGTCCAGTTAGTTTAATATAAACTAGTGTTTTAACCCGATGCACATTTTGTATTTGGTAAGCTTTTGTCTGTTTTTATTGTTTACCATTTGTGCAAAAGTCATGAAAATGAAGGGATCTTCTGAGAACATTCCCAAAAAATGCAAGGTGTGACTAAGAAATTGCCATGGAAGGCCTGTTTGTATCCGTCACTGGATATCGAGTGTCTGGTTGTGTTTCTGCACGTTACAGGCAAGAGCCGATTCGCGTTCCGACTGAAGGAGTGGGGTGGGGAATAACAGCCAAGAAGATCGGACATCACTGTGCTGTAAGGTATTTGCTTTATCTTGCCTTATGCCTGAAAAGGAGAAAGATATGTAAAAAGAGACGCAGATAATCACCCTTCTGTCTAAAGAGGCCGATATTAATAGACATCCAACGTTTCTGCCCCAGAACATATTTTCTTGGCCCTAATTTGCGTGGTGGAACAGACCTTCCACTTTTATCGTCCTAGAGAGAAGCTAAACCATCGCTGCTATAACGAGGATTGTGAAGAGCAACTTATGCTACCCTTCCTTTCCCTTCTGCAAGTACTTCGCCCCTTTTTCAGGAATGATGATGATTATTATTATGATAACCCATTTGAAAAAGATTTAGAAAAAGCTTATGACTCAATTCAGAGGAACAATTTGTGTGAAGTATTAGAGAAATATAAAGATAGAAAATTAAAGTAGCTACTAAACTAAGAATGAACATGTGCTTAGCCAGTACAGTGATGTTTCTCTCTCGGCGTTGCCAGTTTTACACGGAAGGCGGTTTCGGTGCGACAAAGACGGTCAAATCTTCATCCTTGTCGCCCGCTCGCTGGGCAACTGGCAACGCCGAGAAAGTAACATCACTGTATTGGCTAAGCCATGTTCATTCTTGTTTTGTAGCTATCCTAATTGAAATTATTAAACAGATTTATAAAGATAACACGACTTACGTTAAAACTTAAAAAAAAAGGACTAAAACAAGGTTGCAGTCTATCACTAATTTTATTTAAGGATACGCATCTGTGTAAAAAGACTAAACATTTAAAAAATTGCAAAAAATGGATTTTTGTTTTGTCAAATTGTATAAACCTTCTGCTTTAGTTTGACATGCTTTTTATAGCCTTACGGTCTTTTTAACTATGTCACGTGGCCGTCTGATTGCCTGTAAGTGGCCGTATTCATTTAAATCCATACAGTTCCATTATCCTTGCTATGACTTCGAACTTAGTTTTTCCATGTTTTTATTTTTAACACTATTTGCTATTTAAAATGCTCCACACGATGTAATTTGCAGTACTTATGCATGAAACTTGGTGTACCTGCTTA
Source organism: Tenodera sinensis (assembly GCA_030765045.1). NCBI lineage: Eukaryota > Metazoa > Arthropoda > Insecta > Mantodea > Mantidae > Tenodera > Tenodera sinensis. The sequence continues at coordinate 56,752,111 of CM060972.1, forward strand.
GAAATAACATTAAAAAGAAATAGTGAGATAATTTTTTCATAACATGAATAACTGCTGAGTAATTAAATATTAAAGTTTACATTTCAAAATTTAAATGAAAAAAATAATGAATTTAAACTTTAAAACTTATTTTTATCCAAACTAATAACAAGATTAAGAAATTATCTCATCAATTTGCTAACATTCTATTACAGGACATAACTGAAAATTATTAAGTCTTTCAAATCAAAATTGCATCATGGGGAACCATTTATACAAATATTTAAAAAAATATAATAAAATATTAATATGTTAGCAACTAATCTGACTAAATGTATGAAGTTTAGCACACTTACTGCTCACTATATAGTGATTGTTGTGTTAAAATTTCAAATCAATCCAATGAAAACTGTAGATTTTCAAAATTTCACAGATGGGTATCCTTAATACTTATATAGAATATATATTAATGAAATGGAAACAAAGTTGCAAAGGTATAGGAATTCCAATAGGAACAGATGTTTGCTGACACTACAATTTGGCGATGACAAACTGATTTTAGCGCAAGAGAAAGTTGATATGGAATTTACGATGAAAACATATGAATCATGGGGTCTTACAATAAATTTAAAAAAGAAACCATACTTGGCAATAAATAGCAATGAAAGAGAATTTAATGTTGGAAAAAGGTATACAAATAAAGCAAGTGGAACAAACACAACTGTAGGCAAAGATAATATAAAGCATAGAATTGAACAGTCGGAAAATATCGTTAAATGTTACATGGCAGGATAAGCACATTTGGAAAGATACCAAAAATATATTGGTGGAATTTCTTGCAATATATGGAAGGTGCGGGCGATTAATAATTACTACAGGAATAGACTAATAGCTCTAGAAATAAATTATTTAGGCAGATGTGCGAGGAAGTCAAAATTAGAGCATATCACAAATAATGAAATTAGAAACATAATGGAGGCAGAAGAAAGCATAATTAAAAGAATCGAGAATAAGAAATTGGCTGCCCCCGTAGCGCAGTTGGTAGAGCACCTGCCTGGGTGCAAGGGGTTCTGGGTTCGATTCCCGGCAGGGGGGTAGGAATTTTTCTACAGCCAGGATTATTCCTTCCCAACTCTGGAAGTATAATGACAGCGCCGTGGCTGAGTGGTTAGACCACTCGCATACCACCTAGGCGATCCTAGGGACCCGCATGTGCTATTCGTGGTGGACGAAGCGGCGTCTGGGTGGGTTTTCTCCGGGTTTTCTGGTTTCCCCCACCACTCTTTCCACTGTCACCTTTCCAATCATCGATTTCGCCTGCATTTCATATCATCCTCTACCTCATTCTCATACTTCCAGGTCTTCACTCTGTCGGTCCATAGGTTCGTCTGCTTCCCGACAGGCGTCTGACCTAGGGGGTGTAAGTTCCACGTAAGCGGAGGGTAAACAAAAAAAGAAAAGAAAAAGTTAGACACGAGTTGGCAGTGAGTGCAAGACAGCTGTGCGTGTGTAGTCCTATTGGTACGTTTTGAGAAGATTCAACGAGCGTCGCGAGTGATTGTAGGATATGAGAGACAGATGGAGTGAAGAAAAATACCGAAAGAACTGAGCAAGATTATGGGAGGTACAAATTGGTCATTTGTGAGAGCCCGAAAGACTGTAGACTATGTTAATGAGAAGAAAACTACTTGTAAAATTCTAGAAGATAATAAAGTGATAGAAAATTAACCGGACTGCATTTTGTCATTTTGTAACAATATAATTTATATGTAAAATATGGCATTTTAAAGTTCATATGATGTTTAAGCACCTCAGAAAATGTGATCTTTCTAGATTCAATAGTTTTGGAGAACGACATCTGCATGTAGAAAATTATAAGTTAGGGAAAATGTAAAAAACTAAAACACCAGAAAAGGGCGTGGCACATGCAGCATGTTATTTAAATTAGATTTCGACAACTATAAAATGTACAATGACTCATATATTATATCAATGGATTCGGGAAAGAATGGACATTTCAGTTGTGAAAAGGAGAAGAAATAGATTTTTTAACTTCAGAACTACAGTATGCTTTTAGCATGTAATTCTTCCTGATTCAGATTTCCATTCATTATAGAACTAAATGACTTTTTATCCTTTATTTGGGTATACCGGATGGAAGGTTGTGCTTCGGCCATACGTTAACCAGAGGTTCTACATGATGAGTGTAATAAATATATCCAATACAGTTATTGTAAATAAAGAATCGTTTCACTGAAAAATATTTGGATAATTGTGTCAAATATTTGGAGCCATCTAGCTTCTTGACCAACGGTTTATTATTTAACTAACTGTCGCGTAAATATTGTGAACAATGGTGTAATGCATTTCTAGCTTAATTAGAATGAATTTAATTGAAATTGAAAGTAAAATGGCATGCAAAGTTAATTTCTAAAAGATTTAGCAACGTAAAGTTAACATTAAATTGTGATTAAATTCATTCGAATTGGAATAGATATTGCAGCATTGTTCACAGATGTTTGCGGGACAGTTAGTAAAATGATAAACCATATACATATTTGAAATGTTTGACACATTTTTTTCCGGCGAAACGATCCTTTATTGACAGTTGTATTAGACATATTTGCTACTGGTTAACGTGTGGTCGAAACAGTAGCTTCCACTCTGTATCCATTTGCCCATGTATATCCTCTAGTCTACCTTTTATTTTCCAAGCCCCTTTCATTAATATGTATTCCGGTGCCCACATTTCCCGTAATTTAAGATTAACAACTCCTTGATTTCTCCAAACCATGGTTTACTAGGTGATTCAGGTGTATATTATATGGTTATTTGTTTTCTCATTTCCAGCTAAAACCGGGGGAAAAGTTCCACTAATTTTGAAGTATATTAAAAATATTGAAGGTTATATCACCTGCTTGAACCAGATTCACTGTTTTCTCTTAGCCCCTTGGCTGTTTTCTGTTCGTGCGGGCTAAAGCAAATGTGGCGTGTTAGAAAACCCAGGGTTTCTATTTAGTCCTGGCAATACTTTCGATGTTTCCACGTGCATCTTAACAATCTTGTCTTGAATAAAGTAATACCATAAATTTTAGGAGAAAGATCCTGTTTTCTGGCCTTGAGAGCAAGAAAGTCATATGCATAAAGACCTCAAGTGACCTTCCGTGACGTCACCACCGTGACGTCACAGCAGGTGGTGTAGTGGTGGTGGAGGAGGTGGAGCATGCGCACTGGACTGTTGCAAAGGCAAGGCGATTAAAATGTTGTTCGGTCGGTTCTTGTGCGGGCAATCGTGCAGAAAGTTAACAAAAGCGCAGAGTGTTGGTTAGTGTGGACAAGGTGCAATGTCGTGTGTGCGTACGACGCTGCTGCTGAGATGAGGATTAGTGCTCCTGTCTAACGGTGAGTGTCAAAACTTATATTGGGTCATGTGTACCTTAGATCTCAACAAACTCCAGTCCCGCTCCTCTCCCTGCGTCCACAGTGCTCTGGCTATTGGGAATTAGTATAAACAGTTGACAGTGGACAAAATAAACAACTGTCTGTAAAATTGTTTCAGGCTCGGTAACATTACGAAATTAAATAGTGGCCGATGCGGGCTTCTGACCAGTTTAGATGCATATATGTAAACACATTTTTATATTCATGTAGCTACTACAAATCGCGTTCATCATTTTAAAATTGTAACTAGCTTATTCTGATTTTTTTGACGTAATTTAGTTTGCCTGATCTTTGTTTATTTACAATAAAGGTGCTGAATATGCAGTGCAGAGAGTGTACATTGTGACTCTCATAAATGAGAACCCACCGGATATATATCAAAACCTAATTAATGTAATATGCAAAATGAATTTTGAATGGTTCTGTGCATATTTCTGAGCCAGGTGTTTCATAAGTGAGACTTGAAAATTATTGTTTAAAACACATTTTCATTTATAAAAGTAGATATTTTTTAATTTCTGGTTATATGCCACCTATAACATAAAACAAGACCATATAAGAGGCGTTTTACCTTCAAATCATAGGCGTCGCGAAAGGGGGGGGGGGACAAGGGGAGGGGGCCTCGGCCCCCCTTGGAAGTTGGTAAACTTAATGTGTAGCCAATTACTGACTATTAAATTATTTTAATGTAAAGAACAATTTTTATTTAGCACAAATTAATACGGTTATCTGCAACAAATATTGTAAATTTTGACAGTAAAATAATGATTTAATATTATCTGATTGCAAACTTCCAACATGTGCCCCCCCCCTCCCCCCGGAAAAACGTCTGCCAACACTCATGCTTCGAACAGTTCCTCATCGGCAATAAAGTTCATTGCTAATGTTTGGATTGATTTACCTTAGTTATTATATTAAATTCACCCGCACATTCACGTTCTTTTCATACTTCCAATTCCAGGAAGAATAGGAAATAATCCTTGTTAAAACAAATCCCACTCTCCAACCGGGAATCCAACCTGGGTCGCTGGATTTGAAGGTTACCATGTTAACCACTACTCTACAGAGCCAGTCTTGCAAACTTTGTTCTAAAGATAATACCAAAAACCTGAGCATTATTCATTTAGTTTACAAAGGGAGGATTTGAAGCTTCAATGCTAATCATCTTAGAATTACGATGGAAGTAGATTAAGAAACACTTTAGGTAACACATTATTATGCACAAGAATTAACAGTGAGGTAAAATATTGAAACAAATAGCCTTAGCTATTTACGTATTTTGTATTTTGTTTGTCCCTTTGCTGTTCAGAAATGCAATTATTTCTTGGTTTTGTTTTGATGTTAATTTCTAACTACACAAACACTTTTATTGTTAATTTTAACATAGCTACTAATTTGAATAATGCATGCCGAATTATTTTGCGGCGAGCATTTTTAACAAAATGTTTACTAATAAGAACAATTGACTGCAAATTGCCTTTGTGTATTAAGTTTGATTTTTGTCACGACAAAACAAAAATAGTTAATTTGCTCTTGTTGACCTAACCTAAACTATGCAGTAAAACGAAAAGTTTTACTAGTAATACACAATCTATGGCTCTACACGTATCAGCACACAGTTGAAAATGTTATTTTTTATAATTTATATAATTTATAAAGCAGTAATGTTGAAGGCCAGATGAACATTTTTATGTAATTCTTATACTATAAGTAGTTACCACATTCATACATAGTCGGCTAATAATGGCACATGTGCTATAATCGTTGCTAGAAATGACGTCACCACCTTCTGTATACAATTTTATGCAACCTATCTGCAAGAACAAAACTGAAATCTTCATTCGCCCTGAAAAATACTTAGGTCAATATTCAAATACGATAATTACTTTATCAAAGATTATTAATTAAAAAACAAAATGTAGTAAATAATTTTCATTGACATAAAAACTAATCTAGTGAAGCCTTAACCAACACAATTGTGTTTGTTGATATTAAGTACCCAATTGGTCACATTTGGAACTTTTATTGAAATTTTCCTGCGCTGAATTAACACGTGTTTTATTGAAATTTTTCAAATCAGTATATACATAGCTTACAAAAACAATTTTTAAGCATATCTGCAAAATTAAATCTGTTCAATAAATGAGCAATAAGTAACAAAAGTTGATGCAAACAGTGGCCCATTGGCCATATAATTGCTGATTTTTTCTCCAAAATCTTTAAAGCAGTTCCAAAGTTTGGCTGTTCTGTAGTTTGGTGCTGTTGTCCAGTAAATTTATTGCCAGTGTATTGGTATGTCTGCGGCGTTTCTAGTAGGAGAGACTGTAGTGATTTCCTGTTTGATTGTCGGAAGCTGTAAATCAGGTAGATGTGTTTGGTACTGGTGTGCCAGGGGATGTTAACAATGATTGGGCGAATTTTGGACTAAAAACACTAGTCTCTCTGCCTTGCTGTGCCCCATAATACAAAAACAAACAAACATTTACCAATGACAAACAATTGCTGCCAAAATTACGTCATAACAGCACAAAAGCTTAGCAAAAACTCACTGTTGTAATTAACTACAAATTGATAATTTAATCGTCAGAGTTGCATATAACCCGTATGTAATCTTTATTATGAAAATTAAAGCCTTAGCTATCGCTTGTTCCCTAAATATTCATCATTGTCATTTTTCCAATATATATTGCTATATAAATAACTATTATAGTATTGTTTCTGTTGCAACTATAGCGCTCATAATTTGGCTTCATTTTTTACTGTATTTTATAGCATGAGATAAATATTATTTGCTAAATTTTACGTGCTGTGAATTTTCTTACCGCGGTTTAATTCATTGTTTGATTCATTACTTATTTTAGTATCCTTTTCGCTGTATTAATCATATAAATAGCCATAAAATATTTGATATGAAATTCTTTAGTTATTGCACGTTTCCCATAGATGTCTGTTACAGAAATATAGTGTGTTTTGTATTAAGATGAAAGTGCTATTGCATAAGAAAAATTAATCATAAGAGAACTAATGAGCTATGTGAATTTTTCCCATCTTATGAAATACAGAGCTGAAATACCCAGCCTTGCCCGTTGTTTGAAGTTTTATCTAACATCTTTGAACTTGGGTTGCATTTGCCCAACAATTTATTTGGAGACGTTTAAAAAATATTACTTAACATAAATATTTAATTAAAACTCTTAGGATACTTTAAGGACTAAATACATAAAAGCAGCGGAAAGACACTATGCAAAAGTATTTTTGAATAACCACAAATACCACAGGAAGAAAAGCGAATTCAGGAAACTGAATGTAATACGTTGCATTTCGACAATATAAAAAAGTGTATGAATTGTTTGAAGCGTGAGAAGAGAAATATATGTGAACGTGGTACATGAAAGGAAAGTGCGTTAAGAAAACCATGTGTATGCAATACGTTGCATTTGTATTTCAGTCATATAGAAAATTGTATGAGTGATATGTTGAATAGCGAGTAGAGAAGAGCATGTGAAGGTTACATAAAGGAAGAAAAGAGAAAACCGTGTGAATGCAATGCAATGCGATGCATTTCTATTTCAAACATAGACAACTATATGCATTGTTTGCAGAAGTGGGGGAGGGAAATAAATGTGGTTGTTTCGTCAAAGAAAAGTGAGTAGAGAAAACCATGTGAGTGTAATACGCTGCTTTTCTATTTCAATCATAGAAAATTGTATGAATTGTATGTTGAAGGACAAGTAGAGAAATGTGAATGTTTTACGTAAAAGAAAAGCGAGTAGAGAAAACCATGTGAATGTATATTGCATAGTAAAATGGATAGCATAGGAACCTCTACGAAAAACATTTCTATCTGCCAATTTTCATCGCATTCGGATGAACGGCGTTGCAGTTCATAAAGACATTCATTTTTCTATAGATTTGGGACTCTCCATAGCTCGTAAGAGTTATTTTAAAGCAGAAAGTTGCCATTAGATTTGGGCTTTACGATAGACAAGTGACCAGTCGCCACGTAGCAGGGGAGTCCTAGCAAGAATGTGAAGCACGGCCGGCACAACATAGCCGCAAGGATCGAAGTAGAGACCACTGACCCCAGGTCCACTTGTCCTTCAGTCGCTATGCAGCAAACCAGTTGGCCGACCACGTGCTGCATGCGCCCCTCCTAACTTCGCCTTCTTTTCACATTTCATTGGTGGTTTTTATTGGTTAATAGACATCACGAATTTTCTGGAAGAATCCAAGATTTATTCGCGATCTATCTTTTTCAGCCGGGGACTAGGCATAATGGTGCAACATATCTTAAAATTACTTTACTCCTTTATTTAACATTTTGGTATTTCAGAAAGGTTCCTTCTCAGACTATAGATGCAGTTGAACAAACAATATATTAAGTGCCAGTTGTCCTCAGAACATCAGTGCAGCTAAATGCACCATAGATTATACATTTGGCTACTATTTAAAAGTATATACAAAAGCTCTTTCAAAATCTGACTTTATGGCTTTTTTCCCTGGAGATAACATATTTTTAATTTTAATAATGAGCGTACAAACTTAAATCATCAAAAATAATCACAATATTTAAGAAAAACAATGCTACAAAATACAGAAGCTTGGGAACTAATACTTTTCAAAATAAGCAAAAGGTTAAAAAGAAAATGTCTAAGTATAAAAATTTGACAAATCTGACTTCCTCTACTCACTTTTCCACAAACCATTCTTAAAAACGGTTATTCTTCTATTGAATTCATTCTAATCAAGATAAACATCTTTAGAAATAGTTTTGTTACAGATTTTTTTATAAGTAGAATAGGATTAGAAGAATTTTGTAGACGTAAATTAATAGTCAAATCTTTCAAGAACTGGTCGCTCCGTGATGACTGGAATCCCATTATCTTTCCATGAACAGGAAATTAAAAACCGAGCAGCGACTTCCTAGTTCAGAAACGTATAGTTATTGCAAGATTTAAACTAAGAATCGAGGAATATCTCTCTCTTATAGTTATCTTTACAAAAATTTTATTTCATACAAATCATTTTTTGTATAGCAGATTTTGGCTGCCTTACAGGTTACCAATTATGCAAAAGTCGTTTACAATGAGGAGGATTGCAGGGGCTATTCCAAGAAAATTTAAGATATACATTTCATTTGTTATGGAAATATTTTAAACGTATGGCATTTTAATTAAAATCGATGGCTATTTTGGGGAAAGCCAAGTGTTCGAACATTTTTCCATCTAATGGGTAATTTGGTGTGGAGTATTTTCCTGAAAGTCATTGTGTTACATCCATGGAAGATACTAAGTTTAGTTTTTAACCAATTTTGGGTTTTGAGTTATACTGTTCACAGGCTTACACATTTGGTATCGAATTTTTGGATGGAATACAATAATTCTTCTACTTGTTTTACGTAGTAGAGAATGTAAAAATGAAATGTACATTTTGGAAACAACTCTATTGGTTGTGTTGATCATGGTAGATACAACATTTAATGGCGGCTGATACCTGACCAATACTATTCTCTTTCCTGTTGTATAAATGCATTTTGTGGGCGCAAATGATATTTGTACCATCGGCGTTACAGCCTGTTTAACTATACAAGTCTAAGATTGGATGTTGTGTTGAGACACACGCCATTAAATGTTGTGTCAGCAGTGTATGATTGGAGAATCATATTTGTATCTAATCCCCTTAAATATCGGCAACTCCTTTGTACTAACGGTGGTTGATATCCATAGTCAGTTTTCACCCTTCGTCTCGCAGTACAGCTAAAGCGGAGAAGTTGCCGATACATAAGGGGTTTATTCATCCCAGTTCTTCAAAACACCGTTAGTAAACTCAATAAACGAGCTATTAGTAGAACAGAGTAGAATATTTGTACTGAACTTGAAATAAATAAATATATCAAATTCTTAAATTACTTACATTCTAGTACAAAATGAGTCTGTGTCTTTAATTTTATTAAGGGCTATTTTACACCTGGCACTCTATTTGACTTAGCCCTTATTGTATTTCCTAATAGCTACTCTCTCGTTACTCGTCTGTTGTGCTCCTTTCCCTTTGCTTTTTTACTTTCCTTAGCTATTTTTCATTAATTTTCCTTGTAAACTCCCCCATATCCTTAATTCTTTTCCTTTCTTTAACTGTTAGCACGTGGTTAACGAAAAACACAGGCTACGCCACGAATTGAAGTTCCGTAGTCTGATACATGGTTAACATTGTGTACCATCGTGATAAAAATATATTTTGTATGAATTCAACGAGCAATTTTTGGGTTGTTTAGAATATGGATGTATTAGGCGATTGTGGTTTTACTTCATTGGGCCATGACCGGACTGGAATTTTGTCACTGCAATTCGGGCCGTAACCTGTCTTTCTCGTTAGCAGCGATTTCCTTGCTTATATGTCCCACCTTGTATTCCAAATTTCCTCTCTCGATTTCTCTAGCTCTTTACATTCTATCGTGTATCTTATTCTCCACATATAACATATGTTCCCGATTCATTTCCCCTTAATCCTCTGAGGAACATTGCCCCTGCTTCTGCCCCTACCCTTAAGTGAACACATTCTACTCTCCTGCAATCTCTTAATTATTCTATATAAACTTAGACTTTTTATTTACCAAACCCCTGCAAAGTTCTTGTTTTTAAATATCTTCTATCCATTTATCACTACATTCCAAAACTTACCATTTAAATTATCCTCCCTTCCTATATTTAACTCAATTCCTTTCCTTGCTCTCAACCATTCTTACCTGAAGTTGATTTCTGTTGGTTGACACAAATATTCTTCTCTTTGAAGGCACCTATATCAATATTACAAGATTCTTTCCATAATTTATTCTTTCTCTCTGTTCCTAATTCTATCAATACTATTCCCTTGGTGCTGGCCTGCTTAATACCAAAAGCTCTTTGGAAAATAAACTGTATATTCGATCTATTTTTTGCATAATTCTGTGACCCCATATTTCTACTGCATACCACATCTTTTATTCAACCTCTGCTTCGTACATACTTTCAAACCAATAAATGAGCTATATGAAATACTGTTTCAGTACTCAGGAACCAGTGAATACCTCTAATTCTTTCTCTCGTCCCAATCTTTTCCCTTAAGATAATTACCAAGGCTATTAAAATATGAATTAATTCCATTCACACATTTATTTGGATTCTGAGATATAAAAGATTGGAGATGCATCTTTGTCACCTGTATTGAACTTGAAGCTGCATGTCTAAACTATCCGGTTGCCTAGTTTATTCAACTTTTAAACGTATTTTCTCAGTACATAACGCTAACCATATATGGAGCTATCGGCTTTTAATCACCAGTACGATTATATTTTTATCTTGGCAAAAAAAAATGCTTGACAAAAGCAAGTTACGTATAATTACTTTCTCTTTAATGGACACCCAACCTTTGTACTTGTTTAACAAGTAAAAGTTGCAAAGTTACTGTTAGAGTGTACCAGATTATTAAAATAAACAATAAACAAGTACGTATTACCCTTCGGTTATCATGTACTCGAACTAACGCTTATAATCTTTGTACCACGTTACAGACTGGAAACATTCACCACAAATATTTTCGGATTTATATTAATTTGTACCCTAAAAGGGTCAAGAGTGCATAGATATCACTTCAGTGTATATAAAAAAAGCACAATCTGAAACGACTATATGTAAAATACACACTGACAATCCATACAATTTGCATGGGATGATGACAAACAAAACAATAGAATTATATGTCCAGAGCATATTGCTTAAAATATTCGTAAATTCAAACAAATCAAAGAAAATATCTAGTAAATGTTAATGCTACAAGAAGGGTTACTCGAAAAAAAGTTAATACCTTACAAATTTTTCTGTAGTAGATACATTTTTATTTGTCTCGTGGTTCCCTATTTATATAAAGTTCAATGAAGAGACTTCACAGAAAATCTAAGATATACTTTTTCATGAAAATACCTTGAACATACGACACCTTAATCAAAATTGCTAGCCATTTTTTCAGGAAATAAAAGATGGAATTTTTTCGTGAATTTTTCCTTATCATAGAAAGATACTGGACTTAAATATAAAAATTAGACCTTTCATTTCTTAGCAGACACACATGTGCACGTATAAGTTTATCTAACCCTCATCCCTACCACAAATTCCAAGAAATACTGAAATTCGTATTGAAGCCTTAACGGAAAATATTTAATTATGGCAGTATGAATAACACAGCTTCGTTTTAGGCTACCTTGCATTTTATGGAATAAAACAGCGAGTAAAAAACTGGGAATAACTGAATTCTAAATCACTTCCATGACTGGTAAATCGTAACAGATAGACAAAATCTTAGTACCCAAAACAAATATATGTTTACAACATGTTTATGTGAAATTATCTGATATAAACCATTTCCTAGGTATTACCTGTTTGAATTTTCCAATTCTTATACTGTTGCTCAATAACTCATTCGTAAAAGCCAATACACAGCGAGGGCTCCTAAAATATTTGAGTACCTATTCCTTAAGCTTACTGTATTCTGTTCCCAGTGTCCTATACTGAAATACGCAATAAAAGCGTTTATAAAAACATCTTCTCGATCAACATGAAGTAGATAGAATTTTTTATGAGTGTTTTGTACAATCAGATGTTTTATTATTAAGCATAATTATGAATATTTGGAATAAAATCATTTTCTTGCTTTCGCTGCTTAACTCATGCCATCTATTATATAAAACATGCGTTATTCAAAATGGCTCCGCCTCATTTAGTTCGGTTGTGTGGGGATCTGCTATACATGGTGCATATTTTCTACAAATTCTTATAAAAACAAGCAGAAACTTTCGTGCGCTTTATATTTGCCCTAGAATGTTCAAGTAGTTACTTTGAATGTCTACTCAGTTCCCTACTGAGGAGATTTCTCTTCATCGAACGCATCTTCTTCATGGAATGCGGAGAGCAAGTTCGATTTCATCTGAACTGGATCCTTCCGCGAAATGCGTCTCCATATTGAACTTGAGGTTACACCCAAATAATTATGTGCCTCCCTGGTCTATCTCGGTGAGATTTCAGTAGCACTAAACACGTAAATCATCCCAGTTATTGAGTTTGCCTCATGTGACTGCTTACGTACCGGGTATGTAAAATAACTAAGTGTCGTCTAATTAAAAAGTATAAAAATATTTAACTCCAATGCAGTTGTTGCCATTGTGCAACATATGTTTAGTGATAGTTTAAGAATATTTTAAATATTTTTTTTTGTTATTTTTATATGATATTGGCATTTAATAATAAAATAAAGGTAGCTATTTATGTAATAAATGTAACAATTTATTTTAGTTTCTTTGTTTCTTTTTAAAAATAAAAATCTATGTAGTTGTCTAATGTAATCTGTCATCTACGTGTACCATCTCACTGGTTACTTTACGTGGGCCCTCCCCATCCTTTACCACATCCATATTTGAGTCGTTGGGATTAAATTTACGACGTTCGGAAATGAACAACACCTACCGTGTACACTATCCGCTTTGCCCTAGGTAGCACGGGGTCTTTGGACATGCAGAAAGCGTTGGAACTCGCTCGTGATACCATTCGTTATCACGAGACCGTCATGTCTTCTGTCGCAGCTTTTGTGCCGCGCCTACTTAGAGCTACTAACCAAGCTAAAAACGCACTATTAATAAGTAGAATTTCAATTTTGAAATTGAAGTAAATATTGATGTAATATTGTGCATTATCCTGTTCTCATTTACCAATAAAAATATCTGCACGTATACACCTAACACCCTGCCACCGAAGGTCCATGCTAGTAAAATCGATTCTACATAATTTTCGAGAGTTGGGGTCTAATATAAGCGCTACAGTCAGAAAAACAAATGAGCACGGCAGATCTGTTGCTATGACAACAGCCGCCATATTGCCGACGCCACATTAACACATGGCTATCCATGGCTTGTATTTAATTTCACTCTCTGCATTACTTTCTTGGCTCTAGCTTGGAGTTGTTGTGTCTTGTTTTTGCTGTGTGATGTTCATTAACATGTAATTGAAATAGAGTTTCATACCCTGAAGGGCTCTTTCCGTTATTTCCCTTCCGTATTTGCTTGTGCAAGGCATGAAATCGTATATGGACGCTAGCCCTGAATTTTCGTTAACAAGTGAAACAACGTGGTTGTTTGTAGCAGAAGTATTAGGCCTAATTTATTTGTTTCTTAATTCTTCTCTAGCCCACTAGTATGTTCAGCTTATGAATGAATTTGGGTTAAAATTATAAACTAAAACTGAATTATAATTGCGATTCGTTATGCCTACTTTGTCCCACTTTAATCAGAACCTTTATAGACACTTAAAGAGCATGCAAGGGAGACCCAAGTACAGGGCAGCTTTTCCCCTCCTTTACCATTTTAGACCTTGGAGCACTCTTTAAATACACTGCTATTGAAATATTTTCCTAAATACGATTAAAATTACTCGTGGTTGCTTCTTTTTTTATTTAGGTGGCCTCAGAGCATATTTTTAGTGAAATCTCGATATTGAATTTTTGAGTGGAATGCAATACTTTGCCATTCTTTTCTAATAAGTGTACATCGGGTTTTAAAAGTTCTCAAGTTTTCAAGGATGTAATTTTATTAGTACCACCTATAGAAGATCAAGGTATCGTAGGCACAATCTGCGATATATCCCAATCTCTTAAAAACTGAACCCTCAAATCTGAAGCAATTTTAAAATAGCACTAGCTGGAATATCCGGCGTTACCTGTGGTTTAACGATTTCTACCTAAAACTTTTTGACTTAAGCTGTTCTTGCCCAATAGCCTTGTTTCTTTGGAAAGATTCAAAATATACTACTTAATACACTTAAACAGCTAAACTCTTAGGCTACTATGATAACGAAAATATAAACAAAGTAAATAAATAGAAACTTGGGGGAGGCACTATGCAAACGCACTGTTAAACAATCCAATCAGAAATAATGCAGGAAGAAAAGCAAGTAGAGAAAGCCGTGTGAATGTAATACGTTGCATTACTATTTCACCCATAGGAAACTGTATGAATTGTTTATAGAAAAGGAAGCGCGTACATTTTATTTCAATCATAGAAAATTGTATGAATTGTATGTTGAAGGGTGTGTGTGTGTGTGTGTGTGTGTGTGTGTGTGTGTGTGTGTGTGTGTGTGTGTGATTACATATTTGCTAAAAGCTTTCAATATGAGATTTTAAGTGGCAAGTACTTAATATCAAACCATGAAATTTCATGACTCAGTAACGAGGTTCGAACCTATAGACATACAGAAGACCACGATAAGATATTTTGCGCCTATGCCTGACAGGGCACACCCCGAGAGGGAGGAGTGAGGTGGGAGGATATACTAAGGGTGGTCAGGCCTGAGGATAGACGACAGCAGAGGGCAAGGTCCCTAACAGCTCCAGATTGAAACTCCCCGGTGGTGGTAAAACCTGCTCCCTCCTCCCTGCGAGCTTACACATCCCTGGGTAGGATTTCCCTACCATACACACAGTAACTCCCGCCGACATTTAAAACCGTAAAACAATCGACTTGGATGAAAAGTGAATTGAAATGAAAAGTGATTTAAAATTGAAGGATAGGAAATTCAGGGGATATAATTATCCTTCCGAGCCTTCACCTAGTGACCCGATAAAACCCCGTAAAAAACTTACGACCTGCCGAATACTGGCTACAGGCACTATTGCCTGAGGCATCCCCTCAGGTATGAAACTGAGAGGAATTGTAAATCCTATGGCCAAGTGAAACAGTTTGCACCTTCAAATTTCTTTAGAAATAAGCAGCCCGCAGTTCCTTGAATCCGTAGCGGATTAGACACCGAAATTACGATTAATACATTATAATTATGGTGCAACCTTATCCTGAGTAAGCCGTTAAAGGTATACTTTCTCACATGTGGTCCGGCATGAGTGGTTTTCTACGAACTAGTCAAAGAGAATGAATTGTGCGTCGAAATTAATAGCATATAATTATTACCTTGTCATGCACCTGCTTCATGAATAGCCATTGCCTATTAATCAAAGACTTACATTTTTCTACAAACTGTTCAAAATAAGACAGTTGTCCTGAACGTATCAGTACGTATTGTAAGCTATCCAGTGTTTTACTAAATATCAGTATGTGTTTGTAGCATTCTTTTTCATGATCTGCAGGTTCATTCAATAAAACTGAAAACATTAGCTCATTTAGTCAAATTTACCCAATTATAATTTATGAATTGGCTAGCCTCGTAGCTCATTCGGTAGAGCATCTGCCTGTTTGTTAGCGGAGGGCACCTGGATTTTTAGTTTTTCTGCATTTTCTTATACCTAAATGTAGGTGCCTCTTTCTGCAAAACTATTGCATATAGAAAATTCACACTTTCTGAGCAGCTAAAATAGTATATAAACTATAAAGTTAGTGGAGTAGTTTTGCCATATTTGGAAACTGTTATGTATTACAAAAATGTAACTAATATTTTAAATTTATTAGCTGTAGTAATACCACAAAAGGTTTTCATATGAGGATAATTTTGCGAGAAGAATTATGCCAAATATGAAAACCTCGAGTGGCATTTGTTTAGAATATTCCGCGAAATAATTAATAATTCAGTTATTTAATACTATTTAATATTAATAGTGATTTAAAAGTGAACAAAAATAACATTCATACATTTTAATAACATTTACTTTCACAGTTGGTACTACACCTAATCCAATGAGGAATTAGATTACTATATATATATATATATATATATATATATAAATGAACGAGTTTGCATAAGTAGGCTATTTATGAAAGTTGGGTCTGCTATATTTAAAATTACGGTTGTTTGACTTGGTCTCTTAAATTAAAATATTAAAATTCATATTCTCGTTAGAATATTCGTCAAATCCTTTGTCGGCCATTTTTGAATGACCCACTTGATATAACCAAAGCGATAAAATCATGACCAAGAAGTGATAATCCTGTATATAATTGGACTATAAACTAATCCTTGATTTTTTAAGAAATACTGTTTTCTGAAAGTTTAAACTCATTAGAACAAAGGGTTCTGTGTATTAATTTACATGGATGTCATATGTCTTGCTTTGGACTTGCTTATCTAAAGTACTGTACAATATTTAGTGCCAAAATGATAATTACAACTGTAATGGTTTAGGTGATGTTCATATTACAACACTGACATTTTTCATGTGTAGATCAATGTTTATCATGTACCCAGATGCACTCCATAATTCTTCGGATATGCTAGATGATTAAAATAGAAGTTTTCTGTCCAAACCAACAGCCACTCGTTATCCCGGAACATAAATAATCTAAAACAGGAAATATTGTTGGAAAGCTAGTTTGGGTCACATGTCTGTGTGTGGACTGGTTCTAAAAGGGCTGTTTATCTCCAACAGTGAAACTTGACGGAGAAAGACAAGTGAGAGTGGACTTGTAGATAGCCCCAACCGGAAGAAAATAAGGAAGTACCTACACCGTTACCCACTAATATTAATTAACATCTATTAAGTGGAAATCACGACTAAATAGTGGGGCAGTCGTGTCGCCTAGGGTTGTATCTTACTCTTTTAACAACATTCAAATCTTGTATGTAGAGCTCACGGGGAAATTTGGTTCAGGGGGAAAAGGCGAAGAATCGCTAAAATTATGTTGTAATACAAACATTCGGAAATATGATTATCTATAATGGACGTTATACTCAACTTTCATACGATTATTTATACTTGACCACGTGTCTAAGTTTCAAACACATAAAGAAGTAAACTTTCAAAAAGGAAAGATAAATTGAATTTATTCGAATTTTATTTAAAGTATTAATGCTGATTATTAATACGCAGTAGATTTGTTTACGTTGGTGTAAATTGCATATCACTTTCACTCGTATCCAACTTTTGTAGTTTTTCTAAACTCGAACTAGTTGTTATTCGATTGTACATACGAGAATCGATAGTTCTGCTTTCAGCTGCGTAGGGATGTGTGCAGACGGCAAAGTATTGATTACTAAATGCGAATCATCAGATTGGTGGACAGCAATATCGTTATAAACAGGTGAACCTTTGATTGGTGGATAGCAGTATCATTATGGACAGATATACCTTTTTTGTTACAGTGTTGTGTTGTTAACCTGTTTATGCTTGTGTATACCAAGACGTTGCGAAATGACCTAGTAGTTAAAGCGACGATGAATGAATGAATAAATGAATGGAGTGAATGCATTTTATTGATCGATAACAGTATCGTTATGAACAGCTATCCTTTGATTGGTGGATAGCATGGCGTGATTGTAACAAACTTAAATCGAGATGATATACTAGTGCGAGTTAACATGTTCTCTAGTTCATCTCGAATGAAACAAAGAGTATAGCAACCTATATATGTTCTAGAAACTAGCGGTATTAGAATTTCCAGAAGAGGATACATTTAGATGGCATTCGTCGTTACATTTGTTGTACAAAGCTTATGATTAAATACTCCGGTCATTGAGGAAAGATACTTCTATAATCTCAAGTGTATCTGTTGTGGCTGTTTTTGGACGTTCTCACTTATGCACGATTTGATTTCCTCACAGTGTACCCCGTCTGTTTGCTGTAGCAAAGGCAATGTGACCTACCACAAGCACACAAGTTGTGCACAACACTTACTAACTTAATTGTTGGCTAAACCCCCATTATCTATGTTGAAACGATTCTCCTTCGCATGGATTGCATCTATCGCTTTTAAATTCAGTATACCGTTACTCTTGAAACTGTTGTTTCCAGATATTAATCATCCCGCTGGCTTGGTGTTCCTCACATCTATAATCATTGCACTCTTAGGTCCCGACTTGATGTAAACATAAGCCGTCAACAATTAACCCGCGATACTCCAAAACCAAAGCACACCACAAAATATAGTGCCTTAAATATTGGCGACTATCTGCAGGTTTTCAAGATGTATGATAACCCTGGTTAAAACTATTGAATGTAACACGATAGCAATGCTATTCCTAAAACTCCCGAGTAAATATCGTTCTGTTGCATCATAAACATGAAGCATGAATCCACGTAGCGTTTGTGTTAGTCGCTGATACGAACACCAGGTTATCGCGGAGAGATACAAGGTCTGGATCTAAGGCTGGATGGGGAAAAAAAAACCTCTTGTTTAACGACGCTGTCAATTGCCGGAATTACATCAGCGTCGCCGGTGTGCCGGAATTTCATCTCACAGGAGTTATTTTAGGTGGTAGTAAATCTACTGACATGGAGCTGTCTTTTTTAAGCACTTAAAAACCATCGGTCTGGGCCGGATTTGAACCCGCGACTAACGAACTGAGCCACCCAGAGAACGATCCTCAGTGTTACCATGGCTTAGTTAAGTTCAATCAATCTAAGGTTGTTTTGGTGCTTCATTCTCGCGTTTACCTTCAGCCTTTTGGATGGGAAAGGTTGGCCATATAGGCAACCCAAACTCGTAAATGGCTACAATTCTGTGAAAGAAGAAAACCCTGTAGATCAGAAAGTGTATGGATCGTGTTAAAGGGCAAAACGCTATAAAGCTGATAAATACGCATTTTACAATACTGGCGCCTTATTTTTTAACAAAAGAATGAAATAAAATATCATATTTGATTTTAATACCATTCTGTCTTTTAAATAAACCGTGTACAAGTGACAGAAGGAAAATGAACAAACAATTGCTTTACAAATTGGAATATTTAGGAGGTCGGAAACACACAATAGTAAATACTTTGATTTAAAGTGTATAAAACCATTGACTTATTGGGGCATTTAGTTAAAATAAACACATAAACACACTGTATTTATTTGGTGACTATTATTAGAGCTATATACGTATGTTGTAAACTATTAATTTTGCAGTCTAAAGTATAATAGTCTAGAAATGTAGAAATTGCAGAAACAGCAAGACACACGCGACAAGACCCAAAAGTTATCCAGTTTGGCTGTTTAATAATATAGTGTTTTTGTGGATGCGTGATGGTGGTGTAATTTAACTTTGACGACAAATACAGATGACTCTTTAAAATTAATTATATTCATAGAAATTTACTTATATAAACACTGAAAAGTTCTATGACGTCGATGGTGCTGCTAAATATCTGATCTGGTAGTACTACATGGCATACGTTTCTGGAAACTTGCAATGCAACGTCCAAAAGTACGTTGTCCAGAGACCAAGAATATTTGAACTACGCACAAGTATAGGGAATGTCCCAATCCCTGCGGAAAACCAAACATGCGTAGAAGAAGTGGACATATTGGATAAAACTAAATTAGAAATGACATTGGAAAACACTAATTATCCGGTGAATTGTCGTTTCTCGATGGCAATCTCAAACGTCACCAGTAAAGTTATGTAGGAAAGGTTAGGTATCTTTATTTATCAACTCCCAAACTGGCTTTCAGTATTTGCTTCACTGTGATACATTTTTGGCAGATTGTGAAGTTATACTTTCAAAACAGTTGAATTAACTGAACGCCTTATTTCTTTTGTCAAGATCCTACAGGTATATAATACTAATACGCCAATACCAATATAAAAAGTAGTACAGGTGATGAAATAGATTTCCTAAACACCTGTCTTTGACAACGATGGGCATTAAATAGATTACATGTTTATTTTATATGTAAGACAACAGCCGTATGTGGTATGTTGACGTAATTGTGTTGATGCTTGCCGCTGGCAGATACGGGTATGATGTGGCTCATTACTCTTTTCAGGGCCATTTGATTTCTGTGGCAAGGTCTTCGTGGTTTTTCATGTATTATTGTTCTCTAGTTCTAAAAAAAAAAAAAAAAAAAAAAAAAAAAAAAAAAAAGGAACTATGCCTCAAGTACCGGATGTAGTAGCAAGAGTGCTGGACAATCTCTTCCGTCATATGAGTAACGACATGGTTGCCAGTAAATTATGTAGGTACATAACGGTTACCTTGATAACGATGTCTCATTATCAGCTGACATTAACAGGTGGTTGTTTCTCGGTATATATTTACAAACTTTCGAAAAATAAATGCCGCTATTCTACAGTCCAAGATTTGAGGAAAACTGTGCCATGGTACATTTTGGTCCGGAAAGGATTTGATATAATAGTGGAAAACTGCTTTCAGTATCAAATTCAGCGACCAACCTTTATCTTAAGAGTATAGTGGTCTGCAGTTTCAGATCAGCTGATTCGAACTAAAAGCTATTGAATTTTCTCTAGTGTTGAAAGCACGAGTAGCTTAGCTAAACTAAAGAATCAAGAGATAGATGCCTTTAAAACCATTTTAGGTATTCAAAAGAGGCTCTTAGATAATAAAAATAGGCACTAAATCAGTTTAGACACCAATAGTATATTTTCCACGAGCTATATAGTGTTTCCACTTTCTAAAGGTTTAAAAAATGCCATTAATTAGTGACCATTAAAATTAAGAAACAAATTTATAAATTATGACTAGAAACATTTTATTGTGTTTTAATTCATGAGCTTATAAAGCTGAAAGAAGACCTCTCAAAACTAATTGAATAGAACACAGGGGGCATCTAATATACACCACAGATATACTATTCTGACCAAAGATGATTTGGAGCCACCCTCAAAATGTTTGCAAAATACAGTATATCGCTAAAAATAACAATGTAAAAGAAATATTTAAAATATATTTGAAAAACAATGAGGATAACCTGGAGAAATCTTGAGGATATGTGCATACTAACAATTCACGAAACAGACGAAGTATGCGAGTCGCGAAATATTCGGAAATATGAACGTCACCAACCGTTTGGAAGGGATTTCTGCCGTACTGCAGTCACTGATCAATACCAAAGGATGACAGACATGCTTCTCTTTCTACAAAACGAATGGATATACCCGTTAAAGCGTTAAAATAAATGTTTTTTCCTAGAATGCTGTATTCCTACAACCCAACTGTAACAAAGTGTTTTAATCAAACCAGCCGCATTTTATCGGCACTTTCTTTCATTGCTGCATGAAAAAAACTAATGAAATAACACAAATGCTATAACATATTAAACCCTGAAACCTTGCAATACGTGACAGTGGCTAAAATTATCATTTTGGGCACCACAAGATCGCTTCTATATATTTAAATTTTATAAAGTTTATTCGTACCTAAAATCCGACGTCCACTTTAGATTTGCTATGAAGCATGTATTCAAGCACATGCTCTGCGGTAGATAATTGATTCGTTTAATGACAAGGACATAAATCACACAAAACCGGACAGCTCTTAAACATATGTAATAGTTTAAAAAAGAAAAAGTAAGTGCCACAGTTGAAAATCGAAGTATGGTCCACGACAAGCCAACATATGCATCAAGAACATCATACTTTAAGTGTTACAGAAGATGTAAACACCTTCATCAGAAGGTTCTGTAATGAATAACAACCTGTTTTCCCACATGATACTTGAGTTAATTGCAATATATCAATATGTATTTGTGCATTTACAATCCCCGTCGACAGTATTCAACGATATGAATCTACTGGATGACTCCAGGGTCGTTATAAATGTTTTGAGAATGAAAAACATTTTTAAAACGTATATTTGATCATCGCATCTTCACAAAGTATTCTCCACTGCATCCTATACAACGTCTAATTGTCTCAAGCCACTTTTCAAATAGCAAATGCCATTCTTCTTCGGAGAGAGAGTAAATGCATTCTTCAGTGGCTACTCTACCCTAAGGTGATTCGAATCATTGACCTGAAGTTTTCTTTTATTTTGGGGAATAGAAGAAATTTGCATGGGGCCGCATTGGACTACAGGGATCATACTGGTATATACAGGTTTCAAAATCTAAGATATTAAATATGTTTTTGGATCTTCCTCCACCAGATTTTTCTCATCTCCTGTCATCAACTATGGTGTTTATGATGCCTAACCAATATTTATATACCGATACATTTTCATACATTATTTATAGAACTCGAAGATATTTTACGATATACAACATATTTCAATTGCTTATTTCCATGGTAATAAAGCTGAAACATGAATGTAGTCACAATGTGAGCGATAACCTCTATACTCATTAGCCTTTTATTGTGACAAAATCACTAATCCAGTTACTTTTGTCACTTTATTTCTCTTATGAAACCGAATCACAAAAACAGTTCCCTGTTTTATCATTAACACAATCCATAATTCGTTGTGACCTTGCCATTCACAGCTGTTCTGTTCGATCGTAACCTATGATTACATTCTCACAAACTGCTTCCGACGCTACACTCGCACTCGCTAAAACTGGCTTAACTCTGCACTTAAAAGCTGCTACTCTGTCAATCCTTTCTCACCTGCACAGTCCAGGCGTAGTGTCTGTGAATTCTCTGCAAAATACACGTTTTCTCGAAACTTCTCGCCCGCAGTCGAAAGTTTCTCGAAAGGTCTAGAATCAGTCTTTGTTCCGGTCCCTTCCATTGCTACCTTGTTTCTTGACGCACGGCCACTGCCGGAGCCACAATATTGGAAACAAAGCATTTCCAAACAATGCTTTATTAAAGAGAATGCTTGATTGTATGCCCTCTATCACATTAGAAACTTTTTCTAAGACTTTTTTTGGATTCAGGGGTCTCAAACTATATATTTCCGGTGAAATCTCGACATCGAATTTTTGGGTCGAATACAATACTTCCTGTACCTGCTATACGTAGTAGAGAAAGTGAAAATAAAGCATAACTACACCAAGAGAGATGCATATATGTATAAAGCACGTCTGTTTTGTCTCTATGCCTCTGCTATATCGCTAACTTCTTAAGCATTAAAGTATGGCTTAAGGAGTTAATTTAAAAATGAAAGAAACATTAGGAATACTGCAAGTTGCTTGTGGGCAGCAATGCTGCAACAGGCAACGTGAGGGAAGGAAGGTTTGAAACAAAAGACAGTAATAATACAAGGTTATGTTTCTGTCATAACGAGAGGGAATGCTGTTTACTGCCTTGTAGTTGGATATACACCTCATTACTTTGCCTTTTCTGGAAGAGGTAAGCAGACAGGAAATCTTGTATGCGCATATGTCGCCGTACATCACAGGACTTAGGTCTTTGTCGGGTGAACGTTAACTTCGGCGTGTCTGAATACTAATACACCTTAACTCGTGATGTAACTTCAACATTTAAAGTAAAATATTTATTAAGAAACTAATATAATCGATAATAACACAGGAAAGAAATGGATCACTTGTTCATTAATGGAACTGGTGTAATCATGTGCAGGGACCCGGCCACCTACTCTGTCATGCCAACGTACCAGCCGCCCTTAGGATCCATTCACCTCATCCATCCTCCTGGGGGTGCCCCGCCGATGGTATAGACACAAAAGATCGCTTTTCACTCGGAAGTGCTAACTCTCCTTCCGCAAGTTGTCATTGAACCTAGTCGTAAACATAGATTTAAAATAAAAGAAATAAAAAATCATTTAAAGTATTGAAATTGCAGCTTTGCAGTAGTTAAGCAATTTGCTTCAAGAGTCATATAGCGAAACGAATATTGCAATTTGTTACATCTTATGGTGAGCAAATCGTGTGGGAATTTTCAGTCAAAACCACAAGCGGAGAATAAAAGAAACATTACAGCATCAGTTTAAAGCGACAAGGACTTAAGACAGCGAGATGTACCACCAAAATGAGAAGAACCGAACTTCCGGGTGAAACAATGCGGGATTGCAAAATACTTGCCGTGTTGTTCGCGCAGTAGTTGATCATTTGCTCTTCCGTGTGTCATTATGAAACGAAACTTATGTGAGAATGTTTTATACCTGTTCTTACCATTGCAAAACATGGAAAAGAATGTCTTTTGTTAATGAAGGTGCATCTAATGAAGGCGAGAACTTCATAACCAGCAGAGATTATGCATAAAATTTGAAGTTTCATGCCCAAATTTTAAGTATCCGTGGTAGTTAAACATTTAATTTAAACTGTAGGACCTCATATCAACCTCATCATGAGACTAACCACCAATCAAAAGACCTACATGTGGTGATCAATACTTCGCCGTCTGCACACATTTCTACACAGCTGAAACAAACTGTCGATTCGCGTGTACGAAATAAAGCTAGTCTATTTAATAACTAGTAAAGGTCGGAGAAGTGCGCGTTATTCCATAGGTTTACTGCACATGAACTTTACTGTTATCGCTCGCGCATGTAAACAACTGCAGTAGGTACAGCCTGACCATGAAAACCGTCTCACTGCAGCACAACCTACAAGCTGCAGCTCACTGCAAGAAGAAACAAAACAGTCGCGCTATACTACACCTTGACCCTGCTTCACTAGTTCGCAGATACTACGTTACGTTGTTTCCGACTCTTGCTTCTAGTGGCAGTTGTCTGCACATTTGATGGCCGTGCTGTACTTCTGATGTTATTCATACTCTGCCTCCAACTGTGTTTTGCATGCAAGCGCACATCCCTCCGGCCTTTAATAATTGTTGTAAATGACATTCTGATAAATTCAATTTGTCTTCTCGTTTTTTGAAAGACTACTTTTTTGAAGGTTACAGCATATATACCTTCAGTATTATTGTGTCAAGGCCAACATGACAATAACAGTTGAACGTGTAATTATCGAGTTTAGTATGTACAATTTGTCTGAATTTTGCCATACCTATACCTATCTCAAATTGGAGGTTGTTATTACCTCTATCTCTTGGCATTAAAAGAGAATGGAATTTCAGAGGTGTGATGTAGCGATCAGCTCTTAAGATATTTGACTATCGCTTAAAACCTTTTCTGTTATGCATCCCTTGCATTTACAGAAAAATTAAGAATAAAATAATTTCTGATGAAATATAGGAATACGTATTTGTAAGAGCAATTTGTGCAAGAGTAGAGAAAGTCACAGAGTTCTTGTATTACATGTTCGCAAACAGGGAGGCAGCCATTTAGTATAAATCCATCAAGCGACTCTTACGAAAACAGCTTTATAAGAAGTGTTTATTGAGGGTCAACATCTTATTGTACAATAAAACGTTTCCTAGTTAGGAAATACTACTTTGTTGCGTTTGTAAACTATTTCGCACTATGGTAATATTTAACGTTGCATCTGAGCAGAAATTAACAAAAGTATTTAATACCGGTTTGAACTGCATTGGTATCAAACCGGTTCTACTGATGTACGTAGCATATTTTCGGTCCTACTTAAATTAGTGTTTTATTACTGCAACTAGCCGTGTCTCATTGGGGATAATACGAGTCATAAGGATGTGTAATTTTAGGGAAATAAGTTTCTTTGCTCAAAGGTACTTCTGAAATTAAAAGAAAACCAGTTGTTTGTTGCAAGGCAACATTTGACACAGACTTGTTTAAAAATTTTATTTAAATATTCCGATTTTTATTTATTTTGGTTTCTTTGACATGTAAGATCACATTGGCGACTTTTCCTTCGGAATCATTGTACATAAAATCTGATCTGCTGCACTCACATGACTTTCTCTACTCTTGTACGAACTATTCTTACAAACGCTAACTCCTAAATATAGCTTTTTTAGATTCATGGAGTCTCAAAACATATTTCCGGTGAAATCTTGATATCCAACTTTTGGGTGGAATTAAATACTTCCCCTTTTTACTTTCTCTACTGGTAAGTAGGGGAAGTATTGTATTCCACCCAAAAATTCGATGTCGAGATTTCACCGGAAATACATGCTTTGAGGCCCCCTGAATCCAAAAAAAAAGCACTTTTAGAAAAAGCTCCGCGTGTCTGTGTGTGTGTGTGTGTGTGTGTGTGTGTGTGTGTGTGTGTGTGTGTGTGTGTGTGTGTGTGTGTGTACAGCATAACTCAAAAACGAAAAGTCAGTTAAAAACCAAAGTTGCTATTTAAGTTTAATATCTTTCAAGGATGCGACACGAAGATTTTGAAGAAAATAGCCCCACCCTAAACTACCCTTTACATGGAAAATTTTTCGAAAATTTTTATTTTCTTGAAAATGGTTCTAACGATTTTTATTAAAATGTCATATGTTTGAGATATTTTGATGACAAATGAAATGTATATCTTGAATTTTCTGGCTATAGCCCCTGTAGTCGTATTTACTCTAGACGACTTTTGCATAACTGGTAAACCGTTAGAGATAGACCAAATCATACTATACAAAAAATGTAGATCTTGCTAAAATACACAATTTATGTCTCAATAAATTTTCTTGTAGGGTGAACCATTTCGGAGATATTCCTTGTTATGTATGTGAGTTTCGGAAAACTTAGAACTTTCGTGAAATGGATCATCGCTGTTCATTTTTTTTTTTTTTTTTATGTGTCAAGTGTGCAAAGGCAACATAATCTCAAACATTAGACTATCGCACAAAGCCTACTATATTTTAACATTCCCTTTGCACCTACAAGGAAATAAGCAATAAGATAATTTGTACAAATGTTTGTCTCAACTAACAAGAAAGAAGATATAGGAATAAGAGTTTGTAAGAATGGTTAGTACAAGAGTAGAGAAAGTCATGTGAGTACAACACATCAGTTTTTTACTACACATAGTGCATAGTGTATAATTTGTTTTATTTCACGCTCTCTGTCAATTCTTTCTTGTTTATTCATCTATAATGGTTTACCAGTATCTTCACTGATTCGCAAGCCTTTGCCTACATTTGCAATTTAAACACTTTACAAATAGAAACATCTAATGTCTTTTTTCTATTTGTATAAGATAAACAAGTCACACTTGAGTGTTACAAATAACGTAAATAATTGAAAACGACAGTCTTATGAAATGTTTTGATAAAATGTCCATTCTTATGTTATTTTGTAATAGAAATGTTGAATGAGTTGTTAAGACTAACCGAACCTGAGACAACTACCTGATGGAAATATGTGGTTTAAATTTACGTACTTCCAGAATCACTTATCGCTATTAGGTTGCTTGATTTGTATTCACTTGGTCTCTGACTTAGGGTGGGGTCCCATTTTAAATACAATGGAGTAACAATGCATGTTGACAGTTTCGTTGCCCGTTTGCACTCAACTTGTAACAGATGTCTGCACTGTCGCCACCGCCAAAAACTCTGTTTCTCTCGTATTTGGTGTTCTCAGCAATAAATTAGTTCCCCTTGGAAAAGCAAACACACGTTACGAAAGCAATGAAACATTAACACCCTTGACAGCTCGCGAATGTTTTAATTAAGATAGAAACAAAAGAAGCAAAGCTTCCAGAACATATGCAGAATGGAAACATCCATCGCCAACAATTTGTGGGCTGTTACCGCCATCACTTTATGAACTAATACTTGTGAAATAATGTTTTTATAAGATTATTTTAGTATCTTATGCGCATTTGCGCATAGAGACTCAAGTTAGAACACAACCGAAGGCAGCGAGTGTTTATTTATTATGAAAACGGTATGTTCAGAGAAAAAGTAATGTGGGCTTTGGAAAAAATATAACTATAAATTAAACAGTTATAATTAGGCTCCCCTTTCTCCTTGAATCATTTCAACACCACCCTCATAGCTGCAACATAATTTCTACAATATTAAAGGTCTCTTGATTTTTCATCCTGACTTCGTCTATAAAATTTTCAGGTCTAAACATGATAATGTGTCTGGTTTTACTTCGTATTACTCGAGTCTAACTACTCGGCGAGTTCTACGAATTGTCCAACGGAGTCCAGCCCTTCGCCAATGACTTACCTAACCATCTGGTAATCATAAACTATCCTGTCTAACAAACTTTATACACTTTAATATAGCATATTGCTCTGATATTAATATTTATAGCGATTCTATTTGCTTGGTTTCACTATCAACTGTTTATCGGTAAATAATTATGATTGTAATTCTTTATTTATTAATTCCATTTTATGATTTACAAGATGAAATATCCGGAGTTGCCCGTGGTTCGACGGTTTTATCCCTACAACGTTTAGACTTATGTCCGATACTATACAGAATCCAAATAATTAATACCTATATTGAATGTTTCCGGACTCATTTCATTCAAATAAGGTGCCAAAGATCGAATCTACCGTAAGACAATGCATTTCTATGTCAACCATGTAGAAAATTGTGTGAACTATTTGTAAAAGAGGTAGTAGAGAAAGAAATGCAATTGTTTCGTAAAAGAAACGTGTGTAAATGCAACCGTGTGACTGTAATGTTGCATGTCAGTTTCAAACATATGGAAAATTGTATGAATTGTTTGTGGAAGAGGGAGTAGAGAAATAAGCGTGGCTGTGTGATTCATAAAAATGTGTAGAGAAAATCGTGTGAATGTAGAGTGTTGCATTTATTTGTCAATCATAGAAAGTTGTATGAATTGTATGTTGAAGGGGAATAGAGAAAGAAATGTGACCATGTTTCGTAAAAGAAAAGCGAGTAGAGAAAACCATCTGAATGTTACGTTGTATGGCAAAATGGATAGCGTAGTTACTTCTCCATGAAAAAAGAATATCGAATATCGAGGTGATTGGACAGCAGTTTAGGAGCGCATGGAAAAACGAATGTTCACAAAATGTAATTAAATTTGATTTAACCAAGTCTATTCTCAAAATCCATTACCTTTCTTTTTTCTTTACAATTTTTTTTAATTATAATAGATGGAGCTGTCAAATGAGGTCCACCACAAACGCCATAATATTGAAAGTAATCCGGGGTCAATTCCCGAACTAAAATACCAATTTAGAGTTTTTCGGCTGCCCTTTAGGTTTTTCCTAATGTTTTTTACTTTCTCTACTGGTAAGTAGGGCAAGTATGTATTCCACCCAAAAATTCTATGTCGAGATTTCACCGAAAATACGTTTTGAGACCCCCTGACTCCAAAAAAAAAAAAAAAAGTATTTTTAGAAAAAGGTCCGTGTGTGTGTGTGTCAGTTTGTGTGTCTGTGGGCAGCATAACTCAAAAACAAAAACTAGGTCAAAAACCAAAGTTAGTATTTAAGTTTAATGTATTTCAAGAACGCGACACGAAGATTTTGAAGAAAATAGCCTCACCCTAAACTACCCTTTAGATGGAAAATTTTTATTTTCTTGAAAATGGCTAATAATTTTGATTAAAATGTCATATGTTTGAGATATTTTTATGACAAATGAAATGTATATTTTGAATTTTCTGGCTATAGCCCCTGTAGTCGTATTTACTCTGGACTACTTTTGCATAACTGGTAAACCGTTAGAGATAGACCAAATCATACTAAACAAAAAATGTAGATCTTGCTAAAATACACAATTTATGTCCAAATACATTTTTTTGTAGGGTGAATCATTTCGGAGATATTCGTTGTTATGTGAGTGAGTTTCGGAGAACTTAAAACTTTCGTGAAATGAAACATCGGTGTTCAGTTTCTTATATGTTAAGTGTGCAAAGAGAACGGAATTTCAAAGCTTTAAAAGATTTGACTATCGCACAAAGCCTACAAGGAAATAAGCAATAAGATAATTTGTACAAATGTTTATCTCAACTAACACGAAGAAGATATAGGAATAAGAGTTTGTAAGAATGGTTAGTACAAGAGTAGAGAAAGTCATGTGAGTGCAGCACATCAGATTTTTTTTCCTATACCATCAGAGTACTGAGGCGAATAAAACAAAACTAAAAATTAATCAAATAGGCGATTGATTTATATTTATTAACCCATAATTTCGGTTTTGAATGTAGGTGAGAGAAATAAATAGGTATTGACCGTTACAGGGTAATGCAAACGGTACCTTACTACCAGGGATAAAAGAAAATATAGGTCTCAGTGTTACTAATGGCTTACTGAACGGTTTCAGATTATTCATGTTATTATTAATTCACACATAACTGGGTAAAGTGTGACACCTGAACGCCTACACAACGCAGTTAACCAGAACTGTTCTGTTAAATTAAAGTACTTTACATAACGAACACATTTGCATACTTACTTGGGATCGATGAACCATTATCGGAAACTTCCTCACCTTAGCTCCAGTTCTCATATTATATCCTTGAGAATTTGTATCTTTTCTCCTCCATCCTTTAGTTACACAAAACAAACACTTGATCGTACTGTTTATCCTATTTACGTTTCTTAAATTTATACACTCCTACACTTGTGTTACAGGAAATACTGTGATACATCCAACAATTTATTAAAATTGGAATGGAAATCTGTGTTGCACTCACATGACTTTCTCTACTCTTGTACTAACCATTCTTACAAACTCTTATTCCTATATCTTCTTCGTGTTAGTTAAGATAAACATTTGTACAAATTATTTTATTGCTTATATCCTTGTAGGTGCAAGGGGAATTGTAGAAAACAGTAGTCTTTGTGCACAGAGATTCCGTTCTCTGTGCACAGTTAACATATAAAAAATGAACAACGATGTTCCATTTCACGAAAGTTTTAAGTTTTCCGAAACTCACACACATAACAAGGAATATGTCCCAAAAGGTTCACCCTACAAGAAAATTTATTCAGACATAAATTGTGTATTTTAGCAAGATTTACATTTTTGTATAGTGTGATTTGGTCTATCTCTAACGGTTTACCAGCTATGCAAAAGTCGTCCAGAGTAAATACGACTACAGGGGCTATAGCCAGAAAATTCAAGATACATTTCATTTGTGATAAAAATAGCTCAAATATATGACATTTTAATCGAAATCGTTAAAGCCATTTTCAAGAAAATCAAAATTTTTCATATAAAGGATAGTTTAGGGTGGGATTATTTTCTTCAAAATCTTCGTGTCTCATCTTTGAAAGACATTAAACTTAAATACCAACTTTGGTTTCTAACCGACTTTTCGTTTTTGAGTTATGCTGTCCACACGCACGCACGCCCACACGCGCGCGCGCGCGCACACACACACACACACACACACACACACACACACACACACACACACACACACACACACACGGACCTTGTTCTAAGAATGATTTTTTTGGATTCAGGGGATCTCAAAAATTATTTCCGGCGAAATCTAGACATCGATTTTTTGTGTGGAATACAATAGTTAGAACCTTTTTCTAAAAAATGCTTCTTTTGGATTCAGGGGTCTCAAAGCATATATCTCCAATGAAATCTCGACATCAAATTTTTGGGTGGAATAAAATACTTCATCTACTTACTAGCAGAGAAACTAGAAATGACAAACTTTAAAAAAAGCCCAAATGTCTTTATATGACCCATGAGAATTGCATAATTTTAATCACCGTACCTCGCTTATGTTCCACGAAAAGAAACCACAAACATCAGGGCCCTGCTGATGATCACCATCTCGTCCTCAGTGTTTCGAATCCCATTCGGATACCGTTTCCATATTTACGATGTGGATATGTTTCGAGAAAGGTCGAGAAGACCGGTATTCGCTGCTAGTGATCCAGTGGGCGAGGTTTACAGCTTCCACCAAACTAATTCCTGTAATTTAGGGGAACTTGGACATTTGCGGGGAACCGGATAGTGAAATTATATTTAAGACGTACAATTCGTCAGGACCAGAAAGGGAAGTCGCTATGTGTATCAGTGGTGGGTATATTTACAAGCAGCAAACATGCGTTACACCTATGTATGTAGTGAAACCGTGCGAAACCTGGCTACTGTGGGATCGAGGTGACCGTCTTTCCTTTATGTGCTGCAAACTTGTAGCTATGTAACGGGTCCCACGTGGGCTCATCCGGAGCAGGTACTGGACCATAATCCTTGCTTCAGCACAACATGCACGCTCCGTTTACTTATGTACGTAGTTGTCTGTCCACAATATTATCTACTCAAACTTCGGACACACTGTCCTGACATATGGAAGTAACCAGAGAACAAAAGCCTGCTGCATCAAAATTAATAAATTTACAGCTAATCAGTATCTAACTCATTCCTTATTACATATTTATCGCGAACATTATTTACACATTTCACTGTACAAGCATAAGGGTTTATACTGGTTGATTTACTCGTAATTCTAATTATGCTTTACTTGGAGGTTTACGTGCAGTGACAAACAATTTCATATGAAGTTAGTTTGAAGCTATGCTTCTCAGCGTCGCGTTCTCGTATATTGGACGTGAGACCATTTAATTTTGCTCAGAGGCTTCTTTAGATTCTTGTACGTGCTGTAAATCTACAATACAGGCCTAAGAATTTACTTCAACCCGAAGGACCCATGCTGATTTTTACGCCCGAGAAACTCCATCGCCCTCCGCCAGGTTTAAACCACGACCTCGGGAACAGAGGACACAAGGTACCCCTAGTCCACGGAAGACGACTCTCAATTGGGCACTTGCCCTTAGAACCAATTTTGAGCTGTGAAAAATAGGACAAAAAGTCGTTTCTGAACGCACCCTAATGATCTGATTTTAAAAAATAATTGACAAATGCTATACTGTAAAGCACAAGGGTAGAAAACAAGCTATACCAGCAGACATTCAAAATCAGATCAAAGAAACAATTTTTTTCGTAATTAAAAGGATTACTGATATCTGCACCTACACATTTCCAGTTAGTTTTACAACTACTTACTGTTAGTTGTAAAATATTTTCAATCCAAATTTGATTAATCTTTTCTTTGCATATTTTTAAAACAATTTGTATACTCAATTTTATATTTGTTTCATTGTCACGCATTAGTTCTATGTTCTGATATGTACCTATTTTCGGAGGATGTTTAAATGTTTAAAATTAACAATAATAATAATAATAAAGAACTTCTATGCATTTGATTTTAAATAACTTTCTATAAATCAAACTGGTTTGTTTGGCACCGCCGCCGCCACCGCCATTTTTTGAAGTTTTGTTAGTATAACTTTAAAAACCAATTCATGTTTTATAATCATAACGTATTGTTTCCTTGTTTTATTTTGGAGACCTCTTGTTATAGTTCCACATATTTGTTGAAAGTTATTTATCGTATTTTCTATATATTCATCGATATTGAAATTTACGTCATAACCTAAGTAATTAAAATGATTGTTTCAGATTATTTCCGGAAATATTCTTGCTGTCACTGGGGGATTTTCCTTGCTCTGCCATAACTTTTTTTTCTTTTTATGGAACATTTTAAGTTCAGTTTATTTGCCGGTTGGTACAATTGAAAAATGGAGCACTAAGCTTTCTTTTTTTTCTCTCGCTATTTTGCAATACTACGATGCCATCTGCGTAATAATATTGTTGAAACTCGTATGTCGCTCTGGGTGGCTAAATTGGTTAGGCACTAGTCTACTAATCCGGGTTTAAGATAGGAAATACAACAATGTCGCAAAATGCACAAATCAAAAAGTGAAATATGTGTAAATTGAATTGAAGCTAACAATAATCTGCTAAATTAAATATTATTTTTTTAAAATGAATTTTTACAGATGTAAGTTCGAACATTCCATATCATATGTACACTACAGTACTTAAACTATGTCCTTAAAACTAATTAATCCACCAGTTCTTAATGTACATAAACAGTACATTAGATAACAATGAGTGAACCACGCAGACCAAATCAGAAATGAGCTCCACCAGCTGGGAAGAAAGCGTCTTATCGTTTATTTCTGTGGCAAAGTGCCACAGCTTGTTGAAATATTGTTTATAGCCTCTATCGTTTGTTTCTTTGGTAGATTGTTGTCTTATTTTTAAATCTTGATTTAAACCTAGTCTACACTGTTGGTTTTCATGTGTGCTTAAAGGCGACAGATCCATGTCTGTAGATTTACTGGGCATGTAAAAATTCCTGCGGGACGAAATTCCGGAGCAAATGATCCTGGCGTCGTTAATAAGCAATTCATCATCGTCATCATCGACCTGGTCTTCCTGTTGTTGTTCTTTTTAAATATGAATTCTTATTCAATTGTAATCCTGAATGCACTTCTTTCTGTTTTTATAACAGCCTTAGTCCGTGAAAAGCTCCAGCAATAATTATTTAATTATTTTGTTGTTTAACAACGCCTTCAATTGCTAGAATCACATCAGCGTCGCCGGTGTGCCGGAATTTTGTTCCAAGCACACTTAAAAACCATCGGTTTGGGCCCACGATAAGTAGGCCAGCGTCTAACCAAGAAAAACTCCAGCAGGTTTTCGTTCGAGATGCTGTGGAGTTTTATGTAGTCGTGTGCTACCATATCTACAAATGCAGTAGAAATATTACCTGCTGAAATGCTCCTACATTGTTGCTTTCGCCTTTGGCATAGCTTCCTTTTGCGTGAAAATAACCAATAATCAAAGATCAAACACCTTGATACACCTCGTTCAGTAATAAAGAATCCATTCGATGAATTATATTCGTGCTCTGGATTCCTTAGCAGTAATG
The DNA here is from genome assembly GCA_030765045.1 of Tenodera sinensis. Lineage (NCBI taxonomy): Eukaryota > Metazoa > Arthropoda > Insecta > Mantodea > Mantidae > Tenodera > Tenodera sinensis. The sequence goes on from CM060972.1 coordinate 56,786,712, forward strand.
TCCGGCCTTCGGTAGGCCTTGGAGTGCGCATAAATCGCCGCCCTTGCATCACTTCCTGTTGCTGGCTTCTTAATGTGCACTGGTGAACAAGGGGCGATCACCATTCACTCTTTCGTATTTAGCTACCTACACAAGTTTCGTTACTGGCTAAAGGAATGCATTTTGGATAGTTTGTAGTTTATCTCATAATAATCTGCAATTCTGTTGTTGTTAGCCATTAGGTGCTGGGGAGATTGGATCGCGCATCTAGCTATCCAAACATTTTCGTTCTTCCACAAGAAAGCTTTTGGTAGGCGAGTACATAGATCGGAAAATGTCGCACTGAAATATAAAAAACTACACAAGGTCTGAGTACATGGAGTTCACCGGAAATGTATGTTTTGAGCTCCCCCCCCCCCCCGAATAAAAAAAGCACTTTTATACAAAAGTGTGTGTGCGCGCGTGCGCGCGTCATAACTCCAAAACAAAAACTCAGTTAAAAACCAAAGTTGGCATTTAACATCTTTCAAGGATGCGACACGAAGATTTTCAAGAAAATTTTAATTTTCTCAAAAATGGCTAACGATTTTGATTAAAATGTCATATGTTTAAGATATTTTTATGGCAAATTAAATGTATATTTTGAATTTTCTAGTTATAGCGCAGTTTACTCTTCATGACTTTTACATAGTAACTGGTAAACTGCAAGCGGCGGCGCCGTGGCCGAGCGGTTAGCGCGCTCGCCTACCACCTAGGCGACCCGGGTTCGATCCCAGGGACCCGCATGTGGTGGACGAAGCGGCGTCAGGGCCGGTTTTCTCCGGGTGCTCCGGTTTCCCCCGCCATCTCATTCCACCGGTACTCCATCTTCATTCCATGTGTCATCAATGTCACCGCCTGCGGTGCCGTAGTAGTAAAAGCGGGCGTTAAACACTACAACCTGGTAAACTGCAAGTGATAGCCCAAATCTTACTGTACAAAAAATGTAGATCTCGTCAAAACATACAGTTTGTTAAATTGTATTTTTTGTGAAGTGAACCATTTCGGAGTTATTTGTCAGAATTTTGCAATACTTAGACGTTCTCAAATCAGACGTTATTTACATTATCATCTTTTGGTCATGCAAAGAGAACATAATTTCAAAGCGGCCACTTAAAACATCTGACTATCGCTTAAAGCCTACCCTTTTCCCCTTGCACATCTGATTTTTATTCCTGTCATCTGCCACCTCAGTCCTATGATACATATATAATTTTAAAGTTGAATAACTGTATAATTTTTAAAAATTAAAAATCGAAAATTGATTTGTCAAGGACACCGAGAAGTGGATTGATTTTAAGTCCCCGGATATTCACTTTGCTCATCGCCTGATCTGGTACTCCCATGTCAATTACTCCTGCGCGATCAAAAACATTTGACTGTTCTGGTAGGCGAATTGTCTTGTCTTGTGTTGGTAAAGGAACTCCCATGAGTGCACTAGGAACAAAGAGAGCTGCAGGAAACCACAAACAATAATGTATGCACAAATCGGTTGTTGAATTTACCCCATATTGTAAACAACATTCATTATTTTCGGAAGTAAGATCAGATAAGATCAAAACACTCAGCAATCTATTTTGATTGTAGTTTACGTTAAGTTCTCACAGTTAAAATATCAGGACAATGTTCTAGGTTACTCGCCTTTCTTAGAAAAGTTGTTACAATGTTAACGCACACAACAGCCATTGTGATTCTACAAGACCTTGCTAAACAATACTTTGTAGTATTGTTGAACGACAAGAGCAAATCGGACATGTTTTCACTTTCCGAACGGTGCCGTGACCTTGCCCAATGTGTGGATATTATGTGAGAACCCTGTAGGAGGTCTGGAATGCAACCGTTAGGTGGACGCCGTTAGGGCTACCAGGTCATGTGGTCTAAACGTGGGATACCACCCGGTCCATCGCAGTTTCAGGAGAAGCCTTTCAGCTCTGATAACCACAGTATGCACTGCAAGATGTACATTTGCGAATATCCCACCAAACTATTTCATATGCAGTTACCATAGCAGAGGCCATAAAACTGATGGTTTTCTTTTGCTGATAGTTTGAAACCTTTGAAAACACAGCAAGTATTCTTTTGGTAATTCTGAGATCAGTAGTATTTTAGCAGGACCTTTATATGCGTTAAAAACAAAATTGTCACAAGTAATATCATAAGACGTCTGACTTAATATTCTCAAGCGGAGCGAGAAAATTTACCAGGGAAGTTCAGACCATCGAATATTTACCTGGACTATTTCATAAATAAAATAAAATAAATAAATAACCTAAAATATTAGCTTCTATTAGTGTAGTTCAACTTACTCACCACTGCCAACTGAGGAAAATGAAATCCAAACATTACATTATTTCGATCTTCTCTTGTTATAACACAAAACCAATTTATAAATCAAATAAATCTCACTTTATTTTTAATATTAACAAATAACCCTTCTTCTGAAAAATATGCACCAATTATTATTAAAGAAATTGTTAAAAACAGTTATCAAATTGAAATGGGGTGCTATTTTGGTTCATAATAGATTGTAGTGTGTAATCAATCGTTTTTAAGTGATTTATGGGGTAGAGTTGGCAATAGTGACTAAACAAAAGAATGACCAGGTAATAATTCATATAACACCTCTATGTATTAAATATTTGAAAAATATTTTCTTAACCAACTAAGCATATTTTAAGGATTTTATTAGAGGATATAGATGAATAAAATGCACTCCCATCCGAAAATAATGTATCTGCGTGGCGGACTCTCTCCCCTGTGTTTCTTACGTCATTCTTTTGGATATGATGTGCCTTTAAGGCCTCGACATTCCTTCTTCGTTTTAAATGCCCATCGATGACGTTACATACATTGATAATTCCCGTATTTGATAACAAAATTATTATGTGGCAATGTTTGAGCTACCACTGACAAAAATACAAATGGTCTTACAAGCTTTAGTGGACATTACACAAAATTAAATAACTCATTTGCGAAATGGAGTGGAATTTCGATTTCTAAACTGATAGTAATGTTTGCTTTGTGTCAAAAGTTCTCTGTGCCAAGTTTGGTCGAAAATGTGCAATGGTTATAGGCTGTGGGTTGTGATGTCAATGATATCAGGCATTTTCTAAACTAACATTTTAGTATACGACAAAAATATTCTGCAATAGATATGTAATGCCAATCCAGTATCTGGCTGATCCATTTATATTCAGAATCTTAACTTTCATTATATTAAGAGCAAAGGCTATAATGTGCTAGAGCACCATCATGCTGGAACCTCCTATGCTTCTTCAAGACATTCGAAGTCCATTTATCACATGTATACCCATACGTCTTAAAATCTAAGGAACACTGGATTCAGAACTATGGCATAAGAGCTTTTGTTTTACCATTTTTAATTATAAACATTCTATTAAAATTGAAAAGCCTACACCGACTTTGAAGGTTTTTTAACTGCAGCAACTTAAACTTTTTAGCCCCTATGACAGCCATTCAAGGACAAATAAAACATTTGAATCCGCGAAAAACTGACTTCAGAATTTTTATTACTCTTATAACAATTTTAATGTATGTGTTTTGATATAACCTGGTTTTGGCTTGTTGAAAGCAATTTTAAACACACAAAACCCGCTGATATATTATAAGCACACATTTTCCACTACTCATTTATGTCCTTACCCGTTCTATAAGTTAATGAGAACTAGTTCGCGTTAATCATAAATACCAGTTTGTTGTGGGCAAACATGACCATTCGACACACTCGAATATTTAAATATCAGATCGCTATCAATATCTATAAACTGTATGCCGGCCTTGATCAAGGAGCGTTGACATTGCATTAATTTTCAAGACGTACTAGAAACAAAAGGACGGCGTTTTGACGTATATTGGTTAACACTGAAAAATTTAAACAACTGCTATTTTGGAAGATAATGCCGTAAAAAGTTGGCACTATTTGAGGGCAGTCATGAGCAAGAATTTTTAAAAATGTCTTTAGTTTTTAGGCAAACCATCTTAATCTACAGATTTATTATTTAAATCAAGTGAAACACAAGCAGGAAGTTCGATAACTAATGATAAAATGGTAGGTATATTTTAACATGTCTGATGTAATTTGGATTTCCTTTTCGTATTAAGTGTACGGCGATTACATAACAGTATGTATTTGAAATAGAGCACATTATCCTAGTATGCTTTTGCCTATCTCTTACGGTTTCACAATTATATAAAATATAAGAACAAGTCTAAATTATTCATATACAATGCATGATGTTTTTTATCCACCATAAACATATTATTTTAATAAATTCTATTAGACCCATTTTCTGAGAAAATAGGGTATTTTATCCCATATAAATTTTAAGGATTGTGCCGACACGTTACCATATTCAGTGATTAGAGCAACCTGACGACTGGAAGATCCGTGGTTTAAATCCCAGCTATGGCATTGCATTTGTCAGTCTATATTTCCAAAAAAGTGTTGACGTTAAAAGGTTATTTGGTGTAGCAATATTTGTGTCGGAATTTGTTCTGGAGGTCTACGTTCCATGCGTAGAGAGAGAGAGAGAGAGAGAGAGAGAGAGAGAGAGAGAGAGAGAGAGAGAGAGAGAGAGAGAGAGAGAGGGGGGGGGACTGATTCTCGTTTTCTCCCACTCACACAACGACCTTCTGTTTTGCACAAAGTAAATAAATTTATCAATTTAGTGTTGCTTAGTCATAAAAACTAAGGAAAATAACCTACACTGAAAACGAAACAAAAACCGAATAATATTATATTCTGAGAGAAAAATATGTGCGGCGTAGGAAAAACATAAGAGGAAAAATAGGTGGGTTTACTATGTTCTAGCAATATTCAGCGATAAAGTTCGTTTTTGAAGCCAATTAGTGCCAAATTAATTGAGGCTCATTGAATATTAAATAGATCCGCCATCATTTCAACCTCATTATTAGCATGGATATTATAAGTTCGAAAAATTATACTAGCTACGCCCAAATGTCATTCAGGGTTATGTGGACAGGCCAATTGGTTATATAGTACTTTGACAGAAGCACCTGTTGGTGTTTGTAACACTAAATTGTGGAAGAAGAACCAGCTAAACTCGTAAAAAATATAAGCGACAGAACTCCAAGAGACCAACAAATGCCTTGTGAAGAAATTTTATGGTAGAATCGCTTCTGCAAAGTTGACTTTCCCTCATGTTCCGTAACTCCGGGCTAATTACTTGGTTGCGGTTATTCAAATGTGACCAGAATTGCGTTCTCGGAAACGTGTGACCGCTCCCCGGTGACTTCTAAACCATTAATTATATCGATATCACATTCCTTTGTGTCGCCATTGCGGCATGTGAAATGATTTCATAGCAAAAACTGCAGGAAATTAGCAACTTAGTGGTTCTCAGACATGAATGGTATGCTCACATCTAAAGAGGCGGAGGTCTTGGTAAAAGTTGGGTCTGCTTCTTGAAGTATAACAGCGAAGTTATTAATGTCATGCAGGTAATAGAAATTAGTGCATTAGATGGGTTTTAAACGAAAATATTTGTACATGGTTCTCATTTCATTTGTCTTCGTCCGCTTGGTTCTTTCAGGGTTGACCCTAGTCGACAAATGTATAGGGCGCCGCAGGAACTTTCCCCTGGTGGTGCGGTCTCTAAAATTCCCAGGGGGATGTGTTCACCTCCAACTGGGGAGGGAGCCGGTGGTACTAGATGCCACCGGGAGCTTCAATCTAGAACAGCGATGTCCAACTCTTGCAAAAGAGGGGAGGTTGGATTTACCTCATTCCACTGTACGCGGACTTTACCATTCTTTAACACTCAGGCGTGCATTTGACAATATGTACGTTGCGTTTGATTGTTTTCAAATCTTATGCAATAAACATCTGTTCATTAGCGACTTCTTTGGTACTGTTTATGTCTAAGAAGTATCAATATTTGGCGACAAATTCCATAGTCTTAGAAGATACAGCAAGTGATCGTCGCTTAACATATTGTGATAGACTTTCAGTATAGTTCAATTTGGAGAAACTTTTCGCGCGAGCTATACAAACTATTCTTGCAAATAATTTCTCTATCTAGGTACTACATTTTAACCGTCACAAGCATTTTCATAAAGTATTTTATTGCTATTTTTCTTGTAGTGCAAGGGGAATATAGGAATACAGTAGGCCTAAAGCGATAGTGAAATGTTTTAAGAGCTGGTTGCTATGCGATGCCTTTGAATTCCGTCCTCTTTGCAAGGCCAAGAGATAAAAAAACGAATAACATTCCTATTTGAGAAAAGTATAAGTATTGACAAACTCACACAAATAGACTATCTCGGAAGTGGTTGTCGGTCTGGGTGGCTCAGTTAGTTAGACGCTGGCCTACTGATCCCAAGGTCGCGGGTTCAAATCCGCCTCAGACCGATGGTTTTTAAGTGTGCTTAAAAACGACAGCTCCATGATTTACTGGCATGTAAAAGAACCCCTGTGGGACGAAAATCCTGACAATTGACCGAGTCGTTAAGCAACAAAATAATTTTTAATTTCGGAAATGGTTGACTCAAGACATAAATTGTGTTTTAACGAGAACCATATTTGTTATTTAAGTAAGACGTTGTCTGCCACTTACTGTTTGACATTTATGCAAAAGTCATCCAAGATGAAGAGGTCATCTGAGGACATTCTCAGAAAATTCAGGTTATGACTCAGGCGATTCCATGGCAGTTTCTGTTTGTGTCGGTCACTGAATACTGACTGTCCCTCGGACTGAAGGATTGGAGTGAGAGGATGTGTCTGTAGGTAGATGGAACGTTATTTTTTGAGCAACACAATGGTAAATCTTTTCCGAACGCTTCTCCTAGGTTTACTGGCATGTAGAACTCCTGCGGGACAAAATTCAGGCATACCGGCGTCGTTGATATGTATCTGGCAATTGGCAGTGCCGTTAACAAGTAAAATAATTCGCAGTACTTGCTTTACCTTACATTAGCTTATATAACACACAGATAATCATGAATTAATTTGTAGGAAGATTGCATCTTCTAACAAGGAGTTCGTCACGAGCCGAGCCGGGCTGGGGTAATTATCAGAAATGGTGCGAAGAGTTTCCTCTCAGGATTAACTCATTAACATCTACTGTGTGAGCCAAGATACGAAACTGTTTCATCACAAAACGAGCACTTTCCGGTGTCCTGTGAAATTGTTACCGAAATGAACAGACTGAGGACTGTTGCAACATTTGGTGCGCGTGAACTTCCCGGCAGATGATAATGCTTGGCAAACATTTTACATACGCAGTGGGAGTATCTGTGTCTTGTAGACGGGATAGTCAACAAAGTACACAGCAGATTGATGTTCATTTGTAGAAAACCCGGAAATAAATTGCATTTTCAAAGGCAAACGGCTTGTCAGCTTTCTTCAGTGCTGACATTGGGCGTGCTGTTGAAGTCGCACTAATCTGCAGAGAAGGTTTAGGATATCACCGAGGACTGGGTGATCTAAGAAATTGTTAAGCCGATTTCAATAATTGTTGAGCACCTAACATTACGTGAAATACTTGTACAAGGCAGTAAATGAAAAAATAAAAAACAATACATGTTTACGTTTAGAAGAAACCCCATAAACCACAAAAATATAAAATAAAATATCTGGTTTTGTAGCCCCGGGGGATACGGTTATTCCGTTTCTTTATCTTTAAAAACTACTACTCAAAAACATTGACCTAAAGTGGATGTAAAGATACAAACCGCTGTATAGAATGAGTACTATAAGATCACAAAATAAAATTGCTAAATATGCATCTAAACTGCCCAATCCATTACAAAAACAAAAGCCTGATGAGTGCATTCACAAAACCTTCTACACGCACTCGTGTCCAAACGTTTCCTAAAAATTTATTTTGTATTTCATATTAATCGAGGTACACATTTTTACTTTCTCTATTGGTAAGTAGGGGAAGTATTGTATTCCTCCCAAAAATTCGATGTCGAGATTTCACCGGAAATATATGTTTTGAGGACCCCTGAATCCAAAAATAAGAATTTTTAGAAGAAGGTCCGTGTGTGTGCCTGTGGACAGCATAACTCAAAAACGAAAAGTCGGTTAAAAACCAAAGTTGGTATTTAAGTTTAATGTCATTCAAGGATGCGACACGAAGATTTTTAAGAAAATAGCCCCACCCTAAACTACCCTTTACATGGAAAATTTTTCGAAAATTTTGATTTTCTTGAAAATGGATCTAACGATTTTGATTAAAATGCCATATGTTTGAGATATTTTGATGACAAATGAAATTTATATCTTGAATTTCCTGGCTATAGCCCCTATAGTCGTATTTACTCTGGATTACTTTTGCATAACTGGTAAACCGTTAGAGATAGACCAAATCACACTATACAAAAAATGTAGATCTTGCTAAAATACACAATTTATGAATAAATTTTCTTGTAGGGTGAACTATTTAGGAGATATTCCTTGTTATGTGTGTGAGTTTTGGAAAACTTAAAACTTTCGTGAAATTGAACATCGTTGTTCATTTTTTTATATGTTAAGTGTGCAAAGAGAACGGAATCTCAAAGTTTTAAAACATTCGACTATCACTCAAGGCCTACTGTATTCTAATATTCCCCTTGCACCTACAACGAAATAAGCAATAAGATAATTTGTAGAAATATTTATCTCAACTAACACGAAGAAGATATCTCGTAGGAATAATAGTTTGTAAGAATGGTTAGCACAGGAGTAGAGAAAGTCATGTGAGTACAACACATATTTTTTTTCTCTTAGTTCGTGGGTTATTGTTGATTCCTCATTGAGATAGTGGTATTTTAATTATTGCTGAACGTTAGCCATTTGGTTATTCTGCAATGTATGCACTGCATTCTTGGAGAATACATCAATGGCTGTGTGCTACGCACTCCTTTAAGTTCTAGCAACATTGCGGAAATAAACAATCGAATGTTGGCGCTTGCACTAATGTAGAATGCCTAGAAACTTCTGTTGCTGCTCCAGATCACCCGAGTTTTCACCACGAATCGCTGATAGAGCGTTTACTGGAAATCTTACATGACCAATTGATTTTTCAGAGAGGAATAGGCGGTTCCGGTGTCGACACTACACCAGCAAAAACTAAAATCATTGCACGAGATTACTGCGTCCACAACTGTTAGTGCTTTCTGTGATGTAATTACGTTTGACCATGAGCCACATTCAAAAGTCTGGCAATAAGCACGCTTCTTTATCAATACTTTCTAAACATAACTTCTCAGTAAGTCTGCTAATAGTAATGTAATATTTTAATAAGAATAGGTAACTAAGTGCACAACAGTTTCATCCTGCATAGGAACAATTAAAATTAACTCTTTTTATTCACTCTTAGATATATGTTGATATACGGTTTTCTACCACCCTCTGCAAACCATTCTTACAAACCTCTACTTTTCTACTAGTAGATACAGCAAACAGCGGAGGTATCTTTTTTACTTTCTCTACTACGTAAAGTAGAGGAAGCATTGTATTCCACACAAAAATTCGATGTTGAGATTTCACGGAAATATGTTTTGAGGCCCCCTAAATCCAAAAAAGGTATTCTTTAGAAAAAGGTCCTTGTGTGTCTGTCAGTCTGTGGACAGCTTAACTCAAAAAGGAATAGTTGGTTAAAAACCAAAGTTGGTATTTAAGTTTAATGTCTTTCAAGGACGCGACACGAAGATTTTGAAGAAGACAGCCCCAGCCTAAACTACCCTTTACATGGAAAATTTTTCGAAAATTTTGATTTTCTTGAAAATGGCTCTAACGATTTTGATTAAAATGTCATATGTTTGAGATATTTTTATGACAAATGAAATGTACATCTTGAATATTCTGGCTATAGCCCCTGTGGTCGTATTTACTCTGGACGACTTTTGCATAACTGGTAAACCATTAGAGATAGACCAAATCATACTACACAAAAAATGTAGATATTGCTAAAATACACAATTTCTGTCTAAATAAATTTTCTTGTAGCGTAAACCATTTGGGAGATGTTTTCCTTCTTATGTGTGTGAGTTTCGGAAAACTTAAGGCTTTCGTGAAATGCAACATCGTTGTTCATTTTTTTATGTTAAGCGTGCAAAGAGAACGAGATTTCAAAGATTTAAAAGATTTTACTATCGTTAAAAGCCTACTGTATTCTAATATTCCCCTTGCATTTACAAGGAAATAAGCAATAAGATGATTTCCGCAAATGTTTATCTCGACTAACACGAAGAAGATATAGGAATAATAGTTTGTAAGAAGGCTTAGTACAAGAGTAGAGAAAGTCGTGCGAGTGCAACACATAAGATTTTTTAAAATTTATTTATACCCTGTAGTGGTCATACCAGTACATTCTTTAAATTTAACGTCCTTTAACCGGACAGGTCTCATAGCGTCATGTAGTAACGCAGGTCAGTGTCTAACAACATGAAATGTGCTTTCATATTCCATAAGCCAAGTGTATGATAGGCAATTGCCTTATGTGCTGATAGAAAAAGGTATCATGTAATACACATATTGAAAGATATGCTAATTTTCATTGGACATGCAACAGATAAATTTTGTATGTGCAAAGAATTCTTTCAACACTTCGAGTAGGCTCCGGTCCGGGTTTCAAACGCATTACGTTGAGAGCTACAAGCTCTTGGCATTCTTTTCGGCCATCAGGTGGGTAAGGGGGGAGGGGAGGACACGTCCGTGCGGCACACACAGTACGAATGTAAACAGTATAGGAGACGTTGAACGTTCTAGTCTCTTACAAGTGAATCGTAAGAGGACACCGCTAGAGCCAGTGCTACAGCTGCAAAAAATTATAAAAGAAATGATGTATAATGATCACAAAATGCACGTTGTTGATGAATTAGCTACTAAGTATGGCCATGTAGTTGTTAAACTGCCCCCTTTATCATTGTACTGAAATAGAAATTCAGTGTACGCGAACAAGGATCAAGTGCTGACTGCGAGGTTAACATGATCAACGGTCGAATGTTTAAAACCTAGGGGTCGCACGAGTATGGTAACAGCAGTACGCTAGGAGAGACCGTTGCGACCGTTGTTGAAAAGCGGTGAGAAGGATTGTTGGAAAGTAATCGTGGTCGGGTCCTCTCGATGCTGAAAATAAGGAATGCATCGAATAAGCATTTGTAAACGAAGTTTGGGCTATTCCTTTAATACCCACAAAGTACCCTGAGAACTTCAAATCCATGCTCTACCAAGTTAAGCTGAGGTAATGGCGCCAAGAAGACCTTAAAGTATCCAGTGGACCTTCTTCCCATCAGTGGCATATTTAACATCATATACACTTCAAATTGAATTCCATAGAACACCTGGGTCAGAACTAAAACGAAACTTTGCAGCCAATAATGCCGTTGGAAGAAAGCGTGTTACTGAGTTCAAAATGCTATAAAGGACATTGAAAACAAGAATCATTGGTCTAACTACATACGCCATGTTGAATTAGAAATAAATATTGTTCCTTTGAAGATACAACGGAAAACAGCCAGTCCCTGGTAATCCTCAGTTCATTTCCAGAGGATGACCATTAATGTTAGATTAATTTCATGGTGTTGTAAAATAAAGTATTGTGTATAGTTTACTCTTTTATTTATTCTTCGTGTTTACAGATTACTGCACCTCCCTGGTATTCTCTCTGGCCTATAGATTAAGGTTTCTTATTTATAATCACGTCGAAACAATTTTTAGCCACATAAATACTGTAAACCAAGTTCAGTCATGCTGCATAATGACAATATTGCAACACCGATATTTCGACTGCTCACGTCTGACACACGACCACCACGTGCCATATCTGACGTAGAGGGAAGATCAGGATAGCTCAACCCTTTCCCCCTCATTCAAGCAATACGGATGGACTGTACATTACTGTATTCGTTTGCACACCACGACGCGACTCTACCGCCCCTACCCAACGTGTGTTACATCACAAAACCTCCCTGCAAACATAATTGAAATGCCGACCACATGCAACCGGGACCGAAATCTGGTATAGAACATACAATAAGGAAGGGATTTATATGTAGGTGCTCGTGTTCGCGCTAGCGCGCCTGTATGAGAGAGAGAGGTGTGTAAACTGAAAGAGAGGGAGAGAGAAAGAGAGGGAGAGATACAAAATTCAAGCTCAGTGCAGAGCCTTGAACAACTAAATATCAAAGAGAGTGGTGGAACAAATGCAAGGGTTAGAAGAAACCGTGATCTCTATTCGCGATGGAGCAAGCAAGCAGCAAGCAGGTCTTTCTTCCGCCTCTCCTTTATCTAAGATGACATGTGCTATAATTAATTATGTTTAATCACTAAGTCTGAGCAGGGCAAATGCAGCTAGCAATGTCAGAAATAAATCTCTGTCCAACTTCATTGCCAACAGAGAATAACAAAACTGTCGCCTACTTTCAGAGACAACGCATACATAAAATACAACCTGAAAAAACGTAATGTGTGCTCTTACATGACTTTCTCTACTCACTCTTGTATATGCTATTCTTACAAACGCTTCTTCTATCTACTTCACGTTCATTGAGATAGACATTCGTAGAAATATTTTAATTCCTTATTTATCTGTGCTAAGTTATTTACACTTGGGGTCTAATGGGAGTGACTAGCCACTTGTTCTCTAGACCGCCGATATAAAATACATTTTTCAACTTCTTAAATTCAAAAATCTCCCTCATTTTCTCTTTTCAACTTCCCAATTCTATTTTCTTTATACTTCAAGTTCTTCTAAACCTCTTACTTCAGACTGGTCAAAATCTGTTTTTATTATTAAACAACACTACTATTTCTGAGTAATTTCTGTGTAATAAATCTTCTCCATTCATTTGTTCCTTTGCATACGAACGAAATGTGTACTCAATCTTCGTTTTCTCCACATGTCGGGCATATTCCTTGTATAACATTAACTCTGAATCCCCTAAGTTCCCATAGTCCTGATCTAAACCATGTTGTTTCTTCTTTCTCTTTTTTACAAACTTCTATATACTTTTCCTAATTCCGTATTTATCATTTTATAGAAAGCCAATGATCTCATTTCGTTAATGCCTGCCCTCAAACCTCAATCCCTCAACCCAAAATCCTTGTGCCATTCCATGTCTTCATGTCCATATATGCCCAGTCTTAAGAACTATTTAATTTTACTCAACCAACAATCTTAATTCAAATGCTTTTCTTGGTATATTATACAACTCCTCAAAATGTTTTCTGAAAACTGGCTTAACCTATACCAATATTAGAAATGTTTTAATTCCTAATAGCTTATGGGTACAATGGACATAGGAGATAGTCAAAGAGCTAGTCGACATGTGATTGCTTTGACATTCCATTCTCTTTGCATGGGCAGGACATAAAAAAAGAATGAGTTCCTGTTTGAGTAAATGTAATTATTTGAAAATTCAAACCAATAACAAAGAAGTCTCGGAAATGGTTATCGCAATAAAAGTTTTTGACATAAATTGTGTGGTTTAGTGAGATCCATAGTTTAAGATTTTGGGTATCTGTTATGGTTTACCAGTTGTGCAAAAGTCATCCAGAATGAAGAGGTCTTTGGAAGTTATTCCCAAAAAATTGAAGATATATATTCGATTTGTCATAAAAACATCGTAAACATATGGTATTTTAATCAATTTTATTAGTAATTTTTGGGAAAATAAATACTTATATTTTCCATGTAATGGGTAATTTGTTTTGGGGCCTTTTCTTGTAAATATTGTGTGGAATCCTTGGAAGATGCTGAACAATACTAGGTTGATATTTAATTGGCTTCGTTTTTTGAGTTGTGCTATTCAGACACACACACGTGGACCATTTCCTAAAAGTTTATTCAGAGGTCCTCAAAACGTGTTTCTAGTTGAGTCTCGGTATCGAATTTTTGGATGGAACACAATACCTTCTCTACTCTCTAGAGAAAGTAGAAAGGAGACTATATTTAATGGAATATTCATTTGAATTCTCGTTCGAATTTTTTGGGGCCACTGCTGCAATTTCTCTGATTTTCTCGCTTCAGTGATCTCTTGCTTTGTTAGCCTGCAGCGTGTTTAGCAAAACACATAGGTTTTCGGGATAGTATTTCAGTGTTACACTCAGCGACTTTCACACTTTGATTTGAAGAACCGGAAGCACCAACATTCCTGATGCGCAATGAGGAAAATAAATACTATCTATCTAACCGTGTCTGCACATGTCTTATTTATAAGTATTAATGTCCCACAACTGATACTTATGCATATGAGGTAATGGATACCTAAGAAACACTATTAGAGCTGTCTGTTAACATTATTCTAGGAAGAATCTTGGGTAAAACCTCAACAAATAATTAAAGCCGCCTCTAGTATTGGTTTGTTCGAAGAAGATGCTCAGGTTAAAACTTGGTGTAAAACTAACCGAAGTCTTTCAGTATTAAACTATACAGAAGAAAATACGAAGTAGCTTATGTAAACTGGGGGAATAATTTCAACATAATCAATGAAGGGAAATATATCCAGTCAAATGTCTTTCAATGAAGTCATTCATTGTTAGTCTACACAGAAGAAAATTTCCAGTTAGGTGCAGACTGTGCCTCAATATTGATTTATTCGAAGGGAAAAAATGGATAGTTAAATAGCCGGCCAAATATTTTGAACCAAACGACTGAAAAATGTTGGGGAAATTACCTCGAATTTAGACATGACAAAAGATGTATTGAAACCTTGCATTTCTGTATCTGATTCTGGCAGTGTGCGATTTTAAATGACCCATAGAGTGAGCCATTTTGGAGATATTTCTAATTTGTCTGAATTTTAAATACCTTCTCAAATGGTAGGTTCGTATTCATCTTTTATTTCTTGGCCTTGCAAACAGAATGGAATTTCAAAGTCCTCGCAAAGGGATCAGTTTTGAAATATTTGATTATTATGGCTTAAAGCCTGCTGTATTCCCATATTCTATAAGAAAATTAGCAATAGATAATTTCTGCAAATGTTAAACTTAACATGAAGATAGAGGAATATGTGTTTATAAGAAGAGATCTGTCTTCAAGAACAAAGTCCTAACATATTTGAAATCTCTTTTCAAAATTACTGCTAGTGTTTACTAGAACAGACGCAGGTATCATAACTCTGATAAATGTTTCTGTTGCTCTTTGCGCAGAGGTTAGGTTAGGTGTTTAAAGAAAAGGCCAAAATAAGCAAGTGAAGGAAAGAAGTCCAAGAGATGGAAAAGGCTTTAGAGAAAGTGAGAATAAATAATAGAAATTACTGCAACAGGTATAATAGTGAAATACTAAGGCATATACATACTTAATAATGTTGTACTGATTCTTGATTTTTTTGTGACTGAAAATTAATCTCTCAATTAACGCGAGTGACCTATCACTTATATAACTTTTGTTTATTTATTTTTATTTATTGTGAAGACTCACGATTTTCCACACTGATCATGTTTGAGAGCTATCAGTTTTTTCTTTGTAAGCTCTCATACGAAACGGTTCGAAAAATTGCGAAAAGAATGGGTATAGTGTAAAATAAAATTGTATGAGAAAAATTACAATTTTATTTATTAACGTGTCAATTGCCGGATTGTATCAGCGCACCGATAATCACTCTTAAATCATCGGTCTGAGCCGGGTTTGAACCCGTAATCTTTGGATTAGTGGATCAGCACCTAACCAATTGAGCCACACAGACCCCAATGTGCATGAGAAAAGTAAAAGTTAATATTCAAGTGCATCTGTAATTCCAGAGCACTATATATCACTGTAAATCAGGCAAAAAAGGAAAGAAAAAGAAAGAAAGGGTTAAATGATACCTTAAACCTAAGTCTTGCATTGCATACAATATAACAGCTTTTTGGTCGTCTACGTCTGCAGGAAAGAGATCTCACGGGAATCGGCTAAGTTATAGTATCGGGAAGACCGAGTTATAAAAGGGTAACAGATCCAACATATTAACTAGAAATGCTGTTAAAAAGAAACATCATAGCACAAAATCTCGTACAAATAAGTTGCCCTTTCAAAACTAGTACAAGCAAACTTTAGAAGGATTTAGTTGCAAAACTATTAGGGTTGTGACTATATCCTCCATAAACTGTCTTATAATTAGAAAAGTGTAAATTTGAAGCTGCCAGAATTTAAAGGTTTCTGTATAGCTTACCTTCTGTTGGTCGCGAATTCCCGTATAAAATTTAACTAGTGTAACAAATCAGTAAAATAATCAGATTAGTAGATTGAAATTTCCTTCAGATTAGAATAAATAATGTCAAGGCAAAATAATTCATTTTATAAAGGATTTCCGTTAATATCAAGGACTATGTGCATTGAAAAACAACACAAACAGTTGGTATAAATGCAATTAATACGTCTTTTCTTAGGCGTATCTTTAGCTTTTGATCTGCCGGGTATATTCCTGAGATACTAGATTTAGAATGTTCATCAAGGCCTAAGACCTACGCAGATCTCAATTAGTGAGGCTACTATTTCTAAATGAGCTCATGTTTAATGCAAATGAAGGCTTTTACATAAAATATTGCTCAGATTTAAATATAGATGTTCCCCTCTCGGGTGTTTTGTTTTCTGGGATTGATTGCAAAACTAAGCTATATACAAGATATTAAGAAATCGGACAACAACGTTGGTGGGAGACAGTATTTCCTGAATACGTTACTCTGCTCTCAACATTGGTTTCATTTGTGGGAGAACACTACACACATTTGGTAGCAACTTGTAATAAATAAAAATGCATCACACGCACACACACACATACACACGCACACGCACGCACACACACACAACTTTTTAACCCTTCTTATTTATTTTAAAATATTTTTCCTATGGTTTTATTGGTAGGCTGTGTTTATAACATTCCTTAAATGATACACTGTGGAACTACTGGGTTTTCTCTTCCTTCTAGAAATACGATTTTAATTTTACATCAATTTTATACCAAAAGTCATTTCCTGGCTACCAAAAATCTCAAGTACAAAATTACAAACTTATAAATGCTGTAAAATACTAACATTTACTTCCCGTACGCGTCATACATTCGTGTTAGTGCATAATAAATCAGTTATCCATACATTCGTATATTGATCCACTGTTTTCGTTTGTTTGGTTTGCTAGAAAAAAGACAGCTTCAAATTTAAGAACACAAACAAGGGGTATAAGATCGTTATAACGGAAAATAAGGTCAAAGTAATGGCGTTTAGAAGAAAAAGCCATATAAGAGCAACTATCTCTATAAACAAACTTATCCAACAAAAGTGATTTTAACCATTTTGGTTATATTGGTAACATATATGCAAAATAAATTAAATTCCAAATATGTGATATAATCAATATATTTTAAAAGATGTAATAAATAAGCTATTTTGAAACTTGGTGATGAAATATTTAACATTTACCTAGGGATTTGAGATTTGGGTGCCGCCTCACAGCAGAAAAAATATGGAGGAGGTGAGATTTTTGAGATGTGGCAGGTTACATACTCTTGGATGAAGGAAAAAAGGAATGTTAGATAATCAGGATTGTAGTGTTTAAATCAAATAATTGAATAGAGACGAAAATAGCAGGATCATGTACATAGAATGGTTGAAGATCGAACGCCATAAATAAAGCAAAAACTAATAATAGACAGGAGTATTAGCAGACCGCGAATAAGCAGATCAGTTTCCTTGAAGATAGAACAAGCCGCAAGGATGAGGATCATCTATTTTGCGTGTCATTTACCTAATAGACCCAGATGTAAGCAAGCATGTGCATTCTTGCAGTCCAGCCTAAATTTTAGCAGAAAAAGATATGATTCTTAAATAGTTATATGGGATAGCCATATCGTTCCCTCGTTGTGGATCTATCTCGGTTTTCAATAGTCATTATTTCAGGTGTGATGACTCTTTTGTAAATGGCGACCCTTTGTGTACTAATAATGCACATTACATAAGAGCCAGGTTGGAATTATGAGTCGTGACTCATTGTGAACAAGTATTGGTAAGTTGGGTTTCGCTTCCAGTGATGTCATCCACTTGAAATGGTGTCCAGTATGTTAATAATTCAGTAAGTAAAGCGTAATGGGAAACTGTGACATGTCTGCAGGAGATTTGGCCTCCACAGCTATTTCTCGGGGAATAAAGCATGCACCTCCTACCCGGCAGGCCGGTTCCAGTTCGCTTTAATTTAGGTGGCCAAGCGTTTGTCGTAGGCTTTTACCACATCTGAAAAATAACATCGATGTACAGACTTTTGAAGTAAATACCTACGTAGAATCGAATGTTATTGGCAATGAAGAGTGGGTATATTCACCTTTATCCTTATTTTACGATGCACGAGCTTAACGCCCACTTTGTTACTAAAATAAGTAGTGTACACACAGGGAGGGGGAGGATTAGAGGGGAGGGTAGGTGAGAGTGAGGGAAAAGGAAGGGGCTGAAGAGAGTGAGGGAGGTGAGGGAGAGAGAGGGGGGAAGAACGGATATAGAGGGAGAGAGGAGGGGAGCGACAGGGAGGGAGAGGGAGGGATAGTGGGAACGAGAGGGAGGGTGAGGGAGTGAGAAAGGGGTAGTTTGAGAGAGGGATGGAGGTGAGGAGAGGGAAGGAGAGAGGAAGAGGAGGGCGCGTGGGAGTGGGACAGAGAAAGGGAAGGAGAAATATTTTATAACAATTATATTTTGGAGCTCAAGTTGCCTCAAAACATTTCCGGGAAATCTCCATATAGAATTTTTGGGTGAAATGACTTCCCCTACTGACGGATACCTGGAAGAAAAAGTAAAAATTTATTTACTCTAGTATTCGAAAGTAAACATCAACCTTTGTGTATTAAGGAGTCCCATTTTATGCCAAGATGATGCTGCATTGAAAACGTACAGTAGGAGTATATGTTTGTATTAAATTTGTTATATCGCAGTTCTTGTATTCCAAACATAAGCTCCTTTGATGATTATTAAATACTTATGTTTTGTAAAACTAGCCTCTTTTCCTAGCCTTGAATTTAGACCTAGACAAACTACGTTAGGCCACCACTATAAATTCATGCCAACTCTGTCGGCTTCGTAGAATCAGTTAACTTTTGTGTTACTTTGGCTCTCTGCCTAATGTTGCATTCATTCACTGCTATTTGTATTTTCTAGAGTTTTACGAAGGTCTTCTGACGTTTATAACACCCGACGTTCCTAGGCAACTTGAACTTTTGATTGTGTTTTGAATGTTCGTGAAGGCAGACTGGTTATATTTCTGCTCCTTAATAGACAGTTCGGCCGAAAAGAATCGCATTACCATAATACAAGCGAAAATAGCCGAAAGGAAAATGTAGAAGAGAAGCAAATTGGTAGAATATACTAAGTGTAAAACGATTGCAGGAGATTATGCTGTGAAGGAAATCCTTGACGTCATTGTCCACGATCGTCGCGTAATTCCCAAACCAGTCACGAATTGCGCAAAGCACAACCACAGACATTCCATAAATATCTCGTAACAAAACTGTAAGAAAATGCTGTCCAATATATCTAATGAAAATTGTAACTTGTTAGAATTTTATTTCAAGACTGTTACGTCTGTATTCGCTGTGTGGCATTGATATTTCCACCACTGTGAAGATACTTCCATCCCCATCCCAAGAGCTGTTAAAAATTCAGATATCTAGATCACTTATTGATGAATTAGAGTTGTAAAGCTGAAGTAGATAAGTTAATACAAGCACGAAGATCTGTAAGAATGTTGAGTAGAATAGCGTGGTGTAGCGATGTCCAAGCTTTGTGAAAGAAGTTTGGATTTACCTCTTTCCACCATACGCTACACATCTGTTCATTGCTGACTTCTTTGGTACTACTACAAGTCAATATTTGGCGACAAATTCAAAGTGCATAGCCTTAGAAGATACATCAAGTGATAGTCGCGTAACATATTGCCATACAGACTTGAGTAAACTTCGTTGGCAAGTATCTGTAGAGCTATACTCTTATACACACTGTTCTTGCAAATGCTTATTTCTCTATCTCCTTTTCAATCGACTAAGGAATTTCACAGTCTTATTGTTAATTTTATAGTAGGTTCAAGGGGACTATGGGAATACAGTAAGCTTTAAGCGATAGTGAAATGTTTTTAGAACTGGTTGCTATGCGATGCCTTTGAAATCCCGTTCTCTTTGCGAGGCCAAGAGATAAAAATACAAATAACGTATTCCTATTTGAAAAAAAAAGTATAAGTACGACGTATCTACTGGACAAATTGTGTGTTTTAACCAAATCCACGTTTTTTTTTAGTTAGTGAGCTGTTGTCTGTCTCTTACTGTTCACCACTTATGTAAAAATCATCTAGAATAATTAGATCTGCTGAGGACCCCTGGAGGAGTGGAGTGGGGAAGAGCCACTTATTACGTAAGGTTCTCCAAAGAGAGAAGGTTGCACATTGCTGTGCAATTGGCAGTGAAAAGAGGCCATGTTAGAGTATCCACATTAGAAAAGAGAAATGAACAGGGGAGACAGATGAAAGATATGGAGGAGAATGTGGTAGGAAGAACTGAAAGACGACTTCTTTAATTGTATGTTGCATTCACATGAATTTCTCTACTCTTGTACAAACTATTCTTACAAACACTTATTCCTCTGATTTCATGTTGAGATAAACATTTGCAGAAATTATCTTATTGCTAATTTTCTTAGATTCAAAGAGGATAAGGGAATATAATAGTCTGTAAGCGATAGTCAATTCTTTTAAAGCTGATCGCTATATGAAGCCTTGAAATTTCGCTCTTTGCATGGCCAAGAGAAAAAAAAAGACATAACGAACTCCCACTTGAGAGAGGCATAAGTATTCCAAAATTCAGACAAATAACACGGAATAATAACCCCACAAAACGTGTATATACAGAGTGTTCCAAAATTAGACCGACAAACTTTGGGAGCCGATAGATAACATCATTTTAAACACTTTTTATTAAGGAATGTTTTTTGTTGCGGTGCTTCGTTTAAGCGCTCTACGAGTTAATGTACTGCCTCCCGCCTAGTTTAAGTATTTACGGAAAAATCAACAATGAAGATTAGTATTGCATTTATCTTAGTAAGGCACAATCTTAATCCAAGAAAAAACACAGAACACAAAAACAAGACACAAACATCTCATTGTTTATAGTTAATCACAGCTTTGCTATTCAAAGTAAATATTGGAACGTATTGTGATTAACACAGAGTGCATCGGCGTGCACTATTCTGCCGTACTCTCGCAAAAACACCAGGCATTTCTCTGGTTTAAAAGTTTGTGGGTCTAATTTTGGGACAGCACATATATATATATTGGACATAAAATGTGTGTTTTTAACAAGATTTACATATCTTAAATTTATGGTATTTTAATCAAAATGGTTAGCCTTTTTTTATAAAAATCAAAATTTTCTTAAAGTTTCACGTAAAGCGTAGTCGATGACTTTCTTTCTACGTAGTTTTTGAGCCATGCTGTTCACACGCGCACGCCCATGCACGTGCAGGCGCACGCACACGATCTTTTTCTAAAAATGCTCTTTTTAGATTCAGAGGGTCCCACAACTGTATTTTCGGTGAAATCTGGATATCGAATTTTTGAGGGTATGCAGTACTTTGAAGTAGAGTAAGCAAAAAGTAAGCATGAAGGTTTTTCATTTTTCAATTATTCATAAAAATGTACCAGGTGATTCAGCTGCTCTAGTTTTTATCTATAAAGCTGTTGAGTGACAAATGTGATTGAAGTCCATCTTCATCGCCACCATAACAGGTTCCATATTCGGTGAGAAAGTTAAGAGAACAAGATACGAGCTCAGAGAGACATTCTGAATGTAGTCTTGTGTATTAGGCATACACTAGATTTGTTATCGACTTTATAAACCTGTTTTGTAGTTAATTTTCCTAGCCTTCTCCGGAAACACGTGAAAATACCTATCATGTCTCCAGTTTCAAATTCACTGTAAACAAAATGACGAACGTAAACAAATGGAGGAGACACATACTACAACCGATTAGGAGGTGAGGCTGCCCCTAAAATAAGTACTGTTCACTTACGTCATGCGTAGACATTACACCTGTACAATTTGATGAAAATCAGAAAAAATGCAAAAATTGAATGTTTTTGTTTTTACTGTATTTATACTCCTTGTTTTGAACTATAGAAAATGTTTATCACTCTGTGCAACCTTTAAAATACTCTTGCACACTCCAGTTTTATGTATTTTTCATACTTCACACGTCAATTCATTGGCCGATATCACCTGTCCATTTAAAGAGACAGAAACGAAACAGAAAAGTCTGATGTGTTGCACTCACATGACTTTCTCTACTCTTGTACTAACCATTCTTAGAAACTTTTATTCCTATTACTTCTTCGTGTTAGTTAAGATAAACATTTGTACAAATTATCTTATTGCTTATTTCCTTGTAGGTGCAAGGTGAATATTAGAATACAGTAGACTTTGAGCGATAGTCAAATCTTTTCAACCTTTGAGATTACGTTCTCTTTGCACACTTAACATATAAAAAATGAACAGCGATGTTGCATTTCACTAAAGTTCTAAGTTTTCCGAAACTCATACACACAACAAGGAATATCTCCGAAATGGTTCAACCTACAAGAAAATTTATTTAGACATAAATCGTGTATTTTAGTAAGATCTACATTTTTTGTATAGCAAGATTTGGTCTATCTCTAACAGTTTACCAGTTATGCAAAAGTCCTCCAGAGTAAATACGACTACAGGGGCTATAGCCAGAAAATTCAAGATATACATTTCATTTGTCATCAAAATATCTCAAACATATGACATTTTAATCAAAATCGTTAGAGCCATTTTCAAGAAAATCAAAATTTTCGAAAAATGTTCCATGTAAAGGGTAGTTTAGGGTGGAGCTATTTTCATAAAAATCTTCATGTCGTATCCTTGAAAGACATTAAACTTAAATACCAACTTTGGTTTTTAACCGACTTTTCGTTTTTGAGTTATGCTGTCCACAGACTGACTGACACACACACACACACACGGACCTTTTTCTAAAAAATATTTGGGTTCAGGTGGTCTCAAAACATATTTCCGGTGAAATCTCGACATCGAATTTTTGGGTGGAATACAATACTTCCCCTACTTACCAGTAGAGAAAGTAATACATGAAAATTCTGTTTTCTTTCAGCTTCTATTTTCAGGGTGTAGTATGAAGCGAAGATTTGGTTATAAATTGCAAATGGGTGTATAAGCGATGTATAAGGCTTAAAGGTGATAGATATATTTACACGACATTAAAGTTAGTATTTACTAAAACATATCGGTCTACCAGTAAAATGTTGGCTAACATGTGATTCCATTTTGGAGCACCTTCTCTACCGACGCACGTTAGGATAACAGTAATTGGGCAAGGAGCCATATTTAGATACGATATGCGACTTACGCGTCCTGAATAACATGACCAAACATTTGGCGCAGGATGCATATTTCAGTTGAATATGACCACATACTAACGGAGAAAGGAATTTCTTTCTGGATCACTTCCAAGTCACATTATCTGCCAAACGTGAGACATACCAGGCCATTATAATGCCCTGGGCAGCACGATTAGTAACTTCCCTGTATCGAACAGTTTCTTCATCACCACCTTGTCGCTGGAACGAATGAATGAATGGCATTCCTCCTGAGGAAATTCCTTGAAAATTACTTTCTGTCTGCATAATTTAGCATAGGAATCGGAGTTCATTATTACTTCTTGCTATCTCTATGTACTTCCAGTAAGTGGGGAAGTACTGCATTCTACACAAAAATTTGATATTGCGATTTCACCTGAGATACACGTTTTGAAACCCCCTAAATCTAAACACATTTTTAGAAAAAATGTGTATTTTGTGTGTGTGTGTGTGTGTGTGTGTGTGTGTGTGTGTGTGTGTGTGTGTGTCTGTCTGTCTGTCTGTCTGTCTGTCTGTCTGTCTGTCTGTCTGTCTGTCTGTCAGTCAAAGGAAAAGCAGAAGTTATGGTAGATGAGAAATAATTTACCAACCAGTGAGAACTACGAAAAGTCAAGGTTGGGTGGGAGTGGGGGTTAACGAAAATTGAACCCCTGACCTCCGGAATGGACCCCATACGTTACCGCGAAGTTATTTCATTTGGTCAGTTAGGAACAAGTCGAAATGTAGTTGTTTATAGTCTGGTACTGGTTGTGTAATAAGACAGTCAACATTAATTTTGCAACATCCAAGACGTTAGTTTTCTTAACACCAGATATGTTTCCTGTCTTTCCTACGTTGCTGCATCCCGCATGCCTCTCTTCACCTGTGGCATCAGTGCAGACCGCCGTGACGTCACACACTGAACTCTTCTTCAGTGCGAGCATGTTCAGCGGTATGAGCTGACGTCACACAGACTGGTTTACATGCAAAGTAGGATATCATAATGACTTTCAGCGCTGTTTTTGATGAAAGGTTTATTTCCTAAGTGACTTTTCAATCGATTTCAGTGTCCAAGCTCAGGCCCATCATAGTTTTTCCCCCTTTTTGATTGGAAATTTTCTACCGTAAAGTAGTCTTCCTATAGGTCATTCATATTTTTTTTTTCCTCCATAAGTGGCCATCTTCGTCTGCTGCTGCCATGCTTCTTCGGACGCCATCCATCCATTATTCTCTTGGTCTTCCGCATCTTCCGCTTCCTTCAGCTTCCCATTTTTACTTTCTCTACTACGTTTAGTAAAGTAGAAAAAGTATTGTATTCCAACCAGGAATCCGATGTCGAAATTTCACCGAAAATATATGTTTTGAGGCCCCTGAATATAAAAAAAAAAGCATTTTTAGAAAAAGGTCCGTGTGTGTCAGTCTGTGGACAGCATAACCGACATTTGTCTTTGAGTCTTTCAGATATGTGACACAAAGATTTTAAAGAAAATTGCTCCACCCTAAACCACCCGTTACATGGAATTTTTTTCGAAATTTTTTATTTTCTTGAAAATGGCCCTAACGATTTTGATTCAAACGCCATATGTTTGAAATATTTTTATGACAAATGAAATGTATATCTTGAATTTCTAGGACCATGAAGTCCTATTTACCATTTCGGAAATATTCCTCGTTATTTGTGTAAGTTTTGGAGAACTTATACTTCTGTCAAATGGAACATCGCTATTCATTTTTATATGTTAACCATGCAAAGAGAACGGAATTTGAAAGCTTTAAAAAATTTGACTACATGCAAGAAAACGAACAATAAGACAATTTCTGCAAATGTTCATCTCAACTAACAGGAAGATAGAAGCATAAGAGTTTGTAAGAATGGTTAGTGCAAGAGTAGAGAAAGTCATGTGAGTGTAACGCATCAGATTTTTGTATTCTATCTTTCACATTCTTTCGTACGTTCTGGCCATTTTAATCTTCTCTGTATCACTTCCAAGACCTTTCTTTTATACATTTATTATTTTCTGAATTCCCACTTGTATCTAAATTTGCGTCATATATACCACAGCGAAGATTCTTCTCTGCATTACAAATATGCACATATCTCAGCTATACACTGGGGTGAATGCACGGGCCACAATGGAAGCATTTATTATCTTTCTATTGCAGCCAAATGCACCTGAATGGCAGATACATGGATCCTTTCTTTTAATTCTTTATATGGCAGCAATCTCTACAAATGAGGATCTTCAAGGCTGCGTCCTTCTAACCTCGTTATATGACAGTGCTTTGTTTATACCTGAGACGTGACGCCATTGGCAGGTGGAAGATGACAGTAAATGCCAAAAATTCTTGCTTATGATTTAATAAGTAGTTTGACTGCATGAAAGAGATATGGTCCAAAACACAGTCTTAGCTGTCTTTTTTCACAGTTGAGTTGTTTCTTTCTCTTTCTTCTATGAATTTAACGTCCTTTTAAGGGGACTTACACAATATTCGCGTTCTACGTATAAGGGGAAAATCCCAATGAATGTGAAATACACCTGCTTGGTTTAAATATAGAGAATCTTATCTATTCACTTTTAGCCCTTTTCACCAACCTCCTCCCTGTTTTACTTTCTCTACTACATACTTGCAGTTAGTAGAGGAAGTATATTCCACCCAAAAAAGGTCGATATTGAGATCTCCCCGGAAATGCATGTGCGCCCGCGCGCCTGTGAACCTTACAACTAAAAAGAGTCGATAAATGCCAGACTTGGTACTCAATTTCAATGTCTTCTAAGGATACGGCACGAAGATTTAAAAAAAAAAAAAAATCTGATGTGTTGCACTCACATGACTTTCTCTACCCTTGTACATACCATTCTTACGAACTCTTATTCCTACGAGTATATCTTCTTCTTGTTATTTGAGATAAGCATTTGCACAAATTATCTTATTGCTTATTTCCTTGTAGGCTTTGTGCGATAGTAAAATCTTTTAAAGCTTTGAGATTCCGTTCTCTTTGCACACTTAAGATATAAAAAAAAAAATGAACAACACGAAAGCTTTAAGTTTTCCGAAACTCACACACATAACAAGGAATATCTCCGAAATGGTTCACTCTACAAGAAAATTTATTGAGACATAAATTGTGTATTTTAGCAAGATCTACATTTTTTGTATAGTATGATTTGGTCTATCTCTAACGGTTTACCAGTTATGCAAAAGTTGTCCAGAGTAAATACGACTACAGGAGCTATAGCCAGAAAATTCAAGATGTACATTTCATTTGTCATAAAAATATCTCAAACATATGACATTTTAATCAAAATCGTTTTCAAGAAAATCAAAATTTTCGAAAAATTTTCCATCTAAAGGGTAGTTTAGGGTGGGGCTATTTTCTTCAAAATCTTCGTGTCGCATCCTTGAAAGACATTAAACATAAATACCAACTTTGGATTTTAACCGACATTTCGTTTTTGTTATGCTGTTCACAGACACAGACACACTGACACACACAGTACATTTGGGCCTAACTTGTATGCCTTAGAGAGCTTTACATTTTTGTTACAATAGGATTTGGTCTACAGTTTACCAGTTATGCAAAAGTCATGGAGAACGGAACTTCAGAGCTACCACACAATGACCAGCTCTTACAAATTTGACCATCACTCAAAGCCTATTGTATTCCCCTTTTCCCATTCTATAAGAAAATATGCATAAAAACCATTTCTGGAAACGTTTATCTCGATTAATATGAAGTAGACAGAAGAATAAGCATTTGTAATAATATTTTGTACAAGAGTGAATAGAGAAATTCATGTGAGTGGAACACATCAGTTTTTGTCTTACGATTTTCTCTCTTTTACTGCTCTCTTTCACCTTCTTACTACTCATATTCCACCTCTTCTGTCCCTCTTATCTATGCAACTTATATGGAAACTGTTTTGAAAACCTGTAATAAAACTGCTTGTTCTGGGGTGTGTTGTAGTGTTTAACGCCCGCTTTTACTACTACGGCACCGCAGGCGGTGACACTGATGATACATGAAGATGGAGCACCGGTGGAATGAGATGGCGGGGGAAACCGGAGCACCCGGAGAAAACCCGCCCTGACGCCGCTTCGTCCACCACGAATACCACATGCGGGTCCCTGGGATCGAACCCGGGCCGCCTAGGTGGTAGGCGAGCGCGCTAACCGCTCGGCCACGGCGCCGCCACTTGCTTGTTCTGGGGGTGAACAGTATCCTGCTATGCTTATTATACGGTTTGGAGTATAATTTTCCGTGGCAACCGTCTTATGTAAGGAACAATAGTAACGAATATTTTGTAGAACTTCTTAAACATTTATCCTATCATATTTGTGTAAATAATTATATTTTTCAGGAACAGTAGCCTGTAAGCTTTCGTTACGTAACATTTACAAAAGAAAATCAATAATAAGTCAGATATTTCGATTTTTTAATCTGTGTTCCATTGAAAACCCCTTTCGTGTTGAAAATAAGTTCTATTTTTTGCCAACATACATGCACATGCCCCACACATACAAACAAAAATTCTAAAAATGTTGTTTCTGACCAGGTAGCCTATCAGCTATCTCATAAAACATAAAATTACTAAAAAATGTTTGGTTCACGTTAAGATACATGCAAACATTTCTGCTGGTTACTAACATTTTGTGGATAACACCTTCTTTTCTGTGATATATAATAATTTGGTATTCGTGTTTTAAAATCTCTATAGTGTTTTTCCCAAAACTTTCATTTTGGTCGTTATCTAGTTCGCGCAATTAGGTCTTGGATTGCAGCCGGATAATCGACTGAGCAGGTGCAGTTTTTTAGATTAATGAACAGAAACCGGTTGAGGTAATCGGAAGTCACTTCCTATTTGTTACATTGGGTCACGGAGAAATCTAGATGAAAGTAATATCACCGATACCTGTTTATTCTAATACAGTTAAACATAGTATTGCACCGATTCTTCAGTTTCCAAAAGTTCTTTTAGCAGACATTGCTTTTCCGAAATAGATTTATCAAGGTTATCTCGACTTATGGTTTAACCACCACTTCCAGCCGGAGATAGAATCAGATAAACCAGATTTTCGTAATCGTCTATTGAACCATAGTAAGAGACGCTTTTATACAAAATGTTAACTGCCGGAAGCTTTCACTAACTCTGACGTTAAAGTTAAATAAAAATGTAATTTATATATTTGATCCTTTAGTTTTAACATTTTGAGCCCAGTTTTCTGTCTAGGTTTTCTTGTTGTTGTTGTTCTTGTTCTTCTTCTTCTTCGTCTTCTTTTCTTAGTGCCATCAAGCGTCTCGCTTTGTTCAACCCCTCCCCTACATTTCCATCGTGGTTTCCCCCCTCTCCATTCCTATTCTTTCAATAGTATCCACCCAGCTTATCCTCGGTCGTCCGTTGCCCCTTCCATCCATTCTCATTTCCATTATATGCTTTGCTTTCCTTTCTTCGGTCATCCTATATACTTGACCATATTACTTCAGTTGTCTTTCTTCTCTATTACAGATTTCATGTTTATCTCTGCTCTTATTTGTTCATTCCTAATTCTATCTCTTCTGATATTGCCCAGTATTCTTCTCATGTATTTCATTTCGATTGCTGTCACTTTACTCCTATGTTTCTCCTGCATTGGTAAACCTGCCATTCCATATTGTATTATAGGATCTATTACTGATTGGAACATTTACATTTTCCTCTTATTGTTAATCTCCTTCTTTCCAACCAGTTTCTTTATTCCATAATAAGGGTTTAATGTTTTCTTAGTTCGATTTGGAACACCCATCTCTAGTTCCCAGGTACCCCTGTATATCCACTTCCTGTAGTAAGTACTCCTTCATTTAATTTCCAACTGGGTGTTCTGTTTGTCTTCTTTTGATATCCTCATCACCTTACTGTTGTCCGTATTGATCTTCAAGCCCTTTCTTTCATCAATTGCACGTATTTGTTTTGTAAAAACATTCCAAACTTCCCTTTACATGGAAACATTTTTCAACATTTTGATTTTCACAAAAATGGCTCTAACAATTTTTATTACAATTTTATGTTTAAGATTTTTGTATGAAAAATAAAATGAATAGTTAAAGTCCTCTTCATTCTGTACGACTTTTGCATAACTGATAAGCTGCAAGAGATAGACAAAGTCTTACTACACAAAACTAGATCTCATTAAAGGATACAATTCCTGTCAAATACATGTTTTATGTGGAGCTAACCATTTTCGAGTTATTCCTTTTTATTGGTCTGAACTTGATACAATAAAACCTGCCTATAACGGAACGCGATCGTTGCAGTAATATTTTTTCCATTTTCACGGGTCTGCGTCTTACAAAGTGTTGTGCATATTTCAGTAAAACGAAGTACAAAAAATATAATCGTGTAGAATTAAACTGAAGGAATAATTTAAAATAAAATTCTGTAAATAAAAAGTAGATTCAATTGTGTTTTGCTGCATTTCCAATTTACATGTCATACATAATTGAAGTTTCTCCACTAGTGTTTTCTTTTTCCCAACATATCCGTCAAAGTGCACTGTTGCGACTTCTTAACAAGAAAACACTCTAGGTCTCCTTTGCTTCCTGCGTCAGCTTCTGGATTTCTGGAACGTTCTTGGAAGCTGCAAATTCCTGCAGGTCACTCACAACTGATAATGCTTCTGTAAAAGTGCGTATTTTTTACTATCCTTCATAGTTTCGTCGTCTATTACTTCCATGACTTCACAACTGCTGTTTCTAGCAGGAATATCTGCAGCACTTTGAATGTCTTCAGGAGTGGTAAGTTCGTTATCAAAGCACGTAACTATGTATTAACCATAATGAAAATCCGTCTTAGGTTATTTATGCAAACAGTTCCAGAAAAACTATTCCATTTCCTCGTTTTTCGGTTTAGAGTGTTATTTAACATAGGAAATAGCTACGTTCCGAGATTTATTTTCCGGTTGTCCAGGTTTTCGGTATATAGGGGGTCCGGTTTAGTCAGGTTTTACTGCAATACTTTTCCAAAATAGGAAGTTGTTATTCGTTTGTCCTAGCCATGCAGAGAGAATGTAATATCCAATGACCAGCTTTTACAGGATTTGACTATCGCTTAAGCTTACTGTATTCCCATATTCCCATTGTACTCATAAGGAAGTACGTAATAAAGTGAGTTCTACAATGGTTTATATCAATTAACATTAAGTAGATATAGGAATACGGTTTTCTAAGAATAGAGTAGAGAAAGTCACGTGAGTACATTCATCAGTTTTCAAGTTGCCCTGCCAAACTTGATAAACTTCATAGAATTCTTCCTCTACCAACCATAGCAGTAAAACGCATACCAATTGGAATTTAAGACTATCACTTGAAGTTCCCTTGGAAACTTGCGAGTAAAACAGAAAATATGTGCATTTTCCAAATACATTTCTGAGCATCTGGAAATGGAGAATTTAAAGTAAATAGCGCCATTAAGTATACCAGAAAGTCAGGTTGCAATCTGGTTCTCAGAAAGTGTTACCCGTCCAGGATTTTGAATCCAGCTCGCATTTCTGCATCAAATTATTGCACTAAATATCTCGGAAAAGGAATTCTCGACATTAAAATTCCTGTATAGGAGGCGGAACAGAGCTAATTGTTGCTGGAGGCTGCGGAAGACTGAAAGTTAAGACCATTCTTGGATCAGGTTTTAACTTGGTAACTTTCGTTTGCTATAGACAACTAATTGGTTGTGTTTATCAGATGAGGAAGTCGAGGCGATTTCTACGCTGTTATAATAAACAACTCTCCCGTTTTCGACAGATTTATAAAGAAATGAAGCGTATAGGTACTTTCGCGTGAGATTTTAACAGATTTTGCTGAAATGCTTGCTCCATAAACTGGAGGAAAGAAACTGCGCTGCAGTAATAAGTCGAAACGGGAGGCTGCCTGCCTTCCGCCATTGAGAAAGGTAACTTATAAGTTCATGAAAGAGTTAAGGTAATTAAATACTCTTTGAAGAAGCCGGCTGAGTCTGATGCTTGGCATGAGAGAGAGGATCCGCGAGGAAAGCATACCCATCATCAAGAAGTACTGAGGTAACAGGCTCGATTCTATTCCCTGTATCTGTCTCGGAATTTTCTCCAGCTGGAATATCTAGATCAGGGTGCACTCAGCCTCGTCAGGTCCTCCTGGGGCCAATTGAGGAGCTACTTGAGAGAAAAGTAACGGCTGCGAAGACTATCACCGGTTGGAAGGGAGCCATATGCTAACCACGTCGCGCCCTCCAGTACTGCACCCCACTCATGGCGCCCGTCGAGATGGTGAACTCGGTGGTAGGCTTGCCCCTGCATCAGGCTTCCGCCACGGAGTTTATAGAAAAATCTTATGTTACACTCGGATTACGTTATCCACACATTCTTTAACAAACTATTCTTATAATGAATAAATGATTTTATTGAGTACTAAGTATATATGCAGTTTTGGCTACCCATGAATTAGATCCCAGTTTTTATCATTGGGCAACCTCCTGCTGATCTTAATATTTAGATATTTGGTAAATATGTAAATGCTATACATAGCTGCTTTTTCTTACTGTTTTTCTGCCATGTTCAATGTTTGGTCCGACAGTAACTTATCCAATTTTTCCCCTTTTCCTCCTCTACTCCTTCCTTGCTGACTTTTCCTTCCTAATTTAGACCTCCCTTCTTATCATTTTTGTGTGCAACCTTTATTCACTTTTCTTCCTACTTCGATCACCCTCCTTTCTTCAACTCCTTCGATCTTTCTAACCATTTATTAAACCTAGTTTCATGGGCAAATCATTTCCTTAATTTCTTTTCTGTTTACTTTTCGCTTTTCCCTTCGAAGAATCTTTCAAATCTGCAAATCTGCAATAAACTATTCTAACAAAAGTCATTTCACGTTAAACCTTTGTACAAATGGTTTTCTTACTATTTCCATGCAAATATAAGGGGATTGGGTAAAATATAGTATACTTTAGCGATCTTGAAATCTTTTAAGAGCTGGTTGCTATGCAACGGTTTTGAAAGCTCGTGCTCATTGTAAGACAAGGAAAACACTTGGCTTCGCATTTAAGAAAAAGACAACTCTTTGAAAATTTGAAACAATACATGGAATATCTATCTCCACAAAAATATAAACGACATAAATTGTGTGCTTTAACTACATCTATGTACATTTTTATGCAGTAAGAGTTTGTCTATCTCTTAAGTTTTATGTAAAAGTCATCCAGAATAGTTTATAGCAGGGTTTAAGCTAGAAAATAAAACAATGTCGCAAAAGTGCACAACTCAAAATTAACATTTGTGCAAAATTCTGCTTGTAGAACATTTTATAAATTGTACTATTAAGGAAAGCTTTAATATTTGCATATAGAATTGAAGCCAACAGTAATCTACTGCATGAAATATCAAATTTTACAGATATAGATCCACATATTCCATATCATACCTGCACTATGATACTTTCACTACGTCATTAGAACAATCTATCCATCACTTCTTACAAAGTATACATATATATGCAATATACATCTGACAAGAATGAGTGAGCCCTTCAGAGGAGATCTGGAATAAGCTCCACCATCTGGAAGGAAGGCGGCATATCGTTTGTTTCTGTGACAGATTGTTACTGCTTTCTGAAAGATTAAGTTTAAGGACTCTATCGTTTGTTTCTGTGGCAGATTGTTGTCGCACTTTTGGAAATGCTGCATTCTTCGACCTCGAGTAGCAAAAAGCTGCAAAAGTGACCAACTCAAACCCTGGTTTACAGGCTATACTCAGAAAATTCAAAATATACATTTCATATGCTATGTTAATAAAAAATAACGTTTTCCTTGAAAAGGATAGTTTAGGGAAAAGGATTTTCTTCAAAATCTTCTTGTCTCGTCCTTAGAAGAAACTGAACTTAAATATCACATACACAGATGCACACAAGGACCTTTTTCTAAAAATGTTTTTTCTTCAGAGAAACGTATATTTTCGTTCAAATTTCTACAATATTTTGGGTGGAATGCAATATCTTCATGTATGTATGTACTACATTGAACGATACAATGCATTCTAATATGGAAATATAAGGACATAAAACATTTAACAATAAAACAAATTTAACTTTATTTAAATAAGCTAAATAATTTCTGAAAGAAAGACTTGAACTGCAGGTTTGGAGTCGGAGAGCACTGGCTAGGGAATGCACGTAAAGAAAGGCTCTCCAGTGCACTGTAGAGGGCGACCTTGGGTTCCATATAGTCCATACCATTTAAGGAGACTGCAGTGGGTCACTACACACTTGTTGAGAAACTGAGCACGTGCCCTAGGTCTGTCTCCAGGGTGGACTAGAAGCGACTCCTGATGGCCAACAATGACTACGAGGCTCAGGCCCCATTCACAATGAAAATTAGCTATAAGCATAACTTTCTCTATTCGAACGTTGCAAATACAAATTAAAATATTTTACGTTGAATGTTTGCCGGTCACAAAACTTGGAACAAAGTTTACAACATGAACTTCACACATCTTATTTAAGTACAGATATAATATAATTACATTTATTTTATTCTACATTAATATATAAAATCTTTCCTCTCACAGGCTGAATTTTAAGAAGTATTCATACAGGAACATAACATTATATATACAACATTCAGAGAGAACATTAAAAAAATCTGATGTGTTGCACTCACATGACTTTCTCTGCTCTTGTACTAACCGTTCTTACAAACTCTTATTGCTATATCTTCTTCGTGTTAGTTGAGATAAACATTTGTATAACTTATCTTATTGCTATTTCCTTGTAGGTGCAAGGGGAATATTATAATACAGTAGCCTTTGAGCGATAGTCAAATCTTTTAAAGCTTTGAGATTCTGTTCTCTTTGCACACTTAACATATAAAAAAATGAACGATGTTCCATTTCACGAAATTTTTAAGTTTTCCGAAACTCACACACATAACAAGAAATATCTCCAAAATGGTTCACCCTACAAGAAAATTTATTTGGATATAAATTTTGCATTTTAGCAAGATCTACATTTTTGTATAGTAAGATTTTATCTCTAATGGTTTACCATGTATGCAAAAGTCG
The DNA here is from genome assembly GCA_030765045.1 of Tenodera sinensis. NCBI lineage: Eukaryota > Metazoa > Arthropoda > Insecta > Mantodea > Mantidae > Tenodera > Tenodera sinensis. The sequence continues at coordinate 56,821,133 of CM060972.1, forward strand.
TCCATTGTAAATACTACAGGGGCTATAACCAGAAAATTCTAGATATACATTTCATTTGTCATAAAAAAGTCTCAAACATACGACATTTTAATCAAAATCGTTAAAGCCATTTTCAAGAAAATCAAAATTTTCGAAAAATTTTCCATGTAAAGGGTAGTTTAGAGTGGGGTTATTTTCTTCAAAATCTTCGTGTCGCATCCTTGAAAGACATCAAACTTAAATACCAACTTTGGTTTTTAACCGACTTTTCGTTTTTGAGTTATGCTATACACACACACACACACACACACACACACACACACACACACACACACACACACACACACACACACACACACACACACACGAGCCTTTCTTCTAAAAATGCTTTGTTTTGGATTCGGGGTCTCAAAACATATATTTCCGGTGAAATCTCGATATCGAAATTTTGGGTGGAATACAATACTTCCTTCTACTTACCAGTAGAGAAAGTAAAATGAAACCTTCCTAGTATTTTGTACGCCAACCTTTTCTATAAATACTGGTACTTCCCTCAGCTTTTGGGCAATGGATGGAAAAGTTTTCTAGTTGTTCCTGCACCAATATTATATCCTCCTGTTACAAGTAGCTATTTGAGTTCAGATTTGCTGGTTATGTGGTATTTTCTTATTCTGTCTTCCAGCTGTTTAGGGACATTGCACTCTTCTTCAAATTGCATTTCGATGTGTCAGTGTAACCATGTCTAAGCATATTTATCTCAATAAATACTAGTTCGCCATGCGTTCTCATACCATAACACCAGCTTCTTCATGTTCAATAGTTGCTTGCAAATTTTGAATATCCAATGCTGTATTTGGGTTCACCTAATTCGAATTCTACCACCATTATGAAATATCTTCGTCTGAAAATAAAACACTTTCCCAGAATACAATGTCCTTTCCTACACATTCCATTGCAAACACTAGCGTACTCTTGATTTTTTCTACAAATGTATGGCTTCTTTCTGGGTACCCTGGAATGGAATCCAGTACGATTGATGAGTCGTCTTATTGTCCTTGGCGTTACATACTTCCGATAGTGTTCTTTTACACATGCAGCAAGGACAATTTGCGGTTTTTCTTCACCATTTTCATCAACTGCCTTTATTCCCTAGAATTTAGTTTCTGTGGGCGGCCCACTTTCTCTTCATTTATTAGCATATGGGTTTCTTTGAAATGTTTAATAACACTCTGCACTGTCGAGCGATTTCTTCCTATAGTGTGAGATATTTCATAATACGATTTTTTCTGTTTATGTAATTAAACAATCGCCTTCCTTATGCTTAAATATATTTCCCTTCCTATGAAACCCATTTTGACCTTCTGCAGTTCACCGGTCGCTCCATATAACACGACTAGCATGCAATAATAGGTGAGAGACGTTGTGGGTTATCAGATAACTGTCCTGTGTTAACCATCACTGTATGAATACTTATGTCCCGCATAAAACGCAACCCTTGAGGGAAAAAACCCTTTTTTATATTTTGTAACATGTGTGTCACAAATGTTTGCGTTTTTAAGTGTACAAATGTTCAAAATAAAACATTTTCCTTTTTATTGGTAGCTGTACGAATACTTATGTTCCTTCTGCACATTTGGCACATGACTTAGGCCATATTTTGCAGAGAATGTGGCAATGAATGTTGCTCAGTCTGGAACTTATTGAAGTGAAACTTCTTATGGGAGGGCTTTGAAATTCTGATTCGCAACCTTTTTGTGTGATGGAAAGTGGTGGGGGTAAACACTGTCGGATAGAGTGGGAACAGTGTCTCGCTTGCCTTCGGGTATCGGAGAAGTGTGAGACATACGCTCTTCTCGCTTTCTTTCACTCCCGTTGTCCGTGGTTGTGTGTGCTGCGTTCAGGCGGCGTGGCGATCACTGAGCACAGCTGTTGGTTGTCAACAGAGCATCTGTTGAAACGTGTGTACAACCAACATATTTCGAGTATTGTTTAGTGCTCTCGTTGTTTGTAATCTATTTTCTTCATTAAAATATAAAATTTTGTTGTGAATATGCCTAATTCAGGCGCAGAAAGAAGCAGTGTGGCGTGAGAGAAAACCTGCGGGTGAAGTGACAGTTCAGAATGTGGAAAGAAAGCTTCACTTCTATCGTGTGTCTTTGACACGCCTTTTCTTCTTGACATAGTTATTTCACATACAAATAATAATCTTCCATCTTTAGAAAAAGGCACCATTAATAGCTTGTTCGGATTTGACTACAATAAGACATCAAATACAATGTTAACTGATGCAGTCAGTAGCACGAACTTTAGATCGTTATAATTGCGATAGCTTAATACACTAATACCCATTGTTATGTAGTATATTGCACAAGAAGATATCTATAATAAATCTGGTATGTCTTGGTGCTGGTGCTTTTAATGCATACTTAACCTTATTTATCGGCACTTAATTTACTTTTATTTTACGGATTAATACTTATCCCTGCCAGGTTCTGCTACATTAGAAAATACAGTCTCACAAACATAAACACAAACACGCGGCCCAAAAAAGACCTTCTTTTGGGAGTTCGGGAATATCAATATGGATTGCAATAACATTATTGATATATGCTGCGCCTCTGTCTTTGAAGTAAAAACAATTCACATGTGCTAAAATCACATGACGTCTACCACCATCGCATATTAGTGTAAATACATTTTTGTTACGAAAGGTTATTTTCCTATCTACTTCACTTTTATGGAGACATATCTTTGCAGAAATAGCTACATTACAGATTTCCTTATAGATAATTAGATACAAAGTTAATAGCCCCGAGCGGGATGGCTCAGGCGGTCACGTCTGTGGGCCACATTCGGAAGGTCCTGGGTTCAAATCCCATGGGCCGACCAATCAGAGTGGGTTGTTCGGTGGTTTCCCTCAGTCGCCAAGGTAAATATCGAATTGGACAATTAGTACCACGCGACAAAATTCCAATTTAATTCTAAAACAAAAGTACAAATAAAAAAAAAGATGGTACCTACAGCATTCACTATTACCATCTATCAAAATGAAAGCAGACAGAGTGGATATCCATTCTTAGATAACACTAGTTATCAGCACTTTCCCGTACACAGTCCCTTTACAACGCAAGCTTCCCCCCTTTTTTTACCCCTTTATAACGCAAGGTTTTTCTTTTTTTATGTTCCATTTATATGCTGCCTTTAACTTCGAAGTTCCTATCGGCTCAAGGTTCACTCGCTTAACGATGGTGTTTTTTTTTTTTTTTTTTAAGCTTTGAGTTTATATTACTTTGGATAACTTATTACATTAAATTCACACACTCACACTCCCATTCATATTTGCAGGCTCTAGGGAAGTTGAGAAACAATCCTAGTTAAAGGAAAAATCCCCACCCTCCAGCCGGGAATTGAACCCGGGACAGCATGCACGTGCACTTCCGACTGAGGTGTCGTAATGACACGTGGCGGAAACAAAAGAAAAAGTAGGTATAATACAAAGATTCCACAATGTCCCTGGGAGAAAAATTTTGAAGATGAAAAAGCTGCAAACTAAAAAACAATTAATGTCTTGGAACGGAAAATATGTACTATTGCAGTAAATGGAGCATATTAGTGAAACGTTTTGGAGTCATTCTAATGTATGTACCATTGTTCGAAAACCCAAAATATGGCGCGTCACCGCTTCCGTTCACACACCAGACATCTTCCGGGTTACGAAGTAGACACAAATTGTTCTTGTCCCTTCTGTATTTGGTCACTGTGCATAATTCAGAGCAATTACGAAACAGATTATTATCTTCATTATAAATGTTTCCACTGTAGGTATGTTCCAGGAATCAAATGCTTGTCCTTGCGAAACAGATAATTTATGTTAGTACGGATCAAATGCCTAAGCATTTGAACATTGAAGTTAAGTGCCTAAGCTCGTATTGACATGCGTGGCAGATCTCTTATCTGCGTATATGATTGTTATTACGATGCATTGGGGTAATTCAAGCCCCCATATCGTATGGAAAAAGTTTGTAAAATGTATTATTATTAACACACAACAGTTTTATCGGCAATAAAGTACTTGACCTATATAATTATGTAAAACAAGGACCAGTGTAAGATTGTTCTGCATTCACGTCAAGTAATGCTGCGTTTTATAAATCTTAAATTACGATATGCAATGTTATTTGGGTTTGTTTTTCTGCGAGTAGATGTAGTGACATTAATATATGCTAATGTGTAAGAATTGATTAGGAATCCCAAGATGTATCGTTTTGAAAAGCCACACCTTTTATTTGGTATTGCCCAACATCAGTTACTCGTAAACGGAACCAAAGTTGTAGTTTTTCTTTCTTTCGTGTTTGCTTGGTTTCTTTTTATTTCTGTCTGTTTGCCTTTATGTATGTCCGTATTTCATTCTGTATGTCTGTCTGTCTTTCTGTATGTCTGGTTGTCTGTCTTTGTCTATCTGTCTTTCTGTCTGTCTTTCTGTATGTCTGTGTATCTTTCTGCATGTCTGTCTGTCTTTGTTTGTTTGTTTGTTTGTTTGTTTCTTTCTTTCTTTCTTTTTCTTTCTTTCTTTCTTTCTTTTCTTTTCTTTTCTTTTCTTTTCTTTTCTTTTCTTTTCTTTCCTTTCCTTTCTTTCTTTCTTTCTTTCTTTCTTTCTTTCTTTCTTTCTTTCTTTCTTTCTTTCTTTCTTTCTTTCTTTCTTTCTTTCTTTCTTTCTTTCTTTCTTTCTTTCTTTCTTTCTTTCTTTCTTTCTTTCTTTCTTTCTTTCTTTCTTTCTTTCTTTCTTTCTTTCTTTCTTTCTTTCTTTCTTTCTTTCTTTCTTTCTTTCTTTCTTTCTTTCTTTCTTTCTTTCTTTCTTTCTTTCTTTCTTTCTTTCTTTCTTTCTTTCTTTCTTTCTTTCTTTCTTTCTTTCTTTCTTTCTTTCTTTCTTTCTTTCTTTCTTTCTTTCTTTCTTTCTTTCTTTCTTTCTTTCTTTCTTTCTTTCTTTCTTTCTTTCTTTCTTTCTTTCTTTTTTCTGTATCTGTCATTGTTTCCTTTTTCCTTCTCTCCCTTTTTCTTGAAGTTATGCTCGTTTTCCCAGTTTGAATCTTCTATACTTCTATGCTTTAATTTTTGTCTACGTTTTGGAATTCATTTTTCTTACTTTTTCTTTTTTCTTTCATTGTTATTCCCTGGTATGTGTTCAAACAATCTAGTAAATTTTGAAGCGAGCCTCTGTTCTTACGACATCCTTAAGTATTTCCCTCTTCACTCAGCCAAGTCGTTCATTACAACGCATGAAAAGGACTACTACATTCAGGAACAAAAGTAACCATTTTGTGCGTCCATCGCCGCCAAAGCGGTTATAAAATACGATTACTATACCATGCCTTTTGCTGTGTTCAAGGAAATGACACTGCTAATATAATAACACCAATCCTGCTACTGTGAAACAATCAAATTGATGGTCAAGTGCTTCTCATCCTGTGTTTTTCTTAAACGGTTTACCTTCTCAGTCATCAAAATATTAGCATAATCCCCAACACTTTGGTGCAATTGTGGTTTATAAGAGAAGCGGTGAAACAAAGGTTGAAAAGGGGAATCAGATAACCAAAATGGTGTCACTGAACTTGAAAATATGAGGAAAACATTGCTTTGGATTGCATAGAAAGGATAGTTCGGCAAGCGTTCCTTTAGGTGATCACTGTTTCCATTGCGTACACGTAATAGGGAATTACAAAAAATGTTATTAAATTTTATTTCTTCAAAATAATTAGGAAATATTATCACAAGTAATATCATAAAACGTCTGACCTAACCGATAAATTCTTGAGCGGAGTGAGAGAATTTGTCTGGGAAGGTCAAACATTTGAATAATGATCTGGTCTATTTCATAAATAAAATATGAATTTAAATACTGCAGCACAAAGGTTTGAGCAGAAAATGTTAAATTCTGGAAAAAATAACCTAACATACCATTAGTGCAGTTCAGCTTCTCAGCACAGCCAACTGAGGAAAACAAAACCCAAAAATTGCATGTACTCGAATTTCGAATTTCTCTTGTTATAACATAAAACCAGTTGATAATATCAAATCTCATTTTATTTTTAACATTAACAAATAAACTTTGTTCTCGAAAAATACATTAATAACGGAATTAACAATTGTTAAAACAACTGTCAAATTGACATGAAATGCTATTTTGATTATTAATCGACTATAATGTAATAAATTGTTCCTCAGCGATTTATGGGATACAGTTGGCGACACTTACGGAACAAAAGAATGACCTAGTGATGACATGTACAAAACAAAACTATGACGATAATTTGTATGATAGAATATAACGCCTCTATGTTGAAATAGTCAACATATTTGAGATATTGGAATTCAGAGTAAATATTTATCGTTTTAAACCTAAATTATTCACAAAAACAAATTTTATAAAACTGATGTGTAAAATATATGTAAATGTTCTGATGTGTTTGGACTTACATGACTTTCTCTTCTCTTGTATAACCATTCCTACAACACACATTCCTCTGTCATCTTCATGGTTATGCACATAAATATTTGCAGACACTATATTATTGTTAGTTTTCTTGTTGGTGTAAGGGGAATATGGAGATACAGTGGACTTCAAGCGATATTCAAATCTTTTAAAGTTGGTCGCCATATGGTGGCTTTGAAATTTTGTTCTCTTGGCATGCCAAGAGATAACAGAATGGATAATGACCTCCCAGTTGAAAAATATGTAAGTATTGAAAAATTCAGAGAACAAGGAATGTCTCCGAAATGGCTCACTCCATAAAAAATGAGGCATAAACTGTGTGCTTTAACAAAATTTAAATTTTTGTGTTGTAAATTGTCAGCCATGTTTAAGAAAATAAAACTTTTCGAAAAATGTTGCATGCCCAGTTTAGTTCGGGTTGGGGTGGGATGGGGGATTTTATTAAAAATGTTTGTGTCGCATCTTTGAAAAATACTAAATTTAAGTACTAAGTTTAATTTTTAAGTGACCCTTTTTGAGCTACCTAAGTTGTTCATAGGCGGAAACACACGGACTCAAGAGATCCCAAAACATGTATTTCTGATGAAATCTCGATATCGAATTTTTGGGTGGAATGCAATACTTCCCCTACTTTAAGCACGTGGTAAAGAAAGTAAAAATACACTTATCGTATTTTTTTCCTATACTGTAAAGTCATCTATTAAAATGCTATTATAATACTAATGCATTAAAAGTAAATTTTGCAACGAGAGTATAACGCCAGACACTAAGATGCAAGTTTCATAATATTCATACGAATATCTTAATTGACGTTATACTTAAATTTCATATGACTAATTATACTGGACCATATGTCTAAGTTTGAAACATTTATAACATATGTTTGAATACTCTATACTGCATGTTTTTTTTTCATTGGCGTCCGACATTTTAACTATTTGATTGTATATACGAGAATCAACAGTAGTGCCTTTAACTTTTATGTTGGTCTTCACACAGTGATAACAGAGAATATATATGCTATAACCTTTAAAAGAATCGACTTTCAAAAACAAGAGAAATTAAATTCATTATAATATTTACAATATTAACACCATATTAAATAAACAGAGTAGCTTTATTCCGTATACACTTTCAGCTGCGTGGGAATGTGCGCAGACGCCAAAGTATGTGGATATGTGGATCTTTTGACTGGCGGCTAGCATTGTCGTGATGAATAGGTGTACCTTTGATTAGTAGTGTCATTGTGCAATTACAGTGGCGTATAAGCCCTGCATAATGGGATGGTAGAACATAAAACATATTTTCTGGCAGGTGTTTATGCAGGTGTTTTCCTTTGCATAGTCGCTTATGACAGTGTACAAATATCCTGGAAGTAATAATGTAAGTTCAACTCTGTTCTTATTCAAATGTTTAAGTTGTTCTGGATGATTTGACTGGACAACTCCTAAAATCAGTTTCACAGTATTATTATTGTCCAAACTATACATGCAACTATTAACTTACGCAAAGTTAGAGAGCAGTTTCGTTGTTGTTGTGCACTTCGGCGGTGAAATGCTATCAGCTGCGAAGGCATCTGTTACAAAATGTCCCACTTTTATTGAAATGTCTGATTGCTGAACACAGTTGCTACCTAACAACGTGCTTGGGTCATGACTCACCCGGCAATGACCAGCAAAAACCGCCAAACGGTTCGTGAATTCTCCACACCAGATTGTGTTGTGCAACCAAGAGCAGCAGCTTCCTAACCGCCGGAAGCTACAGATCCATGAAGTTCTTCCAGCCATTGTCTGACAGGTAGACAACCAAAACACTGTGCCACAGGCCTAGGTCAAAAGTGCACCTGAAATATTACACACAAGATAGAAAAAAGAGCCAGAGTTGAAAACTCTCACAATGTTGAGATTCGAAACGCAGTTCTTTGGCTTTCAGTATCGATTGTGTTTGGCAATTACCCAACCAAAAACTTCTCTCGTACGATTCTGTATACTACAAAAGCCATTAAGAGAACCAAAACAACCCAAGATTTACAGTCGACATCCTACAGGTGATTTTAGAAACATAATTCATTTTCTATCTCAAAGCACATATTCTCTGTTCCCCAGTTCATGGTCTAAAGGGAATGAAGGGCAGGGAAGGGACATTCCACGTAGTGGAAGTTACGTAAACTTCCGAACAAACGTTGCTCTGCTGGTCACTTTGCTAACCTACCTCCAATATTATTCGCACTATGTTTACTCGCTGCTAATTTCACCTGTAAAATCGTACTGGTCGCTAGTTTTATGTTGGAAGTAATGGTAAAAGTAGTTCAGAAGCAGATAATCCTCCACCTAGGACTGCTTGAAATCTGCTGATAATATGGTTGCAGAACAGAGGCTCAGAGTGACAGTTCTATGAGTAAAATAGATATTTATAGGATGATTGAAACAAATAAACCAATCTAAAGAGGCTTTTAAACTGGACGCATTTTTTATTTTATCGGGCCACATCATTTGCTTGTCCCCATACATGTATGATGTCAAACTCCTAGAATTAGTTTGGGCCAAGGTAAAACGAAGGAATGTAACAGGTGATTTATTCTTACAGGAATTGCACAACTTTTTTGGTGAATACGCAAAAGACAGAAAATGATCAGTGAGAAAAAAGACGGAGTAGTTGAAAACATCGTTTACGTTTTATAACCTAAATGTACTGCATGAACTAAAAATAACATGTAAATTGTGCTATTTTTAGCGAGTTCTTTGCTTTAATCTAGCGTGAATACACTTTCCAAGGTTGACACCATTATCGTAAACTCGATTAGTACAAATCCTGGCTCAGATATAACTGTTTATCTGGAATTGTTTACTGACGTACTGGCTGGCTGCATTCCTGCCAGGGATGGTAAACAAACTGTAGTCTTCCCAATTATTTAGGTTTTCCTCTGGGTTATAATTATATAATATTCTAGATTGTCTAATTAACGATATTTTAGGTAAGAATTGCATATATTTACATTTTTAATTATTCTTGCATTCAGGCTGTAAATGCTGTGATAATCTAATTAGTATAAAGGTATGCCTATAATTTAATAAGCTTTATACAGAATTTCTTAACGTCATCTAGAAGTCAGTGTAAATGATGCTCCTTCATAGTATCCGCAAGGGAGATGGTGCCATCCTCCGTGGTCTAGGTAACGTGTTAGCTTCAGTTCCTTAAGTCGCGGGTTCAAACCCGGCGGGGGCGGAGAATATTTTTCTTTTTTTTTGGGGGGGGGGTGCAAAAAACTGCAGCATGACTTCCTTCGGAAGGCGGTGGTGATTTACGTCACGTAAAATAGCCTCATAAAGGGGCCTCTGAGCAAAATTAAGGGATCTTTCATGCCCATGTAGAACCAACACAGTTAAGGAGCGTCCATAAATAGTGTTTCTCCAGGGAAATGGTATCCGATTTTTACTTTCTGTACTACGTGTGGTAAGTAGGGGAAGCATTATACTCCACCCAAAAATTCGATGTCGAGATTTCAGCGGAAATATGTTTTGAGGGCCCGTGAATCCAAAAAGAGGATTTTTAGAAAAACAGCATAACTCAAACGGAAAGTCGGTTAAAACCAGAGTTCGTATTTAAGCTTAATATCTTTCAGGGTGCAACACGAAGATTTTTAAGGAAATTCCTCAACCCTGAACTACTCTTTACATGGAAAATGATTTTCTTGAAAACTATCTAACGATTTTGATTGAAATGTTTAAGATATTTTTGTGGCAAATGAAATGTATATGCTACAGCCAACGTAGTCCTGTTTACTCTTGATGACTGCATAATTGCTAAACCGTAAGGTCCAGACCAAATCTTCCCATACAAAAATGTAGATCTCTTAAAACATAAAATTCATACAATTTATGTAATTTTTTGTGTAGTGAACCACTTCGGAGAGATTCCTTGTTATTTGTGTGAGTTTAGCAATGCTTACTTTTCAAAAATGGGAGATCGTTATTCATTTTTTTATGTCTGTCGTGCAGAGAGAACGGAATTTCAAAGCTTTAAAAATTTGACTATCGCTCAAAGCCTATTGTATTCCCACATTCTCCTTGCATCTATAGGAAAATGAAAAACAAGATAATTTTTGCAGACATGAAGAAGACAGAGGAATAAGAGTTTGTACAAGAGCAGAGAAAGTCATGTGAGTGCAGCTCATTTTTATATTCGAGTTGCATACAGTGGATAACAAACCTTCTTCGGATCTCAGCCACTCTTACAGCTAAATGACTTACGTGGTAACCTACATTTAATTGCACATATTTCTGGAAAGGCGTCTAATCTCAAGGAAGACGATTGAGTATTCTTAAAGGATGATTTTTAATTTGGTAATAGTCCATAATTTAGAGACTAATTTTACAACTTAATACTGCATCAAATAGGCGAAATCTAATCACTATATTTGTGGACAACTGAGCAGCATACGAGAACTACCCAATTCATATTAAAACAATAACAATTAAAAGTATGAATAAAAATATACGTTTGTGTTCCTTTTAGTTCGACAGTATCTGTGTCATTCAGGTGTTTTTGCAACAGAGTAGCTGGAAGTTTTAGCTCTAATACATGAACTGTATCAAAACAAAGGCACGTATGGGCAAACAACGTAGGATATTTTAAAATGTAGGAGTATTGCGTAAGAACAAAAACTGGAACTTATATAAACCTTCTGTGCGTCACCTGTAGAGTGTTTTCAAATGGTCACCAATAACCAATAATTACGGCTGGTGATCACAGAGTTTAGAATGTGGATGTAGCTATATTGGATTCGCATGAATGGCCGTGAAGGCCGCGGTCTGTTCCAGGCACGACGTCAAGGTTGATTTGTGTTTTCAGATTGCACGACGAGGATGTGCTAGCGCTAGCGATGTCCGAGATCTCGGGGCCCAGGAGCGTGCGGAGCAACACGAGTAGCGGCTCCTCGGCGGGCAGCAGACTCTTCCAGCTATCCCTCAAGTACTCAGCCAGTCTAGAACACCACCATCACCACCAGCACTCTAGCGAGAGGCTAACCCCGCGCCAGTTCCTGGACAAGTACTCCCTTCCCAGGGTGGTGCGGGTGGCGACCGATCGTCAGGACGAGGACGAGCGTCGTCTCATGTTGGGCCCACTAGCGGAGCCCCTTCTGTTGTATCGCCAGTACAAGAGCACCAAGGTCCAAGCTCGCAGCGTCATCGCCAAGACGTGGAAGACCGTCGGACCTTCCCTAGTCATACCAGATTCCTACCAAGGTGAGTACAAGTTTTGGTAGACATCTCCAAGCAAACAAAACGACTAGACCTTATCATAAGTAATGATACTCAATTTATCTAGAGAATTTCACTATCACGAGTTGCATTTATTAATTAAAGGACGATATAGCCTATGAAATGTTATTAAAATGCTGTACTGTATTAACCCCTTAAAATAAATACGTCAGCGCATATTCGCACGGCCTACAAGATATTGATGCTCCAATCTTTTAAGATGTTGGCAATGTTCGGAAGTTTGAGTATCTGCGTTAATTTATAATTTCGACCAGTACAAAATTTGTTCAAACTGATTCCAAACATATTTCCTGTTTTATTCTGTGTTCTGAGGTTTCCCTCTTTAAATTGTTTTTATCCATTTCAACAATAAATGCTTCACCGAAGCAAGAGTCAGCCATTTTTTACACTTGAACCTGTATAAATTACGTAAGCTGTTGTGCATCTGTAGGACAGTGCAGCTAGATGCTTGCAGAGATAATTTACCAGCGAATTCATAAGACATACTATCGACCAACTTATCGATAGGTGGAGGTCGATATTGCACATTGGGAATTCATTTGTTTCTAACTGACCAGTGATATTTGTTCTAGCTTGCGTCTATAATTGCTCCACTCTTAGTGTAAACACAAGCCGTCAACAAATAACACGCAATACGCCGAAACCAAAGCACACCATAAAATATAGTACCTTAAATATCGGCGATTATCTGCGAGTTTTCGAGATGTATGACAACCCTGGTAATGTAACGCAATGGCAGCTTTATTTGTAAAACTCCCGAGTAAATATCATTCTGTTGCAACATGAACACGAGGCACGAGTCCACGTGACGTTTGTTTGTGTTACTTGCAACAGATACATGTTATCGCGGAGGGATACAAGGTGCGGATCTAAGGCTGCAGCTCTAGCGGCTGTTTCATGGCACGGTCGCCTTGAATAATTTCTACAGTGGAAAGTCTAATACGCACAATATGAATCTAACATGCCATGCACGGCAACGATAACGAGAAAGTTGAGACTTGGCCAAGTCTTCTTGCCTGTTCCCGGGGCTCGAGAAAGCTTCCTGTTGGTTGTGAACACTTGCATTTGAATACACGTATTTCAACTTTCTCGTTCTAGCTATCGTTACCGTTACCTATGGTTGTAAACCAGCCTGTATAGGCTGCCAGGTAAGACAAAGGAAGGGAGATCTTGCTTCATGTATGTATTTACAGCAGTGATTCTCAAGGGTGCGCTGCAATATACTTCTGCAGGTTAGATATTGCTATTAAAAGTAACTGAAACAATGTCACTTCATATTTACTTTAAAACAAAGAACAAAATTATATGGTAAACTGTAACTTAAACTTATTTATAGATAATTTATTCGTTTAATTCTTACAGAAAGTTTGAGTTACCAATGAAAAACTTGCACCACTAGCTTTTCACACAAAAATTAGTTCGTGCTTTCATTGAGGACAAACACACAGCATTTCCTATCCAATTGAGAGAAGCTTCTCACATCTATGTTGGTTAGTGCCGAAAACAGGAATCGCACAAGTAGGTGGTGGTATACCTCGATAGGAAATTGCCTCCACTGCTATTACTGGGTACTGTTTCTTCGCTAACATCCAAAACTTGAAGTGGTAATTCATATTTCAGTTGAAGTTTTCGGTTTGTCTGAAGTTCTGCGAGCTGCTTTTCTTCCTCCAGAGAAAGGTCGGTCGTGGATTCTGGAGACAAAGCACAAGGATTGTACACCCATCAAATAGTGCGTTAGTGTGCCTCGGGAACTTAATGAGTCCAATCAAATCCAGAAGGAGTGGAGGGTTTCCAAAGGTTTTTCACCTTTGAACACACAAACGCAGCATTGTCTAAAATGTGTGTCAATTACATCATATTATTGTTGAAATTTGCAGTCAAATTTCGCAATTTAGGACATCATTGAACTTATTTTGTAATATATTCCCATGCTTCATGCGCTTCTGAGCCCATGATCTCAGTAAACCAAACTTTCTGCTGGATGCGCTATCCAGGGTTTGTCGTCCATATTTAGATTGGCTAATGCAAATAAATGCCTTGTAAGAGCCCTTGGCATCATTGGCAGAGGAGTCCTTCGGTACGAAGCCCTTTTTCCATATGTGGAAAAACATTTGCAACAGAATAAAAATATTAAATTCAACCCAGTTTGTTGATAAAATGGATATTAGCGAGCTGGTTAATGGAACGTTTATACACATAAATTTGCTTAAGACGTTAGCTGTATTTTGATACTTGGAATTTAGAACCATTCAAGATAATGTTCTTAAGTTGGCGGTGTTGTAGAAACACCAAGAGACACAATTGAATGAGGTTCGGTACGTTCTCAGGAACTGGAACAAAAGGTAATTTCTCTCGTGCATTGTTGCAAAGAGAAACAGCCAAGAAACGTCCTTGCGCAATGAACACTATAACGTCTATGAACCGGTATCTCTGATTCTGAACGCAGGTGATAGATAATCTCCAACTTTCACTTGCAATAACATCTGAATAACGCACGTGCTCTACAGCAGATGTAACTGACTGCTAATGGTGCTGATAGCTGGACAAATCGCGGATACACAGACATTGTAATTCAACAGGTGTTCGCAAGCAATGAAAGCGAAAGTTTGGACTGATGATCGATTCCTTCAAAATATATGAACCTTGCATAGGAAATTGAACAAAAAGCGTTTTGGTATCTTAAACAACACTGGAAACGCATTTTAGGTTTTAAAATTCATTATCAGGAATCTTCCAATTGTCATGCATAAAAAAGAGCACAAGTGGTGCACATTTTGGATCCCGTTTAATGTGGCTTCTTATCGTTTTGTGGCGACTTTTAATGAACATTGCTGTTCTGATTAGCTATGAAAATAGCCCCTTACTACTAACATGGATACCTCAATACACACGCAATCTTGAATCATATTTTATGGGCACGACTACTTTTTAGTGGAGTCTTTTCTGGTCACCACTTCCGCTGAACGAAATTTGCTCCCCTGCACTACACAAGAGGTTACAACCCCAATACAGGATCACTTTGTCTGCCATTTTTCCTGCCCAGTGTATGGATTTATTTATTGCCGAACATAACATTAAATCTCAATTTCAATGTTCATAAATGCAAGAAAAAGTGACATTAAAACAATACAAGAAAACCTAAGATTAATTCATATTTTGATAGATTAAAGGATAATAATAAAAATAAACAATGCACTACATCAAGTGGCTTACTCTATGTCGTGCTTTTGTGAGCTTATTAAATTTCATGTTAAATAAATCTATACTTGTATAATGCACTCTGTTATAACATTCTAAACAACGGAGAATTTTTGTGACTTTCAGTTCTTACTTTCGGAATAAAAAAATAGGATTAAAACCAACTTTAGGAAGAAAAGATTTGCTCTGACGCATATTATATCACCAATAGTATTATTTAACGGCTTGAATAAAAATACTAATAACTAACATTAAAGTCCTCCAACGTTGTCATATCGGGCGATGAATGAATGAAATGGGTGACATGATGCTCAACTGAGGTCCATAGTCTTCTCAGGATGAGGGAAAACCTCGGAGAAAAACCTATCCGGATATCTCACCCTAATCGAGATTCGAACTCGCAATCTTGGACGCGAGGTAGACACGCTACCACCATACACTCATATATTTGAAATGTCTTGAGAATATTACTATAAGATTCAAATTGAGGATAAGACCAAAAGTTCTAGAGGAAATGTATTAAAAAGGTAGTTTTCAGTATTTCAATTAATTTTATATTTATTTTGACCAATAAATTCCATATAGCAGAAGCGTATTCGAGTTTAGATATGCTGCAAGCATTAGGTATATAATAAAAATAGCGAATGCCAAGACTGGAAGAATTTATCAACGTACATGTTTATATATTAAATACTCGTACTAGGTAACGCAAACCAGACAAGTATTAATAATCGAAAAAGCCATTTTAATACTAATGGTGCTTCATGTTTTAAAAAGGTGAAGTTAGTCAACTTTCATACTAATACTATTAATATCCGTTTAAAATAAACCTTTTAATCTCCAGCTTCTCCACTTTGGGAACAGTGTACAACACAATGAAGGCATATTGCGTTATCTGTGCAAGACTTTCTGCTTTTAAGTTTCTGTATTTCAAAATCGAAACAAACGGAGTAGCACCACTATTAAATTACGACCACAATAACTATGCACTCAGCGTATTCAATGTTTTTGTTTCTGTAAAACAAAATTTCAGAGGGAGGGTGGGACATGGTCAGCATCCCGAGCCCTCCCGGCCAGTAATACAGCCTTCTCGGCCTGGGCTCGCTACTTCTTCAGCAAGTAGTTCATTTGTTCCTCACAGCACCTATCGAGGCTCTGTGCACCCCGTGCCAGACCTCCCAGCGGGGGAAAACTCCCTATGCTGGTACCGGGGATCGAACCAGGTCCTCCGCTACCAACTGCGCTACGGAGGTGGTCCAACACACTCACTCGCTCCAGATAAAATATTGTTTACGGTTTCACTACACGTGTAGATACTGACCCAAACTTAAATTTGAAGACGGAATTAATTTAAACAAGAGCACTTTACATAATGGACGTTGTAAGGGGCATAGGGAATAGGCACTAGTAATTAGATGTTCATTTTCTAAGTACAGGTCGAGGAACTGTAGGTTAGAATTTGGCTGCTCAGGAAGAACTGAACGCATGTAACACACTAGGGAATCATGTCTGCTTGTGAAATAAGACTCGTTATGTAATTACATTTTTACTCTCCGGTGCATGTTTTAAACAGCACGTCCCGCACAGTGAGATAACCAAACAAGTTTATTGTTTAATTTTGCTAACGGTTTAATATTGAATTATTCGTGATTGTTTCTGGCGTGATAATAGGAGTAATTCATAACTGGACTTAGGCGACTTCGTGACTAACAACTGCATCCCCATGATTGGCCCTCTTTGGCAGCCTATCCCAGAGCATTTCAAACTTTCTTTTCTATTCATTAAATGAATACATTTACAGTAGAACTCCAATTATTGGGATAATTTTTAGAGAAAAATAGTCGTATGACCCAAGTTCCTTCATTCGGTTGTCACAAAATGACAAACATTGTCTTCTAGTCATTAAAGCAATATTAAAATATATACACCTTCTTTTAAGAAATGACATTGTCATGATTTATCCAACTACCCGGCGCGGGCTCAGTCCCAATTAATCCGGATAAATGAAGTTCTACAGTATTTCAAATATTTCAATTTAATTATACAGAGACTGTTTATTTCAATAGCTTTTCTCCCAACATGTGAGTACCTTGGGTCTCACTAAGCGAGATGGCGCTGCGGTAACGTATGCGATTCGAATTTGGGAGGTCCCGTGTTCGATCCCTGACAGCCACCCACTCTGACCCATGGGAATTTTGGAGGTTTCCTCGGTTCGGTAGGTAAATTTTGGGGTGATTCTTCTTCTACCACAACTTTCCTGTCCCTCATTTCTTGTGCCATCATTTCCTTCATCCGTTACAAGGTTGTAGGACCAGGCGACGGTTTGTTGTGGCTGGACGGTGGATGTGCGCTCTATAAAGGTTGGGACTGCCCGCCTCTCTGTGGCCTTGCCAGAGGGAGCCGCTGAGGGTTAGAGCCTTATGAGTGACTTTGGGCGGCATCGGATGCTTTACCGCTGGAAAACGTTAACGACCCGTCCATGCTTGAGCCCATCTTCATCCGGATGTGGTCACCCTTCCCTCTCAGAAGTCACGGTAGAAGCAAAAAGGCCGGTACGGTGCTCCACCTTTTGGAGGGGGGTTTCCTCTGTAATACCTACCCTTAGCTTGGATTTTCGTGTGAATGAGCAGAAAAATACCTTGACCAGTGAATGTAACACTTGCATACTTCGTCATCGGTAATATTTCTCTCGACCAGTGTTGCCATGTCTACCGAAGTGATAGCAGAAGATTTAATTTGAAAAAAAGGGAGAAAACAGTAGATTCTTTTTAACCGGCAATTTTGCTTAGTGTGTACATATTTGACATAATAATAAAAAATATTCACTTCAAAATTCTTGTGCTGTAGAGTTACTGCCACATGCAATGTCAGTATTGCGCAATAGCCTCCATTCTGTATCTATTTGTTGAATTTCTTCTACTTTCATCAAATTAGCAAACCGAGAAGCAAGTGGTGCAATTGACTGAAGTGTTTGGATTTTAGCTGGTTCTAACCTTCCAACATTGTAAGAAGAGGATCACTTAATGAAAAACGACTTAGTGTGTTGCGAACTGACTGAACGTAAAAATCAACACAGAGTAATTTGAAATCTTGTACACATTTGTCGGGCAGGGATGATTTTGTCAGAGATATTTGAACTTTGGTACAAAAATAAATGTTTTGCGCAGGAAGAAATACTTTTGAATCCCTGTATTCAGCTTTATCTATTTCAGTGGAATACAAATGTTTAGCTTTAATGTAGCAGTCGAGGATGGTTCGCAATGCAGAAACAACAGAAGTGGTATATGTTTATGTATACAAGTGATTATATCAATATTTTGCTTTTATACACGAGGGAAATGCCTTGCCTGAAAATATTTTGGAAGAGCGAATTATATGGTAAGGAAAGGCATTTAAAAATGGAAAATACATAAAAAGCAAAAGATTTTGAAGTGCGTTCAGCTTTTAGCAGTAGATCAGTAGATTTGCAAAAAAAAAAAAAAAAAAAAAAAAAAAAAAAAAAAAAAAAAAAAAAAAAAGAGCAGATCATCTGCAAAATCAGTAGACTTGGCAACCCTGCTCCGCCAATCAAAATTGTTAGAATCAAGATTTTAAGCCAGTGTAAACATTTATCAACAATACAGAAAGCTGAAATTTATATATAAAGTTTATTTTCTTTAATTAATATTGTGTAAAGATAAATGTTTGCGTAACAAACGTGGCTACAAAAAAGAAACATCTACATATAAGAGTACAATAAAGAGGAAGGTATAAAACATAAAAAGTATGTAGAGGACACATTTTAAAAAGGCTTCTTTAAAATTATCCAAGGCAATATGTATTTTAGAGTCAAGCAGAACTATTGAACGACTACAGAAAATCTAAAATTATACATTCTAATAGCCCTGAAATATCTCAAAGAGTACACCTTGTTTGGACGGAGAATTACTAAAGAAGCCTTTGTCTGGTTAGGTAACTTCAAATTCAAATTGCGAAGTCAAGGATTGGGGATCCCAAAAGAAAAAATGATTATGCCTGGGCAACACGTACCGTCGGTAGCTGTAGATTGATCAGAAGTATGCAAAACTGCAGTTTGTCGATCATAGTCAACATGGTTATTCCTGGACATTTTCGTATCCTTAGTCATTCGGCCCTTAACCTTGCGCTCCTTTGCAGGCATTTAAATCATATTGCACAAAAGAGTTCATTAAAACTCTCAATAGGCTATAAAGACCAAAATATATGCAATAAAAACTGGGAAAACACAAAAGTCGTTGAAGAACCACAGATACCACGTGAGTAATTATATTTCTCGTTAATACAGCTGAGGGACTTCTATGTAGTCGCCTTTGGGCTACCTTGTGGCTATTCGGAAGAAAGAATGGCAATATAAGCTTGTTTATTCTCTGTAACCTTCATCTGATTACCTTCCCCGTATGGAGTACTGACCCCCTCCCCCCCTCCCTAGGACTTGCAAGGCTGTGCATAGGGTCAGATGCCTGTTGGGGACCAGACGAAGCTATGAACTGGACAGAGTGAAGCCCTGGAAGAGGGTGGTCAGTCCAGCAGTGGTATAAGAGTGAGGAAGAGGATAATATGAAATGCTGGCGGAATGGATAAATGGAAAGGTGATGGAGCAGTTTGTGAAATGAGTGGCGGGGGAAAGCGGAAAACCCGGAGAACCCCCCAGATGCCTCTTCGTCCACCACGAATACTACATGTGGATCGAGCCCGGCCGGCCACGACGCCGTCTTTTTCTCTGTAAACACATAGGTAAAACTACTTAGAAAACAAGAAAATAACAAAAAGGCCAAATTTGACTGTTATTACTTCATCTACTCTGATGTCGCAGAGTAGGCCAACGAATATTACGTGATCTGGTGTTCCTTTGTTATTTTGAGGCCGTGAAAACGTAATTATGTTGGCAATGTTCCAGCTGCTACGATTATTGTTGTCAAATATATAGACGGACTTCCACGGTTTTGTGCGCATTACATAAAATTAAATATCCAATTGTGTGAAATTAAGTGGAGTTTGGTATTCTGAGAGTTATTTTTGCCTTATATCAAAGATGATTTTGGATGAAATCAGTGTAACAGTGTAGGTCTAAGAAACATCCATACACACCGGCATATTAAGATGCTATATCAGTGCATATCCATTAAGTAATTATGCACGTGAAGTTCAAGTGTGAACTACAAACACAGCTGGTGATGATGCAAGTCTCTGACACATACCGTTTCTAGAGTTGAATAATTTGGCCTCCACGCAGAGACGAGATATGTAATGAACGGTTTCACAGAAGTGACCGCATAAGCAGCCACATATTTCACTGTGCTACTGGAAGACGCAACACCAAATTTCACCCGCTGCAGCACCATGTGGTGGCCCAGGGCAAGTTAACGGACTCGGTACCGTTACTGCGACCATGCGCTTCGTCCGATAATCATTGTTATATTGGTCGTGGCTCGATACCCGGCTCGCTCCGGGTTAGGCTCTTCTATTTACATTCCTTCCGGGTGATTCCTTGTAAAGGAAAAACATAACATTATCTCACCAAAGATCCTGAAGTTCAAATCGTTTTGCTGGTACTTGATTGTATTGCACATGTTTCGCTTTTATTAAATGTATCAGATAGGATAAATATCGCAATACTCCTCCTTGAAAGTACGCAAATCAGGGACTTGTTTTCGGGGGGAGGAGATTTAGAACAGTTAACAATAGAAATATGCTTCCCATAATCTCAATCCAAATCGTATGAAAATCTACGGCATTACGATAACACAAATCGCTCTGCAGTTTCACGAAACTCCTAGATTGCTTCGGTAGCAACAATGGATGGGCTTGTATAATTTTTGGATGGGTGTAATCGAATTATTTTCCACTTCATACACAAGGCGCTCAAGGTTTTCTGCACTTTACCGGTAACTACAGCAACATCAGAATGTTCATTCTCAACATTACGGTATCTGAAGACCTATTTGAGGAGCACCATGGGAGCAGACAGATTGAAGGAACTAGCATTAATGTATATACATAATTTGGAAATTAAAAGTCAAGAAGTACTGGTTAAAATGTGTAAAAACTCTTGTCCGCTTTTCTTTAAATGTAATTGAATAACTCTAAGACAATTATCGGATATATATGTATGCATATGAGGACATTTCCAGACCTTTTTTAAAAATCCTTTTGTTTGGATTCAGGGGGCCTCAAAGCATATTTCCAACATCGAATTTTTGGGTGGAATACAATACTTCCTCTACTATACTTGGTAGAGAAAGTAGAAATGCAGATCTGGTCAAAACACAAGTTATGTTAAATGATCTTTTTTGTAAAGTGTAACATTTCAAAGATATTCCTTGTTATGCGTCACAATTTTGCAATATTGATAGAGGTTCTCAAACGGGAGATCGTTATTAATCTTTTGATCCCTTGGTCACGCAAAGAGAACGGAATTCAGTCATCATATAACGACCACTCTTAAAACGTGTCGCTTAAAATCCTTACATCTACAAGAAAATTAGCAATATGATAATTTCTACAAATGTTTATCTCGACTAACATGGAGTAGATAGTTGAATAAGTGTTTGTACGAATAGTTGTTGGTTGTCACTGTCAAACTCCTCTAATTGATCCTTATTCTGTTCCAAACGAAGTGTGGGATCAAGAATGTATCCCTCAGAGGAACCCAGTTTAAGTGCCAAGTTCTGTGATGGCTTCCATTTGTTGACACACCGTGTACTTCCTCATACCATATAACTTACTTCGCATAGACTTTCAGCGATTTTTAAGCGAATGCGACGATGTCTGCATTTTTTTAGTTGCTCACCAAATAGGCGAGATCCAAGGACGTGACTTATAGATGTGATACTCTATACAGAGTGTAAGGAATAACATATATTACAGAATATCCTAAATCTATGAACTCGTTTCTTTATGCCTATGTCCCATGGTCCCACTTTTTGGTCAAAAACATTGTATACAACAAAAGTCCATCTTGAGACATCGAGAGTTGGATACAATTTTGTAGGATACAATTTCTATCCTACTTTTTGTATCCAACTTGTTAGAATCCAATGCAATTGAGTTGCATTTATTAGTTTCATTTAATGACATGACAACTGCCAGTCAGTGTCCATAACGTAACAATATGGCAGTTTGTGGTGCAGTACTTCTGGGTCTGCAACCTTTTGCATGTAATTTTGCCTTCGACACCGTGTAAAAGATCGAGAAATAAATCTTAGTCAATTGGTAGAAAATTGCGATAATTTTCAGGGTCCTCTAACCTCAATTCGTTTTGTAATAGACCCAATAAACCTCGGTCCTTGCCCTGTTTTCTTCTTTGTAAACATGGCTATGTCCAGCATTGTCTTTTACTCATTCTACAGCTTTTCTTGCTACCGAGAGCCATAGAAATATATCCCAAACCTATACTAAATATAGCAGTCGCTATAGTATTTGCGTCCGCCATGTCTATTTCTCACGCTTGCTCGTTATTTGTTTTTGGACCAAAATACATAATCGTGTGACACATCGGTTCTTTAGTGTGCAATTCCATTGGTCAAAGTTGGACCGTTGGACACCGGTTTTAGATATTTTAGCTCTGTCATAAGGTGAGATACTCTAGTACATATAAACTCTTTAGCACAATGAGGTAATTATGCATAAAATCTGCTTCTCGAGAAAATGAATGAAATATACTGCAATGGATAGATTTTTATATGTAGCTGATTACGATTTTGAACGTTTTATTTGGAGGTTAAGCTTCACTTTTGATCTGAGCAAATTCCGTATGTGTTCTGCAATTGTCATTTTGTTTGTGTGGCGAATATGTAGCAAATAAATATTTATAAACGACTATTATACGCGCTGTGTTTACAATTAAATTAGTGCATATCACTGTTTCTAAAGAAAAATATTTGGTTTTGTGGGTAGCGGAAGGGACTGAAACTATTGTAGTGCAAGAACGTCATAAGTCTATGTTCGCAGATTATCACATGACGTCCTGTTTTACACGTACGTAATTCTTACAGCCAAATTTAGCCTGGGATAGGTTAGGTTAGGTTAGGGTGTCCATATGACCGGGATGACTGGCTCCTGTGTCGTAGAAATTCAGCCCGTGTTCAGGCTATTCATCGTAAATACATTAATAAATAATTTTAGTGTACACAATAGTCGTTTATAAATATTTATTTGAGAAATATCCATCACACAAGAGAAGTTAACACCCGTTCGGAATTTGCTCATAAATAAAAATTGAGGTTTAACCGCCAAATAAAACTTTCAAAATCTTAATCAGAAATACAAAATCTATCGATTGCACCATATTTCATTCATTTTCTCGAGGGGCCAATTTTATACATATTTACCACCTCGGGGCAACAAAGCTTACGGCGCCATTACCGTTCCTAGACAAAGACAGGAATACCTGCGCATATGGCATAACACTGTTCGACAGACCGTGCTGTGATGTTCAGAGCTTCTTGTCGTGCCTTCCTCTTTACGATGCAAGCAAATAAAGTTCTGACCTGTGGGAGGTCATGGACCTCAGAGGTCGCAACTTCGATTTCCGACCACTCCCTAGATCTCTTGTGGAAGCATTGTTTTCTCATATCAAGGTATAGAATATAAGTGCTTCTTCATCTCACTTTTTCCATTGATTATAATCTTAGGGCTTGACCTTTTCCGAACAATTCTTTGTTTCTTGTGAAGCTCTACACAGCAAAATGTTGATTAGATCATTTACTATCGTAAACTAATAATTTCGTTTGTCACATTCATCATGGTGTTGTTTTTACATAAAGTGCATTTATTTCACCCAAAATGCTTTCGGAAGAAGGGTTAAGCCACGTATTACATAAATCAAATCATTTTATAGCTATTAGGTATAGCTAACTTTCATATTATTTATACTCACAATACTCACACATTTCTATTCGGAGTATACTTTCTGATCAATATCGGCTTGACCTCGTGGACGTATAAACATCACGAATCATTCAGAACATTCTTTTGTGACCTTACTTTGCGGCAATGCAGTTTCTATTGGTCGTCTCCTTAGTACGGTGGTAGCGTTGCTGCTTACCAAGCGGGGCGCCCAGGTTCGATTTCAGGTAACGGTGTGAGGATTTTCTCCCGCTGGGAGACTTGGTCCTGGATGCACTCAGCCTCGTTAGGTCTCTGAGAGGCCAGTTGAGAAGCTACTGGATTGAAAAGTAGCGGCCCCTGCTTGAGAAGACTGCATAACCGATCGGGAAGGATCGAGTCGTTGACCACGTTCCACCCTGCAGTACTGCATCACACTCATGACGCCTGTGGTGGTCAGGGGTGGGGGACGTAGCGGTCGGGCGGTAGGTCTTGGTCCGGATGGGCTGTTGTGCCATGGGGTTACGTTACAATTCCAATTTTTGAAGTGAAAAATTAAGATGAAATTCTAGCACTTTAATAAATATCTGATGTTCTGTACTCGCATGACTTTCACCACTCACTCTGGTGCAAACTGTTTTTAAAAATAGTTTTACAAATGCTTATTCTTGTATCTACTTCATATTGATTTAAAATAAAAATTTTCAAAAATTATCTTTGTGCAATATTTCCTAGTTACATTGGGAATAGTGGAATACACTAGGTTTCAAGCGGTAGCCAAACCTTTTAAGAGCAGATCACTATGCAATAGCTTTAAAATTCCGTTCTCTTTACATGACCAAGAGAAAAATAAAGAAAAGTTTGGTGTTTAACCGAATTTTCGCTTTTCAGTAATGCTGTTCAGACACAATCCTTTTTCTAAATTTTTTTTTTTTTTTTTTTTTTTCGTATTCAGACTCAAAACATGTATTTACAGTGAATAGGGCGTTACAGTACTTCCGTTACTTGCTGTAAGTACGTAGTAGAGAAAGTAAAATATAAATAATTTTGGATTCAGGGACTTCAAAATGAATATTTTCGGTGAAATATAACAACGAATATTTTACATAAACATTGCTTCCTCTACCTTTGCTAATCTAAGCGGCAGAGGGAAAGTTGTGACAGCTGTTGAAGGATGAAGGAAATAAGAGTATAAAATCAAACTAAATGAAGAGAAAACGAGAGAAGAGAACAGGAAAGGATGCTGGTCGTTGGAACGGCACCAACCTCACATTAATATTACCGATAATAACGGCAGTAAGAAAAGTTCGCAAAAACAGCGAACCTAACGGTGCGCTAGGCTTCCTTCATCAGAATTCCCTGGTATTCCGTACACTTAGTTCACAATGTTGCTACAGAGATACTACTTAATTCTACATACTTCTGAATTGTCATTACTTCTAAGGCTTATTCCGAAAGAAGCACATATGCCAGCAGTAGAAGTTGTCTTAGCTTTTTATAGGTTATGTTGCACAGTACGAAAATAATGACATCGGAACACACACGCAAAGAAGATGGCCTGATATGAGTGTCTTAGCGCATTCTTTCTCATTTTCTTTTTATTACAATTCAGGGTTTATGCCTCATGGTCTTTCACAAGTAATATAGTAATACAGTCGAATGATATTTACCTGCACAATTTCATAAATTAAACGTGAATTTAAATATTATATCACAAATATTTGACAAAAATGTTAAATTCGGTAAACAATTACCTAAAGCCGATGTCCCACGGTCTAACATATTTGGGCAAACATTTTGTATCCAATGGAGTTGTACAAAAATAGTGTCCACACGCATATTGGTACAAAACAAATGCCAGTTCACGTAGCAAGCGGGAGAAATAAACATGGCAGACGGAAATATTAATTTAGCGATTGCTGTACTAAGTATAGGTTTGGGATATATTCGAGTCTCAGTAGAGAGAAAAGACGTGTTAGAAGTAAAAGATGGACAGGGTCATCGTTAGAAGAAGAGAACAAGGCGCAGGCCGAGGTATATTGGGTTTACTAAAAAGCGAATTGAGGTTAGAGGACCCGGGAAACAATCGCAGTTTTCTGGAATTGGCAAATTTATTTCTCAACTTTTTGCATCGTGTCGAAGGCAAAATTACACACCAGTACACAAATATGAGAATCTATTACAGCGCGAAAGAGGTAAGGAACAATTGTAACGGTTTTAATCTTAGTATGGATGGACATGAAATTTGAACTCGCTTCATAGCACATTTAAAGATACTACCAATTGGATTTCTGATTATTTATAAAATATAACTATGTAATTAAAACCACCTCAGTAGTAAATGTTAATGCTCATCTTTCAGAAAAATAATTGAACGTTTTATTAAAATACCCATCACATTAAGAGCCACGAGCCATACATACACAATAGCTGACAACACTTTGCATTCCCAATCCACCATATTGTTAGTTAGTGACGTTGATTGACTATTTTCATGTTGTTGGATGAAAAAAGTTAGATGCAACTCAACCCCGTTGGATACAAAAAATATAGGATTGAAATTGTATGGAACAAAATTGTATCCAACTCTGGATGTCTCACGATGCAATTGTACACAATGTTTTGGACCAAAAAGTTGGACCGTGGGACCGTGGCTTAAAATATATTAATTTCGATTAGTGTAGTTAAATTTATTCAGCACTGCCAACTGAGGAAGACGAAACCTAAGAATTAAATGTTTTTCAATCTTCTGTTGTTGTTATAACAGAAAACCAGTTTATAATCTCAAATATATCTCACTTTATTTTTAACATTAAGAAATAACCTTTCTTTTTTAAAAGTGCATTAATTATTAAAAGAACAAGTGTTAAAAACACACCTGTCAAATTGAGTGCGTTTTAATTGTTAATCCATTGTGATGTGTAATTGTTTTTCATCGGTTTAGGGACACAATTGTCGACATTCACTAAACTAAAGAGTGACCTAGTAGATAATAATCTGGGGAAAAAAAAAAGAATGATCAAATATGATGCATATGTATATGATAATTTAACGCCTCTATGAATGAAATAGTCTATCTAAAGAATCCGCGTTCTCTGTAACCTTAAGTGTGGTTGGATGTTAGTGCGTACAACTGCTGTGGTCATTAGTAGGTTTGTTATATTCATATCGGCTGAAATTCTGAATACTTTTATCATTTTTATCAGAGCTCGTTCATTTTTATTTTCTTTACTGTTTACAGTGTGATAGGTAGACGAATTTAATTATTTTGTCCCGCAGGAGATCTATTACATATCAGTAAATCTACTGACGTTGAGCTGTCGCTTTTAAAAACCATCGGTCTAGGCCGAATTTGAACACGCGACCTTGAGATCAGTAGGCCAGCGTCTGATCAACTGAGCCACCCAGACCGACTAGGTAGACGAAATATTATATTCCACCAAATAATGTTATTGAGATTTCATCAGAAATAGATGCTTTGGGGTTCCCTAAATCGTCCACCCTAAATCATTTTTATAAAAAAAGTTCCACGTATTTATTATGACAAGAGGGAGAGAAAGAGATCGAGGGAGGGAGAGCGAGAGAGAGAGGGAAGATAGAACAGTAGAATGCATAATAGAAAAGTCGTATGAATGAATATCACATTTAGCATTTTCATTCGTGCAACATTAAAAGCTCACATAACTTCCCTATCGTAAACCGAGTGGGTGTCGCTGCGGTAAACTGAAGGACTCGTAAGTGGTTTTTTTTTTTTGGGGGGGGGGGGGCGTGGGCCGTTTTCTTCAGGATTGAATTAAATTATGTTAAATAAAATGTTCGATATGTTAAACGGTGTGTTACATTCCACGAAGGATTTTATTTTCCCTTTAACAAAGATTATAAAGTAGAATTATTTACAATTAGAATGAAGCTATGCTAGAAAAGGACAAGCCCTTTGCATTTTAGCGTTTTTAGATTTTATGAATCTGAAGCTATCAAAATAGTTGATAAAAGGTAATTATAAAATTTCAGAAAATGACTACGCGGGTCTGTTAACTAATTATTCATAAGGTTATTTTTAAAAAAAATAAGTTAATCGGTCAAAAATGTTGACATGTGAAGCATTTTAAGCAATGAAAAAACTGAAAAAATACTGAGGAAAACCACGTCAACAATTGGAATGCACATTACACTGCTGTGTTTAGTGTGTTTCAAAGGTCGGCCAAAGTGATAGTTGTCAATATTAGTACATCAAAGATATTTAAGGAAAGTAAAGAGCATAAACACAGGAAAAAGCAAAATATTTATTTTTGTATTTTTTCTGGATTTTTATTAAATTTTACAGGTGCATTGTGTTAAAAGGAGGCTTTAAAATTAGTTTTTATCTCTTTCGTTTTTATTAACTTAGCAGCTGGATATAAAGGGTGATGAATGAGCGAAATGGTTGGAATATATTCATGGAATTCGGGATGCATAGAACATGGCGTTACCCGACATTCATCTACTGAGAATAAAGCTACAATTCCGATAAAAAATCCTTATTCATATAACATGCGCCTACCAAGGTTTGAGATCGGGATCTCTTGAATGTGAAGTAGACTTTCATTTCTCACGATCCCAATTATAAAATGTGACTTGCATAATATCACGAACTAACTTTTGAGTTTTGTCTCAGTCTATGAAACTATGTTACAGCAAAACTAAAAGTTGAAATCATTTCTGATGAAGGTTTATGTTATTAGTGAATGATATACAGAATAGTTAAGCGTTATGAAAATAAATAACATAAATTAAAACTGTTACACGTTGATGTACGGCAATTTTGCAGAAATGTTTTTCACTAGGGCATTTTGTCTGTTCTTGGTACACAAGATGAACGTGACCACCGATCACAAAATTTGCACGGTTGAGTGCTAGTTTCGATCGTTACGATATTGACCGTTGTGTGAATAATTTTCTCCGTTCTTGCAAAGGATTTCTTCAAGTCCTGAGACAAAATATAATTTAAAAGGATTAAAAGATTAGGGGGTTTGACCCTGCGATCCGTTCTCGGCGACGACTCTGCGGTTTGTGGTCGAAATTGCATTTGCAAAGCAAGTTTAACTTGTATTTTATTCTTTGGGTCGTGATTTTTAGAGTTTTACGCTATGAATTTTGATTTTTGTTGTTTTACCGTTTGCTTTTAGCGTTTTAACTCTATACTGTTTTAAGGTTTTAATCTGTTACATTTTAATTTTTAATGTTTTAAATCTTTCTTATTTGAATCCCTTGTTTTATGTTTCATCTTTTAGTTGTGCCAGTTTGTGATTGATTTTAGGCTTTAAACTTTGACTTCGGGCCCAAATGACCTAGGTGTCGACGGGCCCTTAAACCCCACTCACTCATTTAAAATATTAGGCAAGCTTAATATTATTGGTCCAACATTGTTAGATATTTTATTCCTGTAATGCTGGTTTTCTTTTGTAGTTTCCATTACAATACCTTTATTTTGCTTTTGTGTTTTTTCTTATTTTTTAAATGTTCTATTTATATGCCACCTTTAACATCGAAGGTGATATCGGCGGCTTTTAACCTCTTGGAGTAGCTTAGCGGTGGTTTCGAACTTCGGGTTTCTATTACTGTTTTTATTTATTTTATTTACATTCAACACACATTCACACTCCCAAACTGTAGGCAGGACGGAGAATAATCTTCGTTGAAGAAAAATTCCCATCCCCTCAGCCGGGAGTCGAACCCGGGACCTCTTGTGCAGCAGGCAGTTGCTCTACCGACTGAGTTACGGAGCCAAAAAGTTTCTTAATTTATTCTGTTTTGTTTAGTGTTCATTTACTGCTGTAAAGAGAATGAAGAAACTGTTTTTGTAATGGAAAAATTTGCCATTGAAGCCGAGACACTACGCTAAACAAACCGTGCAATTATTTGAGTTACCTATCAGTGCGAGATTACGAGACGTACGTGAAAGAAGTTCCAAATATAAATATTGGAAAGGTACTAAACAAGTCCCATTTTACTAAGGTGACTTTGAAACTATCGATATCTCCCTTCCACCCATATTTCGCTAGTCATGTGCCAGAGGCATTGGTGATTAACTCGCTTCAAAGTATTGATGTCATGAGCAGACAATCGACTGGCAAGAACGGCCGAATAAATCTGAAGGCCCCATATATATAGTAATATCTACATTTACCGCATATCATGATGCTGCCAATAGTGAAATATAATACAAGGTATACACTGAAACTGAAATAGCTTTCAAGCATTGCATCACAATAACAAGCTAGAAGGTTCCGAACGTAAAAATCGAGCATCACCAGTTGCAAAATGCTTCATTTGCATAAACTGACGATGAAAAAGTTTGCTGACATAATTCTTTCGTCCCCTGAGCTAAAGAGCGAGTGAGATTTTTATCAGATAAACCACTCCTCCGTGACCAACTCCGTACGCTCGCAGCATTCGAAACACGGCACGCTCTCTTCATTTGTTACGCTGACCTCCTTTTATTTTCATATAACAGATATCACGTTATATCTTTGCACGACCTTAGAATCATCACACTTCTAAACTTGACAACAAAATTTAATATTCCACTGTGTCATTTTATTCTTAGATTTTATTAAACACTTTAACTTAATATATATGCCCATTTGTTGCATTACCTTTTAAACACATGAAACCAATTTTTAAACCCATCTTTAAGAAGTGTGCAACCTCTAGGACACAGTAAACCATTTTGCATACATTACTTACACTTCACAGAAAATGCCGAAAATAATCATTATTGTTTTGCAAACACAATCCCACACGATCAAGCTGATCTACAACACTTTGTTGCTGGTGTTGTTTTCGCAATTAGGATTAGAAATTCCATCTTTGAGCTTTTTCTCTTGAGTGTGGGTTGTGAATGTACAGTTTCCCTTAACTAATCCTGAATTGTTTTGGGAGTTAATGTAGCCATTTATGTGGGAGCAAGCTTCTTTGGTAAAGATCTTGTTCAGAATGGTTGCTTTGTTGCGTGTAACTACTAGCAGGAATGGCAATGTGGGAGTATGTAGTGTAAAACAACAAAAATTGGCATTTTCTGCTTTTAACGGAAAATATTCTGTGATTCTTTCTTATTCAGAAATACATATACAGGGTGTCCCAAAAACACCGAAAACGCCTAGTATGTTGTGCGGGACAGCAAACTGATCAGTTTTGAGATAGGAACCCCTGTGCGGAAATGCATGGTATGGACGCTGTAGCGCATTGAAATGTCAGATGGTTGTACGTTCACATTTCATCAATAAACCCAACATCAACCTGTCTACATTAGAAACGGGCTTCGAACTATGTACCTTCTACGTCATTGCAGAGCCTATATCGGGATGGTGAGTCTTATGTGCATGACCCAATACGTGCGGTTGTCTGAAGATTTTCAATCGCTCCGTGGACTCGAGCCATAAGGTCCTCCGCTGACGTTACTAGAGTGCCATATTCTTCACACAACTCCAAAGAAAATAGCTGAGAAGTGTCAGATCTAGCCATAGAATTGGTCCTCCTCTACCATTCCATTGATTTGAATATGCGACACTGGTGATTCCGCACATTTACATCAAAGTGTGCTGGAGCTCAAGTCGCCCATTTCAGCAGCTGCGTGATGGTATATGTCGCACTGCTGTTAAAAAACGTTACTGTACTGGAAACTACAGAAGTAACGCAGTAGGGTGGGCACCAATGACTCTCTGGAGCAATTTAGCGCATGTCATTGTGGTTAGGCCTTGCATCCCAGTACACAGATGGCTAAAGGGCTGCATATCTTCCGTATTAAGATATCAAAACGAATGTTAACAAATAGTCCCAGCCGTTCGTTCTCAAACTTTGTCGCTCTCCAACGTCCAAACCGTGCATTTCCGGACAAGGGTTCCTATTTGAAAATCGATCAGTTTGTCGATCAATTTTGGGACACCCAGTTTATAATTATAGTTTATTGGTCATTTAAAACACTTAACCCTTTAAACGCATTTAAATTGACTGTCTCTTTAAACGTTACGTCATACCCGTTTTCTGCTGAAACATTTGGTATCCAGAGTATTCTTTAAGAGAATTATCTGCTTCATTTAAGGAGTCCCGGGTCAAAAGGTGTGGAGCTGTAAATCAGGGAGCAACACGGACGCAGCTAATAACTATTCCCCTGGAATGCACTAATGTGTCACCTTCGAAATTAATTTTCAACTGCAATTATCTCTAATACATTTTTCGAAACATATATTCCTTTTCCTCAAACTATAAAAGCTATGCGGTACAAATTTCGTACACAAGTGTCAGAGACATTGAAATATGGTAGCCACAAAATTTAAAGGCGGCTGGCTCAATACAAAATCCAGTCATAGATTTGCCACGTCTTGCAGTATTGTAGTTACACACTGAAATCGCTGTTCAGCCGGTGATATAATTATCATTTCGCCCACAAAATTTATTTGTACAAGAAGAAAAATAGTGGTAATAGTAAACTATCAGCTGTCTTTAAATTTTGCTGCTACCATAGTTAGTACTTATATAATACATTTTTTAAAACTGAGAATATTGATTCAAAAAATGTAAGTGTAGTATTGTAAGCAGTATATTGAATTATAAAAACGGGAAGACAGAAATTAGCATAATAAAATACTAACTGAAATTTGCTCGTTATGGCTAATTACTGCAACTTATCGCTTTGGCTGTCTTCTGCAATTATGAAGCTAGGTAGCCTCTGTTGCCAATAGCTTTATTGATTCAGTAAAATTGTTAGTAAAACAGGTGTTACTGGCAAAGATATTCTGACGCTATTAAAAGCATTTTAGACGTCATGACTTTTGTTGAATATTGATATTATACAAGCGAATACTAAGTGATACAAAATTTACTAGAGGCTCACAGACAGAATTCTTCTTTTCGTATGGTTTCCTTCTGTTTTATTCATCGAAGGTAGTGTTGCCAACTTG
This sequence comes from Tenodera sinensis, assembly GCA_030765045.1. NCBI lineage: Eukaryota > Metazoa > Arthropoda > Insecta > Mantodea > Mantidae > Tenodera > Tenodera sinensis. Next base: position 56,853,865 of record CM060972.1, read on the forward strand.
AAGGGAAGCAGACTTTAAAATTTGTACTTCTATCCCGAATTTATCGAGATCAACATGAAGTAGAAATCTGCAGAACCTATGCAATAGTGAAGTGTGTAGCCGTTATAAATCAGATTTTTCTTTCTCTACAACGTATAGTAAGTAGGGAAAGTAAATTTGTATTCCGCCTAAAAATTGATATCGAAATTTAAACGAAAAAAAGGCACTTCTAGAAAAAGATCCGTTTTGTAGACCTGTTTCTGTGTGTCAGTGAGCACTATAACTTGAAGTGGATTAAATACTAAACTTTATATTTAAGTTCAACATCTTTTAAGCATGTGACAGGGAGATTTTGAAAAACATCCGTTCAGCCCAAACTCTCCTTTATGTAAAAAAGTTTATAAAGTTTTGATTTCTCAAAAATATCTAACGATTTTTATTAAAATACACGTTTTTCACGACAAATGTGTATTTTAAATTTTCTTGATATTGCCTCTGAGGTCCTCTTTATTCTGAAGGAGTTTCATAACTGGTAAACCGGAAGAGAGAAAATCTTACTGCATAAAAACAGAGCGGAATAGGTTAGGTGGTAGCCCGTATTCGGAAGTTCGTAGGTTCGATTCCCGTGACTGACCTTCCTGACCCATGGGGTTTTCCGGGTGTTTCCTCGGGTAGTATGTTGGAATCCCCGAATTTCCTGTCCCTCCATTTCACCTCACTTCTCATTTCTGGTTAGCTATTTCAGGGTTCCAAGCGTTCTATTTTCTTCTATCTTGCGCATATGGAGTGTCACGACGATCTGGACAAACTGTATACTCATCCTCATGCCTTATCTGCCTCCCTCATCTCCCTATCATTTAGACACTGAATACGCAACAATACATAAGTGACTTGACTGCCGCGGATTCTTTCTCTTTGGGCATATTAAGAGGACCATCTCTTGTGTTCATGTCATTGGTGGCGGAAGATGGTTAAAGGACGGTTTTACTTCTTGGAATGTGGTCGTTAAGGGATCGGTACTACTATATCTGTTAGGGAATGTACTCTCTGCTGTGGTTTCTTCTGAAATCTGGGCCACTGTTAGTATCCTCTCACCTCACCCCTCCCTCAAGGGAGACTCCCCGTCAGAAACGTAGGCACAAAGTATTTTGTGTAGGACGAGGTGCTATAATCTTATCTTCTTGTGGAGTTAACCATTTTCGAAGTATTCCTTGTTAACGGTTAATTTTTCGAAAACTTAACTTTTGTCAGTGTTTCTTCTCTTTTTTCTGCTGGCCATGCAAAGAGAACGGGATGTGAAAGCTAGCACATAACGATCAGCTCGTAAAAGATTTGACTACCGCTTAAATGCTACTTATTTCCCCATTTCTAATGTACAAACAATGCCAAAGATAATCGTCGGCGAATTTTGTATCGCTTTCTTACCTATTAAAGAGCGTGGTGGCTTGATAACAGAGGAATAAAGGGGAAAAGAGGGGAGGTTGATGCCTTTGCTTTTTCTGAAAATATCTATATATACATATTTACAACCACTCACTCACTCACTCACAAAACTTGCCATATATGTAGGCTGGCGAAGAAAACGTGTTCTATTATGGAGGTGCTTAAAACCCCCAATAGAAACCAAATTGTAACAGCAATATCTAGACGAATACAATATACATATATACATTTGTGATATATTAGTGAGAATAAAGAACTCTATGATTAAATAAATTAAGCTTTTTGTTACAACTAACCAGGTTTAGAAACTAGAAATAAATATATTTATGTATATGATTTACAATAATATGACAAGACATATCACGACAACAAAATTCTTATGCTTTTGCCTATTCCTGTTGTAAACCTATGATGAGCAATAGTTCAGTGAAGGTAAATGAATCAATTATAGTTTGAGTTAGAGGGAAAAATTGCTGCTTTATTTATTTAGTTTTGCTTTTATGCATCAACAAGCATTGATATTACTGTGAGAATACAGTTCTGTTTACTTCTTTCTTATGCTATGTATTTAATGAATACCATTCCAGTTTAATTTGAATCCCCTGAAGATCTCACACATGCACATACATCTCGCTAACCTGAGCGCTCATCAACTTTTCCCCTTAGATTTTAGTCCCTTCAAGGCATGTCCGCTAGCCGATAAGGTATGTCTACTAATCAAAAGAGGTCTATGTGACAAAATGAATGCACTCGCTGCTTCTTTCTCTTTTAGCCAATACGGTCGACATGTATTTCGTTTGTACGTCATTTTGTATCCTTTGTTTTGGTTATTGTTTAAGGTTATTTAGCAAAAGGAGTTGCATATCGTTGCACCGTGGCCTAAAGCAACCAATAAAAGGTACAAGGCTTCGTATTACGATAAATAATGTGACGTTGACGCGAGGTACGGTGAGATTTTCTTAGGCGTTCTTTGTAGCTACAAGAAAACGTGTAATAAAACCATTTCTACAAATGTTTAGCTCAATTAATAAGCGGTAGATAGAAGAACAAGCGTTTGTTAAGACTAGTTTGTTGAAGAGTGGGCAGTAAACTGATATAAATGTAACACATCCGATTTTTATAATGTTGTATGACCCGTTACTACGAGGTTAGATCAAAAGACGGTGTTCCCCTTGTGGGGAGGAGACTTGCCCGAGCTATGAATATTAAACAGGCTCGCCACTTAGCGGGCAACACAACACAAACACCATTAACCAACTGTTTAAGGCAGACGAACATTATGCATACAAAAGCCAATCCTTTAAGGGCACTCACTGCGAATTCCAACAACATAACCTCACCTTATTGCAACCACCACATACACAATACCGTTGCCATTTGCCAAGCTATACCAAGTGCTTTTTTCTAACTTCATCGTTGAGAAAGACAGTTTGCGCATGCTTGCCACATCTTTGAGAAGCTAGTGAAGTGAGAAAGTACTAGCCACTGTTTACAGACCAATCAGCATTTCCACAGTTGTAACATCTGTGACAAACCACAACTTCCACTTAAAAGATCCTGGGACTGAAAAATTATCAAACTGATGACTTTTAGGTTTATGCATATAAATATTCCCCAAACCTTCAGTCATCAGCTTGAGGCAGTACTTTTGTATAAGCTCTCTGAAACAATTCAAATTGTATATATAGAGGCAACAGAAAGCCTCTGAAATAACCATGTTGTTTATAGGCAGTTCAGGCTGAGTTCTGTTCATGTGTGATACGACAAAGGAGAAAGCGATTTTGATCGACATTATAGCGACGAAAAATACTAATCATACGTAGAAAACTGGATAATTAATTGTGAAATGTTGTGATCTTCATAAAAAGCAACAATATGGTCAATAATTGATTGAGATCAATCGGGTGCAGCAAGATTAGAAAAGTGCATTGACTTCCACAATCGTAGGCTGTGCCTAGCCATGTTGTTTGTTACGAAGAAGTCCACCATATTTAGCGAGAAAATTGTGTTTCATGAGATGGATAATGATCTTTAAGTGTTAATAAATTGTTTAAAACATTCACTAAAACAATATTGATTGTTTCGTCTATAAAATAGATCCGTACTACTCACTGTGACAAGATAATAGAATCTTACAGCTCTCAGACTGATGCTAGACCACGAGTAATAAAACTAAAGACTTTCATTCCAACCAAGATTAATAAAAGGTAAATAGCACCTCTACGTTCGTCTGACATTGTCAACAACATATTAAAAATCGTTACAAGCTGGCAGTGAAATATTCTAGATTTCGCCATTTTAAAGGTCTAGCGCAGGCCTTAAATGCCATAGGAGCTGCATATGCCCCTTTTTTGATTAAATGTTCGGCAGTGGGCCAAAAAGGGCTAAAAAACAAACAAATTGAGCAGGAAGAAGTGGTTTAGCAAAATCTGAGCTAATGTAGATCTTGCTAAAACACACAATTTATGTCTAAATAAATTTGAGTTAGTTTCGAAAAAACAAAACTTTCGTGAAATGGAACATCGCTCATTTTTATATATTAAGCGTGCAAAGAGAACGGGATCTCAAAGCTTTAAAAGATCTATCATTCAAAGCCTACTGTATTCTAATATTCCCCTTGCATAGGAAATAAGCATAAGATAATTTGTACAAATGTTTATCTCAACTAACACGAAGAAAAAAAAAAAAAAGATTATGTAAGAATGGTTAGAACAAGAATAGAGAAAGTCATGTGAGTGCAACTCATCAAATGAAACTATGCTAGAAAAGCTTACATTTTGGCCTTCTTCGATTTTATAAAGATAAGGATATGAAAAAGTTTAACGAAAAATAAAAATAATATAATATAATAAAAAATAATGTAATTATAAAATTTCAAAAATGACTGTCAGTCTCTTATGTAACCATTTAAGAAGTTTAGTTAAAAATTAGAACTTAGTCGGTCATGCACAAGACATGGAGCATTTTAAGTAATAAAAAATGCTGAAAAAAGTTTTGAAAAATATATAATTGAAATGTGCCTTACAGTATTGTGTTCAGGAATGCTTCAAAGACCGCATAGTCATATATTGCCGATATTAATAAATCATAAGCACTAAATTAAAATGTGGAGTATGAATACAGTAAAAAAAAAACAATTTGTTTCCAGATTTTTATCCAATTTCTCTGGTGTATTGCGCTAAAAGATAAAGCTCAACCTATCGTTTTCGATTAGACAAAACGAAATCACATATATTTTTACTATAGACTATTTTTCGAGCTTCATATCTTTACTTTCTGTACTGCCTACTCGTAGGGGAAGTATTGTATACGACTCAAAATTTCGATGTCGAGATTTCACCGGAAATATGTTTGGAGGCATCCTAAAAAGAAAATTCGAAAAAAAGTTGTGTGCGTGTGTGCGTGCGTGTGTGTATTTTGTACTTTTGAGCTGCTTTCTCCTGACCCGGGCCGGGTTCGATCCCAGGAGACCGTATAAGGAGATTTGTGGTGTGCCAAACGGTGACTGGGTGGGTTTTATCCGGGTTCTCCAGTTTCCCCCAACATTCATTCCACTGACTACCCTCTCATTCATTTCACCGCCACTCCAGATTATCTCCTCCTTCACTCTCAATCCCAGGCATCTGGCTGATCACCTATCATGGATACTCTCTAATCCACAGTTTATCTGCTCCTTGACAGACATCGATCCCAGGCGCTGACTTCGTAGGTCCCAAGGGGGCTAAATAGAAAAGAAGAAATGTTTAGAACAAAGTGCCTTGCTTTAGGTCTGTGTGTGTGTGTGTGTGTGTGTGTGTGTGTGTGTGTGTGTTTGTGTGTGTGTCTGTGTGTGTGTTCTACTCTTGAAATATATCCTGTCTTGACGCTAAACATGGTGTTGTGTAAGTTATATCCTCGTCTTAATCTAGCGGTAATACACTTTAAACCAGATAGAACAAGAGCTGGCAGTGTTGGCTTTGCAAAACTGAGCAGAGAAGGTCATTGCACCTAAAACGTTTTGGATGCTGTAAGGAAGAACAAGCACACGTTACGCCTGATTTGTTGGATGTTCTCTTCCAGTGTTTATCGAAACGTAACTGAAATACTGAGGTGTTTCACTCCTATATAGGAACTTTCCTATCATGCTTCATTTCGTAAATACTTCCCGTAAACAGAGGTCTTCGGGATTGCGTCATGTTTATAAGGCGTAAGGCAGGAACAATGCGTAAATCCAAGATCAGAAACTGGTTCATCTAAAGCCTCCAATATAAATGCATCCTCTACAGCCCTTGAGCGTTAACCTCCTGCACAATCCTCCTCCACAAATCCCGATTCTCCACTGTCTTAAACCTTCTGTTACAAAATCTAACCATCTTTTTGGCCTTCATTTTTACTTTTTCTGCTGCGTATAGTAAGTAGGAGAAGTGTTGTATTCCACCCAAGATTTCGATGCCAAAATTCCACCGGAAATATTTTAAGGTACCCATTGAATCCTTAAAGCAGGAAGTTCTTTCTGTACAGGATAACTCAAAAACGAAAATTCGGTTAAAAATCAAAGTTAGTATTTAAGTTAATGTCTTGCAAAGATGTGAAGTAAAGCTTTTGAAGTAATTGCTTCATCCTAAACTATCCTTTACATGGAAAATTTTGATTTTCCCAAAAATGGCTCTAATGCTTTTAATTAAAATGCCATATGTTTACGATATTTTTATGGTAAATGAATGTATATAATTTGAATTTTCTGGCTATAGCCTATGGAATTCTGTTTATTCTTGATGACTTCTGCATAACTGGTAAACCGTGAGAGATAGACCAAATCTTACTATAGAAAAAATGTAGATCTCGTTAAAACACAACTTGTGTCCAAACGCATTTTTTGTGGAGTGAACCATTTCGGAGATATTCCTTGTTATGTGTGTGAGTTTTGAAATACTTTTCTCAAATGGAAGGTCGTTATTCACTGTTTATCTCTTGGCCGTACAAAAAGAACGGAATTTCAAAGCCTGCTGTATTCTCATGTTCCCCTTGCACCAACAAGAAAATTAGCAATAAGATAATGTCGACAAATGATTATCACGAACACGAAGAAAAATAAGTGTTTGTAAAAATAGTTTGTACAAGGTTAGGGAAGGTTTAATTGAGTACACTACATCGTGTACTCCCACCATAGGGAAAAAATGAAATATAACTGCGGCCTATTTTCTCTTCGCCACAAGCAATGTTGGTTGCAAGTTATCTTTAGTGCGGTCTTGGGTGCAGATAGTTGTACGTAGCTCCGGTGCGGGCAAAGTTTACCATTCCACAGCTGATCGTTGATTGGAAGACAGACCTAAGGCAGTCGTGACAACCCAAAACTTAATACTTTTTCGCGGGGGGTTATGCGAGAGAAAGCCCAGGTATTTGTATTTTATTTTTTATGTATTTTAGGTATAAAAAAATCGCAGCTCAATCTGTGATATGAATGTGATATTGGTCCCTTGTTAGTCCTCTTTAGTGACACAAACCTGCATTTCATCTCGGGATTCACATGGTCTTCAAGATGGTAATAGTGTTTTCTCCACATCTTAAAATGCCTTCGCAGACTTAAATGAGGAAGCAAATCACTGTTGGGGTATTTACCATAATCTTATTTTAGATCTTATACCTATTAGTTACGCAATATTTAACCACAATAGGACTTATAGGTTCCGAACCTTTATACGCCTATCGCCAAATGAGCTACCTGGACCAGACCGATGGTTTTTAAGTGTGCTTAAAAACGAAAGCGAAATTCCGGCAAACCGGCGACTCTGATGTGATCCTAGCAATTGACAGAATCGTTAAACAACAATAATTTTTTAATTGTCAAATGAGCTGGTTGCAAGTTAACACGCTCTGACGCTGTTGAGGTGTGCGGGTGCAGTGCTAGCAAAAACACACTGCCTACAGCGCATATTGTCTGTGTTTATTAGTTCCATTCATTAAAATGCCTGCAGCACGAAAATCAAAATATTCACGTATTGCTGACTTGTACAAGAATTTGGAAGTGAATATTTTACTGCAAATAGTGACAAATGTAAGTTATGCAAAGACTTAATCTACAACGTTCCTACGTTGACTGTATCCTTGCCTCCTCTGTGTTGTGATCATTGACAGATTTACCCCTCCCACCTGTTATAGTCCAAACCACGCAACCTTTTGTTTCCTGTATGAAGGTTCGGACTGTATTTATCAAGTTTGCACCTCATTATGTCAGTGTACTTGTTACCTATCTACTTTAATTGGAAATGAAGTGTTACAATGATGTAATTACACATGCTTGAGAAAAATATTCAACGGTTTGAAAATAGCCTATTAACCAATGCAGCTCATTAGGTGACTATCAAAACGAGTGTTCTACATTTGTAATGCCCACTGGTTTCTTATCATTGTTATTCCATCGCTTGCGCTTGCAGGCCTCCAAGCGAAATGCTTTAACCTCGGTGCCAATGATGTAATATGTTAAATACTTATGACCTAAAATATAAAAGAATTTGAATAAGTTAGAATACTCCCGAAAGAGCTAATCTGTTATTAAATTCAAACCAGAACGATATTACGTAACGACCAAAAACACGCAAAATATAAAGAAACATTTTTAAAATAGGATTTTTTTAAATTGTTACATTTAACTACAAAGGTCATCGACGGCTTCTGTTGTGGAACATATTGCCTATCGGCAATGGTATTACTCGTTTAAGTGTGTTTTGCACCATTGGAAGTTTTTGGCCGCGCTGTAGCCGAGCGGTTAGACCGTTCGACTGCCACCTAGGTGGCCCGGGTTTGATCTCAGGGACCCGCATGTGCTATTCGTGGTGGACGAAGCGGCGTCTGAGCGGTTTTACTCTGAGTTCTCCGGTTTCCCCCGCCACTCATTCCACCAATTACTCCATCTTTTCATTCATCGATTTCGCCTGCATTTCATATCATCCTCTTCCTCACTCTCATACCTGGTGCTTGGCTGACCACTCGCTTCCAGGTCTTCACTCTGTCTGGTGCATAGGTTCCTGTGCTCCCCGACAGGCATCTGACCCTAGGCATTGTCTTGTAAGTCCTAGGGGGTGTAGGTACTACATAAGGGGAGGGTAATTAGGAAAAGAATAATAAGCCAGTCCTACATTCACACTATCTTTCATACTTCCAGACTCAGGCGAGGATAAGAAATGCTCTTGGATGGAGAAAAACTCCTACCTCTGCCGGGAATCGAAACCGGGACCCCTTGCACAGCAAAATAGGGATTGGTTTTGCAAATTTATAGACATATATGAAATATATATTAAAGCCAGAACGTCTTATTTAAGAATTTGGAACAAATTCACTCTTCAATAGTTTACAGAAATGAGCTTTGCAGAGTTTTGTCCATACTTAATAATAAAATATCAAATTAAATACAACAGATTGCAATGATTTTCTACATAACATTTGAAGCATTTTATATCACTCGATTGACTGCTTCGTATTATGGGTGCCTACAGCTGCTCACACATGAGTCTTAATCTCGGGTATCCGTGGTGGTTACAGAGAGCGATATTGTAGTTTTGTTAGAACTCTTTATTTGTTTTATTTTTACACATTTAAGCTTTGCTGAACAATTTTAAATAGAATGAAATATGCAGTTTTAACGTAACGCTGGAACGAACTTTCACCGTGTTGCTTACATGTATCTCTCCCTCGTAACGATGCCTGTCTCCTACTGTCCCTCAGTCATTTATCCTCTTTAGCTTCCCAAACATCCATAATGGCCCTCACTTCATTAAGTCAAGACTTTGCCCTCTGGCAAAACCCCTCGGGTTTCCGATACTTGGTAAAAATACAATAGCAGGCTCTTTTTTCTTTATGTTTAAGAGCTTGCCAAACTAATTGTATCTCGTTTACGTTAATGTTTGGGACGTTCGCTAATGACCCTCGCTAGTGCCTTTTTGGCATCCCTTCACCTGTGGTACATATTCTTAACCCTTTGCTACTAATGGATTTTGTAACTTTGCTATATTTTGTATATATCATAAGCGCTATACAAAAAACTGCTACAAATGCCCCCCATATACATTATCATATTATGTAAGAATATGATAAGGTATATGTCTTGCCCGAAAATCATTTTCTTGTTAAAATTTCGCGATTGTTCAGCAAATCTTTCGTCAATTACATACAAATGCTTAAAAGGGTTTACACTCAAATTCTTAAAGACATAGCTTGTACATAGAATACCCTTCACATATTTACATTACACAAATCAGCACTCAACACACATAGGGTTATATTTTTAATACTACATAGTGATTTAATATTATTTTACATGTTTCTTCTTACATTGATCTTCTGATTCTATATAATTATTTTTATCAAAAGTCTTTTATGGTTATGGATTGTTCTGCTGGTTTCACTTTTAATTTGTTTTTTTTTTTTTTTTCTTTTTTCTCACGCACATTATCCACTTCACTGTTTTTTTTTCGATATATTCACTTTGCTTAATATTAATTACGTTATTCTTACAGTTATTTACAAGTTTACATAGAAACAATTAGGCCCTCATTTTCATGATCCAACCATTCTTTCAGCTAACTTCTCACCATTTCTTTTCTTACTTTTCGATACTATTTGAGGAATTTCTATACGGTCTTATTAGCTGCTTATGCCATCTCCCAATCGATTTGTTTGTTTTTAAGTCCACTAATTCATAAGTATGCTCTCCGAATTTCTCAGTAATCATTACCGGACCTTTATATAATAGCTCTAATCTATGACTTCTCCCCCTTAACGCATTGGATAATTTATAATCCCTGGCGAGGACTAGATCTCCTACCTGAGGATTCCATTTATTTTTACGTTTCCTGATTTTTTATTTCCTCTTTTCCGCTTTTTCTTGCAATCTGTCAAAAACGATCTTAGCCCTTTGTTCCTCCGCTAATGGCTGACTTCTCTCAATCGTTCTTGGAGTATTTTTAAAAATGGGTTCAGGGTCAATTCCCTGCATTATCTGTATCGGTGCAAAACCAGTTGTAGTATTTACAGTATTATTAATAATTTTCTCTATGATGGGACAATACTTTACCCAGTTTCGATGATTATTATGAGTAAGCACTCGAAAATAAGTCCCTATTTCTCTTAATATCCGCTCTGTCGGATTCCCTGAAGGAAAATAATACGAACAATGATATCGTTTTATCTGGTGGCTACTTAGAGTTTCTTTGAAAATTTTATTCGCTACTTCAAACGAATGTGTATAACAGTTACATCTTCCAGGCTTTTCCGAGAATACCTCCCTGTTTTCTATTAAAAGTTCCCGTAATTTTCTTTTCTGTTCCCCATTTAGTCTCTCAGCTTGGTTCACCTTAGATCCTATTAAATTTTCTATCTTGACACAGTCCTTTCTTTCGTCGTACTCATTTATACTACTATTCTTCAAGTTAAATTTTGGGTTTTCTCGGGGTTTCTTTTCTTCGTCAAAATCACAGAAATAATTACCTCTACTCACAATATTTTGTTCCTCTATTTCATCGTAGTTCCCAACTTTTAATTCTGCTACTTCCATCGCTCCAATATTTATTACCTCGACAAAGAATGTTTCCCCCTCCATTTCTTCCTCTACCTGATCCCGTACAATTATCCTCGAAGTATGGTCTAAAAATGGTACAATTATGGTGTCAGGTCCGGTTTCAAACTTAAAACTTCTATTTTCAAAATCTATGATGGAATTCCAAGCATAAAGACTATCGCAACCGATTATTACGTCAAAAACAAGCCTGGGTATAACCAAAAATAATATTTCGATGCATTTATGTGCGATCTCGACCTTTACCATCACTTGAAATTTTACCCTTTCTTTCCTTTTACCTACTGCTACAGAGCAATATATCCCATAAACTGGCAAAAATAATAATTTTACACCACTACTCACTAAATTTTCAAAAAAATTTTGGGAACACACAGTAGTATTAGCGCCTGTATCAATAATAGCCTGAAATAATTTCCCGTTAATACCAATATTTATTCTTGGCGGATCAATTAAAATTTCATTCTCTGTATTTTCTTTATGTTTTTCGATCAAACATTGCCTTCTCTGTCCCTTATTTTCGAAGTACTTCCCCTAATAAGAACATTCATCATTCCCAATCTTCACTGAAGGCGAAGTTGACTGGGTTTGGAGTTTTCCGAAAGCTTACTAGTGGCTCCTGTCCCATTCCCATTATATGAAGGTCCCGGGTTTGAATCCTGGTGAAAATTTGTTTCTTCCAATCTTTTTACCGCGTTTATAGCGTCTACCCTTTCTTCCGGATTTGGAGAAATTCTGCTATTCCCATTTCTTTCTTCTTGCCTAGGGGAATTCGGTCTGTACCAATTATTATCATGGTGATAATTATTTCCCGAAGGAAATCGATTCCTAGTGTACCTCCCCCTTCTATCTCCGTAATATCTATTTGCCTGTACGTAATTAATTTGAGGGTTTCTTTCCCGTGGATAATTCTCAACCCTTCTTCTATTATCCTGAGGCTCAAAATTATTTCTTCTATCCTGAGGCTCAAAATTATGTCTCCTATCCTGAGGCTCAAAATTATTTTTCCGGTGGTAATTATTGTTTTTAGGGACCGGGCCATGATACCGTTGCCGAGCATCAAAATTCCTGACATCACCTGAACCTGCCCCCTGCCCGAAAATTTTTGTTGGAGATCGGTTATTTCCAAAAGGTCTCTCATTACTTGCCTCGTTTTGGCTCTTATTTCTTTCTAGTGCGATTAACAAGTCAATCATTGCCGCTATTGTTGTCGGCTTCGCAATAATCAGATAGTGTTGAATTGTTTCCGGAAAATGTGTGGTTATTAAATTAATTAATTCTATTTCTCCCATCGGAGGGTCAAGCATCTTACATTTTCTAGCTATAGCCATAAAATAATTAACCATGCATTGATCTTTATGCGGGTTATATTTCCCATTACTCAGTTCCAGTCTTATATTTGCCTGCCTGCTAGCTCCCCAATATCTATTTAAGAAAATTTCCTTAAATGTCCGATAATCATTACTTAATCCTACTGATAACTCTAACCAGTTTGAAGCGTTGCCTTTAAAACATTTTCTGACAACCGTCATCTTATATTCCTCGGGAATACCTTTTACAAGAAAATACTCTTGCATGCTATTTATAAAAGCCTTGGGGTCATCAAATTCTTCGTTTTCAAAGGTTGGTGGTGAAATTTCATTCAAAACATGGTTGGGCCATTGCAAATGTGGACTATTGCGTGCATTAACATTAACATTTGTATTACTATTACCTGATGTACCAGCATTTAAATTTAACATCGGAATGTCCGCTGACGCACTATGCATCGCTTCGTCCCGTGCTGCTACCGTAATAGTATTACTACTCACAGAGTCACTAACATTGTCAGACATACATATGTTATTTAATCTTTCTTTCAGTTTGTCATTTACCTCATCTACACTCACAGCTAATCTCCTAGTTTCCCTCTCTGATTGCTCTAATCTTTTCCTACAGATTTCTAATTCCTTGCTATTAATTTCCCTTTCCTTAGCTAATTCAGTAGTTATTTCCTCCCTTAGTTTTCTATTTTCTTTCTCTACATTTTTATTAACTGTTTTAATCTCTTCCCTAACCTGTTCCTGACTTTCCCTCATTTCAATTCGTACATTTTCAATTTCAATTTTAACCTCTTCCTGATTATTTCTAACCTCACTTCTTACATTTTCTATTTCATTTCTAACTTCCTCCTTGAAATTTTCTAAAAGCTTCTGTTGTTTCTCAATCTTATTTCCTATTTTGACTAAGTCAGCTGTTAAGTTCTCCCTCGTATTTTCTACCTTTTCTGTTAACCCCGTTAAATCTTTCTGACTTTTTTCTACCTTTTCCTTAATCTCTTTCTGACTTTCTGTTAAACCCGTTAAATCTTTCTGACTCTGATCTACCTTTTCTGTTAACCCCGTTAAATCTTTCTGACTTTTTTCTACCTTTTCCTTAATCTCTTTCTGACTTTCTGTTAAACCCGTCAAATCTTTCTGACTTTTTTCTACCTTTTCTGTTAAACCCGTTAAATCTTTCTGACTCTGATCTACCTTTTCCTTAATCTCTTTCTGACTTTCTGTTAACCCCGTCATCATTGACATAAGTGATTTTAATATTTCATTAGTCTCCATGCTTCCCCCTGTTTCTTCTCCCTGATTTTGTATATTCGTATCAGCTACTCTGTCCCTTGCATGATCTACATTACTATATACACCTTCTCCCACTCTCTCATCACCCTCCTGCACTTCCATATTTATATCTAATTGCTCGATCATTTTCCCGTTCCTTAAATACATTGACTATATACTACAACACGTAGATAAAATTCTCACTCAGTACCTTAATCAGCTTGCTGCACTGCTATTCGATGTGGATCCTCTCGTTCCTGCTGTGTCCTGGGTCACCTTCCCTGGAGTTCACGACCTTTGTTGTTCATCTCCCTGAAGTTCTCCGCATACCTTATTCTGCTTCCCTGAAGTACTCTGAAGTTCTCGCTCAGCATTCCTGAAATTCTCTGAAGTTCACGCTCAGCATTCCTGAAATTCTCTGAAGTTCACGCTCAGCATTCCTGAAATTCTCTGAAGTTCACGCTCAGCATTCCTGAAATTCTCTGAAGTTCACGCCACACGTTGGAGCGCCAATTTGAAGCATTTTTTATATCACTCGATTGGCTGCTTCGTATTATGGGTGCCTACAGCTGCTCACACATGAGTCTTAATCTCGGGTATCTGTGGTGGTTACAGAGAGCGATATTGTAGTTTTGTTAGAACTCTTTATTTGTTTTATTTTTACACATTTAAGCTTTGCTGAACAATTTTAAATAGAATGAAATATGCAGTTTTAACGTAACGCTGGAACGAACTTTCACCGTGTTGCTTACATGTATCTCTCCCTCGTAACGATGCCTGTCTCCTACTGTCCCTCAGTCATTTATCCTCTTTAGCTTCCCAAACATCCATAATGGCCCTCACTTCATTAAGTCAAGACTTTGCCCTCTGGCAAAACCCCTCGGGTTTCCGATACTTTGTAAAAATACAATAGCAGGGTCTTTTTTCTTTATGTTTAAGAGCTTGCCAAACTAATTGTATCTCGTTTACGTTAATGTTTGGGACGTTCGCTAATGACCCTCGCTAGTGCCTTTTTGGCATCCCTTCACCTGTGGTACATATTCTTAACCCTTTGCTACTAATGGATTTTGTAACTTTGCTATATTTTGTATATATCATAAGCGCTATACAAAAAACTGCTACACATTTGAGCAATGAAAACTTTTAAATTTAGGAAAGAAAGAAGAAATTGTTGGCTACTATGCCCTTGCTTAATACTAGTTAATTACAGTATTTCGCTAAAAGTACCAGTTCGCAAAAATAAGAACTCCAGTTTAGATTACTTAATTTCGCATATGACTTCAGATGGACCAAATGCTGTATTCTCTCAATGGTATCTGAGTTGTTGGAACGAGTGGCTTTACTAAATGTTTCACATATTTAATAATAAAATATCAAATTAAATACAAGGAATTACAAGTATTTTATAGATTTTGCTTAATAAAAACTCCTAAATTCAGAACAAAATGTTTGGTTACTTTCTCCCTGCTTAGTATTAAATGCAATGTGTCACTAAAAGTGTTAGTTCGCGAAAATAAAAACTCCTGATTTGAGGACTTCTAATTTCGCACGTGTTAAACGTGTTAATTGTGTTAAAAGCAAAAGATCGTAAATCTTAAGGATGAAGAAATGTGAAAATTGTACCAAACTGATATGAAATGTTTTGTCTCGTGCACTGAATTCTGTACGCTGCAAAATGTAAAAATGCATATTACAATAACAATAGTAAGCATGGCTTAGAACATGAAATTTCATATTTTGTCTGGCTTTAATGACACCATTCTTAGCAAATTTTCACCTACTTAACAAAAACGTTGAATCCGAATGTTCAAAACACCTCAGTTTATCATTTATTACATTAGGTAGATGCATAACACTACCGTTAGATAATTTAAAGCCTTAAGGACCCGTTCTTCTTTGTTAAATGCATTTTACTGTATGCAAAAAGAAGCCAGGTTGTTAATTCTAAGGAAAAATATTTAGTATGTTAAACATAGTTGGGTAAATTCAGGTATTTCCGTGATTCAAGTTATCTACGAAATTTTGTATTCCTACTAAAACGTAGAAACAAAGGCTCTACTAGTTCCGGAATTTTGACAACAGATGACACGTATATAGTTCTTTAGCTTAACTACTTCCTTTGTGATCTGGGTTTGTTGTTGTGGGAGGAATTTGCTTTACACCTCTGAAGAATCCGGGTACCAAGTGGTTTTGGTTGTGCTGTGGTGATATATTATTGATAAATGATCTGTTGTGAACAATATTAACATTTTTAAAAAGTAGTATTTTGTTATTTTTCTGATTTTTGTGTATACTATACACTGTCATTTGTTTCACAATAGTTGTCCAGAAAATCAAAACTTATTTAATCTGAATTTGCCGTATAATTATTTTTGTAAAAGAAAAGAGGACTTAGAGGTCATTCTACAGGATGGGTACCAATGTGTGTGATGTTATTAATATTCGAAATTTGAAATACTAAGAGTTGTTTCACATGAATACAATAATCTTTTGAGGTTTTATTGCAATAGTGACCATTGGTTTGTCATTCTAAATCCCTAATGATTCGCAACGTCTCTTCAGCTACTCTGTGGGATGCCCACCACCAATATACTGGAAGTGAATACCTTCTACAGCTCACTGTCGACCGATAACTCACTCTTCTTCTGTTCTTTGTATGTAGGTGTCTTGTGTTTTTTCTTTTTCTTTCTTACAAGTTTCAACATTTATCTGACGCCTCTCTGCACAGTAGTTATCATTTTCTATAAGGAGCTTGAAATTCTAAGAAACAAGAGCGTCGTTATAGTCAGCTCCAAATGAAGAGGAGGTAAAAAAATTAATGGATCTTGCAGCGATTAATATAAATAAGCAGGCTATACCTCCAAGAACTGCGTCCCACGGGCAGGAAAAATTAAATAACAAAGCACAATTAAACATGGCAAGATGTGTAGAAGCGGGACTGGGGCGGGTTTCCTCCGGGTTCTCCGGTTTCCCCCGTCATCTCATTCCACCGGTGCTCCATCTTCATTTCATGTGTTATTGTCACCGCCTGCGGTGCTGTATGTAATAAAGTGGGCAATAAACACTACCAAAAATATGGACCGGACGGAGTGAACACTTCAAAGCGGATGGTCAGCCCAATACCAGGTACAGAGTGAGGAAGAGGGTAATATGAAAATTAGGCGAAATTGATGATTGGAAAGCTGATGGAGCAGTTAGCTGAATGAGTGGCGGAGGAAACAGGAGAAACCCGTCCAAACGCCACTTCGTCCACTACGAATACCACATGCGGGTCCCTGGGATCGAACCCAGTCCGCCTTAGTGAGAGGCGAAGGTCTTACCACTCGGCCACGGCGGCGCCATCAGACACTTTTCTAAAAAATGCTTTTTACTTTCTCTACTGGTAAGTAGGGGAAGTATTGTATACCACTCAAAAATTCGATGTCGAGATTTCACCGGAAATATATGTTTTGAGACCCCCTGAATCCAAGAAAAGCATTTTTAGAAAAAGGTCCGTGTGGTCTGTGTGTGTCAGTCTGTGTGTCAGTCTGTGGACAGCATAACTCAAAAACGAAAAGTCGGTTAAAAACCATAGTTGGTATTTAAGTTTAATGTCTTTCAAGGATGCGATACGAAGATTTTGAAGAAAATAGCCCTACCCTAAACTACCCTTTATATGGAAACATTTTTCGAATATTTTGATTTTCTTGAAAATGGCTCTAACGATTTTGATTAAAATGTCATATGTTGGAGATATTTTGATGACAAATTTATGAAATGTATATCTTGAATTTTCTGGCTATAGCCCCTGTAGTGGTATTTACCCTGGACGACTTTTGCATAATTGATAAACCGTTAGAGATAGACCAAATCATACTATACAAAAAATGTAGATCTTGCTAAAATACACAATTTATGTGTGAATAAATTTTCTTGTACAGTGAACCATTTCGGAGATATTCCTTGTTATGTGTGTTAGTTTCGGAAAACTCGTGAAATGGAACATTGTTGTTCATTTTTTATATGTTAAGTGTGCAAAGAGAACGGAATCTCAAAGCTTTAAAACATTTGACTATCGCACAAAGCCTACTGTATTCTAATATTCCCCTTGCACCTACAAGGAAATAAGCAATAAGATAATTTGTACAAATGTTTATCTTAACTAACACGAAGAAAATAGAGGCATAAGAGTTTGTAAGAATGGTTAGTACAAGAATAGAGAAAGTAATGTGAGTGCAACACATTAGATTTTTTATTCAGGGATGTCGAAAAGTGTTTAGGGTCAAACCTCTCTACTCAATTCATGGATGGAATGTAATACGTTATCTACTTATTATGTACGTGGTAGAGAAAATAAAAAATATTTTGTATCACCTTCCACAATATTGACATTTCGAATAATAGCACGAGAAATTCCTTCACCTTCCCAACCGGTCATAATTCGATGAAAGATCTTGCTTGATGCACTATTATGCAAACAATTATAGCGCCATTATTCACGTACTAATGATAGAGCTCGATAGCGAAAGAACAATATCTCATTTCCAATGACCTATTTCGAGACCTGTAATAAATGAAACACAACCTCCATTGTTTATCGAAAGCTATAAAACTTCTGGGGTCCTCCGGTTTGGAAATATCTTGACGCCATCAACCTGGTAGACAAAGCATCTGAAACAGTGAAGTATCAGAAGACACATCTACAGAGAACATCAAACAAAATACGAGATAGTTTTTGAAAAAACAGTGAATTCTCATTTTTGTGTAATGTAAGAGATATGTTGCTAGAATATGAAACAACACAAAACAATGTTATTAATTACAAAGATATGAAGTATTTTAAGTCCGTAATTATCAACTCAACTGAAGTAGAACAAAGTTTTCGAAGTATAAGCTCTAATTAAAACTAAACCCCGGTGCAATAGCCCATGAAGGGCCAAGGCCTACCGCCCAGCCGCTGCGTCCCCCACCTCTGCCCAATACAGGCGTCATTGGTGAGATGCAGTACTGGAGGATGGGATGTAGTCAGTGCCCCGAGCCCTCCCAGCCAGTTACGCGGCCTTCTCGACCTGGGGCCGCTACTTCTCCTTCGAGCACTTCCTCAATAATTGGACCCGGGTTCGATCCCGGTACCAGCATGGGGATTTTATCCCCTCTGGGAAGTCTGGCACGGGGTGCACTCAGCCTCGTTAGTCCCAGGGGACCAATTGAGAAGCTATTTGATGGGAAAGTAGCGGCCCCAGGTCGTGAAGATCGCATAACTGGCCGTACCCTCCAGTACTGCACCCCTCCAGTGACGCCTGTAGTGGGCCGAGGTGGGGTATGCAGCGGCTGGGCGGTAAGGCTTGGCTCTTCATGGGCTGTGGTGCCGGGGCTTAGTTTACATTTCATTTGCTATAAAAATATCTTAAACGTGTGGCATTTTAATCAAAACCATTAGAGCTATTTTTGAGAAAATACAATTTTCGAAGAACTTTCCAAGCAAAGGATAGTTTAGGGTGGAAGAATTCTCTTCGAAGTCTTCGTGTCCTACCTTAAGATATTAAATTTAAATACCAACTTCGGCTTTCAACCGACTTTTCGTTTTTGAGTTATGCTGCTACACACACATAAGCACACGCGCACACGCACATTGACCTTTTTTCTAAAAATGTTCTTTTTGATTCATTGAAATCTCGATATTAATTTTTGGGTGGAATACTTCCTATACTTACTGTAAATACGTAGCAGAGAAAGTGAAAATGAGACCGGAATAAGCCTTTGAGGCTTAATCCACGAGCCTGGTGATGTTATACTCAGCAAGGACGTTGAAATATGACAAGCAGTATAATGTGTGTCCTTCATTAAGGATGAGGCACGACTCATAATAATTTAGCTCTGCTTTATTTACTGTAACTTCCCTTCATCTCACGATTCGCTCTGTTTTCTACAAGTGACTTGTTTAGTGTCCACGAACGGCCATATCTCACATCCGGAACATCCTGGAGAAGTACTTTCACCCACTATAACGCGAGGCAACTTTTCCGGCAGTTTTTCGCTATCAACACAAGGCAAAGCACATAAATATAAAATGTTTTTGTGTATATATAGACGTTTCGCACAAGCACACACAGTTTTCAACTTTCAACTTATTTCACATAAAACAAAATTTTATTTGTCCTGCTGGGGTAAAACATTCCACACTTAGCGTTAAAATTTCGCCTTATTGGGAAAGGAAATAGCTTAATTAGCCAGAGCGCATTTAAATTTCGAAAAAGTAAAAATAATTTTGCAACAATGTACAAGAAAAAGTAAACAAGTTTATTGATTTTGTCATATTAGATTATTTTTTCTACGTAAAGTTAAGAGTTCGATGCGGTTGCCATCTACTTTGGCACGCTGCAACTGCGAATCGCCACAGTTGGTACCTTTCGAAGCCATAAATTCCATTTGGAGCTCCCCAGAAAAGAATCGGGTAAAGGTAGGTATATCTACAAACATTGTGGCCACAGAATTGGATCATGTTTAGCCTAATCCCTTATTATTATAATATGAATCACGCACAATGTGCACAGATTGTTCTTAGTCTCTACAGGATTGCACCAATGACTCTGATGTCATCTTGCAGTGTACCACACACAGGTCGTCGCATCTTATACACACACACACACAATCTGGTCCGGGTTGGCAGAATCTCTGGGTGCTGCATAGCTTGTGGTGGAATCCATGCACAGAAAGTCTTGTCACTGTATGTTGTAGTTCGTATCCTGCCTGTGTCTATTCACGTGAGGCTTGTCAGTAGCACAGAATTCGTCTCATATTTTGCATTTCTTCTCGTGTAGTTCACACAGCAGGTCCTGATAGGCTGGGGTCATTAGGTTCTCTGGCCAGCTCATATGCGAGTCGTGAGGGCGTGTACTTGGAGAGACAAAACACTCAAGTATGTTCTCTTCTCTATTTTCTCCAGGCTTTTCTTCTGTAGATGTACCCATATGTTGCAACGGGGTCAATTTTGAGTTCAAACAGTTGTAAGGCGGTTTCCAAGGAGAGTTTCCCTATTGGCTTTACGTCGCTTATGACTCTTATAGCAGCGTTTACTGTCATTTATATGTCGTGTGAATACGTTTCCCTGTGTCTGGAGAATAAATCCTAGGTACGTGAAGTTGGTGACGATTTTAGTGGTGTTTCCCCCATGTAGAAGATGCTGCATTTACCCCCTCTTTTGAAGTTCATGGAGACAGTTTTCTCTACATTCATTCTCTTTTACCCTGTGCACTAATTGGTTGAAAGCTTTTTGTAGGTTATCCTCTGAGGCTGAGTTCAATGCCATGTCGTCTGCACACATTGGCAGGTTTACATTGTCAGATTTTACTGTCTGGAAAATGTCTGCCGTGGATTTCTGTAATCCCTTCTTATTCAAATCCTCAACTAACCTGACCACGAAGAGGTGCCACATGAAGTAAAAGCGGGCGTTAAACGCTACTAAAAGATCAGTTATATCTTCTATAATATCTAATAACATTACGTTGAAGGCAGCTGTAATAAGAATAAATTCCCTTTATAATTTAGGTAGGTACACAATGTATTTGTATTTTCCATTATAGAAAAACATATAGTTGCAGCAACGCTATTTTCTCACGATGTAGGTGAGCTATTTTTTGTGCATCACCTTTTGCCAGTTAACCCGTAGGTTATAGTTTGAGGCTCCGAATATAGGACGTGCCCAGACGACTTTTTCTCAGACACAGTTGGCCCACACCTTTATAACAGCCGTACACAATGGGCCATGTGTTGCATATTTATATCGCATAATGTATGACAGTATGCTTTTATATATTCAATATTGTTGCAAAACTCAAACTTGCCCAAATACGACTGACAAAACTTTATCCACTTCTCAACAAAAAATCTTCGCTTAAGTTAAAAAACTGCATACTACTCTACACAACTCTTTTAAGGCCGCTTTTACTATATGCCTGTCCAATTTGGGGAGGAGCCAGTGCTACAGAAATTAAACGCATCCAAACGTTTCAAAACAAGATCTTACGTATCTCAACTAATGCGCCATGGTTTGTCAGAAACAATCAACTACACAGAGAAACTGGAATCAGTACCATTCAACAGTCCATTTCTTCACAAGCCGAACAGTTTTACAGCAATCTAAAGAACGTTCCTGGATCTATTCACTACTCTCTTGGCAGAAAATCCAGCTTTCCAACACGCATCAAGAGTCGTCTACCACTGGACCAGTTATCACAGCAAGATCTGATTTAATTTCAACTAATACTGTCAGTGAGGGGCCCAATGGGGTTTACCTCATTTCAATGTTACTTATTATATTTTATTTATTGTTATGTGTATTTCAACAATGGTCTGTAGAGCGCACATGCGCTGATCGATCAATAAATCATTTTAAAAAAAACATTGTTGCAGTTGTACCAATTCCTACAACATTAATAAACTATACTTATTTATCTCTAAAGTCAAGGCTAACTTCAAAATGGATCAGCATTATATAACACACTTAAACCAGAAAAGAACGTGATGTGTTCAGCTCAGATGACTATTCTTGTACTATTTTTACAAACTCTTATTACTTTATCTTCTTCATGTTAATCTAGATAAACATTCGCAGCAATTACCTTATTAGTAATTTGCTTGTAAGTGCTAGGGAAATATGGGTAATGTTTAAGCGACAGTCAAATCTTTTGAGTGATAGCTTAGACATTCCATTCTCTTTGTATAACCAGAACATAAAATGACTTCTCATTTGACAAAATTGGGAAATTACATTATAAATTACAAGGAATATCTAGGAAATTAGGCACTCCACAAAAAAAAAATATTTGACATGAATTTTTGTATTTTAACGATATCTACATTTTTATGCAGTAACATTTTGTCTATTACCAGTTATGCCAATGTCATTCAGAATGAAGAAAACTTCTAAGCATATACACAGAAAATTTAAGATTACATTTCATTTGTCATAAAATATCTTAAATCATGTGATGTTTCAATCAAAACCGTTAGCCTTGTTTGATAAAATGAAAAGTTTCGAAAAATGTTGTATGTAAAGGGTAGTCAGGGGTGCTGGGATTTCCTTGAAAATATTAGAGTTGTATCCTTGTAATGTGCAACTTAAATACCAAATTTAGTATTTCGCCAACCTTTCGTTGAGTTACACGGACCTAAATATCCCTTTTTTAAATTCGCGGGCTTCCAAAACGTCTATTTTCAGTGAAATCGCTGTATGGAATTTTTGGGTGGAATAGAAGATACTCTATGTAGTAGAGAAAGTGAAAATGAATTACTGTCTTGAAAACCAAACTATCTAAACAGCGATAAACTAGTTGTAACCTGGTTTGCATAACGACCTCGATAAAACGGCGGTAAGATACGCAGTTAGCTGTACTAATATATTAAAGCGAAAATGGAAATACTTGTGACAGTGAAACAATTACTCTAACAGATAAGTAGGTGGCGCCGTGGCCGAGCGGTTAGCGCGCTCGCCTACCGCCTAGGCGGCCCGGGTTCGATCCCAGGGACCCGCATGTGGTATTCGTGGTGGACGAAGCGGCGTCAGGGCGGGTTTTCTCCGGGCACTCCGGTTTCCCCCGCCATCTCATTCCACCGGTGCTCCATCTTCATGTATCATCAGTGTCACCGCCTGCGGTGCCGTAGTAGTAAAAGCGGGCGTTAAACACTACAACAACAACTAACAGATAAGTGTATACAGCTGTGTGAAAATATGCATAAGCATTCTAATTATGTCAATTTGTACTGTAATCTTCCAACACTTAGTTTCCCTATACTCTACTAATTTTGGCACCTGGAGCTTTAGATCGTGTTTTATGAAGCTTGAAATGACCATGGCAGTACACATAGTACAACTTTCCTTCTAGACCTTTTTCTGAAATTTGTTTGGAGTCAAACGGCCTCAAAAAGTATTTCCAGTGAAATCCAGGTGTCTAATTTTTGAGTGGAATGCAATATCTTCTTTGCCTACTGTAAATGTTATAGAGAAATTAAGAGTGAATTAAGAGAACAACAAAAATGGAGGAATAATAGATTTCAGGAATATAAAGAAGAATCATGAGCAGTACAGGAGTGTGCAAAAAGCGATTATATTCAGAAGGGGCACGTAAGATCCATTGGGCAGCAATGAAAATATTTCGGTCTCAAAATTAGCTGAATCTTGCGAACTTTCACCTGTTGAATTCATAACCATAAACATGACTGATTAGCTCTTGTTTTGGCGATAAAATTTTCTCATTTTCTGTTCGGGGAAAATTTTATTTTTAAATTGGGCACCCTATCAACTGCCAAAACGCAATGTCCTTCAACTGTTTGTAGGTTATAAACATTAATACTGTTGCTGTAAGGGTAAGATTAATATTGCTCCTGTTGTTGATAATTTCTGGTGTTTTAGATCTTTTAAGTTCTAAACTTTATTAAAATGCCGTGAAAATGTGTAAATTCAGTCAATTCCTTTGTTACATTTGTGGTGAAGTAAAATTTCATCACAAATGCAACCTGACACCTCTTGTGAAGACTGTCTATTGGCATTATTTTTATATGTTAGCCGTGCAAAGAGAACGGAATTTGAAAGCTTTAAAAGATTTGACTATCACTCAAAGCCTGCTGTATTCCCATATTCCCGTTGCACCTACAACGAAATAAGCAATAGTTTCTGCCAATTTTTATCTCGACTAACATGAAGACAGAGGAATAAGAGCTTGTAAGAATAATTAGTACAGGAGTAGAGAAAAGCATGTGAGTGCAGCACATCAGATTTTTTTGTCAACAATTTTTTTCAACCCAAAATTAGTAAACTTTGACTCATTAGGTGAAGGAAGTATTAAAAAAAATGTTTAAGCACCTGCACAAATCAGCTTAGCAGCTCACATAAATAGGAGTTAAACCATTCCAAATCAAAATCTGGCATATTTTCTCTCAGTTCTAAGTCCATATTAGTTTGTTAAATTGTCACTATGACTCCACAAATTTACACCGATTTTTGATTAATGTTAATTGTTGAGCTCAATTACATCGCCCTCTGAAAACTGAAAATGAATGATAGCCTTTGACATCCTACTGGTTTAATCTGACAAGTAAATAAATCAGCGAGTGATGTAACGAGTGCTCGAGACTCCTGGGTAATTGCTATGCCTACGCAAGTTCACGACTCTCAGCATCAGCTGACTCATCCAGAATAGAGTTCAATGATGTGCTCTTGTATCCTCTTCACATTTGTGAAGAGAGGACACCTTTGCAAGTAAACACTCAAGAAACTTCAAGCACCATTGATTGCAGCATCCCAATTCTAACTCAAAATCCTCTTACCAGGCGTATGGTTATTACAGGTAAAACTGGAGAGACAAGAAAGGGCCCTGTATTACCGAGGTATGGCTATCTACGTAGGCCAGTGGGGCCCTTTATCACTACAGCCACTCTAGGAGGGGTCAGTCTGGGTGGCTCAGTTGGTTAGACGCTGGCCTACTGATCCCAAGGTCGCGGGTTCAAACCCGGCCCAGGTCGGTGGTTTTTAAGTGTGCTTAAAAATGACAGCTCCATGTTGGTAGATTTACTGGCATGTAAAAGAACTCCTGCGGGACAAAATTCCGGCACACCGGCGACGCTGATGTGATCCTGGCAATTGACAGCGTCGTTAAACAACAAAATATTTATTTCACTCTAGGAGGGAACGATGAGGGGGGGGGGGGGCGATCAGATCTGGATGATGGCATGGACGGGGTCCCTAATAGTCACAGATGAAGATATTCAATGTCACGAAAAGCAATGTTCTCACGTTTACTCGAAGTAAGCATTCATACTACACATGTAGACATTTGCTTCTTAGAAGACTAATATCAGAGAAAACTGATAGAATGAGAGAAAACAAGTGAGATGTTGCAACACTGTGTTCCACTTCTCTTGGAGTTAACAACCGACTGTCATTTGTGATTTCTTTAACTTCATTGGCTGAAGTGACACGCTCATTGGTGCAATGTGTAACATCAGCGACTTCCGAGAACAAACAATATATGCAGCGTTTGGCACTTGAGAGGCTTCTGATGATCAAAGATAAAGTGCATATTAACCATTAGAGTAGCACAATAATACCTACCTATCCTAGACCCAAACTAACTTCAAGATTCTGACGTTCGTTAGCTAAGAACTAATTTTTCCGGAGCGAAACCTAAGCTTCAGCTGAATTACCCCTGTTGTCCTACGTGGGGCAACAAGCTAGCCTCTGGTTCCCGAGGTCGCGGGTTCAAACCCATTAGGGAGCTATGGATTTTTTCGGGCCTAAATCGGAAGGGAAGTAAAATTTACGACACGTCAAAGAACCTCAAGTCTGGTACAGGTCTTTGAGCGAAATTTAGTGATCTTTACATATAGGATCACAGGCTGAATACCACAGCAGTTAAGTAGCATATATAAATAAAAATTCATTTTAATTTGTCGAACCTAATTCGTAAGTAACTGTCAATAAACATTCATGACGTAAAGGTGCCCGTTTCTTCGGCGAATCACAAAACCTGTCTCATGGTAGAAAATAGCAAGCAACTCAAATCAGGGCCGTATACGTTTGAAAGAAGCGTTTTATAAAGCTTGAAAACACCACTCTTAGCAAAGAACATATAGGAATTTTCCCATGTGATTGTTGATTTACGAATTAGGACATTCATTCGTGATAAAATACTCTTTGATCTCTCTGAAATAGAATCTCCATAATAGAATGTGGGGCCCAAAAGGCTGTTCTTAAGGATTTTTCCACTTATTTTATATTTTCCTTAAGGAATGTATAGTTTGTAGATGAATAAATTAGTCAGAACACAGCTCGTCACTATGTGAAGGCTTTGAAATTCCATTCTCTTTGCATGTCTAAGAGATTATAAGTATGAATAATGACTTCCCGTTTGAGAAAGTATAAGTGTTGGAAGATTCAGAGATCTCAGAAATGATTCACTCCACAAACTATATATTTGAAATGTTGTTTTGACAAGATCTACATTTTCGTCTAGTAAGATTTTGTCTGACTCTTACAGTTTACCAGTTATGCATAAGTAATACAGAATGAAGAGGACTTCTAAGGACATTCCCAGAAAACATTTCATTTGTCAAATGGTATTTTAATCAAAATCGTTGAGGCACGTTTGATAAAATCAAACTCTTCGAAAAATGTTCCATGTAAAGGGAGTGTGGGGTACGAGGATTTTTTGAAAATCCAGATTCGCACACTTGGAGGATATTAAACTCAAATGCCAATTTTGAATTTGACTTTTCGTTTTTGTATTGCTGTACATACACATATACACTTTTTCTAAAAATTAACCTTTTCTATTTAGGGGACCTTAAAACATGTATTTCCACTGCATTCAGTATTGAATTTTTGTTTGGAATACAATGGCTTTTCTACCTAATGTGCATATGATAGTGAAATAAGAACAGTATACACCACATGTGTGAAAAGTGGTTTTGTTTTGCTCATATACATATTCCAAAATACAAGGCTACTTTTGGCCCTAGTATAATCTAGTATCTTTTAGCTGAGCATTCATTTATTCTACACAAAAATAAAGTTGGCACACACAGAAAGTGGAACAGTATTTTCTTTCCAATATACGTCACGCGTTCTCGGCGTAACCAGCTTTTGCTTTGTGCTTTTCGCAAGGGGGTTTCAACCCTTCGATGCTCGCATTAAAAGGTGATGAAACGCAACAGCAGAATAAATAAGCGAACATAAAGGCGCTGGAATATAATATTTATTGCACAAATAAGTAAAACAGAATAGCGAAACACCCTCACGATTACTCAATCATTTATAGGTTTTGAACCATTAATTTGGCTGTTCTGCTGGCTCTTGGCCAAGATTTTGGCGTTGAATACCAGCTTCTGGTTTCATTATGAAAGCATTTCCAACAAACCTTTCTTGTGTGTACATTTAGATTTACGTACTTCAAGATATCAAACTTTTGCATATGTACTTTGTAAGAAAAATTTCCTAGCCATCGTAATTTACAGGACTTCTTTATCCCTGAACCATTGAAACATGCTTGTGCTGGGTAAAAATGTTCAAAGTCGTAGCCCTAAATATACATTAAAAGAGACGATTTTAATTGAAGTCCAAATTAAGTTTTATCATTGTGGATAAGGACACCAATTCTTCGTAACTTTTAGTTAATAAGTGGTTATATACTCGTTTATAATACTCATTTTGACCGTTTCTATATCTATATCAGCGGCTTTTTGTGTTTTAACAAGGTATTTTCTTTAATTGCAGATTTTATGTCCATTTAATCTAATAATCTTGGTTAAGAATAAAATGAATGTTGAGTATGTTCAACCGTTGCCTAGGTGATTCACACTCAAACACAAAGATTATTTAATCGAGGAATGATATCAAAATGGTTTGCATGTAAATATGTATATAAAATGAGTATGGTGTAGCGATTTGTTGCTCAATTTATATAAAATTACACAAGCTCAAAGGTATCTTCTGATTTAATGCACTTTTGGTATTCACTCTTAAAATCTTCTGTGATCTCGCATTCGAAGAAATCTATCCCTGAATAGTGCGTATCGGAGTTATAAAAGCTCTATGTGCTTCAGTTTAAGCAACTTCTCGTTTCAGTCACAAAAATTCTAAGTCACAGAAATTCTAGTGAAGCAAGGTGATATATTTCGTTTTAGTGTTCCATATTTGAAGCAAAAAGTGTGTGAAAATGGGAAAGGATTATTACAAGATATTAGGAATACTAAAAGGTGCATCAGACGATGAAGTGAAGAAGGCATATCGTAAACTTGCCCTGAAATACCACCCGGACAGAAATAAAGCACCGGGAGCAGAGGAAAACTTTAAGGAAGTAGCAGAGGCCTACGAAGTGTTGAGTGACAAAAAGAAACGTGACATTTTCGATCAGTTTGGAGAAGAAGGATTGAAGGGTGGTGCATCAGGAGCGCATAATGGAGGAACCGGTGGAACATACACATTCCACGGCTATCCACGTACAACATTTAATCAATTTTTCGGCACAACCAGTCCGTTCCAAACATTCTTCGATATCAATGGTGGAGCAGGTAACAGAACGTTTGGCCTCCACAATGATGACATAGAAAGTGATGACCCTTTCAAAACCTTGGGGAGGGGTAATGTCCGAACCGATGCATTCAGGTCACAATCGTTCAACGACGGTTCACTCAGAAAGGATAAAATGCAAGATCCACCTCTAGAACATGATCTTTATGTTACTTTGGAGGACATCACTCGAGGTTGCACCAAGAAAATGAAGATTTCTAGGGAAATACTACAGCCAAATGGATATACTTGTAAGGAAGAAAAAATATTAACCATCAATGTGAAACCAGGTTGGAAAGCAGGAACCAAGATCACGTTTCCTAAGGAGGGAGATCAGGGACGCAACAAGGTACCGGCAGATGTAGTGTTCATCATTAGGGATAAACCTCATCCACTTTTCAAGAGAGGGGGCTGTGACATCAGATACACAGCACAAGTAACCTTAAAGCAGGCCTTATGTGGAACAATGATCACCGTGCCAACATTAACAGGAGATAATATCCTGATCAATCTCTCAAATGAAATAGTGAAGCCTACCACAGTTAAACGAATCCAAGGGCATGGACTACCCTACCCAAAAGATCCAAGCAAGAAAGGGGATCTCCTGATTTCGTTTGACATTATGTTTCCAGACACTATCTCGCAGAGGGTTAAGGACATACTGCAGGACTGTTTACCAGACTCGATCAACACTTTCAATTAAATAATTGTAATGATTTCGGTATGTTGTGAGACAGTTTGTGGATAGCAAAGCTTCAATACAGAGTACTGATGGTGAGTAATTAGTGGCATTCCAAGAGTTAACCTACCTGGTGAAATTACAAGCAGTTCTATTACTCTTGAGCTCTTAAAACTATCTACACTACTTGTCTCGCTGTTTAAATTGAATGTTCTGCGTTATCAAATTTGTACTGTCAAACTACTGCTTTTATAAACAAGGTACGAATAATTGTACCTGTGTTACTTGGAAAGTGTGAGTGTGAGTGACTGAGCGAGTGTGTGTGTGTGTGTGTGTGAGAGAGAGAGAGAGAGAGAGAGAGAGAGAGAGTGACTGAGTGGAGTGAGTCAGTTTAAGAGTCTGTGACAACTAGGTGATTTGTGCCCAGCGTTACTTGGAAATGAAGGCAATGTGCTGGATGAATTTCCATATTACAAGGTGCCTATTCAACTTCCAAATTTAAAGTGTAAGAACATTCCATGGTGTTCAATTTCTCTACAAGCCGGTATTTATTTGCTTTTTACACTTTATGCTTTTTTTTACCATTTTAAGGTGTGAATAATATAATGTTCCTTGTTTGGATGCTATAAATTCTCTTGGATTGCCACAATTACAAAAAGCCTCACGCATGAATGTTTAAATTTTGTGTTTACAACAGTGCAGCGTTATAACAGCCTCTTGTGGTATAATAGATTCACAGGCATCTGAGCTGACATTTTAGTACACAATTTTGTTTTGTTTCTGTAATAACTCCATATGTCTTTAATTTTCTAAACTATTCTGCAAAGGCACCGATAACCGTCATTTTAAAATTCCACTATTTATCAAAGACTGTATTTAAAAAGCGTTTCCCCTGATTTACTTGCTTTTCTAGGTTATCATGAAATCTCTAAATCTCTATGTGTCTGTACTAGCAAGGACTTGGTTTAAGTAACATAATATTTTGTGCCTTTTAGGATAATGCTGTTCTCAAATGTTTAATGTTCAGTAAATTGCCTGCTGTTTGCATGTTTAGAATTTTGGAATAATGTGCATAATAAATATTACTTAAATTATTAAAGAGTTAGAGGAGACCTTGGAATCTGTCATAACCTACTTTATTTTCGCTTGATAATATCACTCAATTATTAAATAATAGTGCTCTTAAACTGTGTATTTGTAATTATACTATAACAGACATTTAACCAAACAATACAATAAGTGATTTCTACTAGCTTTACGCGTACTAACTGCAAAATTTGATATAAAACTGGTGTACGATCACATTTCGCATTAGTGAGTTGGGATATCTGTATATTTCTTCACGACACTGTTGTCCACATCAGCTATCCATTTCTACCTATAGTTTTTAATATAACTATACAGCCCCAATGTAAATTACAGAACCTGTTAGCCACATTCTGCCACCAAAAGAGGAACAAGCAATTGTCATCGAATCTTTCATTCGATTAACCATCAGAGACTACATACTCGCAGTAAGTTAAGTTACATAACCTATAGTTATCAAATTTGCTTCTCACATTTTTGAATTTATTTGTAAACAAAACGAAAAACTGCCTCCTAAACGTACAAGTTGTCAACACGAGCAAGATAAATATAATTCAAATCCTTACAAATAGTAAAGAGTTATCAAGTTCCTCCGCTCCATGCCGGTGCCTACCGTTCAAAATAACGTTGGCACTGCTGTTTATCTGCGTTACCTTTCATGACCATACGATCGTGGCAGCCATTGATAAATTCAAAATCACGAGCTACCTTATAACAAACAAAATGCTACTCTGACGGTGTACCAGACATGGAAGTCATCCAGACTGAAGAGGCAAGAAAACACCCAGAAAATTCAAGATGCAAATTTCATTTGTCATAAAAATATTTTGTACATAAGACATTTTAATGAAAATCGTAAGAGCAATTTTAGAGAAACTCAAACTTCTCAAAAATATCCCATGTAAAGGATAGTCTGGGGACGACTTTCATGAAGATCTTAGTGTTAAATTCTTGGAAGATGCTGAACTTAAATACAAAGCTTGGTATTTAACTGGCTTTTTGTTTTTGGGTTCTGGCGCGCGCGGACCTTTTTGCTAAAACTCAGTTGTGAATGCTATTTTCTCTATCCACTTAAGTCGGTCTGGGTGGCTCAGTTGGTTCCCAAGGTCGCGGGTTCAAATCCGGTCCAGGCCGATGGTTTTTAAGTGTGCTTAAAAACCACAGCTCCATGTCAGTAGAGTTACTGGCATGTAAAAGAACTCCTGCGGGACAAAATTCCGGCACACCGGTGACGCTGATGTGATCCTGGCAATTGACAGCGTCGTTAAACAACAAAATAATTTTAAATTTCTATCCACTTAACGTTAATCGAGATAAATATTTGCAGAAAAGCTGTTTTCTTGTGGGTACAATGAGAGGAAAATGCAGTAGTCTAAGAAATGGCCAAGTATTTTAAGAACCAGTCGTTATGTGATAGCTTTGACATTCTATTCTCTTTGCATGGCCAGAATATAAAAGACTTCCTATTTGAGAAAAGTATAACTATTGGAAAATTCAAACAAATAAGGAACATCTCGGAAATGGTTCACACCACAAAAATTCTTTTTTGATATAAATTGTTTTAACGGGATCTAAGTGTTTGGTTTTGTACGATTTTGTCTATCTCTCACGGTTTACCGGTTATTCTAAGGTTATACAGAATGAAGAGGTCTTCTGAGGGACTTTCCCAGAAAGTTCAAGATACATTTTTCATTTGGTATCAAAATATCTTAAACGTATGGCATTTTAATCAAAATCGTTAGCCATTTTGATAAAACTAACATTTTCGAAAAATGAGGAAGTATTGAATTGCACGCAAAAATTCGATGTCGAAATTTCACCGAAAATATATGTTTTGAAGCCCTCTGAATAAAAAAGTGCATTTTTAGAAAAACTTCTGTGGGTGGGTGTGCATCTGTGCCTGTCTGTGTGTCTGCCAGTCTGTGAACGGCATAACTCAAAACGAAAAGCGGTTAAAACCCAACGTTGGTATTTAAGTTGAGTACCTTCCAAGAATGCGACACGAAAATTTAAGATTATCCTTTCGAATAACTCGTAAACCATAAGAGATATACAAAAGTTTACTCTATAAAAATATAGATCTTGCTAAAACACAATTTATGTCCCAATACACTTTTTTGTAGAGTGAACCAGTTCGGAGATATTCCTTGTTATTTGCATAAGTTTAGGAGAACTTAAACTTCTGTCAAATGGAACATCGCTATTAATTTTTTTAAATGTTAGGCGTGCAAAGAGAACGAAATTTGAAAGTTTTAAAAGATTTGACTATTGCTCAAAGCCTACTGGATTTCCATATTCCCGTTGCACGTGCAAGAAAACGAGGAATAAGATAATTTCTGCAAATGCTTATCTCAACTAACACGAAGATAGAAGAAAAAGTTTGTAAGAATGGTTAGTACAAGAGTAGAGAAAGTCGTGTGAGTGCAACACATCAGATTTTTGGGAAACATAACCTCTGATTAGAAAATCGAATATCCGCTATGTCTGCCTAACAGAAGAATTGCCAATCAGAATCATTTCCGTTACGTTAAGTGCATCCTAATGGATCTTCTAGTTTCTTACTTAAGGTTAGTTCCGTCGCGTTAAGTAACGTTAAGTAAAGTTCATCGTAATCCTGGAATTAAGCCCAATACAGAAAGGAATGCTGAGAACCACAGAAGTTAGTGTCCTTAAATAAAAATCCAGTTAATAACTAAGATACCATAGGTAGGTGCTAGAGAAAGTCATACTATTTTGTGCATATTAAATTAGAAAGATATATTCTCTCTAAATAGAATGGTTTAGAAATATTACGTAAAATGCTGAACATTTCGCAGGAAAAGTCATTTCTAATTCCATACAATTTCGTAAATGGCTTTCGCTTCTTAAAATGAGTAGTATGGAGTAAGGTGTGGGATATGTTATCCAATAGCTTTTAAGCTGTAAGTATGGATATTAAGTGACCTCCTATTAACCTAACGCTCGTGAAGATACTTACATGCTTGCGAGATCGTGAAAGCCGATAATTAGAAATGCAATAGAATCACGTATGTTAGCAGTGCTTGAAACATGTGTTCCGGGTGTTGAAAAAGCTTCTAGTGTTTGTTTCTCACTATTACGTATAAGCATTGCTTCAAGTATGAAAAAGCTTTGACTCAAGTATTTTTAGAATATTTATGTTTCTCATCAAAGGTTCCGACAATGTTTCAAAGGAATGCTCCCTTTTGTTCTACCGCAGTGGAGTCATTGAGGGGAAACAGAGTGGTTAAATTTTCCCCTTCCTAGTTACCCTTCGCTGGTGACATAATAGATTTGAGGGCAAGGAAGTATGCTGTGCAGATTCCGGTTACAATTTGTTGACGCCCAACACTGACTTTCTTATTTTGCGTAGCTTAAAGAGGTGCAGACGTACTGCATTAACCAATGCCGATCACTTTTACCCTCGATGGCCACGCCACGCTACTTGGCTTAAGTAGGAAAAAGGAGAATGACCAGCGGTGTTACTTTCTGACACCTCTGCTGTGCTGCATTATGCGTATTTGCATATTTATTTTTCAGTCCTGTTTCTGTCATGAAAGCTTTAGATATATTATTAATATATTAATTCACTATAGTTTTACATTTCATCTCATTGCATGCAAGTCCTAAGCGTTTTTATTATTTAGATTAGTTATGTTAGATGCGAAACCACACAGTTTTGGGTATATATTGCATGCTAAAAACTAAGTGATACTTATCAAGTCGATAATGCATTTTGGGAATACGAAGCCGATAGCGCTGAGTTTTCCCAAGCATTCTAGATCTGATAAGTAGTTAGCCAATTACCTTTTGCAATATTTGAAAAACCCTTAAAAAGACTAATAAATCAAAATTGCTGTTCCATATTTTATTAGACGTTAAGAAAAAATGAATTCTCAATGTCAACAAATGAAAAGCTACATCTATGTTATCTCGTAGGCTTAATAATTTTTACATTTCATGTGAAAATCAAGGTTACACCTCAAGATGTACTGATGAAATAAAACAATTGAATCGCTTCTCAATGTTAACATGTCCAAATGCACATTTAATATTTCAATCAATAAATAATTCATACTTTGTATATTTTACTAAGGATTCATTAATAAGTATGCTGTTGAGTGTGACATCATTTCCACATTAAGTGTAAAAGGCCATGGGAATTGATAAATGAATTGTAAATTTAGCTTACACTACCAAATATGTGTTAGCAACGATAAACTTATGTATCAAGTATTGCAAAAAATAATGAACTAGATGTTTATTCCTACCGTAATATTATTCAGTTTGCACTGTAATTTTACTTTATATTGCGACCTAGTACACTTTATCATTTCATTTCCATATTATGAATAAGTTAAGTTTTTGCTGTCAATGAAGGTGCTTTTTTAAATTTTCTCTACTATGTATAGTAAGTAACTAGCGAAAGTGCTTTGTATTCCATCCAACAATTTATATCAAGATTTCATCAGAAATATTGTTTTGAGACTTCAATCCAAAAACAAGCATTTTTAAAAAAGGTCTCGATGTGGGTGTTTGTGTCAGTGTCTGTGAACAGCAAAACTCAAAAACAAAAAATCGATTAAATACCAAATTAGGTATTTAAGTTTAGCATATTTCAAGAATGCGACATGAAGATTTTTTCAACAAAATTCCTCCCCCTCCTCCCGTCCTCCACGTTTTATGTGGGATATTTTTTGAAAAGTTTGATTTTATGAAAAATGGCTATAACGATTTTGAGTAAAGTACTATATGAGTAGTAGGAAGCTTTCACGGCCGGAGTTAGAATTAAAACTCGAGATTTCTTCCGGGCTTAAAAGCCGTGGTCTGCTGGAGTTTAGAGGTCCAGACCTCCAGCCATCACTTCTATTGTAACTGAACCTTCGCCGAGAAGACTCAGACCACGCCACCGATGATGTCCACCGCAGGTGTGGACGAAACGTCTGGACCTCTAAACTTCTTTTGGCCATGGCAATGAACGAAGTTTTAAAGCCATCACATAGCGATCAGCTCTTTAAAGATTTGACTATTGCTTAAAACCTAAGGTAATCTTTATGTATCCACTTCAGTGTGTTTTCTTCTCTTAGTCTGTTTTCTCACGAACCAATCACATAGTTTACTAATTTTTTCTGCATGGTCGTAACAATGCCCGTGAGATTGACCACCCGTTTTGTTTCGCAACTCTATGCGCGACCAACCGGCCTAGATAATGTGAGGTCACTGAACTTGCAGAAAACACAGCATTCGTTACCGCGGTACAGCGTTCGGTTCGCCCACTCTGCGTCATGTTTTCTGTGGTATGCCTACTCGAAGGTACTAACCAAACTGAAAACAACCTATCAAAATTATAAGTGCGCAAATGAAGCAAATATTGATGTAAGGATTTTCTTTATTGTGTCCTCAACTACTAATAGAAATACCTGCACTTACATCCCTAATAGCCTCTATTAGTACAGATTATACACGTCATCAGACAGTTGTCAAACTTTTTAAATTATTAGACAAAATTTAGCTTTTATATGTGTATGAATTCCTAAACCACTGTAATAGTTTCACAGCAAGCATTCGATAAATGCACTAGGATGTATTCTACTCAAGGTTCAAAGCCGATGGCAGCACTTGAACTGCAGAGGGTGTGCCAAGAATCTATTATATTCATTCCACATGCCATTGTTCTGCTTCCTCCTTGTCGATCGACACATGTGACACTGTTCCAGCTGAATCCTTACTTTGAGTTTGTATTACTTATCTTCTTTTTGTAACCACACTTCTACTGTCATCAGGTCCCAAAGCAGCAAAATACCTTTCTACTTTCTTTTCTTTCTTTTTTTCAAAGTATATCGCCTTCTTCATATCCCTGACCAGAAACTTCGCCCAAACACTGGGTAATAACTAGGGCCCGAATTTATATGCATTAAAAGCACCTAACGTATGCACTAAATGTCGAAAACATGCACTAAAAATAAAAATCTGATGTGTTGCACTCACATGACTTTCTCTACTTTTGTACTAACCATTCTTGCAAACACTTATTCCCTAATGTTCTTCACGTTAGCTGGGACAAACATTTGCAGAAATTATCTTATTGTTTATTTCCTTGTAGGTGCAAGGGGGATATTAGAATACAGTAGGCTTTGTGCGATAGTCAAATATTTTAATGCTTTGAGATTCCGTTCTCTTTCCACGGCTAATACATTAAAAATGAATAACGATGTGCTATTTGGCGAGAGTTTTAAGTTTTCCGAAACTGACCGGAATGGCAAGGAATATCCCCGAAACTGTCGAGCCTACAAAAAAACATTTTTGGACATAGATTGTGTTTTAGCGAGATCTACATTTTTGTAGAGTAAGATTTGGTCTATCTCTTACGGTTTATGAGTTATTCAAAAGTCATCCAGAGTAAACAGGACTGCGTAGGCTATAGCCAGAAAATTCAAAAAATACATTTCATTTGTCATAAAAATGTCTTAAACATGTCATTTTAATCAAAATCGTTAAGAATCAACATCGTTCAAGAAAATCAAAATTTTTGAAAAATTTTCAATGTAAAGGGTAGTTTAGGATGGAGTAATTTTCTTCAGAATCTTCGTGTCGTATCCTTGAAAGACATTAAACTTAATACCAACTTTGGTTTTCAACCGACTTTTCGTTTTTGAGTTATGCTTCTCAGAGTGACAAGCACACTGGCCTTCTAAAAATGCTTTTTTTTAAATTCAGGGGGCCTCAAAGTATATTTCCGGTGAAATCTCGACATCGAATTTTTATATAGAATACAGTACTTCCTCTACTTACTCTACGTAGTAGGGAAAGTAAAAATGATAGAGGGATATGATGGGAAGGAGGTAGTTAACACAAATTGAGTGAAGTTACGGATTCTGCTAGTTGTTACAATAAAAATGCATTTAACCTTACATAAACACACATTTTACCGGGAATGAAGCCCCAGAGCTTTAGAACTAAGACTTGGCAACCCTGAGCCTTGCTTTTAACCACAAACCTTGTAAAACCAACCCTCAAAGCTCTGCCGATTTGGACAAGGGTGTGAGTTGAGGCTGTCGTGTTTTGAAAAATACTTTAGCTTCTGAGACATGAGCTGTTTTTAAGTGCATAACTTATTTCACCCATATGCTATTGTTCTGCCGCCTTTCCTAATAGAATTTGAAGACAATGATCTCAGAACAGATGAATATATTTCAGTTCAAATCTACATAAAATTTTAAAATTTCCCACGTGGAGTCGTAGGAGTCTCATTTTACAGTCATTGAACCGGTTACCCTTTACGTAGATGACCATTTATATAACTATGCTCCATTTATCATTGAGTCTGGTGGTTAGTACACTAGCCTCCCAGTGCATAGACCCCCAGGTATTACTCCTGGCTGGAAGAGGTGTATAGGTCTTGAGCTGGAATTGTCAATCCTGAATATGTGATTTATATTTATAAAGCAACACCAAAACCAATATTGTGACAAAATGACCATGTGACAAACCTCAATCCTGACACCAGTGTGACAAAATAAAAGTCCAGTTACTTTTTCTTGTCAGTGTATTTCTCTTCTAAAACTGAAACACAAAAACACAGTTCTGTTTTATCATTAACACAATGTACAATTTATCTTGACCTTGCATCTACAGTTCTGTCTTATCGTAACCTTCACGCGTACTTCAGTCTTCCATTCACTTATTCTCTGTTTCAGAAATGCTCTTCCACGATCACACTCACTAAAACTGTTCCAACACTTCTAGTCCAGCTCCGACGCGTCAATTGAATGTCCCAAAACTGTCCTTCATGAGAGACACATTTCTCTCAACGACGACTGTACACACTACTTAAAGCTGTCTCGTTCAATACTCACGACTCCATCACAAAAACTCGCTCTCTACCCGTCTCGCCTCGGTTATATAGACAATGACATAGTACGGATTCTTCTCGAAATCCACCT
This sequence comes from Tenodera sinensis, assembly GCA_030765045.1. Taxonomy (NCBI): domain Eukaryota; kingdom Metazoa; phylum Arthropoda; class Insecta; order Mantodea; family Mantidae; genus Tenodera; species Tenodera sinensis. The sequence goes on from CM060972.1 coordinate 56,892,176, forward strand.
TTTCTCAACACTTCTCATAAGCAAACCGACAGTAAGTTTCGCGAACAGTACGGAAAGACTTTTTTCTGCCACGCTCACAGTGGTCTCTGTCCTGATCGCTCCGTTGTCGTCAGGTCATGTATTTACAAACGTGTAGTTAATCCCAGCTTCTTTGAGGCTCGCGGTCGCTTAGTGGTGTGAGGTCACTTGAACTTCAGCGTCTCTTTGATGGCCGCTGCGGACCGGCGTCTCAATGTACACCCCACGATTAATACGAGGTGAGTGCATTAACATGATCCCAAGGTGTTAAAGGTGGCATATAAATCGAAAAAGAAGAAAAGAATGTTCACTAGCTAATCACAAACTCGACAGTAATGATGATATTGATAATACTTTCGAGAAGTCCTTACATACTTAAAAAATAGAAAACTGCAAGTTACAAATGTGGACTGTAAACGAAATATTCGGCTTTCGTTATTTTTTCTACCTCATGCATAAAGTAAGTAGGCGTCATGGTAACGCATGGGACTCGCATTCGAGAGGTCCCGGTTTCGATCCCCGGCGATCGTCCACTCTGACACATGATCTTTATGTGGCTTCCCCGAGTCAGTAGACGAATCCTGGGGCGGTTACTCTATCACCACTTTCCTGTACCCATCATTTCCTTCATGTTTCAGGGTTGAGAAGTAGGCGACGATGTTCGGTGTGTTGGGCCTGGGTGATGAAATTGCTTTGTGGAGGTTTCTTCCTGGCATCATTTACGGCTGCTCGGTCAAAACCCGCCTTCGAAGTGGACCAAGAATTCGGAGTTTGCGAGTGGGGTTGGGTTTGAAAAAAAAAAAAACTGGAAACATTAGGAACCCCGTCTATAACTACGCACCTGGTCATCTGGATCTGCTTGCCTATGGGTCTCTCCCTCGTCCCTTTCTCCCAGGGGTCACGGTCGAAGCACAATTGGCCGGAAGCCTACGTTCCGTTCCATTCCGTTCCACATTTATATTGGGTACTATTTTTTCAAGAGGAGGGCGGGAGAGTGTGATTGTGTGTGAGTGATATTGCCTGATTGTGTGTTTGTGTGTGTGGTTTTCAAAGGTATTTTCACGGGAAGATATATGTAACTTTTAAAATGATGCTGGGAACATTATTTTTGATAAATATATCAAAATAATTGTATTGCAATAGTTTTACTTCGCGCACTAGTGGTTTTTACTCATTTGTTTCACCACTGACATTTTTCATTTGCATAGCGAACGGGTTAAATATGATATTGTAACATAGAATGCACATGAATAACATTACTGGTAATACAATTAGTTAAACCGTGCAAAAGGATCTTTTTTTCAAGGTATTTTAATGTAGTATGCCCCAAAACATGTATTTACGTCATTCGATATCGAAACTTTTAGGCACTTCCCTACTAAGTATGTATTAGACATTATAGTTCCTCAATATGAAGCGATATCATGCATTTTCATGCCCTTTTGAGTAGATAGTAATTATAGTATTTACAAAACCTTTTTTATTGTAGTTACGTCTGAATAGTTCTGGTTCAGATAACTTGCCTGCAGTGAAAGGCTTTGCACAGAACTTTTGTTTTTCTTTTAATAATGCCAACTGCCAATTGCATGATTCATAAGCCTCCATTCCACTCACCAGTTAAGGTCACTCTCTCTCGTTTTTCTGCTCAGCTTCTATTTTTAAGTATTTTACCATACTTTAATTTTTCTTTTTCACATTGCTATATTCTGAGTATTATTATTGCCTGATTTTAATTGTTTTTTCAAGATGTTACAGCCTAGAAGCCACCTGTTTCTTATAAGTTATCAAACTAACATCCAATAACATCTGTAAGTTCCCTTCTTCGTTTCATTTTTGGGAGATAGTAGGATTTCATAAATGAATTGTCATTTTAATCAAAATCATTAGGAGCCATTTTCAAGAAAATCTAAATTTTAGAAACATTTTCCATGTAAAGGATAGTTTAAAGTGGAGGAATATTCAAAATCCTCGTGTCGCATCCTTGAAAGAAATTAAAAGTAAATACCGATTTTGGTTTTTAACCGACTTTTCGTTTTTGAGTTATGCTGTCCATAGACTGATACACAGACTGACAGACACACACACACACACACACACACACACACACACACACACACACACACACACACACACACACACACACACACATGCACACACAGGACCTTTTTTTTTATAAAAATGCTTTTTTTTTCGATTCATGGGGCCTCAGAACATATTTCCGATGAAATCTCGACATCGAATTTTTCGGTGGAATATAATACTTCCTCTACTTCACTACACCAGTAGAGAAAGCATAAATTATACAAATCAACTCCAAGAACCCCTTGGTTCAGCGAGTAATAACACCATAAGTTGTTGAAGTCAAAGCCCCCGCTATGGCCAAAGAAGTTAAAGGGGCTATACAAATGAAACGGGGAAAAAAGACTATTATTAAATCAGTCTTTTTTCAATTATATTTGCTTAAATCGTAGTTTTACGTATTCTCAGCGTTATTCACTTCGTAGTAACAAATGTAACTGTTACATATACTTTGACATACTTAATTGATCACACAAATATTTTTTTAAACAATATATAAATTAACACTTACAATGTATAGTAAATATACAATTGTATGAAATATCTTTATCCTTACATAGGATTTCTATTCTGATCACTTTTGGCAATCATTAAAATTTATTTTCAGTTACATTTCAATCAAGTGCTTCAGTATTTGCCTTCGAGCTATAGAGACGGAAGAAACTATCTAATCGTAGACAGCATTAAGACACTAATACTCTCTAAATATATGTTAAAATGTCACAGCTTCACTTCTCATACCTGCCAGTCATATTTTCTGGGAGTGCTAGATAATTATTTTAAAATTGCTGGTTTACATTTTCATAAGTATCTGCTTTAACGTAGGTAACTCTCAGTGTTAGAAAACAAAGGAACACCGTCATCAGCGTCCATTATTATTCATCGCCCCAACAGATGGCCCGTAAGTAGCTTCTTAACATGCAGGAAGTGCCGTTTTGGCATGTTCCTTGAGTGTACAATGTAAAACTGCAATTAATTATGCAACCAAGAGGTGCTCGCTCAAAGTCAATGCAAATAAATAGGCTACATTAGACACGCCCCAGTTATTTCATGGGCCACTATAAAGATAGCATATCGCAGATAGTAGTTGAGTATGCGGTTTAGATGGCGATAGTGATCAGAACGGTCAAGTTTTGCAAGGTGTGACTCGCAATGGAGTGTGAAACAATGTCTTAATAGACTGCTGAGACACCTACAGCCTACTTTGTGGTTATATATTCTCAAAAAACAAATCTGAAGTGTTGCACTCGCATCACTTTCTCGATTCTTGCACAAACTATTCTTACAAATGCTTATTCCTCTATCTTCATATTAATCTACATAAATATTTGCAGAAATTACCTTAGTTCTAATTTTCTTCTAGGTGCAAAGGAAATGTGTGAATTCAGTAGGCTTTAACTTTAACTGGTCGCTATGTGATGGCTTGAAAGTCCGTTCTCTTTGCTCGGCCAAGAGATAAAATATGAATAACGACCTCCCATTTGAGAAAAGTATTGCAAAATTCAAATAACAAGAAATACGTCCGAAATTGTTCACTCCACAACAAAAATGGATTTGACTTAAATTGTGTGTTTTAATAAGATCTAAGTTTTGTAAAGTAAGACTTTGTTTATCTCTTACGATTTACGAGTTGCACAAAAATCATTCAGAATGAAGAGGACTTCTGATTATATTACTTGAAAATTCAGGATATACATCTCATTTTTCATAAAAACATCAACATATGGTATTTTAATAAAAATTGCTTGTGCTATTTTTTTATAAAATTAAAATTTTCTAAAAATTGTCCATCTGCGCTGGAAGGATTTTCCTGAAAATCGATGTATTATATCCTTGGAAGATGTTGAACTTAAATAACTAGTTGAGTGTGTAACAGGATTTTTGTATTTCACTTTCTCTACTATGTCCCCCACTATAGGCGTTATTGGTGGGGTGCAGTACTGGAAGTTGGGACGTGGTCAGCGTCCCGAGCCCTCCCGGTCAGTTATGCGGCCTTCACGACCACGGGCCGCTAATTCTCCATCAAATAGCTCCTCAATTGGTCCCCTTGGGGCCTAACGAGGCTGAGTGCACACCATGCCAGACCTCCCAGAGTGGATAAAATCCCCACGCTGGTACCAGGGATCGAACCAGGGTCCTCCAAGCTAGAAGCAAGCGCGCTACCAACTGTGCTACGGAGGGCGGTCATTTTAAGTACCTAGTAAACAAATTAGTAATTATAATCATGTACACGTGTGCAATTAGTATAACCGACTCGTCAGTGCTATTAGCCCGAAACCGCAAATATACTCAGTGATATTTCAGTGAAAGTAAATATTCTCAGTGATATTTCAGTGAAAGTAAAATATTTCGTGGCCTGGAAGGGTAAAATATTTCGTTTTATATGTTCAGAATTGTTATGTCGAAAGCGTGTACTTTTATGTTATTAAATAGATATGAGATCAAAAGGAAGGTACAAGTAGTTTAGAATGTAAGCGTCAATTATCTAAGAAGTTACTCATTGTTCTGAGCAATGTTTCCTCCACCGCCAAAGGGTATTTAATACAGCATTTGCAGGACTGTTTAGGAGAGGTTAAGGAAGCTAGTCTTCCAGTGATGTTTCACACCCTTCTGGATTAATATTGGGGATTCTTCATCCGTTATTTGAGTATATGAAATAACTTATTATACGATTTATTGAGTACTAAAATGACATAATATTGTGTCCAAATCAGCACTAAAGTACTCTTGCGAAACATGGGTCCTACGATCTAGGGAAAAATCCAGATTAGAAGCAGCCCAAATGAGATTTTTACGACCACTATTGGGAGTAACAAGATCGGACAGAATGAGAAATACTGATATACGAGCACAACTTATGGAAGAAAATATAATTGAAGAGATTCAACGATGTCAGAAAGAGTGGAAAGACCATGTTTTAAGGATGTCCCCTTCGAGATACCCACGGCAAGCTTTATTTTACAGACCTTCTGGACGGAGAAACATTGGACGACAACGGAGAAGATGGAGCGACCAATTTATTTAGCCTCGGAACAGGTCTAAAGGCCTAAACCTTGTCAGGAAGAAGAAGAAGAAGAAGAAGAAGAAGAAGAAGAAGAAGAAGAAGAAGAAGAAGAAGAATGAGTACTAAAGACAATAAACCTTGGGCTAACCCTAAGCTGAGTTCTGGCCCTATTGCTGAGGCTAGCCCTTAAAAAACACATGTTTGGTATGTGTATACTTCTTTCTACTATTAATTTTATTCCTCTGCTCCCTTTCTAAATATTATTGGATTGTATTATTAGACCTAGTAGTTCACCATGTTAGTTTTTTTTTTTTTTTTTTTTTTTTCTCTCTTTCTCTTTTTTTACTCGTCTATCTTTCACAGTTTTTCGTTATTTCTCAAGTATTGTTTTCGTTTTCTATCTATTGTTTATCTCTTAATATTACTTTTTATCCCTATCGTTTCACTGGTTTTTATTAATCTCACTTGATTTCGGATTGTACATTCCCCCTTTCCCTTAATATAAACTTGCCGCTTTTCTCAACCCTCCTTCCGATTACTTATTTCGTCTCACTTTCTCATATCTTCTCTTCTACCTCTTACATCACTATTCTCTCTCCCCTTCCTGATATTTGCATAGCCATTGTTTTGCCCTGTCACCCTTAGCGATATGTCGCTTCCCCTGATCTCCCTTGCCTAGCTCTCGTTTCTTTTCTATTCCTCTGTATTCACTCACTATTTTCACTCTGCTCTTTTCTAATCCCCTTGTTCCTACATTTGTTTCATTCTGCACTTACTATATTACAATTGCTTCTTGCCTTCTTTTGTTAGATATTTCTTGTGCTTTCATCAGGCTATTTAGGCTCTTAGGCGCCTCCCTTATTTTGTTTTAAACCAACAAAACAAAGTATAAGCGGGAAAAGCAAGACATTTTGGACATCCAAGGAAGTTATGTGAATGACAGGGGTAATCCATAGAATAAAGAAGTAAAAGAAGAGATAAAGGGGAGGATTAGCTATAAGAACCATGTAGATCTTTAGACAATTTTGTAAACAACGTGAGAATTAAATGCAATCAATTCGTCATTAGAGCTTAAAGTAGTCATGCAACGACGGGTAAGTCAGCTGGTAATGTGTAAAAGCTGTGGATAAATCTCTGCCACATCTAAATCAGTACTCTGCAAGGATGTTAAATGTCTTTGGCAGTAAAACATTTGTTTTCTCACCTATTGCCAAAATTCAGTGAAGCACAAAGTCTCGTGGGCGCCTGGTGACCTTCAGCTGCCGTTTTCACTGACATGGTTAAGTACTTCCTAGACTGTGTCTTTGGCATCAACCATCCCAACGCCGTGGGCAATGTCAACAATATACACTTCACAAGGATACGTATGATGCGTCTGCACAACCTTGCTTCCTACGCGCTCAATAATATGGCAATAAGCAATATTTTGGTACTTTACGTCATCATTACAGATAATAAGCTCACTGTGCTGTATTTAAGTATAATGAATCACAAAACAAATTACTACTTGCTACAAAACTCAAAACATAGTTCGCTGCAGAGAAACCGAGCAAGATACATCCGCGGTAGTGTGAGGGGCTTGCCTTCGGGTTCGTTTCCCATAGCGATCATGGTTTTTTTCCGTAGTTTCCCCAGGTAAGTAGGTAAATGCTGGGATGGTTGCCTTTTATCACGCATTTCCTGTCCCTATCATTTCCTTTCATATGTTTAAGGGGAATAACCTGTGAAAATTGACAAGAGTACTCCAAACTATACATCTTTGGAATTTTTCGCATAAAAATGGCTCTCGTAGGCATAAACTATTTCAGCCACTTCAAATCTTGTCACGTGATCATTAAATGACGGTGTTCATGTGCTGATAGCCTTCTCATGTTTCTTCAACGCATACCAATGCTCCTTTGCAGTTCCATTTTCTACCAGTCTGTTAGGTTATGGCATATTAGTTTTTTATGATAATAAACATTTTTGCCTTGATGTTTATTAAATTGTTGAACTGTATATTTTAATAAAATTGCTCTGATCTCTAAAATGTAATAAAAATGATGAACGAGTTATCTAATTTTTTCAACAATAGTACTTAACTTTTATAAAGTGGTATTCCTGAAATGTAAACCTGAAATTTTGTTACAAAATTTTGGAAGCGGACCGCACAAACTATTTCATGCATTTGTTTGAAAATTTGGGAAATAGTTACATGTGTTATTAGTATGTGGTAAAAAAAAGTGAGGCTTGTTGGCTAAGAAACCTAGGATTTGAATTTCTCACAGATGGTACCCTGAGGGTTATAGGATCAGGCGACAGCTGTAGGTGTGTTGCGGCAGCAAGGTGGACTTTGCGCTCTGAACAGATTTCTCCTGTGTTTGGCACGGCTGCTGCCCCGCCCCCTTTTTTTTCTTCTGAAAGTTGTCTTGTCTATTACCAAGCTCTTCACGTAGCGGTTGGCTAAGACCCTTAGCCAGCTAAAGGGTTGAAGCCGCTGGAGACCCCTGTCTTTGCTACGTATATCATCCGGATCTGATTGCTCTGCGGGTCTTCCCTGTATCCCTTCCTCGGGTCATATTGGAAGAACAAAGGGCCCACTTTGTCCTCCGTGCGGTACTATACTCCAGTTACTATAGATCCCTCCGTCTGATGCTCCTAACTCACTGCAAAGGATTAGCTACTTACATAACTACTAAAAAAAGAAGCGATACATTTCCATGCAAGTGAAATGCTTGCGAGAGGAGGAGGCGAGGTCAGAACTTCAATACATTAAGAAAATTAAAATTTCTTGTTTTAGCGACTGTAGAATTATTTTCTGTAGAGTAGAACTACAATTATTCTAGTTAAAGATTAAAGTACACATTGAAAATGAATGTCATATAAACTGTTCATTGCCTGATTTTATTAACATTCTATCGCTTTTTCTGAGGGTTGGGTTTAGCAAACATAAAATACTCAAATAGCATGACACGTGAAACCTTTCATATCATTGTGAGTACCTAGGATTTGAATCTGGTGTTTCCTTGGTGTCGATGAGCATATACTTGAGAAATTGCTACCCAAACGTCTCCATCCTATACTGCTCTGTTTGTAAAATACATTTATTTGTGCTTTTGAGTTGAAATATGTAAGACAGAACATAAATTTATCGACAGTCATAAATAATAGAAATTTATGAGGACACTTGACCGAGCTCTTGTTATTTCATATGTTTCCTTATACTAGTATTGGTATTTTTTTCCCGGACATTTATGCGAAGAGATTCATTCTGTGTACAAGCTCGCGGTAGAGGCCATTGCTGCTCTTGTATCTGTCATATCTGAAGGCATATTTCGGTCACTTTTTTCTTCTTTTTTTTTAACGGGAAGATATAGAGGGACAAGAACTTATTTTCCTTCCCTTTCCTGAAGAAACAATTATTGTTCATAAGGATTTTTGGAAAGGAGATGTAAAGGCAAGCGATCATGCAATTCTGTATTTACCCCTATGTTAGTCTCTCGATGCAAACGCTGCCTTCATTGGAAGGAAACAGATAAAGGTTTCAGTGGGTTTCAGTCATGATTGAAGACCTGGCTGCAGCCCAGAGGATTGACGTGTGTTAGGAATGTTTATTTTCAGTCCGAACACAGTCCTGTGTGTGTGTCTGATATGAATGTTTGCTGCGTGTGATACGATGGATGACTGGAGTGTTGACTTATGGTGTGCTTCTCAAGGTACTTTCTGGTTTGGTGTGTCTTTTCGTCTTGAAGTCTATTGTATCCAGCGTTTTTGGAAGTTGCTGGTTGGATTAAAAAAAATCCTGCACTGCTGCTTCGTTTGAAGTGCGGTGATCCGATGGTGAGGAGTGGGTCCCCTAGTGGTTGTTCCAGGGATTGTGTAGTGATATTTAGAACCCTGGCATGGAAGCTCTCAATTTCATACTGGATCATATGAGCTATGATTTTAACAGCGATTCCACACTTTTCGCTTGCTGTTTGGTGCATGTACCTTGGTTACGAATTTCTTCTGCATCTCGAGAACCATGGTCATAAAACTGAAAATCTAATCCCCAGCGGATCAGTAACGAAAACCCATTCTAGCATCATAAACATACACTGCTTTGGGTTGTATTTCCCATTTATGCTTTTTTTAACGTTGGTGTTAGAGATTTAAAAACACCGAGAATGTTAGAGCGGAAGGGAGACGAGCAATTTAAATTATGTACTTATTGAAAAAAAAAATATATTTTCATAGGTTATGTGCAAATTATGAACACATACATAAACAAGCTAGTATCGTAACACAGCCTCTGAGAATAATTCGCCACCCACTTTGGTGTTCAGAAAAGACATGAGTGATGCCAGCTGGCTTCTGGCGCAGCGCAAATTTTGTTCCAGTTCTATAAAATTCTTTATTGTAGGTATTAAGGGTTGGCTTTAGTTGATGAAAAATAAATTTGGGTTGAGATCTCGAAACAATCGCGTTACCTGTGGTCTCTTATTTTCCTGGTGGCATTCACAGAAATAATGAAACATCCTCAAGCAACTATTAGCACGATGTCCCTCTGCAATACTACCTCTGGAAGATCAAATCAGGAGCTTCGAAGGTTCTGGAGGCCATTCCACCATTTCAGTGATGAGTGTGACATGATGAGTAGGCTTAGTAGTTTAGTTCATTAAAGAGGAATCAAGTTATGGGCGTTTGTAATGCATATGACGGCACATTGTGGGTTCTGTCCGTCTGCTCTACAGACAAACCGTGCTTAACTTCATTCTTTTGGTAGCTCACCTACTAAGCTTAATGAGTATTACTGTCGGTATTTATAATACATTTATCGTAGCCAAATGACCAGTTACATAGTTATTTACAACTTTATTTACTTGCTGCTTGTGTTTACATCTTCACTTATTGATGTTGTCCATTTCGTACATAGTTCTATATGGTAGCAAATTCACATATCAAAACTCTGTGTTGCACTCGCATGACTTTCTCTATTCTTGTACTAACTATTCTTACAAACTCTTATTCCTTTTTCTTCATATTAGTCGAGATAAAACATTTGCAGAAATTGTCTTGCTGCTGCTTTGCATGGCCAAACAGATAAAATTGAATAACGAGCTTCTATTTGAGAAAAGTTAGTGCTGCAAAGCTCGCACAAATAACAAGGAATATCTCCCAAATGGTTCACTCCACAAAAAAAATGCATTTGGACATAACTTGTGTATTTTAATGAGATATACATTTTTACAGTAAGATTTGGTCTATCATTTACGGTTTACCAGTTATGCAAAAGTAATACAGAATAAATAGAACTACCGGAGCTACAACCAGAAAAACATCTTAAACATATGGCATTTTAATAAAAATCGTTAGCCATTTTTGAGAAAAACAAAATGTTCGGAAAATGTTCCATGTAAAGGGTAGTTTAGAATGGAGGAATATTCTTCAAAACTTTTTTGTCGCATCCTTGAAAGATATTAAACTTAAATACCAACTTTGGTTTTCAAACGACTTTTTGTTTTTGAGTTGTTACAATGTTCACAGATACACACACGCGCACTCGCGGACCTCTTTCTAAAACTTTTTTTTTCATTCGGGGGACCTCAAAACATATGTTTCCGGTGAAATCTCGACATCTAAATTTTGGGTCGAATAGAATACTTCCCCAACTTACTATACCTAGTAGTGAAAGTAAAAACTAACTTGAACTTTAAATTGTACATCTAGATAATTGAGCATTTTGATGGTGTTGATGATGATGATTATGATGATGATGATAAATACAGTATAATACTAAGGTTTTACATACATATTTTTGAAGGCTAAATGAATACATCCTGTCTAGTCAATTTGGAGCACTACATTTCGTGTTACACGTACATCTCGAGTAACTTTCAAATATGTGAAAGGCAGAGGAGAAAGGGAAAGAAATGTAATATGCACTGCAGTTTCTGATGCAATATTCATCACCCCTATTGCAACCAACGTGGCGGAAGAAGTTTCTAAATAGGAGACATGTTTGACTCACAAGCTGATGGGAGTTGCACTTTCATGTGTTTGCGCGATTGGCTTCTGTTTCTGCTTATCTGCTTTCCTATTGAACGATATAATAGACTGATACGTTCATAAGGGGATTTTTGACAGAAACATTTGATATTTTAGGTTAGGTTTGCTCTAGGTTATAATCGTTTTCAACTTATTTGCACACCCACATCCATACTTCCAGACACTATGAATGGTAAGGCGTAATTCTAATTAAAGAAAAATTCCCACCGCCTGGCTGAAAATCGAACCCGAGACTTCAGAGTGAGAACTTATTCCCGCCAATTACTGTTAATCGTTCGCCTGCATACATTCACAGTACGCTGCCTTTTCCAGTACTGGGAAGATGAAATGCTAAATTTGAATTGCACATTTTCCAAGCTTTACTTGAAATGGCGATAAAAGAAAATCTTAGGCATTTCATCAAGATTTACATTTGTTTTGAAATGATAATGGACACGTAAGTAAATCTGAGGAAAAATTTATTACATTTTGCAGCAAGATTAAACATTTCTAATATTTTTTGTTCCATTCATATGCAGCCTTTAAAATTTAAGGTCATATCGGGCATTTTATCTCTGGAAGAGTTTCTCTACAGCAATAATGCTCATTCACTTACAGCGGTATTATATCTTTGAGTTATTACAATAAATTCACATTCACACACTCATTCATACTTTGACTCTAGGGAGGATAGTGGCTAAAGAAAGATTTCTATCCTGCAGCCGGGAATCGAACTCGAAATCTATGGATTTCAACGTCAGCATGCTAACCACCAGACCACACAGGCAGCCTCTTAATTTTTTTTTCCATGTGATTTTTGTTTTGCATAATTATGCAGCCACATAGAAATTTATATCACTGTTTCTAACTTTAAAATTATGCAGAATTTCGAAGTATAATTTAACTCGAATATACGGACAACATAGTTTTTAAAAGGTAGGTGCAGCTTGTGAGCAGTTTTATATTTGTTGAGTTAATTCCTAATTATCTACAGTAAAAAATTATGAAGTGTAAATTTTCAAATGAGAAAACCTTTTTTTCTGCTAAATTATGAAACCACGGCCTTGGATTCATCGTGTGTGTGTGTGTATGTGTGAGTGTGTTTAAAAAGTTTTTAATTTTCATAAAGCTCGTAAAATTACCGCAAGTAATATAAGGCATCTGACCTAGCCGATAAATTCTCGAACGGGGTAGGTGAATATACCTGGGAAGGTCAAACCGTCGAATTATATTTATTTCGACTATTTCATAAATAAAATATGAATTTAAATATTGAAAAGTAAAGATTTGACAAAAAATGTTGAATTCCATGAAAAATAACCTAAAATATACCTATTCATTTCGATTGGTGCAGTTCGACTTAGCACTGCCAACAGAGGAAAACGAAACCCAAGAACTGCATGTATTTCGATCTTCTATTATTATAACAGAAATCCGGTTATAACCTTACATAAATCTTATTTTGTTTTTAACATTAAAAATCAACCTCTCTTCTGAAAAAAAAATTACATTAATTATTAAAGGAACAGTTGTTAAAAACACAATGTCAAATTGAAGTGGAGTCCTATTTTGATCGTTAATGGATTGCAATGTGTAATACGAGTAAACTGTTTTTAGTGATTTATGGGACACTGACAAAGGAATGACCTAGTCTATAAAACAACAGAATGACCAGGTGGTAACTCGTATATGATAATCTAAGGCCTCTATGTATGGAATAGAGACATTTTAAATTTTGAACTTCTCTCAAATCACTCTCTAGGCATATGGTTAACAAGGAACCAAGAAGTACTCTCATATGACCACTCACCAAAAAATAAGGAAACCCAAAATACTGAATTTCAAATAGCTTTACTTCTAAGTTTAAATATTTTTGAAACACTGCAATTATGCTTTCTTTGCACATTTGTAACTCCCTTAAAAGACAGCCTTTAGTGTCGATCAGTGTTATCTTTTGTTTAGCAACTTAAAAAGTCTCTCGTTGTAACGATGTGGTTTATAAGTAGAAGCCATTACCGGTTTCTGGAATTTTCTTGGACCACATACAGAAATGATAAAGCGGTAGCAACCATAATTCTGACCAACTAAGTTATGAAGGGTGGGGCTCGAATTCTCTTCAAATGTTTCTTTGAACTTTTCCATTCAGGGAATTTGGTTACCCTAAGGGACAAATTTAGGTCCACTAATTTCAGAGATTTAGTATATCCAATGTGGTTATTATTCATAACCGCCAAGGAATTGCCTTGAACGCCGTAACTTTTGAAATTATATTGTTAATGCGTGGGAATTCGAAGAACTGACAACCGGAGTTATTTATTTCGGGATCAGTTAAGTAAATCAGAGCTAATATATTGAATTATGGAAACTCGTTCCTGAAAATCTCAGTAATTCATATTCTTGGCATGTTGGTTAAAATAAATATTTGCTATACTGAAATGACAAATCGAATGAAATATCTGAATATATGTGGGATTCACCTTCGTTCTGATACAATTTTATATAAAGTTGTATAATTGGGAAATTGCTAGTGGTGGAAAATAGCTTGCCAGAGAAAAAATAGACCTCTTTAAAATACACAATTCTGGTATTCCTGAAATGTTCACTGTTAGACTTTTCAAATATTGTAAGCAATTACTGTTTTAATTGATCGTCTCCCTAGGGTGCTGGTAGTGCAGCTGCTTAACAGGCCGGAGGCCCAGGTTCGATTTCCGATACCGGTGTGGGGATTTTCTCCCGCTGGGAGACCTGGTCGGGGTGCACTCAGCCTCGCGAGGTCCCAGGGGAGGGGGTGGGCCATTGAAGAGTTTCTTGAGCTTCCGCATTGATCGGTCGGAAGGGATCGGGGCGCTGACCACGTCCCACCCTCCAGCGCAGTGTAGTACAAAATCTTACTATACCAAACATGTACATCTGGTTAAAACCCACAATTTAGGTAAAATGCATTTTTCTGTGGAGTGGATCATTTGGGAGGTATTGCTTGTTATTCGTCTGAATTTTTCAGTACTCCATTTCTGAATTAGGAATTGGTTGTAGTTTTCATTTTTTTTTTTTTTTTTTTTTTTTTTTTTAATATTTCTGTATATTATATTTTCATATAAAGAGAAACAAATTTTACATAGGGACTAGCTTTAAAATATTTGACTCGCTTAAAGCCTATTGTGTTCCCATATTCTCCTTGTACCTACAAGAAAATTAGCAAGAAGATAATTTGTGCAAATGTTTATCTCATGAACTAGGAGGAATAAGGTTTGTAAGAATAGTTGGTACAAGAGTTGAGAAAGCTACGCGAGGACAATATATCAGATTTTTCCTACTGTTTTTAGTTTTCAAACAAGCTCATTTCTAATGCCTAACAAAACATTTTGTTTGCGTTTACTCATACGGTTCATATAAGGCCTGAATGCTGATGAAAGTTAGACGACTCAAATGACATACAGAATTTAAAGGTGGCTTTCCTGCTTACTCTTGTTATCTCTCCACAAACCACAAAGGCTGCCTTGAACTTGGAATAGACTCCTGCCGCATACTTGGCATCTGTGAGAAACCGTGTTCCCTGCGGCATTTGGAAACTGTAACACTTTCACGCCACAGTCTGAGTTGAGCAGTTTCCTTTTATGGCTTGAACGAGTCATTGTGTACCTGCAACTGTGAACTCTACAGACTTCTGTGTTACAAGGTAAGATTTGGTGGTTTTGAGTCATCACGTGCCCTAGAGGTTGAAGTTTATCAAGTGGCGTGGCCATTATAACAATGGCATATGGACAATCTAGTACTTCATTTGGAAACCACCAAACACTGCACATCACAGTTTTACCGGAAGTACAGCTTCTGACGTTTCCTAAATAGAAAGTTAGAAAAATCTGATGCGTATACTCACAGGACTTTCTCTGCTAATCTTGTGCAAACGTTTTTTAAAAACACCTATTCTCCTATATATCAAGATAAACTTTCATAGAAGTGATGTTATTACATATTTATTAATAGGTACAATGGGAATAGGATAATACAGAGGCTTAAGGGGTAGTCAAGTCATTTAAGTACTGGTCGCCATGCTCTGGCTTTGACATTCTATTCTCTTTGCATGTCCAGGACATAAAATAACTTCCTTTTGAGAAAAGTATAAGCATTTGAAAATTCAAACGAATACAATGAATATCTCAAATATTTATCTAAGATTGTATGCTTTAACAAGATCTACATTTCTATATAGTAAGATTCTATCTCTTATGGTTTCAGTTTTGCATAATGTATCCCGAGGCTAATCCCAGAAAATTCAAGATGTCATTTGTCATAAAAATACGAGTATCATAAACATATGGTTTTTTAATCAAAAGTCTTAGAGCTACTTTTTCCAAAATCAAAATTTTATTCACGTAAAGCGTAGTTTGGGGTGAAGGAATTTTGTGTCGCATGCTTGAAAGATGAAAAGCTTGAACAACTAGTTCGGCATTTAACGGACACACACACACACACACACACACACACACACACACACACACACACACACACACACACACGAACGTTTTTAAACGCTTTTTTCGGTTTAGGGTACCTCAAAACGCATATTTTAATGAAATTTTCATATCGAGACTGCGTTTAGAAAGGTAACAGGTAATTTATGGAAGTACTACATTTTAATTTTTTATTCCACATGTTAACTTGTTTCAAACTGGAGTTGAAACAATGTTTATACTTAAATGAAATTAAATTCTTCATTCCAGTTCTTTTTTTTCCTGTGTGTGAACATGCCCATCGACGTTGGAATAAGAAATTTATCCATTAGGAATGTGAAGTGTTCATGCTCAGGGTGGAAATATTGTATTTTATATAACATTCTTTAAAAGCTCCTCAATCCAACGTCTGTCATGGGTTAATACGATCAAGATAAGATTTTAATGTTTTAAGGATATTTAATGTGTTCTGTACAGAGCTAGATACATGATTACTATGCTTGGCAAAAGTGCTCTGCGCGAACATTGGCCAGCATTCATATGACTTTGCATTTAGTCCAGAGTAGGTCCCAACAATTTAAAGGTAGGTATATGAAGGCGAGCGGTTTGCTTGCCCCTCCTATTAGCGCTGGCAAATGTGGTACACGCATCTTACGCGCCTGAACTAAGTACACGATCTTTGTTAATTACACTCGTATAATTATTTTAAATAGATATATCTATGTCGATGTAATTAGATATGGTTTGTGATAATGGCTGTACAAAATACTGTCTCTACGCACCTTTTATCTTCATATGGTCATCACTCAACATTCATTTAGCATTGAGAAGGCTGAAAAACACAACCAATTGCTTCCTCACAACGCATTCTCAAATATAAACATACTATGAAAATACAAACCACTTAGTTTGAGCTTGTGTTCAGTTCATTTTCAGTGTAGTGATGTGTTATCTTATTATTAAAGTGACCGGGCATATGTTGAATGTTTCAAACTCAGTTGAAATATTGTTAAAATGCAAATTAAGTTATTTGTGTGTTTGCGATACGAATGTGTAAACATGTCGATCATTTGAAGTTGAGACAAGTGATTTTCCGATTAACAAACGAAGTGATTCATACTAAGGGCAGAAATATATTTAATGTATACAACTTGGGAAAAAAAAAGCTCTCCAACCCAACACGTGTATTGTTTAACCTTAACCCAACAAGAATAGAATCAATGTTTTAAGGAAATTTAATATGTTGTGATGTGTAGAGTTCGATACGCGCCTACTACACTTGGCAACAGCGCTCTGCGCGAGCATTAGCCAGCGTTCATATGCCTTTAACCTCTGCACTTACTTTAAACTGTATTTTTATGTATGTTGGTGTATATCATCTAACACATGCTAATAAGTATTTCTTTGGAAAGCAAAACTTTCTGTTATAGCCCATAAAGTATGTCTTAGCTCTAAATGTATGTAATTTATGTTTGTTGCAGGATGGTTTTCGCAGGTGGGAACGAAGGGTCAGCTGGTGGCCCACTGCTATACCAGCATTCAGCAGCTGGTGTCCGCCCAGATCACTCGCTTCCTATCCAAGCTTGAGCTAGCCGCCTACAGACTTAACGACAGTACTAGCAAAGGTATTGCAAATTGCCTCGGTTTCTGACAGACTCGTACAATTTATATTACTGGAACTTCTTAGCATGTACTTGCCAGCCATTCCATAAACACCAACAACAGTTGAGGGTTACAAAGTAGCAATTTTGTAACACAGTGTGTTAGGGATATAACTACACATAATTTGTATTTATAATTGAGGACAGTATAATGAATGTAATTACATCAATATTTACTTCATTTCCATACTTATGATTTTAGTTAATAAGAGTAATGTTTTCAGGTTGGTTAGAACTCCAAAGTAAGAGCCATAATGTTTATTTTCCCCAAGAGTGCGATAGCTAGGGTTCGAACCTTTATACATCTATCGTGAAATGAGGCGATCACAAGTTACCTGCCACATGGACAGAGCGTGACGTCATTGCTCGAGTACAGTGACAGAACAAAACACCACTTGGCTCACTGCCTACAGTGCACAGTGTCACCAGTTGCATCCACAGAGTAAAATGCTTCCAGCACGAAAATCGAAATATTCATGTATTGCTGAACTTGCACAAGAATTTGGGTGTGAATATTTTACTGCAAATAGTGACAACGTTGTATTTTATCCATCGTTATCTACAACGTTCGTTCGTCGACTGTACCTTGCCTCCTCTGTGCTGTGATCGTGTGCACTTACCCCTCCCACTTCCTATAGTCCATACTTCGCAACCTTTTGTTTCCTATATGAAGGTTCGCTCCCTGGCGATAGCGAATATCGAAGCACTCTCACGAAACTAATAACAAATGAAAGAATCAGTCACCGTTCTGATGTACCCAAATTTTCATTATTAGTATCCACAACTTGCACTTTCATAGAGAATGAAATGAGAAAGAAAGTTTAAATCGTTTAATTCAAGCTTAAATGCTTATCCTTGCATTTCCGAAATATTCATTGTTTATTTTAATGTATAACTGAGTTCGAAGTGAGACGTATGAACCCAGACTACCAGTGAGCAAGTCAGGTGTTAAGTGTGAACACGTGGAAACAAAGCGGGTAGTCTATACTGACAGGTGTTGTTTATTTCGTTGCGAGTTATTACCGTGCAGAAGAGGTAGTAAATTATGCGATGTGTTTGTGGAGAAAACTATTAGGGGAAGAGAAAAACAATTAACACGCTGAAATGGACACATACTGGTACCAATTATCAAAATATCTGTACTTAGACCTCTAACACCCTGTATGTATTTCAAATGTAAATTGCTATAATAACATATGGAGTGCCCGGCCGAAGCGTTCACCTATAGTTTTCCTTATTCAAAATTTACACACTCTCATCATCCACTGTTCAAATATGCTTCTTGATATATCAGTTGCTGGAACCAGTGATTGGTTAATTAGTATGTATTAATTTTACAATTTGGGATTAATACCATAACAGCTGGATACCCGTTGTTTGATGGCTCCCAGTGAGTAGCTGGTTAGTAGATTTAGTGATAGTAATTTTAGATGTAATTTAAGGTTTATTATTATTGTTATTATTCTGGTTATTAATTATTTTTTAGTTTGTAAGTTAATCTGAACAACAATGAACATAAAAATGAATTTGAAATAGCTGAATAAATATTAAAATTTGCAATACACGTTCTAATTTAGGGTACCAAATATCTGGACGACCTATTTTATTTTTTTATTGGTCTAATTATTTAGAGGTAAATCTGACTTACAACTGCAATCTATATGTGAGTAAATATAGGTAGTGAGGCATGTATTAATACAAGTCAATTTATGAGGTGAACATTGATCCCAAACTAAAAACTATTGTTGCACTGGTTCAAAAAAGTTACAACGCTGCAAGGTCTGCTGAGAAATATGACATCTCTTAACTTCAATTGACCAAACCACCCACTGTGTAAGTCTTATGATTTTTAGAAATTGTCATAATTATGGTTCTTCACATTTTCGTTACAAAGAAGTCAAAACCCTTTCTGTATAATTTACTATTCATTTCATTCATTGAATAATTTAAACACGCACGCACAATTTTGAAGAAAACCAGTTCCGTATTTACTGTGTCCCTTTTATATTCTATTAAATGTCGTTTTAACCATTGTTTTACATAATGCTCTTGTTAGTGATTTGCACCTGTATTGATAAAAGAATCATACTGATCCAAATAAATGCGGCTGTTTAATTGTATTGCCTAATATTTAACCACTTCATCCCAAAAGCAAACTAATAAACACTTTCCATGAAAGCTACTGATATATTTGTATTTTTCTTCTGCTGGCAAACAATAGATGGTGCAATTAAACGTAGAAATATTAATTCTGAATACCGGTAATAATTTTTCAGCTTACAACTCGCCCATGTAACTGCTTTAACTTCATTATTCCATAGATATACGATCTAAATCCGCCAATACAAAATAAAGATTAGATGTGGTCTACCAATCTACATGAGAAAATAGATAGATCCAGATAAACAGGTCTATTGTCTAAGTTTATTATTAGCAGAATCATTAGACAGAGGTGTTTATACATTCCACTACCAGTGTCAACCACTGTTCCTTATATGTATCAACATACTACCGAGTGGGATGGCTCAGGTGGTAGCGTCTGGTGCCAGTATTCACGAGGTCGTAGGTTTAATTTCCGTAGCCACCCTTCCTGATCATGGATTTTTTGGGGGGCTTCGCCGGGTTGCTAGCTGAATGGATCAGGGTGCCAAGTCCCCCCTACAAATCTTGTCACATATCAAGCAGCTTTTGTGCATTCTAGTGTACAACCCATCAACAGCGTAAGCTGAACTCCTTACAGTCCTTCCAAGAGTAGTTTGGAAGTCCAAAATATTTCGCCAAATTTCCATATTTGGACCACCCATCAGCAGTGCCCAACGGTAGTTGCATGCTGAAATTAACATCCGACGAGGAGCATAAATATGCTACCTCCTAACAACCCTCAATCCTCATTCTTCACCAGCCATCCTATAACATCCTAATCCCGTCATACAGTGGTTAAGCCCTAAAAGGGCAGGTACACGAATGATACACCTCGGGCTGTTCTCAGCCTGCCATCTGGTAGTCTAGTCTAGTGTACAACAAAGAATATAGGCTTATAAATAAAGCAACAAGAAGCTCAGTCTAACTAGAAAACATCCAGAGAATTTGACTGACGCTGTGTCACAATGCACGATTTAATGCCAAACTACGTCAATTTTCAAGATATACTTTCACTCAATAGCACAGGTTTTTCTGAAGCCCAATTTACCGTGTTTACGTTAATTTTTTGAGCTAGTTTGTTTACAATTTCCAAGGTGGTCATTCTAAACTGGCACCGATTTCGTCTAGTTTATTTTCTGTTAAAACAGACCTAGACCTGACCTGAAAACTGGAGTTTAGTGTGCGATAGGTGCTAGAAAAATTATAGGACCCATTTGTTTAACGGAGCAATAAGATCCTGCTTGAGAGGTGAGGGTTCTCCTCTGCCTGCACGATTTCCCCAACGACTCTCGGTTCTCTCGCACAGTGAAGAGAGCCCGCAAATGTATTGCTATACAGGCCGTTAGAGGTACGAGATATATTTTTGCTGGTAATTGAGGACAGTGTAATGAGCAACATTACATCAATATTTGCTTCATTTACGAACTTATAATTTTATTTATTGAGAGTAGTATGTTTTCAGATTAGTACCTCTAAATAGGCGTGGCACAGAAGGCATAACGCAGAGTGGGCCGATCTCGTAATAACGAATGGTGTACCGGAACCAAGTTCCAACGCTGCTGCAAGGCCAATGACTTCACATTACCCTGAACAATAGGTTACATATTGACGTAAGAAGCAAAATGGATAGTATATATGGCAGGCGTTGTTCATTTTGCGATGCATTTACGTCCTTGCAAAGAACATCAGGCAGTAAACTTTGTGAGCGGTTTGTAGGGAAAACTGTTAGAACACATGAAAAAAGCATTCAACACACCGAAGTGTATGCATATAAAGGTACATACAAATTATTAACGTATGTCCCTAATATCCTGCATATACTAATGACCCTCTACTTTTCTCAAATAGAAAATCGTTCGTGTTTTTATGGCCTGGCCATGCAAAGAGTACGAATTGAAAGCCATCACATAGCGACCAGCCCTTAAAAGGTTCGACTAGTATCACTTAAGCCTATTGTATTCTCCTATTCCCATTGTAGGAGGGTAGTTCTTAAAGTAAGGTCCGGTGTTTTATGCACATCAAACCATCATAGTAGCAAAACGGTTATTTTATTTAATTTCTTACATCTTTCTCCATTTTCTACACAGTTGTCATATTTATTTAAACATTTGTCATGACGTACTACAAGCTTTTGTACGCCGACATGAAGTGTATCGCCTGTGAGGATAACCAGTCGAAATTGTCAATCGCTGATCTTCAAAGACCATATTGACCAAATCTTCTGTGGCCATTGAAGGCAGACCTGATCGTGATTCATTATGAACTTTGTCCCGTCCGACCTTGAAAGCTCTCACCCACTTACGCACTTCGCCGTCACTCATCGCATTGGGGTCATACACTTCAGTGATCTGTCAAATGTCAGCTGCTGAAACGTTCCTTGCTGTCAAAAATCGAATCACAAACCGTATTTCACAGTCGGCGGGTCCATCGATTGTTTTAAACATGTTAAACCGACACAGTGAACAGCAGAGTCCAACACTACCAAAGTAAATGGCGTCGTTTTATGCGCAGCATGCTAGGAATCGGTGCAAATGCGCGTTTCAATATTCGCGCAATGTGCGGCTATCCGGACCTTAATTTACGAATTGCCCTCGTACTTGTAAGAAAATATGTAATTTTTATGAATGTTTTATCTCGAGTAAAGTGAATTGCATAGAAGAATAAGCTTTAGTAAGAACAGTTTGTTTAAGAATGACTAGAGAAAGTCGCGTTAATGTAATTTATAAGATTTTTTTAGTAATCATCGATGTAGAAGAATGAAACTTTGTTTGCAGTGGACGTGGTGAGAGAGTCGGTGAGGAAAAGGCTACAGTACACCAAGACTATAGTCCATCCTGGGGAGGTACTCAAGTTGTTGGCCGTGTTCGAGGATGTGGGAGCCAGCAGCGGCTCGCAACAGCGACTGTCCCTACCTCTGTTGGGAAAGGTCGTCAGCTCCTCTAAGAAATACGCACAGTGCCTCACACACAAGAATCAGGTGAGTCAGCATTCCACTGAATCTTATGTACCATGTACACTTAAAGAATGGGCCACTTGAAATTTATAGACTGGACTGGGCTGGACTAAAAGCAGAGGGGATTTCCACAGCATGCGCGCTCAGGGCAACTTGCATGTCAGACCCCACGAAGAAAAAGATAAGAGCGCTCTATGACCTCAACCCTGAACACGGTGAGGAGCGCGAGCCAGCATGTGGGGCCCTAACGTGTGCTGGAAAATTTACATTTACATACTGAATTTTTAGGTAAATACAATTTTGCAAAACTCGCACAAATAACAAGGAATACCTCCGATATTATTTATAATTCATTTGGACATAACTTGTGTGTTTGAACGAAATCTACATTTCCCGTATATTAAGATTTGCTCTATCTCTTAGGGCTTACCAGTAATGTAAAAGTCGTCAAGAGTAAACAGGACTATGTGGGTTATAGCCAGAAAATTCAAAATATACATTTCATTTGCCATAAAAATATCTTAAACCTGTGGCATTTTAATCAAACTCGTGAGTCATTTTGAAGAAAATCAAAATTTGCAAAAAATTTTCCATGTAAAGTGTAGTTCAGGGTTAAGAAATTTTCTTCAAAATCTTTGTGTCGCATCCTTTAAAGACATTAGACTTAAATACCAACTTTGGTTTTTAACCGACCTTTCATTTTTGAGTTATGCTGTCCACACACATACAGACCATTTTCTAAAAATGTTTCTTTTTTACTCAGGGATCTCAAAACATATATTTCCGGTGAAATCTCGACATCGAATTTTTGGGTGAAATAGTTCCTCTAGTCACTATATGTAGTAGAAAAGTAAAAAATGGGTAGAGAAAGTCGTGTAGCTCATCAGATTTCTTTCTCTCGATTTTTCGTTTTTTCTATAATTTCTTGAAAACTGTTGTCGGTCTGGGTGGCTCAGTTGGTTAGACGCTGGCCTACGGATCCCAAGGTCGCGGGTTCAAACCCGGCCCAGGCCGATGGTTTTTAAGTGTGCTTAAAAACGACAGCTCCATGTCAGTAGATTTACTGGCATGTAAAAGAACTCCTGCGGGACAAAATTCCGGCACACCGGCGACGCTGATGTGATCCTGGCAATTGACAGCGTCGTTAAACAAGAAAATATTTGAAAACTGTTAATGTTCCTTGCTGGTCTTTATTGCTTGTACCTTTAAATAGTAATAATAGCTTTCTAGGTCTCTCGGTGGCCGAGCGGATAGACCGCTTGGCTCTCACCAAAGCGACCCCGGTTCGATCCCAGGCGTCCTCATGTGGGATTTGTGGTGGACAAAGCGGCGCAGGGGCGGGTTTTCTCCGGGTTCTCCGGTTTCTCCCATCATTCCACCGATTGCTCCACCATTCTTTCCTGTCCCTTCATTTCACTTCATTACTCATTCTGTTCATCCTTTCATCCGTACGACGAGTGGTCAGCTCTCCGCGGTAATAAGCTTAGAGAAGTGAAAGAACTTCCGATAAACTGGGTAACTTCCTGTCGCACATCTCGTCGCGAGGAGGTTAATCTGGCTCGATTAAGAATAGGGCACTGCAATTTTTCGCGTGGTTACCTATTTAAAAGGGACCCTGCTCCTATATGTCCGCTGTGTGACAACCTTTTGTCAGTTCGCCACGTGCTGCTGGAGTGTTGCTTTCTAGCGCACCTTCGGGATTCTCTACAGCTGCCTGCCAGACTTGCAGAGGTCCTAGCGGACGACAAAACAGCGGTTGATAGAGTTTTTAATTTTTTAGCGGAGTGCAATATCAATTTGAGGATTTAAAATTTTAATTATCTGTTTCTGCTTTTGGACATATTTATCACCTTGTTTCATATCTGGCTATTGCCACTGTTTTTTACCTTTGTATATTTTTCTTGTTGCTAGTATTTTTATTTTTTGAGTGAAATTTATATCTGGCTATTGCCATGAATCTTTTAAGGGCGCTGATGACCTAGAAGTTGAGCGCCCTTAAACCAAACCAAACCAAACCAAACTTTCATCTGTTTGGTCTCTTTCAGGGTCGAAAGTGTCAGTGGGCATTCGGGTGCAGCATGGGGGGGGGGGAGGGGATGCGATGCTCTGAGTGACTCCGTCCCCTTTCACGGTATCCGGGCTGCGGAGCGTGTACACACCGAGGGCCCTTGAGTCCCGGAGGGGCCCCTGCAGGCCCTCTGACCGCCCTCTGTCTCATCTCGCCTCACCCCTCCCTGTCGAGGGTGCCCCTTCGGGGCAAAGGCACAAAAGATCTCTGAGGTCGAAGAGCCGAAGTCCCCCTCCGCGTCTATCCTTCTGCCTTTGTAATTATGGAGTGCGAATTGGTCTTCTTTGATGATGAAACTGACCGAAGCTTGGCATTCGCTGAAATCATACTTCATCGTTATGCAACCAAAGTGGCTAATGACGCATCTAACAACTGGATCTAGAACCAGTAGCCAGGATAATACTGACCGACTGCCTCTTCATGAATGAAAGCTTTCCAGGATGCCCCCCTTCCGTGCACACGCCGCAAAGCGCTCAACAAAGTCACTCTACCTTGCAATTATGGTAAAGTTAAGCTCAGGCGCTGGTTTGGCGCCTTCCGAATGCAATTCCTGCGGTTAAGTTTCACCTTGAACATGTGCCAGAGTGTGAGCATTGTTCGTAGAATTATGTGAGCACTTTCCAAGAAACGTTCAGGCACAAGAAGGGTGTGCCAGGAAGATTGAATACCCCAGCGTCTTAAAGGCAACTGTGCTGCCAAACTGTTGCTTCAACACCTTTGAGCAAGGCTAATGGGGATTCCCTCGGTGCACCGCACATTTTACATCAAACAATTTACCTTCTCAATATATTCTGCGAGGTAGTAGTGTTCATTAAAAGGTTTTCAAATGAACATAGGTATTTAGAGGTAAATACACCTTGGAATGCAGGTTCTAGCAATGGTACTAGCGAAAAATATAAAAGTAAATTAGCTTTAGAGGAGAATACAGATGTAGATTGGACTGCCTCTGTAGTCAGGTAGTTAGCATGCTAGCTTCCAAATCCAGAGATCCCGGGTTTGATTCCCGGTTGGAGGGTGCACATTTTTCGCTAGCCAGAATTATTCATTCTGGAAGTATAAATCGAGTGTAAATATGACTTTAATGTTTATAAAGAAAACCCAACGTAAACAAACAGTAAGCGAGAGAAAATTATTACCGATGTACAATTGTTCCAAAGTCAAAGATGTTAAATGGAACAGAAAATAAATGAAGATCATGAACTAATTGCACCAGTCAATGTCTTCAAATAGATACAACAATGTCTTTTCAAAACTTGATTCACCAACCGCTGAACTGAAAAACCAATGAAAATGTAGAATATTTTTAAACAACTGTGAGACACCAAAACATTAACCATTTTGCTTTTTCTACTACGTGCTTACAGTAAGTAGAGAAAGTGTTATATTCCACCCAAAAATTCGATATCGAAAGTTCACCAGAAATATATGTATGTTTTGGGGCTACCTGAATTGGAAAAGAACTTTCAGAACAAGGGGAGTGTGTGTGTGTGTGTGTGTGTGTGTGTGTGTGTGTGTGTGTGTGTGTGTGTGCGCGCGTGTGCGTGTGCGCGCGCACACAGAGAGAGAGAAACGGACCCTCTTGCAATAGTACGACACGAACATTTAAAAAAAATTCCTCGATCCTAAGGGATGGAATTACAAAGCCACCACATAGTGAACAGCTTTTAACATTTTACCATCGCCTAAGTTTACTATAAATTTCCTCATTACCATTGCTCTACAAGAAATGTATAATAAAAACATTTTTACATATTTAAGAGGTTGAATCAGAAACTGAAAAATTCAATGCCATAGCCGGGATTTGAACCACGGATCTTCCGCATATCAAGCGGCTGCTTTAACCATTAAGCTACCATGGCCAACTTGCCAGCACGCCATTAAATTCCCCAGCTGATTCGTGCTTTTTCCCGGTTAACCACAAGGGAATCTCACATCAGAAATAAATACCCCAAGGGCGACTTACAATTTGTAAGTACTTTTTGTCCCGAGTTTAAGTAACCTTTAATGGTAATTATTGACATAAATAAATAATTTTTACATATATTTACCTATCTTGACTAACGTGAAGTAAATAGAAGAGTAAACGCTTGTAAAAATATTTTGTACAAGAGTGAGTAGAGAAAGTCGTGTGAATGCTTCAGACTTTTTTCAGATCATTAATATATTTAATTCGCCTATATTTCATTTCCAAAGCCTACGCAAGATACATAATTCAAAGTATAACTGGTTTATTCTTCTCACGCTCCAAAGGACCCAAACCCTTTTGCTAATGGCGATGTTTCTTTGCATTTCCAATAATTTATACAAAGTCCAAGTATGTATTGGCTAGTATTTTCAATGCGTTTAAAGCTTTGTTTAAACAAATTAATTTTTTTTTCATAAAATGTTGCATCAGAGTGTTATTTTTCTACTGAAATATTAGCGTATCAGGATAAATGTTTATATTTCGCTTTTATAGCATTACACAGCAGAGAAGCAGAATATTTGTTTTTAACCCTTTAATGGGCAAGTTATTTTTGCTACATATGCTGTTCTTCCTCTAATTCCTAAACCGGTTTTCATATCCTTTTCGGAGGCACCTTAGCTGAAACTATTCGAATAGCCAAGATGGTTAAGGCGACACCCAATGGACTGGATATCCATTCAAAGCCAAACGTCACGAGTTCGAATCCCAGCCACTGCATTCAAATGTGGCAAAGGAAGGGGAGGGCCCAAGTAAAATAATCGGTGTAATGGCACGCTTGGACACTGACGGGGTTACATTAGACTATAGCTGCATGGATTTTGCTTCTTTTTCTTTAAAAAAAAAACACTTTTTATTGAAAAATATAATATTTTTACAATAGGATATAGCTACAAATACTTGAACTCTATTTATTTAGGTTAGCATAACATGAAATTAGAAATAAATAGCCAATAAAGTGACCGCCTCCGTAGCGCAGTTGGTAGCGCGCTTGCCTCTGGCGCGAAGGACCCGTGTTCGATCCCCGGTACCAGCATGGGGATTTTATCCCCTCTGGGAGGTCTGGCACGGGGTGCACTCATCCTTGTTAGGTCCCGGGGGACCAATTGAGGAGCTACTTGATGGAGAAGTAGCGGCCCCAGGTCTAGAAGACCGCATAACTGGCCGGGAGGGCTCGGGGCGCTGACCACGCCCCACCCTCCAGTACTGCCTGTAGTGGGCAGAGGTGGGGGACGCAGCGGCCGGGCGGTAAGCCTTGGCCCTTCGTGGGCTGTTGCGCCGGGCTGTTTAGCCAATAAAGTATCTCAAAGCTTAACAAATTATAAGCAACGCTGCCAATTAAAGGGTTAAAATAGTTCAGCGCAAAGTTTTGAGAAAATAAATTATTACAATTTTAGCGAAAATTATTCAAAAGTTAATAACTCTGTAGTATGTTTCCAAAACCCTGGGGAGATTTATAAATCGATAAATCTACTTCGAATACCAAAATATCAAATGATTTATCTTAAATATTGAACTTAAAAAAGTTTGTTTTATACTTACATCCAACATTGAAAACTAAGCAGTAATGTTCTGCAAGGTATATTTTGAAAATTCTTCTTGCGAAAGCAAAATTGAAAATTTTCTAAAACTCAAGAGTAAACAAGACTACCTGGGCTATAGCCAGAAAATTAAAAATATACATTTCATTTGCCATAAAAATATGTTAAACACATGGCGTTTTAATCAAAATCGTTAGCTATGTTTTAGAAAATCTAAATTTTCGAAAAAATTTCCATGTAAAGGGTAGTTTAGATTAGAGGAATTTTCTTGAAAATCTCGTGTCACATCTTTGAACAATATTAAGCTTGAATACCAATTTTGGTTTTTAACACATTTTTCATGAGCTATACTGTACACACACACACACACACACACACACACACACACGCGCGCGCGCGCGCGCGGGCGGACACTTTTCTAAAACTCTTTTTATTCAGAAGGCCTCAAAATATACTTCTGGTGAAATTTCGACATAAAAATGTTTGAATACAATATTTCTCCCTACTTTACGCAGTAGAGAAAGTAAAAATGTAATAGGCTATACTTCACAATTTTCTCTTTCTGTTCAATTGGATGCAGGCATTTCTTCGTAAATGATAATGAGTTTAATGCAGTAAGTAACCATGACGGTATGTTGTTAAAGTCGTGTTTAGCAGATTGCCTAAACAAACTGAAGAGAATGAAGCGCACAAACCATGAGCCGGTGTCTTTAGATTTATGAAGCGGAAAGAAATGTAACATTCCGATCTACTTCCTGCCAATTTATCCTTCACGGATTATTTACTGTAGCCAGAGGCTGCCGACATTCCGCGGCCACCTGCGAATCTTGTGCTTCATTCCTGTTTATTATCCTCTAATCCCCTTTTTTGTATCAGTTCTTTTGTTTCTTGACAACATAGCTCCTTGTTTCGGGGAAGATTCAGTTTTTTTTTTTTTTTTTTTTTTTTTTTTTTTTTTTTTTTTTTTTTCATTCACAATACCAGTTCAGTCCAAAAGAATCCAATTACACAACTATACAAAGTTAAGAGCAATGAACAATGTTGATAAAAAGACAAATATAATGGTTTACAAGGAAAAAAATATTGCTATTAGAATACTTAAGGCAACACCAAAGTGATATTTTAGCCTCTTTGCTAAAAAAAAAAAACAATTTTTGGATTTTTATTGCAAAAAATGCACCATGCACCATATATCTACGAACTTGTAGCCCCCTAAGGAGGGAACATATTTTTGACGCCTCTGCCTCTGCCTCTGCCTTTAGCTTCAAATTTAAACTCATTTTTCTCGGAAACGATTTTTTTGTTACTTTCACACATTCAAAATCCATGTTCTCCTACAAAAATCTCGCTAGAGATCTAAAATATTTTTGGAATAGAGTTCAGAATATGGGTAATAAAATGTAGGCTTGGAATTTTAATATTGCTTATACCTTGTTTTAAAAAATCTGATGTATTGCACTCACATGACACTCTACTCTTGTACTAACCATTCTTACAAACTGTTATTCCTATATCTTCTTTCTTGTTAGTTGAGATAAACATTTGTACAAATTATCTTATTGCTTTTTCCTTGTAGGTGCAAAAGGAATATTAGAATACAATAGGCTTTGTGCGATAGTCAAATGTTTGAGATTCTGTTGTCTTTGCACACTTAACATATAAAAAAATGAACAACGATGATCCATTTCACGAAAGTTCTAATTTTTCCGAAACTCACATAACATGGAATATCTCCGAAATGGTTCGCCCTACAAGAAAATTTATTGAGACATAAATTGTGTATTTTAGCAAGATCTACATTTTTGTATAGTATGATTTGGTCTATCTCTAACGGTTTACCAGTTATGCAAAAGTCGTCCAGAGTAAATACGACTACAGGAGCTATAGCCAGAAAATTCAAGATATACTTTTGACTTCTCACACAAATATCTCAAACATATGACATTTTAATAAAAATCGTTAGAGCCATTTTCAAGAAAATAAAAATTTTCTAAATATTTTCCATGTAAAGGGTAGTTTAGGATGGGGCTATTTTCTTCAAAATCTTCGTGGCACATCCTTGAAAGACATTAAACTTAAATACCAACTTTAGTTTTTAACCGACTTTTCATTTTTGAGTTATGCTGTCCACAGACTGACACACAGACACACACACGGACCTTTTTTTAAAAATGCTTTTTTTTTTTTATTCAGGGGGCCTCAAAACATATATTTCCGGTGAAATCTCGACATCGAATTTTTGGGTGGAATACAATACTTCCCTTGCTTACCAGTAGAGAAAGTAAAAATAATTAATATAATGCGTTGTTTTTATTGCATTTTTACATTTTGTGGTATTAATTTTTTTTTCAATAAAAACTACGCACTATATCAAAACTTCCAAGCTTTAAGTTATTGCACAGGTAATAGGAGGTACAGTTTTAAAAAATAAACCCTGTTTTTCAACATCTGTTTTGATATTCCCAATAAAATTGATGTGGATTAATTAATATATCAGGAATGTGATTAGAAATTACAATGAAATTTGGTACACACATTTCTTTGGTCGCTAGTAATGCCTGTGCAAAATATTAAGTCTCTAACTTCAATATTTCAGAAAATCACCTTTAACTTCTGTGTACCCTTAATGTGCCAACCGAGCGAGGTGGCCCAGGTGGTAGCGCATGTGACTGGCATTCGGATGGTCGTGGGTTCGTTCTCTGGGCCGACTTTCCTGAGACATGCCTTTACGAGGGTTTCCTTAGATTGCTAGGGAATGCTGGGAAGCATTCTAGAAGCATTGACTCCTCCCCAGTTAGATTCACGACCATTCGTAGGACTTTCTAGTGAAGAAATGGATTTGAATGTGTTCCAGATGGTGTTCGTGCCGCTGAGCAGCAATGGGCAGTTTTACGCGGTGGGGGCGGGCGATGCGCCCCTGTACCAACTGCCCCAGCTCCTCAGGGACAACCGTTTGCC
The DNA here is from genome assembly GCA_030765045.1 of Tenodera sinensis. Classification (NCBI taxonomy): domain Eukaryota; kingdom Metazoa; phylum Arthropoda; class Insecta; order Mantodea; family Mantidae; genus Tenodera; species Tenodera sinensis. The sequence goes on from CM060972.1 coordinate 56,923,020, forward strand.
ACTAAGGGTGCAACTTGTCGCGGGGCCGCTTCCGACGCCGCTGCCAATCGGTTTCACAGGTAAGAAACAAAGTGTATCATTTAGTAGGTAAACACTGAGTAGATCATCCTGAAGATATATTTTCATGCTCCATGAAATATAGTGTTTGTGGCAAGAACTCCTAAAGTGTTGATGTAAATATGCGTGACAAAGAGACAGACAGTAGTGCGGTAGAACTTTCAAAAGTGTTAATGTAAAAATAATGTTAGTGTAAAATTCTTTAGGTATAAAAGCACAAGACTAGAACATGCTCCTTAGAATTACATCCCCTAATGAGTTTTTATTGAGCTGCCCTGCCAACAGGTAGGAGGCCTTAGCCCTTAAAGGATGACACAAAAATAAAAAATAAATGTTATGCGGAGGGGAACACCTCGCACACTGCGATCTATCCAGGAGGAAGGGGATGAAGTGAAGAAACCACTGGAGGCTACACGTCACAAGCAGACAAGCCACCAAGACGCGCGGAAGTCTGATAGTTCTACGCTTCAAGACCCCTCCCACTGCTGGTGCTGCCTAGAGAGGGCGATGAACGACCCGTCGACCAAACAACCCTCTAGTGTCCACCGGGAGTACTATTTCCTTTGCGCAAGTATCTGCGCCATTTACCTAGCACTACCAGACGCCACGAAACCTAGAAGTGCACCTGAAAGATGAGAAGGAAATGAAAGAGAAATGATCGTGGTAGATGAGATACTACACCAGCATTCGTCGACTGATCAGGGAAACCCACGAAATTTTCGAGTATTTAAGTTCGGCATCTTTCAAGGATGCGATACGAAGCTTTCTAGGAAAAATCCTCTCACCTCAGACTGTCCTTTATGTAGAACATTTTTCGAAAATTTAAATTTAATCAAAAATGACTAATGATTTTTATTAAAATAAAACATGTTTAAGATATTTTCATAACAAATATAGGTATATCTTGAATTTACTGGAAATGTCCTAAGAAGTTTTCTTCATTCTGAATGACTTGTGCACAACTGATAAACACAGAATCTTACTACACAAAATGTAGATTTTATTAAAGCACACAATTTGTGTCAAATAGATTTTATCGAGATATTCTTTGTTTGAATTTTCACATGCTTTTCTCAAATAGGAAATCATCGTTCATTTTTTTTCCTTGTTATGCCTTGGCCATTCAAAGAGAATGGAATCTCAAAGCCATCACATAACGACCAGTTCAAAAAATTTTTGAGTATCGCTTAATACTGTTGTATTCTCCTATTTTCTTTATACCTGCAAGAAAGTATGTAACAAAACTCATTTTACAAATGTCTATCTCCATTAACATGAAGTGAATACCAGAATAAGCATTTTAAGAATAGTTTGTACAAGTGTGAGTAGAGAAAATCATGTGAATGCACACAAGATGTTTTTACGAAAGTTGCGATGTGCATGGGTACGTATAATATGGGCGATTGAGTCAGCTGATCTACAGAACATGCGAAAGCATTCATTTCTAGAAGAAAATAATGTTTAATTGAAGAATGTAAGCTATAGCGGGGAGAATGCAGATAAGAAAGAACGCACTCATGTGGGCGTTGGTGGCGATCCAGTCGATAGTGAAAGTGTTGATGCCAACAAACGTCTTTGCCCCAGGCCAAAGCTGAACCCTGAACAGAGAAAGTGCCTTTTAATTTCGCGGAAATGTGTCGCACAAGTTATTCCAGTTTTCCTACATTCCGCGATGCAGGGAATAAACAACAGCCTCCCAATCCTACCATGGAACCTTGCCACTTTACCAAAACTTGACGACGCTGCAAATCGTAGCAGCAGTCTTATTTCATCACAAGTGCATGGATGACATGTTTAGGAAATGCTTTTGTTTTTCATAACATGCATGTATTAGTCTGTTCACCGGGTCAGCTATTGGCACAATGCCCAGCCTCCAGTAGGCAAACAAAAACACAGTTTGTAATTGGCCACATCAAGATTATTCTGGTTTTATAACTTTGGAGGACATTACATAAGAAATTAAACATCAGAATACCTCGATTTTGACATTAGTTTCATCTGCCACGTACATATATAATAAGTAAAGAAGGTATTGCATTTTATCCAAAATTTCGATACCGAGATTGTGCTGGAAATACATGTTGGTTTTGAGGCCCCTCAATCCGAAAAAAAAGCATTTTTACTTTCTCTACTACGTATAGTAAAGTAGAGGAAGTACTGTATTCCACCCAAAAATTCGATGTCGAGATCTCACCGGAAATTTGTGTTTTAAGGCCCCCTAAATAAATAAAAGCATTTTTAGAAAAATGTCCGCTCGCGTGCGTGCGTGTGTGTATGTGTCTGTCTGTCTGTCAGTCTTCGGGCAACATAACTCAAAACCGAAAAGTCGGTTAAAAACCAAACTTGGTATTTACATTTGTCTTTCAGGGATGCGACACGAAGATTTTGAAGAAAATTCTTCCTCCCTAAACTACTCTTTACATAGAAAATATTTCAAAAATTTTGATTTTCTTGAAAATGACTTAACGATTTTGATTTAAACGCTATACGTTTGAGATATTTTTATCACAAATGAAATGTATATCTTGAATTTTTTGGCTATTCCTCATGTAGTCCTATTTACTCTGCTGAATCGTAAGAGATACACCAAATCATTCTATACAAAAAATGTATATCCTGCTAAACACACAATTTATGTCTAAATAAATTTTTGTAGAGATATCTCATTTCGCAAACATTCCTTGTTGTTTGTGCGAGTTTTGGAGAACTTCTGTGAAATGGAACATCGTTATTCATTTTTTATATGTTAACAGTGTAAAGAGAACGGAATGTGAAAGCTTTAAAAGATTTGACTATCGCTCAAAGCCTACTGTATTCCCATATTCTCCTTGCACCTACAAGGAAATAAGCAATCATATAATTTCTGCAGATGTTTATCTCAACTAACACGAAGAAGATATAGGAATAAGAGTTTGTAAGAATGGTTAGTACAAGAGTAGAGAAAGTCATGTGAGTGCAACACATCAGATTTTTATAAAAAGATCCGTGTGTCTGTGAACAGCATAACTCAAAAACAAAAGTCGGTTACATACCAAAATTGCTATTTAAGTTCAGCATCTCCCAAGAATGCGACACGAACATTTTAAAGAAAAACTCCCTATTCCAAATTACCTTTTGCGTTCAAAGTACTTAGAACATTTCGATTCTCTCAAAAGTGCGTCTACCGAGTTTAATTGAAATACCATATGTCTGATTTTTCATGAAAAATGAAATGTATATGTTAAATTTTTTTGGAATAGTATCTGAAGTCCTTTTCATTCAGCATCACGTTTGCATAACTGTAAAACCGCAAGAAATGTACAAATTTTACTACACAAAAACGCATATCTCGTTAAAACACAATTTATGTCAAATAAAGCTTTTCCTGGAGACAACCATTTTCGAGATATTCCTCATTATAGGTCTGAATTTTCAAACACTTTCTTCAGATAGGAGTTCATTAGATTTTTAATGGACTGGCCATGCAAACAGAATAAAATTTCAAAGCCATCATATAGCGACCAGCTCTTGAAAGATCTGAATATCGCTTAAACCAACTATATAATCTATTGCCCGTGTACCTATTAAGTGTTACAAAACCGTTTGTGCCAACATTTATCACGATTAATATGAAGTAGATAGAAGAATAAGGTTTTTAAGAATAGTTTTTCAAGAGTAAACAAAGTGAGGTCTTTGAAAATCTTATATTCTTTGCTATCACAAGCACATACTGATTTGACCTTATCTAGATGCGTGAAACAATATATGGTCCACTACATATTTGGAGTCGAAATGTTATATATAATAAGAATTAAAATTTAAATAATAAAATCCGATTTTAAGATGATGCACAACACGCACCCAGTGGAAAATTTAAACACAAGGCTGTACATTTGTCCATCGTTTACAATGTGCTTTAAATTAGTATAAAATTAAGGATAGTTTATATGGAGAGCTTCCTATAATTGAACTAATTATGATAATGAATTATTTTGGCCATAAAATAAACTCTGTGCATATATTTATGGTATCTTTTAAATTTAATATCACTTATGCATTTCACTCCTACTTGAGTAAAGCCTAAAGTAATGCATTCTTTTCCATTTTGTCAGCAACTCGAAAAATAGATATAGCATTACGTACGAGGTTGGTAGTCCTGCAAGTAACAATAGAGATTTAATACTCTATGGCTGCTTTGCAATTCACAACTGATCTGTTAGTGCAGTTTGTTAGCTAAAATTGGCTGTAAGCTGACGCAAACGTTCCTCTCCGTCGAAGACGTCGCCTTTAAGACCTATAAGATCTCATGTTTGGTGTCCGGACTAGCTCTAGCAAGAGGTCCTAATCTGCAGGGTATGCGTGGGTTATGGTAGGAATGGAACCAATCGAAGAATTAACCAACATATCACTTTATTTGTAAATTTCCAGATTTGTAGAGAACTGCCGACGATATTTAAATAGAATGTAACTTTGTAACTTCAACTACAACGTTATAACACTTTAACTTTGTCACCCTTTAGCAACCGCCGAATTATGTATACGCGCTAGCTTACGTACAACTCAGAAATTGCACGTGTACTCTCGGCTTGATTCAAGACGAAGTGTCTGTTGCGTTGCATTTGTTTTTGCGTGAGCAACACGAAGGAAGCGATTTCCATTGGCTAACTTTAGAGCACGTCATGGTAAGATACGAATCAGCCCGTGGAATCACTATGGCTTCGTACAAACAACAATTGTAACCTTATCACTCACTTAAATCTGCCTAGGCTTCCATTCTTGAGACTTTAACATATTCAGCTTTATTACGTCTTCCCCTTAACTATTGACTAGAATCTCCTTTTGTTTCTTTCTATTATCAAATATATATAGACATAATTTCGGTTTCAAAGCTACCAGTCAGTATTGCAATATCCAGTACCGAGCAATGTGTGCGACTCGTATTCAGAGTTCCCGAGTTTGATCCCCGGCGACCGCGCACTCTGACTTGGTTTCTCCGTGTCACTTAGGCAAATGCTGGGTGCTTTCTTTATTTCCACGGTTTCCTTTCCTTTTCTTCCTCATTTCGTTTCCCTTGTCATCTTTAGGCTCTGGTTGTTCGGGCAGCTGCGGACAGATGATGCGGTTACTTGCGCTTTGTAAACCTTCTCCCCTGGCTCGGCTTGAGGCAGCTGCGAGCACTGCCCATCCCGCTCGAGTCAATTCGACGCCCTCTCTGGATAGTAGTGAGGAGCTTCAGGCGGTACGCCAGGAAGCTATCTGTCCAACTGTTAGGGCCTTCTCTATGGGGCTCGTAGTCTCCCTTCATCTCGCCTCTCCCTCCCGGGGTGGTAGTCTACAATAGATCCATACCGGTCGCAGTGGCGAGGTGTTCCAGAATGAAAAGGACTTCAGAAAGTTTAAGATATGCAATTTATTTGTCCAGAGAATAAATTCAACAAATGGCATTTCAATTAAAATCAACTAATATGTGTCCGCAACGGTAACAGATTGTGTTGACCCACATACAATTGGACATGGGGGAATTACCTAGATAGAGAAATAAGTGGTCCCGTGATATCCTTGTCTAAATGGTGACGCTAATTCGGCCACTTATTGCACGAGAGGCCAGATACCGTCTGTTGTAGCGAGTTCCACGGGGTCTGTAAACACACAACTGTTACCAGCAGTGCCTACCGAATGTAACTTCGCTGGGCAGGTATTTTGGAACAATTTCATGAAAACCTGAACGATGAAACATACTGAAATACTTCGTGTTCCCTCATTTCTCCGAGAGCATTATCCTGAAGTAATTATTAAAATATTAGAAGGATAACCATTCCGCCAGAGTTCAAAACTTGTTCTCGGAGCACTGGGACACTTTTGAACAGTGAGGCACCACATTTGAATCCTATAAAACAGGAGTCGTCAAACTGGTCAATGCGATTGCACGAATGGTGACATCACGGAACGCAACCTGGCATGCACATAACGCACGGTTCAAAGGAGGGGGTTTCCAAAGCTGTAGTGTCGGCGTAGGCAATTCTCCAACGCACATTTGATTTCATAGATATATACCAACATAGAGGACTTTAATTTTTCTATCACCGTTGCTTTATCTAGAACGTTACAGTTTCGCATATATCTAATATTAATAACAATATTAATTCACAAGTACAGCAGAGCGCATACATTGTCTGTTAATCACGATCTGCTTTTAGATTTTATAATCTCCACTTCAGAAAAAAATTGCTCACACAATTGGCAACATGCTAGCCTCTGGTTACCTCGGCTACAGGTTCGGAGGGCGGTGCATTTTTTTCGGGCGTTGTTGTTGTGTTAAACGCTCGCTTTCACTACATATGGCACCGCAGGCGGTGACACTGATGATACATAGAATGAAGATGGAGCACCGGTGGAATGAGATGGTGGGGGAAACCGGAAAACCCGGAGGAACCCCGCTCCAGCGCCGCTTCGTCCACCGCAAATCCCACATGCGGTGCCTGGGATCGAACCCGGGCCGCTTTGGTGAGTTTTTCGGGCGTAAAACTCCTTAGCATGACTTCCTTCGGAAGGGAGGTAAAGCAGTTGGTCCATGTATGCAGTAGATTTACAACATGTAAGAGAACCTCAAGACTGATAGACCTCAGAGCAAAATGAAGCCTCTTTCATTTTTACAGAATGGGAGGCTGAGAACTATATCAGTGAAAGACCGTCCAGAAATAAACTCATTTACATAGAACATCTGTATTTCATTAAAAATGGCTCTAACAATTTTGAGTAAAGTATCATATCTTTAAGATATCTTGAATTTTCTGGGAATGTCCTCAAAAGTTCTCTTTATTCTGGATGATTTTTGCATTACTGGTAATCTGTAAGAATGGGAAATTTTACTTATTGGTTTGAATTTTCTAACTTGTACTTTCCTCAGATAGGAAAGCTTTTTTTTTTTTTTAATGCCCTGGCCATACAAAGCAAGTGGAAAGTTATCAATAGCGACCAGCTCTTAAAGGATTTGATTGACGATTAAGCCTGCTGCATTCTCTTGTTCTCATTGTACCTAAAGGAAATGTGTAATAAAACCATTTCTACAAACGTTTATCTCGGTTAGCATGAAGTAAATATAAGAGAGGTTTTAAGAATATTTTATAAAAGAGCGAGTAGATAGTCGTGGAATGACAATTCACGGTCAATCTCTGGCAAAACGTCGCACAACACTTTTAAAAAGGCTGAACGATATAGGCTTTATCCAAAAATGAGAAAGTAAGTATTAATATACGTGATATGTGTTGCAGGAAGCCTGGTGCTGGAGGGCTATCAAGAAGAGGACGTCATCTTGGCTTGTACCCTGCCAGGCGATCATTTCAAGGCAGGACCGCCCAAACTGTTGGAGATGGACGCGGACTCGCGCTTCTTGCTTTCTAGACCACTCTTCCACCAGGAGGTCGAGTCTCGATTGTTCAAGTCGCCGCTGCTTCAGACGGCGCTGGGTTTCTGCCGCGATAGAGGTGATATCTGGCGGAGACAGATCAAAGTAACGCATCACATATTTCCTTCGCAACCAAGGTCGACGACCCAGCAGCACCAACAGCAGTCACCTCAGCCGCCACCACTGCCGCAGCAGAACAAGCCCAAGGGTAAATCGCGACGTAACACCAAGAAATCATCGTCCTTCACATATATGCCGTCGTCCAGGATGACGGAGGCCCAAGAAACGTCGCGAAACTTGCAGAGTCTCGGTTCCCCTGACGATGTGCCGTATGGACATGTAGCAGACGCTCTGGGAGACATCGACAAGTACGAAGAAGAAAATATATACGCAGAAATCTGCGACTTCTACTGTAGCAGGGAGGACTATTACTACGTTCAACTGGAGGGTGGCAGTGATGGTACTTTCTCCAACACCATGTCCTCTTCTAACCCTTCCAGTCCTGACGAATCCAATTATGACACTGTCTGCTGACAGTGGTGCAATAGTATAGATGGCATCCTCAAGAAACTATAGACTTAGGTGTCTTGTGAAGCAGACTTTCTAACTAGCACTCGGTGGTGCACCCTTATTTTATTTAAGGTGTTGTGACCAGCTGTAACTTTTGTTGACTGCATCTGCACGTATCATGAATTTAGTGTGAAGAGAGACACACAACACAAACGCAGTAGTCGAATAATATATCAGACCTGCACAGAATACCGAGAGTTTTGAGATTCTTGCATTTTCAGTACTGTCTTTCAAGTACTGTAGTTCTGAAGAATCATGAAGCTCATTTTTCTGTAGCATTCACTTCATAAGAACCAAAATGCCAGGTGGCCAATCTGCTCCTATAATTTGGTTCTGTGCAACCTGCAGTTTCTAAACTACTTGCAAATACTGGTTTCCAGTTTGCATCTGGGTTAACAGAACAGTGCATTTTGGGTTGACACTATGAAAGGAGTAACAATGCAGGAGTTTAAATTCAGTGACATTAACTAGTAAACAAACAAAAAGATGACTAAATCTGTAGCATTAGCTCACAGGGCAAGCCATGTCAATAAAAGTTGATTTCCTTAGCAATATTTCTTTTATTATATAAAATCTCGGAAGAAACCAGAAAACATTTTTACTTTAAATCCCATATATTTTTCCCTAACTTTTGTTCTGCATTTCACAACATCCTTACATAATAACAGTATAATGAGCATTTTATCATTGCAATTGCATAACCAATCATTTAGATTCTAAGCTTTGTTCTGTGATATTATTTGCAGGGAGGTTTTAGGGGAAATCTGTCCAGTATACCCATTCATTCAGAAGAACCATGCTTAGATTGTTCTTCTAATGTGAGCGTCTCTCTCCAATTCTGCACTGTATACCTCTTCTTTATCCTTTTATCATGATTAAAAGGCTCATTCTATTATCAGAGACCACTTTGTAGAACCAATTATTTTAATAGTTCAGTTGCATTATAACAGCAGGCAATAATTTGATATTTTTGAAGGATTCGGCTACTGTTGCTAAGGTCTATTTTTGTTAAAACAAAGGACTGGAATACATGGCTGCCATGTGGGCAAACAGAGAAATGTTAACCTAATGAACTTCTGGACATTGCATATCTCAAGAATGTTAAAAGGCATGGTGTTGTCAATACAAGCACATAGCTGCTTTAAATCCAAAACTATACTTCACTTCAGATAACTGGAACCTAATGAAGCGTAAAAAGCAGTGCAAGTGGCATAGGTCGTTCTCCAGAAAAGGGTCGCTTATAGGTCCATACTAAAAGAGCATTAAAGTGTAAATGTAAATTTTGTTGTAGCTAGATTTTAATACAGCAATGGGCAGTGCATGACAAAAAAATTACAAAATGCAATTCTGAGGATGGAATATCTCGAAAATCAGCTCCTTGTCATATTCAAATTATGGAGTGTGAGAATTCATTTTCCATCTAAAATTTCATAGTAGCTTGTGGGATACTGATTAGCACAAATTTCTTAGTAATCCTTTAACTTGCAGCAGTTTTTGTTAATAAAAATTATGCATAGCAATAAGGAGAGTCATGGTAGGGTTAAAGGTTTGTAAATTAATAGATTTGTGATCAATTTTCTATAGGTTCATTTAACAGCTTTGAAAAATTTAACTCAACAGTAACAATACGAACTCGCCAACTTTTCTCATAAAAAGTTTAGATGGTTGGCGTTTGTCCAGATTTTTCCAATCCAGTTGTTACTGATATAGAGCTAACAATGGCTTCTTTTGAAAATTTTCTGTTGTAATAATAACCTAAATGGCAAGTCAATGAGCTTCCTTAGCCTGCCCTATCTACTACCTATGCTACCATTTGAACTAAAGCTTTTACCTTATCATTATCTATCAATGCAATTTGTAATTTTGAGGTTATTGCTTTCCCTAATTATCTTTCTGGACATACGTTCCATCATTCAAGTATATTTAACAACGAATTACAAATATTAAGTTCACACAAATTATATTACTCAGTACAGTAAACCATTTAAACAGCATATGATTTAATAATAAACGTACACATTGAAAATTTCTTAAACCTCACGTTTACTGTTGCAAACTCTTTAGATGTTATGTGGCCATCATAGAAAATTTTAGGTTGGGATCTGGTTGAACTGCTGCAAATTTCTTTCAACATTTGGCTTACTATTTCAAAATTTAAGGTCAAAGAAAGCAAAAGCAGTTGAGAAATTGGCAGACAAATGTAGCCGATGTAGGACATTCATAAAGCACAAAATCAAGGATGATTTGAGTGAAATACAGTAAACTTCCTGGATGTCCTGACCACCGGGTTATGATGAGGGCACAAGAGCAATTTGAGGTGAATCATCAAAGGCCTGTCCAGAGTCCTGTATGGATATTTTAGCAGACCAATAGCAAAGAGGTAGGGAAAGGCAACAGTTGAAATTTCAAGCTTGGAAAGAAAAATGTGCCCTCCAAGGTATCTAGCTGAAAAAAAAGAAGTGATTATTATTACACTGGCCAAAACATACTTTTGTTACTTTAACTCTGCAGAAATGTATTTTGCATTGAAAATGAAACCAAAAAAAATGAAAGCATCCAAGAATCAGTTTTATCTGTGTTAGCATTTTTTAACTGCTGATAACAAAACATCAGAAATATATATAATAAATTAAACAATATGCATGCTGAAAGCCTTAATGTTTCATGTATCCAAGTGAAAGTGCACCATTTCTGGAGGATTGTCCCTATGGTGAATGCAGAAGTTATTGACAACATACATGAACAAGCATTCATTTTGCATTTATGTACAATCGTACTTGGCCATCTGACTAGGAAGTCACTTGGTATATAGCATTGTAATTACCAATGTGTTGCACCTATAGAGAAATGGAAAATCACAATAATAAAAAATAATTGCACAGGACTTCCCTAGAGTTCTGTTCAAAGTACCTTGTCTTTAGTACGATCATAAATAAAATTTTGCTGGAGTATGAGCAGCATATTCCTGACAAAATTAATAACTGACATAATCAAAGCTCAACCAATGTTTATAATCTGCGATATTCAAGTATGTGGTGTTTGCAAAGGCTTTAAGGAAGTTTATTCCTCATATGGTGCTTTATGTTCACAATCCAGAAAGTGTATACTTTCAGGTTATAAACATTTAAATGCAAAAAACTTGTAAATGTGCAAAATAATATGACGTTAGTAGTCAAAGCCAGCTTGTGAGTTAAAAAAGTGATACACCACTTGTATACCAAAATATTTTAAAAATAATATGCCATATTTGCCAATTTATATTCTTCATTACAAAATATGCAAGTAAATCCATTGCTCATCCACAATTTAGAAAATCTTTTATTGGAGTTGTTGGTGGAAGAAGAACTATTGTTGATAAAACTATTCTGCTCAGAGAATAGTGCAATTTATAGAATATAAATATATTTTGTGTAGCAGTATAAATAATATTCTAAGAATCAGATCACTTTTCATATGTGTAGGTCACATAGTTGTAAACAAAGGTGGCGATGAACAGTTAAAAGTGATAACATTATTTTGAGTCATTCATTTAATGTATGCTGGCCATGTAGCGCAGTTGGTAGAACACCTGCCTGCTGTACAAGGGGTCCCGGGTTCGATTCCCAGCAGGGGATAGGGATTTTTCTCCAGCCAGGATTATTCCTCATCCTTCCCTGAGTCTGGAAGTATAATGGTGGCGCCATGGCTGAGTGGTTAGACCGCTCGCCTACCGTGTGGTATTCGTGGTGGATGAAGCGGTGTCTGGGCAGGTTTTCTCCAGGTTCTCCAGTTTCCCCCACCATTCATTCCACCAATAGCTCCATTATCACCCTTCCAATCATCCATTTTGCCTGCATTTCATATCATCCTCTTCCTCACTATCATACCTGGTGCTAGGCTGACTACCTGCTTCCAGGTCTTCACTTTGTCTGGTCCAGAGGTCCCTCTGTTCCCTGACAGGCGTCTGACCCTAGGCTGGCTTGTAGTCCTACATAAGGGGAGGGTAATGAGGGAAAGAAGGAAAAAAAGTTATGAAAGAAGTCTGTTACTTATGTTCTTGGTTTCCCATATAATTGTTAGACATTGGATGTTCAAACAAATGGCTAGACTGTTTCTGTAAGAGAAAACAAAAATTACAGATCTTTATATTTTATAAAAACTGAAAGCTCTTCATAAGATCAAGTGCCTTATAATAGTTGTTAGTCCCAATTATTCAATATTGCTGAAAAATACCTAATTCAATATAAAGCTTACAACTGAAAGTTATTTCCGGGCTGTTAACAGAGTGCTCTGCCAGAGATAGATATTGCAGATGTTTCGTCCACTACTATGATGGACATCTTCAGGGGTATGGCCAAAGTTTCCTCGGAAGATTTTGTTGCATCTGATGCATTGGCTCTCTGTCATTCAATAGCGAGATCAAAGTCTCTACATCTGTTTATAATGGGCAGTCAATGCATCAGCTGCAATAAAACCTTGTTTTATTGGGTCTGGCCATGAAAGTATGCTTTTTCAATATAAAGTTTAATTGATTTGTTTTTATTCATTTGTCATTTTATTATTAAATCTCCTTCCCTCCTTTTGCGTAGAGAAGTTTCAACCTGCACAGTGATATAAAATAATGTTAAAACATAAATGAGAAAAGTCTGATTACATTTCACTTATGATGGAAAAATGCCATTTTATATATTATGCCAAACATTCACATATGTAAGAATAATCCACATTCATGAATTAAGTAATTATATGACTCATCACTGTCAAAGACTGTGGAGTTCTAGAAGGATGGGTCTCTGCTATAGATCCACTATTTGAACCTCATATTGAACAATCTGATATAAGTTGTGAATAAGCACAGTTTGAAAGTTAAAGCATTCACTACAAGTGCTGGAGGTTATTGATTTGAGCTCAGTAGCCTCAGATTATGTTTTAAATACACCAATATAAAATTTAGAAACTACATTCAGTTTATTTCTTTACTTTTGGATTTTCGACAAAGTATTATTGGTATAAATTAAAAATATTTCAGTTGGAATTATTTGTTACGTTAATAGGAGTATGCTTATGGACAAACCTTAATGCTCTTTATTATCAGAATGAAACAGTCATGTAGTGTTATTAAATTGCACATACAACACACATTGAGGTAAAGTCATTAAAGTCGAGGTTCATCCAGAAATATATCAGATAATTTTCTCTCATATTGCTCTTTCTAAAAGGGAAAGAAATGTTTCTCTGCCTTCGAAGAGACTCACAAAAGTAAAAGATTTACTTGAGCAAGTTACAAGAGCTTGCAGTAATGTATCTACTGTGCAGCTAATTATGAGCAAAGTGACCTAGCATTTTTCTTCTTCCACCAAAGTAGTATTAGGTGTTATGCCCATTCTGTGATTATAAAAACTGGTATTTCCATGGGCTGAAAGGTCTTCCTAGATCTCTTTTACCTTGAGGTTTGAAGTGTTATATTATCTTTGGTAAACAGGAATTTGACATTCTTTGGATATATTACAGCCATTTAATTTGATAATTTTGTATATCCTCACCAATTTCTCTACAATTCCACTGCGTCCTAATCTCTTTGCTTCTCTATCTATCTCTTAGCAATACTCCAGTTAATAAACGAAGAAACCTCGTTTGTGAGTTGTTAATTCTAGCTTTATCTCTTGCTCTAAGTGACATTATTCACTACTCAAAACATTACAAGACGTGAAAACCTAGCATTTTTAATACCGGCAACATAAGCAAAAGTGAACTCTCCCCCCCCCCCCCCTTAATGTGTTTGTATTTATGTGTGATTATTTTAGTTTATTTCTGTTTATTTTAGTGCATGAATGAAATGGTGCCATAACTCACTCACTCACTCACTCTCTCTCTCTCTCATGTCTCTGAAATATTTTGCATTTAAGGATAGAACTTAGTAGTTTGTGCTTATGAACAAACAGATTTGAAACCTTCACCATGGATGCCTAAAATTACTAGTTTTTCTGAATTAGAAACAAATTTATTAAAATTGAACATGTTTTAGGTGGCCAACAATCTGATGTCTAAGGAATATATATGTTATATAAAGGTTTTCAAGCATTTAATTATTTTGTACAAATCTACATTGTACTTATGCCATTACAACATTGAATAGTATTTATTTAGTTAAAGCCCTCATAAGCAGAACAAAAGAGAGAATTGATGTTTTTAAAAGAAATTTTCTTCTTTCACTTTCCCCTCCCTAAAAGGGAAGAATATGGCAAAGAAAGATTTTCTAATTGTTGATGAGTATCAACCATTCCATGTGTGCACAAGCTTTTATGAAATATGCTCATTAAAACAGTATTTTAACAAAAGTTAATGTTTTATACTAATAAAATTTGTGTAAATAAGAAATAAAAGTTATACAATAAGACCTAAGACTGTTATTTCACACTGGTTTGCTGTGTAACCATCAAATAATTAAGTTACATGTATGAATTCTCCTGAAGAACCCATTGCAATTATGCCCTTAGCTAGCTTAAAATCTGGAGCCATGATGACAGGGAAATACTGTGACAAATGACAAGACTGGTTACCTTTTTATATCCTCTCATTTCCTCTAGAACTGAATCACAGTTCACAGCTTCCTGTTGTATCGTAATTCAATTTGTGACCCAGTAACCCAAAACTGTTTTATCCTTGATACAACTGCACTTTCACACTCGACTCTCACAATAAAAATTTACTCTCATTTGGTATGACTCATTTATATAGCCCAGGCGAATTACACCCAAATTTTTTGGAAATCGATGTTTCTCAAAATTCTCGGAAACAAACCCCTATAGTCTGAATGCTTCTAGAAAATGTGCTACCATATTTATCCTAAGCCACCTCCTGTCGAGTGCTGTGTAGCGCCGTGGTAGTTTGAAATAGCTAACCTTGAACATCTTTAAGGCGCACCGCAACAGTACATATGAAAGAATACCACAGAATCAAGGTGATCTTCATAATGTTAGATTTATCAACACTTTTATTTCAATTTTCCCTACACTGTATAATTAATCCTCACAAGTTCAACATAGTAAAAACCCGTTCTTAACTAATTTCTTCCCATAATATTTTTGGCCTTCCTCTTTTGCACGGTATGTTGATTAATACGGTAGGTATCACCAGCTGGATGTGCAGTAGACTTCCAGGCTGATGACATCAGCTGGTGTAGGGATCACTAGTCGGCTAGCTACTTGTCTGATTCAAACATATAATCTGTGTAACTAGGAGTTATTTCCGGGCTGTTATGCTGTGGTCTGCTGGAGTTTGAGTACCCAGATGTTATATTGACTCTGGCTGTGAAAGCCTACACTCTCTCATATAATCTGTGGATTTAAATGACAATATTTAAGAGATAAGCAATAGTACAAGTTTCCTGCAAGTGATGTGTGTAATCAGTAAGAAATTAAAAGATACCTTACACCTGTACAGTTGCTTCCTGCATCAACACTGGTTGGAAAGTCACACCATCAGGTATTTTGTATCATAGATTCCCCAAAAATGTTAAGCTAAGAAAAATGGGTTCAGTTATGTACAATGGGGCGATCATTTTTCTCCAGGTAATTCCCGCATTTGTCCCAAACATTTTGAAAGGAAGATTATGAAAGAGACTTCAAAGCAGAGCTCTTCAAGCTTGCTGCTAAAAGAATATTAAAAAGCAATGCTGTGCCACATTAAAATTTAAATTTATCTAGTCATTTATATCGGGAAGTTAACAGTCCTAGGAAAAGAAGCAAAAACGGCTTCAAAACAGAGATGCAAAGAAAATAGTAAATTCTCTGTTAAAAGAAACAAACAGCAATTCAGAAGTAAGTACAGAAAATATCTCTGAGAATCCTGTTACATCTCCCTTGTCATTTAACACTGCATCTACAAATACAGATGACATTAAATCTGAACTCGAAGCACTTAGAAATCAAAAGTTTAAGATTGGAACAGAAAATAATACTTTTGGAAAATGAATTGCAAAAAGCACAGTTGGAAATGTATACGTTAAGAAGTACTGAATGTGCATTCCAGCAAATGTTCTCATTTTGTCAGTAGCAAGTTTTACTGACAGGGAAATTTAAAACTTGGGACCCTAATGACATTTCAAAGGCAATCACTTTGAGATGTAAGAAAGCATATGAGTATGTGAGAGAGTGCTTTAAATATCCTCCACCAAATGCTATAACCATCAAAACATGCTTGATTCAATTCAGGAATCATTAAATTAAGTTTGTGCATATTGCAACATAAAGCAAGTTCTGCTAGCAAGTTTGAGAAGGACCTTGTGCTGAGCTTTGATGAGATGAAAGTGAAATCCGATTTTTGTTATGACAACACAGAGGACACAATTCGAGGTCCGCACAATTATCTGCATTTACTAGTTCTACGCAGCTTAGCAGGAAAGTGGAAACAACCAATATACTACAATTTTGATGAGGCAGTGACAAAAGAATTGCTAACAGACATTGTTCAAATGATTAGAAGAATATGCTTCTGGGCTGAGAGGCCGTGGTCCACTGGCCTCCTTCATTCTCCCAGACGTTTCGTTTGCAGCTATGGTAAGCATCATCACTGGCGATGATTTCCATCAGGATAGCTACTCCATTGGCAACACGAGGCTGAGTGAACCCTGGACCAGACTTCTCAGTGGGAAAAAATCCCCACGCCGGTGTCGGGGATCGAACTTCCTGCAGTATGGGCCCTCCCCTAGTATTTGCCATTGCATATTATCGGGTACTACATATAATGCGATAGTACACCAAGCCTGTACAAGAGTTATGGAAAGCAAAATGACACTGCTGTGTTCTAATATTGAGTCATTCCATGTCAACTCGAACACTTGTGATAATGTAAGGGCTACCACCCTCTAGGAGGCAGAGATGAATGAGAGAACCGAAGGGGTGCTATCAGACTTGCAACTAGACGGGCACACCACAGACGCGTGGAAGTCCCTAACCTGTGCTAAGATGTTTTCATCCCGGCGTAAGGCCCCGCCAAGCAGCCAGCATCACTTCGTGAGTCCGGAGCAGTATCGTACGAAGCGTCCCACCCCCTCTACGGAGGACAAGGGCCACCAGATGCCACCCAGCGGCGAGAACAGCAGTTACCATGTGTAATCATCCATGGCATATGCTCGACACTGCCCACACTACATGCCTGGAACTGTGCCACCTGAAAGATAGAGAAATGGAATGAAAGGAAATGATGAAAAGGAAACCGTGGAGGACGCAGCGGCCGGGCAATGAGGGTAACTTCTGCATAGAGGAGACGACCTTATGTTTAATCATGACTGATTTGGTTCAACGTAGTTACAACTACTATTTTAAACCAATTCAGATTAGTTAACCACAGAGTTAAAAATAAAAAGTTAAGACTAGTTTAAAGGTGTAAACTTATCTCCCGATTTTAAAGTTTTTGATAGTTGCTGCTTGAAAATTTCAAAACTACCAAAGGAACAAACCACAACCCAGTTATGTGTGCCTAGTGCTAGAGAAGTTCGGTTGAAGAACATGAAGATCCACATAGTAAGTTATTTAATTTCTCTGTACTTATTTTGAATCCCTAAATTAATTTTTTCTAGGATATTATCAAACTGCGTTTTAAATTTTTTCCCGGTATTTTAGTGTAGGAGGTTAGCAGTGTTAATGACTTTGTGAAAATAGCAAATATTAAACTAATTACTTTTTTGTATAACGTGTCAATGAAAAATATATTTCAATATTCAACATGAGCCAAAGATCATATTTATCTGAAGGATAATACCAGATATATTTATATTTAAGTAGAACGGTGTGCTTAAAATATCCGAAATTTTATTTACCAAAATAATTAAATCGGACTAAAAAAATACGTGTAGCATTTTTTCATTCACAGAAATGTACCTAAATTTAATATCAATGGCATCGGACATGTGAAGGTCAAAGCTGGGTGATGCTTGAGCTCCGCGGCCAAGGTTTTAGGACAGGGGAAGACAACTCAGGGCCGTGTGACTTACTTAAACGAAGAGCCAGCTTGTTACGTTCGTGTGACGTCAGGCGAGAGCGGTGTATTGCTATTCTACCTAGATCAGTAGCGCTACTTGCACGAAACTGAATGAATATGAAAACACTCTTCAGCCTAGTCTGAGGGTGCTTATTTGTTGTGTGAGTGATCTTAACGGCGTTAGTGCGAATTTTGTCTTTTTGTTGACGTTGTGTAGTGTTGTGTGTAGTGGTTTGTGTTCAGTTCCCCGAGTTTCACACCAGTTTGAGATCAGGCTTCAAGATGTAGAAACATTGTCAACTGCGATTCAGATCTTTGCGACCCCGTATTCATTGGATGTTAACAATGTTTCTAGCAGGTAGCACATTGCATTGATAAATTTACAGTGCGACGATTTGCTGAAGGACAAATATAAACACAAGGAAGACTTGGCTGATTTTTATAAGAATGTTCCTCAAACCAGATTTCTGAGGTTGTATGCCCTTGTTGCACGGCTATTATGTATGTTTGGTTCTACGTATGTGTGCGTACAATTCTTTTCTGTTATGAACCTTTCTAAGTCAAAATCCCGAAGCACATTGTCAGATCACAATCTAACATACAGTCTTCGGTTACAAATGTGCCGTACATTACGCCCTAACATTGACAAACTAGTTAAAGAAAAGCGAAACGGCAAATGTCGGGAAATGTCCCCCTAACTGTTCTGTATAGCTCTCCTCTAGCTGAGGCAAAATAGTTATAATTTCTGTTCTATTTGCGTTATAACATGACTGTTCACATAAACTAGAGTTTAAATATATGGCATAAAGCCGAAATGTAATTATTTATAATCTGTGACAATTCCGTAATTGAAACAGCATTAAAATTACGATGTCCCGTCTTCTCCGCTGTGACGTCACACGTTCAACTGCGAGGCTTACGTGAAACTCCGCGCAAGCTCGTTCAACTGGCTTTGAGTGGGAACATGTGAGCTTAGTGAGCTGACGTCACAGCAGCGATACCTGTCTTCCCCTATTTTAGAATAAACGTTAACATTAATACTTGTGCAAGTGTGACAATTCCCAAGCTATAATTTCGGTTATATTTACTCTTTAGTATAATTATCTATATAACTTGCATAAAAAAGTAGCACTATCGGAAACTGAAGGTCAGCATTTTTTTCATTTTCGTGAATGATAAGTTTCATTTAATGGTAAACGAACGCTTTCATGACCAGAGTCGTAATTTGTAAACTGTGCCTCCGGCCTAAGAGGCCGTGGCCGATTTTAAAAATTCATTATGTTTCTGCTGCAAATTCGCGGGACTTTATGATATGTGGGGAAGCTAGGAAAGATGTTGGCAGCACTGCGAGCATTTCGATTTGATTAATATTGATAGATCGCTCAAAAACAAAAACCAAAATAAACTAACCTCGAAAGCCTTAAGCACTGCACTGATATAGTGTGAATTTTCTCGTGTATAGTGTTTCTGAGTTCTTATTGAATGCTCCAGCATGTATGTCACGATGTATGTCCAAGAAATACGACCGGAATAGTCTGTCCATTACTCAAACGTCCACTTTTGGATAAGTGGTAAAGAACGTAAATGTTATATGTTTTTGTAGCTTATTGACATTTATAGCAGAGGAAATCGATGAAATATATTTCATGTCAATCTGTATAGTAAATGAATGATATTCATAGCAGCGCAAAGCAAAAACAAAGGGAAATATCACTGTTAAGAGGTGAACCAAGACAGCAAAAATATAGTAATTGCACGTTTTCTGAATGTAGAAACGTCTAAGGAAAAAAGGCCTTTTTCTGATTTCCGAAAAGAACCAATAAAGATGCCAAATATTCCGTGTAAGTGATCAAAAATACAGACCTTGATGAGTTGTGCACTAATGTGCTTTTCATATGTGCACTGCTCTTATGAAAATATTCGAAATTGAACTCAAACTTTTTAATTTCCTAAAAACAGTATTAAACAATAAAGTAACAATCAAAATATGCCTTCTGCAACAATAACAAAAGGATATGCTTCTAAGCTGTTAGTTGTCAACAAATATTTTATTGAACGGAGAAATTTCAGTAATTTAATATTTAATCAGTAAAAGGTATATGCATATCCCTCTCTTACTGGTTGAATTCAATGCTTCGTAAATTATTATTTTTTTAACAGCCCCAAAACAAAAAATGGGGTTAGCTCCGTATGGCTAATGGTAGTTAAGTGAGTATGCTGAGTGGTTATTAAAGTTTCAGAAAGACTTTGTTAGCGATTTCAGGCTAGGTACATATTTGTCTTGAGTTAGTAAGGAGTAGTTGGCATTTTAGCTAAATAGGGTTTTAGCAACAGTGATATTTCAGCTGTGTTCTCCCGTCACTTTGCACTACACTTCTCTACTTCTAAAAAACATGCCTTAGCTATGCTTTGTTTCTCAGGGCTCTCAGTATCTGAATGCTTTGCAGCTTAGAGCCCGCTGCATATTTTGCTGTACTGTTATTTATGTGTACACCTGCACTTTTGCATTATGCTCATTACAGCTAATGAAAGTTCTTCTAGTAATAGAGAATTTTAACACGAAAAACTGATCAACCTAGTACCATTTTTAAAACAGACTAACCAATATGAAGAAATTTTGTCCCTGTACATCCTTACACCTGTTTACTTCTAGTAGGCTTGAGTTTATATTTGAAATTATTTACCTCATATAGGCAGGCTCCTTTTATTCCATTCTAGCAGCATTTTCTTAAGAGGAAATGGGAGGCTTTGTGATTGTTTTATTCAGCTGGATCAATAAATTCTCTATTGGGTTAAAATCTGGACTCTGTGGGCAAAGATATGACTTTTGGGCAGTTATGAAATGGCCTTTCCTGTAAGTATATATATGATGCTTTGGTCACTGTCTTGTTAAAATTTAAATATATTTCTTATCCCCGATTTCTGTGCATATTAGCCAAGTTTTTCCCTGACAATTTTGAGGTACTAATATTTGTCTTTGATATTTTCAATGAAAACCAAATTTTGCACTCCACTTGCTGATAAACACTTTCGTACGGACCTTTGGGTTTTACTGTAGGGTGTAACTTCTTTGTGTCCAACTCCGTATTGGGCTTGCACCAATCATGAATCCTCCCTTTTGTATAAAAAATCTAAAAGAGACTTTCTTCAACAAAAATTACATCACTGCACCATTCTAGATTTGTTTTGTATTTTTCTTTAGCAAACTATAACCTCCTTGCTCTGTTAATTCTGTTTATATGAGACTTCTTTTTTCTGATTGCTCTCCCATTGTAATCTTCCTTTTTGCGAGGATCATACTGAAAGTAGTGAACAAAAATTGTAAAAAGTTGCACCTTTATTTTTTAGATAAACCAAGCATCTTGTTGTAAGCTACAGACTTTTCTCTCACTTTTCAACATAGTCTCCATTTCTTTGCACATGTTTTCCCCATCATTCTGTAGTTTGAAAATGTCCTTCTGATAGAACTCCATTCCAGTGCAAAAAGACACTGACATGATGCTTTTTTAATATCCTCGACTAGCTCATGGTGTTGATCTCACATATGTTCCTTAACAGAACAAAAACTATGGCAGTCAGAGGATGCCAAGTCGGGACTGTAGGGAGAATGTGTAAGAGTTTCTCACCCAAATGTTGTGATCCTCCCCATTGTGGTGTGGGCAGTGTGAGGACGTGCATTATCCTGTTGCAGGATGCAACATGAGCATGTTTGGCAAGTTGTAAAGTAAAGGTCGGGAATGTTGACACTGTTCAGACTTCATAAATACTGCTTGGAAATGTTAAGAGAATACCGCCCCTCGCTTCTTATTGTGGTAGATGATAGCCAAAGGCAAGGTTTTTTGGTGATAATTATTTGAAAAATTCACATTAATAATTTAAGTTAGTAGTGTTTCATGTTGAATATTATACTAAAAATTTGATTAATTTTGAACAAATATTTGGGTAAAATTAATACACTTACATATTAATGAAATTAATTACACTACTTTCCAATCCAGATATAATCCCCCAGAGACCAAGGAAAACAGCGGTTGCAGCCTTCCGACTATTGACAAATCACGACTGCTTAGCAAGTCATCTGTACAGAATAGGTATCTCAGCCTCACCAATATGTGTCCTGTGTAACGATCCAGCAGAAATGAACGAAGACCACTTGAAGACCTGTGAAGCATTAAGATCAGAAGAAACTACAGTTCAAAAGTATTGGAAAGCACGAATGCTAATGGCTTCATTGCCAGATGCAAGGCACTAGAAAACAACAACAACAACAACATATTAATGAAATTAAAAGTAACAGGTGAGTAATGTTACTATAACATTACTGTTCAAAATTTCTCCAGATTAAAACATTTTATTTTTATCATGACGTGAATCACTACATATATCATGTGTCAGACATCAGGGCCATTGCGCAT
Source organism: Tenodera sinensis (assembly GCA_030765045.1). NCBI lineage: Eukaryota > Metazoa > Arthropoda > Insecta > Mantodea > Mantidae > Tenodera > Tenodera sinensis. The sequence goes on from CM060972.1 coordinate 56,945,406, forward strand.
CAATCAGCATCACCATATTACAACATACATCGAGTTGTGACACTTTCACTTTTCATAATTGCCCTTCTGTCTGTTGCAACCAAGTTATATGTAGAAAAAATCTCTCGTTGTCAGCATTTGTACTAGTAACCAAAGACATTGAAGGGACTTTTCACAGAAAAAGTGGTAACATTCACCTTTTGCTTTGAGTGCTAAGAGTGCTGTTACGATATCAAATTTGGTACTATGGCCTCCCTGTTCAACATTAGCACAAAGTTCTTTATGCTTTAAGTTTATTACGGTGGTTTTGATAACACGGAAATGTGACCTTGTGAGATAACCTTTTATTGTAGCCTTACTGATTGCATTGTCAGGTAGCTTTCTTTGTCTCTACCAATAATATTTATTTTGTAGTATTGTTACAATTTGATCTCAAAAGAAGCCGGGTTATTGAATGTATAAGAAGTAGGTGTGAATTCTTTCATTGCCATCAAAACGAAAAACACCAGCAACAATGAGTCAATGAGTAAAAAACTATTTTTCTAAGCAAAATTTTAAAAAAGTATATATTTCTCATTTATTGCTAAAAAAACAAAATTGTTCTCAAAAATATGAACAAGTCACAAAAAAAATAATCCCATATATTATTTATAAACTATGTCAAATGCATGCAAACCAGTTTGTTCTGTAATTGAACAATTTTCTCATTTATCATTAAAAACAAAAGCTCTTGCCTCTGCTAATAGCAAATACAGACACACGGCGGAACCAGTTTTCTATGGCTGGCCTAGTTTGGACTTTAACATGTTGTAGGTTTGAATGCATGCATGACAGCAGTAGACATATTGGCAAACAAAACATTCACTTCTTCAGTCCTACTCTGATGCCAGACTGTACAGATAATGTATTGAATAATATTCAATATCTGCTTTAGCTTTCACAATAGATTCAATAGACACATTGACTTAATTGTATCAAAATCGCTAAAATGCCTTGGCTTTATTATTCGAAATTCCTATTCATTTAAAGAAAAAACTTTAATTCAACTTTATAATTCATTTGTGAGACAAAAACTCGAATATGCATCTATTATTTGGAATCCTAAGATGATAATGCATGTCACCGCAATAGAAAAAGTACAATAAAAATTTCTAAAATACTTACTATTTAAAAGAACTGGATATTATCCTACTTACACAAACTATGAAACCCTTTTGGAAATTAAGTAAAAATTGAAGCTATTAACAGTGAAGCAACAAGATTCTAAAATAAGAACAAATTAGAAACTAAAAACTTCACTTATCTTAGTAAGTGAGCTGGATATAGCTTGAAACCCCTGGGTCAGGAAAATAAAAAAAGGATATCAACATACTAAGATAAGTGAAGTTTTTAGTTTCTAATTTGTTCTTATTTTAGAACCTTTTGGAAATATTTAAACTTAAAACTTTGAAATTTAGAAGAGATATTGCAGGGTTAATATTTCTGTATAAGGTATTGCATTTGATTATTGATGATATTAATATTACAACAAATGTATCATTTTATGTACCCAATAAAATAAGCAGATTCAGGAGGCTTTTCTTCACCTCCAGAGTAAATACAGAAATCCATAAAAATTCACCATTACACAGAATTATGGATTTATATAACAAGCTTCATCATTTCGATGTAGATATTTTCAACATGTCTGAAACTCAATTTAAAAATGCTACAACTAAATTGGTAATAGTAGTATCGTTGCTGTAATTAGGAATAGTAGAAAAAATTACTTACCATACCACCTTCACTTTTTTTTTTCTTTCTTTTTCTTTCTTCTTCTTTTTCTATAATTGTTTCTATTCCTTATATTAGTTTATGTTCATTTATGTTTTTCTTGTATTTTTATTTGAGTGCGTATATTATTATATGTAAACATCTATGTATGATGAACATTGTAATTGGGCTTCCAAGCCTGTTATGTTCATAAGAATAAATAAATAAATAAATAAAATAAAAAATAGATGAATTTGTTATTGAACTTTTTATTTGTTATATTTGAATCTACCATCATGTAAAATCTGTGCACTTATACTCCTAATATCCTGTATGCAGTAGGTTGTACAGTGTGATTCTCTTGCTAGAGACCCCAAACTTTTGCCCATATTTAGGTCATTTATGTGAATTTTGTGTATAATACCTTGAACCATGCACTGTCACATCAAATGCTGAAAATGATCACCTCCCACATCCAAACACATTTGCACACGTTGCTCCAAATTCTGGAATACTTTTATTAAAGTGTCCTGAGTAATGGCTTCAATCTTTAGACGTATAACATCTTTCAACTCTGCAATTGTATGCAGTCTATTTCTGTATACCTTTCCCTTCAGATATCCCCACAGAAAGAAGTCAGGTGGTGTTAGGTCAAGAGATCTTGGTAGCCAAAGATTTTTTGAGATGATTCGATCCTCAAAACAGCTTTCGATTTGCTTCATGCTTGCATATGATGTGTGACTTGTTGCATCATCTTGTTGGAAATATCCGTGAGTTAATTCATCATCTGTTAACTGATTGGCAAAGTCTGTGAATATTATAATGTATTCTTCAGTGTTTACTGTACTCTCATGAAAAATAGGGCCAATAATATGCCTATGAGATACTGCACATTGCATTCCAATTTTCTGTGCATGTGGAGGTTCTGCATGTAGAACATGAGGCCCATGTTCTGAGAGTTTATGTAGCCACTCAGATGAAACCGCGCTTCATCCATGAACCAAATACAGTCCAAAATCACAGGATCAAGGTTTGAAACCATACACAGAACTGCACACGTTTTTTGTGGTCCATCGGTTTCAATTCTTGAACAGATGTCACATGGTAAGGGTGGAGTTTTGCTTTCTTAGCAGCTCTTTGGCACAAAGAATATGGAACATTAATTTCCTGAGAAAGTCGTCACAAGGACTTTGATGGTGACGCCAGTAATCATTCCTTTAAATTCGGCCTGAAATGCCCTTTGACATGGTTTAAATGCACCTGTTTGCCAGTATTTACGAATGAGAAACACACGTTTTGCAGTTGTGTATGACGTTGTCAATGTTGCTTCCAAGCCAGCACTGGAGAATAGTGCACGGAAACCATTTGTGTTACTAAGCAGAGCCTAGGTCAGTGACACAGTCCAAGCCTATTAGGAGGGGTGGGGCACTACATTGCATTGTTCAAGGCATGTCCATATGGGTTTTCATCACAAAAGTTAATGGTTTGAATACGGGCGGGGCTTTGGGGTCTCTAGTGAGAGAATCACACTGTATTATTGTGCTATTCAAGTGGTTAACATGCACAGTCTCAATGGGTGTGATAAGATTGCAGGTATTCAGTGTTGCAGAAAGCAACGTCACATTTTCTCCAAGTAAGCATCCACATTACACACGTGGCATTTATTTCTTAAAGTAGCAAGTGAACAATAACATTAGCAAGGTTCTTATTAAATGCAACAAAAGTACTACACAATGCTAATAATGTCAAACCACATTTTGTACTTACATTACACTGTGTCTTTGCTGTCGCTGTTATTTTTACTCTCACGTATAATGGACGAAGCACTGCTGTGTGAAACATCATGCAGTTGAAATTTTTGCTCTTGTTGATGATGCACTGAACACATCTTACCCATACTCTCGAATCTGTACACAGTACATTCTCAATATTTTACACATGCTGTCGCTGTAGAGAGAGTTACATTTTGCTTTTTTATGGCATATTTAAGGTGTGCCCATATCAGCTCAGTTGGATTGAGACAACAATGATGTGGCAACCTTCATGGCCACGGTCTTTTGCCATTTCGTCTATTATATACACTTTCTTTATATTGACTTTCCGAATTTTCTCCAAAAGCACAGCTTTTATAGGAACTGGACGGGGTAATTCTAAATTATATTCTTCCATGAATCTGATCATTTTGTTCTTTCAACTGAACATGGTGGGAATTTTAATCTTTGGCCTTAAATGATAAGTAGCACACTTAGGGGGAATATTTTCCAAAAGTGTGTTCTTGAACTAAGCTTCAAATATTTCAGCATTCATCTTGTGTTATGAATCAGCCAAGAGTTCCCAAATATTTTTAGAAGACGAATATAAGCAGCTGTCAATCCAACCCTGGCTACCACCTGTATTCAGTATCATTATTCTTTTTCCATGTGACACAGGGGCTGTCATCCCAACCTTTTCTTACAAATTATGAGTATCATTCCAAGACTCATCTAAATAAACTATGATGCCCTTCCTGTCTGAAAAAGTTTAGTCTACTCAAGTACTGATTTCTCCATGCCAGAATCCTGTTGATTCCATAATCATGCATCTCTTATTTAACGTCCAAAATCAAAAACCTAACTTCACTAGCAACTGTCTATACTAATCCCTTTTGTAAGGTGAATCACACACCATTTGAACTTTGTCCAGCAATTCTAGCACTGTTGGTGCCTGCCCTGTTTTTATAAAACCTATATACCTCTCTAGGAACTATGTTGTGAAAGTATCGATCTTCCCTAATTTTGGTTTTCTGCTCCCCTTCTTTTTGGGATTATGGGAAGTCTCTGTGCAACTTCACTCATTGTTTGTCTGCTTAAGCAGTTTCAATGATAGGTTCCATCCCTATTTTATTGACCTCCATATACTTAAAAACATTACATATTTGTTGGGACTTCTTAGTCAGTGTTCCTAAAGGTGGCCTGCTTCCTTCACTTTCTGCCCCACAAGCAACACTTCATTATTACTGTCACCACTGTTTTCACTTTGAGGAAAATTAGCTGGATTATTACACTATCTCTACCATCAAAGCTAGAATCAATACGTCCCAAGACCTCCACTATTTAAGAACACACAGTAAACACCACTTACACCTGTGAAGTTCACAAGACGTGACATGAATTAGAGAAAACAGCAAATATATTGCAATTGAGGTAACGTGGGGGTAACATCTATCTGTCAGTTGCGATTTCTATGCATTCATTGGCTGAAGTGATGCTCTCATTGGTGCAACGTAAAACATTGGCGACTTCTGAAAATAATCAGTGTATTATCTGAGAGGTTTCTATTAAACAAAGATAAAGCGCATGTTAACCATTAGAGCAGCACAATTATAACTGTTCCTTTGACTCCAAAAGAGGAAATAAGTGATACCATTGCAATCAAAGGAGAAGCACTTAAAAATCGTATGTATTTATTATGTTAATGTTATATTTCAGATTCTGCAATGGAATCTGTGATTAAGATTGAAATCAAGGAAGAGCAATTCACTTTGGACAGCTCATTTGTTAAAGTGAAAAATGAACCAGAAGAGAGCCCTATTTCTGTTTCTCATTTTAAGACTGAAATGAAGGTAAGGCCAATAAAACTAAAAGCATAAACTGAATAATTGTAAAATAAAGGTACCAATCTTTTAAATTTTATGTGTTTCTAAAGCCGAACTATTTCAAACTTTGAATTTTTAGACTCGTGCCACTACGTTGCTAGGTAATGTGCAACAATATCAGCTAAGAACAAAGGCCATTTCCAGACAGTTTAAGAAGCATCAATTGCCAGGCATGTTACAAGAAGGTTTGCTAAACACTGATTTCCAGAAAAATTGTCGTTACCTAATTCTTGGCTGTATAGGAGTTGGCACAGTCAGTCAGTTCAGTGTTTGGTCAGTTTTTAGTGAATTTTAAGTCACTCAGTTTGAGTGAGTTGTTAGGGCAAGCTTGTACATGTTTGTATCAAGGTTACAATAGAACAGAACAGGTGAGAGTTGCAAGGTCATGAGTTGTGAATTGTGCTTCAGTTTTAGAGGAAATAAAGTGACATAACTGGACTTGTTGTTTGTCACAGTATACCAGCAATCCTATATTTTCCAGCACTATTTTAGAACTGGTAGGATATATCCCTTTGAAAGTCTAGATAAAGATGAGCTAACAGATTGAATTTACAAACTTATACTAAAGTTTAAACATTGATATTTACAGAGCATCTTCAGTGTCTTTGAAGCCAAGTCCTTGTATACCTTAAAACATTTAACTAAAATTTTCTTTTGTCTTAATTGGCTTTTCTTGTTGTTAAACTGACGTAACAATCAGTATTTCTGTCTTTATTAGAAAGAAAACCATGAGTGTAGCAGTTCAGCAGCTCCCAGTCACAGCCTCTCATTGGAAATTAAATCTGAAATAAAACAACAAAAAGTGGAATATTTCAATAAGGACATCAAAAGTATAGAAGACATCAAAATTGAGGTTAGTTCCATATCTGTTAAATATAAAGTATTAGGGTCACGCCGAAGGTTTTGAGATTAAATGCAATTAAGTTTTAAAAATTTGGATCTGATCATTGCATTTTTCAAAGTATTCTCCACTGCATTCTGTACAATGTCTCATCCTTTAAAACAATTTTTCAAATGCCAAATGCCATTCTTCTTTGGAGAGAGTGCAAATACAGTCTTTGTAAGCAACTATTGCAGTTTCAGTTAATTCAAATCATTAACTTCAAATTTTTTCTTTTATTTTGGGGAATAGAAAAATGTCACACGGTACCATATTTAGACTGTAGAGAGGATGGGACAAGTATTTGACTACTTGTGCAGAAATTGAGTTGTTTTTCATGTAATGTGGGCATAGGCATTGACGTGGTGCAACAAACTTCCATGCAGATTAGTCTTAGGACACTGTGTTCTCAGTTCATTGAAGGCTTGTGGCAGACATTTTGAGGTGTACCATCTAGCAGTGACAGTCTTTTGTTCCACAATCGGAATTGTCACAAAATGGCCACTAGCTGAGAAGAACTTTTTCTGATTACCCTTCCCGTATGACTTACAAGCCTGTGTCTAGGGTCAGATGCCTGTTGGAGAGCAGAGGAACCTATGAACTGGACTGGACTGGAAGTGGGTGATCAGCCTAGCACCAGGTATGAGAGTGAGGAAGAGGATGATATGAATTGTTGGCAAAATGGATGATTGGAAAGGGTATGATGGAGCAGTTGGCAAAATGAGTGGCAGGATAAACTGGAGGACCCAGAGAAAACCCGCCCAGGCACTGCTTTGTCCACCACAAATACCACATGGTCCCTGGGGCCGAACCCAGGCTGCCTTGGCGATAAGTGAACGGTCCAACCACTCAGCCATGGCACTGCTTAGCTAAGAAGAACAAACAGATAATCTTATTGCCACACTTCTTGCTTGCCTCACTTTTGCTCAGACTCAGACTGATGATTGTCACTTGGTTTCCTCATCATATGCTTGTATGACCTGTTACAATGCTAAATATTATTTGCATCTTCCTCCATCAAATTTTTCTATATTCAACAAATATGTATAAATAGAGATGGCTTCACTTATTTTTGATTTATGTTGTGAATATACAGGTAAACTGCGGTTTCACGATAATTTAATCATGTCCTCAGTACCACTAAATATTATTCTCTCCTAAACCGAAAGTTATGTTGTAACTAAGGAACCAGTGCTTCAAACTAGTTACTGAATTCAATGGAAAATCTGAAGCTATTAACAGTGAAGCAATACAAATCAACAGATGTATATAAATGTTTAGGGACTTGGCTTCACTTATCTTTGGTTCAGTTGATTTGACTCACAAAAAAAAAAAAAAAAAAAAAAAAGAATATGAAAGTGCCAAGTGTAGTCATTACTTACTACATGCGAATATAGCGGTCAAAGTTAACTTAATGGAGATAAACACTAATAGGTAAATACTTGGATTATTTGTCAGTTTATATAGGATCATATGACAGCAAAAGCTTAAAACAGAAATGAAGTGAAATAGAGAATACTGTAAACTAAATTCTGTCGCACGCCACTCTCTTCTTCTTTAACTATCTGCTACCATTACTTGACTTGACACTTGCTAAGCCTAGCCCCATGATTTTCCTGCTACCCCACTTGACTTGGCTTAGCGAGAGTGAGTGGACATCTATTTGTGGAATCGTGTTGGGAATGGATCGGTGGGGTATATTGTGGTTACATATAATACCAAATGCCTTTTCCTTGAATATATTTTGAAAACATAAATGAATACAAGACTTAACACGGGCGGTGTTAAGTAACAAGAATATACATAAGAACATTCAAAGTATGGTGAATGATGAAATATATATATATATATATATATATATATATATATATATATATATTATGAAAATGTAGTAAAAATAAGCACAATTACATAAAATAGACATAAATGTAAACTATTCTTTGCACTAAGTAATAATTCCTTCCTGACTATTTGACTTCCTGAGCAACACTGGTAGAATGGGCCTGACTCACCAATATAACTTGGCACCCAAAAGTCATCCCATTTAACTACACATTCACTTGATTGTGTTAGTCGGAATTATAACTATTGCCGTTTAGGCTACATTAACCATGATACAAAAGATCACCTATCCTTCTTTAGCATAAAAGCCCTAAAACACTGAACACATACATCTAAACGAAATACAGAACTGTTTGTCTCATCCAAATGTCTTGTGTGCTATGGAACAGGTCCTTCTCCAATTATGTTGAAATGAACATGCACACGGACTGTGGCACATTCCTGCATATCAGCCATGAAGAATAAACGCGTCGTTCCTGCTTAATTCCGTGTATGCCCAGTGTATGCCTGAATTAGCATACATCTCGAAGAAATGATGGTGAGTGCCGACGTTGCTTCTCTACGGAGAAAAGTTGCTCACTTGCTTGCCCCCTTTGACAAGCAAGAGCCTGAAGCATGACCCTGTTGACTTCGATGCGTGCTGACGTCACTGTTGGTGAACCGCTTGGCTCGATGAAGAAGAGCTTGCCGAGTAATGTTAGTAGAATTGAAAATTGCTAAGCCTATCAGCTCATTACAGACAAACATGTAGGAAAGTATGTAAGATACTAATGCTGAGCGCCTCGGCTCGATGAAGACCAAACCATAGTATGTAAGACTCATACAATACGCTTGGTCGAAGCTGACTATACTTTGGCTGACGAAGACAACTGATGGCAGCACCTACGGAGCTTGACTACTCGATGAAGACTGAAGGCAGCATGCTTCCGCGCTGAAGTGAACTACGAAGACTGAAGGCATCGCGCTTCCGTGCTGAAGTAACCTAGCAACTGGTCTGGCAGCCGGTCTTTTATACTGAGTGCGGGGCGTAGCGGGGAGCAAGAGGGGTTGCACTTACCAACCTGACGGCTGTACACCTCTCTAAGGGAAGGCCAGTCAATATCTCGAAGTGATGACCTTCCATGACGTCACAATTCTTAATGTCAATGAAAGATGTTTAGTTGTATCTAAATTTGAGTCAGAACAAAAAGAGTGATAAAGTGCTGTATGAATAAGCTAAGTTGTAGGGAAAATAAATCATCAAATGTATGCAAGTATTTGATCAGTTCATAAATGTTTCGATTGTTCAGTACTCTTTTGGTAAAAATATATCAAGTGCATACAAATGATTTAACATTATGAGAATATCTAAATGTAAGTTGTTTATTACTACAGTTTCTTAAAAATAAATTATTTCTTAAAAAAATGAAGATGATTATGTAGCACAATGTAACTTGTTTCTACCTATATTATTAGTTTATTTTAGGAAAAAATAAAATACCTAAATTAAATGTGTATATAAGTAATTTAAAATATTAAAATTTACCTGAAATGTGGAGATGATTCCACGAATGTGCAAAAGGAAGTGGTGATAAAAATAGCATTGATTGATAGGACTTTTCAACAGGGAACACACCCTGTGTTAGCGTTAACGGTCACAGTGTATTACCATGGACAACAGTGGGCATATGAGTTGAAATGCAGCAACACAATGGCATTACATTTATAAATAGGATAAGTTCCTTTTGAATATAACTTGGCATCAGAATGCTGTAGAATAAAAGCATGTGGTACAAGTTATTATACACAAAAGATGTTTTTCTTAAAAATCCTCTTAGCTGAGATGAACAGGGGCAAAAAAAAGACATGATCAGTCAGCATCTTTGAAGGCCAATACCACTAATAGGGGAAATTTTCTTTTCTTTTAAAAGCACGTCAACATTGGCAGAGCTCAGTGCATATGCAGTATAACTGTTGAGATATGAAATAATGTGTGTTGTAAGAGTACCTTTAATGTGAATGAAATAGTAATAGCTGATAAGTGAAGTAATTTGTTAGATTTTGCATTTATCTCTAGAGGCATAAGTATGCTAGGTTTACAAACAAAGGAATTAAGCCTTATGTACATGTGCATAATTTTGTAACGTATCTACATGCAAGGGGTATTTTTACCTCAATTTGGAAACAAATTTTTTTCCATCAAGCTAGCTAGGAAACTTCAATATGGTTATACATTACATCAGTGTATTTTGAACAATATTTAATGTTTTTGTTTTTATCTGAATAGTAACTTAAAGAAAATTATACATTTAGGAATATCAATGTTACATTTTCAAAAAATAAATCTTAGGGGTAGATACATATCTTTCAAATACACCCTTTGTTGTACATACAGATAATTACCTTTTAAATGGTGTTGTAATACATTAACCTATTAACACCCAGTGGTCTATTTATAGGCTGCTACAGATATTTTTTTATTTAGTTTACATGAATTCTCAAGAGTTGTTTTGACCATGTATGTCATCCTTGTTGTTAATTAATTATGTGAACACATTGTTGTCTCTTAAAAACTAGAATATTGTGTAGCTTATTAATTTACAATAATAAGCTGCAAATGACCAGTGCCTGTGAAAGCATATTATTGTTATATATAATATAACCTTAATATAGTTCATATTATTGTTATTTTCCTTGTTGTGTTTCCCTCCGCACTTCCTGTAATACAATAAACTGTCAATAGAGGTTTATATTATTGCATCACACAAAGAATGTGCCAGTGTAAGCAATTCTAATGCTGAAAATATGATCCTAAAGTCAAGTGATCTATTTATAGACTGCTGGGCACATGGCATGTCAGCACACGGAAAGTCTTACTGACACGATTAGCAAGATTGTTACTTCTGTAATAGTATGCAAGCATGTGCCTCGTGTATTATTTGTCTTCTACAGTTTTTCTGTTTGAAACAGAGTTAACGGACTCCTAAAGTACATATCTCTTATAGCTATTATTTTTGGGGATAAGTGTGCAATTCTGCTCTACCAAAAAATGCAAACCATAATATGCAAGTCTGTTAGTTATTTCTTTGAGCTTTTTATTATTTTTGATTACATTCAGAGATATTATGTGTCACAAATATGACATCATATTCAAAGGTCATATTCGACCACACCACCGATGATGTCCACCGCAGTAGTGGATGAAACGTCGGGACCAAGTTACTCCAGCAGACCACAGCAAATCAGCCCGGACGACTCTTTTAGAATCATAATTATAGTTTCATGCATACATATTACTGTAGAGGTCTAGCCTAATCAATAAAATTTCAAATTGCATAAAAATGGTTGGTGTTATGGAAAAACTGTTATCATTTTCGAAATCAGCGTGTGTTTTTCCATATAAGTACCCAATGTTCATCAAAACCGGGAAACTGTTGCAGGCTAGTGTAATTGACATACCAAGAATTCATTTATGAATAATAAGAAGTTGCAGTATTTGCAAAATTAAATTGCAATGAATTTAAAGCAATATTTTGCTTTCATTACAGGATACCTCTTGGATGGATGAAATAGACAAGGACGTTGCAGTAACAGAATCATCAAGGTAAACATTCTGATTTATTATATAGAAGGCCCTTTGACCTATAAAAGTCCTTTTGACAGACATTTTATCGTGAGACATAAGCAGGCAATTGTTTTAAAATAAATTCGTGGGCTAAACTGCAGGACAAAACATATTCAGACAATCCCGGCCATGCATCAGAGAACAGCTCATTCAAAGGTTGAAGGTTGCTGTGTGTCCATGTGTAGAGGAAACTAAAACATCATGTTAGAATGTATGTTAGAATGTGGCAAAATCAGATGTCCCAGAAGGTATAAAGCTTGATAATATTAATAAAAGAGTACCTATGTTTTTCAGATTACCAAATCCCTCCCTATCCACATCCTCATATAGCCCAGCATCCAACTTTCATTGTCAGCATAACAGAATATATCCATGCTCTGTATTTTATAACCATCACTTACAGAAGCCAGATTGGCCATGTTGGTCATTTGCATCACTTTTTACATTTTGCTAATTTATATGACTTATATTTAAAGCGTATGACTTGCTATTTCCTCATTCCCTCCTCGCCCTCTTTTTTCAAATTGGATCTAAAAATGGTAATTATTATTTATTTATGCCAACAAACCTACTGTTGGTGTTCTAAACATACAAGCCGTGTGCGGGCAATGTTTGAGAGGTAGAACTGGAACTTAAAAATTCAGTGCCACCTGGGATTTGAACCACAGACCCTCTGCTTACCAGGCAGGTGCTCTAACCATTAAGCTACTGTGACAACCTGTCAGAATGACATTGAATTCTCAAACCAGTTCATATTTCTCCCAGTAAACCACAAAGGCAGTCTCACATCAGAGACAATTACCCCAATAGTAACTTACTATTGCAAGTACTTTATGTCCCGGGATTAAGATTTTATTTGTCTGGAAGTAAGATAAGAATAATAATCCTTTATGGCAGGCAATATACATTTTTTATGCTGTTTGGTAGAATCCATTGGGGGTATAACTGCAGATATTTTGATAACTGGTGTCTTAATATGCATCCACATCAGTGTGTTGTTTTTTCATAACGGTTTTCCCACAAACCAATCATAATATTTACTACCTAATGGTTTTTACCTGGTCTTAACTGCACCACAAAATCTACAATGCCCATTATATAGATAGTGTGTTTTGCTTCGCACCACAATGTGTGACCTACTGACCCAGGTATTGAGTTCATTGGCCTTGAAGAAAGCATTGGAACTCAGTTCTAGTACACCATTCATTATCATGAGACTGACCCACCCTACCTCATGCATTCTGTTCCAAACCTATTTAGAGGTACTGTAGAACAGACTAACTTTGGCTGCTTTTTAAACATTCTTGCTAATTTTGGTATGAAGATGTTGACTAAAATTCCTAATTAAATTTGAGAAGATTCCCTGATGTCTGTTGTACCTTTATCATACAGAAAATAATTGCTATGTGTATTAAGGAAAATGAAGCTATTAACAGTGAAGCAACAAGATTCTAAAGTAAGAACAAATTAGAAACTAAAAACTTCACTTAACTTAGTAATGTTGCAAGTTATTTTTGCAAAACCTGACTCGAGTTGGAGTCAACTTGAAACTCAAGTCAGTTTTTGCAAAAATAACTTACAACATTACTAAGATAAGTGAAGTTTTTAATTTCTAATTTGTTCTTACTTTAGAATGCTATGTGTATTATCGTTTATTATATCAACTGTTGAAATGTGGCCAAAGTTTCCTAGAAAACAGGCTAACTTTGACACAGACCTTTCTCTAAAAATATGTTGTTTTTTTGGGGGGGGATTCAGGGTGTCTCAAAACATATATTTCCGGTGAAATCTTGACATCAAATTTTTGGGTGGAATACAATACTTCTCCTACTTACCAGTAGAGAAAGTAAGAAGGAAAGAAAAGTGAAGATGGCATGGTAACTAATTGTATAACTTGAGAGATAGAATTGGAACTGCAAAATTCAATGCCACAGCTGGGATTTGAACTACAGACCCTCTGCTTACCAGGTGGGTGCTCTAACCATTAAGTTACTGTGACAACCTGTTAGAATGACATTGAATTCTCCAACCAATTCATATTTTTCCCGATAAACCACAAAGGCAACCTCACATCAGAGACAATTACCCCAATGGCAACTTACTATCTTAAGTACTTTATGTCCCAGGATTAAATAACCTTCAGATGGTAATTATTATTTATTTATGCCAACAAGCTTACTGTTGGTGTTTCTAAACACACAAGCTGTGTGTGGACAATGTTTGAGAGGTAGAGTTGCAACTGAAAAATTCAATGCCACAGCTGGGAAAAATACGAATTGGTTAGAGAATTCAATGTCATTCTGCCAGGTTGTCACAGTAGCTTAATTCCCAGCTGTGGCATTGAATTTTTCAATTTCAATTCTACCTGTGAAACATTGCCCACACAAGGCTTGTGTGTTTAGGAACACCAAGAGTAACTTTGTTAGCATAAATAAATAATTACCATCTGAAGGTTATTTAATCCGGGACGTAAAATACTTACGATAGTAAGTCGTCATTGGAGTAAATGTCGCAGATGTGAGACTGCTTTTGTGGTTTACCAGGAAAAACGTGAATTGGTTGGAGAATTCAATGTCATTCTGGCAGGTTGTCATAGTAGCTTAATGGTTAGAGTACCTGCCTGGTAAGTGGAGGGTCTGTGGTTCAAATCTCAGCTGTGGCATTGAATTTTTCAGTTCCAATTCTAACTCTCAAATATTGCCCACACACAGCTTGTGTGTTTAGAAACACCAACAGTAAGTTTGTTGGCCTAAATAAATAATAATTGTATTACTATTTCTAATTACAGTAATATTCTACCAGTGTTAGTAATTTACTGATCTACGAATAAGTGCATAATTAGTAGTTGTGGCATTTTTTAATTGAGTTTCAGACATGTTGAAAATATCTACATTGAAATAATGAAGTTTGTTATATAAATATAATTTCTGTGTAATGGTGAATTTTTATAAATTTCTGTCTTTGCTCTGGAGGTGAAGAAAAGCCTCTGGAATCTACTTATTTTATTGGGAACATAAAGTAATATAATTGTTGTAATATTAGTATCATCAACAATAGCCTGTAATACTTTATATAGAAATGTAAATCCCACAATATCTCTTCTCAAATTTAGAGTTTTAAATTTAAATATTTCTAAAAGGGTTTCATAATTTGTGTACATAGGATAATATCCAGTTCTTTTAAATAGCATGTATTTTAAAAATTTAGATTGTACTTTTTCTATTGTACTATGTATAGATATTGAAGGAAATTTATTCATATTATACTGTTGACCAAGATAACATTTTTCAGATTGTATGCAGGATCAGCAAACAGTCTTTCCGCCTCTTGCATCTCTGTAGACTCAAAAAAGATCAAAATAATGGAGCAAAGTCCTGAATGTGACAAAACAGCAGTGTGTGGAGTTATTGAAAATGTTAATGTGTCCAGTTTGAAACAGTATCTTACGTGTGAAATTTGTGGGAAGAATTACAGCTTGTCTTCAGGTTATGAAGCAAATCTTTTGAAAACTGGAGGCAAAATGTCTGTCTGTGAAGCTTGTGCACCAAATCATGTTCATATGTCAATAACTAAAATGCACAATTTGGTTCAAGAGGACAAAAGGTTTCACAAATGCGACATTTGCAAGAAGAGTTTTAGTTCAGCAGGTTGCTTAAAAAGGCATAATTTAAAACATGAAGGCAAAAGACCATACCAGTGTGAAATTTGTGAGAAAAGGTTTACACAGCCATCAGTGTTGAAAAACCATGTCTTGATACATGAGGGCAAAAAGCCACATAAGTGTGAAATTTGTGGAAAGAGCTTCACTCAGGCTTCAGGCTTGAAAAGACATAGTTTTACTCATAATGACAACAGACCATATACATGTGAAATTTGTGAGAAACGTTTTGCACATGCTTCAGAGTTGACAAGGCATTATTTGGGTCATGAGGGTAATAAAAAGTACAAATGTGAAATTTGTAACAAAGGTTTTATTCATGCTTCAACTTTGAAACAACATAGAGTTGTTCATGATGACACAAGATCATTCAAATGTGAAATTTGTGAGAAAAGCTTTAAGTATCCATTTACTTTGAAGACACATTATTTGATTCATAATCGTGAAAGGCCATACAAATGTAAAGTTTGTGGTAGGAGTTTTGCACAGTTGCCAAACTTGAGAAAGCACCATTGGATGCATGAGAGGAAGAAGAAACCGTGTAAGTGTGAACTATGTGGGAAAAGTTTTACTCATTTAAAAATACATTTGAGTTTAACTCATGAGGCTAAACAAGAGCATAAATGTGAAATTTGCAGAAAGAGCTTTAGTCTTTTATCAAATCTGAAAGCTCATATTTTGGTTCATGAAGGTAAAAGACCACATAAGTGTGATATATGTGGAAAGCTTTTTGTTCGTTTTTCACTCATGAACTTTCATCGTTTGATTCATTTTGGAAATAAAAAGCACAAATGTGGCGTTTGTGGAAAGAGTTTTCTTCGTTTATCAAATCTGAAAAGTCATAGCTTGATTCATGAAGACAAAAGGCCACATAAATGTTTAACCTGTGGAAAGAGCTTTGTTCGTATATCAGATTTGAGAAGGCATAGTTTAATCCATGACGGTAAAAGACCACATAAATGTAAAATTTGTGATAAAAGCTTTGTTCAGTCATCAAATTTAAAAGTGCATAAAATGACTCATGAGGTGAAAAAACCACACACATGTAATATTTGTGGAAAAGACTTTACTCGATTATCTTCCATGAAAGCACACAGGCTGACACACGATCAAAGAGGAGAAACTGGTTTGCAAGAACAATCTAATTCAAGTAATGGGCTGGAAAATCTATAGCTTGAGTTAATTTTTGTATCGATTACAGTGAAAGGAATAATGTTAAGAATAAGAAAAACTTCACATTTTTATTTCATCTGACAAATCGTTGCAGAACTGGAGTTTTGTAGTTATAGAATGGAAGAGTATAAACTCAGCTGTGTTCCAACATAACTCCAATTTAAATGTTATTTTATAATGGGTGTTAACCACTATGTTTACAAAATTGTAATTTATAGAGAAAACTAGATTTGCATTTTAGAAATTTCATATTTAAAATATGTAACACTACTACTAGTCTAAAATAATATTTGACTCTCAGTACATGGTATAAAATGCATAATGTTCTGTTTCTTAAGGCTAGTCACTACAATCTGTTTCCTGCATTTTTACTGTTGTTTTTATAGTGATATAACAGTACTTTAAAGTACATAGACAAAAGGGTAAATATATAAATAAATCCACTTCAAAAGTTCCCAAAGTGTAACATTTGATAAGATTTTTGTGTATTATGATTTACACATTCAACTACACGTTTTGTGTGTGCTTTTACAGTTGCAAGCTCTGCAGTAGTTAATAAATTGCAAAAAGTACTTAAGTTGTCACACAAGTTGTAGAGTGTAATATTAGTTCCCAATCACCAAGTTCTTTGTTTCTTGAGGGGATCAACTACATTAATAATCTGGACATTCCTTGCTGGCCCAATGTGGCACATTCTCAGAATGCATCAAACACTCATTGTAATAACACCAGTGGAGGAACATTACGTTCTTAAGGGGACCCAGAAAATTGTATGCTTACAATGTTATAATTCTAAAGTTTAAGAAACATTTTCTCAGAAACCATTAGGAGCATAACAGTGAAATTTTTACAGCTCATTAAGTGGGCATTTATGAACACTTTAACTAGTAATCTGCTTGTCTTTATAAAGGAGTAATATATTTTTTATTAAATATCTATTTTTTTTTAAAAAAGTTATTTGTTTTTTAATTACCTCATTACTGATAGGAAATTTCAGAAACCATTCTATTAAAATGTGTAGCACATGTTTATAAATACCTGTTGAAAATTTCAGTCCTCTAGGTTTAACAATTTCAATAAAATATTCTTTAATTGTAGAAAAAATAAATTTGCAGAAATTGAACAATAAAAAAACACTACCTTATCAATACATCCCTGCACCTTACAAAAGGTTACCAGGGTCATCTTCCAGTTTCCTCTTTACACTCCTAAGTTGTGTCGGATCCTTTTCCAGCAAATTTTGGGCCCTTTCTGCTTTTCAATCCCACTCACTGTCAATCTTCTTCATTGCACTTGTGGTGAAATGGCCAGGTCGTAACTCTAGTCTTCCCAATACATCACACTTTATGATTCTCCCTCTGCTGTATGTGGCAACAGCATCATACTCATTGAAGTATAAAGCTCCTATTTCACAAACACACTCTTGTGAATGCAAGTCCAGATTACATTGTTCACACTTTCCTTGCAGCTTTGTGTTTTTGCCATGAAGACACTTCTCTAATGACTGAGGATATGCAGTCTCTAAAACTTGGTTGATTTCAGTCATCACAACTATTGGCAAGCTGAGTTTATTGCTATAAGGCTAGCCCATGCCTGCCATAGACAACATGGAAAGAGTGCCCATACAGCTTTTTTCATTTCATTCACCCTTTTGGCGTTCTGTTTTATTGCAAGTCCATAATAATTTTTAATTCTATCTATGACTTCATCTGTAAAGCTATTCTTGCCACTAATGGGTTTACCATTGAATAACTTTTTTCCTAATGTTAATTTCAAATGCTTCAGACATATACCTTATACCTTACAACTTTTTTAATTATTTGATCACAATAGAGCTTCATCTCACCTATATCAGGTGGAGGACCTGTTTACATGCACAAACCAGTTCAATTCTCTGACCAGCCTCAGCACAACGTTGTCAACTCATTACATGTGAAAAAGCTGCTTGAGTATTTCTTCACATCTTTTAAGTGATTATTTCAAAACCCTGTGTGATGTTGCATAATTACTACCAAAGCTATGTCAGAAATAAGTTACTCTATCTATCTTACATCTTCATACATTCCTGTGGAATTACGCATCCAAGTTGAATAAAAAGCCATTTATTTTTTTTTTAAATCGGCTGATCAAAGAACAAAATGCCATTTGACTATTTTGTTTGTAATGCTTCTATGAAGCACATATTAGATGGAATGTAATGACTTCCCTTCCATCCTGTATAATTGTTCCCTAAAAAATTCATCTACCTAACATATAGAACAGAAACGATCTTTCAAAAAGTTAGAAAATAATAAATGTTTGACCACTGTGATAGCTGTCAAATGAAACTGAACACAATTCCTTTATAAAATCCGTAATAATTGACTTATGCACTTAAGAACTGTGCCATTTTAAACAGGGCACAGCATTGCATTTTTTTTTTCTTAACCTGATGACCCTTTTGTATTTTCAGAAGCAAAAATTCAAAAAAAATATCTTTTTGTCCATTGTTAGCTTTCCGGGTCCTTTAGGTATTTAGAGAGCTCAGGTATTCATTTAGTGCAGTAAATATGTAGATGTTCATCATTTTGTGTAATGGATAATAGACAAGGCGGTGCCATGGCCAAGCTGTTAGACCGTTCGCCTATCACCAAGTCAGCCTGGGTTCAATCCCAGGAGCTCGTATAGAATATTCATGGTGGGCAAAGCGGCATCTGGGCGGGTTTTCTCTAGTTCCCCCATCACTCATTCCACCAACTGCTCCATCACCTTTCCATTCATTCATTTCATATCATCCTCTGCCTCTTTTTCATACTGGTGCTGGGCTGACCACCTGCTTCCAGGTCTTTACCCTGTCCGGTCTATAGGTTCGTCTGCTCCCTGACAGACATCTGATCCTAGGCTCAGGCTAGTAAGTCCTAGGGGGTATCAGCCCTCCATATGGAGAGGGTAATCAGATGTAGAAGGATAATAGACAAAAATGGGCTAAAAATGGAGAACTCAAAACACACAATTTGTTTCAATATATTTTTAAGTTCCATCGCCCATTTTTGAGATTCATTTTATTTCTGGTTTGAATTTTTCAGGTCTAATTTTATTGAAATGGTGTCACCATTCAGTTGTTTCTAGCAATATCATGGAAAGATGATGGAACTCCGGGACCATGCTTTTAAACATCTATCAAAATTAAATTAAATTATTTTGTTTAACGACACTGTCAATTGCCAGGTTCACACCAGTGTCGCCTGTCACAATGCCGGAATTTCGCCCCACAGGAGTTTTTTACATGCTAGTAAATCTACTGACATGGAGCTGTCGTTTTCAAAACACTTAATAACCATTGGTCTGGGTCGGATTTGAACCCACGACCTTGGGATCAGTAGGCCAGCGTCTAACCAACTGAGTCACCCTGGTTTCTTCTGTCTCCTTTGCACATAGAACAAAATGCGTGATGAAACTATGTGGTTATCCTTATCGAGAAGTCGCTCCGCAGTCTCGTGGAACCAAAATTCCCCTAGAGACGGAAATCCGATGGCAGCACTGCCGCGAGCCTATGGTTATTAATAACGTTCCACGAAATAAAGTATATTATAGATTCAGAATGTAATTCGCGAAAGGTAATGTCGCTAAACAGGTAACCAAGTTATCCTGAGCGGTACGCACCGGCACGGTGCGGAGGAACTTGTTGATGACCCCTTTATTTCTGCAAAAGTTTAGTTATTGAGTTTATTTCGTGGAGTAGTGACTAGTGTGCCAGAAATAGCTTTTCAAATTCTGTAGCGGTCGTGTTTACTTTTTTTTTTTCTCTCCACTTTTTCTTACTGCTATAGCCGTTCTAGCTACTGCCCTATGCAAAGGAATATGCATTTTTACTTTTACTTGGTCCAGAGCTTTAAAACATAGTGGATTATCATCTTTCTGCTTTATTACTTTAGGACCCTCCACGGTGATTTCCCCTTTTCTGAGTTTCCATGCTCAAAAGTTGTTACTTGGGACACCCACTTTGTGATAGGACACTGCGCTGCACAATGGTACCTGTCCGTCACAGCTAAATAACTATAATACACAGCCCGTATTATTAGCCATGTATGGTCTGCACACACACGGCTAACGAAAAAGACGGGGTGTGGCGTGAATCCGAGTTACGTAGTCTTATATATGGCTAATATTGTATACCATCATAATAAAACTATATTTTGGATGAATTCAACGAGCAATTATTTTGGTAGTTCAGAATATGGATGCTTTAGCGATTGTAGCTTTACTTTATTTGGCCATGACCAGACTAGGGTAATTACGACGCTACAGTTCGCTCCGTGGCTAACGAAATAGATAGGCTACGTCGCGAACTGCTGACTTAATTCTTCTAGTCCGGCCATGGCCCAATGAAGTAAACCCAATCGCCTAATACATGCACTTTGTAAACATCGAACCATTTCGGAGATATTCCTTGTTATTTGTGTCAGTTTCGGGAAAACTTAGAACTTTCGTGAAATGGAACGTCGTTGTTCATTTTTACTTTCTCTACTGTAAGTAGGTGAAGTATTGTATTCCACCCAAAAATTCGGTGTCGAGATTTCACCGGGAATATATGTTTTGTGACCTCCTGAATAAAACAAAAAAGCATTTTTATTTATCAGAAAAAGGTCCGTGTGTGTATCTGTGTCTATCTGTCTGTCAGTCTGTGGACAGCATAACTCAAAAACGAAAAGTAGTTTAAAAATCACAGTTGGTATTTAAGTATAATGTCTTTCAAGGATGCGACACGAAGATTTTGAAGAAAATAGCCTCACCCTAAACTACCCTTTACATTGAAAATGTAAATTAAAAAAAATGATTTTCTTGAAAATGGCTCTATCGGTTTTGATTAAAATGTCATATACTTGAGATATTTTTATGACAAGTGAAATGTGTATCTTGAATTTACTGGCTACAGCCCCTGTAGTCGTATTTACTCCGGACTACTTCTGCATAACTGGCAAACCATTAGAGATAGATCAAATCATACTACACAAAAAAATGTAGATCTTGCTAAAATACAGTATTTATGTCTAAATAAATTTTCTTTTATGGCTAATCATTTCGGAGATGTGCCTTGTTATGTGTAAGGGTTTCGGAAAACTTAAAACTTCGTGAAACGGAACATCGTTGTTCATTTTTTTATATGTTGAGCGTGCAAAGAGAACGGGATCTCAAACCTCTAAAATATTTGACTATGGCTCAAATATTTCTCTTGTACCTACAAGGAAATAAGCAATAAGATAATTTGTACATATGTTTATCTCAACTAACACAAAGATATACTATAAGAATTTGTAAGAATGGTTAGTGTAAGAGTAGAGAAAGTTATGTGAGTGCAACACATCAGATTTTTTGAATTCCTTCGCAGGGGGATAGACTTATGCAAATTCTGTATCATTTTTTGTACCTAGAAGTAATTTTAATACATTGCCAGATAGAAGTGGTATATAACCAGCATCCATCTCACTTTTTAATCTTTTAACTGAGTAGCTCAGTTGTTTAGGCGCTGGTCTACTGATCCCAAGGTCGCGGGTTCTGGCCCAGACCGGTAGTTTTTAAGTGTGTTTAAAAGCGACAGCTCGATGTCAGTAGATTTATTTGCATGTAAATGAAGTCCTGAGAAACGAAATTCTGACAGACTCATCTTTAGAATATGTCCCGTTGCACTTTCCCTGAGTTCAAAAGTACCTGGTACTGGTACGATCGTGGTAATTGATATTGTTGTTAACAATCGAACACTCTTGTTAGTCTCATTTTTATGCTCGTTCGTTCATTAGCTGCATAAAAAGACTAAAATGTATATGCTAATGGAAAATGTAAATAACTTCAGCGTTCTTTTAATTAATGGTCTGATTTTGGTCTTAATGAGAAGTTATTGAATTAGTGTAGCCATATGTGAAGCAGTGAGCACTACCTCAGTACATGGTGTGCACTAACCACATCTTCACTACCTGGTTACCATCCATCAATATGGCGAGTCATCCTTTGTAGTTTAGGGGTGACATGCTAGCCTCTGGTTCCTGAGGTCGCGCGTCCAAGCACGGTGGAAGGCAATGGAGCGGTTTCACACCCTTACCATTCCGAGGTTTTACGCCATCGGAATAGCACGCTGAGAATCATAGCAGTTAAGGAGCGTCCTCAAATTAATAAAAAAGAAAAACGAAACACTTCAGCTTCATCAATATTGCGATCAGGTGCTTAACCACAAAACACCAATAGGTAACTTTCGTCGCGTCTCCTATTAGGCTCTATGGTGAAGCACACAGTGAAGCAGGCATAATTCTATACTCTCTGGTAACAGTTCCTGTAAGTCACAGTTACACAGTGAACACTATAACCTCTGGAAACTAGGAAAATTTCCCGCATTCTTTATGTATAGGGCACGTAAAATCCCGTCAAGTAGAAGAATAAGAAAATTGTGCACATTGTGCACGTGTATCTACTTGGAATGACTATTGGCAGTAGCGAAGGTTAGGAAATTGTTTACCTACCCAGGACTTAAGGTTATCTTCGTAGCAGGTGCAAAATGGGAAAGAAAGGCAAACGTTTGTTGTGGAAGCCAGTGCATTTAACCGAAGATGTAGTCTCAAAAGGCGTTGAAGGCCTGGTGGGAATCGAAGAGCTGGTGGACTATGACGTGGGAAGGTTGAAGGGACACCGTGGAGCGCGGGTTGCCACCATAAAATCAGTAAGTTGTTTTTCTCATAAGGATGAGAAAGATGATACAAATGTTCAAGCTATTTGGGTGCCCCTACATATAAGTCAGATCACTTAAAAGCGATGGTGGCTGGCCCCAATGACTTTAAGGAGGCAACATCATGTTAAATTACTATTTATTAACTCAGGACAATTTTGCAGCTACCCAGGATTCGCTAACGAAACAGCATTTTAGCCACCTATGCAATCTCAAAGTGGGTCTACGTTCATTCAGGATTAGAAGCACTTAGCAGGCTATTTGTAGAAAATTAAGGGTTAGGTTTTAGTTAGCATGCAAATATATTAGACGATGGTATTTTAATAAAAATGCCGTTCCATCACAAAGAGTGGACCTTCTTAATGGTGAAAGAACTATTAAACTTGGTTGAATAATTTTTTATAGTATTCCACAAACATGCATTCATACACATTTTGTCTCGGATATTGTTTAGAAAAGCTTACGCAAGCACTTGGTCAGAATTTCCGCAAAGTCCCACTCGGCAGTGTTTACGAATGGTCACGAAGTTTGCCGAAGTTGCTGTGTTAATGCAGCTCTGCCAACAGCAGAATGTCCCTAGGAGTTTGTTGCCAATAGTAAGTTTGAATGCTAGTCGTGCAGTGAAATCTAGTGGGCGATTGTGAACTGGCAAGTGGAAAGTGAGCTGTTCTAAACTTGAGCCTTTTGTCTCTGTAATATTAGGGAAGTGCAAAAGTTAGAGGCATATCAAGGTGGGTTGTACTAAAGATTTCAGCAAATATCCATTTGTTCCTCTTATCAGCGCTGCCACATTTGCGGCTTGCATCTTACCTGCTTGAGTTGAGAACATTATCTTCATTACTTATGCTTGGATAAACACCTGAAAATTATAGATGTCAATATTATAATTAGATAGAAATTTGTTTTCTGATCTTGACTGTACACAAATCCTGCCTCTGCAATTCCTAGATGGCAAGTTGGATTAGTTTTATCAACCAGCAATTTTAAATGCTCCCAAAGGTAAAAGCTGCAGGGTGTTAGGTCACATGATCTTGTTGGTTAGTTCTGATAGCCGTTGCTTGAAGGAACTTGGGCTGGAAATTTATTAATCAATAAGACTATCGTATCGTATGTGATGTGGCTGGTAGTGCCATGCTATTGGGACCATGATTGTTCAGTATTCACATCATTAAAATAAGGCCATGAAAATGTTTCAGTCATATTCTGGTAGCATTGTGCACTCGCTTGTCATAGCATTTCCATACTCAACTTCGAAAAAGTAAGGATCGATGAGCCCACCAACCCAAAGTCCACACCACAAGTTACTCTTTCCAGATACATTAGCTTTGAGTGTGCCACACAAGGATTTTCTGTCTCCCAGATGCAGCAATTCTGTTCTTTAACATAACCATTTAAGTGAAAACGTGCTTCATCAGAGAAGATAGTTTTTTTCTGCAAAATTATTGTCTGCATGTTGTCTCCTCAAAATCCATTCAGCAAGCTGTCTCTCTTGCACATGGCCTGTTGGTTTCAAATGTTGAGTTAACTGAATGTAGGCATGTATATGAAGATCCTTTGTGAGAACTCTAAAGCAGTTATTTATTTTGCTTCACATTGGTGTGACCTTTAAAATAGGATTAGCCAATTGTAGATGCAACGGTTTTGATGACAAATTACGTAGTATTTTGTCTGTAACACATTGATAATTGTTTGAAGCAACAATATTTCATGCCGCCTAATAAGTTTTGCCGCCAATAAAGCTATGAGCTTTCTCTCCCTGGGTATGTGTGGGTTTTATTTTGAAAGGTTGACACCAATTCTGATGATAATGTCTTTTAATATAGGTTTCAATCTTTTTACTATTTTCACTGAGACATTGCCGACCAATGTATGTTTATTATAAAATGATTCATCAGCCAAATAAAATTGTGCTCACAGTTACACACCTAAAATATATGTTACTGTGATAACTTCATGGCCGTTGGTTTCCATGCACTTAGACACTCCAAAAAATTTGGCCTAGTCACATCAACAGACAAGCAAAGAGTGTCTGTTTGCTCTGACTAAAGTGATGCTACCAAAAACCAAGGCTACCCCCTTTTTCCATTCCCTTTCTCTATTCAGTTTGTTTATTGAAAAATTGTTACTCTTATTATTTTTAAATTCTCTTTAAATGATTAATTTTATGTGTGTATAATTTTCGTATCAACTTGCTGGAGGGAGCTTTTCACAATGCCCAACTGGAGTCTTAGCAACACTATCGCACACAATTGCAATGTTCTCATCAGACCGACTGGAACAAGAGTGCATTGGAATTTTTATGCCTGCAATCAAAGCTGTTGTGTCAAATTTTGTAATTAGCTTACAAACTGTTAGGTCATTACCACAATCAAAAGCCATACGAAGCTTCTGCACAACATTCGTTAGAGTTGTAATGTGTTTTCAGAATCAATATTTGTTGTTCTGTTGTAAAGTGTTCCAAAATAATGAACCACAAGAAATACCGACTACAAAATACATAAACAAAATGCTCCTGTGACAACAATAAAACAAAAATGCACAATTACAAATTGGCATACTTAACGGTTCACCCTATATAAAATATACAGTATACTATGAACATAGTGGATAGAAGAGATAGTGTGAGCTCTTCGGGAGTTACTATGGTTCGCTCGCAAGATGGCACTGGTGTCGTGGTCGCTTTACTTTAGTTCACGAATGCATGGCGAAAATGGGTTTCATATTATCAGTTAGCATTTTAAATACCTAAAATCGTAAGCAGGAATATTGGAAATACTGTTTTGAAACATCGTCTTTCCTTGATACATAATATAGGATGGTATTTTACAATAATGGGTATTATAATTAACGAAGAACAGTGGGAAATATCTGCTTACATGATTTTACGCTGAAAAATTAAACCATAGTGCAAATGATGTATTTTTTAAGCATTGTATCTAGAACCAGCTTTTGTTTTTTACTTAAATAATTTAAATTGTGTTTATGTTCGCAACAATTAGTAGCGAATTTCTTTTCTACTATTTTTAATTCAGCCCTCTCTTTAGATAGCAGGATTTTAGTTCTAACTAAATTTCTATTGAGGTTTCTAATTCTTTTCTTCAGTGTAGCAATTTCATTATTGACACTTGTGTTTGTGACCTTGGAGGAATTATAACTGTTTTCTGTGAATTCCTCATTGTTGAAGGACGGCACGTTTGAAATAAGAACTGGTTGACTGGATCCTGCATCTGGTAATTTACTGATTGTTGAATATTGCTTTTTCAGTAATTTTTTGTCTCTGTTTTGTGGAGATTTTCGGGATTTATGCACTGTAGTTTAGTACCTGGGTAAATTAGGAAATATACAGGGAATTGCCCCTGGCTTTAACC
This sequence comes from Tenodera sinensis, assembly GCA_030765045.1. Lineage (NCBI taxonomy): Eukaryota > Metazoa > Arthropoda > Insecta > Mantodea > Mantidae > Tenodera > Tenodera sinensis. The sequence goes on from CM060972.1 coordinate 56,971,990, forward strand.
GCCATTTAATTCTAGGGATTTCAACTAGTTTTCCATGCACAATGAATGAATCAACTTTCATTAAAAAGTCCTCTGGAAAATGTTTGTCACAAATACTAGATTTAACAGATAATTTAGTGTCTTTCCTAGGAATAGACTTTTCCCATTTGTAAAACAGATTTTTATCTTTAGGAGGAGTAAAAAAATGTCTAGCTTCTGAGCAGTTTCTGTATCCTGAACGACACCCGGGTACAAAACAAGTTGGCATTTTTAACCAATTATTGATGTTGCTTGAAACTTACGTTTTGAAGAACACACACATTTATGCACAAAATTAGAAGCAATTTCACAAGTTATGTACCTAATTACTCACAACACACAACGCATACATATAAAATTGTCTGTACTTCCGAATCACATACTAGGCAGTTCGGCCGCATTTTAAGGCGACTGCGATCGCCACGCCGCAGTTTCGGTCAGTTGCCACAGGACCATGGATCATGCAGTGAACTAGCGGAAGAGCTCACACTTTCTCTTCTATCCGCTATGCTATGAATATACCAGACACACAGTTTGGAAAGGAATGAGATAATGTTCAATTTGTTTTCAGAGTACAGGTGTGTTATTCTATTCAAGTGAATGGCCATGTGCCAAGTTGTGTTTCAAACTTGAACTGAAATATTGCTAATATATTAATTAAATTATTTGTTTCTCTTTTCGCTTGTGTTTGTGATATGAGTGTATGAACATGTCCATCTGTTAGGTTACATAGTTTGTAAGGAGAAAAAAGTTATCCTATATTTGAAACTAGTCGTTTTGGCTAAAGGTAAGGTAGCTCCTGTTTTTGCTGTACTTAATTAAAACTTGCTTTGTTAATCTGTGTAAAGCTCATAGAACTTTCCACACCATCACTGAGAAATTAGTAAATGATGATAACCATTTTATAGCCATTGGTGCGACTGCATTTACTTGCAAACATTAGTTTTTTAGACTGCAGTTCATTGCTAAAATAACAAAAGCACAGATTAAAAAATACCACTGGAAGAAAATATGTGTTGCATTCAAATAACTTTCTCTACTCTTGCACAAACTATTCTTGCAAGTTCATCTACTTAATGTTAAGTGAAAAACGTTTGCAGAAATTATCTTATTGTTAATTTTCTTATATGTGCAAGAGGAATATGGGAGTGCAGTAGGCTTTAAGCGATAGTCAAATCTTTCAAGAGTGCAGCCGATGACCAAGAAATAAAAAAACAAAAATGCTGTTTTTGATTCAGTGAGCCCCCCAAAGCATGTTTTTCCGGTGAAATCTCAACATCAAATTTTTGGGTCAGATACAATACTTCTACTTATTATAGATAGTAGAGAAAGTATAACTATTGAAAAGTTCAGATAAATAAGAAGGAATATCTTGTGAACAGTTCACTGCACAAAAAATGCACTTAACGTAAATTGTGTGTTATAACGAGATGTACTTTTTTGCATAGTAGGATTTTGTGTATCTCTTATGATTTACTGATTATGTAAAAGCCATTCAGAACGAAGAGTACATTGAGAACACTCCCAGAAAATTCAAGTTATACATCTTATTTTGATGACAATATCTTAAAACAATGGTACTTTAATCAGAATCGTTAGAGCCATATTTGAGAAAATCGACATTTTGGAAAAATATTCCATGTAAAGGGTAGTCTGGGGTGGAGAGATTTTCTTGAAAATCTTTGTGTCTCATCCTTGTAAAATGCTGAACTTAAATGCCAAGTTTGGTACTTAACTGACTTCATTTTTGAGTTTTGCTGTTCACACTCAAACATGTATGCCATTTTTCTAAAACTGCTTCTGTTTTAGATTCAGTTAGTCTCAAAGCATGTATTTCTGGTGATATCTTGGTATAACATTTTTCAGTGGAATGCAATACTTCCACTGCTTAATGTGTGACTATGGCAACTTGCGGAGTTGGACTTAGCACCTTGATCAAAAGGCGACCTGATGGGACACACCTGGGAGGATGGATGAGGCAAATGGGTCCTAAGGGCAGCCAGAAGTTTAACACAACAGAGCAGATGGCAGGGTTGTTATTTTTTCCCAGCTAGAATCAGCCTAGCAGAAGCTGGCTCAGCCTGGTTCCTTCCCCACCATTTGGGTTCATATTCCCAAGGGGGCGCAGGTCTCAGAAACCAGCTCCCCTCTCCCCCTTGGGCTTGTACCATCTATGGGGGGGCCCAGAAACCATTGAGCTCACTTCCAATCTGGGGAACGAGATTTCCAGGGATATCCTTTTCCCTGCCATGCTGCTGCCATGACGCTCACCAACACTTCCAACCCTGAAAGAAACTTAAGGGATAAAAGGTGAAATGAAATTATTAATGTAACAAAATGAAGGGACAGGAAATTCGGAGGGTATGGAAATCCTTCCCAGCATTTGCCTAGCGACCCAGGTAAGTTACCCATGGGTCAGGAAGGTCAACCATGGAGATTGAACCCATGACCTCCTGAATGTGGGCTACAGACATTACTGCCTGAGTCATCCTGCTTTGTTACTTAATGTAAGGCCATAATAGAGAAAGAAAAATAGCTGGAAACCTCTTTCATTGATTTAAAAGTTGAGTTGTAGACTTCTTAAAAAGTATGTCATGCCAGTGCTAGTGCAGAATTTGAAAAGAGTAATAACCAGGCATAGGAATCTCTAAGCCAGAATGAAAGGAAATTAAATTGAATTGTTGCCGGACTTTACCATGTGATGTCATAAGATAACCATACACCTCCGTCCCTTGGTGTATGCAGACCAATAACAAGACCACATTTTACTTACTCTGTTGTGTGCTCTATGTATTGATGATTGTGTGAGTGTAGTTAACTTGAACCCAACTGCTTGAGAATTCCTATGCCTGGTCTTAACCAAAAACTCTTTCATTGACTCAGAAGCAGAGTTATGAAACTTCTTATGAATTTGTCATGCCAGTGCTTTTGCAGAATTTAAAAAGGGTGTTGTGGTCGTTTAAGGGTCCCATGTTGTGTGTGCCAAGTTTGATGATGGTAGGTGTATGGTGTCGAGCCAAGTATGATGCCATTGCAGTGTATTACTGTTTGTCATAAAAGAAACAATAATGCTATTTTTTATCCTTAAATTCATGGTGAAAAAATAAAATTTGAAATCAGATGAATATGGCTGTTGACTGAATAAAAATAAAATTGGAAGATGCAGTATGCAAATGGTATCAAGTTTGTTCATGGTTTTGTTTTTGCATTGTTTATACATCTTATAAATGCATCTTATAAATTATTACAGTTATAAACATGAAGTTGTTTTATTCATAGTTTTATTAATTATGTATAGCTCTGACCAGAGGTTAACAAGATGTTATATATTAAAACACTTTTAAAAATACCAACTTTTAATTTTGAGATAAGTGCAATTAACCAACCACACATAAGCTTCCAGTATGTCTAATTGAGGATGTATGATAATGTTGATTTATCATTCAAATGTTGTTAACTGCTGTTGAGATTAATTATTTTAAAATAGCTTATGTTCATTTGATGTTGCAGCACAAGAAGAAAAAGAAAAGCCTGCTGCAGGTTCCAGTGGACCAGGAAAGGAACAAATTAAGCACTAAATTGGGAAAAAAGAAGGAGGTAGAGAATCTTGTCTCTGTTCCAGTGAAACGGCAGCAAGAGTTTTTGGGCCCTGTAGCTAAGAAACAGAAAATTCAACATGAGCCACAAAAGCAAGAATGGTGTGTGGAAACAGTGTCTGAAGATAGTACATCTGATGATGAGGAAGATGAGGATGAATCAATTGATCTCCTGGACAAAATGGCAGCCTGGAATGGTCTATATGTGCCACAGACCATATTAAAAGCTTTAGCTGAAAAGAACTTCACACGTCCAACAGAAATACAGGTTCATACATTTTATAAGATCAGGCTTTTATTATTCATACAACTTTTCTTCTTACTTCATTCTTTCACTATATTATATCGTAGAAAATGTGGTGAAATGAGCATAAAACTTTCATTTTGTGACTTCAGCAAATTTATGCTTTAAAATACAGAAGTAAGAAGTAATGTGTATTCTATTAGGAATAAGCGCATATGTAGGTGCATACCTCTAGCATAGCTCAAAAGCAAATTCCATTATATGTTCTTTATGTTCTCATCAAAAATAACTATTTGACCTCCCCTGTAGCACAGTGATAGCACGCCTGCCTCACGTGCAGGGACTGTACTGGCATGGATTTTCCCCCACTGGAAGGTCTGGTCTGGGTGCACTCAGCCTTGTGATGCCAATTGAGTAGCCCGCCTGATAGGAAGGTTGTATCCCTAAGAGGTCAAGTAGTTACCTTATGGTCAGGAGAGTTGGCACACTTACCCCTGCTGTACTGCTCTGTGGCCCTGACTAAGGCTGGAGGACGCAGTGGCTGGGCAATAAGGTTACTGTCTGTATAGGGGAGATGCCCTAGGGATTGTATTAAAAAGAAGTATTGCTTTTGATTATTTTTATTTTTGGAGCATTGCTCTGGTTGTTTCTATTTAATTTGATGGTAGTCCTCCCCATAATACATATTTATATATGCATGGTGTCTAGCACACAGGAGATTGCCTTGAATTTAAAATTGCACGTGAAAATCTGGAATTCGCCTTCATTTGCAAAAACTCTCCTTAATTTTTCTAAAATACTATGTTACATTCTGAGGTCACACTTGAGATATATATGCTTCTCCGGGTACGATAGTGGAACGTTGACACTCTTACATGTGACTTTTGTTGGTCTTCCACTGCACTCTTTCCGACCAAGATTGATGCTGCATGAAGACTTAACCTGCCAGTAGCACATCAGTTTCTTCACCAGCCCATTTATTTGTAATTTTATACAAGTCTGAGAAAGAGGAAAAGTTGAGTAGGTCACTTCTTACAGATTAAAAAAAATAAGTGTTCCTCAGAAAGAATATTGTTCATAATAAGGGTTACGTTCCATGTTTTGTTCTGGTAAAACCTTTTTAATAATTGATGTAATCTTTAGATCTACAGTATTTCCCAGAACTACTGATGTCTCATAACAAAAAAGTGGGACTTCAAATTCAGAGGATCATAGTGCACCCTCTTCTACCATTTAGCTACGTATATTAATGGGGGTGTGGTAAACAATGATGTGATTAAAGATAATATAGTCTGGCTTTCCTTTCTAAATTTTAGCTCCATGTATCTTAGATTACTTTCATTTATCATGTTTAGCCCTCTCCTAGCATTGTTTATAAGTTTGCATGCCTCCTTGAAAAGGAATTTTTTTCACTTTGAAAAATCCTAGAAATCACCTTGAATTTGGTTTTCAAATTTTGCTAGACACCATGTATATGGATGAGTTTTAGTTGTAACATGTTCAGTTGTAGTCATTTGTTGCAACTTGCAGTATTAAACTCCTCAGCAGTGACTGTTTAAAATTAATTTAAATTTCTTTCTTGCCCCCCAGGGGCTTACTGCGGTAGGTACTGGCTTGGTGCACCTACGGTCCTGAGCCAACTGACTCCCTCGGTGTGGGCTCCTCTTTGCAGTGAGGGAGTCAGCCAAAACACCCACCCACGTGCAGGCCGTGTGTGGAAACCCGTGTCGGTGGAAAGCATTATCCTGGTTGGTTGAGGGATGGGTATCTGAGCCCGGTCCAGTTTATTTCTGAATTTGGGGAGGGTGCTGATTTCCAACACACCGCTTTGGTTTCTACTTCACCTAAATGGGAGCTAGGGGCTAACCCACACCTAGTCAATCGGCCCGGACTAGGTATTGCACTGAACTCCTGGGTGAGTGGGACGGCGAGCCCACTATATCCCCTGTGTGGCCCTGTCATGCGAGTGGGATGATCCCTTGTTGGGCTTCGTGGTGGATTGGGGGGCACTGGGGGATGAAATTTATACCTTTATTTTTATGGCAAATAATCGCATCAAACGCAAACACCAGGTTCCAGGTGAAAGAGAGGTAAACGTGTCAACGGCTCATTACCTAGTTATCCACAGATCAGAAGAGGCTCAGACATTCCTCAAAGTCAACCCGTTTATCATTCAGTCGGGTCTTGATAAAATTGCCAATCTGGTCAAATTGTGTAATAGACTTTGAAATGGTTCGCTCCTTGTCGAGACTTTTACTGTCATACAGTTTGAGAAGATTTTGAAGGCAAAGTTTCTCCACGAGTATCCAGCCGTGTGGAGAAGCATCATAGCCTCAATTATACCAAGGGCATCATCACCACCCAGTTGTTGGATGGTATAGCAGAAGAGGAGATCAAGGGTTATCTTGCGGACCAAGGTGAAATAGAAGTTCATTGTGTGCGTACACTAAGGGATGGTGTCTAGGTGGCTACCAACACCCTCTTCTTGACCTTCGATCATCTGGATCTGCCAACCAAACTTACGGCAGGGTATGAAGTAATCAACATTCGATCGTATATTCCACGGCCTATGCATTGCTTTCATGTCAGCACTATAGCCACACTAAGTTATCTTGCAAGACCACCATCTCTGTTTGCGCTAAGTGTGGGCAGGACGCTCACAAAGCGGCTTGCCCATCTGCACCTTCTTGTGTGAATTGTCAAGGTACCCATACTGCCTCTTCGTGCGATTGTACGTGTTATCTGGGATATATTCTTCACCACTCTGTCCTCTATGTGATCTGCAAGAGGAAATGGACCGAGATCACCTTCAAATATGCCCAGCCACTTCTAGTGCCCCATCCATCAGTGAAAAATATTGGAGAGCAAGAGGATTAATGACTTCATTGTCAGAAATCCAGCATTAGCTAACAACAACAACATGTTATCTGGACGAAAAGGCTATCCAGGAGTTGCGGGTAAAAGAACGTCTTTCTTTTACTAAGGCCTGCAAACGTCATCTTGCTCGCCAGCCTACCTTGTTGAAATTCAGTACCTTCAGCTCCGTGGTCTCCATCCAGGTGCCTAAACATAAAATGGGTACTCAGACGTGCCCTATAATGTTCACCGCCGTCGCTCCTTCCTACACTTCAGGTCGTCCTGACTCTGGCAGCCCTAAAAATATTACATCAGTTTAAGATCAAGCCTAAATGTGCTGACTTTTTGAAGGATCCTCTGGCCTCTGCATGTCACACAGATACTCTTATGGCCTCTTCTCCCTCCCCACCTCGCAGAGTACATTCTAAGGATGGGAGAGGGCACAGTCGTATCCAGCAGCCATCTCCTCCTCCCATGTGTACCAGTAACCGTTTCGAAGCATTAACTTCGATCACCAGTACACCTGAGCCTCTTCTTACTGAGGAGCCAATGGAAGAGGAACCATTTTCTCCCAAAAGCCCTAGTCCCATGAGGAACCAGAAGGGCAAGTTAAAGCGGCAGCCGACGATTAAGTGACCCTTCTAAACAGCGTCTCCCATTTTCCTCCAGATGTCAATCATACAGTGGAATGCATGTGGCCTACACGCTCATAGGGCTGAACTTCAATTGCTCACAACCTCGCTATCCCCTAGTATCCTGTGCTTACAGGAGACTAAGCGTTGTCTGCAGGACTCTTTCACATTCCCTGGTTTCATTCCGGTGCATGTTGACCTCGCACTGGAATCTGTTACTCCTGCTCACATGGGTGTCATGCTTCTCATTCGTGACAACGTATTCTACCAGCCTCTCACGCTCACCACTACTCTGCAAGCTGTTGCTGTTACCCTGTGTTTCCCTGGTTTTTGTTTCACTCTCTGTTCCGTTTATCTGCCACTTTGTTCCCCCTTTGCCATTGTGGACTTGTCAGATCTCGTGTCCCAGCGCCTTACCTTTTGTTGGGAGACTTTAATGCCCACCACCCACATTGGGGCTCGTTTTGGGCTTGCGCAAGGGAGACGCATTTATTTGAGTCTTCACTTGCAACAATCTTTCCCTTCTCAATACTGGTGAACCTACTTTTGTTTCTCTTTCTACTAGATGTCTCTCTCATTTAGACTTATCTGTTTGTTTGGCACAGCTTGCACATTGTTTTGCGTGGAACGTCTCTGACACCTTCTCTAGTGACCATTTTCCCTGCCTGATCAGCCCCCGTTCCCACTATGTACCATCATCATGTGTACCCATCTGGCAGATCCACAAAGTGAACTGGCCCCTTTTTTCCAGCTTAGCCAACTTTGACGACTGCCTCTTCCCTGATGTTGACCAGATGGTGGCTCACCTTACATCTGTGATTATTTCTGCTGCTGAACATGCTATCCCACGGCTGTCTGTGCACCTGCTGCATTTACTTGTCCCTTGGTTGGCCAATGAATGCCAGGTGGCGATTCGTGCACAGAGGGCTGTGCTATAGGTATTCTGTCGCTGACCTACTGTTGATAATCTGGCCACCTTCAAGCGCCTACGCTCCCGATCTCATCGTGTCATCCAGGATAGTAAGCAGGCGTCCTGATATCGCTTTGTGGAGGTGCTTCCAAAATATACCCTAGTTTGCCCCAGGGATGTTGCTGATGCTCTGGGTAACGCTTTTGCTAGTTTTTCCAGCTCGTCACATTATCCGCCGCAGTTTTTGCCCATCAAGAACTGGGTTGAGTCGCATGGACTTTCCTTCCCCTCCCCTAATTGTGAGTGTTTTAACGCCTTTTTTACCATGCAGGAGCTGGAACAGGCCCTGATCTCTTTGCAACCCTCTGTGCCTGGGCCGGATGGCATTCACATTGTCATGTTGCAGCACCTCTCTTTGAATGGTATACTGTTTCTCTTAGACATGTATAACTATATTTGGCACACGTCTACTTTTCTGTCCATTTGGTGCAAGGCCACCATCGCTCCAATTTTAAAACCTGGGAAGGATCCATATTTACCCTCTAGTTATTGTCCGATCTCCCTCACCAGTTGCATCTGCAAGGTGAAGGAGCACATGATCAACGGGGGATTGACGTGGTGGCAGCTTGAGTCCCAAAAGCTGCTGTCTATCGTGTCACTTCCGTTCCACGATCAACCATTTAGTATCTTTATCCATGCATATCATGGACAGGTTTTTATGGAAGAGCCAAATGGTTGCAGTGTTTTTTGACTTAGAGAAGGCGTATGACACTTGCTGGAGGTATGGAATTCTTCGTACCCTGCATAAATGGGGTATTTGTGATCAACTGGCCCTTTTTATTAGGGATTTTATGCAGGATAGAGTCTTTCAGGTATGAGTGGGCTCGGCTTTGTCCTGTTTTTTTACTCAAGAGAACGGAGTACTGCAAGGCTCGGTACTCAGCGTCACACTCTTTGCTATTGTAATCAATACCATTGTGGAATGCATTCCTGCTGGTGTTTCATCTTCCTTGTTTTTGGATGATTTTGCAGACAATAAGTTTGCAGCTAGGAAGACATCATAAAAATAACCTTTCTGCCTATGAAAGTACTTTTCTTTACCTAAAACTCTCAGCTTCTGGCAGTCTCTCAACGTTTTGTTAAAATATTTATATTTGAAACATTTTCTATGTCCCTAATTATGGTATTACAGAGATAAACATAAATTGCTGAAGCATCCTTTTTAAATTATTTAGGTTGATGTAAAACTTTATATATAAACATGAATGAATGACTATAAATATTGATTATTGATGTAACGGTGATAATAAAATCAGGCTTGTCAAATTAAAGTCACGGCCTCAACTTCCAATAACTTGTTTTGTTCTGTGACAAGCAGCTGTCCATATTTATGTAGGGTACGATAGAAGTGTGCTTTGGTTCACCCTGTTGCCAAGCCTGCTGCCATCTTTAAAACTGTAGGTTTCCTATACAAACAATTCAAATATCTTGGTAATATTTCCCCTTCTATCAAAAACAGGTGTTAAAATAATTGCAGGTTCATCCATAACAGTGAGATTAAAAATAATGCAGTATGCAAATAACTCAATGGATGAGCTTTTTATGAATGAATCAGTATGGAATGTTAGGTATTACAGTTGTGTGGTGATATGAGGATGATTATCAATTACTATCCTAGAGTCTTACTTTCAGGCACTGACTTTGCCTCCAGCCATCATGGGTAGAAGAGATATTCTTGGTGCGGCGGAAACAGGAAGTGGCAAAACTTTAGCTTTTGGTATTCCAATACTGTGTAGGATATTGGAACAGAAGAACAGACAAGGTAAAGAATGCAAATTCCTTATTGTTTGTACCTATTTTCATTGTTAATATTGGCTGGTATTATGTACGTTTTGTTTGTACCCCTGTTGGACTTCATTGCTTATGTTAAGCTCATTTATTTATTGGCATTGGCAGTGTGCTGATATCCATTGCATCACTATTCTTGTTTAAATTAAGTAATTGTTCTATAATTTAGTGGCATTATGTGACATTTAGGTTCTTGGCTATTGTTTAAGGTATTATGGGCATTATACTTTGTAGACTCAAATAATATTATCATGCAAATTTGTTTATATGACATATAAAATTTTGCAAGCTGAGAAGTATTATAATTCCTCTCAGCACCATTCCAAATGATTTAAAACGCTTCCACCTTCTCATTTAGTGGAACCAATGCTTGATGAAAGTCTGGTGAAAGTTCCATACCCACACGTCACACCAATGCGTCCATATGTCTAGATTACACACACACACGAATGAGTTTATGACATCATCTGATGCGACACCGCCTTTTTCATATACATCCGCGTATGCGTCCATCAAATAGTTCTTTCTCGTTAGGGAAGCGATCCCTAACCATCCTCCCCTACTTTTATTATGGAACACATATAATTCTAATATTTATACATATATATTAAAATCAAATATGGAAAGATTTATGACGTCTTTGGGCAAACTTAGTTGTTCGTAACAATGAACCTTATTAACATGTTTTCGTCATTTAACTATCTCATACCAACATCAAAAAACGAATTACACTTTTAACAAACATTCACATGAACGATTTTCTTTTGGGGTCTTCTAATATTCTGTCTCACTTCTGAGAAAAGAGAAGAATGGTTACGCTGCATCAGTACCACGATTTTTTGGTAAGCTAGATCTGTCAGAGTAAACAGGTGGTCATTTATTAGCAGGGTATTTTAAATTTATTATTCTTTCAAAATACATGGAGAGATTTCAGATGTTTAAATTCTTCCATAAGTGTAGACGTATTCAGTATGAAATAAGTCTAAACCAGGGGCATAGGATCAATGGATGTAGGTGATGTGTTGCTCGTCCTGCCAGTTTTCCTTAGTGAACTTTTTCTATTGACTATCTACTATACCAATAGTTGAAGTACTTGATGAGGAACAACAATCTGCTATGAACTAGTATTGTTAGAGTATCACGTCAAGCATAGAAACAGAGCGGCTAGTGCTATTCTAGCCTCATGCCAGTCACGTCAAAGGATGTGCGCACGCAGTGGATGCAACACAGAAAAGTGCATCTCGCTTGTTAATGTTAATGAGGTTTAAAACTAAGTTTTTCAGTATTTTGTTTGGCAGTGAAGGTTAATTTCATATTTTTAACTTGTTCTGTATGTATCAGAGTACAACAAGCAGCATTTTGAACTGTAATGTGTTTGAACGTGTAAGAGAAAATATGCCAGGAAACCAAAGGCAGGGTATGCACACTGCTCATGTGGTTCACTATGAGGAAAACCTGTGTTGTAGAGAGAACGTTGCATTTTCTGGAAAACTATCATGAACAAGTTTGTTTTAGGCCATGTGGCCTGTAACAATAAACCTGGCAAAGATGGTTTTGGTCTTTCTTGTTTCCTGTGATCAGTTGGGGCGTACTGGACAGCCAATTTTGGGAATCTAGTTCTTGCCATTCTCATCAAATGATTTTTCCATTCTCATTGGTATTTTTCTATCTCCTCAGTTACACTTGGTACTCTAAGGTTTTCTCTGATGTCCGTATGCCTTTGGTGGAAAAACTACTGGAAAACTACTACTATGAATACTGTTCCCAACATTCTATTAAGAGTACTTACCTATAACAGAATAATATTTAAAATTGTATCAACATTTTGAAATTTTCATCATGTGGAGTATTTTAGGTATTCTGTCAAAACAATAGCTAGAAAAGATAATAAATTTAAAGATGTTAAAGATATTATAATAAAAATTTGAATGTACAGTGTTCCTCACATGTACATATGTCTAATATGAACAAAATTTGCTAAAAAATTGTAGAGTTTAGAAATTTCACCTATGCCTATCCTGAACACAAATTCAAAGTGCACACCCAAGTCCACACACCACGGTACGCCACTGGTCTAAAGGGTTAACTTTTGTTTGTAATTTTTCTTTTAAGTATGTTAGGAATTTTAGAAGTATGATTTAAACTGCCATTATTCAAAACCTCTTGCATGCCTTGATATAAAATTGAAAAGTGAAGTGATTAAATAGCTGTAATGTAATTATAAATATGTATTTAATGCCTCATAATTTTACTAATATAATATATCTTTCTATGCAGAGCAAGAAGACTTGAGAAAGGGAGAAAATATCAATGAAGATGATGATAACAGTGATACTGACAGTGACAATGATGATGATGACAACAATGAGGGGGAGGAGGGCTCTGAGGGAGAAGATGAAAATACCTCACATATGAAACACATGGGTCAACGTTCACTTGGTTGTGTTAGGGTAGTGGATAATGTGCAAATCAGTGATGAAGATGAGACCAGCACTTCAAAATCCAAACTCTATTCTCTGATATTAACTCCCACAAGAGAATTGGCTCTACAGGTATCCAGCCATTTGAAGACAGCAGCAAAATATACAGGCATACATGTAAGTGGATAAATTTACAGAAGAGTATGGCATGAAACACTGCCAAGCACTATGAATGCTCAAATCTTTTTGGAATAGTTATAAATGTGAAATATCTGGGAAGTTTGTCAAAATAAAAAGAAAACACTGAATAGAAAAGTGGGTCAACTTAAACGTTCTTTAGTAGTTTAATTTAAAAGGTGAGTTAATTAATAACACTGAACAACACTTACAACATATTTTTCCGGGACGCGTTTCGAAGGTAACTTTCCTCCATTATCAACCGGACAATAACTGGGTTTCCATGGTGCTTGATGGTGCAGATGGTGATGCTTCTTCTGGTGTTTCTTCTGGTGGCGGTTCGATGAACTTACTGAAAATGTCTCTCTGAGTAAGTTCATCGAACCGCCACCAGAAGAAGCATCACCATCTGCACCATCAAGCACCATGGAAACCCAGTTATTGTCCGGTTGATAATGGAGCAAAGTTATCTTCGAAACGCGTCCCGGAAAAATATGTTGTAAGTGTTGTTCAGTGTTATTAATTAACTCACCTTTTAAATTAAATTAATTACAACAACACTGTTTTCAAACTTCTATGAAAGGAAGATAGTTCTTTAGTAGCTTCATTCGTAGAACATGTATTGTGAGCATGATCTCGCATTGTCAGCTGCCAGATCAACTCTTGATTCTTTTTGTTGATAGCCTGGGGTGTGCTCTGTTGATGATCCAGCAATCAACAGGCAGCTGCTGATGTGAGATCATACCCACAATATTTGTTTTGTAAAATAAATAGGTGGTGAAGTTTTTAAAAATGTTCAAGTTTACTCCACTTTTCTATTAAATGTTTTTTATAAATTGTTTCATTGTGTTGTGTTACAACAGTTCTGAAAAAAGAAATGTTTTTCTCAATAACTGTAAATGTTAAGTCTAATTTTATTTCCTTTTTTGTGAAATATGCATATTGCTATCAAAATATTCATCATAAGGATGAAAAGATTTTTGTAATGATTACGTAGACTTCCATGACCTCTTTCTTGTTTCCGGTAGGGGCTGTGTCTTGTTGGCTTTTTTAAGAAATTAAAAATTATGCCGACATTTTGCCGCAAGACTATGTTTGGCTTCTTCAATGGGTGACTGCAAAAAATCCATCCAATTAGTTGCTGCCTAATCTGATTCAGCTCATTGTCCATGCTACTCGTAATCCTGTTGTTTCATTCTCCTCCGGTAGGAAGTTGACCAACTAATAGGATCTTCCATATCGTGTTGAGTGGTTTGCCTGTGTCACGGTTCAGACTGCTCTTTTCTTTAAATATATCTATGCTTTCTCTCACTATTTGTTGAGAGAAATTGTCATAAATTGCTAAAATGTTTAAATTGTCAAAGCGAAAGTCAATGTGGTGGCCGGTGTTTTCTGCATGTTCTGCGACGGTAGCTTTTTCTGGTTGAGAGATTATTTTTTACATACGAGGAGTTACAGAAAGAATTACAAAAACATTGCAACATCACAAAATTCAAACAAGATACACATCAGTGAAAAAGCTGCATTCATTTATAAGACCAGTTAAAGATAAGAACCCTTTGCAAAATAATCCGGGTGTTTATAAAATTACGTGATTGTGGTGAATCGTACATAGGTAAAACAGGCAGATCTATCAACACAAGAAAAAGGAACGTATAAGATATATGAAACTCTCAACCAGAAAAACCTGCTATCGCAGAACATGCAGAAAACACCGGCCACACCACAATGACTTTGACAATTTAAAAATTTTAACAATCTGTGAATTTCTCTCAACAAATAGTGAGAGAAAGCATAGAAATATTGAAAGAAAAGAGCAGTGTGAACCGTGACATGCAAACTACTCAACATGATATGGAAGACCCTGTTAGTAGGTCAACTTCCTAATGGAGGAGAAGGAACCAATAGGATTGTGAGTGGGATGAAACGAGGCCAATCAGAGTAGGCAGTGACTAATTGGATGGATTTTCTGCAGTCGCCCATTGAAGAAGCGGAACATAGTTTTGTAGTGAAATGTCGGCATAATTTTTAATTTCTTTAAAAAGCCTACAACATGCAGCCCATACCAGAAACCAAAAAAGTAATCAATTTTTTAATGACTTATTACATTTATTTAATTTGTCTTTTCAAATGGTCTACAGAGCCTATTAGGTTTAGATAAAATTGTGAGGTCAAGCATTTTTTTAAATCAACATTCAAATTTTGTAAAGCATAAGATTTTCATTTAATTAGATAAGTACAAAGAACTTGCCACCTAACTACAATTTGTATTGAGACTATATACGATCTGAAGCTTTTCTGGCGACGAACATATTCAAGATGTTTGCGGGCTTCAAGCCAGGTGAAGTGATGAAGAGCCATCGATGTTTCGGGAGTGTGCATCTCTCCCACCATCAGGATGATGAATGACTAACGGGAGTGAAAGGACCAGTATATGTACTGTCCGTTAGTACGGACCGAGCAGAAAATGCCAAGTCTAATTTGGAGGTGGTTCAACGCTTTGTTGGAATCTATGTTTTCTGAGCCGATTCTCCAACTTTAAGGCTGGTTTCCAGGAGAGACTGAACTGCAATCCGGTATCCCAGTTCAGTGTTCTCTTCTGGACAGAGCCTCCTTAACCCTCCGTTCCCAGAAACTGCTACACTTTGCCACTATGGTTGTTTCTTTGAAGTTAGCCCTGTGGTCTTTTTGAAAGCAGTGTTCCGCCAGCCCTGACTTTTCAGGCTGCATTAAGCGTATGGACCTTTTGTGCTCCTTGACTCTGGTGGAAATGGTCCTGTTGGCTTGCCCTACGTACGTGTAGCGGTTTCTGGGAATGGAGGGTTAAGGATGCTCTGTCCATCTCCTCCGAGAAGAGAACACTGAACCAGGATGCCAGATTGCAGTTCAGTCCCTCCTGGAAACCAGCCTTGAAGTTGGAGATCGACCGGTTCAGAAAACACACATTCCAATGGAGCATTGAACCACCTCCAGATTAGACTTGATGTTCTCTGCTCGGTCCATACTAACGGACAGTACATATACTGGTCCTTTCACTCCTGTTAGTCATTCATCATCCTGATGATGGGAGAGATGCACACTCCCGAAACATCGATGGCTCTTCATCACTTCACCTGGCTCAAAGCCTGAGAACATCTTGAATTTGTATTGAGACTGTGCAAAACTATTCTATCCACAATATCTGTGGCATTTTAATCAAAATCATTAGAGCCATTTTCGAGAAAATAAAAATTTTTGAATAATTTTAAATGCCATATGTTTAACCTCTTGAGCGATGGCCATTTAAACGTCCGCGAGCCGAGAACTGCTAGCATTTAAATTGTTAAATGCGCTTCGTATATACACAGCTGTATTTTGTGTAAATATTAAGTTATTTTAATGAAACAAAAACTGGTATAAAACTCGTTATTTGCAGTATAAATGTACGTCATCAGCAAAGTTGAGTTGTGTTTACAAAACGTTGAAATGGCACAATTTTGTTTCACTGTGGTGAAAAGTCAACTTTGCTCTGTCAAACGCATCTAATATTAGTTCTCGGAAAGATTCAGTAAAGAAACACCCATTGTATGTGTGCCTTATGCGTCAGCATACTGTGTAATAAATCGCTATTGCATGCGTGGTCTCTTAGTCATCAGAATAGATCAACATTACAACTTTTGCTTACGCGAGTTTCGTAACTGAGTAGAGTCCGTGTCTTTCTTTGTTGAAATACATACATATTCTTTCCTGCTTGTAGCTGAAGGGAGAAGTGGTATAAAAAAGTATTTTTGCACCAACTGGATATAACCATATACAATTGTTTGGGGATTTGGACAGCTCTCTAAACCCACACAGGACAATGACCGACCTTGACTACCGACTATAAATAGCTCGCAGCCTAATTGAACAATACCACGTTGGGGGTTGAAAATCCAAAACCCCTGCACCCCTCAGACTTCAAGGAAAACATTATCCTAAAAGGATACCACCAACAGCAAAGAAGTCCCACCCATTTCGAAAGTGTTTCGTGTGCCGCAAGAAGGGAATTCGCGAATGTGGAGATGTACCTAACCTTGTATGTTTATCCCTGTTTTGAGGTAAATCACTGCAGAACGAACATATTAAGGTAAGCCAATAAAGTATATAGACCTTACTAAAATGTTTCATAAAGGGAAAATTATAATAAGTTGAGTTGAATAAGGGATAAATAAGGGTTAAATGCTTAAACGCACAGGACGCCCATATCGCTCATCTGCCATTTTAAATGGACATGATTTCACGTCGATATCCCTCAAGAGGTTAAGATATGTTTGTAGCAAATGAAATGTATATTTTTAATTTTGTGGCTATAGCTCATGTAGCCCTGTTTGCTCTTGATGACTTTTGCATAACTGGTAAACTGTAAGAGATAGATGAAATCTTACTGCACAAAAAATGTAGATCTCGTTAAAACATTTAATTTATGTCCAAATGAATTTTTTGTGGAGTGAACCATTTTGGAGATATTTCTTCTTATTTGTGTGAGTTTTGCAAAACTTACACTTTCCACAAATGGAAAACCATTATTAATTTGTTTATATCTTAGTCGTGCAAAGATCATAGCTTTAAAAGATTTGACTATCGCTCAAAGGTGTTTCCTCATCCACCATACAGTTTGAATTTTGCACACAGTGACTACTATCTGTTGCCAATGATGAAGACCTGACTTGCAACGCACCACTTTTACAGAAACACATCTGCAGGAGGGCATGACTAACTGGTTGAAGTCTCAGGCCACAGAATTTTATGGCAATGGAATTTCAAAATGCTTGTCACCAAGTAGATCATGTCTATGTCTGAAAAAAATCAATCATCTCAAAAGTTCTTCATAGAAGCCTTGTCGTGTTAAAACATATTGTGTACCACTTCTACTTTCAAAGCTTGTTTGTCATTATAAGTGCCTACATTTATATATTTATATTTATGAAACTATGTTGAAAAGTGGTATTTAAGTGTCATTTTCAAATATATTTTCCTCCTACACATTTTTTTTAAATACCAAAACATAATCAACTTTCTGGATAGCCCTTGTAATAAAGACTACATTTTTTGCTACTGTCTTCCAAAACTAATATCAATTTTGAGCAAAATTTTATCCAAAAATACTAAGGATTATCATGCAGTAAGTAACCATTCTGTACATAGCCTTTGCAAATGACATTCATTTATCAGCTTTGTTAATTGTAGGTTGCTACTGTGGTAGGGGGGATGGCCCCTCAGAAGCAGGAGAGACTGTTGAGTAAAGGTCCAGAAATTGTGGTGGCAACGCCAGGTCGTCTGTGGGAGCTTATACAAGATGGCAACCCTCACCTTTCACAAGTGAAAAACATCTGGTAAGTTACAAAGCAGAAATCAATCTTCCTACATTAATAAGTTAAAAAGTAGGTAAGTAGCACAAATAGAACCAGGAAGTAGCATTGAAATTTTGGAATAGAATCTTGAACTTTGAAGAAAGAAATTTGTTAAAAGAGTGTCTTGAATATCAGGAGAGATATTTGTCTTAGGAAAAGTTTGGATAGTAATGCATTGGGAAAGATATGAGTAAAAGAGAAAATAATGTGAATAATTACTGGAAAATGACAAGAGAAAGATTTGAGAATATTGAAATATGAAATAGGTTTAATGAGCTAGATGATAGGAGATCTTTAGTGTTCTATAAA
Organism: Tenodera sinensis; assembly: GCA_030765045.1. NCBI lineage: Eukaryota > Metazoa > Arthropoda > Insecta > Mantodea > Mantidae > Tenodera > Tenodera sinensis. The sequence continues at coordinate 56,990,369 of CM060972.1, forward strand.
CCAATGAAAGACACTTGGAGAGGAAAAAAATACATAGATATGACAAAGAGGGTATTGCACATATTAAGATTAAAAGGAGAAGCATTATATATAGTGATGTCCTGATCACTGCGAAGGTTTTTAGTTGATTTTATATATTCAGGTAGACAATCACTTACTTGTAGTTGTAGGTAAACAGGAGCGCTTTCGTGGAGGTTACGTCCACATCCCTGTTGTTGCTACTGGCTGAGGATGTGGACGTAACCTCCACGAAAGCGCTCCTGTTTATCTACAACTACAAGTAAGTGATTGTCTACCTGAATATATAAAAGCAACTAAAAACCTTCACAAGGGTATTGCACGTTTAAGAACAGCAGTATGCATATTAAAAGACCTAAAAAAGAGTATCCCATAAATGCAGTGTTCTACACATGGTGGATATGAGGCTCTTGAACATATATTTAAATAAATAAAACTTGGAGAAAAGAGCACATCAATAAGAAATGGCCCGAAATAACACAGTTGTTGGGGGACATACTTTAGGCCTGCATTATAATGATTCCGCCGCATATTGAAATGTGAGCTTAGAACTGACAAAAATCGATCCCGCGGAGGTGGTGGGAAACATTCATGCAATAATAATGTACAGTACATTGGAAAGTAGTAATATATGATAATACTGGTTACAGTGTAATCCGGACTTGTGGACTGTGGTCTACTGGGCTCCTTCTTCTTCCCAGATGTTTTGTCTGCAACTGCGGCAGACATCTTCAGACATCCACAGTCACAGACGAAACACCTGGGAAGAAGAAGGAGCCCAGTAGACCATGGCCCACAAGCTCAGATTACACTGTATCTACATGGCACCGGCCATGAAAGCCTTAGAGCTTTGATGAATATACAGTAATGTACACCACTTTGAAATGTGATTACACACCAGTTATCCTAGGGGGTGTATTCCAGTCCTGCAAGTGATCTTAACCCTTTCACTGCTATCACATTGGTGATATACACATAGTTCCTGTGCTGAATTTTTTTGCCAACAATTTCAATGTCATATTTCTAAATAAGTTCTCTATTTAAGAACAAGGTAATAACATTTCATGCAATAACCTTACCTTTTCTGGTGTATATCCACTCCATTCAGCAGAATATGTGAGGAATATTTTATCCTTTGTTTTATAATTATTTGCTTCACGCCACTGATTAGAATGTATAATGCACTGATACGAATAAGGTAGACTTCCCTTATAGTCTTTCTTACAAAGAAATTTGAAATGAACTATCACAGTTTCTTGTAGAAAACTATTACAAAATACACAAGAGTATTGTTTTTGTTTTCACCCCTTAACTCTAATAGTGAAGGAGGGTGTGGTACCTCTCAAAGCAGGGAACAACGCACAATGCCACATTACACTGGAAGCACATATACCTGGATTCCCTCCTCTTGTAGCACTGAACTTATGCCGAAGGTGATCTATAATCATTTTTAGTTTATATAATCGGTCACCCGCCGATTGTGTATTGTTGTCGCAGAAATGAAGGGTGCAAAGTAACAACAAATACCTGTCCCGTGACATGTAATTGCGGAACTGAGGAGTTTCAATCAGAGGATCAGTAGACCAATACTCTTGCCTAGAAAGTTTTTTTCTCTTGGCATGAGCATTGTCAGTGCTAAGAACACATACATTTCATCCACATTAGTGTCATGCCACTTTTGAAGACGAGAGGATGGGGAGGGTGGAACCACATTTGTCATAAACGAGTAGAAACTGTTTGTCTCCTCCACTATTTTCTGCATTACATCTACACTAAAAAAATGACAGAAATAGTCTGATGCCTCCGAAGCACTACTCAAAGTCCCAGCTGTGATTCCTGCAACACTGTCATCAAATGGATGGATTCGCGGCACATACGCATCGTCTTTCCACCGAAACAAAGGAGTTTGCACTCTTGGTCTTTTACAAGTATGTGATGGACCTGTAATATCACGAACTAGTTCTTGTTCGGTTTCACATTCACCTTCACTTCCGGATTCACTAGACGGGAAATCAAACTCTTCATCTGATTCTAAAGTTGTAAAAATATCTAAAAGTTCCTGTCGGTAAACATGTGCCCGGCACAGAATGACGCCATCTTAGCCCAACTGGCAGTGGCGTGCGGTAATTTCCCACAGCTAACATGTGACTTGTGCACAGTTTACATAAAACCCTGCAGATGTCATACAACACCAGAGACTGCACAGCAACTAGTGTCAGCGTATAGCCAAGAGATGGCAGAAGAAGTCAGTGCACGTGGGCCCGCTTTAATGTAAGTAACTCGAAAGTTACGGCCATTAGAAAATGGCGTGATGCCCAACCGAGTATACTCGTCTTTAGCAAGACAGCAGCAACATTTTACCACCGGGTTAACTCGCTCTTAGCAGTGAAAGGGTTAATTTATACATTACATACAGTTACACTACCCATTTTACACTAACCTAATTTTGCATTATCTTAAAGAAATCAGTAATTTTTGTTTGGCAGCATAATTCACAACTTTTTTTTCCCCCGAGTATTGTTTGATTGTAGCAAGATGGAGATGAATACTGTTTGATTCATTTTGCTTCACCATACATAGAATTTATCTTGTTTATGATACTTATCACTTCACTAATATGCAGAATATCTTCTTCCATGTGCATGCCTTGTTACTTTGGGAAATTCTTAGCAATGCAGTTGCCAAGGTCAACACTAGGAATGCAGTGTCCAAAGTCGACAGTAATGGTAGTGAAAAGTATATTCCAATACAGCTATTTGCAGACAATTTTTAACTCCACTTTCAAAAATAAATAAATAAAAAGTATGACATTTTTGGGGGACATACTTTTCCCTGTGTTTATCTTTAGGACTCATACTCATGTATGTGGCTTTCATGTAACAGTTTTCTTAACGGGCACCAGTTTTACAATGTGGCAGTTACATCACCCGACTTAAACCCCTATTTTGCAAGGGGGACCACACCTATCGTTCGTCAACGGGTCCATCGGACCTAGCCGGGAGGACTAAATAGGTGGTGTTTAGATCCACTGAACCTTCCCCTCATGTGCCTCTGAGGGACGCTGTACTGTGATAGGCCAGCACAAATATGTGTCCTGTGTAACGATACAGCAGAAATGAACGAAGACCACTTGAAGACCTGTGAAGCATTAAGATCAGAAGAAACTACAGTTCAAAAGTATTGGAAAGCACGACTGCTGATGGCTTCATTGCCAGATGCAAGGCACTAGAAAACAACAACAACTTTTCCCTGTGTTAAATCTGAATCCACAATATTTCGGACTGTACTGTATATTAAAAATATATTTGCTTATGATTTTGTTTAAGTATCTGGGTCGATCTATAAACACTTTTATTTTCACATTACTTGCTTTTTATTTGCATACATTTTTAATTTTATTTACATTAATACACTAAAATTCAGACTCAAGCTAGACATGAACTATGCGACATAATCATGAGCTCCAGGCATTGAGTAACACTTGGACATATATTTAAATATTTTACAGCATGTGCATGAAGGGTTACACATATAGATTGTTTTTACATTCTTCAGTCTTTGCCATATTGGTGTCATCTGTGAAAATATTGAAAAAGAAGTATCATTAGTTACTCCATTCATTGGCCCAGAACCATTCTGTGGAATACCCGGATGTTTCATTAAAGGAAACATAAAAGCCTGGAATTGTACACATCACTGTCATAAGTTCTGTCAGTACTTTCAATGCATTTAACTACTAAATAAAACTATGCAAACCCATTGATATAGTCTGAAAGAACACAGAAAATGCTACGGATTGAATTCAACCCTTATTCAAAATAATAACCAGTGGCAAAGATGTTCAGGCCACTCATCACTAGCTGCACGAATTGTGTCCAGTGGAATTTTGTTGACAGCTGACCTGATTGAGCTTTTTATCTCAATATTGTGGTGCTGTTTTTGACATGCTATTGTTGTTGTAGTGTTTAACGCCCGCTTTTACTACTACGGCACCGCAGGCGGTGACACTGATGATACATGGAATGAAGATGGAGCACCGGTGGAATGAGATGGCAGGGGAAACCGGAGCACCCGGAGAAAACCCGCCCTGACGCCGCTTCGTCCACCACGAATACCACATGCGGGTCCCTGGGATCGAACCCGGGCCGCCTAGGTGGTAGGCGAGCACGCTAACCGCTCGGCCACGGCGCTGCCGACATGCTATTGCCTCAAGCTTCTGCCACAGAGAATGATCAAATGGATTGAGGTTCGGACTTCCACTAGGTCAATCAGCAACTGCAGTGAACCTTGGGACATTGATTGCCAGCTACTGCTGCATAGTTTTTCCTTTGTGTGCAGTAAATCTACTGAAAATCTACCACTTCCCTTCAAACAGCTCAAATTGATATGTGGTATCACCTTTTCCAAAATTATCTGGTACACGGTTGCAGTAGTCTTCACTCCATTTTTCGCAAAAATGCACCTCTGATGCTCCCTGTCAGGAAACTGCCCACGATACCATGACAGATGCAGGGTGACGTCACTGGACACAAGGAACTTTCTCTCTCGCTTCCTTGAAGGACCGTGCATATACACGATCAGTTTACTTATTAAAAGACTCTTCCATAGTTCATATTTTTCCATCTGTGAAAAGGATGTGAAACTGGCTCTCCCTATACGTCTTTAACAAAGCCTGGGATCGAACCGGCTTATCTTGTTTAATTTTTCAGTTAACAAATGCTGTGTGTACCTTTCATATGCACCAACATATAATCATCCTTCAAAATGTGTGACATAGTTCGTGGAGAAATATTCATATCACGAGACAATGGTTTCTTTACGCAAAGAAATCATTGAATCCTTGCACAAACAGTATACACATCTAGGACTGCCCGATCATGATCAGCAGTTTGACCCATTTGTTTAAACCGTGTTTTTGTCCAAAACACAAATCGTTCATTGATATTGAGTGGTTTCAGCATTGAATAACTTTTCTTAGATCACTTTCCACAAAGAAATAACGTCAATACAGCAGTATGGTTCTCATAGACTTCTCCATTCATCTTTCTCTCATGCCAGCTATAGACATACTGCCAGCCAGTTATTCACGCTGTAGTGAAGGTGACATTGTGGGCAATGATATAGTGTTGCCATGCTTCTTCATTCACAATTACCATTCTAGAGCGAGTTTAGATTTTACTGACAGAACTTATTATAGTACTGTGTAAACGATTAACTCACAATTTGGAACAAGTTCCAAAGTTAAATCATGCAAAACAGTTTATTGAACTGTCAGCAAAAAGAGCAAGAAAGATTTGAGAGATAGAATCAGGACTAAAAAATTCAGTGCCATAGCCAGGATTTGAACATTGGAACTTCTGCTTCATGTGACAGCTCTAACCAATGAGCTACTATGGCACTTTGCCAGTATGACATTAAATTCCCCAACCGATTCAAATGTCATACTGCAAGTTGCCATAGTAGCTCAGTGGTTAGAGCAGCCGTGCGTCAAGTGGAAGATCAGTGGCTCAAATCCCAGCTACAGCATCAAATTTTTCAGTCCTGTTTCTACCTATCAAACGTTGCCCACACATGGCTTGTGTATTTAAAAACACCAGCAGTAAGTTAGTTGGCATAAAAAAATAGCAAGAAACATGCCCATACTAACAAACAGGAGTAGAGGATTCTAAATGACCTCAGTGGGCATTGCCCTCTTAAAGATCGCCTCACTTTTTTCCATGTTATAGAGAAGAACATGTGTAGATTCTGCTCAGAAGAAAAAGAAATGGCAAGGCATATACTTTGTGAATACAAAGCAATTGCTCAACAAAGAATAAGACACCTGGAGTCTGTGTTTCCAGATCTATGGCAAATCACCTTGACATTACCCAGGAAAATCATAAGCTATTTTAATAGTATATTATGCGGCAATTCTATAATGGTAGCAGTTAAGATATGAGTTTCATAATTTGCATATGAGTACCTTAATTGTCATAGTCAGGTTTCATATGTCTATTTATGTTTGAGCAAGTGTATAACTTTAAAATATTTATAAACTTTTTAATTTGTGTTTGAGGTTATTTTTGAGTCACTTATTTACACTCACCTTCACTACTAAATTACTTTTTTAAAGCGGAAACATTTTCAGGACCATTCGATCCCATCATCAGCCGTTGGGTGACTTAATATTCAAACTTTTTAATATTTTATGCTTACCTGAGTCAGTAAGCATGTCGGCCGTACCTTCTCAGTGAAACAGCTGGCAGCATTATGATAAGTGTGCAAATGCGAAATTGAGCCCACAAGGTCAATGGTTTTATACTGAGACAGAATATTAGAAGACCCCAAAAGAAAATCGTTTATGTGAATATTTGTTAAAAGCGTAATTTGTTTTTTGATATTGGTATGAGTTGGTTAAATGGCGAAAACGTGTTAATAATGTTCATTGTTACGAACAACTAAGTTTGCCCAAAGACGTCATAAATCTTTCTATATTTGATTTTAATATATATGTATAAATATTAGAATTATATGTGTTCCATAATAAAAGTAGGAGAGGATGGTTAGGGATCGCTTCCCTAACAAGAAAGAACTAATTATTATTTATTTATGCCAACAAACTTACTGTTGGTGTTTTTAAACACACAAGCCGTGTGTGGGCAAAGTTTGAGAATTTAATGCCATTCTGGCAGTTTGTCACAATAGCTCAGTGGTTAGAGCGTCCGCCCGGTAAGCGGAAGGTCTGTGGTTCAAATCCCAGTTGTGGCATTGAATTTTTAAGTTCCAGTTCTACCTCCCAAAGAAAGAACTATTTGATGGACGCATACGCGGATGTATACGAATAAGGCAGTGTCACGTGAGGTGATGCCATACTCTGCCCACTCGCATGTGTGTGTTCAAGAGCTAAGGACGTTGTAACGTGTGAACATTGAAAAACTTTCACCAGACTTTCAGCAAGCATTAGTTCCACTAAATGAAAAAGTGGAAAGGTTTTTAATCATTTAGAACGGTGCTAAGAGGAATTATTTAATGTAAAATATCGAAAAAGTGATAATAAAATAATATATTGTGGTGAAGAAACATCGTGTGATTTTTCATTCCATCCGTTACCATGCCCTGAGATCACAAAGATCTCAATAGCTCAAAGACACAACGTTATTAATAATTACAAAAACCGCACCAATACTTTGCGACAATTCTTTGAAGTACTCCAGCAATGCATTTTGTCAAAATAATGTTATACATTGTGATTTTCTTCAGTCCATGAATTGCATATGGAATTTTTCGCACATGTTGTTTCATTTTTGGCAATAAGTTTATTAAGTCATATCTTGTGCCTTTGCAGAAATTTTCAGCAGTATAAAGTTTCATCTCACTATCACTCATGTATGACATTTTTGCTTGCTCTAAATTAGCACTAGCTGTTTTTCGATTGAATGTATGAGAATAATCGATAGTTGGGCTTTCTTCTGTTTGGTGGAAACCTTCACTTTAATGAGGTCCATTAAAGTGCAAGTACAGCTTGTTCAAATCTTCGTGACATTCCCCCACTCCTGAAGCATAGATACACAATAGAAGAGGCGTGTCCACTTGCATAATAGGAGAAGTGGGGATTAGTGGATCGCTTACTCTCACCGTGATAACTACCCAGTAATTGTTTATAATACGTAAACATACACTGCTTATGTATGTGACTGTCTGAGTTCTGACATCACTCGCTTGTTCCCCACCACTCCAATAACTTTTCAATTTCTGCTCTCTCACGCATGTCGAGTGTCACCACGTTCTGGGCAAAATGTTGTTGTTTTCTAGTGCCTTGCATCTGGCAATGAAGCCATTAGCATTCGTGCTTTCCAATACTTTTGAACTGTAGTTTCTTCTGATCTTAATGCTTCACAGGTCTTCAAGTGTTCTTCATTCATTTCTGCTGGATCGTTACACAGGACACATATTGGTGAGGCTGAGATACCTATTCTGTAGAGATGACTTGCCAAGCAGTCATGATTTGTCAATAGTCGGAAGGCTGCAACAGCTGTTTTCCTTGGTCTCTGGGGGATTATATCTGGATTGGAAAGTAGTGTAATCCATTTTTTATCTTTGGCATTTGTTTCTATTTCTTGTAGGTATGAATGAGAAAAATTTTTAATGATCAAGCGTTTTATTGAGGAATATGAGAAATTGAATTTAGACTTTTGTTTTATTGTTGTGCCTTTCTTTGCAAGTGAGTCTGCAGCTTCGTTCCCCATGACTCCACAGTGTGCTGGAATCCATTGGAGATGAACAGTCTTATTAACTTTTTGGAGTTGTGTTAACATTTTGTAGCATTCTCTAATTTTTGTTGACTTCTTTGTAGTATTTGAACATATTCCCTGAATTGCAGCTTTAGAATCTGAAAGAATTACTGCTTTGTTAAATTTATTTAAGGGAAGATTTAATAATTGTCGGAGAGCAATGTATATAGCCTCTATTTCTCCATCATAATTTGTTGTGTCCCTGCCAACAGAATGATAAAAGGAAAAATGTGAACATGTAACTCCAGCTCCAGTAAGGTTTTCCTTCGAGGATCCATCAGTATATATGTGCAGCCATTCTTCTGTGGGATACCTAGTATTGATTGTTTCCAGAGCTAGAAGTTTTTGTATTTCTTTTGGTGTGTCTGATTTACTTATTTCCTCTATTAATTCCAAATTGAAGGTAGGTTGCAATAATTCCAATGGATTTTCTCTTATAAGTAGATTTTCTCTGGTGTTAGGAATGTTCAATTTGGATTTAATCTGTGTTACCTTTTCTAGGAAACTACTATGAGTTTTAAGGATTGAAGGGGGGAGGTTCTCTTCTGTCCATTTAGAGTTTGGCAGTCGTAACATTTTCTCGTGTTGGAGCAATGCTTGTTCTTCTATTTTTGTTGTTATTGATGGGGTCCGTGTTAAGGCAAGCATGGCATCAATAGGTGTGGATTTAACTGCTCCAGTGATTAGGCGAAGAGCCTGATTTTGTATTTGTTCAAGTTTATTGATGTTAGCATTTGCTGCTGTTATTAAAGCTTCAGAACAGTACAAGAGGTTTGGTTTAATATACATTTTGTATGTTGTGTTAAGGACTCTCCTTGAGCAGCCCCATTTAGCACCAGCTAACCTTTCCAGGATTTGTAATTTCTTTTCAACCTTTTCTGAGATGTTTGTTATATGTTTTTTCCAAGTTAGCTTTCTGTCGAAAGTGATGCCTAAGTATTTGGCATCATCAACTGCTTTGAGTGGATTACCATTATAATTTATGTTAATATTAACTGGTTTGTATTTTAGTGTAAATAATTCATAATTTGTTTTTTCCACATTGATAGTCATGAGGTTTTTGGAGCTCCATTCATGTACTTTGTTTAGGGCTGTTTCTATTCTGTCTTTAATTAATTCAGATTTTTTTGAAGAGCCTGAAGTCCAAATGACTACATCGTCAGCAAATAAAGCAATTTTGGTTTCTAAAGTTTTTATTATTGATGGAAGGTCATTTATATATATGTTAAAGAGTGTTGTGCTCAGAACAGCACCTTGTGGAAGTCCTCGGTGTGTTTGTTTATATTTGGAAATGTATGTATTATATTTTGTGGCACAAAATCTTTGTGAAATAAACTGAGTTATCCACTTAAGCATGTTACTTTTCACACCTATTGATTGCAACTTCTCAACTAATTTATTTCTCCAGACTGAGTGATATGCTGATTTAAAATCAATGAATACTGCCAAGGTATCCTCCTTTCTATTGAAAGCTTCCTTGATGTCTTGGCTTAGTAGGAGTACATTTTCACTTGTACTATGATTCTGTCTGAAGCTGGTCTGTGAACTATTAATTAAGTTGTAATATTCTAGGAACCAGTTAAGTCTAGATGCCACCATTCTTTCCATCACTTTTGCAATAACACTGGTCAAAGATATTGGTCTAAAACTATTAATATTGTTTGAGGGTTTGTTTTTCTTTAAAATCGGGATGATAATGGCTTTTTTCCAGTCGGAAGGTACAGTCATTCTCCAACACGTGTTATACAGTTTAAGTAGGATTTCTTTTCCTTTCCCGCCAAGGTGTTTAATAAACTCTGGGTGGATCTTGTCAGATCCTGGAGATTTTTTGTTCTGTAATTGTTCTATTGCTAAATCCAGTTCTGTTTCATTAAAATCCTGAATAAAAATATCATTTCGTATACCTTTTGGCTTACTAGTTTCTCTGATAGTTTTTTGGATAGCCTTATCTTGTTTTTTATACGCTTGGGGTATTCTTTGTGATTGGGCATAAAACTTGTTAAGGGATTCTGCTATTTCCCTATCTGTAGTTAAGCTTTTGTTATTATATTTTAATGGTTCATTTGTATTTTTTGATAATTTTGTTTTATTAAGGAATTTGTATATTTTATTTCCATCTTTCCTATAGTCTATATGTTCTATAAAATTTGTGAAACTGGCCCTTTTTGCTGTAATTAATTCTTTCTTAAAAATGACTGCTTTTCTTCTCCAGTTTTGTACATCTTCTGGACACTTGGTTCTTTCGGCTTTGACTCTTGCTATATTTCTTTCGTGTTTTAACTTAGATAAAAATGGAGACCAAAAGTAGCTATATTTCTTTAACTTTCCTTTGGGGATGTGTGTTTTGGCTGCTGTCAATAATATTTCACAAATTTTTTTATTCATTTCATCTGTTGACTTGAACTCTGATTCTAACAGTATATTACACTTCCCTTCTATCTCATTTTGGAAACTGGACCAATCTGCTTTTTTAAAATTCCAAGAAGTTTTAACTTTTGGTTTGTTACTTTTATTTATTAGACCTCTTATGGAGTTTATGGTGATTCTGTGGCCTGAACCTGGGTCTTCTATTATTTCTCTTTTTGTATTGTCAATTATGTCAGATGACACCATCAGAAGGTCAGGATTTGTACCCGAACCATTATAATGAAGGTAAGTGGATGGATCATTTGGATTAAATATTAATTCCATTGTTGACGAGTTTAATAGGTCTTCTATGACTCTTCCTGCTGAATTTATATCTCTGTAGCCCCACCTAGGGGAGTGTGCATTGAAATCACCTATTAAAATACTTTTGGGTTCTATGGGAATAGAATTTAGATCTAGTGTATTGTCTGGAGGATTGTAGATACTGTAAATTCTATAGTGGTAGTTACTTTTCCATACTTCAATTTTAACTATTTCTGATTTATCTTGTTCTTCCATTGTTTTTTGGATTTGGATAGTAGCTTTTATATTTCTTTTAATACCTGTAAGAATACCACTTGCTATTTGGCGAGCCTTTGGAAGTATATGTGTAGTGTACTGATCCATTTCAAGTATATTTCCTGTTCTTGTGATATATTGGCTTCTTGTACTGTGAAGACATCTATATCTTGGTCTTCTAATATTTTCATTAGCTCTTGTTTTTTAGGCTGGGACATGCCTCCTGCATTCCATTGTAGAATTCTTAAAGTATTGGAATTGTTGTGATGAAATTTGCCTAAAGATGTCCCCACCCGGAGATCCGATTGGGGGACAGTTTTAACTCCGGAATGTTTATCTTTAGGACTCATATTCATGTATGTGGCTTTCATATAACTGTTTTCTTAACGGGCACCAGTTTTACAATGTGGCAGTTACATCACCTGACTTAAACCCCCATTTTGCAAGGGGGACCACACCTATCGTTGGTCAACGGGTCCATCGGACCTAGCCGGGAGGACTGAATAGGTGGTATTTAGATCCACCGACCTTCCCCTCATGTGCCTCTGAGGGACGCTGTTGTGCTGTGATAGGCCAGCACATATGTAAATGACATTTCCTCCATTTTAGATGAAACAGTTATACCGCTGTGATTCGGTCTCTGGGCAAAATGTACCAGACGTATAGTTACTTATTTAAGCATGCTCAAGTATAAAAACATTAAACTAAACTGGGATTTTTAAAGAGGGTATGTGTAATATATCTAAGGTTGCAGTGAAGGGAAGTCGAATGACTTAAATGACCCCATATTTATCTATCTCTATATCTAAGTCTTTTAATCTATCTAATCCAATCCTATCCAGTCCTGTCCAATCTATCATATGTTATCTAATTTAATCCAGCTTACCTATCTGTTGGTATAGAACACTTTGAGTCCAATTTACAATATGTTTTGCAGACATGTTGACTGTAGCATGACTGCCAGAAAAGTTGTTGAATCTTGATCTTGGATTTATTTTTTCTGCTGGATCAACAATCACTTTGTTTATTTTTCAAATGCTGCTCATGCTTGGAAAGCTTCCATTTGTCTTTGAATCTTTGGATTTCCATTCACCATCTCAACAGTGAGGTTCATAGGGACAATGGAACATGTAATATTTCAGCTATTTCATCATTAAATTTTGATTTGTTGTTACTTTTTTAACCAAAAAAACCGCTCTCTCATTTGAACTCAGATAGGACTTATTAGGGATTGGTTTGAAAACTTTCTGGGTACGGTGTGAACATGAAAGACTATAACCACTATAACCACTTGCAGTCTCTTTCACCAAGAAGAGCAGTGCCTTTGAATGGTGAAACAGCTATGAAAATCCCTTTGAATGGTTATCAAAATCTCTCCCTCTCCAACTGTCTTTCTCTTATGGGTAAAGAAGTATACATAACAAAGTTTTCTAAACTGAAACAAAACTTTGACGCTTGTTATGTATAATTCATTATGTATATGCATAAGTACTATTTTATTAAATTAACTCAGTTTTACTCTAAATTGAATAATTGATGTAATTCAAAATTCATGGATTGTGAAGTAATAAAATCTTCTTTTGTATGTGGAATAGTTGTCTTGCCATAGACGAAACAGACAGGATGGTGGAAAAAGGTCATTTTCAAGAGCTGCAGAGCTTGCTGGAACTGCTGAACACAGATGAGAGGTGTAAAAAGCAGCGTCAGAATTTTGTATTTTCTGCCACACTTACCATGGTTCATGATCCACCAAGACGTCTGAAAGGCCGTGACAGAAAATTGAAGATCACTCCGGGACAGAAACTCCAGAGCATCATGAGCGCCCTTGGCATCACCAATCCCAAGGTGATAGATGTCACTAAGGAATCAGGTAGGATGCAAGGACTTATTTAATTTTCTTGGATAAATGCAACATTATGACACATAAGATTCTTTTTACTTTCTCTACTGGTAAGTAGAGGAAGTATTGTATTCCACCCAAAAATTCGATGTCGAGATTTCACCGGAAATTTATGTTTTGAGACCCTCTGAATCCAAAAAAAGCATTTTTAGAAAAAGGTCCATATGTGTGTGTGTCTGTCAGTCTGTGGACAGCATAACTCAAAAATGAAAAGCCAGTTAAAAACCAAAGTTGGTATTAAAGTTTAATGTCTTTCAAGGTTGCGACACAAAGATTTTGAAGAAAATTGCTCCACCCTAAACTACCCTCTATATGGAAAATTTTTTGAAAATTTTGATTTTCTTGAAAATTGCTCTAATGATTTTAATTAAAATACCATATGTTTAAGATATTTGTATGACAAATGAAATGTATATCTTGAATTTTCTGGCTATAGCCCATCAAATCCTGTTTACTCTGGAGGACTTTTGCATAACTGGTAAACCATAAGAGATAGACCAATTCTTACTATGCAAAAAAGTTATCTTGCTGAAACTTACAATTTATGTCAAAATAAATTTTTTTGTAGACTGAACCATTTTGTAGATATTCCTTGTTATCTGTGTGAGTTTTGGAGAACTTATACTTCTGTCAAATGGAACATTGTTATTCATTTTTTTTATATTAACCCTGCAAAGAGAACAGGACTTGAAAGCTTCAAAACATTTGACTATCGCTCAAAGCCTACTGTATTCTAATATTCCCCGTGCACCTACAAGGAAATAAGCAATAAGATAATTTCTGCAAATGTTTATCTCAACTAACACGAAGAAGATATAGAATAAGAGTTTGTAAGAATGGTTAGTATAAGAGTAGAGAAAGTCATGTGAGAGCAACACATCAGATTTTTTTTTTTTTTTTCATTTCCTTAACTTCTATGGTATTATTGGCAGCTATTTCTTGAGAAACAATATTAGGTTGAACTACAGGTTTTGTTAATGTTGGTTATAATACTTTTTATTATTAAACAGTCCCATATTCTTCACGTATGGAATTATTCTACTGAAAGAAAACTTTCCTGCCCCAGCCAGGAATCAAACCTGAGGCCTCTGGGTTGAAAAGCTGGGACACTGACTAACCCGAGCACAAGATATTAGCTTTGTGAGGTTACTTTTATACAAGGCAACTAGTGTAAGCAATTGTTTTTGGCAGCCTATTGCTTAGTAACATCTGATCAGTAGATAAAATGGCTGGAAGAAATGAACTTCTTCAGCACTGCTAATCAAGAGAAAATGGAAGTCATAAAGAAGAATGCAAGTAATTAATTATTAGTTACATTTATCTTTTCTGGGCATGTATGCAAGTGCTTCCTATCACTAGAGAAAAGGGTTTGTTTACATTATTCAACAATATTTGTGTGGGCAACAAAACATTTGCAACAATTTTTGTATTTGGAAATCATAAGTTAATGAACTTCTGAGTTTTATGAATGTGTTTCTTCTCTCAATTTTACTTCCGTGTGTATTAGTTCCGATGTCCCAACTCAGTTTTTCTCCACTTTAGTAATTTGACCTTCATGTGAACTTTATAATCTTTTAATTTCTTGACAGTTGTTTTCTCAGCCATTACGCCTGTTTTCAATAACAGATAAACTACAAAAGTGATTACTTTAAATAACTTTTCATGATTGGTGGTTCACAGTAAAAAGTGATGCTAGTTGTGGAAGTTTCTTTAACTTTGGCAATGTTGTTGTTAGCTAATGCTGGATTTCTGACAATGAAGTCATTAATCCTCTTGCTCTCCAATATTTTTCACTGATGATATTGAAGAGAGCAATAGCAGTAATAGTAACGCTTTTTAGAGAGCACCATACTTTTATGTTTTGGCGGTCACATCACTCTCTCACAACCCCCAGAATGTCTGGAGGACCACACCTGTCGTTGGTTTACGGGTCTCACCGACCTGACCGGGAGAGTTATCAAAATAAATTCACCGACCATATCCTCTGATTACCAATCAGAGGACGTATTACATGCCATGACAGGTCAGCATGTTAAAGGGTTAAGATTTTATAGAGAAATGGAGAGGTTGGAAAAATAAAGACTCCCTAGCTCTCGGGAACCCTAATAGCATCGGGGTCGGAAGAGAACAAGAGATGACCAAGGTAAGGTCAGATGTATAATTATTTATGTCATGGCTAGTTTCACTTACCTTTGTTAGAGTTTCTAATGTCTTATTAAACAAATCAAATACATTAGTAATAATTTGTGGCTATTTGCCTAGAAAAATAGCTTTAAAATTTTGTTTTCCTGAATTTAGAAAGTATTGAACTTCAGTGGTATCACAAGGAAAAGCACATTTCACCCAAAATTTTCAGAAGGTGTGTAAATCTCATAAAAGTGATTATACATTACAAATAATAAAACTAAAGATGGATAAGAATATACTTCATTATCTTTTTTACAGGATTGCCTCTGGAGCATGTAACTCAACTTTTTTCTTTTTTCCCTCCTCCTGCCTCCTAATTTAAAAAGTTTCTCATTATGTCCAGTTCCCAGTGTGCATAAGTGAAATGTGCTTATGTGTACATTTCAATTAACTCTCTCAGGGGTCTCCGTCTAGGGGATATGTGAATAGCGACCACAAGGTACCCAAGCTGAGCAGAACATTACTTCCACTTACTGGTGTTTTGCTCCTCACTGTAACTTTTCTTAACAAATATTCACATAAACGATTTTCTTTTGGGGTCTTTTAATATTCTTCTCACTGATAGTCAGCTAGTAGATGCAGTAAGAACCAAGTTACATCGTGCTCGCTTGAGCTTCGATGATTTGAAGAAAGATCTATTGGAATATGGGCTTCCTAAGGCTAGTAGAAACCATTCCGATGCATACTATATGGTATTGTAGAGTGTGGTTGAAGACCTACAACCGAAAGAGAAGTTAATACTTTGGCAATGTGAGAAAGCTCATATTTGAAAGGATACTCTATGTTGAGTGGCAGCAATCCTGAATAAATTGCACTCCCAGGTGCCATGTGTGAAAATCCAGATTTACAAACATCATTTTGTTAATGGTTGTGGCAGTTGAATTGCTGCCACCAGTTGCCTTGTATGAAAACAACTTAAGGTGATGTTTCAGTATGCATAATGAAAGTAAAAACAGGCAAGGGCACTGGTACTAGTGAATTATATGTCTCATTAATGCCAATGTGAATAATGTAGCATTAAAGAAACTATTGTTTAGTCTGCTTCCTACTGAAACTAGCAGCATTAGGTCTGATAATTTTATATGAGAGTCACATAAAAAGTGGAATGACCCACTGATTACAGCAGCATCTCCAAAAATGTTGTTTTCAAAACCAGCTATTTTTCATGGAACCATTTGTCCAGTAACAAATAGATTTTTCAAGAAATATAGTAGGCATAGCTGTTACAGTGTATATATGATAAATATTATTTAAATTGGATAGTTTTTAATTACTTGGTAAGGAAGGGTGCATATTGAACAGCAGTTCTATGAATATGACAGACACCATAGTGCTGTGTTTGAAGTATCACCTGGAATTTTTCCAGAGCTTATCCAAACCAATCTGTATGTTTCTTTTGATCAGGAGTCAGTTTCTGTGAAATCCGTTGACAACAAAGTGTTATGTCGAACTGTTGTTATAAAATGTTTTGGAATTGACACACACCAATGTCCAGTGTCACCCAAATAAGTACATAAATGTCTGTTAGTCTTCTTCAAGCATTGCCTGAACAGTGGCAAGATTTTCATTAGTTAGAGTAGTTCTCGGGCATCCTTTACAAATTTATAACTAAGAAAATTTGTCGTAGCAATTAGTTACTGCCTTAGATGTGCTTTCTTCATCAAGTGCATTTCTAAGCTGATCTTTGCATTCTTTAATCATTAATGAGGATTTAAAATTGTAAAAAATCAGCCCAGAAATTTTCTCATCGGATTCATTTTTGGGTGAATACAAAATCTTGAAACGATGATAAACAGCTGAAAGAGCATATTGAACAAACTACATCACAATTAACATCAGAAAGTTGTCAAATACATATAAACAAATTTCGTTTGGTAATTATTATTTATTTATGCCAACAAACTTATTGTTGGTGTTTTTAAACACACAAGCTCTGTGTGGGCAAATGTTTGAGAGGTAGAATTGAAACTGAAAAATTCAATGTCTGAGCTGTGATTTGAACCACAGGGCCTCTGCTTACCAAGTGTTCTAACCATTAAGCTACTGTGGCAATCTGCCAGAACGGCAGCATTGGATTTTTCAGTTCCAATTCTACCTCTCAAATTTCATTTGTATCTTGAAACATGTTCAGTGTTACCCTCATATTAAATAGAAGCACTTTTAAAGGATGTTTATTGTAATATTGCAGGTACAGCAGGGACTCTGACAGAAGCTCGCATCACATGCGCATTAGAGGAGAAGGACTTCTACCTCTACTATTTCCTACAGAAGCATCCTGGGCGAACTCTTGTCTTCTGCAACAGTATTACCTGTGTCCGTCGCCTTACACAATTACTGACCTTACTACAATGTCATCCACTACCTCTTCATGCAAATATGCCACAAAGACAGCGACTGAAGAACTTGGATCGATTTAGAGATAATCCAAATAGTCTTCTATTGGCAACAGATGTGGCTGCTCGTGGTTTGGATATACCTGGTGTACAACATGTGATACACTACCAGGTTCCTCGTACATCAGAGGTAAAATGACTAATTCTTCCTATTGAAAGCACAATACTTATCAGAGTACAAGATTAGCATTATATATGACAGCAGTCACATGTCACCATCAATGGCCATGAAAGTTTCTTTTTTGTTTATACATCTGTCTTAAGTGGAGGGAAGGTTAAATCTCAAAATGAATTGCAAGTGTTAGTCTTAATGTTTTTTGATTTGTCAAACGTAATAGATATTTCTTGGAAATCTGCCAAAATGTATAAAAAGATCAACAATATATTAGAAATATTTAGAGACTAGGCTTTTCTTATCTTAGATTTAAGTTACGAGTATACAGGCAGACTGCAGTTTTATGATAATTGAATCACTTCATTGGTGTCACTGATTATTGGGGACATGCAAAAGGTGTGTTTATAGTTTGGTAACTTCATATATAAAGTCAATATGACATAAACATTAGACATCACATATTATTTACACCTGAACAGAAGAAGTTAAGAAAAGTGATGCTCCAACTAGTGTTCTAAAATTATTGGCATTAGAGACAATCCATACTAGATTTCCGGAACATGAATGACTCTATATTTATACTAATGGATCACTGATATCGAACCGAGATGGAGCAGGGGCTGGAGTCACGTGTCACCTCTTTTCCTATTATAAATCTTTTAAGTTAAATGTAAA
This sequence comes from Tenodera sinensis, assembly GCA_030765045.1. Classification (NCBI taxonomy): domain Eukaryota; kingdom Metazoa; phylum Arthropoda; class Insecta; order Mantodea; family Mantidae; genus Tenodera; species Tenodera sinensis. The sequence continues at coordinate 57,008,852 of CM060972.1, forward strand.
ATGGGGCATTTTAAGGCTTTTGTAATTGCCTTAGTTGAGAGCATGGATATCACAGATATTAGTTTTAATTCATCCAAGGGGTGGCTGCAAATTTTGTTGTTAATGAATAATAAGATCCATATATATTCAGCAGTAGACCCTCCAGAATCTATACTCTGTTCATCTAGAGATTAGAGGAGATATAAACAAAGCACTGGTTTGTATCACTCCGCGGCCACGTGCATTCCCAATGACGCAACACAGTTACCTACCGCTACGCGTAGGTTTAATATGCATTTTACACTACTAAAAGGATATATTTACTTGATCCAAATAACATGTAGCACATGGAAATTAACTACTACTTACGTCATCTCTGTCCACAATAACACTTTTTCATTTCCTGCTCACAATCTGGAGAACAATCTCCAAAAGCAGCTTGTGGAGGGAAGTTTGTTTTAAATCTGGAAGATCGGGTTCAGAGTTAACTGCCAACAGTACTTTGTTTAAGGTGGGGGTTCACTGTTAACAAAGAACTGGTGAACTTTTCGACGGATTGCAGATCTCACACTCACAAATTCGTTGCAAACTACATCCACCATTTATCTGGCACGTGGTCGCTTTTAGCCAGGATCTTCACCAACTGATGATTTTTCTTTGTGTGTGTTGTAAATACTTGCAACTGACACACTGGTAAACTCGGATGTTAATTTCATCACGTCTTCGATAGCAAGTTCGGGATATTTCTCGCAGAACTTGTTAAACACGTTTAATATTGTCTTTTCACCACTTCGCAACGGTTTGCCGCACTTATGTTTCACAACTCACTTGCTCCGCTATGTTACTTTCATACTGAATAATGCACGCGCAGAATAAATTAGGCTGGTTACAGATTCACTTAACTGCGTATTCTTACACTTTAACTATGCTTAGTACACTTAGTTCATGCTTTAGCAAACATTAAGTGACATTTCAGATCTTAGTAACAGTATTTCTTCAAGGGACTACTTACACGGCGAAAGCGTCAAGAGGGCGTGCTGTGGTCAAAACGCATGTGGCTTTGTTTACGTCTCCTCTAATCTCTTGATGAACAGAGTATACACAAGACACAATGTTTTCAGGTATCAAAAGTAGGTAAAAATATATGCAACATTATCTTATAACTGTTCCTATTGTAAGTGAGATGTTTAGTGCAGCTAGTTAAGTGTTCAACTCAAACACAAAGTCAATTTGCAAATACCGTATTTTATCGCATAAGGCCCCCCTTGCATATTTCCCTCCCCTATGATTTTTCATCGCTAAAAATTATTTACATTATTATTAAACATTGCATAATTCCCTCTCCTGGTCCGTTTTTATTGGAGCTGCCTTCAAATGACTTGATAATGGACAAGAATAGACAGCGGTGCCTGTCACGGACAACAGTGGATACAGTGCTTGCCACAAAAATACTCATATTGCCATTGTCACAACGTATCATAAAATTGAAATGTGAAGTTGCAGACGTGTTTCTAAGTCAGTTTGTTACAAGTCGTCATATTGTTAAGAAGAGTTTTAAAAAAAAACTGGTATTTCTTGTGCCATTAATGGTTCTGACGACATGTTGTGGAATAGTTAACATGAAGATGTGTTATCTGAGCCAGATATAAATGAAAATAGTGATGAAAGTGAGACCACAGAGTAGTCAGAGAAAAGAAACAATGAAACAATACATTGTAGGCCAATGAAACCGTGATATGTATCCAGTTCATTCACAAATTACTATATATCTATATAACTTTTACATAATACTACATGGTTTCCCTTCCTTTCTGAGTTCCTAGAAGCACCACTCGCATAATTCCCTCCCCAGTGTTTTCAAGCAAATTATTCGAGAAAAAAAAGGGGGGAATTATGCAATAAAATACGGTATTTTAAAAGCATAAACCTGAGAATTTTAATACAAGAATCACTAGATATTAGATATTTATTGAGACACAGATAAATGGCCACCCATGGGGAAAGCATGGTTGCTCTGTCAAAATAGTTGACTCATTAGTAATGCAACAGCAACAGACAGACCATTGTTGCACCATCCATTTTTGCTCAGTTCATGTGTTAAGTCGAAAAGTGTGAATGTTTTTCAGTGCAATGGAGATTTACAGAGAGCATTTTGTGCTCTAAAAAAGTTTAGATTTCATTAAAACACACGTTACTTCCAAATTAATTTTTTTGTGGAGTGAACAATTTTGGAGATATTTTTTGCTGTTTGTGTCATTTTTACAATACTTAAAATTTTGTCAAAAGGACGGTCGTTATACACTTTTTTATCTCTTGCCATGCAAAGAGAATGGAATTTCAAAGTTTTAAAACATTTGACTATCGCTCAAAGCCTACTGTATTCCTATACTCCCCTTGCACCTACAAGAAAATCAGCAATAAGATAATTTCTACAAATTTTATTTTGACTTTTATGAAGGAGTTTGTAAGAATAGTTAGTACAAGAGTAGAGTCATGTGAGTACAACACACAAGATTTTTTCCCTATCGTATTACCTAACCCTGAAAGAAAAACAAATTTAAGTGAATTCATGAGTGGTATTTCATTTAATCATGAAATAAATCCAGAGATTAAATTATTAAAACAATTAAATGGATCCATAGATTTAACAATTTGGGAAAATATATTCATTTTGAAGAATAAGGACCACGTAATGAATTTTGAAATACTGCCCATTGATACTTTTAGCAAATTTGTTTTGCTTTCAGTGGTTCGTAATATGAGAGGAAAAAATACTCGTACTTCACTTAGTGTCTGCGATGATGGCAAACAGAATAATAGCACTAATGAAGTGGTTAAATTATCACAAACTGCAGTATGCTTGTACATTCACAACTTAAATCTAAGATAAGTAAAGTCTAGTCTCTAAATACTTGTAATATATTTGTTGATTTATATTGCTTCACTGTGACCGTCATCGTAGCGCAGTTGGTAGCATGCTTGCCTCTGGCGCGGATGACCCGGGTTTGATCCCCGGTACCAACATGGGGATTTTATCCCCTCTGGGAGGTCTAGCACAGGGTGCACTCAGCCTCATTAGGTCCCGGGGGACCAATTGAGGAGCTACTTGATGGAGAAGTAGAGACCCCGGCAGCACCGTGGCCGAGCGGTTAGCGCACTCGCCTACCACCTAGGTGGCCTGGGTTCAATCTCAGGGACCCGCATGTGGTATTCATGGTGGATGAAGCGGCGTCAGGGCGGGTTTTCTCCGGGTACTCCGGTTTCCCCCGCCATCTCATTCCATGTACCATTAGTGTCAGCGCCTGCGGTGCCGTAGTAGTAAAAGCAGGTGTTAAACACTACAAACAAACAAATAGAGGCCCCAGGTCGAGAAGACAGTATAAACTGGCCGGGAGGGCTCAGGGCGCTGACCACGTCCCACCCTCCAGTACTGCACCTCACCAATGATGCCTGTAGTAGGCAGAGGTGGGGGACGCAGCAGCTGTGTGGTAGGCCTTGGTCCTTAATGGGCTGTCGTGCCGGGGTTTTTAGTTTTTTATATTGCTTCACTGTTAATAGCTTCAGATTTCTCATTGATATAAAAAGATATTAGTTTAAAAAATAAAATAAATGATGCAAATCATTCACTTAAATTTTTTTTCGTGCCTGTTTTAAGAAACAGTTTGTACTAGGTCATCAGCATATAGCAGAACAGGTTTTATGGCTCTTAGTCGGCCGACAGTGAACCGCAAGGCTTCAGTGTGAGTTCAACTCTTGCAAACCTGGCACGTTTGTTATTTGACTCAATATAATGTGCATTAAGTGAAATGGCTCTATTCGGGTCCTGGGATTTTGTTCTCCAAAAAGTATTCATTTATGTTTCACACGTCCATACAGAATCATAGAGCCAATTTCTCCATACAGGAAATCCATGAAGTATCTTCTTTTTTGGAAGTTTGAAAACTGTTGTAATACTCAATTTAAAACAAAAATGTAAGTTGATTAATAACACTACACAACATTTACTTATAGTTTACCGGAACATGTTTCGGAGGCTGACTTTCCTTCATTGTCAACCAGACATCGACTGGTTCTCCCTGGTGTGGATGGTGATGTTTCCTCTGAGGTCTTCTATAGTGGTGGTTCAAGGAGCTTGCTGAAGATATCCTTCTCAGGATGTAAAAATTGAATACTCTGTTTCTATTTTTGAAAATGAAGATTTGTTCCCATGTGGGCAGCTCTTGTTTTCCTGTTACGTGTTTGAGGAGTTTCAGTTCTGGCTTTATGTTGTGGTTTATCCAAAAGTGAGTGGCAACTGCTGATTTTTCCAACTGTTTGCTTTTTACATTTCTAAAGTGTTCCTCAGATCTTATTTCTAACTTTCTTTTGGTTTCTCATATATATACTTCATTACAGTCACTGCATTCAATTTGGTATTTGCCAGATTTTTTATTAGGTAGGATGGCATCTTTGATGTTTGAGTTCAGTAGATTTTTTTATGGAGTAGTGGTTCACTGGTGCTAGCTGAATGTTCTGTTCTTTGAAAACTTTTTTAAATTTCTGGAATATTAATGCAATGATTATGCGGTGTAATGCTTAAGTCGTAATTGCTTGTCTATAAATCAAGGTGTCACTATTATGCAATGAAATCTTGCGCTTTTGCTTTTACATGTTTACTTTTTGTTTCTTTGTTAGAAATAACTTAAACAAGAAACTATATTTAGTGTGGACATGCTATCATTCAGCGCACATAGGAAGCAGAACCACCAATGGGCTGAGAGCGGCGAAATCTACTCTATTCCATGTTAATCCCCAGTATTCTAAGGATTACAATGTTTATGGTTGTACAGATTTTTACTTTGTCTACTATATCTACTATATACGTACAGTAAGTTCATTCCATCCAAAATATTTTATACCAAGGTTTGACCGGAAGTACAGATCCTGATGCTCCCTGAGTCTAAAAAGAGCATTTTAGAAAAGGGTCTCCCTGTGTGAGTGGTGCATGCGTGTGTGTAAATTTGGTGTTCTCACTGTCTGATTTGTTTGTGCTTAATAAGTTTGAACTCTTATTTTAACCCTAAGAAAAATTGTCTTTTTTTTCCCATCTACACTGCTCATCCTTTGTGTTGCTCTTCATAGACTTCTTTTTAAGTATGCCAGAATAATATCAGAATTTGACTCAAACTGGAGTCATATGTTAAGTGTTACAACTGAAATATAGTTTCATATTTATACTTATATTATTTGTTAATTATCATAGTACTTTTAATTTCTCATTTTCAATTCACTTCTTACTGTTCACCTAGCACCTTCTTTAACACTGTTCAATTTACACACATTGCTTTCAAAAATCAGTTATCTAGGAATAACAGAGCATTAAATTTAGAACCCTTTTCGTACTTATTTATTAATTATATTCCAGTAGAATCAGTCTAAGAAAAAATATGATTAGTTCTAAATTGTTCAGCCCTTTGCAAGATAAAATAAACTTAATGTGTTTCCACATATTAGACCAATCAATGGCAATTGATTGGTCTGATACTTGGAAACTATTGAATAAAAGTCTTAAAGCCTGGAACTTACAATTGTAAGTCACCATTGGGATACTTGGTCTTGAATTAGATCCTTTGTAGTCTACCAGGAAAATATGAATCAGTTGGGGAATATAAGATCATATCAGTATGTTGCCATGGTAACTCAGTGATTAAGAGCAGCTGTGCATGTAAGTGGAAGATCCATGGTTCAAATCTCGACTATGACATTGAATTTTTCAGTTCTGATTCCACCTTTAAAACTTCACATGTATTTGTGTGCTTTGTGCTTTAGTCAGTTCCGTTATTTCCGTTATGTAATATAAAATTCCTTTGAAGAAATAAAACTGCAAAAATAAGATTTATTGTAAGCTGTTAAATTTTAACAGTATTGATTAAAATATTTTTCAGACTTATGTTCACCGAAGTGGCCGAACAGCCCGTGCGCACTGTGAAGGATTGACATTATTACTGATTGAACCAGCAGAGATGAGCAATTACACGCGACTTTGTCAGAATCTTGGCAGAAGTAAGTATTCTGTGCATCATCATTTTTTTCTAAATATTGTTGTTGTTAGCTAATGCTGGATTTCTGACAATGAAGTCATTAATCCTCTTGCTCTCCAATATTTTTCACTGAAGGATGGGGTGCTAGAAGTGGCTGGGCATATTTGGTCCATTTCCTCTTGCAGATCGCATAGAGGACAGAGTGGTGAAGAATATATCCCAATTCTGTTTAAATGTTTTGCCAGACAATCATGTCCCATAATCAACCTGAAGGTTGCAACTGCCATTTTTTGAGGATACTCAGGAATTACTGTTTGAATGTTCGGTAGTTCCCGTCTTTCATTTTTTGATTTTTCATAGTAATATTTTGCAATAATTTTTTTGAATTCAGAGCTGACTAATCTTTTAGTTGCATAAAATGGTAGATTAACTATAGACTTCTGCACACTGCCGGTACCCCTTTTAGCAAGAAAATCAGCTTTGTTATTACCACTCAGTCCACAGTGAGCTGGAAGACTAGGTGTTTTTGAAGTGCGGTTAGATGGGTAAGGATTTTCCAACATTCTATAATTGTTTGGTTTTTTGGCAACAACTTGGAAGTAATTGCTATAATTGCTGCCCTGGAATTTGAGAGAATAACTGCTTGCTGAAAATGTGAAATTCTGTACAAAAGATTTTGTAGGGCCATTCAAATTGTTTCAATTTCTCCATCAAAGTTAGTAGCTCCATAACTTAAAGATTTGTAATAGGAAAAAAGATGACACGTGACTCCAGCCCCTGTTCCATCTTGGTTTGATATAAATGATCCATCAGTATAAATACGGAGCTATTCGTGTTCTGGAAATCTAGTATGGATTGTCTCTAATGCCAATAATTTTAGAACACTAGATGGAGTATCACTTTTCTTAACTTCTTCTGTCAGGTGTAAATAATATGTGATGTCTAATGTTTGTGTCGGATTGACTTTAGATATGAAGCTTTCCTTTGAATTAGGAAGGTATACATTCTTTTTGATGTCTTGAATTTTGGAAAGAAAGCTCTCCTGAGTCTTTAGTGTATGTATAAAATTTCTCTTGTGCCATGTATTGAATGGGAGTCTGATCAACTTTTTGTGTTGAATAAGAGCCGCTTTTTCTATTTCATATTCAATGGGGTATTGGTTGGTTAGTATTTCCATAGCTGCTATTGGTGTGCTTTTGATAGCACCTGTAATTAGTCTCAGACTTTGGTTTTGAAACATTTGAATATTTTGTGTTTGCTGTTACAAGAATTATGCTTGTTTTATTTAATTGTTCAATGAGTCAGAGATCTGGTTCATTCCTGGGAGGATTGTAAATACTGCTTAAATGAAGATGTATTTTGCTATCCCAAAAATTTAGCTTTATTAATTCAGCTTTATCTTTGTTATCCAATTGTTTAACAATTTGAAAGGAGGATTTAATATCATTTTTGACTCCAACTAATATTTCACTACTTATCTGTCTATTTTTGGGTAGTAGGTGTAGTAAAAATCCAGTAAAATTGAAATATTTAAGTTGATCATTTGTTAGATTTGCTTCTTGTACAACAAATATATATATGTTATAGCCAAATACAATGTTATTCAGTTCTATTCTTTTTGTTTGGGTGAGACCACCTGCGTTCCATTCTAGAATTCTGATGTTAGATCTTCTATTTATATAATGTTTTGGTTCTTGAGAAGTAGTCCCCACCCGGTGATCCGAAAGGTGGACTATTTTAACTTTGGAACATTTTACCCCTCGAGTCATATTTCATATATATTTATGAGACTTAGCAGTGATAGTAACCGCATTTTAAAGAGCACCATATATTTATGTTTTGGCAGTTACATGGCTCTCTCACAACCCCGAGAATGTCTGGAGGACCACACCTGTAGTTGGCTTACGGGTCTCACTGACCTAACCGGGAGACTTATCAAAATAAACTCACTGGCCATATCCTCTAATTACCAATCAGAGGACATATTACATGCCATGACAGATCAGCATGTTAGGGGTTAAGAGTTAAACGGAGAGGTTGGAAAAATAAAGACTCCCTAGCCCACAGGAACCCTAATAGCATCGGGGTCGGAACAGAACAAGGTCAGATAGAAAAGCTACAGTGAGGAGCAAAACACCAGTAAGTGGTAGTAATGTTCTGCTCAGCTTGGGTACCTTAGGGTCGCCATTCACATATCCCCTAGATGGAGACCTCTGAGTATACAGATCTGGTGTAGCCTATGTGATCCTATACTGCTCTATAGTTACATACAGATCTGGTGTATCCTATGTGAGCCTATACAAGCCTACAACCTCAGTCTATACTTATATAGCGATCTGGTGTAGCATATGTAAGCCTACACAAGCCTACCTCTTCAGTCTATACTTACATACAGATCTGGTTTAGCCTATGTGTAGCCCATGTCAGCCTATACTAACCTATTACCACAGTCTATATTTATATAGATCTGGTGTAGCCTATGTGAGCCTACACTAGCCTATCTTCTCAGTCTATACTTATATACAGATTTGGTGTAGGCTATGTGAGCCTATACTAGCCTATCTCCTCAGCCTATACTTCTATACCTTTCTAGTGTACGCTATGCGAGCCTATACTAGCCTATCTCCTCAGTCTATACTTACATACAGATCTGATGTAGCCTATGTGAGCATATACTCGCTTATCTCCTCAGTCTATACGTATATAAAGATCTGGTATAGCCTATGTGAGCCTATAGTAGCCAGCCTCCTCAGTCTATACTTATATACCGATCTGGTGTAGCCCATGTGAGCCTATACTTGCCTATCTCCTCGGTGTATACTTATATACAGATCTGGTGTAGCCTATGTGAGCCTGTGCTAGCCTCTCTCTTCAGTCTATATTTATATACCGATCGGGTGTAGCCTATGTGACCCTGTACTATCCCCTTATTCTATAATTACATACGGATCTATATGCCTATCTCCTCGGTGTATACTTATATACAGATCTGGTGTAGCCTATGTGAGCCTGTGCTAGCCTCTCTCCTCAGTCTATATTTATATACCGATCGGGTGTAGCCTATGTGAGCCTATACTAGCCTATCTCCTCATTCTATACCTATATACTGATCTGGCTTAGCCAGTGTGAGCCTATAGTAGCCTGTCTCCTGAGTCTATACTTATATAGTTCTGGTGTAGCCTATGTGAGCCTATTCTGACTTATCTCCTCAGTCTCTACTTATATACCGATCTGGTGTAGCCTATGTGAACTTATACTAGCCTATCTCCTTAGTCTATACTTATATACAGATCTGGTGTAGGCTATGTTAGCCTATACTAACCTATCTCCTCAGACTATACTTATATAGAACTGGTGTAGCCTATGTGAGCCTATACTAGCCTATCTCCTCAGACTATACTTATATAGAACTGGTGTAGCCTATGTGAGCCTATACTAGCCTATCGCCTCAGTCTATACTTATATACAGCCTATCTCATCAGTGTATACTTATATACAGATCCGCTTTAGGGCATGTGAGCCAATACTAGCCTATGTCCTCAGTATATACTTATATACAGATTTGGTGTAGCCTATGTGAGCCTATACTAGCCTATCTCAGTCTATACTGATATACACATCTGCTGTAGCCTATGTGAGCCTACACTAGCCTATCTTCTTAGTCTATACATATATACTGATCTGGTGTAGCCTGTACTAGCCTATCTCCTCGCTCTATACTTATATACCATTCTGGTATAGCCTATGAAAACTTACACTCGGCTATCTTCTCGTTCTGTACGTATATACCATTCCCGTATAGCCTATGTGAATGTATGCTAGGCTATCTCCTTCGGCTATACTTATATACCGATCTGTAGAAGCCTATGTGCGCCTATACTAGCCTATCTCATCAGTATATACTTATGTACAGATCTGGTGTGGCCTATGTGAGCCTATACTAGCCTATATCCTCGTTCTATACTTATATACGATTCCGGTATAGCCTATGTGAACGATTACTAGCCTATCTCCTTTGGCTATACTTATATACCAATCTGTATTAGTCTATGTGACCCTATACTAGCCTAACTGCACAGTCTATACTTATATACCTTTCTGGTGTAGGCCATGTGAGTCTACACTGATATACAGATTTGATGTTGCTTATGTGAGCCTATACTAGCTTATATCCTTAGTCTATACTTATATACAGATCTGGTTTAGCCAGTGTGAGCCTATAGTAGCCAGCCTCCTCAGTCTATAGTTATATACCGCTCTGGTGTATCCTATGTGAGCCTATACTGGCGTATCTCCCCAGCCTTTACTTATATGCCGATCTGGTGTACCCTATGTGAGCCTATACTAGCCTATCTTCTCAGTCTATACTTATGTACCTTTCTGTTGTAGGCTATTATATACAGATCTAGTGCAGCCTATATGTGGCTATACCAGCCTGTCTTCTTAGTCTATACTTGTAGACCAATCTGGTGTGCCCTATACTAGCATATCTCCTCAGTCAATACCAATATACAGATCTGGTGTAGGCTATGTGAGCATATACTGGCCTACCTCCTCAGTCTATACTTATGTACCTTTCTGTTGTAGGCTATGTGAACCTATACTAGCCTATCTGCTCTGTCTATACTTATATACTGATCTAGTGTAGCCTACACTAGCCTATCTCCTCAGTCTATACTGATATACACATCTGGTGTAGCCTATGTGAGCCTACACTAGCCTATCTTCTTAGTCTATACTTATTTACCTATCTGGTGTGTTCTATGTGAGCCTATACTACCCTATCTCCCCAGCCTATACTTATATACCGATCTGGTGTAGCCTATGTGAGCCTATACTAGCCTATCTCCTTAGTCTATACATATATACTGATCTAGTGTAGCCTATACTACCCTATCTCCTCAGTCTATACTTATATACAGATCTGGTGTAGCCTATGTCAGCCTGTACTAGCCGATCTCCTCAGTGTATACTTATATACCAATCTGGTGCACCCTATGTGAGCCTATACTGGCTTATCTTCTCGTTCTATACTTATATACCATTCCGGTATAGCCTATGTGAACATATACTAGCCTATCTCCTTGGGCTATACTTATATACCAATCTGTATTAGTCTATGGGACCCAATACTAGCCTGTCTCCTTAGTCTATACTGATATACACATTTGATGTTGCCTATGTGAGCATATACTAGCTTATCTCCTCAGTCTATACTTATATACAGATCTGCTGTAGCCAATGTGAGCCTATAGTAGCCAGCCTCCTCAGTCTATAGTTATATACCAATCTGGTGTAGCCTATCTGAGTGTATACTAGCCTATCTCCTTATTCTATAATTATATGCAGATTCGGTATAGCTTATGTGTACCTATACTAGCCTATCTCCTCGGTGTACACTTATATACAGATCTGGTGTAGCCTATGTGAGCCTCTGCTAGCCTCTGTCCTCAGTCTATATATACAGATCGGGTGTAGCATATGTGAGCATATACAAGCCTATCTCATCAATCTATACCTATATACTGATCTGGTTTAGCCAATGCGAGCTCATAGTAGCCTATCTCCTGAGTCTATAGTTATATAGTTCTGGTGTAGCCTATGTGAGCTAAAACTAGCCCATCTCCTTACTCTGTACTTATATACAGATCCGATGTAGCCTATGTGAGCCTATACAAACTATCTCGTCAGTCTATACTTATATACTGATCTGGTGTATTCTATGTGAGCCTATACTAGCCTATCTCCTCTGTCTATTCTTATATACTGATCCTCTATAGCCTATGTGAGCTAATACTAATCTCTCTCCTCAGTCTATACTGATATACAGATCTCGTGTAGCCTATGTGAGCTTATACTAATCTCTCTCCTCAGTCTATATTTATATACAGATCTGGTGTAGCCTAGGTGAGCCTATACTAGCCTATCTCCTCAGTCTATACTTATATAGAACCTGTGTGGCCTATAAGAGCGCATACTAGCCTATCTCCTCAGTCTATACTTATATACCATTCCGGTATAGCCTATGTGAACCTATGCTAGCCAATTTTCCTGGTTAATGCTTATATACCTATCTGGTATAGCCTATGTGAACGTATACTAGCCTATCTCCTTGGGCTATACTTATATATCGATCTGTAGTAGCCTATGTGAGCCTATACTAGCCTATCTCCTCAGTATATACTTATATACCGATAGGTGTAGCCTATGTGAGCCTATACTAGCCTATCTGTTCAGTCTATACTTACATACCTTTCTGGTATAGGCTATGTGAACCTATTCTAGCCTATCTCCGTAGTCTATTCTTATATACCGATCCTGTATAGCCTATGTGAGCAAATACTAATCTCTCTCCTCCGTTTATATTTATATACAGATCTGATGTAGCCTATGTGAGCCTGTACTAGCGTATCCCCTTAGTCTATACTTATATACCGATCCTGTATAGCCTATGTGAGCTAATACTAATCTCCCACCTCAGTCTATACTTATATACCTTTCTGGTGTAGGCTATGTAAGCCTATACTAGCCTATCTCGTGAGCCTCCACTTATATACCGATCTGGTGTAGGCTATGTGAGCCTATACTAGCCTATCTCCTCAGCCTATACTTATACACCGATCTGGTGTAGGCTATGTGAGCCTATACTAGCCTATCTCGTGAGCCTCCACTTATATACCGATCTGGTGTAGGCTATGTGAGCCTATACTAGCCTATCTCCTCAGCCTATACTTATATACCGATCTGGTGTAGGCTATGTGAGCCTATACTAGCCTATCTCCTCAGCCTATACTTATATACCGATCTGGTGTAGGCTATGTGAGCCTATACTAGCCCATCTCATCAGCCTATACTTATATACCGATCTGGTGTAGGCTATGTGAGCCTATACTAGCCTATCTCCTGAGCCTATACTTATATACCGATCTATACTAGCCTATCTCCTCAGTCTATACTTATATATCGATTTGGTATAGGCTATTACTAGCCTATCTCCTCAGTGTATACTTATATATCGATTTGGTATAGGCTATGTGAGCCTATACTAGCCTATCTCGTGAGCCTCCACTTATATACCGATCTGGTGTGCGCTATGTGAGTCTATACTAGCCCATCTCCTCAGCCTATACTTATATACCGATCTGGTGTAGGCTATGTGAGCCTATACTAGCCTATCTCCTCAGCCTATACTTATATACCGATCTGGTGTAGGCTATGTGAGCCTATACTAGCCTATCTCCTCAGTGTATACTTATATATCGATCTGGAGTAGGCTATGTGAGCGTATACTGGCCTATCTCCTGAGCCTATACTTATATACCGATCTGGTGTAGGCTATGTGAGCCTATACTAGCCTATCTCCTCAGCCTATACTTATATACCGATCTGGTGTAGGCTATGTGAGCCTATACTAGCCTATCTCCTCAGTGTATACTTATATATCGATCTGGAGTAGGCTATGTGAGCGTATACTGGCCTATCTCCTGAGCCTATACTTATATACCGATCTGGTGTAGGCTATGTGAGCCTATACTAGCCTATCTCCTCAGTGTATACTTATATATCGATTTGGTATAGGCTATGTGAGCCTATACTAGCCTATCTCCTCAGCCTATACTTATAGGCCGATATGGTGTCGGCTATGTGAGCCTATACTAGCCTATCTCCTCAGCCTATACTTATATACCGATCTGGTGTAGGCTATGTGAGCCTATACTAGCCTATCTCCTCAGCCTATACTTATATATCGATCTGGTGTAGCCTATGTGAGCCTATACTAGCCTATGTCCTCAGCCTATACTTATATATCGATCTGGTGTAGCCTATGTGAGCCTATACTAGCCTATTTCCTGAGCCTATACGTGTATTACGATCTGGTGTAGGCTATATGAGCCTATCTCCTCAGTCTATACTTATACATAGATCTGGTGTAGCCTATATGAGCCTATTCTAGCCTATCTCCTCAGTCTATAGTTATATACAGATCTGGTGTAGGTTATGTGTGTGCATACTGGCCTCTGTCCTCAGTCTATACTTATATAACGAGCTGGTGTAGCCTATGTGAGCCTATATATTTTTTTTCCAAAGTATAATAGCCTACGGAGTTTTACTTTGGAGTCACAGCTCGCATGTCTCAGAGGTACTTTTATTGCAAAAAAAGGTTATTCGAGTTATTTCAGATGCACCAAAACTAGCACAGTGTAAACCTTTGTTTATCAGGTTACAAATGCTCACCATTACAAATTTATACTATACTACTGTATATAAAAAATCACTTATCAGAATTTCAAATAAGACAAGATATACACTCATATAATACTGGATCCCATAAGCTCACTAATGTTCCAAATCACAGACTGAGGAGGACTCAGAAGAGTTTTGAAATACTGGGGATAAAACTTTACAATAGGTTACCAATAAATATAAGATAATGTAGTGTAACAGCTTATAAGAACTTTTTGTATGTATAGTTAGTTGCTAAACCTTGTTATTCAGTAGGGAAATATTTAGAAACACAGTGTTAAACAGTTTTTCTGTATTCCGAAACTCTAATGACAAGATTGTGTAAGATAATTGTCAAAATGAAATATTTATATAGTTAGCTGAACTTGATATTCTGTGTGGAAATGTGTACATTATGTGACGAGCGAGTGTGTCTGTATATATAAGTTTAAGGGCATTACTTTAGAATTTATCAATATCCTGTATATAAAACTGTGTATTTAGGTCCTCATGTAATTAATGTTAACATATAGGAGTAGATTATGTCCTGACATCTATCGCTGTACAGCTTAACAACAATAAAATTATTTATTTACTAGCTTATCTCGTCAGTCTATACTTATATACCGATCTGGTGTAGGCTATGTGAGCCTACACTAGCCTATCTCCTAAGCCTATACTTATATACCGATTTGGTGTAGGCTATGTGAGCCTATACTAGCCTATCTCCTAAGCCTATACTTATATACCGATTTGGTGTAGGCTATGTGAGCCTATACTAGCCTATCTCCTGAGCCTACACTTATATACCGATCTGGTTTAGGCTATGTGAGCCTACACTAGCCTATCTCCTGAGCCTATACTTATATACCGATCTGGTGTAGGCTATGTGAGCCTATACTAGCCTATCTCCTGAGCCTATACTTATATACCGATCTGGTGTAGGCTATGTGAGCCTATACTAGCCTATCTCCTGAGCCTACACTTATATACCGATCTGGTGTAGGCTATGTGAGCCTACACTAGCCTATCTCCTGAGCCTATACTTATATACCGATCTGGTGTAGGCTATGTGAGCCTACACTAGCCTATCTCCTAAGCCTATACTTATATACCGATTTGGTGTAGGCTATGTGAGCCTATCTCCTAAGCCTATACTTATATACCGATTTGGTGTAGGCTATGTGAGCCTATACTAGCCTATCTCCTAAGCCTATACTTATATACCGATTTGGTGTAGGCTATGTGAGCCTATACTAGCCTATCTCCTGAGCCTACACTTATATACCGATCTGGTTTAGGCTATGTGAGCCTACACTAGCCTATCTCCTGAGCCTATACTTATATACCGATCTGGTGTAGGCTATGTGAGCCTATACTAGCCTATCTCCTGAGCCTACACTTATATACCGATCTGGTGTAGGCTATGTGAGCCTACACTAGCCTATCTCCTGAGCCTATACTTATATACCGATCTGGTGTAGGCTATGTGAGCCTATACTAGCCTATCTCCTGAGCCTACACTTATATACCGATCTGGTGTAGGCTATGTGAGCCTACACTAGCCTATCTCCTGAGCCTATACTTATATACCGATCTGGTGTAGGCTATGTGAGCCTATACTAGCCTATCTCCTGAGCCTATACTTATATACCGATCTGGTGTAGGCTATGTGAGCCTATCTCCTGAGCCTATACTTATATACCGATCTGGTGTAGGCTATGTGAGCCTATACTAGCCTATCTCCTGAGCCTATACTTATATACCGATCTGGTGTAGGCTATGTGGGCCTATACTAGCCTATCTCCTGAGCCTATACTTATATACCGATCTGGTGTAGGCTATGTGAGCCTATCTCCTCAGCCTATACTTATATACCGATCTGGTGTAGGCTATGTGGGCCTATACTAGCCTATCTCCTGAGCCTATACTTATATACAGATCTGGTGTAGGCTATGTGAGCCTATACTAGCCTATCTCCTGAGCCTATACTTATATACCGATCTGGTGTAGGCTATGTGAGCCTATACTAGCCTATCTCCTGAGCCTATACTTATATACCGATTTGGTGTAGGCTATGTGAGCCTATACTAGCCTATCTCCTGAGCCTATACTTAGATACCGATCTGGTGTAGGCTATGTGGTGTAACAAAGAGCATTATGGGTTAGCATTGCAGAGATCAAACATTCAAATCTGCGGATAAAGTTTTTCTTGTTTTTGGTATAATAAGCTATCTCCTTGCCTTTTAGAAGTATATATTTGCTCATTTAACTATGAATAATTTTACACATCAATGTGTTTTTGTCCTATCATATGAAAGCCATATGGGTATGCTATTTAATGTATGCTTCTATTAAGGATAAAACATGTTATAGTAATAATGATGATGATGATGATGATAGTAACAACAACAATAATCAATAATAATGCAGTTAATAATGGGTAACAGATCCCAATATTTCATGCCATTCAATCACTGTTTCCTTATACATATTAAAGTTTTAAGAGTTGTATAGAGCATTAAGTAAAAGAAATTCTGGACTCATTGTGAGTTTTAAAGTTCATGTTGTGCTTTTTAACTATTGAATATTTTCATATTTCAGCAAAGGACTTGCCAGTTTTCCCTGTGACAGAGGCGCTGCTGTCAGCAGTCAAGGAACGTGTGCAGCTAGCTCGGGAACTGGACCAAATAGAACTGGTAATGCGCAGGTCCAATTCTGAGAAGGGCTGGTTCAGAAAGGCCCTATCAGAAATGGATATGCTAGTTGATGACGACGACCATGATTTGGATAGGTATCCTTTATAAGCTTTGTGATACAAATTCACTTTTGAGAAGCATTAACTGGGCAGGAAGAGGTGATT
This sequence comes from Tenodera sinensis, assembly GCA_030765045.1. Classification (NCBI taxonomy): domain Eukaryota; kingdom Metazoa; phylum Arthropoda; class Insecta; order Mantodea; family Mantidae; genus Tenodera; species Tenodera sinensis. The sequence continues at coordinate 57,025,937 of CM060972.1, forward strand.
TTAACCCTCTTGAGGGTAGGTCACACATAAGTCCCCATGGACACCTTTTGCATGAAGATCCGACTCCTATCGGTGCAACGTGGGGTGTTTCACTCTCCGTCGCACATGTCCTTATTGACTGTCTGATACACTCGTAAGCACCAGTTCCTTGGCCTTGATCTCACACTGCACTCAATTTTAGGCAACGACCCAGTAGCTGTAAATACAGTGCAGAGGTTTGTTGCCAATATTGGCTTTGATAAGTAAGTTTAACTTGTATTTTATTTCAGAGCTTTATAGCATTTTAGGGTATTTTACCATTTCTTGACTAATTAGTTTGGAGTGATAACCCTCCATTCCATGATGATAATTGAGCTCTCTCTAGGAAATTTAAAACTGTTTACAAACCAGTATTTATAACTTTCTGCAGTCATTTCCAAATGGTAACCTAAATTTGTGTATTTTGGTCAAGAACGAAACACCCATTTACTTTCTGGAATGAAACCCATTTTTGTAGATCCTGCATGGTAAATAATGAACCTACTACCTTTTCCAACCGAAACTTTTGAGGCCACCAATTCCCAAGGAATCCTGCCATCTGGACGTCATTCTCACTAACTGGTGGATGACCAGATCTAAGCATATGTGACACATTTTCGCGTCCTACTTTAAAGGTTTGTCCGAACCTTGCCACTGTTCTGAGGGGAGGTACCTAAACTACATGTGCAATAAACAGAATTGCCAACCCAAGTGTTTGGATCCCATAATATAGTTGCCAAAACTAAAGAAACAACCCTTGTATTAATAGTTAAAATTTTGTATTTTTAAAATGTTTGTGTAAATCATGTTGCCATGTGGATTCCTTAATAAGCCCTTTAGACACCGAGAGGATGATGAGGAAGCTGCCAAAAGAAAACAGCTGGCATCTTCAAAGCGGAAAGAATTATCAAAATTGTTAGCCAGACCACTTTTTCCAAAAGGATTTTCATCAAAATATCCTTTCCAACAACCAGAACTGATCCTGAAAGGCAAGTCTTCAACTCAGCACAGTGTAAATAAGGATGCTATCCAGTTACTAAAGTCAACATTAACAGAAAAGAAATCTAAAAAGCGGAACAAGAGGAAAAAGAAGAAAGCTGGCAAATTGCATAAACTGTAAATAATATTGTATTAAACTCTATGTAATTATTTGTACAATAATTTGCAAAATAAAATGTTCGTATTAAAATCTTTTAGAATAAACTTTAATTCAAAGTCACATCATTACTGTCACACACAGAATGTATCTTACGGGGAAAGTGTTGGACAGCTGAGGATGGATATTCAACCATTCACTCACACAGCAAACCGTTCTTGAACTGTAACATTCGTTATGACCACCTCCAACACGACCATTACGACTAGTTCTAAGACAATCGTTACAAGCTCCAAGATAACTGTTACAACCTGCCCAACAACCGTTATGGACACCTACACCTTTAAAACCACCTTCACATCTACGACCACCAACATGACAACAGTTAGGTCTGCCTCCATGTGACAATCTCCACCATAATGTTTTGACCACCGACAAGACAACCATTACGAAGACCATGAAAACTGTTACAAAAACCTAATGACAACCTTTACGAGCACCTCCACGACGGTTACCACTACCTCCACAACCATTACAAGTTCTACGATAGCCGTTACTACAAACTAAACAACAACCGCAGCGACATCCGTTACCACCAGCTCCACGACAGTTAAGACCACCTCCATGACAAACGTTACAACAAACTCCATGACAACCTTTACGACCACCTCGATCTCAACTGTCATGACCATCTCCATGACAAACGTTATGACCACTGACAAATGTTCCCACCAACTCTACGACAACCGTTAAGACCACCAACCCGACAGCCGTTACGACTACCGAGACAGAATAGACAGACATAATAGACAGGGACAATAGACAGAGACTGAGACATAATAGACAGAAACAGCGGCAGAATACACAGACAGAGACACAATAGACAAAGACAAAATAGACAGTAACAGAGATATAATAGATGGAGACAGAGGCAGAATAGACAGAGACAGAATATACAGAGGCAGAGACACAATAGACAGACACAGAATAGACAGAAGTGACAGAAACAGAAACTGAGACACAATAGATACAGAATAGACAGATACAGAGGCAGAATAGACAGGCTGAGACAGAATAGACAGAGAATAGACTGGGACAGAATACAGTAAGACAGACAGAAAAGACAAAGACAGATTAGACTGAGACAGACACAGAAGAGAGAGAGAGACAATAGACAGACAGAATAGAAAGCCAGAGACAGAATAGACAGAGACACAATTAAAATTATTTTGTTGTTTAACGACGCTGTCAATTACCAGGATCACATCAGCGTCGCCGGTGTGCCGGAATTTTGTCCTGCAGGAGTTCTTTTACATGCCAGCAAATCTACTGACATGGAGCTGTCAGTTTTAAGCACACTGAAAAACCATCATTCTGGGCCAGATTTGAACCTGCGACCTTGGGAACAGTAGGCCAGCATCTAACCAACTGAGCCACCCAGACAGACGACAGAGACACAGACAGAATAGACAAACACAGAGACAGACACAATAGACAGACATAATAGAATGAGATAAGAACAGAATAGACAGAGACAGAGCCAAAATAAACAGAGACAGAGGGGGAATAGACAGCCAGAATACACAGAGACATAAGAGAGCGACAGAGAAAGGAACAGAGACAGCGGCAGAATAGACAAACACAGAGACAACAGAATGAGACAAGAACACAAAGACAGAGCCAGAATAGACAGAGATAGAGTAGACAGAGGGGGAATAGACAGAGACAGACACAGAATAGATAGAGATAGAGACCAAATAGAAAGAGACAGACTGAACAGGCTGAGAGAGACAATAGACAGAAAAGGAACAGAGATAGAATAGACAGAGGCAGAATAGAAGGAGACAGCGAGAGAATAAACAGAGGCAGAATAGACAAAGGGGGAATAGACAGTGACAGGAACAGAATAGATCAAGACAGAATACACAGAGACATAAAAGAGAGCGACAGAGAAAGGAACAGAGACATTGGCAGAATAGACAAACACAGAGACAACAGAATGAGAAAAGAATAGAATAGACAATGACAGAGCCAGAATATACAGAGACATTGACAGAATAGACAGAGCCAGCAACCGAATAGACAGAGACAGACAGACCGAAGAAGCAGAGAGAGACAGAGTAGACAGAGAAGGAATAGAAAGAGAAAGGAACAGAGGCAGAATAGATGGAGACAGAGAGAGAATAGACAGAGAGAATATACAGAGGCAGCGACAGAATAAACTGAGGCAGAGGCACAATAGACAGAGACAGAAACAATTGACAGAGACAGAATAGATACAGACAGAGGCAGAGACAGAAGTGACTGAGACAGAATAGATAGAGACAGAGACAGAAGTGACAGAATATACATAGGCTGAGACAGAACTAGAAAGAGACAGAATAGACAGCGGCTGAGACAACTAGACAGAGACAGAATAGACAGAAAGAGAAAGAAGAGACAGAACAGATAGAAATAGAGACCAGAGACAGAATTGACAGACAGAATAGGCAGAGAGAGAATAGACAGAGACAATAGAGTGAGACAGAGAGAATAGACTGAAACATACTAGACAGAGACAGTCAGACAGAATAGACAGAGCCAGAGACAGAATGGACAGAGCCACAGACAGAAAAAGGAACAGAGACAGAATAGACAAACACAAAGACCTAGACAGAATAGATAGAGACATAATAGAATAAAACAAGAACAGAATGGACAGAGTAGACAGAGACAGAGGGGGAGTAGAGGGAGACAGGAAGAATAGACAGACAGAATACATAGAGACATAAAAGACAGAGATAGAGACAAAGGAACAGAATAGACAAACACAGAGACATAATAGAATAAGATAAGAACAGAATAGACAGAGACAGAATAGACGGAGCTAGAAACAAAGAAGACAAAGACAGAATAAAAAGGCAGAATAGACAGAGACAGAAAACACAAACAGAATAGACTGAGACGGAGGCAGAATAGACCGAGACAGAAGAGGCGGAGACAAAATAGACAGACAGAATTGACAGTGGAAGAATAGACAGAATAGAAAGAGGCTGAGTAGACAGAGGCAGAATAGACAGGAACAGAGACAGTATAGACAGATACACAGACACAATAGTCCGACACAGAAATAGTGACAGAATAGACAGAGATAGACAGGGACAGGGACATAATAGCCAGATAACAGATACAAAATAGAGACAGAGACGTAATAGACAGGGACAGAATAGATGGAGGCAGGGACAGAATGGAAAGAGACAGAATAGATAGAATAGAATAGACAGAAATAGAATAGACAGACGGAACAGCCAGAGACAGTGACAGAATAGACAGACAGAATACACAGAGACATGATAGACAAAGATAGAGATAGAATAGACAAAGCTAGAAACAGAAGAGACAAAGACAGAATATACAGACAGAATAGACAGCAGAGACAAAGACAGACAGAATTAACAGAGACGGAGACAGAATACACAAAATAGACAGAGCCAGAAAGAAGAGGCAGAGACAGTATAGACGGACTGATACAGAATTGACAGACAGTATATACATAGAAAGAGACAGAATGGACAGAGAAGAAATAGACAGAGACAGAACCACAATAGACAGTGATAGAATAGACTTAGACAGAATAGACAGAGCCTGAAGCAGAATAGATAGAGGCTGAGGCAGAATAAGACAGAGACTAAGATAGAAACTTCAGAGACCTAGAGAGAACAGACAGGGGCAGAATAGCCAGAGATAGAATGGACAGAGACAGAATGCAGAGAGGCAAAGACATAATAGACAGAACAGACAGAGACACTAGCCAGGGACAGAGTAGACAGAGACGGAGACAGAATAGACACGAGCCAGGGACAGAATGCACATAGACAGACAGAATAGGCAGAGACAGAGACAGGATAGATAGAGAAAGGGTCAGATGCAGAATAGATAGAGATGGAGACAGAGAAATAGACAGAGACAGAATAGACACTTAATAGAGAAAAAAAGAATAGACAGAGATAGAGCCAGAATATACAAAGACAGACAGGATAGACAGAGACAGAGAGGCAGAATAGACAAATATAGGGAAAGAATAGACTGACAGATAAATTGAGAAAGAATAAAGAATAGACAGAGACAGCAGAGAGAGACAGAGACAGAATGGACAGAGAGAGAATAGACAGAGGCAGACTAGACAGAGAGGGACAGAATAGACAGATACAGAGGCAGGATAAACAGAGACAGGGACAGAATAGACAGAGATAGAGACAGAACAGGCAGAGAGGGAATAGACAGGGACAGAATAGCCAGAACCAGAGACAGAATAGAGTGAGACCGACAGAATAGACACACACACAGAATAGACAGAGACAGTATAGAAAGAGACAGAATCGACAGAACAGAGAGAATAGACAGACAGAATATACAGAGATAAATGGAATAGACAGGGACAGAATAGAGAGACACATTAGACCGAGACGGAATAGACAGACAGAATTGACAGAGAAACACAATAGACAGTGGAAGAATAGACAGAGGCAGAATAGACAGGGAAAGGAGACAGAATAGAAAGGTTCAGAGACAGAATTGACACGAAATAGACATAGACAGAATGGACAAAGACAGAATAGCCAGAGGCAGACAGCGAGACAGAGACGGAATAGACAGGGACAGGGACAGAATAGACAGAGATAGAGACACAGATGACATACAGAATAGCCAGAACCAGAGACAGAATAGAGATACCGACAGAATAGACACACAGACACAGAATAGACAGAGACAGAATTGACAACAGAGAGAGCCAGAGAGAATAGACAGACAGAATATACAGAGACAGAATAGACACATTAGACAGAGACAGAATAGACAGACAGAATTGACAGAGAGAGAAACACAATAGACAGTGGAAGAATAGACGTAGACAGAGGCAGAATAGACAGGGAAATGAGACAGTATAGATAGAATAGAAAGGTTGAGAGACAGAATAGACACGGAATAGACAGACAGAAGAGACAGAATTGACAGAATAGCTAAAGCAGACAGCAGAGACAGAGACGGAATAGACAGGGACAATAAATGGAGGCAGGACAGAATGGACAGAGACAGAATAGATAGAATAGACAAAGATGGGGACAGAAATCGATTAAACAGATGGAATAGACAGAGACAGTGACAGAATAGAAAGAGACAGAATATACAGAGGCATGATACACAAAGATAGACAGAATAGACAGAGCTAGAAATTAAGAGAGACAAAGACAGGGGCAGAATAGACAGACAGAATTATCAGAGACAGAAGCAGAATAGACAGAATACAGAATACACAGAGGCAGAAAAAAGAGGCAGAGCCAGAAATGACAGAGACACATTAGACACATACGAAATAGACAGAGACATGACAGAGAGAGCCTGAAGCAGAATAACCAGAGGCTGAGGCAGAAGTTGACAGAGACAGAGACTGAGAAAGAAACTTCAGAGACATATAGAGAACAGACAGGGGCATAATAGCCAGAGATGGAATGGGCAGAGACGGAATAGACAGACAATGGAGAGAGACAGAATAGACAGAGATGGAGACAGAATAGACAGACAGAATATACAGGGACAGAATGAACAGAGACAGGTAGAATAGGCAGAGACAGAGAAAGGATAGATAGAGAAAGTAACAGAGACAGAGGCAGAAGGGATGGAGACAGAAATAATCAGAATAGACAAAGACTAAATAGTCAGAGACAGAATAGACAGAGGCATAACAGACGGAGACAAAAACAGAATAGACAGAATAGAGAGGGACAGAACCAGAATATACAAAGACACAGGATAGACAGAGACAGGGAAAGAATAGACTGACAGATAAGTTGAAACAGAAAATACAGAGACAGAATAGATAGAGACAGAGGCAGAATAGACAGACAGAATATACAGATGCAGACTAGACAGAGACAGAGAGACAGAATATACAGAGACAGGATAAACAGGGACAGAATAGACAGAGATAGAGACAGAATAACCAGAGGCAGATAGAGAATAGACCGGGACAGAATAGCCAGAACCAGAGATAGAATAAAGTGAGAAAGCGACAGAATAGACAGGGACATATACACAGAGACGGAGGCAGAATAGACAGACAGAATACGAAGAATACACTTAATAGACAGAGAAAGAAGAGGTAGAAACAGAATAGACAGAGACAGACAAAATTGACAGAGACAGTATATACATAGACAGAGATGGAACCACGATAGACAGACACAGAATAGTGACAATGGACAGAGGCTGAGGCAGAAGTAGACAGAGACAAAAGAGACAGATGGAATAGACTGAGATGGAATAGACAGAGACTGAGATAGAAACTTCAGAGACATAGAGATAACAGACAGGGGCAGAATAGCCAGAGATAGAATGGACAGAGATGGAATAGACAGACAGAATGGAGAGAGACAGAAAAGACAGACAGAGACAGGGACAGAATAGACAGATTGCAGAGACAGGGACATAATAGACAGAGCAGAGACAGGGAAAGAATAGACAGATATAGAGACAGCACAGACAGACAGAATAGCCAGAGGCAGAGAGGGATTAGACAGGGACAGAATAGCCAGAACCAGAGACAGAATAAAGTGAGACAGCGACAGAATGGACAGACAGTATAGACAGAGACAGAACAGAGAGAGAGCCAGAGAAAGAATAGACAGGGACACAGACACAGAGAAAGAGTAGACAAAGACAAAGACAGAAATCACGGAGATAGAATACACCGAGACACATACAGAATAGACAGGGTCAGAATAAACAGAGACAGAATAGACAGTAGAAGAATAGACAGACAATAGAAAGAGACTGTGTAGACAGAGGCAGAATAGACAGGGACAGAGACAGTATAGACAAAGAGACATACAAGTGTGACACAGAAATAGTGACAGAACAGACAGACACAATATACAGGGACAGTGGCAGAATACACAGAGACAGAATAGACAGTCAGAGACCGAATAGCCATAGAGAGAAGAGAGAGAGACAGAATTGACAGGGACTGAGACAGAATAGACAGATACAGAAGAGACAGGGACTGAGACAATAGACAGATACAGAAGAGACAGACGGAATAGACAGAGGCAGTGACAGCATACACATCCAGAATAGATAGAATAGACAAAGACGGGGAAAGAAACAGATAAGACAGACAGAAGAGCCAGAGACAGAATAAAAAGGACAGAATATACAGAGATAGAGACAGAATAGACAGAGACAAAGACAGAATTGACAGAGACATAATAGACAGCATAGGCAAAGACAGAGGCAGAATAAACAGACAGAGAAAGAAGAGGCAGAGACAGAATAGACAGAGACACATTAGACAGAGACAAAATAGACACACTGAGACAGAATATACAGAGACAGAATTGACTGAGACAGACAGAAACACAATACACAGAGACAGAATAGCCAGTGACATAATAGACATCGCAAGAATAGACATGGACAGAATAGAGACTGAGTAGACAGAGATAGAGGCAGAATAGGCAGACAGAATAGACAGAGTAAGAGAAAGAATTGGCAGAGAGAGAATAGACAGAGACAGAGGAAGAAGAGGCAGAGACAGAATTGCCAGATTAGGCAGAGACACATTAGACAGAAACGGAATAGAAAGATACAGAATAGTCAGAGACTGAGAAAGAATAGACAGTGATAGAATAGATCTAGACATGGACAGAGCCTGAAGCAGAATAGACAGAGGCTGAAGCAGAACTAGACAGACAGAAGAGCCAGAGACAGAAGAGACAGAGACGGAAGGGACAGAGACAGAATAGACAGAGACTGAGATAGAAATTTCAGAGGCATAGAGAGAACAGACAGTGGCAGAATAGCCAGAGATAGAATGGACAGAGACAGAATAGACAGAGAGACTCTAGGCAGAGACAAAATAGAGATAGAGTAGACAGAGACGGAGACAGAATAGACAGGGAGAGAATAGACAGAGAGAATACAAAGAATGGACTTTATAGACAGAAGCAGAATAGACAGACACAGAATACAAATAATAAACAGAGACAGAAAAAGAAGAGGCAGAGACATAATAGACAGAGACACAGACAGGGACAGAATAGACAGAGAGAGAACCACAATAGACAAACACAGAATGGGCAGTGACAGAATAGACCTAGACAGACAATAGACAGAGGCTTAGGCAGAAGTAAACAGAGACAGAATAGACAGAAGAGGTAGACGGAATAGACAGAAACTGAGATAGAAACTCCAGAGACGTAGAGAAAAAAGACAGGGGCAGAAAAGCCAGAGATAGATTGGACAGAGACGGAATGGGCAGATACAGAATAGACAGAGGCAGAGACAGAAGAGACAGAGAGACCCTAGGCAGAGACAGAATAGAGATAGAGTAGACAGAGACGGAGACAGAATAGACAGAGAGAGAATAGACGGACAGAATAGACTTAGACAGAGACAGAATAGACAGAGCCTGAAGCAGAGTAGACAGAGGCTGGGGCAGAACAGAGACAGAATAGACAGAGTCTGAGATAGAAACTTCAGAGACAGAGAGAACAGACAGGGGCAGAATAGCCAGAGATAGAATGCACAGAGACGGAACAGACAGAGACATAATAGACAGACACAGAGGCAGGGACAGAATGGACAGAGACACACAATATACAGAGACAGAATGGGCAGAGACAGAGACAGGATAGATAGAGAAAGGGACAGAGAGAGAGCCAGATTAGATAAAGATGGAGACAGAGAAATAGACAGAATAGACAGCCAGAATAAACAGAGACATAATAGAGATAAAAAACAGAATAGACAGAGATAGAATAAACAAAATAGACAGAGACAGAGCCAGAATATACAAAAACAGAAAGAATAGACAGGATAGAGAGAGACAGAATAGACAGATACAGGAAAAGAATAGACTGACAGATAAATTGACTGACACTAGGTAGAGACAGAAGGGACAAAGACTTAATAAATAGAGAGTATACAGAGACGGAGAAAGAATTATCAGACACAGAGCCAGGGACAGAATGGACAGAGACAGTAGAATATAGAGACAGTCAGAATAGGCAGAGACAGAGAAAAGATAGATACAGAAAGTAACCGAGACAGAGGCAGAATAGATAGAGATGGAGAGAGGGAATAGACAAAGACAGAATAGTCAGAGACAGAATAGATAGAGACATAATACACAGAGACAAAAACAGAATAGACAGAGAGAGACACAGACAGAATAGAGAGAGACAGATCCAGAATAGATGGAGACAGAGCCAGAATAGACAGAGACAGAGCCAGAATATACAAAGACAGACAGGACAGACTAGACAGATACAGTGAAAGAATAGACTGACAGATAAATTGAGACAGAGTATACAGAGACAGAAACATAGGCTGAATAGACAGAGACGGAATAAACAGTAACAGAAGAGACAGTAATAGAATAGACAGAGAGAGTAGACAGAGGCAGACTAGACAGAGACAGAATAGACAGAGTAGACAGAGAGAGAATAGACAAGAGGCATCAGAGACAGGGACAGAATAGACAGAGACAGAATAGAGACAAGATAGCAGAGACAGGGACAGAATAAACAGAGATAGAGGCAGAACAGACAGAGACAGCATAGCCAGAGGCAGAGAGAGAATAGACAGTGACAGAATAGCCAGAACCAGAGACAGAATAAAGTGAGACGTGGACAGAATAGACGGATAGAATAGACAGGGACAGGATAGACACAGATAGAGATGGAACAGACAGAGACAGAATAGCCAGAGGCAGAGAGAGAATAGACAGGGACAGAAAAGCTAGAACCAGAGACACATTAGAGTGAGTCCGCGACAGAATAGACACACAGACACAGAATAGACAGACAGAAACACAATAGACAGAGACAGAATAGACAGACAGACAGAATATACAGAGACAGATGGAACAGACAGGGACAGAATAGACAGACACATTAGACAGACGGAATAGACAGAGACAGAAACACAATAGACAGTGGAAAAATAGACATAGACAGAATAGAAAAAGACTGAGTAGACAGAGGCAGAAATTACAAGGACAGTATAGACAGATAGAGACACAATAGTCTGACACAGAAATAGTGACAGAATAGACAAAGACATAATAGACGGACAGAAAAGAAGGGTTCAAACGCAGAATAGCCAGAGAGAGAATAGACAGTAACAGAGACGGAATAGACAGAAGAGACCGAATGGACAGTCAGAATAGCCAGAGACAGATACAGAATAGACCCTGACAGAGACGAAATAGACAGGGCCAGAATGGACAGAGAGAATAGATAGAATAGACAAATACCGGGACAGAAATAGAATAGACAGACGGAATAGCCAGAGACAGTGACAGAAGAGAGAGACAGAATATACAGAGACAGAATATACAGCGACAGAATAGACAGAATATACAAGACATGATAGACACAGATAGAGACAGAATAGATACTAGAAACAGAATAGACAGAACATGCAGACAGAATAAGACAAAGAGAGAGACAGAATAAACAGAGACAGGATAGACAGACACAGAATAGACATAATAGACGTAGAGGAAAAAGAGTCAGGGACAGAATAGACAGAGACAGTATATACATAGACAGATTAGTTAGACAGAATAAACAGAGTCAGAACTACAATAGACACAGAGAGAATATACAGTGATAGAATAGACAGAGACAGAGTCCGAAGGGACAGACACAATAGACAGAGACTGAGATATAAACTCCAAGGTCATAGAGAGAACATATGGGGGCAGAATAGCCAGAGATAGAATTGAAGGAGACGGAATAGATAGAAACAGAATAGAGATAGAATGGACAGAGACAGAACAGACGGAGACATTCACAGAATAGACGAGACACAGGTAGAGACAGAAGGGACAGACAGAGTATACAGAGACAGAGAAAGCATAGACAGACACAGAGCCAGGGACAGAATGGACAGAAACACAGTAGAATATACAGAGACAGACACAATAGGCAGAGACAGAGAAAAGATAGATAGAGAAAGTAACCGAGACAGAGGCAGAATAGATAGAGATGGAGAGAGGGAATAGACAAAGACAGAATAGACAGAACAGAAGAGACATAATAGACAGCATAGGCAAAGACAGAGACAGAATAAACAGAGACATAATAGATTGAGACGGAGAAAAAATAGACAGACACAGAATAGACAAAAACAGAATAGCCAGACAGAGAAAGAAAAAGCAGACAGGATGACAGACAGAATAGAGAGACATTAGACAGAGACGGAATAGACCGAGACAGTATAGGCAGAGTGAGGCAGAATTGACAGACAGAATAGACGGAGACAGAAACAATACACAGAGACTGCATAGCCAGTGACAGAATAGACAGAGTAGACATGGACAGAATGGAAACAGACTTAGTAGACAGGTAGAGGCAGAATATACACACAGAATAGACAGAATTGGCCGATAGAGAATACCCAGAGACAGATGGAATAGACCGACAGAAGACACAGAGACAGAATAGAGAGAGACAGAATCTGCAAACACAGAATAGACAGTGACAGAAGAGACAGAGACAGAATAGACAGAAACAGGGAAAGAGACAGAACTGATAGAGACAGAGAATCTATAGACAGCTACAGAGACACAATAGTCTGACACAGCAAGAGACAGAATAGACAGAAACAATACACAGCGACAGACAGCAGAGACATATATAGAATAGACAGAAACAAAGACGGAAAAGACAACAGGGACAGAATAGATGGAGGCAGACACAGAATGGACACAGACAGAATGGATAGAATTGACAAAGACGAGGACAGAAATAAAATAGACAGACAGAATAGCCAGAAACAGTGACAGAATAGAAAGAGACAGAATATACAGAGACATAATACACAAAGATAGAGACAGAATAGACAGAGGTAGAAACAGAACAGAGACAAAGACAGAATAGACAGAAACAGAATAGACAGAATAAAAGAAAAATAGAATAGACAGAATTAACAGAGAGAGGCAGAATAAACAGACAGAATAGACTGAGACGGAGGCAGAATAGACAGAGACGGAATACAAAGATTTGAGATAATAGACGGAGACAGAGAAGGAAGAGGCAAAGACAGAGTAGGCAGACAGATTAAACATACACATTAGACAGAGACGGAATTGACAGAGACAGTATATACATAGACAGAATAGACAGAGTAGACAGACTGAATAGTCAGAGACAGAATAGACAGAGACAGAATAGTCATAGAGACGGAATAGTCATAGAGACAGAACCACAATGGACAGGCAGAATAGACTGTGACAGTTAGACACAGGCAGAATAGACAGAGGCTGAGGCAGAAGCAGACAGAGACAGAATAGACAGACAGACAGAATAGACAGACACAGACACAGAATAGAGACACTAGGCAGAGACAGAAGGGACCAAGACAGAATAGATAGGGACAGAGTAGACGGAGACGCATTCAGAATAGACAAGGGGAATAGACAGAGATAGAATAGACAGACACAGAGCTAGGGACAGAATGGGCAGAGACACAGACAGAATATACAGAGACAGACAGAATAGGCAGAGACAGGATAGTTAGAGAAAGGAACAGAGACAGAATAGACAGAGACAGTGGCAGAATAGATAGAGATGGAGACAGAGAAATAGACAGAATAGACAGAGACTGAGCCAGAATATACAAAGACAGGCAGAATAGGCAGGATACACGGAGACAGTATAGACAGGGACAGAATGGTCATGGAGACAGAATAGGCAGAGACAGAATAGACAAGAACAGCATAGATCTAGAGAGAGGTAGAATAGACAGAGACAATACAGAATGACAGCGACAGATAGCACAGAATAGAGAGACAGAATAGACAGAGACAAAGTCAGAATATACAAAGACAGACAGAATAGACGGAGACAGACTGAGACAGAGACAGAGACAGAGAGACAAAGGACAGAGACAGGGACAGAATAGCCAGAGGCAGGGACAGAGTACACAGACAGAATAGACAGAGAGAGAATGGACAGAGACAGAACTGAGAGAGCCAGAGACAGAATAGAAAGTGACAGAATAGACAGAGACAGAGGCAGCAGAGAGAGACATCGAGACAGAATAGGCAGAGACAATGGAGAGACAGACACAGAATAGAAATAGACATAGACAGAATAGACCGAGATAGCGACCGAATGGACAGAGACAGAATAAACAGACCGAAGAGTCAGTGAGAGACACAATAGGCAGAAACTAAGACAGAATAGACACACGCTAAGACACAACTAGACAGAAACAGAATAGACAGAGACAAAACAGAATATACAGCGACAGATAGGACAGAATAGACAAAGACAGAGCCAGAATACACAAAGACAGACAGAATAGACAGGATAGACGGAGACAGAATAAACAGAGACAGAGAGACAAAAGACAGACACAATAGCCAGAGGCAGGGACAGAATATAGTGAGACGGCGACAGAATAGACAGACAGAATAGACCATACAGTGACAGTATAGACAGACATAACAGACAGAGACAGAATAGACACAGACAGAATAGACAGAGATGCAATGGACAGAGACAGAATAGCCAGAGGCAGAGAGAGAATAGACAGGTACAGAATAGCCAGAACCAGAGACAGAGTAGAGTGAAACAGAGACAGAATAGGCAGACACAGACAGAATACACAGAGACAGAATAGACAGAGAGACAGAATGGACAGACAGAATAGACAGAGACAGGACAGTGAGAGCCAGAGGCAGAATAGACAGAGACAAAATAGATAGTGACAGAATCGACAGAGACAGAATAGACAGAGATAGAATGGACAGAGACATGTACAGAACAGACAAAGTCAGAATAGACAGAAACAGAATAGACAGAGACAGAACCAGACACAGTATGGACAGTGACACAGACAGAATAGACAAAGACACAGACAGAATAGACAGAGAATGAAACAGAATAGACAGAGAAAGAGTAGACACAGACATATTAGACAGAGAAGAAAAAAATAATCGGTGACAGAATAGCAAGAGACAGAGACAGAATAGAATGGGACAGAATACAGAGAGACAGAGCCAAATTATACAGTAAGAATAGACAGAATAGACAGACATGCCTGACAGACAGAATAGACAGGGACTGAGGCAGAATAGACACAGAGAAAGAGTAGACAGAGACATATTAGAAATAGAAAAAAACAATAAAAAGAGACAGAATACCAAGAGACAGAGACAGAATAGAATGGGACAGAATACACAGAGACAGAGCCAGGCAGGACAGACAGAATAGACAGGGACAGAGACAGAATAGACAGACACACAATAGAATTACAAAGAAATAGTGACAGAATAGACAGAGATAGAGGCAGAACAGACAAACAGAATAGATAATCAGAAACAGAATTGGCAGAGAGAATAGACAGAGACAGAGACAGAGGCGGAATAGACAGACAGAAGAGACAGGGAAAGAGACAGAATATTTAGAGACAGAGACTGAATAGACAGAGACATAATAGACAGAGAAAAAACAGAAATGACAGGGACAGAATATACAGAGACAGAAGAGACAGGGTCAGAATAGACGTAGACAAAATAGAAAGAGACCTAATAGACAGAGGCAGAAGAGACAGTGCCAGAGACAGTATAGACAGATACAGAGACACGATAGTCTGACACAAGAATAGTGACGGAATAGACAGAGGCAGAATAGACGGAGTAAGAGACAGAATAGCCAGACGGGAATAGACAGTAAGAGACGAAATAGGCATAGACAGAATGGACAGAAATAATAGACATAGAATAGCCAGAGACAGATAGAATAGACAAATATAGAATAGACGAGACGGAATAGACGGGGACAGAATAGGCAGAGACAGAACACACAGAGATAAAATAGACACAATAGATAGAATAGACAAAGACGGGGACAGAAACAGAATATACGGACAGAATAGCCAGAGACATTGACAGAACAGAAAGAGACAATGACAGAATAGAAAGAGACAGAATATACAGAGACATAATAGACAGAGATAGAGACTGAATAGACAGAAACAAAGACAATAGGCAGAGACAGAAAAGAAGAATAAACAGAATAGACAGAGACAGAATTAACAGAGACAGAATAGACTGAAACGGAGACAGAATAGACAGACAGAATACTCATAGACACATTAGACAGAGACAGAATAGACAGAGACTGAAACAGAATATACAGAGACAGAATTGACAGAGACAGTATATGCAGATATAGAACAGACAGAGACAGAAACACAATAGACAGACACAGATTAGTCAGTGAAAGAATAGACAGACAGAGGCAGAGTAGATCTAGACAGAGGTGGAGGCAGAAGTAGACAGAAACAGAATAGACAGAGACAGAAGCAACAGAGACAGAATATACAGAAACTCCAGAAACATAGAGAGAACAGACAGGAGCAGAATAACCAGAGATAGAATGGGCAGACACAATAGGCAGACGGAATACAGACAGAATGGAGAGAGACAGACAGAATAGAGAGAAGCAGAGGCAGAATAGACAGAGACAGACACAGAATACACAGAGAGAGACTATTCAGAGACAGAAGGGACAGAGAGAATAGATAGAGAGAGAATAGACAGAGACAGAGCCAGGGACTGAATAGCCAGAGACAGACATAATAGGCAGAGACAGAGACATGATAGATAGAGAAAGGAACAGAGGCAGAATAGCAGGGATAGAGGCATAATAGAGATGGAGACAGAGATATAGAAAGAATAGACAGAGACAGAGCCAGAATATACAGAGATAGAATAGACAGGATAGACAGAGACAGAATAGACAGAGGCAGAGTGACAGGGAAAGAATAGATTGACACATACATTGAGACAGGATATATAGAGACAGAATAGATGGAGACAGGGGCAGAATAGAGTGAGAGAGAATAGACAGAGAGAGAATAGAAAGAGGCAGAATAGACAGAGACAGAGACAGAAGAGACAGACAGAATTGACAGAGACATAGAATAGACAGAGACAGAATAGACAGAGAGAGGCAGAATAGACAGATGCAGGGTCAGAATAGGCAAAGATGGAATAGACAGATGCAGAGACAGAATAGACTGAGGCAGAACAGACAGAATAAACAGATGCAGAGACGGAATAGACAGAGGGAGGCAGAATTGACAGATTCAGAGACAGAATAGATAGATGCAGAATAGAAAGAGGTCGCAGAGACAGGGACAGTAGAGACAGAGACAGAGAGAATAGACAGACACAGAATAGACAGACAGAAACAGAGGCACGATAGACAGTTGACAGAGAGAGAGAGTAGACAGAGGCACGATAGACGAGACAAAGACAGAACAGACAGCGACAGAATGGATGGTGACAGAGGCTGAATAGACAGAGAGGGAGATAAAATAGACAGACAGAATAGACAGAGAGAGGTAGAATAGGCAGAGAGACGGTATAGATGGATACAGAGATATGATAGACAGAGACAGAGGGAGAATAGGCAGAGACAGCAGAGACAGGGACAGAACAGACAGAGACAGAGGGAGAATAGGCAGAGACAGGGACAGAATAGAGAGAGACAGAGGGAGAATAGACAGACAACAGGGACAGGGACAGAATAGACAGAGACAGAGGGAGAATAGGCAGAGACAGATTAGACAGAGACGTAATTTTTCTTGATAAATGGCTTAACGATTTTGATTAAAATGTTATAGGTTTGAGATATTTGGTGACAAACAAAATGTCAGTTTGCTGTCCGTGTCTGTCTCTGCTGTCTGTGTCTCTCTCTCATGTCTGTCTGTGTGTCTGTGAGCAGTATAACTCAAGATCAAAGTCAGTTAAAAATCAAAGTTGACTTAAGTTTAATATCTTTCAGGGATGCAGCACAAGGATTTTGAAGAGAATTGCTCCACCCTAAACTATCTTTTACATGAAAAATTGATCCAAAATTGTGATTTCTCTAAAATGGTTCTAACGATTTTTATTAAAATGCCATATGTTTAAGATATTTTTATGGGAAACGAAATGTATATTGTCAATTTTGTGCCTATGACCTATGTAGTCTTGTTTACTCTTGGTGACTTTTGCATAACTGGTAAACAGGAAGGGATAGACCAAATCTTACTATACAAAAAATGTAGATCTCATTAAAACATAATTTATAGCTAGTGCAGTTTTTTTGTTCAGTGAACCATTTCAGATATATTCCTTGTTATTTGTGAGTTTTGCAATACTTATACTTTTCTCAAATGGAAGGTTATAATTCAATTTCTTTATCTCCTGGCTGTGCAAAAAGAACAGAACTTCGAAGCCTTCATATGCAACCAGCTTTAAAAGATTTGAGTATCCCTCACACCCTTGCACCTACAAGAAAATTAGCAATAAGGTAATGTCTGCAAAAGTTTATCTGGGCCAATAGAAGAAGATAGAAGATTTTGAGGAACCAAAGTTATTTCATATTTTTTAAAAATGTTTGTAAATTATTAGCTGAGAGATGGTAAGTAAACTTTTTAACTTTAAAATTATAATTTTTTTTTTAATTTTTTGAGCGTAGAAGCTTCTTTTACAGTCTTTTGATATTTTAATTTCTGCAACTTTTTATGTATAGCATCTGTAGTAACACCATTAGTTAATGCAGTGTTGAGAATGTGTTTATGTCCTCTGTTAAATTCTTCATAGGGGTATATTCATTAACCTATAAATTAAACTGTTGAAAGTAGTGAATTTATGTGAAGAAGGATTAAAACTTTTGTTTGTTATGTAACTAGCAGTATGTGTTGATTTTCTATAATTACCAAAATTCAATTTATTTTTATGTTTTGTGGTATTTAAATCTAGTAATGGAAGATAACCATTATTTTCAGTTTCTAAAGTGAATTTCATGGCTATGTCTCTTAAATTTAAAAGATAAAAAAGAGAGAAATGTTTGTAAAAATGGCAGCCAAAATAACAAGTCATCTGGACAACGTCAGAGAAATATGATGAAACCAGTCGGTGATTAATTATTCAACAACTTACACCACATATACAAGATAAGTAAAGCCTATAGTCTGTGTATTATTTGCTATGATTAGTAGATTTAATTTTCTTCACTGTTAATAGCTTTAAGTTTTTAATGGTCACTAGCCTAATTTGAGAAACTTTCTATGTAAATATACGACACATATATGTACATATTAGCAGAAATGTAATGACTTCCCTTCCACCTGTATTTTGAATTTTCTGTTTATAGCCTATGTAGTCTTATTTACTCTTGATGACTTTTGCATAACTCTCAAACCATAAGAGATGGACCAAATCTTACTTTACAAAAAATGTAGATCTTAAAATGCACAATTTATGTCCGGATGCATTTTTTTATGGTGTGAACTATTTCAGAGATATTCCTCGTTATTTGTGAGAGTTTTGCAATACTTATACTTCTCTCAAATGGAATTTTAAAGCCTTCACATAGCAACCAGCTTTAAAAGATTTGAAATCGCTCAAAGCCTACTGTATTCTCATATTCCTCATGTACCTACAAGGAAATAATTTTGCAATAATAGCATGAGAAGGTTTCATTTGACAATTTTGCAAGCATGAAGCACGAGAAATATTATCCCAAACATGAAAACTTTGAGTGGTATTCGTTTAGAGTATTCCATAAAATAATTAATAATTAATTTATTTAATACTAGTTAATAAATTAATCCAGGAGGATGTGAGAACAACAAAAACAATTTTAGCATTTAATCCAGGGAAATGAGGAATTAAGTATATGATGAATATAAATGATCAAATTTGGTTAGTAGTCTATTCATTAAAAGCTAGGTCTGCTATATTTAAAATTAGGTACACTATATGAATATCCTCACTGGAAAAATCGCCAAATCTTTTGTCTGCCATTTTTTAATGGTCTGCTAATTGTTTTTAACTGTGCATGGATACTTCAAATCTTCAGAAATGTAAGAAAATGTTTAGGATGGCAAAACTGAGAAGAGGCATTGAGTATAGTTAGTACAAGGGTAGAGAAAGTCATGTGAGGCAACATATCAAATTTTTTACCATGGTGTCGTGCACTTCATAAAATAATCTGGTAACCCTAACCAGACTACACATTATTACAGTTAAAGTGTAGTCTATTCTGTTGCCTTACACATATTGTGAGAAAATAGGAAACTATGTAATCTATGAGTTACATTGATTAATGCATTGTACTCTCTGATTTTATTTAAATGAGCAAGAAATACAAAAAGAAAGAGATAGCAAGAAGGAAAGGAAGCTAGGAATACAGTTCCAAATATGATACATGATGCATTTGAAAATATACAAACTCTGTTAACATTTGCACACTTTCAGTTTTAGGTTAAACAAAGGGAAACTCGCATTTGAACTCTTACTGCTTTAAAAAAATAATTTTCATTGTTGAGGTTTAATACATAGCACCAAGTTTCATTCTTGCTGTTCTGTCTTTCATATGAGTAAATGTAAACAGGTAGCTTATAGTGTTGTAAGACAGATTTGTGCAGAAATCTGGAGGAGGATTGCATAACCTGTACATTCTCTACAATGAACTTCTACTGCAAGGGTTTCTTCTTTCTTCTTATCCATATTCATTACAACAGCTGTTTTATTGCTGGACTGGACTTCCTTCTGACCTTCTGTTCACCAGTTGTTATCTCTGGTGATGTGAGAAGTGAGAGTGATGATTTTCTTGTGGGTTGCTTGCTTGCTGATGCTGCATTGCCTGTCTTGCTGTTGAACTTCTCAATGGCTCTGGTATATGATCCAGTACAGATCCTGCTCCAGGATTCTGAGTGTTGCTGAACATTTGGAGAGCGACTCCTTGGGCTTTGCATTGGAACAGCTTTCTGACAAATAAGAAACATACCATTTGTCATATCTTCTGAAAGATAATCAAATTAAACACATAGATTCCCCTTACAAATTTCTAGTACTTATAGAGGGGACGGAGTTGATAATATTTTGATCTGGCACCCTGTTTCTGTGCAACAATCATTTGATAACATGTTTTTAATGTGATCACTTTTACATGTAATTTATTAGGCATGACCCAGTACATCACTTGTTTTAAAATTATTCAGCTCATTAATAACCACCAAAGAAACAAAAATGAACTTAAACATTTTTCACAAACACTGTTGTTTACACTTAAACTGTTAAACAGGAAAGAACACTAAACTACAGAGGTAGCCTGTTTGGTATAGCCAGAGCATTTAGAACAACTCCTACTACTGCTACTATTGCGATCATGTTGGATCTGTCACTTCTCCACCTTTTGATGGAGGGAGAAGCAAGAGCTGGTCCATAAGGACTCGTGAGCAATGGCAATGTGATTGAGCACAGTGGCCATGGTCATAATGTTTTTCCCCAAGGACAAGAGTCTGGATTTGTTATTAAACACAACAGACAAAATGATACCAAGAAACTCAAGAGAAAAGAAATTTACCATTTAATCTCCAGGTAGAATTGAATGGGAACAAAGAATTAGGCCAAGGATCCAAAGTGGACCAACTTAGTTTATTGATGGATCTAAAACTAATGAAGGAACTGGAGCAGGGGCATTTGGCTGTGGCAGGAAATTTTTTTCAGCCTTGGTCAATATGGCAGTCTTTCAAGCAGAAATGTATGCTATATTGGCTTGTATATCGGAAAGTATTAATAAGGACTATGAAGATAGATGTATTACTATACTTTCTGACAGTCAAGCAGCCTTAAAAGCCCTTGAAGGAAGGTTAATCAGATCTAAGCTCATCTAGGAGTGCCCAGAAGTGGTACTGGTACTGTACAATTCAGTGGAATTGATGTGAGTGCCAGAACATAGAGGAATCAATGGCAATGAAAGGGCAAAAGGGGGGGGGGGCAAAGATTCCCTTTGTAGGTCCTAATCAGACTGTCCTATGGATATGTACAGATAGCAGTTCAGGAGTAGACAAGGAAAATCACAGAGCATTGGACAGAGGCATTCAAAAGTTCTTATTGAAGACCTATACAAGAATAGAAGAGACGAACTACTCAAAATGAGTATAAGTAGTCTCAAACAAATAGCATCAGGATACTGTCAGTTATATGGACATCTCTACAAAATCGGTAAAGCAGTTGATCTGAAATGTAGAAGGTGTAGGAAAGAGGATGAGACTGTTTCTCATCTATTACGTAACTGTGAAGCACTCACAATCTTTAGAGTCAAACACTTTAATCGTGAAACCATGCAATTGCATGAATTTCAAGGAATAAAGGCCAAGAAACTTTTAAACTTCACAAAGGAGACTAAGATCTTGGCTATTTAAAGGAAGAGAGCACAATAGATCTATTCTGGTCGCGATGCACAGGACTCTAGAGGCCTGCTCTTCTTTTTTTAAAATAATAATAAATAATAATAATAAACTGTTTTTGTCCTTTTCAAAGGATGGTTAGCATTCTGATCCACTACAAGTAAGGTTCTATGTGGCGACCACCAGCTTTGGTACACATATTGTACCCCCGTGGAGTGCCACAGTCATACCTGCTGACAGTGAAGGTACTCCTTTCTTGAAACCACTGTATAACTGTGAGGAAAAGGGTATGCAATGGAATCAGATAATCTTGATTAAGATGACAAGCAACTCTTTCACTACCTTGAACTTTGCCATACAGAAGAAGCATGTTGGTGTAATCTGCAAATGTGTACTCAACCATGTTGCCCTAACACTTAAAAATGTGAATGAGGCTTGAACCAGGTCCGAGAAGGTAAAAAAATGATTCTGTTGTTTAACAAAGCTGTCAATTGCCAGGATCATATCAGTGTCGCCGGTGTGCCAGAATTTTGCCCTGCAAGAGTTCTTTTAGATGCCAGTAAATCTGACATGGAGCTGTTGTTTTTAAGCACACTTAAAAACCATCGGTCTGGGCCAGATTCGAACCCGCAACCTTGGGATCATTAGGCCAGCTGAGCCAATCAGACCGACTGGGTCAGAGAGGATAGGATTAAATCACATCAGCTGATTCGAAGTAAGCACTCCGCACAATGACTACTCTGTCTCATATCCGACATGTAAACATGTTTTCAAATGGTCGTAGCATTGAAATTGTACGTTACCAGACATGGATTCCAAGTTCAAAATATTGTCTACTCAGTCCCCTTTGCAAGTCCTAGAAGTCCTAGAAGTTTGTAAGGGGAATTTTAATGCACCCTGTGTATTATATACAAAAAATTTTCATCAGTAATATTATTGCTAGCAAAGTTAAACAAAGTATCAAAGGATTTTCTTTTAATGGCTTATTTTTCATTTTTTCAGAGTACTTTTAGATTTGGACTAATACTACAGGGTAGTAACCCAAGGATAGTAGAAATATTGGAAATTCAGAAAAAGATTGTGAGAATATTGACAGACTCGCATAACACCTTTGGGAATTTCTACAATAGTAAATTTGTATATTTAGGATGTTTCGTCAATATGAAAGAGAATCTACATAATTATAATGCAAGGAGTATAATACATGAACACCAAACAGGAACAGCGAATAGAATTGATATGCCGTACCATAGGCTAACTAAAACATCAAAATATAAAGTAACTGGAGTAAAGCTTTTTAATGCTCTTCCTCAAGAATGAAAACTTACATATTTAAAAACAGATTATGGTTAGTGGAGAAACTTTTATATTTTTTACAAGAATTGTATGAACAAATAAAAATAAACTGTAGACTCATATTTATGTAGTTACTTTGTATATTTTTAATAAATCTATGTATTCTCATACAGTGTCTTTAACGTACACACTCTGAACATTTTTTCTCAGCAATGAAATAACAGAGAAATACAATTTTTGTTGTTTATGATCCAGAAGGCCCTGGAAAAGCATAGTAGCATGTTCATTGTTCTATATGTATTTATAAACAAATATGGCAGTGAGATTGCCATTCGATGAATGTAAGTGCTTACTGAAGTGTTATTGTAAAGCAGAGAACTAATTAGCATTCATTGTTTGTATAGGGCTAAGGGTAATCCACACATCTTTCAAGAAATTGCTGTAAATCTACCAGGAGTTTTTTCAAAGGGACCATCACAGGTCAGAGTTACCTACAAATGTTGGAAATCACGATTCCTTGTCTTCATGATCTCTTTTGGAATTAAAATGAGGTTTACTTCCAACAAGATGGGCTCTACCTCACTCCCATGTCATGAGAAATGTTCTCAATCGCATCAGAGATGAATAACTTACATTTAAACTCCCATAGGATTAACAAAAGTCTTAATAGCATTGCCCATAGAGGAATTTGTTTATATAATAAATTACCACAGAAAGTAAAATCACTAAATAATAAACAATTCAAAACGAAATTAAATAAACTTTCATTATTTTACATGCCACATACCACACAGGAATTTCTAAATCTGGGCCTCACATAAAGTGGTAGTTTTTTACTGTATGTATTGTTGATGTGGAGGTTTTGGAGAGAAAAATTCTTCCATTATTATACAATTGTGATAGAATATTATAGAACTATAGAATATTGTGATTAATTCCAGCTTAATATTATCAAATATCTTGTGACTTTTTCCTTTGAAGTTATTGTGTTTTTGTATATTAAAATGTCACAAAGTGTAACATGCTTGTTATATTACTATATTTGAAGATTATATGTATTATATCACAGTATATTATTGTTTTTGTACATTAATGATGTCACTGTATATATTACTTTCATTATATTGAGACAGAATATTGACCAATGGAGGGTCGTTCATGTAAATATTTTTGTAAGAGTGTGTAAATTTCTAATTCTTTTAATTTGAGTGTATCAGGGACTTATTTTTTTTAATATTCAAGGTAGCCAATGTTTTCTCGTCACTTTGAGTTCAACCAATGAGAACTGTTGCGCGGATGAATACAAAAGAATGGCGGTGTTGCGTCATACAGACGCCAGGGACTCTTTATTCATTAGCGTCTGTATGCTCAAGGTGAAAGGATGTATATTATCAGATAGCGTGTGAACATGTAACTTACACCCAAACTTTTAACCAGTGTAGATTCTATCGAATTTTGAAAGTTGTTGATTAATTAACATGGTGCTAAAAGTGTAAATTAACGAATAAATATATTGTGATAAAGGAACGTTGATTTATGCATTCCATTCTGTGACCTCGACCCTGTAGATAACCGCGTCCGATATCAAACTATTACATCATTCAGTAAGAACATTATCTCCAGTATGCTATGTAAAGAATCTTTTCCTGCTGATGTGTAAAGACATATTATTAAAAAATCAGTACCAAAATGGCGCCCAACGTGGGGCGCGAATTTAGAATGGAATGCAAAATTACGAGTACGATAAAACATCAAAAGACGCCATCTCATCGCGCAGGAAAAAGACGCTATTAGACCATCGTTTGACATCAACGATCCGTCAAAACATCGATACACGGAGAATCAACGTGGGAAAAAACACCGGAGATCATCTGGCGAAGCCAACTACCCAGGAGACGTAAATAACTGGACGAAGAACCAACGGAAAAGAAAGTAGGATCCAAAATTTTTGTTTCTACATACATTTTATTTCCATTTGTTAATGCTATTAAGAAGTGGCAAGGTAGTGGGACTTTTAACCTTAAGTGAATTAAACAAAGAAATTAAAATGTCGCGAAAAGAGATAGAAACAGGAGTGGGGGAAGGGGCAGATAGGCCTAGTTATCAGGTAGAATTAGAAAGTGAGGAACAGGTGGAAATAAGCAAAGACCAAAGGTTAATGATGATCATGTTTGAAAGACTAGAACAAAGTTTAGGTCAAAAAATGGAACAAAACAAGGTAGAATTAGGTCAGAAAATGGAACAAAATAATGCAGAATTAAAACAGGACATAGAACAAAGTTTAGGTCAGAAAATGGAAGAAGTGAGACAGAACTTAGAATAGAAAATGGAATTAGGTAGACAGAACTTAGAACAGAAAATAGAATTAGGAAGACAGGAGTGTAAAGAAAATATGAAAGTAATGGAAACTAATTTAAAATTAGTACATAAAAACTTAAATGAAACAAAGGAAGCCTTAGAAGCTAGGATAGAAATCGTAGGAGATAGGATGGGAAAGATAGAATCAGAGATGAGAGAGAATAAGATTGTGTTAGAAGGAGAAATTGCTAGATGTAGGGATGAAATAACAGAATGTAATACAAGTGTAGACTGTAAGATTACAAATGTAAAAGCAGAAATAACTGAGGAATTAAGGAAAGAGATTGAGGTAGTAAAGAAAGACATTATTAATGAAACTGTAGAACAAATTGTAATTGCTAAAATTAAGACAATGAATGATGTGATGCTTTCACAACAGGATGCTATAAATGATATGAAACAAAGCCACTTAGAAATAAAGAATGATTTAAAATCAATTTGTGAAGAAATGAAAAAAGGGAAAGAAAGTTTGGCTAATGTAAATGATGTTGTGAAGGCATTACAAAGACAAGATGATTTAGATGTAAGTAATGTACAAGATGAGAGTTACTTGAGTAATGTACAAAATGTTGACTCACCATACAGAGAAAGAGGTTCACAACCAAACAATGACACAACACATAACACATGTTACACCAACAGCATATTACATGAAATCACACCACCTACATTTGACGAGGAGAAGGGAGACGATCCAAAACTCTTTGTTAAAGAGATGGAAGAATATTTTAAAGTGAAAAGGATACCAAACGAGCTTAGGATGATGATAGTCGAGAAAAGCTTAAAAAACAAGGCATTAGAATGGCTCAGGTTAACACTAGCTGGAACGGTCACCCAAACTCACCCATCCTAAACCGGAACACGGCTACGAACAACCAGAGTGACGGAGAACATAGAAATACTAGGAGCACCCATGAAAGGGGGAGAGGGGCACACCATTTCCCACAACCACATAATCATGGCGAGAGGATGGAGAACACAAGACAGCGGTACCACGACACGATACCGAGGGGTGAATCGAGATACAGAACGTATACATATGATCGTGGAAGACCAGGAGACCATACCCATCAAGTGAATCACATACGATTCAGTAGGGAACACTTGAACAGCCATAGACCGTCATACGACAGAGGTTCACGCCAAAGGGGCAGAGACCAATGGTACACTGGCAACATAAGACAGCAGGAAGTAGATGAAAATGTGCCAAATAGGGCAGACGCTGCGCAAGATACAGAAACAACAACCACCACCAACACTCAGGGAAATTACAACAACTAAGTTCGTCCCAACCGAGTGAATGACAAACAACAAAATCTCAGCAACTTACAATTGACATCGACACCATGATGGCTACACGAAGAGAGAGATGGAACCACTGGTCATAACAAAACAGCTGGGTGACCACACGTATGAGCTACAGAATACAAATGGCAAGTTGGTAGGAAGACACCATAAAAACAAATTGAAGCCATACAAAGAAAGGACCAAATAGTCTTTGCCAACGAATGTGTAAGGCAGGAGCAGTAGAGATGAAGGAAGATAACAATTTTTAATGGGTTACTTATAGAAAATTATGTTCAGATTAGGAATTACAACAAGGAAGAAAATCAACATAGTCATTGGCTATATCGACCACAAAGAGCATTGTCAACAAAAACAGACGAGGACACTGATTGTCATTAAAGAAATGAATCATAGCGACGGAAGATAATATGTTTTTGACATAAGGATGTCAGGGACAAAAATAAAAATGAATCAATTATGATGAAAAAGATATAATATTTCGACACAAAGATGTCGAGGATAAATTGAGAAGAAAAATAATATAATTACAAAATAATTATAAGTATAGAAGTTTCCTCTTATAGAAATAAGAGACAAAGAAGTGACAATTAGTGAAGTGAGAAAAACCATAATCAGAAAAACAATGCCCATGAATTAAGATGAATATAGCCAATGCTAAGATCGAAGAAATGTTGAACCAAACAACAATGAATAATAACCCAATTAAGAAAATTAGTACCATTAGTAACATCAGAGTTTAAGAACAGACTCAACAACCTGCCTATACATAATGAGCTTATAAGACAAAGAAGGCAAAGAACTGAATAAAATATTGCCATAAACATGATCATAATCATTAGCTCAAAATTTGTATCCTGTTTTTCTCTCCTCATAGCAATGAATACAAGTAAAAAACCACATAATAAACCATGAAACACTTAAATTATATTTGTGTCAATGTCAAATGTACAATAACTGAGTATGTGTTGTATAAGAACTGAATATGTGTTGTACAATAACTGAATATGTATTGTATGATAACTGGATATATTATGTAATAACTGAATATGTTGTGTAATAACTAAATGTGTTGTACAATAACTGGATATGTATTGTATAATAACTGAATGCATTGTGTAGTAATCGAATATGTGAAATTTATAAAGACATGCTGTATCATGTCAAAACGAAAGAAAGACAAACAGTGAAGAAGACTGTAAAAAAAAAAAAAAAAAAAAAAAAAAAAAAAAAAAAAAAAAAATATTGTACAAAGTGATTGAATCATAGGAGTAGGGAGAAGTATTGTATTGTGTTTCAACATTTTAAATAAGGTGACAACTTGAAAAACAAAACAAGGGGCATATGAGACAGAATATTGACCAATGGAGGGTCGTTCATGTAAATATTTTTGTAAGAGTGTGTAAATTTCTAATTCTTTTAATTTGAGTGTATCAGGGACTTATTTTTTTTAATATTCAAGGTAGCCAATGTTTTCTCGTCACTTTGAGTTCAACCAATGAGAACTGTTGCGCGGATGAATACAAAAGAATGGCGGTGTTGCGTCATACAGACGCCAGGGACTCTTTATTCATTAGCGTCTGTATGCTCAAGGTGAAAGGATGTATATTATCAGATAGCGTGTGAACATGTAACTTACACCCAAACTTTTAACCAGTGTAGATTCTATCGAATTTTGAAAGTTGTTGATTAATTAACATGGTGCTAAAAGTGTAAATTAACGAATAAATATATTGTGATAAAGGAACGTTGATTTATGCATTCCATTCTGTGACCTCGACCCTGTAGATAACCGCGTCCGATATCAAACTATTACATCATTCAGTAAGAACATTATCTCCAGTATGCTATGTAAAGAATCTTTTCCTGCTGATGTGTAAAGACATATTATTAAAAAATCAGGACCAATATTATATTGTTTTTATTGTTTTTGTGTATTGACAATGCTATAAATTCCTTGTAAATATTATGACCAAATCTAAATGCATGGATATATAAGTTGACGTGTCCTATAACATATGTACCATGTTTCTATGGATGAAATAAATACATACATACAATAGGATGAAGAGGAAGTGAATTGGAGTCCCCAATCTCAATGTGCCAATTTAACCCCTGTGATTTGTAGATTTGGGGAACTTTAAACAACATGGTGATGCCACAAAACTGGAAGAAATTAGAGATCAGATTGAACATGCCATCATTATTGTATTAGCAACAATCCAGATGGTATGGTGCTCTATTCAACGTCATTGTGGTAGAAGGTGGACATTTTGAACATGTATGGGCTTAAGGAAGTTTAAAGAATGGAACACAGCAAAGATTGCATTTCTGTCTTATTACATTGCTGGAAATAATCTTTCAAAGTGTGTATACACCAATTTGGGACACACTATATTTCTAATTTGTTGTCATGTTGGCAAAGTTTATTGTATTCGCTGTAATTGAATGATGAATAAATGATTATTATTTATTTATGCCAACAAACTTACTGCTGGTGTTTTTAAACACACAAGCCGTGTGTGGGCAAAGTTTAAGAGGTAGAACTGGAACTTAAAAATTCAATGAATAAATGAATTGAATTAGAAAGCAATTACTAGCCCGTGCTTCCAAGGACTCTTAAAGGTGTGATTTTTTATGCATTTAACACTAAAAAGTGATGAGAGGTAGAACTAGAACTTAAAAATTCAATGCCACAACTGGGATTTGAACCACAGACCTTCTGCTTACCGGGCGGCTGCTCTAACCACTGAGCTATTGTGACAAACTGCCAGAATGGCATTAAATTCTCAAACCAGTTCGTATTTCTCCTGGTAAACCACAAAGGCAGTCTCACATCAGAGACAAATTACCCCAATGGTGACTTACTGTTGTAAGTACTTTATATCCCAGGACTAAATAACGTTCAGATGGTAATTATTAGAAGAAGAAAGAATCATATACTAGATACAGTGTGATCCAGGCTTGTGGGCTCCATCTTCCCAGATGTTTTGTCTGCGGCTGCAGCAGACATCTTTGGTGGCGGCAAGGTTGAAGTATCCTGGTGTAGACTTCAACATCACATTCACAGTTGCTGTTGAAATCTTCACCAGGATACTTGGACCTTGCCGCCACTGAAGATATCTGTTGCAGTCATAGACAAAACGTCTGGGAAGAAGAAGGAAAGCAGTAGACCACAGCCTACAAGCCCGGATGACACTATCTAGTATTGACACTGGCCATGAAAGCATTAGAACTTTAAAGAATAACATGTTATAAAAAATCTACCATTAGGTACATGATGCACCAATGTAAATTTCTTGTTATAAACATTCACAAACATAAGCTTCACATTGTTTCTGCAGAAAAATTTTCTCTTATGGTTTCTTATGGTTTTACAAAATTTAATGAGACAGAACTTCAGAGGTTACTCATAGAAAATTACAAATGTACATTTTATCTATTATGTTAGTGTCTCAAATAGACAATTCTTAATACAAATTATTAGAACTATCTTTTAGAATTTGAAGAAAAGTATTAGACATTTCATGAACTAATCAGTTGTTTCAAGTGAGGGAATTTTCTTACAAATTTTTAAACGGTATCTTTAAGCCACTTGTTTTTGAGTTATGCACACTCATTGGCTGGGAGGGACTTGGGATTCTAACCATGTCCCACCCTCCAGTACTGTACCCTACTCAGGCACCCATTGTGGACAGAAGTGGAGCATGCAGTGGGTTGGGTGGTAGATCCTGGCCCCAAATTGGGCTGTTGGGTCACAGAGTTTAGTTTAGGGTTTTGAGTTATGCTACTCCCTGTCTGCCTCTTAGACCATGTTCTAAAATGCCCTTCCTTTGTTTTTATTTTATGCAGGGGATTTCAAAAGTACTTCTTGAGAAGTTTCAATATAAGATTTCTGGATTAAATGCACTTTCTCCACTACTGGTAAACAGGAGAGACCACAAAATAACTATGTAAAGTTATGAGCTGACATGCATACCTGTGAAACAGAGTCTTCTTTGGTTGGAGCAAGCTCTTCCCATGAAGACAATGATGAACTTGAAGATGCCTCACTTGAGACAGATCCTGAGCGGAGATAATGAGGAACCTCCAGTCTCTCCCCACCTCTAGTTTTCTCTTCACAGCTATCCTCACGAGCAGCTGTTGTGGATTTTGTGGTGGAATCAATCACCAGACTGCAGCATGTTGGTGACTTACTGTTGGTATCCATCTGTACTTCAGGAGACATCTTGTCAGAATTGTTACTGTCCAACGATTGGAACTGGCTTTCTTCATCTGCCTCCTGTGGTGTATCAGTTGATGATATAGTTTCTTCAGAAACAGCCTCAGCTGTTGTTGTTGCTGCTGCTGCTGTTGTTGACTGCTCTCTGTGAATGTACACATAAGAAATGAGTTAGGACATACTGGTTTTAGGAAATGTGTACAAGAAGGAACCAACAATGCTTATCCAACAAGAGTTACAAAGTCAGTGGTAAAGTAGTGTCTTTAATCTTCATTATAAAATGTATTTTTAGACATTTCTGCTTGCTTCAAACTTTCATAGATATCTGAACAGACTGAAAAGCCTTGTAGATACAGTAGAATCCTAATAACTGGACCTGATGTGGATGGAGAATGCACTAAGTAATCAAATGTCTAGTTTTATGGAGAAAGGGGTCTGTTATTCACAGACCATAACGTACATGAACAATATAGAAAATAGAAAACTATAACACATAAAATTTATTGCGTATTAATATGTTCGTACTTCCGGTCTCTCTAAGGGCATCCAGTTTAATTTCCATTGACATATAAACTTGGGTTTTCTTCTTGTTCAACATTTTACTGGTACAAACATAGCACTACTAACAAACAAATGTTTGTGCTATCTATCCACATTAGTGGCAAGCAATTGACTTTGTTATAATGGTCTACTGGCTGCTTATGTTCTGAGTAGATATTGGAGATCAATACACAGTCACCTGTTTTGTTACTGTGAGGGAGTTGTTGTTGTAGTGTTTAACGCCCGCTTTTACTACTACGGCACCACAGGCGGTGACACTGATGACACATGGAATGAAAATGAAGCACCAGTGGAATGAGATGGCAGGGAAAACCGGAGAACCTGGAGAAAACCCGCCCTGACACCGCTTTGTCCACCACGAATACCACATGCAGGTCCCTGGGATCAAACCCGGGCTGCCTAGGTGGCAGGCGAGCACGCTAACCGCTTGGCCACGGTGCCGCCACTGTGAGGGAGAATGCATAGGTTATATACATGCAGTAATTAAAATTTGCATGTACCGCTTATATCACATAGTGCATTATAGAAATTATTAGTCAAGTTTAACAATAACAAATAAGAAAATAAAAATAAAAAGGCAGTTGGGTTATATGAAACGTTGAATTATCGAGAGTCCAGTTTCTGGAGTTCTAAAGGGTTATCAACAAGCTGGTGCCTACTGCTCAATATCACGTTGCTATCCTGTTTATCTACATTACCTATTATGAGTTACATACGTGAATCTATAAAAGTTTTTATTTCACAGAATGTTATAACCACAGGCTCGCAGTAGCCAGTGCTGCCACTGGAATTCCCAACTCTAGGGGAATCTTGGTTACACAAGAGTTGTGGAGCAACTTCTCGATAACCCTATACTATAGTTTAATATTTCACAGCATTTATTTACGAGCTTCAGAAAATATATCTATTACATTCTTCTGTTCAACTAATTCTGGAAATATTTTGTTAGGCCGCATTGTATTAACCAATTCTAGTAAAATAAGACATTTAAAGTAAGCTGTTCTGGATTTATCTTAAATTCTCTTTTGGTATTTGAGTCAAATGCAATTTCCAGTATGCAATATTTGTAGCAAAATGGCATTCATTTATTATGTGTCCACCAGCTTATGTTTAAGGTAGGGCCTCAAGCTTAAAATTGTGCCAGGTGCAATCCTGTGTGCAGAGGTTCCTTGCATTGTGGTGACTTGGTTTAGCTCGGCTCAACTCACCTACTGCGGAGCGAAGAAGCAATGAAGCCTCTGTTGCTAGATGGCTTTCTTATCAGTGAAATTGATATGTGCAATACAATTAACTAATAATGGAGCAACCTTCTCCAAAGTAAAGAATGCTAAAGTCTGTTTAAATCAAAGTGGGAACTTTATTTTTGTGTTAGTTATGATTAAGCTTAGTAGGCGAGCTATCAAAAGAATGAAGTTGTGTATGTTTTGTCTGTACAGCAGATGGACAGAACCAGAGCTGCACACTGTGCCATCACATGCACTACGAACGCTGATAACTTGATTCCTCTTTAATGTAGCTGGACTACTAAGCCTACATAGTCATGATGATACAGCTAAATGCCTCATCTATGATACAATAATTACGTGTGTGCAAGAAAATCAATTATTGGAAGACACTATAACAGAGTATATGCAGAAACATAGCTGAAATCATAGTATAGGGACTGCTAGAGAGGGAGAATTAAACAGGTTACCACATCCTGCAGGAGAGCATTGTTTATCCAAAAAAGAGATTTGTAGATCATTAAAATGAAATACCAGATTTACCCATAAAAAAACCAAATAAATCTGTTAAACACTGCACACCACATGTAAACATTAAGGAAAAGCAAGTGGAGGTTTGACTGAGGTCAGCTTTTCATAGTCACATTTTGCATCTTGCACCATGTGATGCACTGGTGAATGCACCCTTAGAGACCTTGGCTTAAAGTGACTAGGGAATAAAAGAGAGAGGCAGTATTTCACATTAATCTTGTCCAAGAATTTTTAAATATTTCTGTTATTGTTTTGCTGATTAATATGGCCAGGTTAGCACCAATATTCTTTATGCTTTATTTACTCATAGCTAAGTCAGAGTCATAGCTGAGATCTCTCAGTTTCACCCATAACTTGAGGAGCTGATGCACCAATTTTCAAGTGCTGGTAAATAAGAAGCAATTTGGCATTCATATTGTCACATATAGGCAGGGCCGTATTTATATAAGGGCAAACTGGGCAACTGCCCAGGGCAGCACATTTTAGGGGGCAGCAAAATTACTGGAAAGCTGCACCAAAAAAAAAAGCATAGCCATGAAACATCAAGTTCCTTTTGATTCTGGATAAACTGATTGAAGAACTGAACAACAGAGTTTCTTCCTACAAAGAATTCAGTGAACCATTTATGTTTTTGACAAATCTGAAGATGCTTAGTCCACTTGAAATTCAGGAAGCATCATCCAGACTTCAGAAAGTCAACAGTTCGGATCTTGAAGATTCAGCATTTGTACTTGAATGCTTACACTTCAAAAGCTACATAGAAGAGAACGAAAATGTGACGCACTCTCTTACACTGCTGTAAGGTAACTGTCTAGAGTGTTTACCCAAACTTAAACATAGCTCTACAAATATACTTGAGCACTCCTGCTTCCAACTGCTCAACTGAGAAATCATTTTCTGCTCTAAGACACATAAATAATTCTTTAAGAACATCACAAGTGAAGGATCGTCTTAGTTATCTTGGTGTTCTTGCAATTGAATCTGACTTACCGGTGAAAATGGACTGTAACGAACTCATAAATTTGTTTGCAAATGACAAGGCAAGGAGGGAGCCTCTTGTTATTAAAACAGTACATGTTTTGACATGTAATAGGGGCTGATGACTCTTTAGTGTAAGTTCTTTCTATTAAGATGTTTCTAATTAAATTTTAATAAACTCACTTATGGTGTTTGCCACTCATACTTAAGTATTCAAACTAGTGAAACCATTCTCTATGTTGTGAAAATTTAAGTAATATATGTATTGCAAGTTTGGGGGGGGGGGGGGGGTAGCGAATGTTTTTTTTGCCCAAGGGCGTCAGAGGTCCTAAATTCGGGCCTGCATATAGGCTATGGTCAAAGCTTATAAGAAGGTGCGCAAGGTTGTTGGAAAGATAAACAGAGATAAGTAGACACGGTAGCACTCTTGCCCTATGTAAATACCAGAAGCGCTATTGACAGATAACCAAAATCTTCTGGAAGTTTCTCTTCTCCCCACTTTGAGAGCATTCTAGAATATTCCAGTGGTTATATAAGCCAGCATGCTCACAAATGAGCTAGTTGGTTAGTAAGAGTTTGCAAGTTCTTTCTGATAAAACATCAGGTGAGTTCTACAACTAAGTTTGTAATGACAGTTTAGAGCAACCAGATGTGCAGATTAATCCAGACATAAGCTCTTTTTAATAGATTTGTCTGGTGACCAGGTGGATTTTTAGAAAATTGGTAAATGTCCTCCTTTTTAGGTTATTTTGTGTTTTGTTTTTCCTGCAGGTTTGGAAACTGAGGAATTTAAATTTTCAAACACAGAATTACCACAAGATTGCAGAAGTAGCACCTATTAGAATGCACTTGCAGTCTAATTTCACTCACTGCACCATTGGTTCCTAAAGGGCTTCTATAAATTAAGTATTGTGTCATGTTGTTTACATAGCCCTTTATCTATTCTTTGCCTGCGTGAGCATGTGGCGTCCATGTGTTTGTGATTTCTAGCTCATCAAAATACAACATGCACAAGTAAAAGTGCAAATATACAGATGAAGTCGCAAAAAAACATCCTTTTAAGAAGGGAAGGAATGAATTTGATGCTGAGTGTAGAGTTTGTGGTGTGGGAACTTACATTTCCATTCCAGGACAATGTAAATAGAATATTTTCTCTCATATCACTATAATGAACAGATGAAAGAAACAAATTTAAAATAGAATCTGTAAAGGGTCTACTCATTTTGCAGCACAATTTTAGGCAATATTCTTCTATTGACTTTTACAAATATCTTTTAAACAAGCTTCAACTTTTGGAAAAAATCCGATCTTCATAGAAGCATTTGCAAAAGAAGGTGTTCTTCCATGAAACTAAAACATTCGTAGCATGATTCTATTTTGATTTAATTGGCGAAATACATGTGTTCCTACTTTTTCACAATAAAAGTCCTCCTTTTTATCTATAGCAATCTGGTCACCCTATGACAGTTGTGATATACTGCTTCAGTGAGAGTTTAGAGATGTCTTGTGTTTATTCCCCCAGCAAGTGAAGTGAACAGAAGAGTAGGCTGTTTCACACATATTTCATTATGCGATTATGTCATGAAGAAAAGTGAAATGACTGAAAATCAATTTGGATCACAGTAGTGAAGTGACAGAACTCACAAATGATAGTGAACCTGACATAGGCATATGGTGTCAGAAGTGGGATATAAAAAATTATAACAAATTTTAAAGAACATGGAATAATTTTAGTTTCTCAGAATAAATGTATGAAAAGTTTGCTAAGCTTTTCTTAAAAGGATAAAATTTCAAATTATAACAAATCTGGCATTTATCAATCTAGTTGTAGTTGTGACAGGTTTTACATTGGTAGGACTAAATATTGTTTGGAAACCAGAACAAAAGAACAGTTTAGAAATATTAAATATAAACAGATTGACAAGTCAGCTGTGGCAGATCATTTTTGGTCATTTAATCATGAAATAAATCAAGAGGTTAAATTATTAAAACAATTAAATGGATCCACAGACAAGATGGTTTGGTAAAATATATGTATTTTGAAGAATAAGAATTGCATGATGAATTTTGAAATACACCCAAATGATTCTGTTAAATTTGTTTTGCTTCCAGTAGTTGGTAATACAATAGGAAAGAACCCATTACGTAGCAGCCTTAACGATGACAACACAAACATTAAAGCCACCGATGATGCAAATGATTAATTGATGATACATGTTTGTACAGTAAAACCTGCCTAAAGCAGAATGTGATCGTTTCAGTAATATTTTTCCGCTTTCACAGGTTTTGGTCTTGCAAAGGGTAGTATATATTTTAATAAAACGAAGTACAAAGAATATAACTGTATAGAATAAAACTGAAGGAACAATTTAAAATAAAATTCTGTAAATCAAAAATAGGTTCAATTGTACATTTTGCTGTATTTTCAACTTATATGCCATACATAATTGCAGTTTTTCCATTAGTTTCTTTTCCCCCACATATCCGACAAAGAGAATGTTGCGACTTCTTCACAAGAGAACACACTATGATCTCCTTTGCTTCCTGCGTCAGCTCCAGGAGTTCTGGAACATTCTTGGAAGCTGCAAATTCCTGAAGGTCACTTACAACAGATAATGTTTCTCTAAGAGTGCATATTTTTGGCTCCCTTTCATTGACTTCGTCGTTATCGTCGTTGTCCATTCCTTCCATGACTTCACAACTGCTGTTTCCAGTAGCAATATCTGCTCCATTTTGAATGTTTTCAGTCATGGCAAGTTC
The DNA here is from genome assembly GCA_030765045.1 of Tenodera sinensis. NCBI lineage: Eukaryota > Metazoa > Arthropoda > Insecta > Mantodea > Mantidae > Tenodera > Tenodera sinensis. The sequence goes on from CM060972.1 coordinate 57,063,528, forward strand.
GTTATCAAAGCACATAACTATGTATTAAGCATAATAAATATCTGTTTTATGTTAATTATGCAAACAGTTCCAGTTCCAGTTTCCGCAATAGGCAGTTTTCGGTTTAGAGTGTTACTTGATATAGGAAATAGCACCGTTCCAGATTTCCGGTATATAGAGGGTCTGGTTTAGTCAGGTTTTACTGTATTTCAAATATAACACACAAAAGATAAATTTTAGTCGCTCATATTTAATATTTGTTGATCTATTAAAAGGCAAAAGTTTGGATAAACAATGCATTGTAATGTCAGGTTAGCCACATGTAGAAATTATGCCTGAAAATATGAAAGCTATAGATCTTTGAATGATATGTGTACACTTACCCAGAGCTGGTGGGGAACCTGAGGCCAGTACTGGGCTTCTTTCGTCTGCGTGGTTTGGGAGAGCTAATGTCAATGTCTGGAATAAAAAGCCGTAGTGCATTGGGTCCTGTGGGAAACTTGCTGCACTGGGGTGGTAACTTATCTGACGTTGTCATAGTTACCTCAAGGGATGACTTGGTAACAACCTCTTGATGTTTATTGAAAGCTGAGATCAGCTGTGCAACGGTGTACCTGTAATATCACATTTTGTTATTTCTAAGGCGACTTGCAGAAGAAGAAGAAGAAATTATAAAAATGCAGATTTCCAGATATCTTTGGTGACATAAAATATCTGTATTGGGCTTTGCACAACATTATATTACATTGTACATTTAAGGTTACTGATGATAGTTTCTCAGGCTAACAGCCAGATCAAATTTGGGTAACTGCCCAAGCTTTCTACTAACTCTGCATAGAACAGACAGGCAAAACTGTAGAAGATTGCATCAAAGAACATCAACAATGTATTAGAGTAGGTTACCCAGAAAGATTGGCAACGGCTGAGTGCACATATAATACAGATCACAAAATCAACTTTTCCTCCACAAAGATGCTAGCACTAAGCACTATGACAGGTTGATTAAAGAAGCTTTATACATTAGAGCTAATAGAAGCAACTTTAACAGGGATGAAGGCCTTCAAGTCAGCAAAGCACGGACGTCAGTCATTCAGCATGTCTTCCCACCACAGTGCAAAGAAGCATCAGCAGTCACCTGATTGGTTCCACACTTGTGTCTCCATTGCCCAGAGTTCAACCAATGGGAAGAAAGTAGGCAGATTTTATCCACCACTGGCTAGGAATAAATATTGTGACATCAGTAGTCTATCTTCAGTTTCCCCAACGATGGAGAGTTAGTTGCTGAAAGCTTGGGCAGTTACCCAAATTTGACCTGGCTAGTAGTAGCAGTGTGGCTTTAGGGCATTCAACTGCTATGGTCATTAGCGTCCAAGCAAAACTATAAGCCTAAAAATGTAAAAACTACAACAATAAAACATTAAAAATGTCACCAATACAGTGTCATCAACTACACAGTAGAGCGAAAATGGAAGCACAGGATCATATGAACTAATAAAACAACTCTTATCAGTGGCCAAACAAAAGCTAAATAAAAGATCAATATGCAAGTCAAACATGAGCACACATTCTGCTAAAATGAATAAAACATAACACATGCTCCACTGCACCTATAGAGTCTACCAGCACCTCAGCCAGGCCCAGCGAGTCATGGAGCTATGTTAAAAAACTAGCACTGAACTAAAACATGCTGCACCATCAAAGGCTCATGACAATGAGCACAGTGTGGTGCAGTGTCAGAAGATAAAAGTGGCCATGGCTAAAACGGCAGTGCCCAATACACATTCTGGCTAAAATCATTTCCTCACGATGAGAGGCACGCGAGGAAGTCCTCCAGGCAACAGGGAGTGGCTTCATCTCCTGAAGTTTGTTCTCCTGAAGGCCATACCAATCACCACTCCACCGGAAAAGGATGATGAGACTGCACTAAAATCAACAGAGGGAACACGAGCTAAAATGTTTGGGAGCTAAAGCTGCTGCCTTAGCATCACATTGGCAGCCTTGTTTCCTTGCAGGCCCATGTATCCAGGCAACCACACAAAGGTGACGCAAATGCCAGCACTGGGGAAGGTGTGAAGGAGTCCTGGATACACTGTACAAGTGGATGGTAAGTGTACAGCATCCGTTGACTCTGAAGGGCACTTAAAGAATCCAAGCAAATAACCCAACTATGTAACATTTGCCAACAAATATACACAAAAGCTTGGCAAATGCCAAAAAGCTCTGCTGTAAAAATTGAGCACTGCGGTTTGGCCTGGCTATTAGCCTGAGAAGCTATTATCAGTAACCAATGCTGGGAGTGCTTCAAATCATGAATTTAAGATTATGAAGGTCAAGACAACCAAAGGTAATTTACCAAGAAGATAATACTAGGGGTGCATGAAAAGTAGTGGTAACACTGGCAGCACATAGTCACTGGGTTGTATGGATCTGTTACTAGAACAGTAGATGACCTTTCCTGCAAGTGGTGGCAGTCATTCAGTAACTCAGTGACATGCTGCAGTACTGTGAATTAGAGATGGATGGCTTAAGTGCTTTAAGCAATATTTCCAATACAGGAATAATGCCCATGGATCAAAATTGATGTGCACAAGATTGTAGTGCTCATGACATTATCATGGACTGTGTAAAATGTGTGGTGATGTGGCATTGCCATATTGCACAGTGGCAAGATGGTTGAATGTGTTTTCTGAAGTCTGGGATACTGTTAAGGACATCTCTCATTCAACACCACCCCAAACTGACAACCAAACAACTTAGCTCAGCTCCTTGCTTTTCTGTTGCATGTTGATCATCAATGCACTGCACATGGGTTGGCGGCAGAGGCAGGCATATGCCACCAAACCATATTCTGCACAACATTCTTCTATTCTGCAAAATTGCGCACATTGGGTATCCCACAGAAGCAAAATAATAGCATCATTATGCACTTACATAGGATCTGCTGAATTGTTACGAGAGATCTGTTGACTTCATTGGGAGCATCCTTGCCAAGAACAAAACCTGGGTTCATTCCTATGCATCACGCTTAAAAGGGCAATCCAGTGAATGGAAACATCCTGGTTCCCTGCATCTAAAGGTAGTACATTCTGTGTATGGTGTGAAGACAATGATCATTGTGACATATGGCATTCATGGTGTTGCACTGTACTATGATTTACCAGAGGGGCAAAGGGTAGATGTTGCAGACTATTGCAGTTTCTTGAACACCACCTTCGTGAGCAACCTCCTGTGTCAGGGGTTGGCGAACCTCTACCAGCTGATGATACAATATACCACAGTAAGGGGGCAAAGCAAAACTCACCCTACTTCAAACAACACATGTTCAAAGGTACACAAGCAGCGGTGTAAATCACATAGGTACATTTGCTGATAATGTATTCCTCGAAACTGACCAGTTAATATTTAGGAGCAAATTCTTTTCAAACCCGTGTTATGGCACAAGATTGAAAGGAAAGTACTGAATAATTTTCCACACTTTATTGCATCTCTCATTTGAATGACTGCTTAAAACAATTAGGTATCTACACACCCATCTGAAAGTGTTGCTCTGTTTTATGCTACTAGCTGTTTACAAACAAATCAAATGGTTTTAGACAGCTAATTTCATTAAAGACCCATACACTATTTGTTGACTGTGTAAAAGTATTCAATAAAGTTATATGGCAAAAGTTATGGGATATAATGACAGAAGATGGATATCCTCAACATTTAATTTTAATGATAAAGAAAATATATGAAGGGACTTGTATTAGCATAATGGTTTTAAGACAAACTATCAATCTAGGTGTATGACAAGGCTGCCCAATGTTGCCAACCTTTTTTAGGATTTATATTGATGCATCAGTTACCGAGTGGCAAGCGCAGTTGAAAGTAGATTTTAAGTCCAACAATCCTAAATACAGTCCTATCTCCAGATGATCAGGTCATTCTGGCAGATACTGATGGCAGACTACAAGTAGCTTTGTACCAACCCAACAAAACAATGTCAAAGTACAATTTGATTATTTCAGCAGAGAAAACAAAAGTGATGGCCTTCATTGGTAAATATCCAGCACGGTCAAAACTGCTCCTCAAAAAACAGTGCTAGAACAAGTGAAATATTTTAGCTACTTAGGATGTGATATTTCTAATGGATATGATAGAGATTTAAAACAAAAACTGTATAAATTTCAAAACATATATGGCACTATAAAACAAGTATTGAAAAAGAAACCAGAAGAGATACAATATTAAAATTTTATAAAACTATGATAGTGTCAATTATATCTTATGGAGCTGAGATCTGGACCTTGAATAGAAATGACAAAAGAATAATTGAAATGGCTGAAATGAAATTTTTGAGGTACGTAGCTGGCTGTAGTCTCCACGATCAGTGAAACAATAAGACAGCAACTAAAAATATTTAATTTAAATGACCATCAGGGAGTATAAAAAGAAATGATAAGACTATATTTCTCGAATGCCAGAAGAAAGACTTGCAGTACAAATCAGTTGGTAGTAGAGAAGTTGGAAGACCTTCCAAGCTGAAACAGGCCTATCTTAAGGCTTATGATGATGACTTCATCACAGAGTGCATTGTCATCCACAATCATATTCTTCTCTGAAGTACAACTTTTGAAGGTCACAGTTTCAAACCTGGCCCAGACTGAAAGTTTTTAAGTGTGCTTAAAAGTGATAGCTCCATGAACTCCAGCATGACAAAATTCTGGCACACCAGTGGTCTGGTATGATCCTAACAATTTACAGCAACATTTTCCCACTTTCGGCACAGAATTGTGTACCTATATTCTTTTATTCCTAAGAAATAAAATGCTTGCTAACCTGGCGTGAAGTCTGGGAGCTATAGACAATTTCGGAAAAAGTAGGAACTGTAGAAAATTTTTAAATACAAACTCAGTGTTTTTAAGATTTTTCCCCCAAAAAATTTATCATTTAGCAGGTAATTTCTGCAACCTTTTACTTCTTTACTGTTTTATTACTCTGGAGCAAAAATTGGCGTTAAGCATGTGTTAGGTCTACTTTTCTTAGTACTGTATAGGTGTAGTTCTGATGATAATGATGAATATAAAAGGTGAATTTAATAAAGCAGTTTCATTTATGTAGTTTATTTATTGGCTAGGCTATCTGACCCATGGTTTTTTCAGGGGTTTTCCCAGGCGAATGCTGGTTAGGTTACTTTTATCCCCTGAATTGCCCCTCCTCCATTTCACTTCACTAATCATTTCATTATATAGTAGAACAGGGTGTGTGGAGAATGCATTATAATAAAGAAATTAATCAGTTATGAAAGAAGATAGAGTGCATTTTATAAAAGCATTAAGACTACAATAGATGGGGCATTTAGAATGAATGAAGATGAATAAAAAGGTATTTCAAGGAAGATTGTATTCGATAAGAAGAAAAGGAAGACCAGGAATGAGATGGATTAATGGAGTGATAGACAATTTGAAGATTGTGAAGGAGAAAGAAGGAGAGAAAAAAAAGATAAGAAAGCATGGAGACTGACTGTGGAGGAGGCTAAGGCTTACATAGGGCTGATGTGCCAGATAATAAGTAATTATTTCATTCATCCTTTCATCTGTTTGGTCTATTTCAGGGTAGAAAGTGTCAGCAGGAGTTTGGTGCAGCATGGTGGGTATGAAACGCTCCGAGTAACTCTATCCCTGTCATGAAAGCTGGGCTCAGGATTGTGTCCCTACTGTGGCCCTTGAGCCATGGAGGGGCCCTTGCAGGTGGCACTCTGCACAAACTAGCGGGGGATCAGTGTACTGACTGGTGTTGCAGAGTTTACTGCTGGGAAAATATAGAGGCCCCTAACCTCTGCTGTGCCTACTTTCCTGTGATCTAGCCACTCTCTGTCTCCTCTCGCCTTACACCTCCCTCCTGGGGTCTCCTTTAGGGTACAGGTACAAAAGATCTCTAAGATGAAAGTGCTGAATTCTCCACCTGGGGTTTATTTAGTGTATCGTAAGTTCAAGTGAGCTCCTCACAACCCCCTTGAGATGCTTTTGAACTTCTACTCTTTACTGCTTACGAACTTAAGCCACCCTCACTTTGAAAGAGCATTTATATCAAGGAAATGATTACATTGTAATTGTGCAACTGTCAGTGTTTTCTTACCTAGGCTCCTCTTCATTTTCACTGGCTTCTTTCTCTGGTTCATTTTCATTCACCTTGGTTTCTTCTCCTGCAGCTTGCTCCTGACATTCTGTACTGTTTGCTGAAGCACTTTCTATGCCACTTTCTGTCACTGCAACTATAGAGTTCTTATTGGTAACCTGTGACTTAGAGTCTTCCAGTTTGGCTTCCTCTGGTAATATATCTGGTGATTTTGCACCGGTAAGTGTCTCTGTTGAAGATGAAGTGGGGGTTTCACCATCCTCCAAGAAGGAATTGTTGTGTCTAGATATTGTAGCCTCTTCAAACTTCTTAGAGAACACATCGATGGTTTCCTTTAGGAGCTTGGGACTAAGAAGTGCTGGAATAGGTGTCAACTGGGGTGTTGATGGTGTTGATGTCAGAAGAGGTTCTGGTGATGAAGAAGGAAGAGGGGGAGGTGGTGGTGGCGGAGGTGGTGGTGGCGGGGCAGGCAATTCTTTTGCATTTTCAAACATTTCATGGATGGTAGTGTTGGTCATCGGAGATCTGACAGCAGCTGGGCTATTTGGTGTGGAAGATGAGGTATATAGTGGTAAGGGAATTGCCTTTGGGAACGATGATGGAGTGGAATATGTGACATCCATGTCACCACCTCCATTGCTGCTGGTGGTGGATGAGATCGAGGCTGTTGACGAGTCATGGCCAGCAAGACGAGCTCGGAGAAGCTGTGGAAGGAAATAACAGATTAAGAAATTTGTGGTGTTTTTACCTTAGCTTCTTAAATGAACTAAAGTCCGATTAACTCATATGTAGTGTTTCACATAGTGCTGTTATAGCTACAGTATCCCTAAACACTTTTTAAACTTAAAGGTACCCATTTGTAGTGTTATTTTGCTTAGTGATGCATTTATCTAGAATGCACCCAGAAGTTCTATATTCAACATGCATATAATTGAACATAATCACATGGTTGCCAATACATATATTGTGTTACTTGTCTGGTCTCTCAACCTGTTGTCATTCAGCCTGAACTTTCATACTTACAAGCATTCTGATAGCATTTAGGCTTACTATAAGTGTCCTAGGGCTACAAAGACAACCTTGCTTGATCACATATTAACTAAAAACATATTAACGTCACATTGACCTCATTTTGTATCTGAGAAAATATAGGTAGGTGTTGATGTACCTGTGGAATCATGCTGAGATCAGCTGTTGTAGCTCGCGTCAGAGTTCGTAGTATTCCACCCAGACTATCGCCATTGGTGCTTTGGTTACCTGATGCTACGCCACGACACAAGTCCAGTACCTCATGAGACTTGGATAAACTCCTTAAGCCATAGAGCTTCTCCCGGGAACGACTGAATGAAGGTGACATCATCAGCTGTAAGCACAAATTTCATCAAGATGACTAAAGCAGTGTGTAAAAGATGTCTCTCTGGAGATGCTGAAAACTAGAATATCACTATTTTGAGATAGATTACAAAGTTGATTCCGTTAGCAACATCTATATAGGAATAGCAGATGAACAATCTTGGTTTATAAGGAAGCTTTACAGATATTCAAGGATGATGGAGCATAAATGAGGATTGGAGTATTTGAGATGAAGCCATATGTCTCAGATTAAAGTATCTTCATTAATGAAAACTGTAAAAGAACTGTAGTAATTAGTTTGCTATCAATCCCAGTGCAACTTTTGTGAGAGGAATTGCGTGTCTTAACAGGATCTACATTTTCTCTTATGATTTACCAGTTATGTAAAAGTCATCCAGAATTAAGAGAACTTCAAAGGCTATTCTCAGAAAGTTCAAGCTATACGTTTAATTTGCTAGAAATGTCTTAAACATATGGCATTTTAATCAAAATCATTAGAACCAGTTTTGAGAAGGTCTTAATTTTCTAAAATTTTTCCATGTGAAGGGTAGTTTGAAAATCTTCAAGTTGCATCCTTAGAAGATGAACTTCAATATCAAGATTGGTATTTAATCAACTTTTCCTTTCTGAGTTAGGTAGTTCACAAACAGACAGACACACAGACCTTTATCTAACAGGTTTTTTTGGATTCAAGGAGTCTCAAAACATGTATTTCTGGTGAAATCTTGGTATCAAATGTTTGGATGGAATACAATACTTTCTCTACTTAATGTGTGACATTAAAAAGACATTAAAAATAAATTTTTAGAAAAAGTTCCATCTGTACATTTGTTTGTCCTTGATTCCAAACCGAACAACTGCAAAACAAAAAGTGGCTCAAATACAGAGTTCAGCATCTTTTGATGATCGACACAAAGATTTTTAAGAAAATTCTGCCACCAAAACTAGTTTTCATTTTTTTGTTACTTTTATTTTTCATGAATAGCTATTACAATTTGGATTAAAATGCCATGAGAAGTATGCAAGAAAAACAATTGTAAAATTTTCTGCTATTAGCCTGTAAAGACTTCTTCATTCTGATGAATCTTCCCGGATGGGGTGACAAGCATAAATGGATTATCCACCTCCACACTGTGTGAAACTGGGTGTATAGCAGGTAGGCACATTAGCAATTGGGCACACATGTAATTCTCTAGGCTTCAGATGGTCTGCCCTTTCGGTAAATGCAATGGAGGGGGTTGCTTTTACGGTTTCATTATGAAGGTGACTTTCAGTGTGATTAGTCTGATTTTCTTTTCGTTGCTGACAGAACTTGCAGAAATAGGAGAGGGTAAGCCTTGTGCACTGTACAATGTACATAAGTAGGACTTGAAAGATCTCAAGAAAACTGAAGCTCTTGCCTATTTTCAAACATAGCGGCAAATTCTATTTTTATCAGAATGAACATTGTATAATGATAAAAATGTTTGTCATTCATACCTACAAGAAATAGAAACAAATGCCAAAGATAAAAAATGGATTACACTACTTTCCAACCCAGATATAATCCCGCAGAGACCAAGGAAAACAGCGGTTGCAGCCTTCCGACTATTGACAAATCATGACTGCTTGGCAAGTCATCTCTACAGAATAGGTATCTCAGCCTCACCAATATGTGTCCTGTGTAACGATCCAGCAGAAATGAACGAAGACCACTTGAAGACCTGTGAAACATTAAGATCAGAAGAAACTACAGTTCAAAAGTATTGGAAGGCACGAATGCTAATGGCTTCATTGCCAGATGCAAGGCACTAGAAAACAACAACAACATTGTATAATGAACAAAAATGACCAATATTTGCTGAAAGTGCTGTAAAATGAATGAGTTCTCACAGAACAAAAGTAGTATACCACAGATGATGACGATTGAGTGAGTGAGTGAGTGAGTGAGTGAGTGAGTGAGTGAGTGAGTGAGTGAGTGAGTGAGTGAGTGAGTGAGTGAGTGAGTGAGTGAGTGAGTGAGTGAGTGAGTGAGTGAGTGAGTGAGTGAGTGAGTGAGTGAGTGAGTGAGTGAGTGAGTGAGTGAGTGAGTGAGTGAGTGAGTGAGTGAGTGAGTGAGTGAGTGGGATTTTGAGGTTATTTGGGCCCTGATGATGGATGATTGGGATGATGATAGACGATGGATGATGATGACGATGGAGTGAGTGTGTGAGAGTGTGGGGTTTATGGGCCTATCAACAATGAGGTCATTTGGGCCATGATGGATTATAAACAATTTTAGTCTGCGATAAGAAATCATCTTCATGTGGTGTGCCCTGGATACAGTATACTTTAAATTTACATAGTTGGCTAAGAATCTCTTAAAAACCATTTTTTCAATAAAATATCCATTGACAGTGAGTAATTAGTCCCTTGTGTCTCCCTTAATTCCCAGTGCCTAAACCAGTTTTGCTGCCTTCTTGATCCATGCGCCCAATTGCTACTGCCTTTGCCTTGTGCCCAGTTGCTAGTGTACCCAACTGCTATGGATTAGAGTCGAGGTATTGCTCCAAGGAAAGGGCCACGGAGAGGAGAATCACGTGGATGGTGTCCTTGCTGGTGTTCTAAAGGGAGAGCTTCGGCTCCGTTTAGACCTCTATCGATATGTATTATAGATAAGCAACAGAGAAAGTAATAATGACACAATCTATATTCTGGTTATCCTGTAGGAGCCCGTCCTCACGTGGTCGATAGACAGTTGTTTTTGACTGAAGCATTGTTGTTATGAGGTTCATTTCCTTTAACTCGTTAGTGACGTATGTATTGCCAACGCTGGAAAATTACATTGTTTTGGCATTTTGTGATGCGTGGTTGGTAGTTTTAGCGAGTTGTACAATGTTAAGTTGGCAACAGATATTTCTGCCATGCAGCGCCATCTTCTTCCTTTGTAGGTCAGTGACATAATAGAACTGTCAGTGAACCACATGACGACGGTCTCCTACAGTTTTACCTTATATTCTTTCCACATGGTCTAAGGAAACACAGTAAATACCTGGTGTTGATCATGCAGCCTCTCCCTGGACTTGGAGACGAGGGACATCTGACTCTCACAGAGACGCCGCGTCTTGTGGTACTGTGAGAGTAGCGTGGTTTTCCTCAGATTACTGCTACTGTTCTTATTGTGATGCATTACGACCCTCTCAAACAGAGCCTCTCGCGACTTGGACAGGTACTTGCGCAAGTTCTGCTGTGGACTGGCCCTCGAGGGTGGCTGTGCTGGTGTTGGTGGTACGGTTGGCGTGTTGTTGGTGGTGCGAGTCAGCTTCTTGCTGAGCCACCCATGGTGCAGGCACTCCTTCGCCGTCGGTCTCGCGCTGCAACACACCCACTGAATTTGTAGATATTACACCTACGTTAGGAACGATGGCGGTGGCATATAACGCGCATATAGGGATAAGAGGAAAGTGCTGCGTTGCAACTGTTTCTCATCTTTCTCAGGAAGTATTTGTACACATTACACACCATTCCCCTGGCTTGACTGTGAATAACACAACTTTCTTTTGCTTCCACCACCTTCGGAACTGTTAACGAACTTACTATCACACAACGGAGAGGACTTATTGCTCGTAATTACTTAATTTCATAGTAAAACTGTACAAATACTTTCGTACACGCGCTCCAAAACAGACTACGTCTGGTTGGATAGAAAACAAGTGACTGCGTCATTGGATATTTGTCTACTGCGCAACCGCCTTCATTCGTGACGGCGACTACAGTATGGAAAAACAATTGATTGTGTCAATCGCGTCACCCCTGTACATACCACAATACAGAAGTGGAGAGTGGAGAGTGGAGAGAGAATGATCTAAGTTTCTATTTTATATTGTCGTGTTGACACGGAGTACTTATGCAAAGCTAAACGCCGAGCTTCCGTGCGAGAAGCTTTTCTGATGTTTAATGTTCCGTGGGCTATTGCCAGTTAGTTGCTAGGTGGCAGTAACTTCTAGTTAGTTTTGAATCCTGTTTGAGAATTGTGTGTAAGAAAAGAATTTTTGAGTGTGTGTGATAATTTGTGTGTGTGAGATTAAAATTATTTTGTTGTTTGACGACGCTGTCAATTGCCAGGATCACATCAACGTCGCCGGTGTGCCGCAATTTCGTCCTGCAGGAGCTATTTTACATGTCAGTAAATCTACTGACATGGAGCTGTCGTTTTTAAGCACACTTAAAAACCATAGGTCTGGGCCAGATTTGAACCTGTGACTTTGGGATCGGCAGGCCAGCGTCTATGCAACTGAGCTACCCAAACCGAGACCATCGCGGATGTAAAATAGAGAAAGAAATAAAGTAAATTAAAAGCAAACCGAACCAGTATATTTGTCACAATATTCTGATAATATTTCCTTAAAATAATGCTACACTGATTTTCTGAAGTTTTCAATCAATGTAGCTGAACATTTATTTGCAATGTTTTATACCGGCTGTTAAAGGTATAAGTGCAAATATTTCTACGGGTAATAGAGGACAGTGTAATGAATAAAGCCACAATTCTTAGTCACTTTACCGTGTGCACGGGACTGTTTCGTTCAATGCTGATGGCTTGACTCTCGGTCTAGGCGAACACACTCACGGCATAACTGACACTCCTAAACACGAAGTGGTACTAAAAATTATGGCTTTAGTAATGAACAATATTACATCATAATTTACTTCATTTGCGAATTTATAATTTTACTTAAGAGTAAGTTTTCATACTGGTTAGCACTTCCAAGTAAATGTGGCACACATTAGCCACACGTGTTTATTTTCCCCGAGAGGGTGGAGAGAAAGGCCTGCAGAGTGGGCAGGCCTCGCGATAACGAATGTTGTACCAGAACTGAATTCAAATGCTTTCTGCAAGGCCGATGACCCCACACTACCTAGGTAATGCATTGACGTGGAAGGAAGCAAAACGGAGAGTCTATACTGGTAGGGGTTGTTCTTTCGCGGAACAGTTACGACGATGCGAAAAAAAAAATCAGGTAGTAAACAATGTGACTGGCTTATGGGAAAACTGTTAGACGAAGAGAAAAAAAAAAATAAAAAACCAACACACCGGAGTGGATACAAATCAAGGCACCATTTATCAAAATATCTCTACATATACCTGTCTCACTGTATAAACTTCACATTTCACTGTGATGTCTTCTTTTTTAGTTTTAGAGTTATATTTTAAAGCACAATTTTACTATCCTATGCCATACTCTCTACACAATGTAATTTTGAAACACATTTTTTGAACCCTATGCCATTTATTTGATTATAATGCATACAAAGCACAACTAATAATAGACATCGAATTTCTGATGGTCTGTAGGGAAATTTATAGGGCAGGTCTTCTGATATCGGTCTCCACCAATTTGAAAGGAGACAAAGTTACCTCCCTTCCAGGTGATAAAGGTGACAGTATCACCAAGAAAATGAAAGCATGACGTAATAAGGTACCCTACAATGAATGAGGTGTCCACAAAAATGCAGTGCTGATTTCTTTCCGTGCTGTCTGTACAAATTTGTAACCTAATTTTGTTTTAATAGCCTTAGTTCAAAATAAACTAATTTTTAAATTCTGTTATTTGAAATCTCTAGGTTAAAGTTTTATATAGCTTTAAAAATTAATAACTCAAACCCCATTCAAAATAATTAAAAAAAAACCTATGTGGAAGGCCTAGTTGCTCATGTTTTGGGGATCTAAATTACAAATTTCAAAAGAATTGGATGAAAATTGCGTCATGCAGAACGTTTTAAAAAAATAATGTGCTGATAAACTAATTTATAAAAATTGTATATTGCAATCGGAATTATATAAATACAGATGTTTATAATATAACAAATCAAAATATATTTTAAATTTATGGCGCTTAAGTATTTTTAAAGTCACTTAATACAACTGTCAATTTTTGTGAGCTTTATACTAGATTTCTGTTCAGCATCCTCTTTAAAATGAATCCTGTGAAAGGGTTTACCTAGGATCGCGCACGAGAAGCCTGGCTATGAAGTCCTGCGCCTCTTGAGAGACGTCCTCGAAGAGTTCCTCAGGGAAGTCGACCTCTGCCCGAGAGATGTTGCAGAACGTTTCTTGATCCGTTTCTCCACCAAAGGGCGAGAATCCTGTCAACAGCACGTAGGTCGTCACTCCGAGAGACCTGGAACGTGATTAAAAGTCATGTGATTGTTGTGCTATGATATGCCACAGGTAAGATGTAATCATGTCTCAATTATTATGGGGTTATCGAGAAGTTGCTCCGCAGTCTGTGTAACCCAAATCCCAAAGAGATGGAAATTCCGGTGGCAGCACTGGCTGCCGCGAGCTTATGGTTGTTTCTAACGTTCCACGAAATAAAGTATATGATAGAAGGTAATGTAGATAAGCAGGATACCAAGTTATCTTGAGCGGTAAGCACCGGCATGGTGCGGAGGAACTTTTTGATAACCCTACTAGAGCAATACAATGCACGAATGCAAGTCTAACAGTATTAGTTCAACTTTAAAAATACAGCAGAGCTCTAATTACATTTTTATTAAATGAAATACTGCGGAACTTAAATTATCCGGATCGCTAATTACCCAGATCGCAAGCAGCAACCGGGAGAAAGCTGTTATTAATAATTCTTTTAGTGCATGCTGGCAGCTCGTAATAACCGTAAACAGTGTGATCCATATTAACCTGAACCGCTTTAATGGGCCATAACTTTTGAGCCAATTGTTCATTGTTCCTCAGAGAAAATGTTGAAAGTATGCTCTATACTATAGCGTCCATAAAATCTGCACTCATCGCCACATTCTGTGACTATCCTCGGCAACGTTGGTTATTTCGCTACTAATAGATTTACAGAGTTCAGCAGTTGTCCGAGGTCTATTCTTTACAATGCATTTCTAAGATATCCCATAGTAAAAGGTTTAACAAGGTTAGGTTAGGTGATCTGATGGACCACAGATCTTGAGATTATTCGATTATCAAATAAAATGATTAGATGTCATCTTACTGAAGTAATCTTCTGTCAATACGATATCATCCGGCGGCTCCACAAATGTATTGAATACGTCCGTATAAACTGCAGTGTCTACAAACAGAATAGGGCCAACAATCCTGGAAACTGACAGCGTGCACCTACTCCAAACTTTTCATCATGCAGTGCTGTTTTATGGATGATGTGGGGTTTACAGCAGCCCAGTATCTGCTGTTTTGTGTGTTGATGTGGCCTTACAGATGAAACCACATTATGGAGAGAATATCAGGACAATGTCAACAACAATGAACAATGATCGTAATTCCCATCAAAATCAACAAAATAGGCAATAATGGGTAGTGGTACTGGTTGTTCTAGAGCCGCATATATACGAGCTTTCAAGGGAAATTGATGGCTCATTGAAGTAGTTCATATTTATATGGATCGCACTATATTTTGCTGCAGTATTTACCAGCGAATGGATTGCAAAGAGCGATCTTGAACTAAATTGGCCTTCATAGAGGGGATCGACTAGAACCATAAGGGAGTATTCCCCCAAGATATTATATCGTGGGTTACTTTGAATGAGAGAATAGTTATTATCTTTGAGGGATACATTCTGTAACAGTTTGGACAAAGAATAAATCAGCGGCGAGGACTACGAGAATGCTCAAAATGTATGGAAGCCGTTCAATATCAGAAACTTGGGCGAGTACAGCGGTCTCTACCTAAGTAATGTTATACTTCTCGCTGATGTCTGGGACATTTGGAACGCAAGCGCTGCAAACCCATAAACTTGATCTTGCACTTTTATATGTGCCGTAAATCTACAACACGTCCCTACCGGTTATACTTCCCTTCTGAAGAAAGCTATTGCTTACGCCCGAAAAAGATTCATCGCCCCCCCCCCCCCGGGTTTGAACCCGCACTTAGGGAACAAGAGGCAAGCATGTTACCCCTAGACCATGGAGGACGACTTACGCCTATCACAGGTAACACATAAAGACAAAGATAAACAGAAAGAAAGATGGATACACATATTCCTTTTAGAATTTCATTTGTTCCGGAGCTTTAAATTTAACTTTAAGTGATGTCGATATGGAATTTTTCTCTGCCTTGGGTATAAAAATGTAATGGTAGAGAAGGGAAATCAAATATCTCTGATATTTCTAGGGGTTACTGTTGTAATTTTAGATTTGTTATTTATGAATTGAACTACGTGTCTAAAAATTATTTAACATTTATTTTGTGTATCTGAATCTGTTTTAGTAGAAGTCACTTGTCTGTATTTGTTATTTTGATTCTTGGAACCTTGGTAATCTTTGTTTACAGCACTCTTCAATAGAAACATTTTTACATTCATTCTTTCGTCAATGACCACACTTTTATTTCCTCTACTACGTATAGTAAAGTAGAGGAACTATTGCATTCCACCCAAAAATTCGATGTCGAGATTTTACCGGAAATCTATTTTTAAGGCCCCCTGAAAAAAAAAGCATTTTTAGAAAAAGTTCCGTGTGTGTGTGTCTGTCAGTCTGTGGACAGCATAACTCAAAAACGAAAAGTCGGCTAAAAACAAAAGTTGGTATTTAAGTTTAATGTCTTTCAAGGATGCGACACGAACATTTTGAAGAAAATTGCTCCACCCTAAACTACCCTTTATATGGAAAATTTTGCTTTTCTTGAAAATGGCTCCAACGATTTTCATTAAAATGGCATATATATGGGATATTTTTAAGACAAATGAAATTATATTTTGAATTTTCTGGCTATAGCCAATGAAGTCCTATTTACTCTGGATGACATTTGCATAACTGGTAAACCGTAAGAGATAGAGCAAATCTTACTGTACAAAAAATGTAGATCTTGCTAAAATACACAGTTTATGTCTAAATTTTTTTTCGTAGAGTGAACCATTTCAGAGATATTCCTTGTTATTTGTGTGAGTTTTGGAGAACTTGTACTTCTGTGAAATGAAACATCGTTATTCAATTATTTATATGTTATTCGTGCAAAGAGAACGGAATTTGAAAGCTTTAAAGGATTTGACTATCGCTCAAAGTGTGCTGTATTCCCATATTTCCCTTGTACCTATAGGGAATAAGCAATAAGGTGATTTCTGCAAATGTTTATCTCAATCAACACGAAGAAGATAGAGGAATGAGAGTTTGTAAGAATAGTTAGTACAAGAGTAGAGAAAGTCATGCGAGTTCAACACATTTTGTGGGTAGCATTCCGTTTCTTGCATACTTCATATATAAAACTAATCATGCAACTAAGTCTGAAAATATTTAAATAATTCTGTAAGATTCGCGTGTATATTATTGTTAATAATATACAATAAGTATTTTGGTGCAACTTCTAAATGCTTCAAGTTATTAATGGAACATTATAACTTGAGACTACCAGATACAAGTACATCCAGTGACAAATGGTCTTCCTTAGAGGATGATCAACTCTTGGAACTGGAAAATAAAGCTTTAGGGCCTTTCAGGATGTTCATTAAAATAATTTATACAGTCAGCCGTTGGGATGCACAATATCTTCCATCTGATATATTACTACTCACCTAAATACTTTATACTTGCTGACTGTGGGCGTAGTATATCTACTGTCATCAGGACATCCCATTTGTCTCACAGTCCACGATAATCTTAAATGCTTCTGAGCTCTATGAATTGTTACTGTGGGCTTGAAGCGGCAAGCTTAATGCTGATTATTTACAAGATTAGAAGCTTATTACATACCAACACTATTATGTTAGTGTAAGCCAATAAATTAAAATAACAATTGAATAACTTCAACTTTATTTATATCTTATCAAAACTGATGAAACACTAACAGTATAAGTATACTTACACCTAAATAAGTGTGTAAAATTTCAGGCTCTGGTTATACAGACAGATCCAAAAACATAAAGGCTGCGCGGTGTTTTTCCACTGCGCAGACGGAAACACGATAACGCAGCTGATGTACACAAGGTCACGTGGATGACTTGCTTTTCTCTGCTCTGAAAGTGCAGTATTGAGCTGATACACTAACGAGTTATTACCAGTGTGCTTTATTATTTTGTCCTGTACTTAGTCATAAAGTGTATAATAGCTCAGCATTTGTTTTCTACAGCACAGCGTGTATTTATGTATGATTCGTATGTGTTAACTCAGCAGCTCGCCAAGTGAAAGTGCGATTTGCAGAGAGATTTCCAAGTGATCTGCGATTTCTATCTCGGGGGTAACTGAAAGCATAAAGACAAACCTACACACATCTGGAAGAATCAAAACAAAATATCCGCTAGAAAATTACCAGTATTTCTCAACGTGAACTACGGCGAGTGATGTATAGTTTCTTAAAGAGGTGCCAAAAATGTATGGGCAACGACGGTTGCCAGTTTCAGCATCTCCTTTAATAACATTGATAAGTAAAGTCTTTAAAACTAGTTTTAAAAAAGTTGTATGGTTTCATCCGTGCTGTTCTATGGCAGCGACAGACGACAACGAGAACTGAGGGCGCGCACAGGCAAAACACAGCGCAGCCGGTTCAGAGTCTGTTGGATCACCCGTTACTAGTAATATCTAAAGTTCTGTAACAACTATAAACGTGGTTAGCATAATAAAGAATGACACTATCCAAAACATTTTCATACCATTTATTAATTATATTAATTATAATTATGAATCTGACACGGCTGATCACCCGTGAAGCCTTAATTAATAACGCTCGCCGTGAAAGCTTTAAGTTTTAAATTATAATGAATAAAAAAACAGTTAATAAAAATTTTCTTCTTTGGAGGCCACACAGGCTTTCAAACGGCGTGGCCAATCATCTATAGCAGTATGTATAACATTTATGTCCAAATTCTGCACTGTTCGCGTCAAGTCTCGTTTTAGGAACTCCAGCTGTATCGTATCGAGCAAACTTTACTCTTGAATAGGTTTCATAAACGGCAATCCAGCGGATTCAGATCTGGACTTCCCGATGGCCAATCTTGGTGCGATATAAACCTAGGAACATTGTCCTTAAGCCACTATAGCACGTGTTTAGCCTTATGAGCTGGTGCATAGTCTTGTTGAAAAGTGAGTGAGTGTATAAGGTTTAAGAGCCCGTCGACAGCTAGGTTATAAGGGCCCGAAGTCAAAAGATAAAAACAGCGAAATTCACAACCGGTGAAGCCTCACCTTCAAGCTACAAAGTGACATTAAAACACTTGAAAGTTAAAACAGTTAAAACTTAAGCTTAAAAATGGAGTGATAAAACGTGATTAAAACGATAAAATGAAAACAGAACTCATTAAAACGCTAAAAGGCTCCGAAATAAAATACGAGCTAAAGCTGCCTATCCAAGGCAGTTCAGCACTGGGCCGTCGCCTAAAATTGAGGGCAGCGTTAGACCCAGGCCAAGGGACTTGTTGAAAAAAATCTGTGTTGCACTTACATGAGTTTCTCTACTCTTGTACTAACCATTCCAACGAACTCATTTCTATATCTTCATGTTAGTTGAGATAAGCATTTGCAGAAATTATCGTATTCTTATTTCCTTGTAGATGCAAGGGGAATATGCGAATACAGCAGGCTTTGAGCGACAGTCAAATCCTTTAAAGCTTTGAGATTCCGTTCTCTTTGCACGGTTAACATATAAAAATGAACAACGATATTGCATTTAACGAAAGTGTTTTAGTGAGATCTACATTTTTTGTATAGCAATATTTGGTCTATCTCTTACGGTTTACGAGCTATTCAGAAGTCATCCAGAGCAAATAGGACTACATAGGCTATAGCCAGAAAATTCAGAACACGCATTTAATTTGTCATAAAAATATCTTATACACATGTCATTTTATCACACACACAAACACACGCACACATGCGCACGCGCGGACCTTTTTCTAAAAATGCTCCTTTTTTGGATTCAGGGTATCTCAAAACATAGGTATTTCCGGCGAAATCTCGACATCGAATTTTTGGGTGGGTTACAATACTTCCTGTACTTACTATACACAGTAGAGAAAATACAAATTCACAAAATCAATTGGCTCCCAGGTCACCTTGCCAGTCTTTCAGCGCTCTTTGGACATTTTTCCGGTGTAAATCAAGAAATTTTGCAGTTTCAGAAAATGCTTTGTAGGGTCTTAATTACATAAGAGTCATAGAAAGTAATAGCACAGACAATAGTTTTAAAATCGTGCTCTCTGAGAAAATACTCACCACATGTCTGCTGCCAAGGTGATGGGTTCATAGTGAAGTATCTCGGGAGCTGAAACAAAAGAAATATTATGTAGTAGTCGCATATCATGCATATGTAGTGTAAAATACACATTCTGTAGGCCTGGAAAGCTTCCTTCCCAACTTTCCTCTCATGGCTATAATTTTATTCCATTTATTAACAATCGTAAGCTCTGGAATCATTTCGAATCAAGAAGGCCTGTGCATTATCAAAGTAACAGCTGCGCATGTTGTCCATCTGTCTGTCTTGTTACGGAGGGGATTCCGGCACGTCTGCCGATGGCATATCGTACATGAGACCTCGGGAGGAAGGATGATATGAGAGTACCCTACAGGCGGCCAGAACGCATCGCAGACAGAACTACTACGGTGAGTTCCTAACATTTGCAGGCAAGTTCTTATGCTCGACTGAGTTCCAGGCCACCCCGTAAGGCGCGTCACCATCTAGGCCCTGCTGGGTAGACAGTCATCCTCGCGACAACTAGCCGATCGGAGCGCCTTCCCTCTGCCGAACACCGTATTTCCAGAGCGCAACCCCCACCACAGCGCATCCTAACGGCGACCCCGCTTACGCTTTCAACCTGGAAAGACCGGATAGAGAGAATGGAATGAAATGAAAGGGAATGAAGCTAGGAGATGTAGGTAAATATCCCTCCCAGCATTCGCCTGAGTGGTCCGGGAAAATCCTCCGAAAAACCCAAGGTTAGGAAGGTCGGCCACAGGAAATGTGTAGCAGCTACTGTATGAACCGCCCACCAGGGTGTTTCAATCTATAATTGTTAGGGACCCTACTCTCGGTTCAGGCCGCCCTTACTGTCCTCTCACCTCATCTCTTAAGAGCCTCTGCGCGGTTCTCCGGTTACGTCAGTGACGTGCTTTATTGATGATACAACTAAGCATCAAGTTAAACTCAAAGTCTATTAATAGTGAACCACTATCCCACATTTATAGCATTACAAAGTGTATGTATGTAATTATAGACATATTTATCCCAATTGGTTAGACAATTTATGATCCATAGTTCTGTGTTACACTTGCAACAAAATACTTTCGTTCTGTTTATCTACTTGATGAATTAAATTATTTTTTACCTATATGCACAGCAATTTAATCAGCAAAACATAAAACAGAAACAAAATTATATCTCATAATATAAGAACTCTAGACAGATAATACAAACAGCCAAAAGGTCTAACTGATGAGAAATTATGAATAAGTAACTCAGACATTATAGCATACAAGAAAACTAAACTGCAATTTATTTTAAATGTTTTATTTTTGTTGGTTAGTTTTCTGTTAACCAGCCTATGTATACTTGGGGATATATTTCGTGCTGCCTTGATTCTAAGCATTGCATTAAGATTTTCATCAAGAACGCATATACATGTACTGTTGTGCTAAATGTTGAACCCCCACTGCTATACAATGCTGTGACGTGATCGGTCGCTGCTAGGCAAGCAAGCTCTTGGCGCTGTCTATTGCCCACCGCTCTATAGGTCGAGGTGTTAAGCAGAGTTAAGTACAGTAATGTGCAACTTTTGCGAAAGAGGGAAGTTTGGGTTGGGTTTACCTCCTTCCACTATACACGCACTTTGCCACCCTTTAACCCTCAGCCGTGCATTGTGTTGCAGTGGCGGTTTGCTGATATGTACATTGAGAATGATTTACGAAAGCACTTTCAAATCTTATGCGATAAACATCTGTTCATTAGTGACTTCTTGGTGCGCTATATATATATATATGAGAGAGAGAGAGAGAGAGAGAGAGAGAGAGAGAGAGAGCGCTATACTCACTCATACACACTATTTTTGCAGATACTTATTTCTCTATGTACTACATTTTAATGGACATTAGCATTTTCAGAAATTCTTATTGCTAGTTTTCTTGCAGCTGCAATAGGCTTTGAGCGATGGTGTAATATTTTAAAAGGTGGTTGCTATGTGATGCCTTTGAAATTCCATTCTCTTTACAAGGCCAAGAGACAAACAAGCGAATAATATATTCCTGTTTCAGGAAAGTATTGGAAAATTCAAACAAATAATAAAGAATATGTTGGAAATGGTTCACTCAAAAGAAAAAAAGAATAAGTGACAAATGACGTGTTCTAACGAGATTTACATTTTTTATTTAGTAAGCTTTTATCTGTCTCTAATTGTTTACCATTTATCCAGAAGTCTTTTGAGGATATTTCCAGAAAATCCAAGGTATGACTTTATAAACTGCCATGGAATCGCCTGTTTGTGTTCGTCACTGGATACTGGCTGTCTGTCCCTCCGACCTTCCAAAGAGAAGGTTGGACATCACTGGTCAAGTATGTCAGAAGTGTCACCAAGAGTATCCTAAGAGCGTTTAAGATGTATGTAAAACATTAATGAAGGCGTTTGTGGATACGAGCATATGACTATGCCTCATAACTATTCATTCCTGACAGGGACATTTCAATTACTCACTTTTGTTTATAATGCACGTTTACGCTGGTGAATGACTTGTAGGAATGGTGGCGAAAATAAACATGGGCGTTTTTACAGTTGCCGCAGTGTGTTAGGTACAAATTTATGAGTCATGCTTGTGCTCGCTGACAGGTAAACCTGCCAGGAATGCCTAAGTGTTGCGTGAGAACGTTTCAGCAATTAAACGGCAGCCTGGCACTACTTATGGTTCAAGACAAAGGTTGCCGTTTTTCATAACAATCGCTATCGGCATAATTAAATGTGACTTCAGTGAAGACAGCAATAACTATAAATATCATTAATTACATTACACAAACTCTCCCTTTGTTTTACACAGCTTTTCATCCTCTTGAAACGTAACGCTGTGATTTGTGAATTTAAGCTATAGTGATAAAATCAAGTTTACGACATACGTTAGAAACCTGTGAACAAAAAGCTAAGGCCATCAAGGTAAGTAAATATGAATTTAGTGTTACTAAGCTCTACAAATCTCTAGTTTAATTCCTTTACCTTGTAACTTTATATAATTTCTTCTTCTCGTTGTTAACACACACTACAGTCTTTGGGGCTGTCACAACTCAACTCGTAACTTTGCTCAGAACTTCTGGTGTCTTTCTTCACTTCCTCCGTTTCTCATACCCTAAACTAAGACGTTACAATCACCTCCAACGCTCGTTGAATCTTCTCACAACGACACACACGCGCACGGCTGTCCCACACTCACTAATACAGTGACCAACTCACGTCCGTAACTCAACCTTAAAACTGTTCTTCTCAGGCCTCCTTATGCAATGGCACTGACGTCACACGGACCTTTCTCGAGTTCCACATACACACGCACCGCAAATGACATAGCTAGGAGTCTCCCGAACGTTATCGACACACCTTTTGTTTCTGCCGCTTCGATTGTTTACAGTCGTGTACACACAGCAGTCGCGCGAGGCAGCCCAGTCCTGAACGTTCGCCGCTCGCCGGCGCGGCATGTGGTGTGGAGTAGTTTGGCTCCGTCCGTCCTTTGTTGTGCGCCGAGTCCGATGTCACTATATATAAGCCGAAGTGAGTGAGTGAGTGAGTGAGTGAGTGTGTGTGTGTGTGTGTGTGTGTGGGGGGGGGGGGGGTGGGTGGGTGGGTGGGTGGGTGGGTGGGTGTGTGTGTGTGTGTGGGTGGGTGGGTGTGTGAGAGAGAGACAGAGAGCGCATGATGATATCCTTCTACACCATTGCGCAATTTCGACCAAACTTGGCACAGATAACCTTCGACACAAAATTCCATTGTTTCACAAATTATTTAATTTTATGTAACGCCTACAAGAGCTCGCAAGACCATCTATATCTTTGTCAGAAAAATTACTTACTTTTCGCGGCATCACAGAGTAACAAAGGAATATCTAGTTACTAACAGACTAATAACAGTGAAGCTTGATGTTACTTTTGTTTTGATTTTCTTATGTTTCGTTAATAGCTTTGTCTATGTTGCTTATTGAGAAATAACAAGGTTACATTGACGTTAAACTGCTATTATTTCTTCCCAATGAGATTTCCTCGATAAATAGTGACGAGGTAGCCGGAATGCGACAACGTGAAAGTCACTCAGCTGTATTAACAAGAAATCGTCAATACAGATATCGTTCAACAGTTGCTTTGCATAGTATTTGCTTGGCATTTTTATTATATGTAGTGCCCTGAGAGTCTTAATTAACTTTTAAGTGGCTTGTATATTTTTTAAATGTCTCCAAAGAAACGCAAGGCTATTGGACAAGTGAAACCTAAGGCTAAATGTTGTTGGGATAAACCGTAAATCACGGGCAATGCTGGGTATTTTAGCTAGTCTTCCTACAAAATTGTAGTAAACACGATAAATGTTGCCTAAATTGAATTGAACAGTTTTTCCGAGATAGGTCTAAGGAATCTTCAAATGCTGAATTAACTCCAGAGGAGAAAAATATGGAGGGCCTGTATATAAAGGCTTAGCACAAAAAAAAAAGGAAGTTATAATTTTTGAAGTACACTTTTACTGTTGATAAACGGAGTGAGGTAGTACGTGGTAAAGTGGGCGACTTGCATTTGGGAGGTCCGGTGGTCGATTTCCGGAGACAGGCCATTCTAATCCATGTTTTTCTGATTTCTTTGGATTGGTAGGTAAATTCTGGGTGGTTCTCTTCTACTATGACTTTCCTGTCCCTAATTTCCTATATACATTTCCTTCATTGTCATTTGTTTCAGGGTTGTAGGATCAGGACACGGTGTTTGGTGTGTTGCGACTGGGCGGTTGGGACTATGCGTCAGGAACCACCTTCGTGTGGGGTACCGCTGGGGGGGTTAGGGACTTATGGATGGGTTCGATGGATTCGAACTGGAAACGTTAGGGACTCCATCGTCTCCGGATCTGTTTACCTTTCGGGGTCTCTCCCCTTATCCCTCCCTTCCAGGGGTCACGTGTGCGGTGCACTGCCTCCGTTATGAGGGCCCCTCTGTTGTATACACCTTTATCTTACAGTTCGTAAACAGAAGACTAGATTTACTTGACAGTAAGCAGCAGGACAGTGACCTCTTAGAGAACTCCATAACATTGCAGTACTATAATATATGAAGAGCTTTAAAGGAACGCGAGCCACAAGTTTATAACATGTTATTTACACCGTGCTGAAGTATCTGGATTTACTATACTCTTATTTCTTAACAAGCGGCACAGTCTTAAGCAAAGAATCTCATAAGCGAGCCAACATTCTTAGTTTCTTTTCTTCTTTGTGCATCTTTACACCGAGCTCTCTTTAAAATACACTCACTTGGAATACGTGATGATATTGCAGTTCCTAACAACTTCAATGCAAAGAATTTAAGAAATCCGGTCTGCGTTTAATATGCAGTCCCAAGTCATTACTTCTAGACCTTAGCAAACCCGCGAGAATTTTCATAGTGACACGTACAAGGGATAAGTATCGTAGATATTCCAAATATCCTGTCTAGTAGTTAGCAGCAGGCCTTGCAAACTCATTCTGAAATGGAATTTCTGCACAACATTGCAATGCAATGTATATAGGTTATGTGCATTCTTATAATTTATATAGAAAGTCAACTTCATTTTTATTTTCCATTCTCTGGAGAAAAGGCCCACTTTATACCTGCTACTTTTTAAGTGCTTTCGCTTTTAGCGGTACAGCCAGGACTCACAATTCGTTGCGTGTATAGAGCTTAAATTTTATGCAGGTGTTAGTGTTATAAGTGCAGATATTTGTACTGGCAATTGAGAATAGAGTAATGAATAATATTACATCAATATCTGCTTGATTTCCCAAGTTATAATTTTACTTATCAAGAGCAGTATGTTTTCAGGTTGGTTAGTACCTCCAAGTAGGCGTGGCACAGAAGGTATGACGCAAAGTGGGCCGGTACCTGATAACGAATGGTGTACCCGAACTGAGTTCCAACGCTTTCAAAAAGGCCAATGACCCCGCGCTATCTAGATCAGTAGGTCACGCATTGAGGTGTGAAGCAAAACGGATATTATTGTAACGGCGGGCACGGCACACAACAGGGGACGATTGGGGCCCGGCTGCTTCACGCCACTTGCCAGGCAAGAAAGATCTCGCTATGTCACCGGAGGAGCGCATGGAAGTAAAGAAATGTCGTGTGACATCATCCCCTCTATATAAGGAGGAAACAGACAACATGAGTCGTTCAGCGTGTCAGTGAGTGTGACAGTGCGTCGTTAAGAAGGTTCAATGAGTGTCGAGTAACTGACGTAGTTAGTGTATGAGAGAAAGAGAAAATGAAGAAAGACACTGAAAGGACTGAGCAAGGTTAGAAGTGAAAGTTGTGAATTGTGATAGCATGGAAAACTTCACGACGAGAAGAAAACTGTATTTGTGATAAAACTTAAGAAGACAATAAAGACCAGTGTATTAAGCTGGGATGAAAATATAGGTATAACAGGAATGTTTGTACTTCACGAATTACTAATGTATCTCCAAAGTAACGTTTTATTCGACATCCCAGTACGGACAACAAATCTCAAGCGTCCAGCAAGGTTTCAGGTCCTGTAGGAATGTCACAGCAACTGGCAGGTCCTGCCACACTGACTCCCATCACGCCAGGTCGAGTGTCGGTGCGCGTTGCCTAAGGAACAGGCGTAGGCAGGAATAGATTGAAAAATGTACAAGTCTGGTTCACACATCCAGACCAGTATTCATATAGAAATTCAAGTTGTCCGTGTCATTGGGATTACGAATATGAGAAGCCTCTGGCAATACCATATTGCCTTACTTAACACTCAAGAAGGCAGCCAATTGTGTTACACAACTGTGTTACAACTATTATTATTACGATTACTATTATCATTATTATTACTATTGTTATTACTATTATCGTTAGTATTACTATTATTATTACTATTATTATAAATATTACTATTATAAATATTACTATTATTATAAATATTACTATTGATTTGAACGACGGATCTTCCGGTGTCCGTCCGGCTGCTTTGATGTTCTGTCGGCATGTTGGCCATTGTAGCTTAATGGTTAAAGCAGCCGGATGGAGACTGGAACATCCATGTTTCAAATCCCGGCTATGGCATTAAATTTTTGTCTCACGCTACCAATTCCAACTTTGTCCTACACACGGCTATTGTGTGGAAGAACAATTAATTGAAATATATCAAACAAAAATCTGATGTGTTGCACTCACATGACTCATTCTTACAAACTCTTATTCCTATATCTTCTTCGTGTTAGCTGAGATAAACATTTGCAGAAATGATTATTTATTTATGTCAACAAACTTATTGTTGGTGGTTTTAAACACACAAGCCGTGTGTAAGCAATGTTTGAACGTAGAATTGGAAGTGAAAAATTCAATGCCACAGCTGAAATTTGAACCACAGACCCTTCACTTACCAGGCGGGTGCTCTAACCATTCAAATTTGCAGAAATTAGCTTATTGTCCAACGATTTTGATTGAAATGTCAAATGTTTGAGCCATGTTCAAGAAGATTAAAATTTTCGAAAAATTTTTCCTTGTAAAGGGTAGTTCAGGGTGGAGGAATTTTCTTCAAAATCTTCGTGTCGCATCCTTGAAAGATATTAAACTTAAATATTGACTTTGGTTTTTAACCGACTTTTCGTTTTTGAGTTATGCTGCCCACAGACAGACAGACACCACACAGACACCACACACACACACACACACACACACACACACACACACACACACACACACACACACACACACACACACACACACACACACACACACACACACACACGAACCTTGTTCTAAACATGTATTTTTTGGACTCGGGGCCTCAAAACATATTTCTGGTGAAATTTCGACATCGAATTTTTGGGTAGAATACAATACTTATACATAGTAGAGAGAGTAAAAATATGCCATTGGCATTTCTGCAATACTTTCACTGAATTCTATAGAATGAAAGTGTAGTGTGCATCATATACATAGAACTGAGAGGTATAGCTAAAAGGCATAGGCGCTTTGCAGTCTAAACTCAGTATTATCGGCAACCTCCCTGCATTAGTTGTAATGAAGGACAATCTATTCCGCTAAAAGTGAAGGCTGTGAATGATAAAACCCCAATTATGGCAGTCCCAACATTTGGTGGCGGCTGGCAGCTTTTTCCTGTTATACAAATAAATTTTGTAGGTACAAATGGTATTTATAGGACTAGCTTTACAGAGTAATTTCACATCGTGTTTAACTATACAACACACAAACAAGCCTATGATTGACATTAATATCGAGTCATCCACCATTAAAACTTGCGACAACCATAGTACAGTAGATCTGCTGTGTTTCACTCCACTTGGAGTTAACAACTATCTATCATTTTTGATTTCTCTGATTTCAATAACTGAAGTGACGCGCTCATTGGTGCAATGTGAAGCAGTGACTTCCGAGAACAAACAATCCATGTGGTGTGTTACCCGAGAGGCTTCTGATGATGAAAATAATGCGGAACTTAACCATTAGAGTAACAACAGTACATTCATTACATCATATGATGTGTGGCTCACGTTGGTTGGATGCTGGACTACTCATCCAAAGGTCAAGGGTTTATAACCGGCCCAGACCGATGGCTTTTAAGTGTGCTTAAGAGAGACAGCCCCTTGCTAGTAGAATTGCTGGCATGTAAAAGAACTCTTTGTGGGACGAAATTCCAACACACTGGTGACGCTGATGTGATCCTGGAAATTGACAGCGTCGTTAACATATAAAATTATTTGTTTTTATTGTATTCATGAAGAATACCTACCTTATTTGAAACTGAGCTCGTGGAATTACGTGTAACCTCGGACTTCAATGCTGGATTTTATTACCAGCACCTCAGTACATATTATTTGAACAGACATTCCTTTTACACATCAGGCTTAGTGCTGTTTATTTCAATCTAGTCTCACGGTATTTCGAAATAAAATACAACTGTAACGTACGAACAAAAGAATCCGTAATGCGCAATCCTCGTAATTTACTCCCACGCTAGATGACGTGAGTTCTATTCCCTAGAAAACTTATGCCATTGTCTTGCGCAACATAACCTCACATTCCTCGCGTTCTTTCCCTTATTTGAACATTTCGAAACTTTTCTAAGTTTCTCAGTAACAAGCAACTTGACATTTAAAGATTATTATGCCTGAATCATGGAAGTTTAGGTGCTCTCATCTTGACAATTCCTTTATGTTGTTGAAGGCGTTAGAACACATCCATTACCCTCTTTTCACTTTCTCTACTACGTAGAGGAAGTATTGTATTCCACCAAAAAATTCGATGTCGAGATTTCACTGGAAATCTATGTTTTAAGATCCCCTTAATCTAAAAAGAAGCATTTTTAGAAAAAGGCCCGTGTGTCAGTATGTGGCAGCATAACTCAAAAACGAAAAGTCGGTTAAAAACCAAAGTTGGTATTTCAGTTTAATGTCTTTAAAGGATGCGACACGACGATTTTGAAGAAAATTGCTCCGCCCTAAACTACGCTTTACATGGAAAATTTTTCAAAAATTTTGATTTTCTTGAAAATGGCTCTAACGATTTTTATTAAAATGCCATATGTCTGAGATATTTTTATGACAAATGAAATGTATATCTTGAATTTTGTGTATATAGCCCATGAAGTCCTATTTACTCTGGATGACTTTTGGATAACTGGTAAACCGTAAGAGATAGACCAAATCTTACTATACCAAAAATGTAATTTGCTAAAACAAGAGTAATAATAATAGTAATAATAATAGTAATAATAGTAATAATAATAGTAATAATAGTAATAATAATAATAATAATAATAATAATAATAGTAATAATAATAACTATTTTTATTATTGCTATTATGATGATTATGATGAGTATTATTATTATTATTATTATTATTATTATTATTATTATTATTATTATTATTATTATTATTATTATTATTATTATTATAACATTTAAAGAACCCAGGTGAGCCCCCCCCCGACCCTCCGGTTGAGAAACACTGCCTTGGGGTACCATACTTGTGCACAGAAGGTTATTTTTGAACGAGTGTGTTACGTATATTTCCTAATAAATTCAAAGGGTAATCGGTGGATCAAAAAATATAGGATGGAGTGATTCAGGTTATTCCGTGACAAACTAATTTAATTAACAAATATATGTAACAAAACATTTATTGTAAAAGAAAGTGCAAAGAAGTTTTTGGAAGCAGTACGTTGCAAAACAAAACAAAACAAAACAATTACAGAATTTAAACTGAAATGTTTGTTCACAAAAGTGACATGAAATTGAAGTAATCCTGTGATATTCTGGTAAGTCTGTGACAGTGTATAACTATAATCATAAAAAACGTCATTCTAATGTTTTAAAATAATGATCATTGTTAGAAGCTTGGAATTTGTACTCACACAAACTTACAGCATGATCGATGTCAAGAGTGGATCAACTGGCACTCGTTCCTTTGCTATTTTGTGAGGCCGTGGAAACTTACGTATAGCAATTCCGGCGTAAGGAAGGAACATCAACACTGCTAATGTATTAGTCCGCGCAGCACGTGGGGAAACGCGCTGTCGACAGCGAGAGATATTTGTCGTTTATGTGTTACACGAGGTCGGTTATCGGTTATATCTGCTGAAATAGCTTCCATTTAAAAGAGCAGCTTCAATTTTGGTGTCTATGTGTTTTCAATGGCACCTAGTACACCCAACAGTTTAACATTTAGGAAGTTAAACACATGCATGTGTACTTACAAATCAGACTGGTGGTTCGTTTTCAAAAAAGAATTTACGCACTTTAGAGCGATTGTACACTCCACAGATTGTAACACTGTGGAAGTGTTGTATAAGGGGGGAAAAAAAAAAAGTCACAGAAACACAGCCAATCACTCTCACGGAAGGCAGCCGAAACCAAAACGTAGGAAACGAAGCCGAGACCGTGTCGGCAGGAAAGTAGGAAAACAGGCCGAACCAATCCAGAAGGAAGAAAGGCTCCATTCAGAAAAACCAACACCACATCGACAACAGCCTAGAGGATTGATTGACCGACAAAAAAAAAAAAAAAAAAAAAAAAAAAAAAAAAACCCACACACAGACACACACACACGCACACGCTTATACATAACGTGCATTAGAGAGATGCAAGATTCAAATGCCACGTTTTTTCTAGGTTTTCCTCAGTTGACAGCTGCAAGTGCTGGATATGCTATACCTGGCCCTGGAATGTTTTCTTCCCAAACTTCCTTTCCTAACATAATTTCATTTCCTGTACCATCAGTAGCCGCTAGAAATATATTAGCTGCAATAAATAAATAAACCTGGAAAGAAATACAATTTAGAGATACTCCGATGAGATCAAGAACTACGTGGATATATTATACTGGTAGAACCAGATAGCCTATCTCCCCATCAGAACCACGTTCAGAGAATTATTAAAGAATCATTTTATTTCATTTGTCATCTTACTTACACGGTAGCACTACAAGCTGCAACGTTCTCTATTTATTAATTGCTGCAGATATAAGGTCAATACGATTCTGAAGATACATAATTAAATTAGTTTTAAGCGAATCAATTAGAAACGGGGATAGCAGAGAGAAAGAAAGAAAGAAAAACAAATAACACAAGATAAGTTTGTCTTCTGTTCTCAATTAACACTGATGAGGCTTCCTTTTTTGAAACAAAGAGGACCTCCCAGGTAGCTTTAAACCATTTTTATTTGGTTATTTGGAGTAGATTTCCTATATTCACTACGTGATCGATTGTTTAAGCTGTATATATGTACTGATGTGAAGGAAAGGAACCTATGAAAACAATTTTGATTCTCATAGTTATGCTAAAATAAAACAGCACAATACTGACACTTCTTGGAGAGGTGCGTTTCCATGGCAACATCCCTTCCGCTATTGCTCTAAAGTATGACCACCCTCCTTTCCCTTCACCAACAAGCTGAACTTTGCTTTCTCTGTTCAACGTAAGTCAAACATTCTGTTTGTTATACAATGCACAGCATTTTACAGATTATTCCACTCATGCCTGATCATCACCTCTTGCTCGTGGTATTATAGCTTTGGTTATATCACCTCCTTCTTGTGGTTCCGCCAACCCAAATATTTTCGTACGTCTCTGAACATACGCAGAAAAAACAATTACTGAAGCACTCAAAAATGGTAGACAAAATATTTGGCGAAAATTCTAGTGAGAATATTGATGTTTTAACTAAAGAGGCAAAGTCAAAAATATGCTGAAGAGCAGGTCGTGTCTATGGAATCAGTTTCAGATGTTTTGCAGCGTAAAGCCATATTTGCAAATACATGTGGACCATCACTCAAAAATTGTCAATAAATTAAAAAATGTAACCTGCACATCCATGATTGTCAGACAGAAAACGTAGCAGTCGCCTTCATTTACTTTTGGAAATTATTTTTATAACAACTGATATTAAATAGAGCAGAGCTACGTTTAATGAACAGCCACGAACGCAAATTCCTTGACTTATATTCATCATATGTCTAATTCCTCATTTCCTTGGATTAAACACTAAAATTGTTGTTTTCACAGCGTATTGGATTGATTGCAGTGCCAACTGTGAAAATAAATCTTAATTAAAGTGAATGTTATTGTAAGTTGTTTACTTTTAAATCACTATTAATATTAAATAAATGAATTATTATTTCGCGGAATACTCTGAACAAATACTAATCGAGGTTTACATATTTGGGATAATTTTTGTACCACTTCGCACTCGCACACTTATATAATAAAATCTACTCGTGGTATTACTATACATATCTTGGAATATTGACAATGTCTTTCAGTTGCAATGGAGTTGTTGAATGTGTCAAGAAATCTCCTCCTTTCAGGTAACCCCACAACCAAACGTCGGCCGGATTTACATCTGGAGATCGCGGAGGCCACATTGCTAGGAACTACCTACTGACGATTGAATTTCCATTTTAGGCGTACAAATAAAAGTCATTATTACTTACCTACGTAGTCGGGAGTTCCCAAGATTTCTCGGATTTCAGTCCCTTCGAGAATGACTCTCGATATCTCGAAGTCACAAAGTTTTACGTCGCAGTCGGGGAAGTCCGCCATCATTACCAGGTTCTGAGGCTGTAAAACAAAATACATTTTCAGTTATTTTAAAGAAAACACTACTCTTTTCTCCTTTTGCTCCCGTATTTTAGACTTTATTAAATTTGGTGGACTATTATATAGATATTGCCAATAACTTTCACCTTTTCCTAGTTTTTAATCCTAACAAACTTCATTCACTTAAAATTGGCGTAGAGGAGGAGGTCCAAAATTAAAGCTGTTCCTTGTTCTCCCCCCCCCCCCCCCCAAAAAAAAAAACAACCTAAAAACATGCTACTCTAAATAAGTAAATTATCCGTCTGTAAATTAAGTAAATAATAATGTAATGTTCATTATACTTTCCAGAGTTACTAATGCAATTATCTGCAGTTATATCCCTAACATCCTGTTCACTATTAACACAAGCAAAATAGCACGAACACGTGCTTAGTTTAGACCAGTGATGAAATCTAATGCGACAAAGCATCTGCTCATTAGCGACTTCTTTGGTATTGCTTACGTTTAAGATGTCTATCAATATTTGGTGACAAGTTGAATTGCTTTAGAAGGTACATCAAATGATCGTCGCGTAAACTATTGACAGACTTTTAACATAGTTCAGATTGGAGAAACTCTGTTCGCAAATATATTTAGAGCTATACTCATTCTTATACAAGTTATTCTTGCATATGCTTAGTCCTCTATCTACTTCATTTTTTTGGACATAAACATTTTATTGCCAATTTTCTTGTAGATGCAATGGGAATATGGGGATACAGCAGGCTTTAAGCAATAGCGAAACGTTTTAAGAGCTGGTGGCTATACGACTGCTTTAAAATTCCGTTCTCTTCGCAACGCCACGAGATAAAAAACGAATAACGCACTCCTATTTAAGAAAAGTATAAATATTGGAACAAAAGAAAAACATATTTGACATAAATTATGTGTTTTAACGAGATCCACGTGTGTTATTTAGTAAGTTTTCCCTTTTTGTTTACTATTTATGCAAAAGTGATCCAAGTCTTCCGAGTACATTATCAGAAAATTCAAGTTATGACTTAGAAACTTCCTCAATGGAATCGCCTGCTCGTCACTGGATACCGACTGACTAGTTGTTTCTACTCGTCACAGACAAGACCTGACTCACCCTCTGACTGAAAGAGTAGGTGGAGAAGTAGCGGCTAATTACACCAGTGTTGTGCACCCTGTCTCTTTAGGTAGACACTGGGTGAATACCATCAAAGGTATACATACCAATCTACCCAAAGAACCCTGGGATGACTTTAAAAATTGCAGTTACGTACAGAAGGACCAGCGTTCTGGTCGCTTCCTGCAGGTAGTTCACAAAGACAACGCCAATGAGGATGGCAAGACTTTACAATAATTGTGTAAGAAGATTAGGAAACCCCAGAAACCAGCCTTCACCACTAGGGCAGGGCACAGTTTCCCTAATTGGTGAAGGCGGGCTTCCTAAACAGTAGTCGGTTCTCAAATGAAAAGGTGCGGATCATTAAACATTTTCTGCTAACGCAGAATTTCAGCACACACTTACAAACGTTGCCGAACGCCGGAGCCATCAACCTTCCTCAGACTAATGTCCTGTTATATCCAACTTTGCATGCAAATGCATAGCGTCAGTTTCTCTTTCATTACAATTGGCGTAGGATTATGAAAAATCTCGTACACCTGTAATGCGCTGTGCCTTTCCTTGTAGAGCAAATAAGAACACTTGAAATTATATTAAATTGGCTTAAAGTATTTGAGGCGTTAGAGGTTTAGTAT
Source organism: Tenodera sinensis (assembly GCA_030765045.1). Classification (NCBI taxonomy): domain Eukaryota; kingdom Metazoa; phylum Arthropoda; class Insecta; order Mantodea; family Mantidae; genus Tenodera; species Tenodera sinensis. Next base: position 57,097,933 of record CM060972.1, read on the forward strand.
TTAAATCTCTATCAATGTACATTTCACAATAGATGTTTTGCATTATTATCTAATATTCCTTACCTTTTTAAGCAGAAAATAACTGTTCTTTTTGGAACTATCATCTGAATGTTGGCCAAGAATGTCACAGTACTAGGAAACATGAAAATGTTTAGAAGACCATGTTTCTAAAAACAAAGGAAAATTGTTTATGGTTGGCAGTTATTACTTTCTCTACTACATATAGTACAGTAGAGGAAGTATTGTATTCCACGTAAACATTTGATGTTGAGATTCCATCGGAAATTATGTTTTGAGGCCCCCTGAATAAAAAAAAAAAAAAATATATACATATATATATATATAGGAAAAGGTCCGTATGTGTGAGTGTGTGTGTGTGTGTGTGTGTGTGTGTGTGTGTGTGCGCGCGCGCGCGCGTGTGTGGACAGCACAACTCAAAAGTAAAGTCGGTTAAAAACCAAAGTTGGTAATTAAGTTTGTCTTTCAAGGATACGATAAGAAGATTTTGAAGAAAATTCCTCCACTCTAAACTATCCTTTACATTGAAAATGTTCCGAAAATGTTAATTTTCTTGAAAATCGCTCTAATGATTTTCATTAGTGCCGTATGTTTGAGATATTTATATAAAAATATGAAATGTATATTTTGAATTTTCTGGCTATAGCCCATGTAGTCCTATTTACTCTGGATAGCTTTTGCATAATTGGTAAACCGTAAGAGATAGACCAAATCTTACTATACAAAAATGTAGATCTTGCTAAAACACACAATTATGTCTAAATAATTTTATTTTTGTAGAATGAACCATTTCGGAGATATTCGCTTTTATTTGTGTGAGTTTTGGATATTCATTTTTGTATGCCAACCATGCAAAGAGAACGGAATTTGAAAGCTTAAAAGATTCGACTATCGCTCAAAGCCTACTGTATTCCTATATTCTCCTTGTACCTACAAGAAGATAAACAGTAAGATAATTTCTGCAGATGTTTATCTCAACTAACACGAAGAATATACAATAATAAGTCTGTAAGAATGGTTAGTTCAAGAGTAGAGAAAGTCATGTGAGTGCAACACATCAGATTATTTTGAATGATTTTGTGTTCTCCAAAAGGTGAATTTGGCTAGAGCATTTCCTGTCCATGCTTTTATTTTGTTTTACGATTTTAAGTCATCCCTAACACCTGAACAAATTGAAGATCGGCTTAAAAATGCCGACGAAGCCCCATCCAAGCGACAATTTATAATTGGTACAGCAAATTCAAGAATGGGTTTCTTCTTAGTGAACGGCCAAGAACTGCTGTTACTGGGGAAAATATCACTGTTCAAGCAATGCTTGAAGATCGACGGACAGAGGGCATTGGTATGAACAAATCCAAAACGTTTTACATCAAGTTAGACGTGAGAATACCTTATTGTTAATGGCTTCTACACAAACTGACTCCCGACAAACAGATTGGTGACGGAAAACTTAAGAAAAATTTCAAGGAGCACTTCAAATTTGGTTTGGAACACTGTTACTGGTATACCTTCGTCGCCCTTACTTTAAACAGCAATGTAAACAACAGCACGTGTTGGAGTAACACTTCATTGGTTGATTGAACCGCACAACTTCCATGACAGCAGGCGCGAATGAAAATATAGTCCGTTAACTAACATGCAAAATAGCATTAATTTTAAAAGCACTACAAGAATTATTTGCAAAAACAGTTTGAAAATCTTTTAGTAACAATAAATGGAATACATTAATATGCAAATACATTATTATTAACAGCGATACGAAATGCACGCGGAGGAACACAATTTTGCACTTTGTTTACACTGTAGTTCAAAGTAACGCCAGCGAAGGTATAATGACAAACATTGCATTTATTGTTATGATTTTGAAAAGAAAGGTGAATCTGTTAAATGGGCCTTTTGGGCAGAACCTAAGCCTACAAAAGTGCGACGTATTCACAGTGTTGGCAAGAAGATGGGTGCTGGTTTTACCACCACCTTGTTATTTCTTTTTGTTTCCAAAAACAAAGGATGAAGTGTGTGGTATCATTTTTGCGTCACCAGACGAATCAGTGGAAAATTATTACCTGGTTTCTGCAGTGCATCAGGAAGAGCGCATAATTGCTTTAAGTATTGGTTTCATCGAATGCAAGCCCGCCTCGGTAGCGTGATGGTTAGCGTGTCTGCCTCACGTTCAAGAGGTCGCGAGTTCGAAACTCGCTTAGGGTAAGTTATCCGGGTAAGGTTTTTTTCTGAGGTTTTCCCTACCCTGAGAAGACGAATGTCGGGTAACTTAAAGCTCCATGGACCTCGGGCTCATTTGAGCATCATTTCACCCATTTCATTCATTCACCGTCCGATATGACACAATGTTGGAGGACGTTAAATATGCAAAAATGTAGTAATACTAAACGGGAATATTTTGAAAAACAATATAATGATATACATTTGTTAAAACTAAGCCTTGTTTGATTTTCTAAAAATGTTTACTGTTCTCGTATGAATGAGTGGGCGTATGTGTGTGTTTATGATCTAATACTCAAAATATAAAGAAAAGCTATACACCATTAGAATATGATCTAAAGGTAAAAGGCCGCCGATATCATTGTTGCAGTTAATAATATTAATAATATTAATATGATTAATAATAATAATATTAATATTAATAATAATAATAGTAATAATAATAGTAATAATAATAGTAATAATAATAATAATATTAATAATATTAATAATATTAATAATAATATTAATAATAATAATAATAATAATAATAATAATAATAATAATAATAATAATAATAATAATAATAATAATAATAATAATAATAATAATAATAATAATAATAATAATAATAATAATAATAATAATAATAATAATAATAATAATAGTAATAATAATAATGAACACAACGAAACTGAGGTGGAAATCTTTAACAGAGATCTATCATTGAGGACCTCTTAGATGAAAAAATCGGCAGTTTTTAAATGTCTAAAAGACCAGTAGGAACAAGACATTCTTGGATGTAGCTGGCGATGATTGTGACTATCGGTAGTAACACAATAAGCTGTCTACCATTTGATTCCATTGTTACACTACAAATAAGTCAGTTTAGAAGGTAAACTGACGATTTGAGATACTGGCTAAACGCCAAGTTTTACTTCCTTTTCCGCGCTTCACCTCGCTAATAGCAGCCCGCTTATCAACTGTCGGCATCTTCCAGAAGAATCTCTCGTGCAGATTTTAACCTTGATTTGCGTCTTCCAGCATAATAAATGTGCTTATTACTATTATTTCATTATAATAATTTTCTTATGAGATAAACTGCGCACTATTAATTATCTACATACGATGCGTTTAGAAGCAGAATTTGGTTTGACAGGTGATTATAATCTCCACTGTGCTGGTGGCAAAACCCCAAAACAGTATTGCAACAAGTTCGTTTTTAATTCTTTCATTTGTATAGCCTTGGGAGCTTTGAGCTAAGAAGCAACTGATGGTGTTATTTCTCATGAATTGTAGAGTTTGTTAACGTTCATTTTTATTGTTTTCAGCATTAAACGCACTCACATTCGCTCCCATATTCATACTCTATAGGGATAGGGAATTCTTCTGGTTAGACCACTCGTATCTCGCCAAGGCAGCCTGGGTTCGATCCTAAGGGACTGTATGTAGTAATTCTGATTGACAAAGCGGCATCTGGGAGGGTTTCGTCCGCCATTCATTCCACCAACTGCTCCATCATCACCTTTCCCGTTATCTATTTCACCCTTACTTTATACCATCTGCTTCCGCACTCTTGTCAGGCTTCGAGCTGATCACCTATCCTGGCTACCCTCTCTCTCTGATACAGAGTTTGTCTGAATCCGAGACGCTCTCTTGTATAGTCGATTTTAAAATTAGACTTACATCGCGACCGAGAACACCACAATACTCATCGTATTGCACAAAACACTCTTAAAGCTGCTACTTATAAAGCAAATTCCTCACCTATAGGACGTGAAAAACCAGTAAATACGATCATATTTTCTAGTTTTCTTATATGAAATGTATTTATCTTCCCAGTGTGAGAATACGCTGTTGAAGCAATTCATATTAAGCACATAAATAAACGTGTAAACAATGCAACAGGGACACAAATGTTGCAACAGCGCGTTTTGCTATTACAGTGTGCCAGCACGCGTAAGTGACCTGCAGCACGAGCAACCTGCTGCCTACTTGCCCCTTCCACTGTCTCGAAAGACTGAACAAAGTATAACATAAGCAATCAGAGAGATTAGAATATCTTTTCCAAGCGGAGTAAATCACGTGCTATAATTTGGTTCCGTTTGAATACTGTAAGCACCTTAGTTGAGATCCGATTTTAAAATGGACTATATACAAGTCCTGACAGGGGAGGGGGAAGGGGTTTACAGGTCCTCCATACGAGAAGGGTAAACAGAGAAAGAAGAAATCTGTCTCTTACGAAAGTAAAGATATAACAGCTCCCAGAGTGGATAAATGTTACAAAAGAAACACTATTCTTACTGATAGTTTTAAATAGGCCTTATTGCTTTCTCTACTATGTATATATGGCCCGCCTCTATAGCGTGGTGGTTGTGTCTGCCTCATGTCCAAGAGGTCGCGAGTTCGAATCTTGCTTAGGGTGAGTTATCCGGATAAGGTTTTTACCGAGGTTTTCCCTTATCCCGAGAAGACGAATGTCGGGTAACTTAAAGCTCTATGGACCTCGGGCTCATTTGAAATTTCGATGTCGATATATCTCCGGCAGTATGTTTTGAGGCCCCGTGGATAAAAAAAAAACAATTTTAGAAAAAGGTCCGTGTGTGTCCGTGTGTGTCTGTGTGTGTGTGTGTGTGTGTGTGTGTGTGTGTGTGTGTGTGTGTGTGTGTGTGTGTGTGTGTGTGTGTGAACATCATAACTAAAAAAAAAAAGACGGTTAAAAACCGAAGTTAGTATTTAAGCTTACTGTCTTTCAAGGATGAGACACTAGGATTTAAAGTGAGAATTTAAAGTGGAAGATTTACAGAAAGACATTAAATTACCTATAATTTTTGTATGTTTTCACTTTCTTTGTTACGTTAAGAGGGGAAAATATTGTATTACACTCAGCATTTCGATACCGAGATTTACTAGAAACACATATTTTAGAACCTCTGAATCCCCCCCAAGAAAAAGCACTTTTTAGAAAAATGGCTATGTGTGTTTGTATTTGTGTGTATGTGTATCTGAGTGTTTTATGGGCAAATGGGGGTCCAACCCCCTTTTTATAAACTATTCCAAAGTACAGGTTTTCACATTATTTTGCCTATACCCTGTAGGTTTTAGTCCGGTGAAACTGTTGTAACATACATATTTTCATGTGTGTTTCACCTTCCTTCCAGAACGTACGTGTACCAAAGCAATGTAACAATACAATGTCGCTGCCTGCCTGAAAAATCAGAACAATCTTCAATAACAAATTTCTCTAACTTCTACTTTCATGACTATTTCAACATGAATTAGTTGCTTTTGATTTTACAAGAAGCTGTTATCACATGTCGCTGATTGAGCTACGATTTTTATAATGAAAAGACATCGAAAATAAAAATGATTTTGTCTCAGCTTTCTCTCCTTCAGAGTTCCTATTGGTCGGGAAAACACGATAAAGTTTTCATTTATACCGGGTGGAAGGCACTAATTCGGCCATACGCAAAGCAGGGATTCTGTATGATGAGTAACAAATATGTCCAATACAATTATTGTAAATAAAGATGGCTCCAAATATTTGACAGTTATATTGAGCATATTTGTTACACTCGTGCAGAATCCCTGGTTAACGTACATCCGTACACCCGGTATAATGGCTGACTTCGGTCTGTCTTCCGTTCAACAATCAGCTGTCTAGAACGGGATAATAAACTATGTCCCATGACGAGGCTAGAAGTAGATCACATGAAACGAAGAGAAAATCCCCTACAGATACGTTTCATTTTTTTTCAGTGATGGGCGCCTACAAGAAGGAAAAGAAAAATGGAGGACAAAATTACTAATTTTTGGAAAGTTCTCTAGTTTTATAATTTTTGAACACCAATATATGCAGAGAATTAGGTTTTATTCGTGAATCATTCTACAGTGTTTTTCTTGGCAAACTTGGTCTCCGGGAGATAAAATCGAGACACTGGTATTTTTATTTTCCATCTACTTTCACTAAACAAATTAATAATTAATATATTTTACTTTTTGGGCCGCCAGGTTAGTACTACACAATTAGTAGGTTGTTGATTTTTATATACCAATAGCTTCATGAACCACTCTGAATAATTTTGTTATAAATGTTATAATGGATTATTTTTAAAGATCTACAGTATATTTAAATATTTTACACTTTTCCCCTAGTGTGAAGCCGGTGTCCCACGGTCCAACTTTTTGACCGAACTTTTTGTATCCAATGGAATTGTACACAGAAGAAAGTGTCTGTCACACTGATTTATTTTGGTCCAATCAGTGTTGCCAACTTAGCCTTTTTAACGCTAGATCTGGCCTTTTTGAGAACCTATCTAGCTATAAATTTTCCAAAAAGCTACAAGTAGCTTTCCTGGCCTTTTTTCTAAGCTTCATTAGCCTTTTCTAGCCTTTTTCATTTTTTACTTATCTACCAGTACCTTTAAAATAATACATCATTTAATCTCGCTACTGCAGCTATTCCACATAATGATATAATCCTTTTGGCGAATTCATGAATCTTTTGAATCTGGGAGTATGGATTCCACCAAGTTGTTAGATTCTTTGGCACTTTTTAGAAAAAGGTCTATGTGTGTATCTCGAGCCTGTGGATAACATAACCCAAAAACGAAAAGTTGGTTAAAAACCAAAGTTGTTATTTAATGTCTTTCATGGATGCGACACGAAGATTTTGAAGAAAATTCTTCACCCTAAACTACCCTTTACATGGAAAGTTTATCGAAAATTTAGATTTTCTCGAAAGTGTCTCTAACGATTTTGATTAAAATGCCATAGGTTTGAAATATCTTTATGACAAATTAAATGTATATTTTGAATTTTCTGGCTATAACCTCTGTACTCCTATTTACTCTGGACTACTTTTGCATAACTGGTAAACGGTTACAGATAGACCAAATCTTACTATGAAAAACTGTAGATCTTTCTAAAATACACAATTTATGTGTGAATATTTTTTTATAAATTGGACCATTTCGGAGATATGCCTTGTTATTTGTATTTCTGTCAAATGGAACATCGTTATTCAATTTGTTATGTTAACCCTGCAATGAGAATGGAATTTGAAAGCTTTAAAAGATTTGACTATCGCACAAAGCCTACTGTATTCTAATATTCCCCTTGTACCTACAAGGAAATAAGCAATAAGATAATTTGTACAAGTGTTTATCTTAACTAACACAAAGAAGATATAGGAATAAGAGTTTGTAAGAATGGTTAGTACAAGAGTAGAGAAAGTCATGTGAGTGCAATATATCAGATTTTTCATACGCAGTCCCAGACGAAATATTGAAGCTTGTTGGTACAAATGCTGCATACATGTAAGAACCTAAGGGAAATCCCAGCTGCAGCAGTAGAAATGAGGCAGAGGGGGATGACGAAGACTGCGTTTATTTTTGCTAGGTGATCCATGCGTACTTTTTAATAATGTAGTTTTCTAATATTTATATAGGTATTAAAATATAATCTAGCCTTTTCTAGCCTTTTTGGCAAGCCAATTTAGCTTGTTTTATTGAATTATAGTTGGCAACACTGGGTCCAATACAAATGACAGTTCACGTAGCAAGTGTGAGAAATAAACATGGCGGACGCAAATATTCATTTAGCGATTGCTATATTAAGTATAGGTTTTGGGATATATTTCCATGAGTCTCAGTAGGAAGAAAACATTTATTAGATGTAAAAGAAGTTGGTGGATACAGTTACGTTTGTAAAGAAGAGAACAGGGCCCAGAGCGAGGTGTATTGGGTCTACCACAAAAGGAGTTGAGGTTAGAGGAACCGAAAGATGGCTACATGTTGCCTGCGCAGTCTGCTGCTATGTTGTTACGTTACTGACTCTGATTGGCTATTTTGAAGTTGTTGGCTGAAAAAATTAGAGGCATCTCAATCGCGTTGGATGGAAACGGCTTGGATACAAAAAATAGGATAGAAATTGTATGCAACAAAATTGTATCCAACTCTCCATGTCTCACGATGCACTTTTGTTATATACAATGCTTTGGACCAGAAAGTTGGACCGTAGGACTTCTGCACAAAGTTATACTTTTCACCAGCTTTTCCTTTCCGTTGCTTTGCTGCAGTATATTTAATTATTACTGGGATGTTTATAACGCTTTGATACATTTGTAGTGCCGCCGTTGCTTGAAGTAGATCATAACAAACGCAGGTATGTACAGAAGCAAAAAGATTACTTTCAGTGGTGTTATTGATTGGTTCAAAGCATCCAGCGTGCAGTTATGCAGCTTTTTACGCCAATAGGTGTAATGTAGCTGGCATTTATCGCCGTATAGAGGATGTTTATGGGGAAGAGAGTTTTACGACAACACCGCCTCTGTGGCAAGAGATACCAACACTTTCTAAATCCTACAGACCTCAGCTCTAGCACTCTGACTTGTCATATGTTTCTATCACTGATAACAACTCTAATGGGAATCGTAAAACCCTTGAAGAAGGATGTCGCAGCCAACCACGTACATTTCGTAGCCCAAATGACCTCGTTGTCGACAGGCCCTTAAACCCCACTCACTCGCTCAGGGTGCACATAACTAATTAATGGTTCATTTGGCAACTTATCTGAACTGACAACCAGATTGTCACAATTCTTTACTTTGAAACCTGTACCTGTTAAAACTTCTGGTGTGAACTCGTACGACTTTCTCTACTCACTTTTGTACAGCATATTGTTTAAAATTCTTGCTCTTCCATCCACAAGTTAATTATGAAAATAAATGTTTGTAGAAATTGTTTTATTGTACAGTTTCTTATAGTTACAATGAGAATAGGAGAATAGATTAGGCTTAAGCGATAGTATAATCTTTTAAGAGCTGGTTGCTATGTGACAGCATTGATACTGCATTCTCTTGGCATGACAGGACATAAAATTTGATGTCTTACACTCAAATGACTTTCTCTACTCTTGTACTAACCATTCCTACAAACTCTTATTCCTATATATTCTTCGTGTTAGTCGAGACAAACATTTGCGGAAATTATCTTATTGTTTATCTTCTCGTAGGTACAAGGTGAATGTGGAAATACAGTAGACTTTGAGCAATAGTCAAATCTTTTGAAGCCTTCAAATTCCGTTCTCTTTGCACGCTTAACATATAAAAAATGAATAACGATGTTCCATTTGACAGAAGTAGTTCTCTAAAACTCACACAAATAACAAGGCGTACCTCCGAAATGGTTCATTCTACAAAAACAAAGACATAAATTGTGTATTTTAGCAAGATCTGCTCTTTTTTTTTTTTTTTTTTTTTTTTTGTACAGTAAGGGTCTATCTCTTATGGTTTACCAGTTATGCAAAAGACATCCAGAGCAAATAGGAATACGTGTTTTAGAGCCAGAAAATTCAAAATGTACATTTCATTTGTCATAAAAGTATCGCAAACAAGGCATTTTAATCAAAATCATGTCACTTTCAAGGAAATCAAAATTTTCGAAAAATGTCCATGTAAAGAGTAGCTTAGGGTGAAGCAATTTTGTTCAAAATCTTCGTGTCGTATCCTTGAAATACATTAAGCTTAAATACCAACTTTGGTTTCAACCTACTTTTGGTTTTTGAGTTATACTGTCCACATAGCGCGCGCACACACACCTAATCTTTTTTTTTTTTTTTTTTTTTTTTTTTTTTTTTTTTTTTTTTTTTTATTCAGGGGACTTCAAAGCATATATTTCCGCTGAAATCTCGACATTGAATTTCTCGGTGGAATACAATAATTCCTCTACTTACGTAGTAGAGAAAATAAAAAACGAGTAACGACTACTTATTTGAGAATGGTATGAATATTTCAAAATTCAAAGAAATAAATGTCTCTTTAACACTCAAGACATGTGCTGTGATGCAGTGGCGGGTTGGTTATATGTTCGTTGGGCTTGATTTACGAAAGCTTCTTTGGTACGGTTTATGTTTAAGAAGTCTTTTGGCGACAAAGTCGACGTACAGAGCTTTAGAAGATCCATAAAGTGATCGGCGCGTAACATATTGCCGTACAGATTTTTAATATAGTTCAATTTGGAGAAACTTTTCGCAGATACAGGCTCCCCCCCCGCCCCAAAAAAAAAAAAAAAAAAGAAAGAAAGAAAAAGAAACCGTCGAAAATGCTTAGTATGTTGTGCGGGACGGAAAACTGGGGATTTCTAAATAGGAACCCCTTTCCAGAAATGTACGGTCTGGACGCTGTAGCGCATTGAGGTGCGAGATGCGTGTACGTTCACATTTCGTCAATAAACCCAACATCGAGCTGTCCACATGACAAACGGGCTTCGAACTATGTACCTACTACGTCATTGCAGAGCCTATATTGGCGGTGGTGAGCCTAATGCACATGACCCAGTAAGAGCGGTTGTCTTGTAAGGTTTTCAATTGCTCCGTGGCTTCGAGCCATGGTGTGCTATACACCATACTCTTCATATAACTTCACAGAAAATAGTCGTGAGGTGTCAGATCTGGTGACTGTGCTGGCCATGGAGCTGGTCCACCTCTACCAATCCATCGATATGAATGTGCGATGTTGAGGTGATTCCGCACATTTACATCAAAATGTGCTGGAAATCAAGTCGGCCATTTTAGCAGATGTGTTGAGATTTTGCAGGCTACAAGCACTAGCTGACTCACTCCGACTGAACAGACAGGGTTGGGCATCGCTAGGCTATACAAAACGAAAGCAAAAGATGAAGATTATCTCAAAAAAGTACCTAGCTTAATTTTCATTGCTATATGCGAGCAAGTAATGGTGCAACACAACAACGAAGCATTTTACACAAGATGTTGACAGTGGAAAAGAAGGTTCAGTGTATTCTGTGGCATCTGGATGTGAATATAGCAGCATATTTGTCGTCGCCACTTTAGTTGGTGGCATAAGCAAATAAAGGAAACCGTACCAAAAACGTTTGGCTAGCCACGAGAGGCTTAATGAAGTTTTGAAGAAAGGTCTATAGTCGTTTACCATAGTTTGAGTTTGCAATACAGATGCTTAACGACATCGACGAGGATTCCTATTTATCAACGAGGTCACATTCATCGTCATAATGTTACGATATGGGCTTATGAACATCCAAGTGCCTATATTGGTAACGGGTAAAGTGTACAGACACACAGGGGACACCTCACTCACTTCCACCTACACAGATCTACTGTGGCCACCATCTCCCAGTAGGCAGGGATGAAATGAGAGAACCGAAGGTGCCACACAGGGTCGCAGTAAAACAGGCCACAGAGGCGCGCGGAAGTCCCTAACAAGAGCTGAGATCTCTTCATCCCGGCGCCAGGCCCCGCCAAGCAGTCACCAGACCGCGGTTCCAGGGTCGTACTGAGCGTCTCACCCCCCCCCCCCCCCCGACGGAGGACAAGGCTGGTGAAATGCCACCTAGCGCCGAGAACAGCAGTTACCATGTGCAATCATCCGCGCCATCTGCCCGGCACTGCCAGCACTACACGCCTGAAAGTACACCTGAAAGATAAGGAAATGGAATGAAGGAAAATGATGGAAAGGAAACCGTGGTGTGAAATGAAAACCACGGAAAAAAACCCAGGTCAGAGTGCGCGGCCATGAGGATCGAACCCGGGACCTCCCGAATGCGGTGTTACAGCCTAAGCCATTTGAGTAACAGCCCTAAGCTGAACAATGGAAGTGCACTGAACAGGAATGCAAACTTGGAATTTTCTTTTCGATTGGTGAAGGTTTTACTTCTCTATATTGTTTCGCTGAACTAAGAAGAGAAGGAGCAAAAGGTAAAATGGTAGAAAGAGCAGTTAATTATTGGTTTAAAATAAACCATTTCTGTAAATGTTTATCTCAACTAACACGAAGAAGATATAGGCATAAGAGTTTGTAAGAATGGTTAGTACAAGAGTAGAGAAAGTTATATGAGTGCAACACATCGGATTTTTTAAAGTAGTTTTTTTATTTTTAGTAGGTAAAAGTGCATTGTTTATGAGCACAAATAAATTAGACATTCGTATTGTTTCGCTTATCTGTAAACGGTCAAAACTGCACCATGACTTTAGGGACACACTTTAAGGCTATTTGTGTAAATTAAAAGCGTATTTGTTAGTGTCATTCTGATCGTTTTTTACGTCAGAAGCACTTATTTTTATTTGGAAATATATTTTACAGCGAACATCTGTTTTGATACATCGGAAAGAAATAACTCTCCTTCCTATTTGCTGTTAGGGAACTCGTGATAAATGAAATTTAGTGTTATATTCCTTACATATGGAGTCCACAATTTCATTTTATAATTTTATCTTCTCTGTATTCTGTCTTAATCACTCACGAGTTTTCATTCATCTTAGCCCAGATATTTTGATCATCCATATCTTCAAAGCTATATCCGACGTATTTTCAAATTCCCTGTATCATTCCTTGAGTTCGCCCCCATTATTAATGTTAATAATAATACTATTAATGTTAATAATAATATATATTATTTTTAAAGCACTAACAAATGTATTTTTACTGTCCACTAGACTTCGGAGCGGTCCACTGTTCAAATGGGCAGTCCATTTCAAGTTACGAGTATAAACAACATATTGCAGAGAGATCCAAAAACATCCGAACCACTACGCGGTGTTTTTCAAGTGCACACACGGAAAAACAACAACACGCAGCTGCTGTACACAAGGTCACGCTGTTGACTTGTTTTTCTCTGCTCTGAAAGTGCGGTACTGAGCTGACAGTGATATTGTGCGGCTGCATTATTACCAGTGTGCTTTATTTTGTCCTGTACTTAGTCACAAAGTGTATTATGACTCAGCACTTGTTTTCTACTGCGCAGGCCGTACAACAATCCGTAAACTTTACAATAAATTTCAGACTACAGGAAGCGTTCAGGCTCAGAAATCTGAAGGACGGCGTACGGTTCTTAGCGAAGAAACAAAGATGACATCGGTCATCGTTTGGAGAATTCCCCCCCAAGTCTCTTAGGCGTCTTTCACAAAAGGCAGGCATTTCTTATGGCTCTGTGCAAAGAGCTACTATATTGCTGAAGTTAAAACTATATAAAATAACACACCTTTTTCTAAAAATGTTTTTGTTTATTCAGAGGACCTCAACATATGTGTTTCCTGTGAAATCTTGACACTGAAATTTTGGGTGGAATACAATAGTTTGCCTACTTGCTATACGTGTAGAGGAAGTGACTAGAAGACTCGAAGTTTGAGCTAGGCACATAGAGAATAGCTCACCCTGTGTGTAAGACTGAGCTAACCCTACCGGCGGAGTCCCTTGTCTGCGAAGGATTTAGTGACTATTGTAATTATAACTCTAATTGGCTTATGGGCAGTCAGGTGAACTGTTTGGTGATACACTCCAGAACAGAGAGTTTAGATATACCTATATGAAGAACCGTGTCATTCTGCAGAAAGAGTTGCAGATCACTGCAACATTTAGTCGAAAGGGGACACGAGTATGGGGATTCTTCTGGCACGGGAACCAGGCTGAGGAGCCGGATGGAACTAGAACAGGCCAAATATGTCAGAGTTTGCCGGGCCCTTCCCACGGGCAGCGAACGGTACATTACCCAGACAGCCCAGCCACACCTTGAGTCGCAATAAGGTGGGCCAAACTAACCTCTCACTGCTTCAGACTCTGGTTCACTTAAAACCAAGCAAGGGTTTCGAACACATTAATCAGATCTTCTGGCGTATCTTTACACCGCTACGGGTCAAGAGAAGTACATCAACCTTACAGTCAACCAAGTGTCGGTCCCTGTGATCGTGCTCGCTAGTGTCTAGCATTGGTGTTTCGTGGTGCAGCAGACTGTGGGTTCGAATCACGCCACTGCCCAGGGTGCATACTTTTTGTTAATCTTTTTTTTTTTTCCCCTTTCTCTACTAGTAAGAGGAAGTATTGTATTCCATCAAAAAATTCGATGTCAATATTTCAGCGGAAATATGTGCTTTAAGACCCCCCTGAATCGCAAAAAAGCATTTTTAGAAAAAGGTCCCTGTGTGTGTCTGTGTCTTTCAGGCTGTGGTCAGCATAACTCAAAAACGAAAAGTCGGTTAAAAACCAAAGTTGGTATTTAAGGTTGTCTTTCAAGGGAGCGACATTAAGATTTTGAAAAAAATTGCTCCACCCTAAACTACCCCTTACATGAAATATTTTTCGAATATTTTTATTTTCTTGAAAATGGCTAACGATTTTGATTGAAGTGACATGTTTAAGATATTTTTATGACAAAGGAAATGTATATTTTGAATTTTCTGGCTATAGCCTATGTTGTCCTGTTTACTCTGAATGGCTTTTGCATAACTGGTAAACCGTAAGAGATAGACCAAATCTTACTATAAAAAAATGTAGATGTCGCTAAAACACAATTTATGTCCAGATAATTTTTTTTGTAGAGTGAACCATTTCGGAGATATTCCTAGTTGTTTGTATCAGTTCGGAAAACTTTTTTCGTCAAATGCAACATCTTTGTTCATTTTTTATATGTTAATCGTGCAAAGAGATCGGAACCTCGAAGCTTTAAAAGATCTGACTATCGCTCAAAGCCTACTGTATTCCCATATTCTTCTTGCATCTACAAGTTAATTTGTACAAACATTTATCTCAACTAACAAGAAGATATAGGAATAAGAGTTTATAAGAGTAGAGAAAGTTATGTGAGTGCAACACATACTTTTTAACACGCTGTTAATTGGCAGGATACTACCAGCCCACCACAGTAGTCAATTTAAAATACATACTTTTTGTGGAGTTAGTGATTTCCGAGACACTCCTTGTTATTTGTTTGAATTTTCATATATTATACTTTTCTGAAATAGGTCGTGCTGTCAGCTATTATCCAACACATTGGTTCGCTCAACTGCAACGCTAGAGAAATGGGAAATTTTTCCAATAGAGCTCAAAATTAGGAAGATTTTATAAATTCATGATCAGATGAATGTATGTAGAAAGCAGGAAGACATTTAGAAAAACAAACTTAAAATAGTTAAAGGAAATGTGAAGCAAATTGAGGAAAATATGAAAAGGGCAATGCGCAGGCAGTGAAATTTGGACACCGATGGGAGAGAGACGGGTGACTTCTGTTAAGTGTGCTGTGGAAATACCTGTAGTAAGTACTATTTATATTACGAAAGTGGGCCCTGCCGTTGCAGTTCTACATAAAATCGTATGTAGGCATGGGTCTATTAAAGGGAACTGTCCACCTGAGAATAGCAAAGTGGATGAATTACACATCAAGTATTTACCTTTGCCCACACCAGATCACGTGACCTCGAGCGCAGCTTCTCGTAATACAGACAATATTTAAGCGAAAATCGTAGATTTACTTTTGAGATCTTTAGAAAACACATACATTATAAGGCATTTTCTGAAGAATATAAATACGAATTTATTGAGTACCAAAGCATGAACTTGGGTCCTAGCCCCTTTGTCATGCGACAACCCTCTGCGATTATCTACATATTTTTTGACGTGTGCTGTTTATTCTTTGAAAACAGTTAATTAACCTTGTTCAATCCTGTCTTTTTAACTTTCGTCTTTTCGATTCTCTTATTTTAACCAAATTCTCTTATACTTTCTTTTCTCTAAGAGCATTACTATTTTAGATTGCCCATTCTATTCCAAAATTTATTTTCCCCATCATTTTTCTTACGTTTCCTGGTTAATAATTTCCTAGCTTTCTTCTTAGCTTTTTTAAAGTGCTTACTTGACATTAACCCTAAACTCTTATTTCCATCCCCCTACTGCCCCTTAACACAATTCACTCGATCACTTATTCTTCCTTGTCAAACGGCGTGAAGCATCATTTTCCTCTGTTTTTCTACTGCTTTCTATATATTAACACATGTTCATTATGTGATATCCACTTTTTTTATTTAATATCTTTCCAAATACGAGCTGGGATTTTCAGCTCTCCCTTCTGCCGTTTCAATCTACCCACACTCGCAATGCCTGTCTCTCTGTCCTCCCATTCTACTTGGTCATATCCCACTTCTTGTCTACCCGGTTTATTTCTACCCGACTTTGAAATTGCCCCTTGTTGCAACATTTTCAATTCCCCGCCGCTATGAAAATTACCGACTTTTTTGTTGAAACATTTGAAGCGGTAACATTGAGTTCCATCGCAATCATATTGGTTTGTTTTGGCTGGCCGCTGCCTCTGCACTGCTGTGGTAACCTGGTTCATAGGTGTCCAAGTTTCGATGCCTATTTGTATATATACGCAACCGCTAATTTCCAGAACTACTTGGCCGATCACCGCGAAATTCGGCACGTATATGTATTTTTTCATGACGAAGATTTTTACACTAACCATTTTATTATGGAAGATATTATATCCATATGATTTTCTCTACTCGCTTTTCTTCTGCACAACAGTCATATGTCCCTCTCTACTCGTCTTTCACCATATAATTAATACAATTTTCTATGACTGAATTAGAAATATAACCTATTAAATTCACAGGGTATTCTCTTCTCACTTTGCTTTCACTACACACAATCACACTTATTTCTCTACTCGCCTTTCAACAATTTCCTATGACTGAAATGCAAATGCAACGCATTACATTCACGCGGTTTTCACATGTTTCTCTACTCCCTCTTCTAGGAACAATTCATACAATTTTCTACATAGGTATTTAATATAAAAATGCAACCTATTATACTCGCACGGTTTTCTCTACTCTCTTTTACGAAAACACCACCACGTTTCTTTCTCTACTCCCACTTCTACAATTTTATATATATTTTAAATATAAATGCAATGTACTATACTCTAAGATTTTCCCTACTCAGTTTTCTTTCAGGTAACACTTTTGCACTTCTTTCTACAAACAATTAATACAATTTTCTGTATGACAAATAGAAATGGAACGTATTAAATTCACACGGTTTTCTACCCACTTTTCTTCTTGTAGAATTTTTGGTGGTTCAGCAGTGATATTGCATAGAGTCTTCCCTGTGATTTTATTTATTTGCTTTGTTTATTTTCTGTTCGTATAGTATCCTAAGTTATAATTAACTATTTGTTTAAGTGTACTAAGTTATTGTTAAATGCCTAAAGAAACACAGGGTTGTTGGACAAGTGCAACCATAGTCTAAAAATTGTAGGTAGAAATCGTTATATCACGGGCAACGCCCGGGTTCGATCCCAGGCAACCATATGTGGGATTTGTAGTGGATGAAGCAGTGCCAGGGTGGGTTTCCCCCACCATCTCATTCCATTGGTGCTCCATCTTCATTCCATGTATCATCAGTGTCACCGCCTGTGGTGCCGTATGTAGTAAAAGCGGCCGCTAAACACTACAAAAAACGGGCAACGCCGGGTATTTCAGCTATTGAGCTATAAGAACAAATAATGGATATACTACCCATTATATATAATAAGAAAACATTTTAACTCAGAATGCTGGTCCATACTCTCCCAGCTTACATCATTTCTGGAAACCAGACTATGTGCACATCTGAGAGGAACTGGATGCATTAAAACCTACTGACAACTCCATATCCACTGTGGCTCCGCAGGTGGTCGCAGGTTCGCGCCTCAGATACACGATTTATCTTGTATCACAACCAGCGACATCGCCACATGTGGTCGTTGCCTGTACAAGGGCGTTCACGCAGGACTCTTTATGGCTTCTTAGTTGCTGCTGTGGCACCTGCACAGCCTCGATTACTCGCATCTCTTGTTTTATAGACAACTCATCTTTCTTTATCCTATTCTTCCTTTCTTTACTAGCAGGTACTTCAAGTATGTAGATTATGTCATAACTCACATGCTCCAAAAACGTAAATGTTGGTAAACAACCTAAAACGAATCTGCATAGGTTCAACTCAATTTCCACTTAGGTGGAAGCTATTATTATGAAAAAATATGCCTAAATATTACAAATTACCTTTCAGACTGTTTATTTATGAAAAAATGAAAATTATTATGCTTTAAATAGTGGATCATGCGACTTTTGACTCTAATTTCGTACCTTTTTGGAACATGTGAATTTTGAAAATGACTAATTTGGAACAAGTGAGTTTTGATGGTGAACATTTAAGAAAAACACCTCAATATCACCAAGAAAAGGAGCTAGCTGACCACAAATTAATTAATTTTAATAGATTATTTAATTAAATAACCGTTTAGGAATGTTAAAGGTTATTTTATCTTTGCAACTTGATAGATACCAACTTCTACTAATTTGGCTTGATTTCTTTTCCACATTTCTGAAGCAGCTGCACGTTTACATGGTGCAATAGGTGAAACCTTTCTCCCATCACTATATGTATGAAAATTTTTACAATTTAATCGCTGAATTTGATGTTTGTTATAAAAAACTGAGAGCACAGTCCTTCCTCAAAGAGCGATACTAGGGTGAAGGGTGAAGAGAGGTGAGGGAATTTAAGAAAAGTTAAGATTGAGTTTAAGAATACACGATTTTCTATCAAGCTAAATGCCATTTGCTTCATGACTACCCCACCAAAGTTCCCACATCATACGTTGCAGGTCTTAGCTTTTAATTCGCCTCGGAAACATTTCTACTTCATTACTCGCTATATTCTAAGAATTGTGTACCTTTTCTGATTTTCAGAACTGACATACGTGTATTTTTGCAAACAACTTTGTAAATTTTGAACGTGCTAGGTTCCAATTAACTCATCCTTGAGCTGAGTTCTACTAAACGCCTAATTACCTTAGCACACAACATTTCAACATACAACTTCGCTGGCTAATGGCTTTTTATCCCCTAACAAAATTGTAAGTCATGCTTCTTCATTATGCATTCACTTTAATGTATGATAATTATTTATTCCAATTATTTTTCTATGTCCCTATCGTGTTTTATAAACTTATTAATCTTACTATCAATCGATTCGGTATCAACTTTGAATTACAAATTTGTTGTGACATAGATTAAGATCTCGTCGACTTGAAAATGTTTAGACCTACCACATTGGTTCTCAAACTGGCATGACTGAATGATCTCATTCATCTAGTGCCAGTCTATTCCGCATTTTTTAGTTTTATTGAGTTCACGTTAGCAAATAAACTCACTCAAATAGAGAGGGCTGGTCAAAGATCAGTTTCTTGAAGATGGAATTTGCAACCATCTCAAAACAGGAATTGCACGGAGAGTTTCTACTTTCTCTAATTACTCACCGCGTATAGAAGACTTACACTCCCCAGGATTTACAAGTGAGCATCTGGGTGACAGACGGATGCCTTTCGGGAAGCAGATAAACTCTGGATCAGAGAGTGTTCAGGATGAGTGATCAGTCCGAAGTGACAAAGATGGTATGAAATGAGGGCGAAATGGATGAAAGGAAAGGTTATGGAGTAATTGCTGGAATGAACGATAAGGGAAATCGGAGAAAACTCGTCCAGAGGCTGCTTTGTCCACCAGAAATCTCATCTGTAGTACCCTAGGATCAAACCCAGCCGCATTTGTGAGAAGCGAGCGGTTTAAACACTTAGTTACGGCTCCGCCAAGACTTTTGACTGTTAACCACAAATGCTGAAGTTTGTTATGCCCCTCAGTTTTTGATAGATTGGTTCTTTACATTTGGGTATGCTGATTCTTCTGAGAGTATTTGGTATCCTGCTATCCTATCTCGTATTTATGCGATGAACGAACTTTTTTCTGAAACATTGGAGATTTCCCTAAAATGTTAGATACGAGAGTCTGGTATAAGTTTAAGGAAGAGATTAGCTAGCACAAGGCACATATTTTCCATTACATCCAAAAATTCATACCGAGATTTCACTGAAAATACACGTTTTGAGATATATCCAAAAAAGAGTTTTTGAAAAACTCCATGTCTGTATGTGTGTGCAAGTGTCTGAACAGCATAACTTAAAAACAGAAGTCCATTAAATATCAAGCTTCGCATTTAAGTTAAGCATCTTTCAAGGTTACGATACCGAGATTTAAAAAAGCACCCTACACGCCAAACCACTCTTTACATGAAAATTTTTTAAAAAATTGATTTTTTTCAAAAATGTCCAAGGATTTCATTAAAATAGCACATATTTAAGATGTTTTTATGACAAATGAAATGTATATCTTGAATTTACTGTGAATGCACTCTTCATTCTGAATGACTTTTACATAAATGGTAAATTGGCAAATTTACTACACAGAAATCTGATGTGTTGCACTCACATGACTTTCTCTACTCTTGTACTAACCATTCTTACAAACTCTTATTCCTATATATTCTTGGTGTTAGTTGAGACAAACATTTGTGGAAATTATCTTATTCTTTATCTTCTCGTAGGTAGAAGGTGAATGTGGAAATACAATAGACTTTGAGCGATAGTCAAATCTTTTGAAGCCTTCAAATTCACACAAATAACAAGGAATATCTCCGAAATGGTTCACACTATTTAGACATAAATTGTGTTTCAGTAACATCTACATTTTTTGTATAGTAAGATATAGTGCGTCTTTTACGGTTTTACCACTTATGCAAAAGTGATCCAGAGTAAATAGGCCTTCATGGGCTATAGCCAGAAAATTCAAGATGTACATTTAATTTGCCATAAAAATATCCAACATATGGCATTTTAATCAAAATCGTTATTTTCAAGGAAACAAAAATTTTCCATGTAAAGGGTACTTTAGGGCTGTGGAATTTTCTTAAAAATCTTCGTGTCACATGCTTAAAAACATTAAACTTAGATACCAACTTTGGTTTTTAACCGACTTTTCGTTTTGAGCTATGCTGTCCATAGTCTGACACACACGCACGGACACGCGCACGAACCTTTTTCTAAAAATGCTTCTTTTATTTCAGGGCCCTCAAAACATTTCGGTGAAATCTTGACATCGAATTTTTGGGTGAAATATAATACTTCCTCTCCTTAATATACGTAGTAGAGAAAGTAAAAATTAATGCACGAAAATTTCATCTAATACACTAACAATTTTATTGCACTGCAAATTATATCAATGTAGGGGGAGTTCTCTCAATGAGAGCTATTTCCTACAGTCTACTATTAGCTGTTACAGGCGCCCCACTTTTTCATTTTAAATCTTACAAATATTTTAATAATTAAAAATTCACAATTACAAATTTTCAGGACAATTTGTGTGGGGTTATAAATCTGTAAGGGACTACGGGAAATTATTTTACACATTTTTTACTTTAATCATAGATATTCTTACTATGAATATACTGTTATCAATCTTCTGTTTTCAATTTTAATTAAAAAAGAGACTCCTTTATCCAATGTCTGATTTGTTTTAAAAACTGATATTTTCGGATCATTGAACATTCTCCACAGCGCTGAATATAGTGCTCCAGTTTTTACCAGTGTCGCAATAAAAAATTTATCGCTATCTTATGAGAGTAACTCAGTGATTAGGAAATAATTAACTGAGAATCCGTGTTTCAGATGGAACATTAGAGAAACACGACTTTAGAGTGGCGACTATAAACCTAAAAACAAGTTTCATCACAGATCTTATATTTGAGATGTTTTCGTTGGTAGTGTTAGAGCAAGACACAGGTACAGATTTAAAATCAGTAGTCGACTCAAACAAATAGGGCCGTAAACCGTTATCTACTTAGTTTGGTCCATTCTGTCATTATTACATCATATCTGGCATAACTTCGATTGAGTAGGAATGCTGAAAACTTTATTGCCGCACCCATTAGGTTAACATACGAAGTGGGTAATTTAAAGCACCAGAGTAATGATCATTCTAAGTTATTTCATAAATGGTATATTACATTGTCATGTTGATTAATTGAATATCTTACATCATGTTTCCAAGACTGAACCAGTTAAGTTGTAATCTGTTCGTCGTTATATTAATATTCTGAAATAGTAATAGTTATATGCTTGAGCATGAGATCAGTTTATTGTTTTGTTATTGTTTCTTTACTATATAATAATATGCCATTCCAGTTCTGTACACGGGTCGGCGCAAGTGCTTTGATAATAGTTGGTTATGACTAGGCTTGTAGACCGATAACAAGGTTGACTGTGATACAGTGTGTAAACCTGTCGCCCCTGCACACTCCATCAAGGAAGTGGGCAGCGCTGCTTTCATTCTACCTAGATAACATGACAAATGTCGATCATCGGCATTTTCCAGATCCCATACCAAACGCAGGCTCAGCTTCACTGTACTAAACATGGACTTTATACGTACAAACACGCCCCTTCACTTGCCGCGAATGCCATCATTCTCCTAAGAAACAGTGATGGATTGCAACGTAGTGATGTTGCTGTCTAAACCAGCGATGTCCAACCCTGTCTCTTTAGAGGACCTTTAGCAGCTCCTTTTTTTGTTCCATTTATATCCCGCCTTTAACTGCAGAGGTCATATCGGCGGCCTTGCCTATCTGTTACACGTTTACGTTGGGTTTTCCGATCTTTGGGGGTTTTATACTTTGAATTCACACACACACATTCACACTTTCAGACTCAGGGAAGGATAGGGAATAATCCGGCTGGAGAAAAATTCCTACCCGGGACCCCTAGCACAGCAGGCGGGTGCTCTACCAACTGCGCCACAGGGCCTGGCAGCTCCTTGCTCAACAAATATTCTTTTAAAAGGCGTATTGTCCTATCTGCTTCATGTTAATTGAGATAAACATCAGTAGAAATTACTTTATTACGTATTTCCTTGTAGGTACAACGAGAATAGGGAATGGAGGAGGCTTCAGTGATACTTAAATCTTTTAAGAGCTAGTCACTACAGTACAAAGCATGTATATAAATACAAAATTTAAATTGGAGAAATCCATAGAAAAAGATAACCTAGTAGAGATTAATTTAGGACTAAGACAGGGGTGTCCATTGTCACCTACCCTATTTAATATATATATATATATATATATATATATATATATATATATATATATATATATATATTTATGACGCAGTTGTACGATGGCAAACTATGCTCAGAACACATTTTAAAATAAAGGGGAGAAATGCTGACACATTGCTGTTTGCTGATGACCAGATTTTACTTGCGGAGACGGAAGATAACTTACAAAGTGCCATACATGAATTAAATAATATTACAAGAGAATATAATCTTCAAATTTCATATGAAAAAACAAAAATAATGGCTTTTATAGGAACAAACCATTTAAGAGCAAAAATTTGCATAAATGATAAACCCATCCAACAACAAAGTGATTTTAATTATCTTGGCTATATTGTGTCATATACCAGCAATAGAGATATACAAAACAAAATAAACAAATTCCAAACAACATGTGGCACAATAAAAAGAACTTTTAAAAATTGTAATCGTCAAACTTTCTTAAAACTGTATAAAATAATGGCGATCCCAACCCTGCTTTATGGGTGTGAAAACTGGGTCTTGACTATCTCACAACAGAAGAAAGTGGAGGCTGCTGAGATGAAATTTCTGAGACAGGTGGCAGGTTATAGACTCATAGACAAGAAAAGAAACGAGGATATTAGAAGAGAATTGAAAATTCAGAGTCTAAATGAAACAACCATTGCATACAGGCAAAAATGGCAAGATCATGTGCAGAGAATGACCGAAGACCGTACACCACAAATAGTGCACAAGTATAAACCTGTAGGTAGAAGAAATGTTGGCAGGCCACGAATGAGATGGTCCGATCAATTTCCTTGAAGTCGGAACGAGCCACAAGGCTTATACCGTGATGATGATGATGATGATGATGATGATGATGATGATGCTGATGATGATGAAGAGATAGTCACTATGTAATGGCTCAGTTGATCCCAAGGTTGCGGATTCAAATCCCGCATATAAAATAACTCCTGCGTGAGGAAATTCTGCCACAAAGGTGGCTCTGATAGATCCTGGTGATTGATGGCGTTATTAATGAACAACGAAAATCTCGAAATTAGTTAATTCCATATTTTTTACCTAAGTTGTGTGCTCTGACAAGATTTATACATTTTTGTGGTAAGATGTTTATCTCTAAGTTTACCAGTTACAACATATACCTTTCATTTCCCGTGAAATGAACTAGCTAACTAATAATAATAATAATAATAATAATAATAATAATAATAATAATAATAATAATAATAATAATAATAATAATAATAATAATAATAATAATAATAATAATAATAATAATAATAATAATAATAATAATAATAATAATAATAATAATAATAATAATAATAATAATAATAATAATAATAATAATAATAATAATAATAATAATAATAATAATAATAATAATAATAATAATAATAACAATAATAACAATAACAACAATAACAACAATAACAACAATAACAACAATAACAACAATAACAACAATAATAATAATAATAATAATAATAATAATAATAATAATAATAATAATAATAATAATAATAATAATAATAATAATAATAATAATAATAATAATAATAATAATAATAATAATAATAAATATATAAAACTGATTTACAGATCTAGAGGTTTTTCATCATTTGGTGGGCCCGCCTCGGTAGCGTAATGGTTAGCGTGTCTGCCTCACGTTCAAGAGGTCCCGAGTTCGAATCTCGCTTAGGGTAAGTTATCAGGGTAAGGTTTTTTTCCGAGGTTTTCCCTACCCTGAGAAGACGAATGTCAGGTAACTTAAGCTCTATGGACCTCGGGCTCATTTGAGCATCATTTCACCCATTTCATTTCATTCATTCGTCCGATATGACACAATGTTGGAGGACGTTAATTAAAAAAAAAAATCATTTGGTGGACCAATGTTTGAATACTCTCAGGCTGTTCTGCAGTGAAAACCAAAAGCTGTAAACTTTTCTTGGTGTGCGAAATATTTATGAAGCACACTGCTTGTGCATATTACATACGAAATTGCTCCATTCTGCACCCGTCCGTTACTTAAGCACAATGGAATTGGTACTTTAAATCTAAGATATTTATTCAGAAGTACCAAAATATACTCAGAAGATGAGGTACCAGGAGATAATGTCCGTATTTTTCACTCATTTGATACTTATTTATACATATAATCGATTGAAAAATATCCCATAAAATTACATTTTCTTTATCGCGCTGTAGTGAAATATATAATGGGTTACTTTACATCGGCAATTATTTATTAACATGTATTGGACATGAATAATTTATGACACGCTGTTCACAAAGGTTGCTGCTATTACTGTTAAGTACATCAGAGACCAGTTCATTACCATTCTTTAGCACCGGCTTACAAACGCACAGGCTCAAATTTCGCGATGTCAAATTATGGTATTAGCTGCTTCTTGCCTGCGGTACTTTCTTCTCACATTTTCCTTCCTCTTTTTTTAACTCTTCTTCTTTCCAACTATGCAGTTTTCTTTCGTATTATCTTTTCTTTTTATTAAGTTTATTCACTGCTGCTTTTCATTCGTTTTCTCTAACACGTCCTATTTTTTCTCTCCTGATTTCTCTACTTATAGCTTTTTTACTTTATCTACTGATAAGTACAAGGAAGTATTGTATACCACCCAAAAATTCGATGTCGAGATTTCAGCGAAAATATATATTTTCATACCCCCTGAATATAACAAAGTATGTTTAGAAAACGGTCCATGTGTATGTGTGTGCCTGTGTGTGCCTGTGTGTGTGTGTGTGTGTGTGTGTGTGTGTGTGTGTGTGTGTGTGTGTGTGTGTGTGTGTGTGTGTGTGAGAGAGAGAGAGAGAGAGAGAGAGAGAGAGAAAGAAAGAGAGCGTATTTTTTGTCTAAAATAAAGTTTATAAAATCTAAAAGCAGATCGTGATTGATAAATAAATTCAGAGATCCCGTTCTCTTTCCACGCTTAACATATAAAAAAATCTGATGTGTTGCACTCATATGACTTTCTCTACTCTTGTACTAACTATTCTTCCAAACTCTTATTCCTGTATCTTCTTCGTGTTAGTTAAGATAAACCTTTGTACAACTTATCTAATTGGTAATTTCCTTGTAGGTACAAGGGGAATACAGTAGGCTTTGTGCGATAGTCTAATGTTTTAAAGCTTTGAGATTCTGTTGTCTTTGCACACTTAACATATAAAAAAATGAACAACGGTATTCTATTTCACGAAAGTTGTAAGTTTTCTGAAACTGACACAAATAACCTAGAACATCTCCGAAATGGTTCGCTCCAAAAAAAGACAAATTGTGCGTTTTAGTGAGATCTACATTTTTGTAGAGTAAGATTTTGTCTATCTCTTACGATTTAAGAGTTATTCAAAAGTCATCCAGAGTAAACAAGACTACATAGGCTATAGCCAGAAAATTCAAAATATACATTTCATGTGTCATAAAAATATCTTAAATATATGTCACTTTAATCAAAATCGCTGGAGCCATTTTCAAGGAAATAAAAATTTTCGAAAAATGTTTCATGTAAACGGTAGCTTTGAGTGGGGCACTTTTCTTTAAAATCTTCGTGTCGCATCCTTGAAAGACATTAAACTTAAATACCAACTTTGGTTTTTAACTGACTTTTCGTTTTTGAATTATGCTGTCCAAACACTGACACACACGGCCTTGTTTTCTAAAAATGCTTCTTTTTTGGATACAGGTGGCCTCAAAACATATATTTCCGGTGAAATCTCGACACCTAATTTTTGGGTGGAATACACCCTTCCTCTACTTTGTAGTAGAGAAAGTAAAAATGCATCGTCAAAAAGGACAATGTCCTGTTAATAGATCGGAAAGTTACTAGAAGTTCCTTCTGCCTACTTTGGGGCGTTCCAAGGCGTTGTTCTCTATTAGGTAATTCAAAAAAATGCTTTTGAGCGTTAAACTTTCATGTATTTCAATCACTAATGTTGACGGATACTCAATTCCTGACTGGTTGTCCAACTATAGTGTTTCATAAGGAAACGTGGAGTTTAAATGGAGTCTCCATCCTCGTCTAATCTGGTATTTCCTGGATATCTTCAGATCGCCCACACAGTGTAATGATTAATTCCCAGTAGGTATTACATGCTGTATTTGGAGGTAAGTACCTGCATACTCCTCACTTTACAGCTTTATTAACACTTTCCGACTCTCATTCACGATAATAGGGACATAAATGGATTTGAAACGCACATCAAATGTAGGTTCTTTGTGAATTAGCGTGGATTTTATGAGCCTCAATACGAGTTATTTGTGTACCTCTCGTGTTCCTTCAAATGAAATTATCCGGCGAATGAAATCAATTCTACCTACTTCTTCATTATACGTTATACGTTCCATCCTTAAAGCTTGGATAACATTACACACTTATAACTCGATTTAAAATTACCTTAGAACGATTCTTTTGTTCATATTAGCTGTGGAACAAAACTTCTGGTTAAAAATATTTTATTATAATAATTCATTGTAGAAAAAGTTACAATTAGTTTAATTTTTGGTGCGCAGAACTCAAACATATTATTTTAGAACTTTTTAAGGCTGCTCTCAAAGATCTAATTTATTTTATTCGTATCACAATAATAAAATTGTATAATTTATTCAAAATATAGGTATATAATTCAGATATAATATTTTCTTTAAGGATTCACAAAAGTTTTCCATCTGTAGTGTGACGTGATGAAATTAAATATTTAATGAATTTATATTAGTTAAAATTATTCTAAAGGTATATAATTTATAAATAATGTTTTGCCCAAAGAAGAAGACAATTTTACAAAATTCAAGTAAACTTCGCTATGTGGACTAAAATGAAATAGAAAAATTTGATGTGTTGCACTCACATGACTTTCTCTACTCTTGTACTAACCATTCTTACAAATTTATTTCTAACTACGTGTTACATGAGATAAACATTTGTACAAATTATCTTATTTATTTTCTTGTAGGTGCAAGGGGAATGCGGGAATAAAATAGGCTTTGAGCGATACTCAAATCTTTTAAAGCTTTGATATTCCATTCTCTTTGCACGGCTAACATATAACAAATGAAAAACAATGCTGCATTTGACGAACGTTAAAAGTTTTCCGAAACTGACACAAATAACAAGGAATATGTCCGAAATGGTTCACTCTACAACGAAATTTATTTGGATATAAATTGAGTGTTTTAGCAAGATATATATTTTATCTATCTCTTACGGTTTACCAATTATTCATAAGTCATCCAGAGAAGAGGACTATCGCCAGAAAACTCAAAATATACACTTCATTTGCCATAAAAATAGCCTAAACATATCCCATTTGAATCAAAATCGTAAGAGCCATTTTCCAGAAAATCAAAATTTTCGAAAAATGTTTCATGTAAATGGGAGTTTAGGGTGGAGGAATTTTCTTCAAAATCTTTGTGTTGCATCCTTAAAAGATGTTAAACTTGGATACCAACTGTGGTTTTTAATCGACTTTCCACAGATAGACACACAGACAGACAGACAGACAGACAGACAGAGACACAGACAGACAGACAGACAGACAGACAGACAGACAGACAGACAGACATATGCATATATGTTTAGAGATTCCCTGAACCCCCAAAAAAGTCTTTTTAGAAAATGTGTGTGTGTGTGCGTGTGCGCGCGCGACTGAGTTCAGCATAACTAAAAGGCAAATAGTCGGTTAAATAGCGAAATTGGTATTTAAGTTCGGCCTCTTCCACGAGAAAAGTACGAATATTTTAAAAATTAAACTAAGATCAAAGAATATCTCAAATGTGGTTAACTCTACAAACAATTTATACTGCATAAATTGCGTGCTTTAATGACGTCTACGTATGTTACGGTCATGTAAGTCGTTCAAAATGAAGAGGAATTTCCAGAAAATTCAAGACTTATACTTAATTTTTATAAAAATATCTTAAACACATGATGTTTTAATCGAAATCGTTACAGCTATTTTTGGGAAAATGACGAAAATGCTCCATGCTAAGGGTAGTTTGCGGTGGGGGTGGGGTGGGGGTGGGGGGGGGTTTCTTGAAAACCTTCGTGTCGGAACTTTGGAAGATGCTGAAATTAGTTTTCGTTTTTGAGTTGCGTGTTTTATTTTTAAGATTCAGGAGGTCTCAACATGTGCATTTTCCATGAAATTTCAGTATCGAAGTTTTTTTGTGGAATACAAGTTTATCTCTTCGAACTGATCTCCTTTTCCCATGACAATGTATTGATCTTCGCCACTGGCCCTTCGTATTTTCTGTGTCGTGCTACGATTTCTTGTTTTTCTTCGCTATGTTCTGCATCTGCCTATCAGCGGTGATATATAAATAACACAAATGTATATCTTCGTAACATTTATTTTAGGAAAATAAGCAGCTTTATAATGAGATTTTCTTTCGTTTCTGATTCACATTCCAATGTAATCTCGAATCTGGACACTATCTGCGTTCTAAAATCTCTGCCATCTCTCTCCCATGTCTGCCTCCGATCGGCATTTACATCATAGTTTGAGATCGCTACGGAAGGTTTCAAGGTAGCATTCTCTGGAATGCTGTCGATTCTTTCAGAGAAATATCCAACGCAGCTGGTTAACTGATGTCAATTCTAGCTCTGATGTGAAAAATAAATGAAATGACTGTCATTTCCCAGCTAAGAACCATGGAGTGCCGCAACCTCTCCTAGATCCTTAGGACATTTTGAAGGATTGGAAGGCATTTGACAGCCATGTTTTTAAACTTGCACTCCAGACATTAGCCCAGCACACATCATAGTATCTTCTTCTTGTCCATTCGGTTGACATCTTCATATCATTGTAGCATCCTATGTTCGACACTTTCTATAACTGACTTCTCCATTTCCATCATCTGTCGTACTTCCACATTCCTCGATAATCTCGCTCCTCTACAAATTCCATCTATCTCCACTGCTTGTATATTATTTTTTGTATTTGTATTAAGGTCCACCCTTTAGATCCAGAAGTTCATATACCATCTGAAACTGTTAAGAGAATTCTCCTTTTTGTTTGTCTACAAATATTTCTGCTCCAAGTAACTCCGCTTGGCTATATAACTATGTAAGTTAACATACTGATGATATAAATAAAAGTTGCATGTATTCCTCAACGTGTTACAGAGAATTCAACTACAGCGAAAACGCAGAATTTGCGGACAATGTTCGCAACAACATTACCCTGAAGTTCCCAAATAAACTGTCAACTTAACATCACATGTCTATTCAAACGTGAGCTAATATTTTCTCCAAAACATTATAATGCACTGTTGCAGATTTTTTCGCCATCAGACGACCGAACTGCTGGTTATTAATATTCAACAGTTTTGCTTGAATAATGCCTATATGTATTTTTTGTATTTTTATGGCGTAGCTGCCAACTTGTGAACAATACCGGATGTGCAAGATTGATGGGTTGCCACACCTGAGTCACCATCGCTCAAGAGCCGTAATTGAAAAGTTGTCGCCATCACAGTCGACTTCCAGTCTTCCTTCGATTGTCGCCTCTTCACGCAGAGTGAACAAGTCCACATTCATCAACAGAGAGTCAAGTGTTTCTGACAACTTGCACGCAGAAAGGCGGTCTTATTATTCATGCTAATGGTCCACGTAGTCACAATAACATGTTTCTGTCATCTCAGGCATTCCTATATTGTTTAATGTTCCGTGGTGTTGTTAAAACCGTTAAGTGATTGTCGTTTTAAGATTTATGTACTTCTTCGGGACTTATGGGTATAAATAGCAGGGCCACCCATGTAAACTATGTGCCCTCTAACAGTTATGGTGGTAGACCCTCCTTCCCAAACGTGTCACAAGGCGCAAATAATTTGTACCTTAATGTAGAAGAGATGTCAATTTATCATATGCGATTTACTGCCTGGTCATTCTTTTGTTCAGTCAGTGTCGCCAGCTGTATTACCATAAATCGCTGAAAAGACAATTTAATAAAGATCTGGTGTATTGCACTCACATGACTTTCCCTACTCTTGTACTAACCATTCCTACAAACTCTTATTCCTATATCTTCGTGTTAGTTGAGATGAACATTTGCAGAAATTATCTTATTGCTTATTTCCTTGTAGGTGCAAGGGGAATATGGGAATACAGTGGCCTTAGAGCGATAGTCAAATGTTTTAAAGCTTTCAAATTCTGTTATCTTTGCGCGGTTAACTTATAAAAAATTAAATAACGATGTTCCATTTGACAGAAGTATAATTCTCCAAAACTCATACAAATAACAAGGAATATCTCCGAATCGGTTCACTCCACAAAAAAAATTCAGTCATAAATTGTGCATTTTAGCAAGATCTACATTGTAAGATTTGGCCTATCTCTAATGGTTTACCAGTTATGCAAAAGTCGTCCAGAGTAAATACGACTACAGGAGATATAGCCAGAAAATTCAAGATGTACATTTTATTTGCCATAAAAATATCTGAAACATATGACATTTTAATCAAAATTGTTAGAACCGTTTTCAAGAAAATAAAAATTTTCCATGTAGACGATAGTTTAGGGTAAAGAAATTTTCTTCAAAATCTTCGTGTCGCATCCTTGAAAGGCATTAAATTAAATACCAACTTTGGTTTTTAACCGACTTTTCGTTTTTGAGTTATGCTGTCCACATACTGACAGACACAGACAAATAAATACACACAGACCTTTCTCTAAAAATGATTTTTTGGGCCTCAAAACAGATTTCCAGTGAAATCTAGACAAAGAATTTTTGGGTGGAATACAATACTTCCTCTACTTCACTATACGCAGTAGAGAATGTAAAAATGAAACCAATAAATGTACCAAATCATCTGCAGATAAAGCTGGACTAGATACAAAAAAAAAAATTCAACTAATCACTCCAGGCTATCGACGGCCGTATTGCAATCACTAATCCAAGAACAAGAATTAAACAAATTTAGAGGACATACTGATGCTTTTGCTCTTTAGCCTTGTCTGGGGATTAATCAACAGTACCATATGGGAACTACTAAGCAAGGTGCGAAATTCTACTTACACATCTACATGGCAGTAAATCTACTACGGGTTTTGAACCTGCGACTTTGGAATCAAGACTAACCAGTCCGATGTATAAAGGGAAAGACTCATAAGGGAACACCGCAGCAATATTTTAGCCTTTTTGGTCAAAAATTCGATTTTTGTATTTTTAGTGCAAAACAAATGCACCATACCTTAGATATATCTGCAAAGTTTTAATCTAGTGAGGGGGAACACATTTTGGACACCTCTGCCCCTGCCTTTTAAATAGGCATGCCCACATGTTCCATTTTATGGAAGTTTGGAATAAATTGTTGAACAACTTCTCCAATAAATTTCCTTGAGGGCAGTGTTTTTAGTTTATCATTTGTTGATTACTGAAGTTATTTACCATTCTTCTATTTGGCTTGGGAGGTTTCTGTTGTCTACAAACTGATCGTTTGCATTGGATCTTTTTAAATAATTTAATGCGATTACGTGGTTGAGTGCAATTATAGATATAAACATCATGTGTACCTAGTGTTATTTTATCTATGGCGAAAATAAAGCTTTAGTTATGGCAACAGGTATTTTGTTTTTATTTCTATGAACAGGCCACGTGTTTATAAACACTGGATGTTAGGTATACTTTAAAATCACATATTGAATAACTCATTTAGTCATAAAAGGTGAGTTAGTATTATGGAAAGTTATTTATTCAGCAAACATATTTATATTAGTGATATGCTGCAAAAATAAGAAATTAGAACTGCTTTTGTTTGGGGTGTCAGGAACACCCCACGTGAGTAGTAACGTTATGAAAATACGCGCGACTACATATGGGTTAATTTTTCAGTGGGATTCAGAAAGATAGCCATGCAACGTCAGATACGCCACTTTAATAAACAAATGTGTTTCACAACTCAGCCTTAGTCAATGCATGTTCTTTTGTTGATTTGCATCTGATGACGTCAAGTCTTATACATGTCAAGTTAAAATCCTCACACTTTTGCAGTTATATGTGCAAAAGCTACACTATTTGTACTGGGATCATTATCTATTCATTAATTAATTGCAAAGTAGCGTCAGTTGACACTTGAAAGTGCTACATTTATTTTCATGCCTCGGTTGAGACAGAAATAAACAGTGACTGATGCAGCAAGACTCACTGTTAACAGTTCTTGAGATCACTAGTGACGTTAAAACATAACCTGTTTGTAATGCGATCATTCATTGTAATTGACTGGCTTTATTAAGCAAAGAAACTTCTTCTACTATGTTGCATAAATGTATTGATGTTTCCTTAGCTTTTAGTAGGGCAGTAATATAAGGGCTCCTTATATAGCACAAACAAGTTTTACCCATAACCTCAAATGGCAACTCAATATACTACCACACTACATTCATCAAAATTCTCTATAAACCTCTATTTAGTCAAAGCTTGGGTGGGTGGTTCAATACATTACAACAAGACTTCACCCTTTTCATCAATTATCCTATGCATTGATGTTGAAAAGAGATTGTGTTAATTTGATTCTAAGCTTACTTAAGTAGATTAAAACAAAGTTATGACTTGCAGTGTCATAGATGTAAACATTTATCTTAAATCGTGAGCAAGATATATTCAATATCCTTATTTATCAACAGTTAATATAAGTAAGAAGCAAATCAATTGTAATCAGTTTCGATCTGAAGAAACCAAAAGGGAATTGCCATGAAAGACTTTGAAATTTTACAAAATAAGATATTGGGATAGCAAAAATGAATACGTTCGATGATAACAGGCTTCGTGGTTACTGCTACTTCTCCCTCCCCAAGCACTGCCTGCCGTTCACCCTAAGCGCTCGCTTGTAAACAACGTATCAGTCGATATAGTAGAAGTGCAGCTATCATAAATTCATACCAGAAGCCTATTAGCTGATAACCCACTTATCGTATTTGAATCCGCTGGGGAATTAATGTCGTACTGGCAAGTTGCCCATGGTAGCTTAGTGGTTAGAGCAGCCGCTCGATAAGTGGAAGATCCTTGGTTCAAATCCCGACTATGACATTGCATTTTTTAGTCCTGCTTCCACCTCTTAATCTTCTTACATATTTATGCAGGTATGTTAACAAAGTTAAAAAACGAGTTACACAAAAGGTTTTATGACCTCAAAGTAATGAGCTATGGTTTTCAACTTTTCGCAAATCCTTTCACGTGGACTTTATACACTAAAACCAAAATTACGAATTAAAGTCATGAATTTATAGACATTTTTAAATCACAAATACAAAATAGGGCTAGTTTAGATTGATTTAGACAACTGGATAGAACATTTCCGCCTTCGGTAATATGCTGCGCATGTTAGTGCTATGTTTAGCCCAACATGTGTGTGTGTGTGTGTGTGTGTGTGTGTGAACTTTTTTTTGTCTAAGGTGAAGATTATAAAATCTAAAAGCAGATCGCGATCGACATGTTCTGCTGATGTTAGTATATACTTGTAAATTAACGTTAAATATATACAAAATTGTAAAGTTCTAGATAAAGTGAAGAATAAGATAAAAAATTAATGTTCTTACTCCGCCACTGGGGCTTCCGAAATCCCCTTGTTCAAACAGTGTATTGTACGAGTGTGCATTCTGTGACGTCACAATTCCTGCAATCTCGATACCCAGTTTTTTGACTCTTGATTTACTGGATCTGAACCAGTTTTTGGCTGTTCCAAGAACCATCACTGAGTGGAATAATCATCACAACCAGTTGCAATGGGCTCAAACAAAAGGATGTAAGCAAATGAATAGATTATCATCAGCGGTTACTGAAGATGTACTTAATCTAAATAGATTCAAGTCGGTCTGGGTGGCTCAGTTGGTTAGACGCTGGCTTACTGATCCCAAGGTCGCGGGTTCAAACCCGGCCCAGGCCGATGGTTTTTAAGTGTGCTTAAAAACGACAGCTCCATGTCAGTAGATTTACTGGCATGTAAAAGAACTCCTGCGGGACAAAATTCCGGCACACCGGCGACGCTGATGTGATCCTGGCAATTGACAGCGTCGTTAAACAACAAAATAATTTTAAATAAATAGATTCAAGATAATCCTGATGACCGAACTTTTGACAGGACATTGTAGATTACTTAACCATTATGCAGGATATTAAAAGAGAAGAGAGTTCAATAATAATTTATGGTATATTAGGGTTAATAATTTTTGCGGTAATTGGTGAAAGTATATTAAATTGAATAATTTTTTTAACTCCTTATTTTATTTGTTTACCTTTTTTTGATGAGGAAGAAACTGCCTCTCATATTATTTTCAGATGTGAACTACTGGGTAGTAAAATCAGATATTAATCTTCCTAAAGGCAACTTAGTTAATAAACTAATGTCCGTTAAAGGGACAGGGTTAACTGACTAAAATAGTAATGACAGGAAGTAATACAGTGGTACTCGGATAAATAATTCGAAGATTTTTTTTAGTCTCTTGAATGTTGTATTAAAGTAATGTAAACATCCCATATGTAGTTCGAATTTCATTTTCCTTAATACGAATTTTTTTCCCCTCCAGAAATGTCAGTCGAAAATTTATCTAAACGCGGAAATATAATATAATCTCATCCTTGTAAAAGAGGTCATCGCTCCGGAGTAGTTTATTTTGTAGGAATGCAGTTGGAATGCAGTTTGGGGGGATGAAATAGCTTTTCTAGCTGCAGGCCTTGAGGTTCTAAACCTGCTCTAACATCCCCTTGTTTAAAATAAGTGCGCCTTTAGTTGTCTCTTAGTAAACCGCGTGTCCAGTGCAAGATTAATTTTTGGGGAAAAAGCTGTCGTCATTCGAGAAGTTGAAGAGTTTTGAAGAAGCCGACTTCATTGAAACTTAGCT